>CM070787.1:72838850-74038850 GCA_036346955.1 Dipus sagitta | reverse complement strand
AGAAAAAGAAAAGAAGAAAACCTTGGGCTGAAGAGATGGCTTAGCAGTTAAGTTGTTTGCCTGCCAAAAAAAAAAAAAAGGACCCTATGGATGAAGAGATGGTTTAGTGGTAAAGGCACTTGCCTGCAAAGCCAAAACCCGCGTTCAATTCCCCGGGACCCATATAAGCCACATACACAAGGTGGCACATGAGTCTGGCTAAAGGTCCTGGCGCTCACATTCCTCTGCCTCTATCTGCCTCTATCTCTCTCTGAGAGTACCTTTTAAAAAAAGGACCCAGGCCGGGCGTGGTGGCACACGCCTTTAATCCCAGCACTCGGGAGGCAGAGGTAGGAGGATCACTATGAGTTTGAGGTCACCCTGAGACTCCAGAGTGAATTCCAGGTCAGCCTGGGCTAGAGTTAGACCTTACCTCGAAAAACCAAAAAAAAAAAAAAAAAAAGAAGAAGGACCCAGGCTGGGCGTGGTGGAGCACAACTTTAACCTCCGCACTTGGGAGGCAGAGGAGAATTGCCATGAGTTTGAGGCCACCCTGAGACTACATAGTGAATTCCACGTAAGCCTGGGCTGGAGCAAGACCCAACCTCAACCCCCCCCCCCCAAAAGAAAGACCCAGATTTGATTCCCCAGGGCCCACGTAAGCCGGATGCCCAAAGTGGCACATGTGTCTAGAGTTCGTTTTCAGTGGTTAGAGGCTCTGGCATTCACGTTCTGTATCTCTCCTGTCTGCGTCTCTCTCTCTCTCTCTCTCTCTCTCTCTCTTGCTCTCGCTCTCAAATAAATAAAGACTGCCTCAAAATAAAGAAAGCCTCTCTTCGCACATCTTCTTTGATACAGTATCGTTGTGTTCCAAAATAGGACTGCCAGCAGGCATGCAACATCACACTTGCCTTTGAACATCATTTTAATGACTGCCAAAATTAGTGACCCGTCTCATTAGGTGTTTTGTTTGCATCTGTTGTTTGCTGAATTTTAACTGTGCTTGTTAATGGGATTCATGACTTTGTATGTACAGCTTGGTCCTCGGCTCAGATTCCAAGACTCTACCGCTTGTCGTCATACCCCTCCATAGGCCAGCCCCAGTTCACGCCTGGCCTTCCCCTTTTGTCCCTGTCACAATCCACTAATCCTTCTTGAACAGAGATAAGACTCCTGGTGATCATCTTATGCCAGGCCCTGGACTCAGACTTTGACAAGCCTCATATCTTTGAATCCCAACAGTAACAGTATGAGACAGATGCTGCTACTGTTTTCATTTTCCAGTGACAACCAAGGAAGTGCAGAGTCAACATCAAGGTCACCATCAAGCTAGGGCAGTACCCTGCCACTGCCACATGCCGCTGCTCTTTCACAGCCCGCTCTCCCTGTCCTCCTCCTGTAGATTCTGATGATGGTGGGCCTGCCTGCAGCGGGCAAGACCACCTGGGCCATCAAACATGCAGCCTCCAACCCTACCAAGAAGTACAACATCCTGGGTACCAATGCCATTATGGATAAGATGCGGGTAAGTGAGGGTGACCTTTGGACTAGCTGTACTCGCTTCCTGGCTTCCTGCCTCTTGAGTGCTTTCCTGCACTTAGCACCTCTCACCACCTCCTGCCTGTAGGTGATGGGCCTGCGCCGGCAGCGGAACTACGCCGGCCGCTGGGACGTCCTGATCCAGCAGGCCACTCAGTGCCTCAACCGCCTCATCCAGATTGCTGCACGCAAGAAACGCAACTACATCCTAGATCAGGTACTTACAGGGGAGCCCCTTGCCCTTTCGCTCTTCTCTCTCCATCATGCTTGCAGCAATGGTACTGGCCAGGCATCGGCCACAATGGGAGATGCACTTGTGGACTCTGCATGTCACTGAGTACAGCTTGTGCTGGGTTTGGGCCACAGTAAGGAGTGGTGGCTGGGGCTTAGCAGCCCCATAACATTCACAGACTAGGGCCTGAACCCTGCTTCTAGCCACACACTTGTGGCTGCTAACTTTATCGTCTGAGCCTCCATCTCCTGGTTAGTACTCAATGAGCTCCCAGCAGACGAAGGTCAGAGAAGCTGGAGGTGATTGTCTGCTGTGCGTGCTGGGGTGGCCCAGCTTCTCTCGGCTGTGTGCTGACGGAAGGTCTAGAACATCTGCGGTGCTTTGTCCCTTCACTTCAGCTCTGAGTTAGGACAAGACGATGACCCATGGTGTTCAGCTCTTTCAGAAGGATGAGTAACCAGCACAGAGAGCTCACGCACTTGCTGCCTAAGCGGCATTGTACTTGGCGTTTGTCCTGAAGGTCCCTCGAGCAGCAAAGGATGTTCATTTGTCTTCTCTCCATTCGTGGGTCTGTGATTGCCTTTGTGTGTGTGCTGGCTAAGAACCTGTGGGTGAGTGAGTGTGCAAGCAGAACGAGACCCTACCCTCGTCTCACTGAAGTGCCTTTCCTAATGTGTCTGGTGGTTGGCTGGTGGGAAGAGTCTGCAGGGATCGTGCTACCAGCTTCACCTACGTCCCAGGTGCTTCTTGGGAGGTGGGGGCAGTACAGCAGCGTCTGGTTGCTACTCCAGCCCCGCGCATCAGTGAGGAGCCCATCCAGCCTTCTCTCTGCAGAGACTTGGTGGTTTAAACCTTCAGCCTCACTTTTATTTATTTATTTTTTGAGAGAGAGAGAGAGAGAATTGGCACGCTAGGGCCTCAGCCAAAACAACGCCACCTAGTGGGCATGTGCGACTTTCCACATGCCTCTCTTTTATGCCTCTCTTTTACGTGGGATCTGGAGAGTTGAGCATGGGTTCTTAGGCTTTGCAGGCAAGCACCTTAACCACTAAGCCATCTCTTCAGCCCTTTGTATTTATTTATTTATTTATTTATTTATTTATTTATTTAGTCATAGGATTGAATTCAAGGCCTAAGTGTGCCAGGCAAACATTCTACCAGCCAAGCTGGAGCTCCAGCCCCACCTAGACCTCATTCTGCTCCATTCTCTTTGTCAGAGCATTTTGAAATTTTAGTCTGGTTGGGCCCAATTTACTTTTGTCCTGAAAGGCCAAGCAGTGGTTAATGCACTTACCTCTGTTGGATTTCCCAGAAAGAACCCCCGTCTTTTCCTCCTTTGGTAGTTAGATTGGCCATGAAGCCCAACCAAGGAAGTCACATTCGGCACACACTGTCTCCCGCTTGTGTCAGGAGCCGAGTGGGCATTCTGAGGTCAGGCGTGAGAGCTGAGTGCTGCTGCCTTAGCTGCTGACGAGAACCAGACAGCAGCAAACGCCCACCTCCCGAGCTCACACTGCTTTCTACGCCTCTGGGCTAGAATCCAATCCACCCCCTTGACATGCCTCTTCCTGCAGGCTGCTGGAGCCTTAACAGGGGGTTTAAATGCCTGAGGCTGTGGGGACATGTTCATATTCTCCCCTGAGGCTGTGGGGGACACGCTCACATTCTCCCCTGACGCTGTGAGGACACGCTCACATTCACACCATCACGGCTTACTGGGCACCAGACAGGGCTGCGTCAGTTTACCTGTGGTCTTACAGGCTGTGGCCTCCTGGCCCAGAGGCATGAAAGTAATGTAAACTAGGCCAACTGTAAGGCAAAGGACTAACTTCTTAGAGCCCAGGGTATGATGCCTGGGTTTGTAAAACCTAGGAAGAGAGTCTAAAGCCATTTTGTTCGTCTGTTTTGCTCTAAACCCCTAAAAGCGTGTTCCAAAAATTTCTGGGTATAAGAGAGAAAATTGCATAAATGTCGGCAGAGAAGGTTCTGCTTATGTTCTGGTAGTACCCACACCACCACCTCTGGCAGTGAGGTACAAGTTGATAGCGTATACTGTCTTCTTAGCTAACTAGAACTTACCTACCTCAAAAAACCAAAAAAAAAAAAAAAAAAAAAAAAAGAGGGTACCAGCATTGCAGGCCAAGTCTCTGTGTTGACTAAACCTCAGCCCACATCTATCTTTGCCTAGTGTGGTCTGACCTGCCTACATTCGGCTCTTCAGGCTTCCTGTTATAATGTTGCTTTCTGAGATTCTCGTCCTCGAGAAGAGAGGACAGTTTCCCTACATGAGGATGTACTAATAGGCGCTGGGGTTGGTTTTTAGTGGCAGAGGCCCTGTCGCACCCATACTCACACTATCTCTCTGGCAAATAAGTAAAAAATAAGTTTAAAAACAAAAACATAGCCAGACTCGGGAGGCAGAGACGTAGGTAGATCACCCTGAGTTCGAGGCCAGCCTGAGACTACGGATTGAATTCTAGGTCAACCTGGGCTAGAGTGAAACCCTACCTTGAAAAAAAAAAAAAAAAACACAGCCCAGTGTGGTGGCACATGCCTTTAATCCCAGTACTCAGAAGGCAGATGTAGGAGGATCGCTGTGAATTTGAGGCCAGCCTGGGGTAGAGCAAGACCTTACCTCAAAAAAATAAATAAGGTCTGGGGAGATGGCTTAGCAGTTAAGGCACTTGCCTGCAAAGAAAGCCAAATGACCCCGGTTTGATTCCTCAGTACCTACATTAGCCTGATGCACAAGGGGTCCGCATGTGTCTGGAGTTCATTTGCAGTGGCTGGAGGCCCTGGTGTACCCATTCTCTCTCTATCTGCCTATTTCTCTCTCTGTGTCCCCCTCTCTCAAGTAAATAAAAATATTTTAAAAATAAATAAATAAAAATAATTTAAAAATAAAGGTAGGTGAAAAGCCAAAAAAAAGAAAGAAAGAAAGAAAGAAAGAAAGAAAGAGCATAGCCGTGTATGGTGGTGCACACCTTTAATCCCAGCATTGGGGAGGCTGAGGTAGGAGGATCACTGTGAGTTTGAGGTGACCCTGAGACTACATAGTGTAGTTTGCTTGAGCAAGAGTGAGACCCTACCTCAAAAAAAAAAAAAAATACGCACACAAAAAAATTTTTTTTCAGGGCAAGCTCTGAGTTCAACTGAGAGACCTGTCTCAATAATGAAGTAGAGAGCTACGGAGAAAGGATCAGTAGTCAACCCCTAGCCTCCAAATGCTCACATGCGCATGCACGTACACACACGCACACACAAAAAAGTCAGAAAGTGAGCAGTAGTCACTGCCTGTGCCTCTGTCCTCCTCCAGTCTGTCACATGGAAACTAGCCGAGCAGCTTCTGGTAGAGTTGGCATCGTCAATGAGTGTGGGGCTGGGAGGGGCTGTGCTTGGAAAAGCTGATCTTGCTGTTGTTCCTGTCTCCTAGCAACAGCTGCAGGCCCCCAGTGACCACAGTAGTGTGGGGCTCCTCCCGAGGGCTCTGACCTCACTGTTTGCTGTGGTAACAGCCACCGGCAGTTAATTCCCTTTCCTCCAGGAAAGCCAAGCATGTGCATGGTCCTCTTTCCCTGCCCAAGCCAAGGAGGATGCTGGGAGACGCACTCTGCACTGTCCTGACGGAGGGTCTTCTGCACCTCAGTGCCTGAGCACGTAGGGAGGTGTGGGGAGTCAGGATAGGGTCACTTGCGAGTATCAGGCAGGATGGACCAGGTATCAGCAGTGTGGTCACCTTTACACAGTGACTCTGGCTTTAGTGTCAGGAGGAAGCTTGATTGTTTTGCTGCCAACTTGTGTCTTCCTACAACCAAATGTCACCTGTGGAAAAGAAGTTTACTTGTAGAAAAGGAGTCAGATAGGTCGCAGTTAACAGGGATTTAAGTTTCCCCACGTGACTGTTTTCAAACCATTTGTGGCCCAAGGCTTTCCCTGGCCTGGCTCAAGGCCATGGAGCAGTATGTTTGCACCTCTCCCTCTTGCTCCCCTCCTTCAGGAGCTCCCGGAGTTGGGAAGAGCATTCCTGTGCCGTGTCAGGACTAGGGACCTGCTGGGTTCAGGGAACAGCCCAGTCTCCCGCTGGTCTGTCTGGAGTCTCGGAATCCCCCTTGCCCTCACCTTTTCCTCTGTTGCTTTGCGTGGGAAGCCTTCCCTAGGACAGTGCTGGTCCTGCTGACCACACATTCATGTCCTCTCTCGGTGACTTCGCTCCTTCTCCCACCACCTGTTAATCCTTACCAGAGCCAGCAGGGAGGGAGATGTGACTATTGTCTTTCAGATGAAGCTTGAGGCTCAAGACTTGTCTGCAGAGTCTCAGGAGCACAGCTGGGATTCCCGCCCCAGCTTCTCCCTGGAGTCTTACCCGCTGTCTTTCCATGTGGAAGATTCCTGCAGCCTAGCCTTTGCCCTCAAGTCAACATCACAGTATAAACCCCACAGCACCCCACCTAGTGACTGCCATACCCACGGTGGCTTACGTGAGCCACAGCCCGGCTGACACAGAGCCTTGACTCACAGCACACAGACATAGGGCTTCCTTACTGTTTGTGCCTTGCGGGGGCTTGGCTCTAAGTACATACACAGTAAGTTGCAGCTAAGACTCTGATAAATGAACCGAGGTCTGCCAGTCCTGTTTCCAGGCCAGGTGCTCGGTGCTTCTCATCTTCCCCGGAGCTGGCAGAGGGCCTGATGGCTTATGGGATGTGTTTGGTCAGTGGATGCTGTTACTGCTCTTAGCCATGGCAGCCATGTATTCTAGAGCAGTGCTCCATGCCAGCACCTGCCCAACACACAGCTGTCTGCACTGACAAGGAAGGGCAGGAGTGGCCAACTGTACTTAGGAAGAGTACACATTGTCACCTTGTTAAGTGCCCTGGTTAGAAGCTTGGGTGTGAGGCTGGTGTTTCAGATGACTGAGTAGATAGAAGATTTACAGTGCTGATGGGAACAGTCTATATGCCTATCAAAGGGACTGGTAATAGTGGCCTTTACACTGACTTTTTTTTTGTGGGGGGGGAAGCATTGCACAGAAGAATTAAAGAACCCCTGAGGTTTATCATATGTGCTCTAGAATTCTTTCCCTCCCATGTTAAGCATCACACAAGTACTCAACGAACTGTACAGGAGAAATTTAGTAGGCTGGAGAGATGGCTTAGAGGTTAAGGCATTTGCCTGCAAAGTTTAATGGCCCAGGTTCAGTTCTCCAGTACCCAGGTAAAGCCAGATGCACAAAGTGGCACATGTGTCTGGAGTTCATTTGCAGTGGCTGGAGGCCCTGGTGCATCCATTCTCTCTCTCTTTCTTCTCTCCCTGCCCCCCCCCCATCTTTCTTCTTGCAAATAAGTAAATAAAAATATTTTTTAAAAAGAAAGAAAGTAGGTGGGTGGAAGAGATGGCTCAGCTGTTAAGATGCTTGCCTGCCAAACCTAACTACCTGAGTTTGATTCCCCAGTACAGACATAAAGCCAGATGCACAAAGGGCACATGCATCTGGAGTTCATTGGCAGTGGCTAGAGGCCCTGGCGTGCCCATGCTGTCTGTTTTTCTCTCTGTCTTTCTCTGCTTGCAAATAAATAAAAATATTTTTAAAAGAAAAGAATAGGAAAATGGAGTTGTAAAGTACAGTGCAAAAAATTTGGAATGATACAGAGATTAGCACAGCCCCTGCATTAGGATATTACACAAATTTGTGAAGTGTCCCATATTTATTTTAAAAAGCAAAACTTGGGCTGGAGAGATGGCTTAGCAGTTAAGCCACTTGCCTGCAAAGCCAAAGGACCCATGTTTGACTCTCCAGATTCTACATAGGCCAGACAGACAAGGTGATGCAAGCGCAAGTTCACACGTGCAAACAAGGTGGTGCACTTGTCTGTAGTTGGGTTGCAGTGGCTGGGGCCCTGGCATACCATTTCTCTTTCTCTCGCTCTCTCATTCTTGCTTTTGTTTAAAAAAAAAAAAAAAAAAAAAAAAAGGCAGAGCCAGGTGTGGTGGCGCATGCCTTTAATCCTAGCGCTCGGGAGGCAGAGGTAGGAGGATTTCCATGAGTTTGAGGCCGCCCTGAGACTACACAGTGAATTCCAGGTTAGCCTGAGCTAGAGTGAGACCCTACCTTGAAAAATTTAAAATTTAAAAAAAAAAAAAAAGGCAGGATGATGAAAAGAAAGCCCAGCGTCTAGGAGTCCTGCCGTGCCAGCCCCACTTACTGAATCGAGAGGAAGCAGCTGAGCGGAGTGTCCCTGTCCTGCCCTGCGGCATCCTCTTGGGAAATGTGCTCTGAGGGCCTTCTCTTTCCCTTCCTCACCTACTCCTAGACAAATGTATACGGCTCAGCCCAGAGACGAAAAATGAGACCATTTGAAGGCTTCCAACGGAAAGCTATTGTAATCTGTCCCACTGACGAGGACCTAAAAGACCGGACAATAAAGCGGACTGATGAAGAGGGGAAAGACGTCCCAGATCACGCGGTCTTAGAGATGAAAGGTAGGAAATGTTTGGCTCCCCTGCGGCCATCTCTCCAGGGTCCTCTTTCTCACTGTCCCACCCCACTCACCGGCCACTCCTTCTGTGGTGCTGGTCTTCCCTTGGTTGGTCTCTTGCATGTCTCCCACACCTGTGACTGGCCAAGCTCTCTGTGTCAGGTTGGGGAAGGGAGTATGTGGGCGCCCATGCTGCAGAGCCTATGGCATCCCATGCCTCAGGACACCCACTGGCCACTGGAACATGGCAGGTGTCAGTTTGCTGCTCAATAAGAAGGGGTGGGGTTGTTCCTGCCACAGAGCCTCCCTGCGGTGAGGCTGGAGCCCTCTGAGGTACATGACCAGACGGCTCAGCCGCCTCTTGGAAAGAGAGGGGAGGGTCTGTCGGTGCCAGGGAGCTGGGGCTCTGTCCCCCGCCCCTTCCACTTCTGCAGGTCAGGAGACGGACGGGTGGCAGAAGGTGCTGACCTCTTTCCCTGCTTCCTTCCTCCTAGCAAATTTCACGTTGCCTGATGTTGGCGACTTCCTGGACGAGGTTCTATTCATTGAGCTGCAGCGGGAAGAAGCCGACAAGCTGGTGCGGCAGTACAATGAGGAAGGCCGCAAGGCCGGGCCGCCCCCGGAAAAGCGTTTCGACAACCGAGGTGGTGGCTTCCGAGGCCGTGGGGGTGGCGGTGGTTTCCAGCGCTATGACAACAGAGGCCCCCCTGGAGGCAACCGAGGAGGCTTCCAGAACCGAGGAGGCGGCAGTGGTGGAGGAGGCAACTATCGAGGAGGTGAGCCATCTCCCATGCAGCCCTCCCGTCCCTGTCTTGGGGTTAGTCTGGCTGCCTCTAGTCAACACGGACACTTCCTGAGCCCGCTGTGGCTTGGCCTCTGGGGACCTGGCAGGAGTGACTGGAACCTCAGAGAGGCTTCCCCGCTCCCTTACTCCCAGCTTGCTGCTACGTAAGCCTTTTGCCATTGACAAGTATTTTGTCCAGTATTCCCCCATCTGATGGGAGCTTCTTGAGGAGTCCTGAGGGGCCATTTTTGGACCTGGCACAAGGCACATGGAGGGATGGGCTTAAAGAAGTTACCTTGTGGGTTGGAGAGATGGCTTAGTGGTTAAGCGCTTGCCTGTGAAGCCTGAAGACCCCGGTTCGAGGCTCGATTCCCCAGGACCCACGTTAGCTAGATGCACAAGGGGGCGCATGTGTCTGGAGTTTGTTTGCAGTGACTGGAAGCCCTGGCACGCCCATTCTCTCTCCCTCTCTTCTATCTGCCTCTTTCTCTCTCTGTCGCTCTCAAATAAACAAAAAAAATTTAAAAAAAAAAAAAGTTACCTTGTGCAAGTTACCAGCTCAGTGGGAAAGTCCAGGGGTGCTGTGACCTCAGGTGACTCCAAGGTGGTCTGTGGGAGACATCAGAGCTTAGAAAGGGCCTCTTGAGGGATCCATGTCTAAATTAAAGCCACCCTTGTGCAGTAGGAATCTGCGAGGGAAAGGAAAGAAGGCGTCAGGCCCAGGAAGCCACTTTTACAAAGGGTCAGTGGAGACCCTGCCCATTGGACAACCTTTGGAGAACGAGATCTGACTTACTTGTGGCTGGACACAGCCAGGACATCTTGGCCTCACAGGTTCACGGTCCTGTGGGAAACACAGCAAGGGACGAGGAGGTGCCCTGGTGCGCTGTTGGTTCACTGAGTGACTGAGCAAGGTCGTGCTGCAGTCACCGAGACCACCCAGCCTGGGTATGGTGAGGTCTCACATGGACTTCTCCAATAGGTTTCAACCGCAGTGGAGGTGGTGGCTACAACCAGAACCGCTGGGGTAACAACAACCGGGACAACAACAACTCTAACAACCGAGGCAGCTATAACCGGGCTCCCCAGCAACAGCCACCACCGCAGCAGCCGCCACCGCCACAGCCACCACCGCAGCAGCCACCGCCGCCGCCCAGCTACAGCCCTGCTCGGAACCCACCAGGGGCCAGCAGCTATAACAAAAACAGCATCCCAGGCTCCAGCGCCAATACCAGCACCCCCACCGTGAGCAGCTACAGCCCTCCACAGGTGAGGAAACTGACGCGTGCTTGCGTGGATCATGCGCTTGTGCTCCAGTGGGAGGAGGGAGAGGAGAGTCAGCGGGCCCATAGGTCTCTGCTGTTCCTGTCACCTGACTTCCTCCTGGCAGTGCTGGACTGGGGTGGGCTCCCGGACGCTCCAGAGCCCCTCCAAAGCCCTGCCTGTGCCTCCCTCCTCCCTGAGAATGCACTGTAAGCACTGGTGCCTCAAGCAAGCAGATGCCTCCTGCCTCTCACTGTCCTCACTGGATCCCTGAGAAAGCACTCCATGGAGTCGCCCTTGTCCAGAGTGGGGCAGCGAGGGTGCCAGGCTCAGTGAGAAGCTCCAGCCTCTGTCCAGTGTCTGGGCTCTGTGCACACCCTTCCTGAGGGCTGCCACGCCCGGGTGTCTCCTAAAAGGAGTTAGGCAGCCCTCCCCAGCCTCGGTGGCCTGATTCAGTGAACTCCTTTTCCCCACGAACTTGTGGTATTGCTAGAACTCACTTCTGAGGTGTGTTGTGAGCTGAACAGAACGGTGCTGTGGCTTAGTGGTTAAGACTATGACTAGGAAACCTGGGATCAGTCCTTCTTAGTTGTGTGGCCTTGGCTGAACAGTTTCAGCTTCCACATCTGTAAAATGGGGCTAGTAGACCAGTCCGGAGTCTGCATTCCATGGGGCGTCCTGTGCAGAAGCACAGTGCAAAGCGTCACTGCTGTTTGTCAGCCAGCCATACTGTAGTGGTTGCCTCGCGGTCTGTGCACACAGCTGGAATACAGACAACCTGGAAGGCGGTTCTGTTGACCTTTCTGTTCATAGGAAATGAAGCTGGGCTTTCAACAGATGCCACGTCTCTGTTTCTAGGATCTCAGAACTGGGATTAGGCCACAGCATGGTCGTAGGGCTTGCTACTGTTTTTTTAAACGTATTTATTTATTTATTTGAGAGAGAAAGAGGGGGAGAGAGAGAGAATGTGCACACCAGGGCCTCTAGCTGCTGCAAACAAACTCCAGACACATGCACCATCTTGTACATCTGGCTTTATGTGGGTGTTAGGGAATCAAACCCGGCTATCCCTCCAGCCCCAGGCTTGCTACTTCTGTCCTGTGCCAGCTGACTTAACCACCTCCTCAGCCCCAAGCAGTCTCCATCAGGGAAACCCTTACCTTCGTGAACTGACTGCTCACCAAGGTACCTCCACCCCAGTGGGGTGCTCTCTGTCTCACAGAACTCTGGGCTTTCTCTTCCAGCCGAGTTACAGCCAGCCTCCCTATAACCCAGGAGGTTACAGCCAGGGCTACACCGCCCCACCGCCGCCTCCTCCACCACCACCTGCCTACAACTATGGGAGCTACAGCTACAATCCTGCCCCCTACACCCCACCACCACCTCCAACTGCACAGACCTACCCTCAGCCTGCCTATAACCAGTATCAGCAGGTAGGTACACAATGGGCAGAGAGGTTTCCAGGGGCCCTCTTGGGTGTGTATTTCACCTCAGGTTCCTGGCCCGCCCCTGAAGTGATGAGCTCACGTTCTTCTGCTAAGGCCTTCCGTTTGGTCAGTTGGGCGGCCAGTCTCCGTGCAGCCAGCAGACCTGGCCTTCAGGTCCCGCTTTGCCACTATGGCCAAGATGCCAAACCCTATTCCAGTCTGGTACTCAGGCCACCATACTGTTTTCTTAACATTTTGAAGATGATGCCATGCCTGAAAGGGCACTGAGTTGACAAGGCAGGAAAGCACGGCTTCAGCCCCTGGCTGCCCTCCTGTGTGGCATCAAGTCACTCATCCTCCCGAGGTGCCTTTGTTTCTGTCAGAGCAGCTGTGTGTTGAGTCCCCCGCTCTGCCCAGGGTAGGTGGGCTTCTGTGTGGCATGGCGTGGCTGAGGGCTAACTGGATGCTCCTGGTCTCTCCTCAGTATGCCCAGCAGTGGAACCAGTACTATCAGAACCAGGGCCAGTGGCCGCCGTACTACGGGAACTACGACTACGGGAGCTACTCTGGCAGCACACAGGGCGGTGCAAGCACACAGTAGCTGGTGTCTCTGGAGGCCCTGCCGGCTTCCTCCACCAGCACTGGCCTCGGCCCCTTTTCACCCTCTCCGGGTCCTGTGGTGCTGGGGACAGGCTCATCCCAGGGCTGCCGCCCATCTGAGGGGCTGCTTCTCCCAGACAGGCCAGGCATTTTTCTCTGGATTCAACAGGCAACAGTGACCTTTCTTTTCTCTTGTCCTCTTCATTTTCCACCACCTCCTGTCTTCCTGCTCCTTTTTGACTAAAGAACCCCTGCCTCCCCCTTGGTCACACAGTGAGGCTGCAGTGACAGGAGGGGGAGGGGGCTGCCTCCCCCTTGGTCACACAGTGAGGCTGCAGTGACCAAGGGGGACCCTGCCTGTCCGTTCCCTCCCACCTTCTCTGGCCCCACGGCTTCCCAGACTCATGCATTTGGTTGTAAATTCTTCCAGGAGCTGTTTTACTGTCTACTTTTCAGGATTTAAAAAAAAAAAAAAAAGTCAAAAACTCTTTAAAAAAAAGTTTAAAAAACAAAATGCAGAGGGAGGAAGCAGTGACCTATTTTTGGTAATTATGCTTTTGTTAATTTTAGACTGTGTCTGTTTTACTGTGGGTCCTCCATCAATACTTCATCAAATGACCATGTCCTTGCTGAGCTCAGGTGGCTGAGGAAGAGCCACACCCTGGAAGCGAACACAAGCCAGAGTCAGCTTTGACCTAACTTTTTATACGCCGCCTCCCTTCCCAACTTTGCACACAAGCCTCTGTGTTCAGTTGACTTGTAACAGCTTTTTGTATTTGGAGAGAGTGTGACTATTGAACTTGAAACCTTTTATTCCGGGCGTCTTGGTAGTTTCTGGTGGGGTTAAGCGGGGGAGAGGGTGAAGGGGGACGCGGGTGGGGGAGGTCTTTCCCTTGACAACCTGAGGGTGCTTCCCCAGCCCTCCCTCCGTGTTCTTCTCCCAGGTGCCAGCCTCAGCCCGACAATGGTCCTCTTTGAGTATTCCTACTGCCCCTTGACCCATATGTTTTAATAGGATTTTAACAAACTGCACTTATTAAGAAATGTTTTGCCCTGTTTTGTTTTGTTTCCTTTCCTTTCAATAAATGACATGGCACCTCCTAGCAGGAAGGAAGCAGGGTTGAGCCCTGAAGTGTTACTGCAGTTGGCCTTTAATTGGGGTGGGAGGTCTTTGAAGGGAAATTATTTACCCATTCACTAAACACAAGTGGTTCTCTACTTCACAGCTCCACTTGGTCCACTAGCAGAGGGACAGGTGTGTGGGGTCATCGCCAGGTACTGACCGACCAGCCACCTCTGGGTGGCCTTACAGCTCTCCTGTGCTCTGGGCCAGAATTCTCATCTTCACCTCTCAGTTAGTAAGTGGTGGAAATCTGCTTCATTCCTCAGCCGGCCTCACGGTGCTGGGGACACCAAGAACAGCCAAGGCAGTCCTGGGCCTGGTCACTGTTCCTCAGTTCCCCTCCGGAGAACGCAGACCTGTGGTCAGTTACAGCCCCCAGTGGTTGGTGTGCCACCCAAGAGAGGCGGGAGTTTGGGGAAAGCTTTCTGAAGGAGAAAGGCGTGAGCTGTAGACTGGACTCTGCAGCCTGGCACTGCTTGGAAGCAGCTGCCCTCCCACATGCACTTGCTGTGTTGTCGGGTGTCTTGTCAGCTCAGTGCTGGCCCAGCATGCGCAATGACCAACACAGCCAGGAGTTGGGTTAAATGGTCCTGAGGCCTGAAGGGGGACACCTGAAAGTGAGGATGAGCCAGAGTTAGCGGCTAAAAGTGACCCTGGAGTGCCCAGCTTAGCTATGGAAGAGGGTTGGTATGCAGTCCAGATTCCTAGCAAGTGCGTGCTCTGGGCAGCAGCGCCCTCTGCTGGCCGTTGTTGGTGATAGATTTCCACATCTGGGCAAACTGGCCCCAGTGCCTTTCTTTCCTTATTTCCAGGTCGGGGAGTGGGTGAAGGTTTCCTGTTCTCAGCCGGTTCCTCAGGTGTCAATCCCTGGCACTTAGTCGGGTTTAGACGGCCTGCTGACCTGAATGGCTTCACCTTGTTCCCCTTCGAGCTCCACACCAGTGGATCATGGGGGGGTCCCTTTTGGAATTTAAAACGCAAACTTGTTTCTCGAGATTTTGATTCTCCAGTCAGCGTCCCGAGTGCTGGGAATGCAGGCATGAGCTCTGTGCCCAGCCTCCAGGTTGCTCCCCGAGCTCTTGCTGCTGCGCGCCGGGCTGGCTTGGTACTGGCCAGCTTCACACCACCTTTCTTAACTGTACTGAGCACCCCCGGCAAGCACGGCTACGGTCCTAACCCGCCTGCCCCAGGCCCCTGCCCCAAATCCCGCCCAGCCTTCCGTCTCAGCTTTGCTCTCCCTGCCCGGAAAGCCTTCCGCCCACCCGGTCTGTACGGGGCTGACCCAGGGAAGCCCTGGGCCCTCGTAACCAGCTCGCAGCCACCCCGTCTCTTGGGAACAGATGCCGTGGTGTGAATCCCTACCCTTCCCACCGCAGGTCAGTTCTTTCTCCACACAATCCCTCCAGTGCCCGGAGGACAAACCCCTGGGAAGTGTGCAGACTTGACCCCCTTCTCAGGCCAGGACTAACCGGGCGCGGTGGCTCACGCCTTTAATCCTAGCACTCGGGAGGCAGAGGTAGGAGGTTCTCCGTGAGTTCGAGGCCACCCTGAGACTATATAGTGAGTTCCAGCTCAGCCTGGGCCAGAGCGAGACCCTGTCTCTCAAAGACAGATGACAGAGACAGGCACTCCGGGGCTTTAAAAGACAGAAGGATGAGCTGCAGGACATGACATTCCAGGCCAGCTTGGGCTAGAGAGACTGCCTCAAACACAAACTACGATAGCTCCAGCCCCCGGAAAGTGTTCATGTCTAGCCAGGTCCCCCAAACACGGACCGTGTCAGAGGCTGGTCACAGCAGTTAGCCTGCGACCCGCCGCCCGGATTATCCCATCGGGCGCTGCCAGCCTGGCTGTTGGGGGAGCCGCGCATGCGCGCGGAGCGGATCCGCTTTCGTCCGGAACTGAAACGACCCGGGAGCAGCGGCCCGCGCGGGTCGGACGTGCACAGCCGGAAGCGGACGAGTCCCTAGGGTCCCGGCCGGCCTGCAGACCCCTTTCTCCGAACCCCAGTGGCGGTTGACGGTCGGAGAGGATCGGGATGGAGGCTGTGGCGGCGGCGGCGGGGGAGCCAGACGACGGTGAGGCGCCGGGCGGAGCGGGGTGAGGACGGGGGAAGGTTCTCGCGGTGTCACCAGGAAATGGTTCCCGGGGAACCTGCCCGCAACCTCACCTGGCCCCGCCGCTCTGTCTCGCGTTGTAGGGCGGTTGGTCTTTCCCAGACTCTTCTTCCCATGGCCCTGACTACAGCCCCACCACCACCTTTCCCCGTGCCAGGCTGACTCTTAGCCTGAACAGTTTTGTAACTTTCAGGATCTCCCTTGCCTGGTGCAAAGTCTTCCCCAACCCCGCCTCAGATCTTCCCCTCGAATTTCCCTTTCCCTATGCCCCAGGCTAGACCCCGGCTTGTCCTGTGCAAACTCCACTCACAGTGGACTGACAGCTTCCATTTCCTCCCAACTCTTCCCCCTCCCCATAAAGCAGGCCTCCTCCAAGCCTTTTCTCTGCTTTGCATCCCCCATAACTACCCAGCAGGTGTCCCAAATCTTTGTTTGTTTGTTGTTTTTTTCGAGGTAGGGTCTTGCTCTAGCCCAGGGTGAACTGGAATTCACTATGTAGTCTCAGGGTGACCTCGAAATCACGGCGATCCTCCTACCTCTGCCTCCCGAGTGCTGGGATTAAAGGCGTGCGCCACCACGCCTAGCCAAAATCTTTTTATTTATTTGAGAAACGTTGAAGGAGTAAGTGGGCACGCCAGAACCTCCTGCTACTGCAAATGTACTCTAGACACATGTGTTACTTTGGACTTCTGGTTTCTCCTGGGGTTACCAGGAAGTAGAACCAAGGCCGTCAGGGTTTGCAAGCAAGAACTTTTAAATGCTGAGCCATCTTTCCAGCTATTTTTCACACCTGGCTTTAAAATTATTTTGTCAGCTGGGCGTGGTGGCACACAGCTTTTAATCCTAACACGTGGGAGGCTGAGGTGGTAGGACTGCTGTGAACTTTAAGCCAGCCTGGGACTGCATAGTGAATTTACGGGTCAGTCTGAGCTAAAGTGAGGCCATACCTTTAAAAAAAAAAAAAAAAAAACGGGCTGGAGCGATGGCTTAGCAGATAAGGCACTTGCCTGCAAAGCCAAAGAACCAAGGTTCAATTCCCTAGGACCCACATAAGGCAAATGCACAAGGTGGTGCATGCATCTGGAGCACATTTTCAGTGGTTGTAGGGAGGCCCTGGCTCCTATTCTCAATCTCTCTCTCTCTCTCTCTCTCTCTCTTTTTGGGGGGGTTCTGAGGTGGGGTCTCACTGTAGCTCAGGCTGATCTGGAATTAGTCTCAGGGTGGCCTCGAACTCATGGCGTCTATTCTCTCTCTATCTGCCTCTTCTCTCTCAAATTAATAAAAATAGACATTAAAAGGCTGGAGAGATAGCTTGGCAGTTAAGGCACTTGCCTGCAAAGGCTAGTGACCCAGGTTCAATTCCCCAGTACCCACGTTAGCCAAATGCACAAGGGGGTGCATGCGTCTGGAGTTCGTTTGCAGTGGCTGAAGGCCCTGGTGCACCCATTCTCACTCCCTATCTGCTTCTCTCTTTCAAAATGGATAAATATTTTTTTTAAATAGACAAAAAAATTTAAAAAGGAATTGTTAATCATCGAGTCTCACTCTAGTCTTGGCTGTCCTGGCCTTGCACTCATGGCAATCCTCCTACCTTTGTCTCCCAAGTGCTGGGATTAAAGGCCTGTGCCACCATGCCCGGCTGAATTGGCTTTGCGCTTGAAATTTTTCATGATTACAAGGCAGGCTGGCTTGTGCCTGTGATCCTACTAGCACTTAGGAGATGAGGCGGGAGGGATGCCACAAGTTTGAGTCCGACCTAGGCTTGAGGGAAGGCTTAGTGATTAAAGCACTTGCTTGCAAAGCCAAAGGACCCAGGTTCAATTCCCCAGGACCCATGTAAGCCAGATGCACAAGGTGGCATACGCATCTGGAGTTTGTTTGCAGCGGCTGGAGGCCCTGGTGCACCCATTCTCATTCTCTCTCTTCCTGCCAAGTAAATAAAAGGGAAAACTCATAATTTTTACATGTGTGTGGTGTGCATGTGGGGAACATGCATGCATGTTGGTATGTGGAGGCCAGAACCCACCCTTGGGTGTTAACCCCAGAAACATCACCTCTTTTTTCCAGACATTCTCTCCTTAACTTGGATATCACTAATTAGACTGGCCCCAGGGATCTGCCTGTCTCTGTCTCCCCAGAGCTGGGATTACAAGCACCACCATGCCCAGCATTTAGATGGGCTCTGGGGGTGGAATGAAGGCTCTCAAAACCTGCTAGGCAAGCACTTTAGCTACTAAGCTGTAGTCTCAGGGTGACCTCAAACTCGCAATAATCCTCTGCCTACTTCTGCCTCCCAAGTGCTGGGATTAAAGGTGTGCACCACCACGCCTGGCTTGATGGTTCTTATTTTGTTGCTTTTTAGACAGGATGTTCGTACCCAGAATGTCCTAGAACTCACAGAAATTCTCCTGCCTCGGCCTCCCCAGTGCTGGTATTCTAGGAATATACCACCACCACACCCAGCTTTCACAATGTTTATTTTATTTTTGTTTGTTTGTTTGTTTGTTTTGGTTTTTCGAGGTAGGGTTTCACTCTAGTCCAGGCTGACCTGGAATTCATTCTAGTCTCAGGGTGGCCTCGAACTCACAGAGATCCTCCTCTCTCTGCCTCCGGGGTGCTGGGATTAAAGGCGTGCGCCACCACGCCCGGCTTTTATTTTTTCATTTTACTTTATTTTTTTGTGCTAGATATTTGGGAGCATCCAGTCCCATTGAGCCCTCCACCCTGGCCACTTTCCCTTCACTTTGTGTGACACCCCTCTGGTTCCTTGTGTCTGCCAGGCCGCTACTTCTCGGCCCTTGGCATGGGACCCCTGTAAGTCTTAGGAAAATTGTCAGAAGCCAGGTGTTTTCTCCCAGATTCCTGAAGCCTGAAGTCACCAGGGCGCTACTAGGCCTGGTCTCCTCACAGGCTCTAGATGCTGCTTCGCCTCTTCCTGCCAGAGGTGGCTTCTAGAACTCCCTGGCTTGTGGCCACAGCCCCCCAATCTCTTCACACTGCTTGGGTGTGTCAGGCCTTCCTCAGCATCCCTTACTGCATCAAGGAGGCAGCTGGGAATCCAGAAAAACCTCCATCTCTAGAGCCCAGCTATGTCTGTGGGGTCCCTTTCCCGTCCCTCACTTGAAGTAACTACCAGTTTCTGGGTTAAGATGTAGCTGTCGGCTGGGCGTGGTGGTACACTAAGAGTTCGAGGCCACCCTGAAACTACATAGTGAACTCCAGGTCAAGCTGAGCTAGAGCGAAACCTTACCTCGGGAGGAAAAAATGCTGTAGCATCTTGGGGCACGGAGAGGATGCTAGTTTTTATCTTTCACAGGTATGTCCTCTTCTCATCTGTTCAGTGAGACTGGTGCTGTGGCCTCTCCTCTCGTTCCTTTTTATTTATTTATTTTGACAAAGAGAGATAGAGAGAATGGGTGCGCCAGGGCCTCCTGCTACTGCAAACTAACTCCAGATGCTTGCGCCCCCTTGTGCATCTGGCTAACATGGGTCCTGGAGGGTCAAACCTGGATCCTTAGGCTTTGCATGCAAGTACCTTAACTGCTAAGCCATCCCTCCAGCCTCTGGCTCTTTTTTTTTTTTTTTTTTTCTTTTGGTTTTTTGAGGTAGGGTCTCTCTCTAGCCCAGAATAGCCTGGAATTCACTTTGTAGTTTCAGGGTGGTTTCGAACTCATGGTGATCCTCCTACCTCTGCCTCCCGGTGCTGAGATTAAAGGTGCGCCACCACGCCCCAGCTTCTCCCTCCCTTTTTATCCTGGCTCAGCCGACAGGCGCACCTGTGGGTCCGGCCCTGTACTTGTCTCTGGGGAGGCTGGAGGCTCACGTCTGTCCTGTTAGTCCCTCAGGTGCCTCTCCTGTGCCCAGCATACCTTTCCTGGCCAAAACCTAGTTCTTGTCTCTGTCCCTGTCTCGAGGACAATTTGACTGCTTCCTAGGCAGAGCCGGGGACCTTCTCTGAGTGCCTCTTGGCCCTCAAGCCCCATACTTTGTCCGTATGAACGGCTTTCCTGAGGAATTTTCTCCTCTCTGCCTTACTTTTCTGCACAGCCAGACACCTTACATATTACATCATGTTGTCAGGAATCAGTTTTCTGATTGTCTGTGTGCCTCAGTAAATGTCTGCCTGTTGCTCACCATGGTCTCTCTAGAACCTAGTACAGATTATATATGTGTGTATATATATACGTATATATACATATACATATATACACATATGCATATATATACATATACATATATATGTGTATACATACATATATATGTATATATGGTGGCATATGTAGTCGGTACTGGGTTGGTTGAGCATGTGAGGACCCAGTCCCTCCACCTTTCCTGCTGTACCCCATCCCTGAACTGGGGATTCTGTCTCCTCACAGGCTGCACGGAGCCCACACCTGCACTCTGGGGGGAACTGAGCCAGACTCCAGCCCCGTCCATGGCCCAAGACAAGGAGGGGGCCGCGGAGGACGCTCCGGGCGGCCCCGATGGTGAGGACGGCGGCGAGGACAC
Source organism: Dipus sagitta (assembly GCA_036346955.1). Classification (NCBI taxonomy): domain Eukaryota; kingdom Metazoa; phylum Chordata; class Mammalia; order Rodentia; family Dipodidae; genus Dipus; species Dipus sagitta. Next base: position 74,018,801 of record CM070787.1, on the reverse strand, counting down.
CGAGAGCCCGGCGGTGCGCGCCATGCTGCGCGCCGTGGCCGCCGGCCGCCTGCCCGTGTGCAGCCAGCAGCAGGGCGAGCCCGACCTCACCGAGAGCGAGAAGGTGGCCATCCTGGGGCGGCTGTACCGTGAGAAGCCGCTGGTATTCCTGGAGCGCTTCCGCACGGGCCTCCGCGAGGAGCACCTGGCCTGCTTCGGACACCTGCGAGGAGACCACCGCGCCGACTTCTACTGCGCCGAGGTGGCCCGGCAGGGCGCCGCCCGGCCCCGAGCCCTGCGGACCCGCCTGCGCAACCGCCGCTACGCCGCCCTGCGAGAGCTCATCCAAGGTGCGCGCCGATGGGTGAGGGTGGGGGTGGGCAGAGGTAGGAGGATCGACCTGAGTTCGAGGCCACCCTGAGACTCCATAGTGAGTTCCAGGTCAGCCACGGCTAGAGTGCGACCCTACCACGAAAAAACAAAAGATGCAAGAGGGAACTCAGAGAAAGAGACCAGAGGGGTTGGAGAGACATGCCTGCAAAGCCTAAGGATCCAGGTTCAATGCTCCAGGTCCCAGGTGAGCCACATGCACAAGGTGGCGCATGTGACTGGAGTTTGTCCCCAGTGGCTAGAGGCCCTGGCGCATCCATTCTCTCTTCTCTCTCTACCCCTTTCTCTCTGTCTCAAATAAAAATTAATTTAAAAAAAAAAAAAAAAAAAGGAGACCAGGGAAGCCAGGAGAGGTGGCACACGCCCTTAATCCCAGCACTTGGGAGGCAGAGGTAGGAGGAGCGCTGTGAGTTTGAGGCCACCCTGGGACTACATAGTGAATTCCAGGTCAGCCTGGGCTAGAGTGAGATCCTACCTCGAAAAGCCAAAAAACAGAGAGACCACAACACGGAGACAGAAGTGTGAAGTGTGACCGTGGCCTGGGGAAGGAATGAGCACCCTGTGAAAAGGGTTAGAATTCAGTCGATGACAGAGTGGCCATTTGTTTGAGACAGGATCTCACTGTAGCATAGGCTGGCCCCCAACTGCAGTTGTTCTGGCGTGGCTTAGTGCTGGTGGAAGTGGCACGTTAGATCTGAAGAGACAGTGCACAGCGTGGTGGTGGCAGTTGCGTAGTCCCTCAGGTCCCAGCCTCACGTCATGCACAAAGACACCAGGAGAAACCGAGGGGAATCTGTTCATAGAGTCCACCTTGACCAAAATACACGTTGGAAGGAATTAATCTAATTATTTATTTATTTATTTATTTATTGGTATTTTGTGGTAGGGTCTCGCTCTAGCCCAGGCTGACCTGGAATTCACTATGTAGTCTCAGGGTGGCCTTGAACGCACAGCGATCCTCCTGCCTCTGCCTCTCGAGTGCTGAGATTAAAGACATGGGCCACCATGCCCAGATCCTTGAGACCTAATTTAATTAAAAGGAACTTGTGGCCCAAAACCACAAGCACTGAAGTTCAAGGCAAAAGCAGTAGACATGAGTGAGGCTGTAGCTCTGGTCCCAGCACAAGCTCTAAAAGGTCACAGGCAGGAGGGAGGCGGGACCCACGGGGTCACGGGTGCAGAAAGGAAGGGTGCAGTGTGTGCAGAAAGGAGGACAAAAGAGGAGGGGGAAAACAAACTGGGTGGGTGACAGTCTGAGTCAGGGAGGAAGGACGGAAACAGACTCTGGTAGAAGATTCCAGAAACACGGGTGTGAATACAGAGGGCAGGATTCAGGAGGCTGAACAGGACAGGGTGTGATACCAAGCATGGTGCCAGGACTGAGCCCCTGGCTCTGGAGACAGAGTGAGGACCCATGGGTGCAAGGACCGTGGGGCAACGTGAACTTCCTGGAGGGACAGACCCACTCCTGCAAAACAAGCAGCTGGGAAGTGCAGAGAAACACCTTCGTGTGTGCCTGCGTCCACACAGCCGGGCCTCTGTGGGCATGTGCTGAGACACACGGAGAGCGCATGCGTGCTTGTGGATCCTGTGCGGGCACGTGCCACTGTCAGCATGTCCCAGGCGTGCCGTGCGGCACATGTTGAGCACACCAGTGGCCACAAGCACGGATGTATGCGTGTACTCGGCACAGGCGGCACGCTCACCGCCGCCCCTCCTGTATTGGAATGTGCACTCCTGCGTATGCGTCTGGGAGCGTGACCCGCCGCCTCCGCTGTGCGCAGGGGGCGAGTATTTCAGCGACGAGCAGATGCGGTTCCGGGCCCCCCTGCTGTACGAACAGTACATCGGGCAGTACCTGTCCCAGGAGGAGCTCAGCGCCCGCGCTCCAGCCCCCCAGCGCCCCCGGCCCTGCTCCCCCGGCACCCCCGCCTGCGCGCTCTCCGACCTGCTGCTGCAGTCCTACGAGGAGCGGGAGCTGCAGCAGCGGCTGCTCCAGCAGCAAGAGGAGGAGGAGGCCTGCCTGGAGGAGGAGGAGGAGGAGGAGGGAGACAGCGATGAAGGTGAGGACCAGTGGCAGGGAGACTCCTTGTCTTGGACATCCCTGCCCGTGTCACTTCACCAGAGCAGACGTGGCGTCCATCCCTGATGCCTGCCCAGCCCGGCCCTCCATCCGGCACACCTCACCCACACTCCACACGAGTGTCACGGGCTCCCTTACCACAGACCCTAGCTCATGCTGTGACCTCTGCCACTGGGACCCCTTCCTTCAGGTTTCCATCTCGACCCTGGCATAGTCTCCCGAACACGCACTGTCGTGCCACGTGCGCCCCTGGAGGGCAGGGACCAGGCCATCCAGTACGAGCCTGGGCACGGAGTAGCAGCTCGATGGGCATGAGCTCATGCCTCCCTCCTGGGCGGGGTGTCCCCTGTCCTCCGCAGACCAGAGGTCAAGCAGAGACTCAGAGGCCTGGATGCCCGACTCAGAGGAGAGGTTAATCCTGCGGGAGGAGTTCACCAGCCGGATGCACCAGCGCTTCCTGGACGGCAAGGATGGGGACTTCGACTACAGGTGCTCCTGCCCCCACCCCACCCCAGCACCCACAGCCTTGGGCCGGGGTGCAGATCCCCAGCCCATCCACAGAGGGTCCCCCTTCACAGTGCTGCAGGGCTGCAGAACTCAGGTGAACGGGACGAAGGGCTGGGTATCCTTGCGCTAGCCTGTTCCTCTCGGAGCCGTAGTCCCCTCATCTGCAAGCAGGGTGGGAAGTGGGCTGACACTTAGCTCCATACTGACTGGTCAAACTGAAATGATGCCACTGTGGCAAACAGCAGTAGCCTGAGATTACATAGTGAATTCCAGGTGAACCTGGGCTAGCGCGAAACCATACCTCGGGGAGGGGGGTGGGGAATAAAGGGGGAGCTTCAGAGGGTCCATCCGCCTCAGTGGCACATCCACAACCAGCCAGGGCCACAAAGGGACACACCTAGTGAGCTGCCCCATTGCTTACACTGGAAGTAGTGGGGCCCAGATGTGTCAGCCAACACCTGCTACGTGCACATCTGCTGTACCAAGCCTGGAAGATGAGTCAGGGGACAAGCCCACCTTCCCTACCTGCTCTGAGGGGAGGGGAATGCTCTAGTGGGAACGGCCAGGAGAAGGGGCGTGCATGTCACACAAAGCCCCCGCGGGACATCTGAGCGGACCTGCAGGGGTCAAGGGTGAGCGGAGACAGCAGTGCCGGCGCCCCGAGAGGCCAGGGGAGCAGCAGGACTGAGGCCGCTCTCAGGTGGAGAAGGGTGTGCTGGGCGCCCAGCATCCTGCCTTAGGAGAGCTTCCCACCTCACTGTCCCCCGCCCCCAGCTCCACACGGGGCTTCCATGCAGTCCCATGAGTGTGCTCCCACGGGGACAGTCACAGTGTCACACTGCCATCCGGTGTCACTGCGTCTCCCTGCTTTTTGGAGAAGCCAGTTTTATGTAAACAGATTTGGAAAATGTCTCCTGAAGTCCTGAGAGGCTCCTAGGAGGGTCAGCCCAAGCCCTTGGCCTTGGCCCCCAGGAGCCCTGACCACCTCCTCCCCTGCAGCACGGTGGACGACAACCCGGACTTGGACAACCTGGACATCGTGGCGCGGGACGAGGAGGAGAGGTACTTCGATGAGGAAGAACCTGAGGACGCCGCCAGCCCAGAGCGGGGTGGGGACTGAGGCCACGGCCAGCCCAGCCACTTGGGGACCCCGGGGCAGCACCTCTGCACCTGCCACGGACCTTGCCCTTACTTGTTTCTGGGTTTTCTACCCTTCTCCCTGGGAACCCATCACCTACCTCTTTGTTTACTCTTTGGTTGTTTTTTTGTTTTTTTTTTCAGTTTTTTTCAAGGTATGATCTCGCTCTAGCCCAGGCTGACCTGGAATTCACTATGTGGTCCCAGGGTGGCCTTGAACTCATGGCAATCCCCCTGCTCTGCCTCCCGAGTGCGGGGATTAAAGGCGTGAGCCACCACGCCCGGCTACTCTTTGCTTTTTTGAGACAAGGTCCTGGTACGTAGCACTGCCCAGTGTGTTACCATGCAGCCCAGGCTGGCCTTGAACCCTTCAGTCTCCAAGTGCTGGGATGACAGGTGTGAGCCACGGTGTCCGATTTCCCTGCCGCTCCGTGTGCGTGTGTGTCACCACCCTGCCCTCTATGCCATGGGTCCCCACGGCAGGATGAGTGCTTCCCCTTGACTGAGCCATTAGGCCATATGTGGGCCCACTGCCTTCCACCACTTGCCACACAGCGTGGCCTCTTGCTGCCCTTAAGGTCCCCCTCTCCTCGGCCTTGCTCTCCACGCCTGTTTCACCTACCTGCCTGTCCACTGCCGTGCCTCGTCTCCATTCCAGGCTCGGCCTTTATCTCGCCCTCTCTGTCTCCCCTCCCCCCAGGCCTGGCGGCTGTGGGCAGCAGAACCCTGACCTCACTGCTGGCGGAGGAGGGGTGGGAACAGAGGTGGCCACCAGCTCCTGCCTCTCCCTCTCCACCCTGGCAGAGGCAGAACTGGGACCACAGGGCCAGCTTGGGTGTAAGGAAAGGGACTTTCCCCTCCAGGTCTCCACACACACACACCCGTGCACACCCCCCCTCAGTCTTCCCTGGTCTCACTTCCTCTGCCTCTCCTGTTTATGCTCCCCAAACCCATCCACACAGGCTGTTATCATGGTCCTGAGTCATCCCCCCCACACATGCCTGCCTGCCTCAGCGGCCCTGCCCCCAGCTGGCCACAGGGCCCGCCCCTTTGAGCCCCCTGCCGCCCTGGGCTAATGGGAGCCAGATGGCCGCCTGTGACTCAGCCATGGCCTGTGGGAACCCAGGCGTCCTACCTTCCCATGCCCCACGCCCGGCCCCTGCTGGCGCGGCACTAAGACTGGGGGTGGAGGCCAGCATGGCTGGAGATGGGACCCTCGCTACCGCGCGACTGAAGAGTGACATTTTGCCCTGACCACACCTGAAGGATCCTCAAAACCATGACGTTGGAACCAAGGTCCTAACCCCTGGCCTCTGGGTCAACGGGAATCTGTTCCCCAGAGACCAACAGTGAAAGTCCTGGCTTCTGAGCAGCTCAGCCAGAGTGCTGACCTCCCCACACAGCCAGCCGGCTCCCCTCGGCGGTGCGGACGGGCCAGGAGGCCTCGCAGGAAGAGCCAGGACTGGCACCCACGCCACCTGCCTGGTAGCCTTTGGGCTACCCAAACTGGACAGTGGTGGGAACACACAGACTGACTCAGGCCAAAGACCATAAAAACCAAGTACTGAGTCACTTCTGTCCCTGGGCCACCGCAGCACACCTGTGCCATGTGCTGTCCCCACAACCCCCCCCCCCAGAGGGTAGGCGAGGCCCCCGCGTCCCCTCTGTCACTCCGCTGGGGACAGGAGAGCCTCCACAGGGTAATGCAGTCTAGTGATTCATTCACTCTTCTCCAGTCCGCCCGCCGTCTGGTCACTAAAGCTGTTTACGATAAGCTCTGCCGTACGTCTATCTGGGACAGAACTCTGGGAAAGTATTCTTGTCGGAGATGAGCGGGCGGCACAGCCATTGAGTCACAATGGGCTTAGTCAGATGGTCAGGCCAGGAGACAGGAGTGTTTGCAGCTGAGAGACAGAGGTGGAGCCAGTCACAGCGACAGGGATTAGATGAGGAGACAGGAAGAGAGGCGGGGAGAGAGGATGGGCAGAGACACACCCCTGCTCTCGCAGCCCCCGCTGGTACCCGCCCACTGCCCCTCTTCGGGGTCCTGGGCATGGGGTGGGCAGAGAGGGTGAGTCCCTCCGCGGGTGTCTGGCCCCCACGCCATGTCTCCTGTCTGACCTGCCCACCACTGGCCTCGGCCTCTGCCCTGCTGTTCGGCTTCGGTCCTCCCGCAGAAGAGACTCCCATCTCTTCTCTCCGTTCCCGCCACTCCGGCCACTCCTGAGCTCCGGTCCCTGACCCCGCTTCCCCATCCTCCCCCCACCCCCGCCGCCTACTCTGTCTCTGTCCTGGATCCTGGGAAGTGCGGGTCAGAGCCCCACTGGTGGCCCCTGGAAGGCCACAGTGAGGGGTCACCACCTCACACCCCCACCCCGAGAGGGCAACAGGTTTGCAGGCCTGTCTGGCCAGAAGGAAATGTCTGCACCGTGGCCCGGTCACCCCCACCCCCAGGACCTGCATGCCGGGCCACTGCCGCCCCCGGGCTGAGGCCGAGTAAACACAGCCGCGGCAGCCTGGGGATATTTATACCGAGGCCGGGCGTGGGGCCAGTGCCCACCACAGCCCCTGCCCTGCCCTGCCCGCTGCCACAGCCAGCCCTGAGCCAGCGTGGCACCAGCCAGCAAGGGGACGCCACAGACAGTCTCCACTCAGCACGGAAGCCAACAGGCTCTGGTCACACAACAGCCAATGGCTCCGCAAGGCCCCCTCCTCTGGGAACAGCGCAGAAACAATGCAGTGTCCTCGCACACGCACACACTGACACCTCCACACTCTCTCAGAAGGAACCACACAGCTCCTCACACGCAGAAGTCAACAGCCCAGAGGGAAGGACCCCGACGCAGCGTCCTGCTTGCCGACCATGACACGCTCTGAAGACACATTGACCCAGGCTTCACAGCCACGGTGACAGCCGGCACACACCACACTGATCGCAAAATGGTGTTGGGGGAGAGAAATCGCTCAGTTAGTAGAGTGCCTGCATAACATGCACAAGGCCCTGGGTTCAGTACTCAGCACCGGCTGGGCGTGGTGGCGCACGCCTTTAATCCCAGCACTTGGGAAGGAGGGAGGTAGAGGTAGGATCGCTGTGAGTTCAAGGCTACCCTGAGACTACATAGTGAATTCCAGACCAGCCTGGGCTAGAGGGAGACTTCATCTTGAAAAACCAAAAAGTAAATAAATGCTCAGCACCCAGCGTGGTAGTGTACCCCTCTCATCCCAGCACGCAGGAGATAGAGACAGGAGGATTACAAGTTCAAGGTCATCCCCTGCTACTTGAGTTCAAACCAGTCTAGGCTACATGAGTCTGTGTCTCAAAAAAAAGGGGGGGACGAAGCTGGAGAGAAGGCTCAGCAGTTACGGAGCCTGCCTGCAAAGCGTAACGGTTTCAATTCCCCAGTGCCCATGTAAAGCTGGATGTACAAAGTGGCACATGCGTCTGGAATTCATTTGCAGTGGCTAGAGGCCCTGGCATGCGCATCCATATTCTCTTTCTCTGCTTGCAAATGAATATTTAAAAAAAAATGGAAGCCTGGAAAGCCTAAGGATCCAGGTTTGAGTCTCCAGGTCCCACATAATCCAGATGCACAAGGTGGCGCATATATCTGGAGTTTGTTTGCAGTGGCTACAGACCCTGGGTGCCCATTCTCTCTCTCTCTCGTCTCTAATAAGTAAATAAAAATAAATCTTAAAAAAAAAAAAACACAACTGGGGCAGGAGAGAAGGCTTAGCGGTTAAGCGCTTGCCTGTGAAGCCTAAGGACCCCGGTTCAAGGCTCAATTCCCCAGGACCCACGTTTAGCCAGATGCACAAGGGGGTGCACGCGTCTGGAGTTCGTTTGCAGTGGCTGGAGGCCCTGGCGTGCCCATTCTCTCTCTCGCTCTCTCTATCTGCCTCTTTCTCTCTGTCTGTTACTCTCAAATAAATAAATAAAAATGAATGAAAAAATTTTAAAAAAAAAAAAACTGGAGCTAAAGATGTTAAGACAGCCAAACATGGTGGCACCCACCTTTATTCCCAGCACTTGGGGGAGGCAGAGGTAGGAGAATCGCCATGAGTTCAACAAACCAAAAATAAATAAATAGATACAAAACTTGGCACCTGAGGAAAGGCTGACACAGGCAACTGGCAGCGTGCATGCTCACCAGCTCGGCAGTGCCAGGAGGGAACCCGCAGAAAGTCCCCGGCCTGTCAGGCAGAAACATGAACCGGCGGCACACACGGAGCAGAAATGCAGCCCTGGCCGCAAACACGGAGCTGAGACACGTGCTGGGGACACACACCCCAACCGACCACGCCAGCTACGCCCCAGGCCCCAGGCTGCTGGGTTAGGGACCGAAGTACCCCCAACAAAACTGCGCCTCAAACACAAGACACGCCAACGGGGTGCGTGCATGCAAGGGTCAGGATTTCGTGGGAAGGGGACTCTCCCTCTTCTGTCCCCTTCACCCTCCCCCACTGACCTGGTCCCAGCGGGTCCAGGAGGGGGGGGCAGGAAAGCCTGAGCCAGCCTCCCTGGCCGCTTCCTGCCTTGAAGAGGCCTGACGGGAAGCAGGGGCTCCAGCCGGAACCCAGGCTCCCCCCCGCCCATGACTTCCCCCCCCCCAGGCCCCAGCAGGTCACAGGGCAGGCCGCCTCGACCCCTTGCCCTGACCCTGCGGTTGGCACAGGCGGGCCAGGCCACCCAGCGGGCCCGGCTATCAGGGTGGCGGGGTAAGGGCAGCACGAGGCGCTGACCCCACACTTTCACCTCTCTCATCCCTCACTGGTGGCTCAGCTACTGCAGGCAAGTGGGCGGCCGTGTCACCCACAGGTGCGGTGGCTCAGGGCACAGCCAGCACTTGTCATGTCCACAAGGCCTGGGCCTACGCGACCCTGTGTGTGTGTGTGGTGTGTGTGGTGTGGGTGTGTGGGAGCTGCTCCGTCTGGGGTGTGACTGTGTCTGGGTCGTGATGGGGTCGTAGCTGTCTGTGGGGCCCACTTGGGACTCCTGAGGCCCAGTGTGGGTGTCAAGGGTGTCAGACAGTGGCTATGACCCACCAGCAGTCTGGGACTGTGATGTGTTCAAAACCTCCGTGTGTGGTGTGGGTGGGGCTGTGACAGGTCACGGGATGACCATGAACCCCCGGGAGGGATGTTTGTGTAACCACTGGTGGGAGGGGGGGGGTCCAATTCCCCGATGGGGTTCTAGTGCCATTATGTGTGTCTGATGGGGTGACAGTGTCTGAACCCACCAGTGTCTGGTGTGTGGTGGTAACCATGACCCTATGGAATATATTTGTATGGTGGCCTTTGGCTACTAGAGTCCCTACTTATGTCATGTCCCGGTGAAGCACCAGGGCTGGGCTGTGTTTATGCGATGGGCTGACACTCCGTGTGTTTTTAATCTGAGTCTGTGTGGTCTGTGGCTGCTGCCTGGTGTCACCGGCCACTTGTCCCGGTACCGCAGGGTCTCTAAGAGGCGAATGTATTTGTGTGCCTGTGTGACGCTCTGTAAGAGTGTGTGTGTGTGTGCCCCTGTGTGCCATCCTTACGGGACTGCAGTGACTATAGTCTGCTACTACTGTGCCCTTGCCAGGGTCTCTGCCTCCTGGGGCCAGGCCTCACTGAGGTCTCCACATAGAGACCCCCAGCTCCTTGCATAGTGAGCTCCCCCCACCCCCGCCACCCCAACCTGGTCCCCAAAGACTCTCAGCCCCATGGTGGGAGGAAGCTGGTAGGCCCAAGACCCACCCGTGCGGCCGCTCTCGAATGCACAGGCCGAAGGAGCTCCAGCCTCCCTCAAGAGACCTTCCCTGGGTGAGGAGCAAGTCCAGCCCCCTCCCCAACCCCCCCCACACCCCCCACCGCTTGAGAAAAGCAGAGGAGGAAGAGAACAGAAGAAGAAACCAAGAATTCACAAGCTGCACCCAAGTCAAGAGTAAGACTCACTGAGGCCCAGGCCTCTGTGACAACTTAGCTCCCTGTGGTCACCTCTATTTGGCCCCATACTCCCCTCCCCCACCCCACCATTTACTTTACTGTCAACAACCAACCAGACCCTGGCCCTCTTGGGCTCCTGGGTCAACTGAGCCTCTCCTCTGTTCAGAACCTGCCATGGTTCCTCCCCGCCCCCTCTTTTTGGTTTTTTCCAGGTAGGGTCTCACTGTAGCCCAGGCTGACCTGGAGTTTACGATGTAGTCTCAGGGTGGCCTTGAACTCACGGTGATCCTCTTACCTCTGCCTCCCGGGTGCTGGGATTAAAGGCATGTGCCACCACGCCCGGCAAGTTCTTGCAGGCTACTCCGTGACCCAGAAAGCAGTCCTAGGTAGGGGTACAGACCCTAAACTCCAGCAGCCTGGGTTTAGATCCCAGCTCTGCCACTTGCTAGCTCTGTAGATTTAACAAGTAACCTCCAGGCCTCAGTACCCCATCTGTACAGTGATGACCAAACGCTCCAAATAGAAGGGTCCTCAAGGTTGTTTTATTTCTTCATGGGGGGTGGGGTTGAGTGGATGAGACAAAGTCTCACTGCGTAGCCCTGGCTGGCCTAGAACTCACTATGTAGACAAATATGGCTTTGAGCTTGCAGCAATCATCCTGCCTCTGCCTCCCTGAGTGAGGGACTTCAAGGCAGGCTTCAGACATTTTTATTTTGTTTTGTTTTTCGAGGTAGGGTCTCACTCTAGCCCAGGCTGACCTGGAATTCACTATGTAGTCTCAGGGTGGCCTCGAACTCACGGAGATCCTCCTACCTCTGCCTCCTGAGTGCTGGGATTAAAGGCGCGCGCCACCACGCCAAGCCTCAGTGTTTTGGACTCAGCTGTGCTGCTCCAACGGGGACCCAGCCAGACATGTAGAACGAGGGAGCCTGGCTGTGACCCGAAGGAACTGTATTCACCGGAACAGGCGGTGGGCAGGGCTTGGCTCAGGGCTGAAGCTGGCCACCCCTGCTCCTGTGGGCTGTGGGAAGCAGCAGCGACACACCTAGCAAGTTGGAAGTGTTATCACTCCCCGGCCCCTGATGGCTCCCCTGTGACTCAGCTCCCAACACCCTTCCCTCACTCAGCCGCTTCCAGCCACACCGGCCTCTTTCCTGTGTAGCACACCCCAAAGGAGGTTGTCAGCTGTCACTTCCGGTCTTTCCTCAGGCCCTTCTACCAGGAACACAACCTCCCCGCCAGGGCTCTAGACTTCCTTTAAATCTTAATTTCCACTCCCTCCTCCTCCTCCCACATCTCCTCACTATCCTGCTCCACCCACCAGCCACTGAAGTTGTTTTTGTTTTTGTTTTTTTGTTTTTTTTTCAGGTAGGGTCTCACTCTGGTCCAGGCTGCCCTGGAATTCACTATGTAGCATCAGGGTGGCCTTGAACTCACGGTGATCCTCCTACCTCTGGCCCCCGAGGGCTGGGATTAAAGGTATGCACCAACCATGTCCTGCTGTTTTTGTTTGTTTGGTTGGATTTTTTTTTTTTTTTTCTTTTTTGAGGCAGGGTCTCACTCTAGCCCAGGCTGACCTGGAATTCACTATGGATTCTCAGGGTGGCCTCGAACTCATGGTGATACTCCTACCTGTGCCCCTCCCCCCCAGTGCTGGGATTAAAGGCGTGCACCACCACACCCGGCAGTTTTTTTTGGGTTTTTTTGAGACAAGGTCCCCCTCTGGTAGCCCAGGCTGATCTCCAACTCACTATGCAGTGAGGCTTGATCTCCTGCCTCCACCTGCGAGCTCTGGCTTGAGCCACCAAACCTGACTTTGAACCATTATTTTCTATCTCCTGGAGAGAAGCCAGTGCCCCCCCCCGGGGGAGGGGGTGCTCCCGTGTCCTCTCTGTAAAGTGGGTGTCATCACTGGTTGCTCCCTGATTCATGAGTTCACTGGCGTGAGGCCCCAGCGCCCAGGGTCTTGGGCGAACGGTGTGATTAAGGTTCACCCCTGAGCCCTGCCTGTGCCTGGGGCGCGGGAGAGCCAGGGCAGGGATGGAGGGATGGATGGAGCCGCCCAAAGACAACCGAGACCATCGGTCCTCTCTCACCTTTAATGGGTCCCCCCCAGGTGGGCTTGCGGGGGGGGGGGTCCTCACAGGTGTCCTTAAATACAGCCCCGTGGGGGCGGGCGGGGCGCCGGGCCTGCCGGGCGGGGCGGGGCGGGCTCAGCTGCACTTGCAGGAGCGCACGATCATGTTGGACAGCTGCTCCACCTTGGGCTTGCGGCCCACGTAGTACACGATGGGCAGCGGCTCGAGCGCCTGCGGCACGCAGCACGGCGACGCCGACGCGCCGGGGTTGTGCTGGTTGTATAGGGCCAGGACCTGCGGGTCGGGGGGACAGGAGGGTCAGGGCCCGGCTGCTTCCCTCTCGCTCCCCCGCTCCCCATTTCTGTCCCTACCCAACCTCTCCATCTCCAGTCTCCTTCTCTCCCCTTCGGTCCCTCCTTACCTCTCCATCCTCTCTCTCTCCCCGTCTCACATCTTTGTCCCTCCTCATCCATCCCTCTGTCTCCCCATCTCTCTCCCTACCTGTCTTCCTACCTCCATCTCTCCCCATCTCCACATCTGTCTCTACCTGTCTCTCCATCCCATCTCTGTCTCTCATTTCTCTCCCTATCTGTCTCCCCAGGTCTGTCTCCCCATCTACGCCTCTCCTCAACCATCTCTGTCTCCCCGTCTGTCCCTCCTCATCTGTCTCTCCCCACCTCTCCACCCCCGTCTCTGTCTCTTATCTCTACACCTGTCTCTCCTACCTCTCCATCCCCATCTGTCTCGCATCTTTGTCTTTCCCCATCGCTATTTCTTTTGCTGTAGCTTTGGTTTTTGTTTTTCGAGGTAAGGTCTCACTCTAGCTCCCCATCACCGCTTCCTCCTCTCTGTCTCTCTCTACCTCTGCCTCTCCTCATTCCCCACCCCCCCTCTCTGCCTTCTCCCCCCAGCCTGCCCACTCCTCTCCAATCTTACCCCTCTTTCTACCCATTCCCATCCCTGCTCTCCACCAGCGGGTGGGTGGGCTGCACGCACCTTGCTGTACTGAGTGTCCAGGCTCCAGATGTAGGGGCAGGGCCCCAGGCAGAAGTTGGCATGGTAGCCCTTGGGCTCGTGTATCCACTTCCAGCCCAGGTCCTTGCGGAAGTCAATGTACAGCTGTCGCACGCAGCAGTTCTTCTCTGTGGAGCTGTGAGCAGGGGGGACACGGTGTGATCAGCAGCCAGAGGCCACTGCCCGCCGCCCTGTCTCTGCCTCCATCCACCTTGCTCCCCGGTGTGAAGAGCGAGCCCGGGCTTGTGCCCAGAGCTCACAAACCAGCTCCTGCAGGGCCCACAGGCCCGTGAGGAGCCACATGACCACTCACAGGGGAGGGCCAAATCGACCATGACACCAAATCGACCATGACATACCCGCACGCACGCGGGACACAGAAAGGTCTTCAGTCGGCTTCGTGTGAGCTGATACGTCCTGCGTGTACAACGCATACTTCCTGAGCTGGCTGGGCTGGGGCCCACGACCGAGCACAGAACAAACCGGACAGAAACCTCCACCATCCGAGCCACGTGCGGTAGCTTGTCACGTCACGCTGCTGCTCCAGACAACGTCCAAGTCACCAGGAGCCACAGGGGCCACCCGATCTAGCGGGTCACAGCACCCTTCCCACACATCCTCCTCGGGTCACTCGGACTTCCTGTCTGGTCCTCCAGCACAGTCCCAAGCAAGCGTGGTGGCACATGCCCTGTACTCTCTTAACTTGAAAGGTACAGGCAGGAAGATCAGCAGTTCAAGGCCATGTTTGGCTACCTTGCAAGTTTGAGGCCAGGCTGGGCTACATGAGACTGTCAGAAAAAAAAAAAAGCCAAAACAAAACAAAATTTAAAAAGGAGGAAAGGGGCCGGCGTTGGTAGTGCACGCCTTTAATCCCAGCACTCAGGAGGCAGAGGTAGGAGAATTGCCGTGAGTTTGAGGAGGCCACCCTGAGACTACATAGTGAATTCCAGGTCAGCCTGGACCAGAGTGAGACCCTACCTCGAAAAACCAAAAAAAAAAAATAAATAAAAATAAAATAATAAAATAAAAAGGAGGGAAGGGCTAGAGAAGATAGCTTAGTGGTTAAGGTGTTTGCCTGCAAAGCTAAAAAACCCTGGTTCGATTCCCCAGTACCCATGTAAGCCAGATGCACAAGGTGACGTATGCATCTGGAGTTCATTTGCAGTGGCTGGAGGCCCTGGAGCATCCATTCTCTCTACCTCTTTCTCTCTCGCAAATAAATATATAATTTATTTATTTTTTTTTTTTAAAGGAGGGAAGCCGGGCATGGTGACACACGCCTTTAATCCCAGCACTCGGGAGGCAGAGGTAGGAGGATCACCGTGAGTTTGAGGCCACCCCAAGACTACATAGTGAATTCCAGGAGAGCCTGAGCTAGAGTGAGACCCTACCTCGAAAAACCAAAAATAAATAGATAACTAAATAGAGGAGGGAGGCTGGAGAGACGGCTCAGTTGTTATGTGCACTTCTTGCATCAGCACGAGGGCCTCATGCACAAGGGGGCGCATGCATCTGGGGTTCCTTTGCAGTGGCTGGAGGCCCTGGTGCGCCCATTCTCTCTCTGCCTCTCTTCTATCTCTCTGCTTGCAAATAAATAAATAGCTGGGCGTGGTGGCGCACACCTTTAATCCCAGAATTTGGGAGGCAGAGGTAGGAGGGTCACCATGAGTTCGAGGCCACCCTGAGACTACATAGTGAATTCCAGGTCAGCCTGGGCTAGCGGGAGACCCTGCCTCAAGAACCCCCGCCAAAAAAAAAAAAACTGAAAGAAAATCTAAATAAATAATTCCCCGAAGCTCCAGACTCCTGAGAAAGAGACCCCTGCTGAGACAGGACCAGGCAGAAGAACCACAGAAAGGATCACTGGAGGTTCCACTCGACCACCATAGGTGAGCTATCCCTCACCACAGGCTGGAGCACAGGGCACATACACACAAACACACCAGTACATGTGTGTGCATGCATACACACACACACACACACACACACACACACACACACAGCAAAACAGCAACCAGATCAGTTCTACCTCTCAGCCTTTTGTGTGTGTGTTTTATATTTTATTTATTTTTTTAGTTTGAGAAAGACAGAAAGAAAGAAAGAGAATGGGCACGCCAGCACCTCTAGCCACTGCAAACGAACTCCAGATGCATGTGCCACCTTGTGCATCTGGCTTATGTGGGTCCTGAGGAATCAAACCACAGTCCTTGGGCTTTGCAGGCAAACGCCTTAACCACTAAGCCATCTCTCCAGCCCTTCTCAGCCTTCTGTACAAGCTGTTCCCGTGCCTGCCTTGCTCTTCCCACAAACACCCACTCTGGCTTATTCCTTCACTTCATTAAAACTTTGGTTCAAGCCAGGTATTGTGGCACATGCCTTTAATACCAGCACTCCGAAGGCAGAGATAGGAGGATCCCTGTGAGTTCAAGGCCACCTGAGACTACATAGTGAATTCCAGGTCAGCCTGGGCTAGAGGGAGACCCTGCCGCAGAGAACCAAAAATAAAATAAACTTTGGTTCAAGGGCTGGAGAGATGGTTCAGTGGTTAAGAGGCTTGCCTACAAAGCCTAAGGATTATGGTTCCCCACATAAAACCAAATACACAGGGTGCAGCATGTGTTTGGAGTTTGTTTGCAGTGGCTAGAGACCCTGGCGTGCCCGTTCTCTATCTGCCTCTCTCTCTCTCTTTTGGGGGGGTTTACAAGGTAAGGTCTCACTGTAGCCGACTGACCTGGAATTCACTATGTAGTCCCATGCTGGCCTTAAACTCACAGCGATCCACCTACCTCTGCCTCCCAACTGCTGGGATTAAAGGCTTGCGCCACCACGCCCGGCCCTTCTCTTTCTCTCTCTCTCTCTCAAATGAATAAATAAATACATATTTTAAAAAACCACCTTGGGGCTCAAAGCCATCCATCACTCAGGAACCAGAATGCCTCAAGCAGTGCCTGGCATGCAGCAGGAACTCTACAAGCATCTGTTACTCAAATGAACATCCTGACCCGGCAGCGTCCACCGAAGCAACTGCTAACGCCACCCAGGGCCCCACAGCTCTGCGGCTGTTACCGGAGACTCCAGCACTATCCACGTGCAGGGCGGCGAAAGTCCTGCTGACGCTGAGCCGGGGCTCCTGAGCTGCGTGACACTATCTCCTCGGCTTCCTCTACACTAGCCATTTTTATAAAAGATTTTGTTTTTCAAGGTAGGGTCTCACTCTAGCCCAAGCTGACCTGGAATTCACTATGTAGTCTCAGGGTGGCCTCAAACTCATGGCGATCCTCCTACCTCTGCCTCTCAAATGCTGGGACTGAAGGCGTGAGCCACCACGCCCGGTTAACAATTTTTATTTATATATATATATATATTTATTTATTTATTTATTTATTTTGGTTTTTCGAAGTAGGGTCTCACTCTAGCTCAGGCTGACCTGGATTTCACTATGTAGTCTCAGGGTGGCCTCGAACTCATAGCTCTTCTTCTACCTCTGCCTCCCAAGTGCTGGGATTAAAGGCGTGTGCTACCAGGCCTAGCCTTAAAATTGTTACGTGTAAACCAGGTGTGGTGTCGTACACACATGCTGGCTTAGTAGTTAAAGGCACTTGACGGCAAAACTTGATGGCCAAGGTTTGATTCCCCAGTACCCACATAAAGTCAGATGCACAAAGCAGTGCATGTATCTAGAGTTAACTTGCAGTGGCAAGAGGTCGTGGCACACCCATTTTTTTCTTTCTATCTGCTTGCAAATAAACACATAAATATATCTTAAGAGCAAATAAATAAAAATTTTATTAAATTCAGGGCCAGTTCAGAGGTAAAAGGTGCTTGCTTGCAAAGCTCGCAAGCCTGGATTCAATTCCCAAACCACCCATATTACCTGGAATTACAGAGTGAGTTCCAGGTCAGCCTGGAGACCCTGCCTCAGAAAAAGAAAATAAAATTGCTTACATACATGCATAATTACCTACATACAAAATTGGAATGTTAAAGGCGTGCTGCCTCCCCAGTGCTAGGATGATGGGCATGTCACATTCACCATGGCTGTCTTAATTACCCGTTTGTTCACCGTGTGGGCAGAGCCTTGTACAAGCTAAGCAATCACTCTACCACATCCACTGCCCCAGCCTTTGTTTGTTTGTTTTTTTAATTTTTTTAACTTTATTTTTATTTATATATTTGAGAGAGAGAGAGAGAGAGAGAGAGAGAATGAGCACACCAGGGCCTCCAGCCACTGCAAACAAACTCCATATGCATGTGCCACCTTGTGCATCTGGCTTACGAAGTTCCTGGAGAATCAAATCAAGGTCCTTTGGCTTTACAGGCAAACGCCTTAATGGCTAAGCCATCTCTCCAGCCCTGTTTTTTTTTTTTTTAATCTATTTGAGCATATGTGTGTATGTATGAGTGGGTGAATCAGTTTCTTTTGCCATACCAGACACATGCATTACTTTGAATTCTGCTTTACAAGGATTCTGGGGAGTTGAAGCTGGGCCAGCAGGCTTTACAAGTAAGTGCCTTCCCCCCACCCGCCCGCACCCCCCACCCAAGGTAGGGTCTCGCTCTAGCCCAGGCTGACCTGGAATTCACTATGAAGTCTCAGGGTGGCCTCGAACTCACAGCAATCTTCCCACCTCTGCCTCCTGAGTACTGGGATTAAAGGTGTGTACCACCACGCCAGGCTTTTTTTATATTTTTCAGAGAAAGAGAGAGAGGAGAGAATGGCGCACCAAGGCTTCTAGCCGCTGCAGTGTACAAACTCCAGAAGCACGTACCTTGTGCATCTGGCTTTACATGGGTACCTGGGGAATCAAACCTGGGTCTTTAGGCTTTGCAGGCAAGAGCCCTAACTACTGAGTCATCTCTCCAGCCCCTCTCCCTCCTGCAATTATTATTACTATTAATATTTTTATATTTATTTTTGTTTTTCAAGGTAGGTTCTCACTCTAGCTCAGGCTGGCCTGGAATTCACTATGTAGTCTCAGGGTGGCCTCGAACTCATAGCGATCCTCCTACCTCTGCCTGCCAAGTGCTGGGATTAAAGGTGTGAACCACCACGCCCGGCCACATATTCTTTTTATTTTGGACTATTCTTGGGACTGTGGCTGGGAGAAATCTACATTTTCTTTGTTTCAGTTAATTTTGTTTTGATTCTAAAAGTAACACCTACCCACTGCTGAGAAGGTGAGAAATTCAGACAGCTGTCACCCGTCACACTTCTGCACATAGAAAATTCACCAACTGGCTTTCTTTTGAAAGTCTCACTCTGTAGCAAAGGCTGGCCTGGCACTCACTCTGTAGTCCAGGCTGGCACGGAACATGTGCATCAGTCATCCTGTCTCTGCCTCCGGAGCGCTGGGAGGATGTGTTTGAGGCACCATGCCCACCTCTGTCAGCATTTTAACAAACGTCCTATCTGGCGTGGTGGCGCACCCCTTTAATCCCAACACTTGGGAGGCAGAGGTAGGATTGCTGTGAGTTCAAGGTCAGCCTGAGACTACATAGTGAATTCCAGGTCAGCCCAGGCTAGAGCAAGATCCTACCTCTAAAAAAACAAAAATAAAATAAAATATTTTTTAAAGAAAAAGTAAGCCGGGTGTGGTAACGCACATCTTTAATCCAAGCACTAGGGAGGCAGAAGTAGGAGGACTGTCATAAATTCAAGGCCCCCTGAGACTACAGAGTGAATTCCAGGTCAGCTTGAGCTACAGCAAGACAGTGAGACCCTCCCTACCTTGAAAAAAAATAAAATAAAGTAAGGTGGGGGGCTGGACAGATGGATCAGTAGTTAAGGTGCTTGCCTGCAAACCCTAACAACCCAAATTTGATTCCTCAATACTCACATAAAGCCAGATGCACAAAGTAGTGCATGCGTCTAGAATTCATTTGCTGTGGGTAGAGGCCCTGGCATGCCCATTGGTATCCTTCTATCTGCTTACAAATAAAAAAAAAAAAAAGATTTTTAAAAAGTAACGAAGGGAAGGCCAGGTGTGGCGGCACAAGCCTTTAATCCCAGCACTCAGGAGGCAGAGGTAGGAGGATCACCTTGAGTTCAAGGCCACCCAGAGACAACATAGTGAATCCCAGGTCAGCCTGAGCTATAGTATGACCCACCTCGAAAAAAAAAAAAAAGTAACGAGGCGGCTGGAGAGATTGTTCAGTGGTTAAGGTGCTTGCCTGTAAAGCCTAACAACCTGAGTTCAATTCCCCATTACCCAAATAAAGCCAGATGCACAAAGTGGCACATGCATCTGGAGTTCATTTACAGTGGCTGGAGATCTTGGAGCACCCAGACACACATACAAACACACACACACACACTCTCTCTCTCTCTTTCTTTTCTGTTCTGTTCTTTTCTTTTCTTTTCTTTTTTTCTTTTTTTTTTTTTTTGGTTTTTCAAGGTAGAGTCTCACTATAGCCCAGGCTGACCTGGAATTCACTATGCAGTCTCAGGGTGGCCCTGAACTCACAGCCATCCTCCTACCTCTGCCTCCCAAGTGCTGGGATTAAAGGTGTGTGCCACCACACCCCGGCATCACTTTCTTATTCATTCATATTTTCTCTTTCTCTCTCTCTCTCTCTGCCAGCACTGAGGAGGCAGAGGTAGGAGAATCACTGTGAGTTTGAGGCCACCCTGAGACTATGGAGTGATTTCCAGGTCAGCCTAGGCTAGAGTGAGACCCTACCTCAAAAAAACAAAAATAGGCAGAAAGTGCTTGAGACACCAAGCAGCAACCTGTGGACTTCACACGCATGCACTCACACCCACACCCATGTACACACATGCAAAAAGGAGAAAAGAAAGAATAAGCAGCTGGGGAGATGGCTCAGCTCTTAAAGGTACTTGCTTCCAAATCTCCAGGCCCAGGTTCGATTCCCCAGCACCCACAAAGCTGGACACAATGTAGAACACATGTCTGTAATGCTAGGGAGCCCACTAGCGAGGCAGAGGCAGGAGGATCACTATGAGTTAAAGGCCAGCCTGAGACTACACAGTAAATTCCAGGTCAGCCTGGGCTAGAGTGAGACCCTACCTTGAAAAATCAAAACAATTAAAAAAATTAAAAAATAAAAATATGCGAGTTAGGCGTGGTTGAACATGTCTGTAATACCAGCTTTCAGGAGCAGTGGCAGAAGGATCAGTGTGAGTTCCAGGCCAGCCTGGTAGTCTACATAGCATGTTCCACATCAGACAAGGCTACTGAAGGAGACTCCGGGCTCACAGAAAGTAGAAGCAGAAAGAGGAAGAGGAGGAGCCTCCAGCGTGAGGAAGAAACACTGGGGAAGGCTCTCGGTGAGGTGATACAACAGCACTCAGGAGATGAGGGCAAAGAAAGACCTTCCCAGGAGCTACAGAACTTCAAGAAGGGACTTAGGGGGCTAGAGATGGCATAGCAGTTAAAAGCACTGGATTGCAGAGCCTCGTGTTCTGGGTTCAACTCCCCAGCACAACAAAGTGGCACACACGTCTGGAGTTTGTTTGCAGTGGCAGGAGGCCCGGGTGCACCAATTCTCTTGCACTCTGTCTGCCCTTCTCTCTCTCTCTCTCTCACTCTTTCTCTCTTAAATAAATAAAGAAAAATAGCTGGCTGTGGTGGTGCACACCTTTAGTCCCAGCACTCGAGAAGCAGAGGTAGGAGTATTGCCGTGAGTTCGAGGCCACCCTGAGACTACATAGTGAATTCCAGGTCAGCTGGGCTAGAGTGAGACACTACCTCCAAAAACAAAAAATAATAATAATAAAATAAATAAATAATGGGTTTAGGACACTTGAGGTGCAGGTGAACTCTGCCTGTTCACGTTCCAATTGGCTTGGGCCTCAGTTTCCCCCACCTGTCCAAAGTAGTAGGGGATGCAGCTGGGCATAATGGCACATGCCTTTAATCCCAGCACTCAGGAGGCAGAGGTGGGAGGATTGCTGTGAGTTCGAGGCCAGCCTGAGCCTACACAGTGAGTTCCAGGTCAGCTTGGGCTACCCTACCCTAGCTCAGAAAAGAAACAAACTGTTGGGTTGGAGAGACGGCTTAGTGGTCAAAGGTGCTTGCTTTGAACGCCTGATGACCTGGGCTCAATCTTCCAGCACGCAAAGTGGCACTCAGTGATGCATGCATCCTGAGTTCATCTGCAGTGGCAGGAGGCCCTGGTGCACCCACGCTCACTCGCTTGCACACTCTTTCTCTCTGCCTCTCTCAAATACATGAATAATTTTTTTTTTTTTTTTTTTAGGTAGGGTCTCACTCTAGTCCAGGCTGATCTGGAATTCACTAAGTAGTCTCAGGGTGGCCTCTAACTCACACAATCCTCCTACCTCTGCCTCCCGAGTGCTGAGACTAAAGGCGTGCGCCACCACGCCTGGCTAAATAAAAATACGTAAAACAGGGATGGGAGGGATGGCTCAGTGGCTGAAGGTGTTTGCTTGCAAACCCTGACCGCCTAGGTTTGATTTCCCAGTACCAACATAAAGCCAGATCCACAAAGCGGAGCACGTGTCTGGAGTCCATTTGCAGTGGCAGGAGGCCCTGACACACCCACACTCACTCACTCTCTGCCTCTTTCTCTCTGTCATAAATAAATAAATAAATAAAAAGATTTAAAAAATATATTAAAGAAAGAAAACAGCCGGGCGTGTTGGCACACGCCTTTAATCCCAGCACTGGGAGGCAGAGGTAGGAGGATTGCTGTGAGTTCAAGGCCACCCTGAGACTACATAGTGAATTCCAGGTCAGCCTGGGCTAGAGTGAGACCCTACCTCGAAAAACCAAAAAAAAAAAAAAAAGTCTATGATGGAATGTTTCAAACATACACAAAGGGCTGGGGCATTAGGTGGCCTAGAAGTTACAAGCCCGTCACGTCACCACTCACAAATTTCCTGGCTTTGTAGGATTTCAGATTTTAGATTTTTGTTTTTTTTACTCTAGCCCATGTTATGCTAGAACTCAGGGGGATCCTCCTATCTCAGCCTTTAGTACTGGGCTTAGAAGGCATGACCAACCACACATACAATGGATTTTTTTGGGGGTGCGGGGGGGTTGAGGCAAGGGTCTCTTCTTCAGCCCAGGCTGGAGATTGAACCCAGAGGTTTAGGCAAGACAGGGCGAGCACCCCACTAACTCAGCAGACCCCAACCCCTGCATTTCTGAATTCGAGATACTCAACTGGATGTGAAATCCACATGCTTTCGCAATGATCATGTTCAACAGTCACCAGCCACAAGCAGCTGCATTCTGCCTCTGCCCCTACAACGCCTCCTCTTGGCCACTAGATTTGATTGGTTTTATTTGTACTGTTGTGGATCCAACCTAGGGCCTCCTACATGCTAGACAAGCCTTCTACCACTGAGCCGCACCCCCAGGTCCTCGCTGGTGGATTCCAGACAAGCCCTCTACAATAGCCACTCATGTTTTGAAGTATCAGGCATAAATAAATAGTTCAATGTATGGCCCTGGGTTTGATCCCCAGTTCCGTCAAAAAAAAAAAAAAAAAAAAAAGTTAGGCTGGGCGTGGTGGCACACGCCTTTAATCGCAGCACTCGGAAGGCTGAGGTAGAGGATCGCTGTGAGTTCAAAACCAGCCTGAGACTACATAGTGAATTCCAGGTCAGCCTGTGCTAGAGAATGAGACCCTACCTCAGAAAACCAAAATAAAACAAACAAAAAAAAGAAAAAACTGATGAGGAGTCTACCACTCTGACAGTACTCCCGAATTTTTATTTTCCCCGAGGTAGGGTCTCACTCTAGCCCAGGCTGACCTGGGATTCACTCTGTATTCTCAGGGTGGCCTTGAACACACAGCGATCCTCCTACCTCTGCCTCCCAAGTGCTGGGATTAGAGGCATGCACCACCATGCCTAGCATTTTCTTTCTTTCTTTCTTTCTTTCTTTTCTTTTCTTTTCTTTTTTTTTTTTTTGCTTTTTTTGAGGTAGGGTCTTGTTCTCGTTCTAGCTCAGGCTGACCTGGAATGCACTATGTAGTCTCAAAGTGGCCTTGAACTCCTGAGTGCTGGGATTAAAGGCGTGTACCACCATGCTGGCTTTTCTTTTCTTTTCTTTTCTTTTTTTTTTCCCAAGGTAGGGTCTCTCTCTAGTCCAGGCTGACCTGGAATTCACTATGTAGTCTCAGGGTGGCCTGGAACTTTCGGCGATCCTCCAACCTCTGCCTCCCAAGTGCTGGGATTAAAGGCATGTGCCACTATGCCCGGCTCTTTACTTTCTTTTTTTTTTTTTTTTAAGAAAAAAAAATTACTTGTCTGGAGGGTTGGCTTAGTCGTTAAGGTGCTTGCCTGCAAGACCTAAGAACCCAGGTTTGATTCCCCAGAACCCATGTAAGCCAGACGCACAAGGTGGCACATGAGTCTGGAGTTCCTTTGCAGTGGCAGAGGCCCTGATGCACCAATTCCCTCTCTATCTTCTTCTTCCTCACTCCCTCTCCCTCACTCTCTAAATAACAAATAAAAATTTTAAAATTCTTTATTTATTTGCAAGGAGGGGGCAGAGAGAATATGAGTGCGAGAGAAAAAATTGGCACACCAGGGCCTCCTGCCACTGCAAAAACTCCAGACACACGTGCCACCCTGTACATCTGGCTACACATGGGCATTGGGGAACTGAACTCAGGCCACCAGGCTTTGCTGGCAAGCACCTTTCCTCTGCACCATCTCCCCAGACAGCATTGCCAACTTTCTAGGATCTCCACTTTCCAACGCCTTTTATTTTTTTGGTTTTTCAAGGTAGGCTGACCTGGAATTCACACTATAGTCTCAAGGTGCCTTCAAACTCACAGCGATCCTCCTACCTCTTCCTGCCAAGTGTGTGTGCCACCACATTCTAACACTCCACACTCCTGAGCCGACTCCCGGCTCAGGTCTAAGACCCGGGCATTCCAAGAGCCAGACACTGCACCTCACAGGGTCAGACCATCCCCAGTCAAACATTCCTGACTCCCATCTGCTCACATGGGGACCTCAGTCTGCCGGGGGCATGGGAACCCACCGGCAAGTCCCCAGTGCCCGGATGCTGCACCCCAACTCTCCTTTTCTCTCGCTAACACGGCCGGCTCGAACCCCAATGTTTCTAGAAGGCCAACCAAGGCAACACTGCAAGAATCCAACAAGACTCCTGCCTAACACCACCAGCTCACGTCCAACACGCTTCATTCATCTGATTCCAGGCGAGAAAGCAACTGCATCGCAACCACATGATGGGAGCCCCCCCCCCCAGTCTCCACACTGCAGCGTCTGAGGACCAGGAACTAGTCCTTGAACCCTCCGAGGCCCACTGAGCACCAGCAGCTCTCCACCCTGCCGCCCCTCCCCAGCCCCTGCCCGCAAAGCCTCAGTGAGAGGGCGCGGGGCTCACCTGAAGCAGTAGTTGGTGTCCAGAGCCCGGCGGTGGCGCGAGCTGTGCAGGTGCTGGGCCCTCTCCAGCGGGGTAGCCATGAGGAGCAGGAAAGGCCGGTTCATGTCATGAATGGTGCCCAGGTCACCCCGGCGTTTGGGACTGATCCCTGGGCCAAGGGCATACACACATTTAGGAGGGTTGGATGGATAAGCAGAGAGCACATGAGATTTCACGCACACACACACACACACACACACACACACACACGGATGACGCCGGGCGTGCCCGTGACGCCGGGCCAGAGAAGGTGGCTCACCATTGATTTCCACGTGCAGTACATTGTCTTTGCTGTCACAGGAGCAGTGGGCACTGAAACGAAAGCCCTGGAGTCCCTCTGTGGGAGATGAAGAGGGAAGCTGGTCTGAGGGGACAGCTCACCTCACCCCCAAACACACCCCACATTCTTGCTGTAACCCCTTCCTTCTCTCTCTTCACGCACTGGCCCGCTCAAATGTCACCTCCTCTGTCTGAGAGGCAACTCCACGATGAGCCCCAAACTCCCGTTTCAGCCTCCCAAGTGCTGGGATTACTGCTGTGTGCCACCATGCTCAGCTGGGAGGTGTTTCTTCAATGCATGTGTAAATGACACTTCTTTTTGTCTTGTTTTTCCAGGTAGGGTCTCACTCTAGCCCAGGCTGACCTGGAATTCACTATGTCGTCTCAGACTGGCCTTGAACTCATGATGCTCCGCCTATCTCGGCCTCCCAAGTGCTGGGATTACTGGACTTGGGTTTATACCGTGGCCCCCTGCCCCCCCCCACACACACACACACAGTGCCCAGCACAGTGGAAACCTGTAGCATTTGCTGGGTGAGAAGGCAATGAGGCAAATACGGCCACTGTGGACTCAGAAAAGGACAGGACACAACTCTCTCCAGGAGAGAACGTGTCACACCTTCTCCCTGGCCTCAGGACCTACGCACAGGACACTCCGGCCTGTCTGCTTTTCCTGGCTGGTGGCTTCCACAAAGTCCTTCCCTCCAGGAATTCTCTCCCTCAGGCCAGGCGTGGTCAGGCACCTCCTGAAAGCTTCCTGCTAGCCCTGCCCACTCCAGATTGTCTACCTGACTACAGCTCTGGTCTTCCTGCACCTGACCACAGACAGGGGCAAGAATGAGGCTGTTTTAACCATGTGCCCAGAATCACCTGGCACTGGGCACAGCAGAGAACAGAGCTCTGGAAATGAACCCCTGGGAGTCCTCTGTTCATCACTCAGGTGTGAATATGGGGGGGACGGGGTCAAGCTCGATTCTCAGGCAGCTACACGGCAGAGTGGGGGGAGCACGGGGACACCAGATACACTGAGGGAGGGGGGGTGACAAGCCATCTCACCTCCTTGGCTCAGCCATTGCCTCACGACTCCAGTGACGTCAAAGGACAACCACTCGGGCGTGTCCGTGGGGGTCAGCAACCGGTTGCTGAGGTAGCGCCAGGAATTGTTGCTGTATTTCTGAAGGGGGTGGGGAGCGAACAGGGAGAAGAGTGGAGAGGTGTCATCACAGCCACATACGTGCTGCCCTCCCATCCTGTCCCCAGGCCGGCGTCCAGACAGTCCCTAGATGCCAGCCATCACCCCTAGAGACCATGCAGGCTCCACCCACACCCACAACCCCCTAAAAGGAGAGGACAGAAACAGAAAGGGTCCCCAGGCTGCAGGCAAGGCACGTTAGGATGCCTCCGTCTCCAGCCCTGACCACTGCAGGCCGTGAGCACCTTCGTGGAGGAACGATGGGCTCCTTGCAGCAGCTGGAATGACACTAAAGAGCTACTTATTCTAGGGTCTTCAGGAGTTTACAATCCAGACATGACACGCCATTTTCTTCTGCAGACGGTAACTTTCCTTTTCACTTTATTTGACTATCAGAGGCAGGGTCTCACTCTGTATTATAGCTCAAGCTAACGTTGAACTTAAGGTGACCCTCCTGTCTCAGCCTCCCAAGTGCTAGGGTGACAGGAGTGAGCCACCACAATACCCAGACTGTGCCCTGAGCGCCATGTAAGACTTCAGAGGCTACCGCATATGCTAAGAAGCTAATAGAAAGCAGGGTGTGGCGATGCACGCCTATAATCCCAGCACTCAGGAGGTTGAGGTAGGACGACTGTCATGAGTTCGAGGCCACTCTGGAGGCTACAAGAGTGAGTTCCAGCCGGGCCTGGTGGCCTTTAATCCCACCACTCGGGAGGCAGAGGTAGGAGGATCGTTGTGAGTTGGAGGCCACCCTGAGACTCCATAGTGAATTCCAGGTCAGCCTGGGCCAGACTGAGACCCTACCTTGAAAATCCAAAAGAAAACAAGCCAGTTGTGGTGGCACATGTTTATAACCTCAGCACTTGGAATGCAGAAGTAGGATTGCTGTGAGTTCAAGGCCAGCCTGAGATTATATAATGAATTCCAGGTCAGCCTGAACTAGAGTAAGACCCCATCTCGGGGGAAAAAAAAAAAAAAAAACTGGAATGAGAAGATAACTCAGTGGTTAAAGGTGCTTGTTTACAAAGCCTGACAGTCCCAGTTCAAGTCCCCAGTACCTATGTAAAGTCAGATGCACAAAGTAGCTTATGTGTTTGGAGTTTGTTTGCAGTGGCAAAACACCCTGGCACATGTTTTCTCTTTCTCAAACAACTAAATATTAAAAAAATTAATGGAGAATAGAATTTCAAAGGGGAAAGCAGGGGGAGGGAGGGTATAACCATGGGATATTTTTTTATAATCATGGAAAATGTTAATAAAAATTGAGGAAAAAAAAAGAAAAAACAAAAAAACAAACAAAAAAAATCATGAGGAAAATTGCTTCTCTATTTTTCATCTTTTGAGGTTTTCCTATGTAGATTCATATAAATAAAGTAAAAATGTCTTAAAGGTGAAAAAATAAATAAAATAAAGTAAAAGCTGGGCATGGTGGCGCACGCCTTTAATCCCAGCACTCAGGAAGCAGCGATAGGAGGATCACTGTGAGTTCGAGGCCACCCTGAGATTACAAAGTGAATTCCAGGTCAGCCTAACCCTAACCTTGAAAAACCAAAAATCAAAAAGAAAAAAAAACAAAAAAACACATGAGCCGGGCGTGGTGGCGCACGCCTTTAATCTCAGCACTCGGGGAGGCAGAGGTAGGAGGATCGCCATGAGTTCGAGGCCACCCTGAGACTACATAGTTAATTCCAGGTCAGCCTGAGCCAGAGCCAAACCCTACCTTGAAAAACCAAAATAATAATAATAATAATAATAAAACATGACAGGCTAGAGAGATGGCTCAACAGTTAAGATGCTTGCTGGCAAAGCCTGATGGCCTGGGTTTGATTCCCCACGACCCACATAAGCCACATGCACAGCGCAGTGCATGCATCTGGAGGCCCTCGTGTGTCGTACTCTTATTTATTTGAGAGCGACAGACAGAGAGAGGAGGCAGAAAGAGAGAGAATGGGCACACCAGGGCCTCCAGCCACTGCAAACGAACTCAAGAAGCAGGCGCCCCTTTGTACATCTGGTTTACGTGGGTCCTGGAGAACTGAGTCTCAAACCGAGGTCCTCAGGCTTCACAGGCAAGCGCTTATCCGCTAAGCCATCTCTCCAGCCCTCTTCCTGCATTCTTTTTTTTCCGAGGTAGGGTCTCATTCTAGTCCAGGCTGACCTGGAATTCACTCTGTGTTCTAAGGGTGGCCTCGAACTCACGGCGATCCTCCTACCTCTGCCTCCCGAGTGCTGGGATTAAAGGCGTGCGCCACCACGCCGGGCTTCTTCCTACATTCTTAAGAGTCCAGCTCCTAAAATCCAGTTTTCCAATGTTTACCACCCTGGGAAGAACTCTGAAAGCTTGAAAGAGGGCTAGCAATGGTCATTCTACGTCCTCTACCCTCTATGATTGGCTATGTAGAGCCAGTAGCCTTCAAAAAATCCACCTGGGGCTGGAGAGATGGCTTAGTGGTTAAGCGCTTGCCTGTGAAGCCTAAGGACCCTGGCTTGAGGCTCAATTCCCCAGGACCCACGTTAGCCAGATGCACAAGGGGGCGCACACGTCTGGACTTCCTTTGCAGTGGCTGGAGGCCCTGGCACGCGCCCATTCTCTCTGTCTGTCTGCCTCTTTCTCTGTTGCTTTCAAATAAAGAAATAAAAATAAACATCAAATATTGTTTTTTAAAAATTAAGAAAAACAAGATGCACCTGGGCGAACCTCCCAGGCTCCTGCCCTCACCTGGTAGAGCTCCACATGCTGTTCCACACTCGACTTGAACCTCTGCAGACGCAGCTCCGCCCGGGACAGCAGCAGGGGTTCAGGCACGGCCTCCCGCAGGTCTGACGTGTTGAAATACATATACACGCTGTGTGGGATGTCCTTGGTTTTGTCATAGATTACTAGAAGGCAGGAGACAGAGACGATATCAGGGCATGTGGCAGGGATGGGCAGAGCAGGCACACCCAAGATCTGAGCCCATGACTTGACAGGTCAAGGTTGCAGTTCGACCCTATACTCTATCTGACCTTGGGGAGGGCTTCTCTCTTCTGAATTTGTTTTCTCATGGTTGGCTTACCCACCATTCCCTCCCATGAACCATCATCTATAAATTTCCCTCCAGCATACACCAGCTACTTGAAACCCTGACTCCTACCTTTTGCTGTGTGATGTAGGGCAGATCACAGCCCTGCCTCTAAATCTCTTACTCCTAAGCCACGCCCCCAGCCCCTCACTGTGGACTCTAGACAACTGCTCTACCTCTGAGCCTCACCCCCAGGCCCTCACTGTGGACTCTAGACAAGTGCTCTACCTCTGAGCCACGACCCCAGCCCCTCACTGTGGATTCTAGACAGGTGCTTTATCGCAGAGCCACGCCCCCAGCCCATCACTGAGGATTCTAGACAAGTGCTCCAGCCCCTCACTGCGGATCCTAGACAGGTGCTCTACCGCTGAGCCACACCTCCAGCCCCTCACTGCGGATTCTAGACAGGTGTTCTACCTCAGAGCCACGCCCCAGCCCATCACTGAGGATTCTAGACAAGTGCTCCAGCCCCTCACTGCGGATCCTAGACAGGTGCTCTACCGCTGAGCCACACCTCCAGCCCCTCACTGCGGATTCTAGACAGGTGTTCTACCTCTAAGCCACGTCCCAGCCCTCACTGTGGGCTCTAGACAAGTGCTCTACCTCTGAGCCACACCCCCAGCCCCTCACTGTGGATTCTAGACAGGTGTTCTACCAGTTTTCCATTATTCTGTTTCAAAATATATTTTATTTTTTTACTTGAGAGAGAACAGAAGAGGCAAACAGAGAAAAAATGGGCATGCCAGGATCTCCAGCCATGGCAAGTGAACTCCAAACTCATGTACCACCTTGTGCATCTGGCTTACATGGGTCCTGTGGCTTCACATGCAAGAGCCTTAATTGGTAAGTCGTCTCTCTAGCACTGTTAGTCCTTGAAATACAGCAATAACGTTAAGCTCCCTGGCTCCTGGGGCCGGGGAAATGCCTCAGCAGGGTAAGAACACTTGAGAGCAAGTCGGATGGCCTTAGCCCCAGTCTTGTTTTTGTTTTTTTTCCAGGTTGGGTCTCACTCTTGCCCAAGCTGACCTGGAACTTACTCTGTGGTCCCAGGCTGTCTTGACATCACAGTGATCCCTACTACCTCGGCCTCCCAAATTCTGGGATTAAAGGCGTGCACCGCCACGCCCAGCAGCCCCAGTCTTGTGTGAAGCAGAGACTAGAGAACAACCCCTGGATTCAGTGAAAGTGGGAGGTTTTGGGATCAGTGAGACTCCTTCTCAAAGAAACTCGTGTAAACGAGCGATAGGGGAAGATGTCTATTTGATGGCCTCCTGTGGCCTTAGATGTGCTCATGAGATACACAGGTCTGCACATACATGTATTACACCACATACAGTACACATGCAAAAAAAAAAAAGTTTAAAAAAATAAGATGGGGCCAGGGCGTGGTGGCGCACGCCTTTAATCCCAGCACCGGGGAGGCAGAGGTAGGAGGATCGCTGTGAGTTCGAGGCCACCCTGAGACTACATAGCGAATTCCAGTTCAGCCTGGGCTAGAGTGAGACCCTACCTCGAAAAAACCATAAATAAATAAATAAACTAAAAATATGATGGGTGTGGTGGCTCATGTCTTTAATCCCAACATTCAGGTTATTATTTAAAGTCCGTGGTGTCCTCGAACTTACATAGCTGAGGCTGGCCTTGAATTGATCATCCAGTCTCCACCGTGTGAATCATAGGCATGTGCAGTACACCTGGCAGGAGCTATAGACTTAACCAGTACTTCCTGCTAGTGACACATTATTACCATTAGTACTTAAAACAATTTATTTATTTCAGAGTGAAAGAAAAAGAGACAGAGAAAGAGGTGATGTGTACACCAGGGGCCCCAGCCACTGCAAACAAACTCTAGATGCATGGCCATCTTGTGCATCTGGCTTTACAGGGGTACTAGGGAACTGAACCTGGGTCCTTAGGCTTTGCAGCAAGCACCTTAACCACTGAGCAATCTCTCCAGGCCTCTCCTCATAAGTACCCTTAGCTGGGTTCCTAGCTGGTTAGAAATAGTGAGGTGCATGTCTAGATAAGCATGCTAGAAACAGGGAGCAGGACTTGGAGGAGAGCTTCCTAGTATAAAGGAAGCTGGGGGGGGGGGGTGTTGTTGAATGAAGAATCTTCAGCTCAGGGATCAACCAGACAGTCCCTTGAGGCTTCCTGCAGTGGGGGTGAGAAGTCGGAGACAATGGTGAAGGACAGAGGCCACTCCTTCCTGTGGCCCCCTTCCCTAGTCCTTCCCCTGGAACCCTGGCTCTTGGTCCAGTGGTTACTCAGCAAACTTCAAGGGAAAGGCAGAATCGTAGCTGAATGTAACAGATAGGGAAAGGAGGGCGGAAGGATTGGGGGGCGAGATACGGGGAGGGTGGATGACAGCCACAGCACATGGGGAGATGAATGGGGGTGCCAAAAGCTGGAGTCGGGGAGGCATATCCCTCTAGAGAAACATGTCTGTTTGTGGGAGAAATAGAGACAGTCTCTCAGGGGACAAGAAAAGATCACAGGGGGCTGGAGAGATGGCTCAGCAGTTAATGGCATTGGCATGCAAAGTCTGATGACCTGGGTTTGATTCCCCAGCACCCACATAAAGTTAGATGCACAAAGTGGTGCATGTGCCTGGAGTTCATTTGCAATGATAAGAGGTCCTGGCAGACCCATACTCACTCTCTCTCTCTCGCAAATAAATTTTAAAAAATTTTATTCCAAGCAAAATCGGGCTGGAGAGATTGCTCAGAGGTTAAGGCACTTGCCTACAAAGCCTAAGGACCCGGGTTTGATTCCCCAGTAGCCACATAAAGTCAGATGCACAAAGTGGTGCATGCATCTGGAGCTCATGTGCAGTGAGTGGAGGCCCTGGCACACTCATTTTCAATGTGCCTCTTTCTCTCCCTGTTTTTGTTGTTGTTAAATATATATATGTACTGGTTAAGTTTATAGCCCGTGCCAGGTGATATATATAAATTCTTTTGAGGTAGGGTCTCACTCTAGCCTAGGTTGACCTGGAATTCACTCTGTATTCTCAGGGTGGCCTCGAACTCACAGAGATCCTCCTACCTCTGCCTCCCCAAGTGCTGGGATTAAAGGCATGCGCCACCACATTCAGCAAAAAAATAATTTTTTTTTAAAGAGGCAAAATCAAGCAGGATGTGGTGGTGCACACCTCCCAGCACTTGGGAGGCAGAGGTAGGAGGATCGCTTTGAGTTCAAGGCCAGCCTGGAACTACATAGTGAATTACAGGTCAGCCTGCACTAGAATGAGTACCATAGGGGGGGGGAAAAAAAAAAAGAGCGGGGGGAGGGAGCTGGAGAGATGGCTTAGCTGTTAAGGTCCTTGCTTGCAAAGCCAAAGGATCCAGGTTCAATTCCCCAAGCCCCATGTAAGCCAGATGCACAAGGTGGTACATCTATCTGCAGTTTGTTCGCAGTGGCTGGAGGCCCTAGTGTGCCCATCCACTGTCTGCCCCCCCTTCCAAGTAAATAAGTAAAATACTTAAAATTAGAAGAAAAAAAGGGCCAAAGAGATGGCTTAGCGGTTAAGGCCCTTGCTTGTAAAGCCTAAGAATCCAGGTGTTCGATTCTCCAGTACCCACATAAGGCCAGATATACGAGGTGCATGTGTTTGGAGTTCATTTGTAGAGGCTAGAAGGCCCTGGCCCGACCTTTCTCTCCGTCTCATAAACAATATTTTTAAAAAGCAAATCTCAGAGGGCAGATGTGCCTCTGCAAGGAAATGCCACACCAATGAGGGGGTGTCATCTGACTGATGGGGGACCCGGAAGCCCAGCTCTTAAGGGATACTGTGGAAGGAGTTGTGCTCTCTCCTAAGGTTCCGGGGCCACGCGCAGATGCCCCGGTCCCGCGTGGGCGCCGACGGGTCGGAGCTGGTCCCGGCCCTTTGCTGGGGTGAGGAGGGCGGGAGCAGAGGCAGTGCATGGCGGGGATGGGACCTGCCTCGTCTCGCCCCAGGCTCTGCGCGCGCGCGCGGTCCCCGCCCCTCCCTCCTGGGCACGGGAAGGAAAGGAAAGGGAGGAGGCGGCGGCCAAGGTAGCCGGACGCTGGGGTTTCCCCAGCCTTCCCTCACCCCCGCCCCCGGGAGGAACTGGGACTTTGGGGTACAGACTGCCAGAATTCCGCCCTGCGAAGGGTTACCCTAACTCCTTGCAGGAAGCGATGGCTCCTGCACGCGCGCGTGGCATCCACGTGGGGCCCTTCTCACTCCACCCCCTCTCCAGTCTCTTTCTCCCCGAGGGTTCAAATCCTGACTCAGCCACTCCCTTCGACAAGGAGCAGAGGGCCGCCCGCCTCGGGGCCACCGTTCCCAAGGCCCAGCGTCCTAGGATTCCTGGGGTCCCACCCAGTCCCCATCCAGAGCACCCGGGACACCTCCCGGCGCATCTTCGCACCCTTCCTCCGCGTGCGCTCATCATCTACGTCCCACAGTCATTATCTCCGCGAGTCCCTCCCACCCCATCCCGCGCGGTCCTCTGGAAGTAAGTCCGCTCTAGTCTTTTTTTTTTTGGGGGGGGGCGCATATCTGTAGTTTGCTTCCTCTAACTTTTCTGTACTGAATCTTTCTTTCTCACGACCCCAGAGCTCCCGGGATCAGGTCTCCCTACTGCCTGCATCTCCATTCCAGTAATGCTGGGGTCCTCCCTCCTCCCGAACCCCATCACCCTCATTTTTGTCGTCGTCCCCCCCCCCCGCCCGAGCTAAGGTGTCACTGTAGCCCAGGATGACCTGGAAGTCACTCTGTAGTCCCAGGCTGGTCTCGAACTCACAGTAATCCTCCTACCTCTGCCTCCTGAGTGCTAAGATTAAAGGCGTGCGCATTTTAACGCACCCAAGGGGGGGCTTTTTTTCACAATCCTCCCCCACTGCTTCTCTCCCATGCGGGGGGGGGCATAATCCCGCACGCCTGTCATCCTCTGTAAGTGGTCCACTTCGCTCACCGTTTCGCCTCTCCAAGACCAGACACCTGGGGTTCGGGACTCAAGAGCCACACTCACACTCCGGCGCCCCCCAGGGGGTTACCCTTCCGTCATCCGTTTCCTACCCAGGACCACTGTGCTCCGGTACCCCCAGGGGTCCCCTTCCTCCATCCCTGCGCTCCTCCAGCACCCCCAGGGATCCCCTTCTTCCATTCCGTTTCCTCCCAGGACCCCTGCGCTCTGGCGCCCCCAAGGGTCCCTTCCTCCATCCCCGTTTCCTTCTCAGGACCCCTGCGCTCCGCTCCGGAGTCCCCAGGGGGTCGCCTTCCTCCATCCCCGTTTCTTCCCAGGACTGCTGTGCTCCAGTGCCCTCAGGGGTCCCCTACCTCCATCCCTGCGCTCCGGCACCCCCAGGGGTCCCCTTCCTCGATCCCCGTTTCTTCCCCAGGACCCCGTGCACCAGGGCCCCCTTCTTCTACCCAGCGCTCTGGCACCCCCAGGAGTCCTCTTGCTCCATCCCTGCGCTCCGGCGCCCTCAGGGATCCCCTTCATCCCAGATCCCGGGCCCCTCGGAGCTCACCGTGGTTGCGATCCACCATGAGCACGCGGGTGACCTCTTTGGCGTAGTAGTCCGCCTCGGGCTCGGGCTCAGGTTCGGCGCTCTCCCCGGCCACCCGGTCTCGGGTGCTGTTGTACAGGGCGAGCACGGCCTCGGGCAGGGGCCCGGGCGGCACCTCCCCCTGGCTCGGGGGACTGGCGAGCCGGAGCTTAGACAGGATCTGGCCGCGGATGGCCTCGATGCGCTTCCGCTTCACCAGCTCCATGTCGATGGTCTTGCAGGTGGACAGCCCCGCGGCCGGTCGGCCGGGCGACAGCACCACGAGCCACAGCAGCGGCGGCAGCAGCAGCATCAGCGGCGGCAGGAGCCGCAGCCCCGGGGGCGGCATGGGGGAGGCGGCTCCCCGCGGCGCCGCGGACCGGGTGGAGGTGGGTGGCTGGCTGGCTGGCGGACGCCCCGCCCCGCCCCGCCGCCCCTCCTGGGGCTGGGGAGGGTCTCCTCGGTGGGTAGGGGGAGCAGGTACGGAGAAAAGTGTCCGGGAGAAGAAAGCGGCAAGGGGTCTCAGGGTCCCACGGGGGAAGAGTCGAGATGAGCAAGGTACCAGGAGGAGGAGGAGCTGGGTGGTCTTGAACTGGAGCTCCGTGGCAGGTTGGAGGGAGACGGGCCTCGGGAGGAGAGAGAAGAGGGTCCTAGGCTTGCGGGGTCGAGTAGGGGTCCCGGGAAGACAGGCTGGCTGGAGGGCGGCGTGCAGGGGTGCGCCCCAGATTTGGGGTGAAGTCTCGGCGGGAGGCGGGGCCTGCGGTTCCCGAGGGAAGTCCGGAGTGGGGTGGGTGGGTGGGGAGGGTCCGGGGACGCGAGCGTCCCGGCGGGCGGGCGGCGGTTCTGGAGTCCCCGGGTCCTGCCTCCTCCGAGGCCGCGCTGCGCCCGGCGGTCCCCGCTTCTCCGGCGGCAGCGGAAAAGTCTCAAAACTTTTTTTTTTTTTTTAAACTCTTCTCCCAACCCGCTCGTCCCTCCTCCCGCTCCTCCTCCCCACGGCGGCGGCGGCGGCGGCCTCCCGGGCCTCGGCTTTCGCTCCTCCGCGGCTTCTGGCCCCGCTCCGGGCAGAGGCCGGCCCCTGGAGCGGCTCCGAGCCGGGGGTGCCCCAGAGGGGCGTCCCCCCTGCCCCGGCCGGGAGCCCGGCTGTCCGGCGGATCCTGGGCGCGAGGAGGAGGAGGAGGGGTCCGGGGCGCGCAGGGCGGCGGCGGCGGGGACCGGCTGGGCTGCGCGGCAGGGGGTTTTGAAGCCGCCCCGGCCCCACCCAGGAAGCGCGCGCGCGGGGCGGACGGGCGGGCGGGGGCAGCCCCGGGGGGAGGCCGCCGTCCTCATCTCGCGTGGGCGGGCTCCGAGGGGGGTCCCTGCGGCCCCGCGGGAGGGGGCGGGCACCCCGGCTCCGCCCCGCCGACGGTGCTGCCTCCTGGCGGCCGAGTGCCGCCGCCACGGGTGCCCGTGGCTCCGGGGTTGGAGTGGGGTCAGCGGGAAAAATGAGAACGTGGGGACCCGAGGTGAAGAGGGTGAGGGGTCAGGGGATGGGGCCCGAGAGCAGCACACCTGCGACAGCGTGGGCACTGCCCTGCAGCGTTTATTGCGCGCCTCCCGTGTCCCCGCAGCCCCCTCCCCACACCCGCGACCGCGGGCTTCTGGTCGCGCCGTACAAATGCAGCCTGGTGCCCGCGGGGCACCGGCGGGCAGGGCCATGCCCCGGCTGGGGTCGTGCCCGGCGCTCGCTCGCGCGGGTCCTCAGCACTCCACGCCGTAGCGGTCGAAGTGGCGCAGCAGCAGGCCCAGGTCGAGGCGCACGGTGCCGCCCGCCGCCGTGTGCAGCCGGTAGCGGTCCGCCCCGCTGTAGATGGTGTCGGCGTGCAGCAGCTGCGGCCCACCGCCCACGAAGGCCCTCGCCAGCTGCTCCTGCCAGCTGCCCAGGGGCCGCCACGTGGGGCAGTCCAGCTGGTGGGTGCCTGGGCTGCTGGGCACGTGGCAAAAGCCGTAGCCTGCCAGCTGGCAGCGGCCGAAGCTGTCCTGGGACCACACCTGGAGATGGAGTTTGGGCCAGCCTGCGGGACGAGACACAGCAGGGGGAGGGGAGGCTGGGTAGGGTGACGCTTCTGGGTCCCCCACTTCCCTCAAACTACTGGAGACCTTGGCCCAGTCCTTTTGCCTTAAACGATTGCTTCAGCTTCCGGTCCAGGGCTCCCATCCGCTGACCCACGCCCACACAGCAGCCAAAACTATCAGGAAATGCCTATTACGGTCCTGCTCAAAGCCTTCCGTGGTCCCCCAGCACCCCCAGTTAGAAACCAAGCCTCCTCGATATGGAGGGACCTTCGTGTCCTGCCTCTGCCAACTTCCCTTTGTGGCCTGTTGGGCATCCCTGTGAGGGTAGCTCACTGCGCCTTCTATTTCGAGACCTGGCCCATCTTCCCCCTCCATCCTGAGCCCTCCTCTGTGTTGGGCCCCGTTCTAGAAGCTGGGGACACCGTGGTAAACACAGCAGACGAAAATTCCTGCCCTGGGAGACTGAGAAGTCCTAGACAACGAACACAGTAAATAAGTAAATTATAGGGTATGTCAGATGGTGATAACTGCTCTGGAGAAAAATAAAGCCAGGTATGGTGGGGGTGGGGATGCAGTTTAGGAAAGGAGGAGATGAAGAAAGCTTTACAGAGAAGGTGACATTCTGGGCAGAGCTCAGTGGCCCATGCCTCTCATCCCAGTACGGGCGATGGAGGCAAGAGGAGCACTCAAGTTTGAAACCAGCCTCATCTACATAGCAAGTTTCGGGACAGCCAGAGCTACAGAGAGAGGCCTTGTCTCAGAAAAAACAAAATAGTAAGAATGACATTTTGACAACTTGGGAGGGAGGGTGGGGCTCCAGGCTAGTCTTCCAAAAAAAAAAAAAAAAAAAAAAGAGCGCGGGGCGGGGAACGAAGGTGAAGAAAGGAAGAAAAAGACATTTGTGCCTGACCTGGTGGCAAGCATCTATAGTCCTAGCACTTATCTATAGTCCTAGCACTTGGGAGGGCTGAAGGCAGCCTGTGCTACATGGTGAGACTATTTAAGAAAAAGAAGAAGAAGAAAGAAAAGAAAAACTAGCTGTGGTGGCGCACTGCCTTTAATCCCAGCACTTGGGAGGCAGAGGTAGGGGGAATCACTGTGAGTTCGGGGCCACCTTGAGACTACATAGTGAATTCCAGGTCAGCCTGGACCAGAGTGAGACCCTACCTTGGAAAAATAAAAATAAAAACAAACCAGGAAGTGACATTTGTACAGATGCTTACAGGTAAAGGGAGTGGGCTATGGCATCTCGGGGAACAGGAATCCCAGCCAAAGGGCACAGCCAGTGCAAAGGCCCTAACGTAGGGGCCAGTGTGACTAAATCCTGAGAAGGTGCAGAGTTGACCTAATGTCACAGAATTGCGCAAGGCAAGGTAAGACTCTGGTCTTTTTTTCGCCCCGCTGAGGTAGGGTCTCAGTCTAGTCCAGGCCACTAGAATTCACTATGTAGTCTCAGGTTGTCCTTCAAACTCACAGTGATCCTTCTACCTCAGCCTCTGAAGTGCTGGGGTTAAAGGGATGTGCCACCACAGCTAGAGACTCTGGCTGTTTTTTTTTTTTTTTTTTTTTTTTTTTTTTTTTTGAGGTAGAGTTTCACTCTAGCCCAGGCTGACCTGGAATTCACTATGTAGTCTCAGGCTGGCCTTGAACTCACAGCAATCCTTCTACTTCTACCTCCCAAGTGCTGGGATTAAGGGAAGGTTTGCAACACCATACCTGGCTGGTCTTCTGAAAAATAACTTATTTATTTCTTTATTTAAGAGAGAGAGGTACACCAGGGCCTTTTTCCCCTGGAAATGAACTGCAGATGCATGCACCACTTTATGTATCTGGCTTCATATGGGTACTGGGGATTAAAACCTGGGCCAGCAGGCTTTTCATGCAAGCTCTTTAGCCACTGAGCTATTTCCCCAG
Source organism: Dipus sagitta (assembly GCA_036346955.1). NCBI lineage: Eukaryota > Metazoa > Chordata > Mammalia > Rodentia > Dipodidae > Dipus > Dipus sagitta. Next base: position 73,980,282 of record CM070787.1, on the reverse strand, counting down.
CCCAAGACCCTGTTTTTGTTTTTTGTTTATTTTTTTTTGTTTTTAATTCTTGGTTATTTCAAGGTAAGGTCTCACTCTAGCCCAGGCTCACACTCATTCTGTAGTCCCAGGCTGGAATTCACTCTGTCTTCTAAGGCTGGCCTTGAACTCACGATGATCTTCCTACCTCTGCCTCCCAAGTGCTGGGATTAAAGGTGTGCGCCACCATGCCTGGCTAATCTCTCACTTTTGTCTTGAGTGAGTGAGACAGACACTCCTGGAAGGTTCACAGAGGAGGGGCACAGCCAGACTTCAGTGCCCCCAGAGTCCCACTGGCTATATAGGGTGCAGACCCCAGAAGTCGGGGTTGGCAGTGCCATGCAGATGCTGGTGAACAGTCCAAGGATGAGAAGATGGAAGAACGTGCCAGAAGGAAAAGGGGTGAGGGGGACAGAGAGAAGGAGAAGCAAGGGTGAAGCTGACCTTGGGGACTGGTGAAGAACTGAAGATGGTTTTCTGCCTCACCCTCACCCTCCAGGCACCCCCCCCCCCCCAGTAGCCAGAAAGACTCATCTAAAGAGGAGCTGGGGGCCACTGGAAAGATGGCTCACCGTTCAAGGCACTTGCTGGCAAAGCCTGATACACAAAGTGGTGCATGCATCTGGAATTCCTTTGCAGTGGCAAGAGGCCCTAGCATGCACATCTCTCTCTTTCTCTCTCTCTTTCTCTCTTCCCTTGCAAGTAAATAAAATTAAAAAAATAAGAAGGAGCCAGGCATGGTGGCTCACACCTTTAATCCCAGCACTTGGGAGGCAGAAGCAGGGGGATCTCTGTGAGTTCAAGGGCAGCCTTAGAGTACAGAGTAAATTCCAGGTCAGCCTGAACTACAGTGAGACCCGATGGGGGGGGGGCAGGGTGTGGTGGCGCACACCTTTAATCTCAGCACTCAGCACTCGAGAGGTAGAGTTTGGGGGATCACTGTGAATTTGAGGCCACCCTGAGACTACACAGTGAATTCCAGGTCAGCCTGAGCTAGAGCAAAACCTTACCTCGAAAACCCAACAAAACAAACAAACAAAAAAAAGAGGGACTGGGTTAGCTCGGTGGAAGAGAGCTTGCTACACAGCACAAGCCCCCCCCCCCCAATCCTCCTGCTCCCTCAGTCCTTCACGTGCCGGCTTGCTTTTCCCTCCGAGCCCTGCGCACGCTGCCTCTTCCCTGACCCCTCCTCCACCCTTGTCCTTGGGCCTGGTTATCATGTCCTGGCCGTCATTCTGCTGCCCCTCTGACCTCTCACACAGGCTTGGACATCTGCAGTCCCTAACCCTGCCTCACACACTCACTCTGGGCTGGCCCTGTCTGGAGGCCACCTAGAATAGGACCCTGTCTAGACCAGAGCCAGGCTGGGCATGCACAGGCCCGGGCAGCCACACTGACATGGCCGGACGGCGCTGCCCAGGCCATATCTTAACCAGAGGAGACTTGCTGATACAATCCCCTCCTCCCCCCAAGGCTCACTTCCCCTTTAGGCAGGGCCCTGCTGAGGAACAGTGCCCAGCCTTGGTCCCTCCCCCTTCCTCTTCCTCCCTCACTACTTGTAACCTCTCCTGGCCTCCCCATGGGGGTCTGTCTCTTGGGTTGGTAGTCGGTTACCTCCTCTCCCAGACTCACCCCCACCCCTCACTTTTCCACACACACACACACACACACACACACACACACCCCCCGCAGCCTCCTTCCCATCCTGCGTGCCTGGCACTTCCTGTAGCATAGGCCAGGCCTCAGCTCTGCCTCTCCACGGCGCTCCCACCCTAGCTGCTCTTGTGCTGCTGGGCCGGCCTTTTGCATCCCGGTACCTACCTTGGAGACCTTTGGTAGCAAAGTGCAAGTCAATAGGATGGGACCAGTAAGCCATGTCCCCAACCTGGGGGGTGTCCACCTGGGTCTGGCCTTCTCGCACACCTGACAGGAGTTTCCAAGCTGCACCTGTCATGAGAGCCAGGATGTAAGGCTGGGGTGGCACTATGTCTGTGGACTGGCTACCCCTGGCATGAGTGTGGGGCTTTTTAAAGTATGGGCTCAAGATTCAAATGAGTGCCGGGCATGCTTGGCACACGCCTTTAATCCCGGCACTTGGGAGGCAGAGATAGGAGGACTGCTGTGAGTTCGAGGCCACTTTTTGGCTACATAGTGAATCCCAGGTCAACCTGGGCTAGAGTGAGATCCTACCTCGGGGGGAAAAACCAAACCAGATTCAAAAGTGTGCACTCAGTTCCTGACCTGTTGGTGCACCCCTGTAATCCCAGCACGTGGGAGGGAAAGGTAAGAGTGCTGCAACTTTGAGGTCAGCCTGCGCTGCAGTGTGTGCCCGTGTCAAAAAATAAAAAAAGTTATTCTGGGGGCTAGGAAGATGGCCCAGCAGCTCAAAGTTGCTTGCTTGCAAAGTCTGCTGGCCCAGGTTCAACGCCCTGCACTGCCCAAGGAGCTCACCCCCACACACACCCCTCAAAGAAGGCGGAACACAGAGGCAGAGGTTCCTCTGACCGCCACACGTGCGTACTACGCCCCCCCAACACACACTAATCAATTCATAAAAAATTTTAAAAAGCTGGGCATGGTGGCGCACACCTTTAATCCCAGCACTCAGGAGGCAGAGGTAGGAGGATCACTGTGAGTTCGAGGACAGCCTGAGACTACATAGTGAATTCCAGGTCAGCCTGGACTAGAGCAAGACCTGTACCTCAAAAAACAAAACAAAACAAAAAATATTAAAAATAGGGCTAGAAGGCAGAGGTTGGAGAATGTCTATGAGTTTAAGGACCACCCTCAGACTACCAAGTGAATGTAAACTCCAGTTTAGCCTATGCTAGAGGGAGACCCTACCTCAACAAATAAAAAAATAAATAAAAATAGGGCTGGAGAGATGGCCTAACGGGCTCTTCCTGGGACACCGCTGTCCTGTCTCCTTCATCAAGCAGGACTTCTTTGAGTTCCTTTCTATCCTCACTTACACCAGGGTGCATGCATACCCGCTAGCCATCCTCGTTGAAGGTACACTCACATATGACTGGTCACAGTTAAATTATACTTGTCACATCCCACTATCGTGCTACTTTCAAAGATTGTTTCCAGTTACCTTTGAGATGAAACAGAGAGAGGAAACTAGGAGTCAGTGCAAAAGGCCAGGGGGACAGAAATGCTCACTGTCATCTGCACTTGGACCCATGGGAATCCAGCCAGAGTGTTATCTCGCAACAGCTGACTCTCTTTGGACCATGAACGTCGGCTTCCTTCCTGTTTAGTGTAGGAATTAAGCTATACATTCCGGATGATGCAGGAGTCTGGCAATCCCGTGCCCTGGCTGCTTGAGGAGCTCGTCACTGCCCCTCAGGAGTGGAAACTGTCTTTTATCATCTTTAACAGGACTGTTTTAAATTAAAAAGTTGCCATGCTGTCCATATTTATGAATACTTTGGGTGAGATTAAGGGGTTCCTTGCATTTTAAATTCATTAAATAAAATTTGGCAAACAAAGAAAAAAAATATATATATATAAAACATTTTAAGGGGCTGGAGAGATGGCTTAGTGGTTAAGCGCTTGCCTGTGAAGCCTAAGGACCCCGGTTCGAGGCTCAATTCCCCAGGACCCACGTTAGCCAGATGCACAAGGGGGCCCACGCATCTGGAACTCGTTTGCAGTGGCTGGAGGCCCTGGCGCGCCCATTCTCTCTCTCTCTCTCTATCTGCCTCTTTCTCTGTGTGTCGCTCTCAAACAAATAAAATTTTTTTAAAACTTAAAAATATTTTAAGTTAAAAATAGAGCTGGAGAGATGGTTTAGTGTTTAAGACACATGTCTGATGCCTAAGGACCCAGGTTCGAATCCCCAGGTCCCACATAAGTCAGATGCACAAGGTGGCGCACACTTCTGGAGTTCGTTGGCAGTGGCTAGAGGCCCTGGCATGTCCATTCTTTCTATCTCTCCCTCTCACTGTCATAAATAAATAAATAAATCTTTTTTTAAAAAAATAGCCAGGTGTGAAGGTAGTGCATGTCTTTAATCCCAGCACTAAGGAGGCAGAGGCCTACAGGAGGATCACCATGACTTTGAGGCCAGCCTGAAACTACCCAGTAAATTCCAGCTCATCCTGGGCTAGAACGAAACCCTACATTGAAAAACCAAAAACAAATAATAATAATGATAGGTGCTTTACCCTCTCCTGCCTTCCTGTGGGCAGGAGCTCTTTGTACTCTCTCCTCTTTCTCTTTCTTTTATTTTTTTTTAATTATTATTTTGTAGAGGAAAGGAGGATTTTTATTTATTTGCTGTTGTTCTTTTGAGACAAGCCCAACAGACTTTTTTTTTTTTTTAATGCGAGAGAGCTAGAATAGGAGCAAGAGTAAGTGAGAAAGAGAGAGAGAGAGAATTGGCATGCCAGGGACTCAGGAGCAAGAGTAGTGAGAAAGAGAAAGAATTGGCATGCCAGGGACTCAGGAGCAAGAGTAGTGAGAAAGAGAAAGAACTGGCATGCCAGGGACTCCAGACACGCGTGCAGCCTTGCGCACTTGCATCACCTTGTATCTGGCTTATATGGGACCTGGAGAGTCAAACATGGGTCCTTAGGCTTCTCAGGCAAGCACCTTAACCACTAAGCCATCTTTCCAGCCATGTATTTTTATTTATTTATTTTTATTTATTTAAAGAAGACAGAGATGCAGAGAGACAGGGAGACAATGGGCACGCCAGGGCCTCTAGCCACTACAAAAGAACTCTAGATGCATGCTCCACCTTGTGTATCTGGCTTATGTGGGTCCTGGAGAATTGAACCTGGGTCCTTTGGCTTTGCAGGCAAATGCCTTAACCACTAAGCCATCTCTCCAGCCCTAATGTTTTCAAGGTAGGGTCTCACTCTAGCCCAGGCTGACCTAGAATTCACTCTGTAGTCTCAGGGTGGACTCGAACTCATGGTGATCCTCCTACCTCCGCCTTCTGAATGCTGGGATTAAAGGTATGTGCCACCACACCCAGCTTCCAATTTTTTTTTTTTTTTAAGAACTCAATAATAGATACTGTTAATGAATAGATTGGAGAGAGTCCCAGGGCACTCCTAGGATTGTGAGTAGAATGTAAATCACAGAGTTAGGACTGTCAATTATGCTTTGCTTGAATTAGAGTTTCTTATCATGTAGCCCAGGTTGACCTAAAACTGGCAATCATCCTGACTCAGCTTCCTGAGTTCTGGGATGACAGGTGTGTACCACCACACCCAGCTGGCCTACTGGTTTGAGGAGTAGAAGCATGTATGTCAGCTCTACCTTATAGGCCCACATCCTTAGAGACAAGATGGGAGCTAGACCCTCCACCCTCCGCCCCCGGGGGGCAGACAGTGCGTGCCCTCAAACCTGAAGTCCTGACAGCTGTGGAAAGCGAGGGTCAGGGACTGTGAGAGAGTCGTGCAAACAGCAAGGGGCCTTGGGCCCAGCAAGGATGCAGGGGATGTCTTGGTTCTTGGTTGGGGCATGAACAAGACCTCAGAAAATACCTGTATGGATGCCCCACTTGCAGAACAGGCTGCTCTCGGAGAAACCAGTGGCTCCTATGATCTGCCCGATCACATGCACTTCAGCCATGGCCCTGTGGTTGAGGAGAGGAATACAGTCTCAATCCTGCGAAATTAATGTATTATTATTTCTGACAGGCAAGGAAACCAAGGCTCATTATCAACTTACTGATGCTGTAGTCTCTCTCTTCTTTAATGTATTTATTTCAGAAAGAGAGAACGTACACAAAAGAGCTTCTTGACAATGCAAATGAACTCCAGACTCACCATCATTTTGTGCATCTGACTTTACATGAGTGCTGGGGAATTGAACCCAGGCTGGTAACCTTTACAAACAAGCACCTTTAATCGCTGAGCCATCTCCCCAGCCCAATGCTATTGTTTTTAAGTTTTATTTATTTATTCGAGAGACAGGCATATAGAATGGGTGCACAAGGGCCTCCAGCCACAGCAAATGAACTCCAGACACATGCGCCAACTTGTACATCTGGGTTACTTGGGTAGTGGGGAAGTGGGGAATCGAACCTGGGTCCTTTGGCTTTTGCAGGAAACTGCCTTAACTGCTTTTTTTTTTTTTTTTTTTTTGGTTTTTCGAAGTAGGGTCTCACTCTGGCCCAGGCTAACCTGAAGTTCACTATGTAGTCTCAGGGTGGCCTGAAACTCAAGGCGATCCTACCTCCTGAGTGCTGCGATTAAAGGCGTGTACCACCACGCCCGGCTCCCAATTCTATTTTTTAATGTTCTATTTATTTATTTACTTACTTATTTATTTGCAATGACAGAGAGAGTATTGGTGCACAAGGGCCTCTTGCCACTGCAAGGAACTCCAGACACATGAGCCACTTTGTGCATATGGCTTTATGGAGGTACTGAGAAACTGAACCCAGACTAGCAGGGTTTGAAAGCAAGTATCTTTAACCATAGAACCATCTCCCCTTCCCCATTCCTTTTTTTTTTTTTTTTCTTAAAAAAAAAAAAAGCTTATTTATTTGGAAACAGAGAGAGAAGAGAGACAGGAAGAATGGGCACACCAGGACCTACAGCTGCAAAAATTGAACTTCAGATGTACGTGCCACTTTGTGCATCTGGTTCTACGTGGGTACTAGGGAATCCAAGTGGGTCGTTAGGCTTCGCAGGCAAGCGCCTTAACCTCTGAGCCATCGCCTCAGCCCATTCTTTTGTTTTTATTTTTTATTTTTGTTTTAGAGAGAGAGGCGGGGGGAGAGAGAGAATTGGCACTCCAGGGCCTCAGCCACTGAATCAAACTCCAGATGCTTGTGCCACCTACTAGGCATGTGTAACCTTGTGCTTGCCTCACCTTTGTGTGTCTGGCTTATGTGAGATATGGAGAGTTAAACATGGGTCCTTAGGCTTTGCAGGCAAGTGCCTTAACCATTAAGCCATCTCTCCAGCTCCCATTCTTTTAAAAATATTTTTTTATTTATTTACTTATTTGTAAGCAGAGAGAGGAGAGAAAATGGGTGTGCCAGGGCTTCCAGCTGATGTGAATTCAAACAAACTCTAGATGCACACACTACTGTGTACCTGACTTTACGGGAATACTAAAGAATAGAACGCAGGCTCTACGTGCACGTGCTTTTAATCACTGAGCCATCTCACAAGCCCCCTACCTCCAAGCTTAACCACACATACCTCCACAGAGAAGCTCAGGAAAGAAATGGAGGGTCACCAAAAAGTATGTGGCCCCTGGCTAAGTCTGCCCCATGCCTGAAAGAAACCATTTAAAAAATTCATTCCCAAGCCGGGTGTGGTGGTGCACGCCTTTAATCCCAGCACTTGGGAGGCACAGGTGGGAGGATTGCCATGAGTTCGAGGTTACCCTGAGACTACATAGTTAATTCCAGGTCAGCCTGGGTCAGAGTGAGACCCTACCTTGAAGAAAACAATAAAAAGTTCATTCCCAGGCCGGAGAGATGGCGTACCAGTTAAGGAACTTGCCTGCAAAGCCAAAGGACCCACGTTTCATTCCTCAGAACACACGTAAGCCAGATGCACAGGGTGGCGCATGTGTCTGGTGTTCATTTGCTGCGTCTGGAAGCCCTGGCGCATCCATTTCCTCTCCAGCCCCTGAGAGATTTATAGATTCTTTACTCTTCAAGTGGATGGTTAACCTTTGGGAAACTGGAAAGTATCTTGGAATTCCCCATACTGTTCTTCCAACCTAAGTACAAAAAACTGGTGACCTTGGGATGACTCAGAAGGCACCATGGTGCTGAGAAGTGACAGAGGAGTGCGCAGTACTGAAACATCTCTATCACATCTTCCTAGGATCAGGATCCATTGCGGAAGAGGTGGCAGAGAGAATATAAGAGCCAAAGAAGGGTCAGGGCCCCTTATAATGCACTCTTCCAGACACAAAATGGCCTGGATATCCATGACCCCACAGTGCTGACACTTCACAAGACCATCATAATAGGAGGAAAACATGATGACATCAAAAAAAAGAGAGACTGGTTGAGAGAGGGAGGGGATACAATGGAGAGTGGAGTTGCAAAGTGGAGGGGGGAGGGAATAACCATGGTTTATTGTCTATAATTATGGAAGCTGTTCTTCAGTTTTCTCTTGATAAGAGTTTTATGTTGTTTAACAAAAATACTTTTTAAAAATATATTTTATTTAATCATTTATTTGAGAGAGAGAGAGACAAAGAGGTAGAGAGAGAGAGAGAATGGGCGCACCAGGGCTCCAGCCACTGCAAACGAACTCAAGATGCATGTGCCCCCTTGTGCATCTGGCTTACGTGGGTTTTGGGGAATCGAACCGGGGTCCTTTGGCTTTTCAGGCAAATGCCTTAACCACTAAGTCATCCTCGCCAGCCCTAACAAAAATATTTTGAAACTGATTTATGAGATCAATTAATGTTCTTTTCTTCCATTCTTCTTGTCCCTCATTTTATAGAACTGATTGCCCTTTCTATTTATTTATACATGATTTATTTTTCTTTTTTTAATATTTTATTTTTATTTATTTATTTATTTGACAGAGAAAGAGGTGGAGAGAGAGAGAGAGAGAGAATGGGAACACCAGGACCTCTAGCCACTACAAACAAACTCCAGACGCCTATGCCCCCTTGTGCATCTGGCTAACATGGGTCCTGGGGAATCAAACCTGGGCCCTTTAGCTTTGCAGGAAAACGCCTAAACCGCTAAGCCATCCCTCCAGCCCTTATTTTATTTTTTTGTAAGGACTTGTGCAATACATTTTGAGGTGAAACTTAGTGAATACTTTTCTGATACATTAGAAAATTTAATTGACAGGCTGGAGAGATGGCTTAGTGGTTAAGGCACTTGCCTGCGAAGCCTAAGGACCCAGGTTCAATTCTCCAGGTCCCACGTTGGTCAGATGCACATTGTGGCACATGCGTCTGGAGTTTGTTTGCAGTGGCTAGAGGCCTTTCTTTTGCAGTGGCATGCCCTTTCTTTCTCCCTCTGTCCTTCTGTATCTAATAAATAAATAAATAAAATGATTAAAAATTTTTAAAGAAAATTTAATTGACTATTGCCAGATTGATTTTTCAAATACTTGTTAAAAGACTAATTTATGAAACTATGACACTGGAAGTTCTCAATGGAAGCACCTAGCTTCTGTACTTAATATTTTTCAGAGAAAGAAACACCACTGTAGATTGAAAATAGCCAATACCCAACTATTGGATGTAGATCTGTGACTGTTGGTAATGGCATCTCAGAGGAACAGAAAATAAAGTTTATTTCCTATTAAAAAATAAAGAAAGCCGGGCGTGGTGGCGCATGCCTTTGGGAGGCAGAAGTAGGATCGCCATGAGTTCAAGGCCACCCTGAGACTACAGAGTGAATTTTTTTTTTTTTTTTTTTTTTTTTTTTTTGGTTTTCCGAGGTAGGGTCTCACTCTAGCTCAGACTGACCTGGAATTCACTGTAGAGTCTCAGGGTGGCCTCGAACTCGCGGTGATCCTGCTACCTGTGCTTCCCGAGTGCTGGGATTAAAGGCGTGCGCCACCACGCCCGGCTACAGAGTGAATTTTAGGTCAGCCTGGGCTAGAGTGAGACCCTACCTCGAAAAATATAAATAAATAAATACGGCTATAGAAAAGTTTAGCAGTTAAGGCACTTGTCTGCAAAGCCAAAGGAACCGGGTTTGATTCCCCAAGGACTCACGTAAGCCAGCTGCACAAAGGGGCGCACGCATCTGGAGTTTGCAGTGGCCGGAGGCCCTGACGTGCCCATTCTCTCTGTATGTCTCTTTTCTCTCTGTCTCTCTTCTCTCTCTCTCTCTCTCTCTGCTTGCAAATAAATACAAAAAAATTAAAAATAAGTAAATTAAATTTTTAAAAAGTTCATTCCCTGAGAAAGCTCCGCCCAAAGGCTGCGATGCCCCGCCCACTTGCTCCACACCAGCCAAACTCGGGGGCCACGCATGCGTCCTGGCCGCAGTGCCGCATTAGCCCCACCCACTAGGCGCCGCGCATGCGTTCTTCCTACCTCGGCGGACTTAGCGGTTGGAGGCTCGAAAGCCGCAGCGGGCCGTGTGGTTCATGGACCTGGCCTGTCCTTCTCCGGAGAGCGCCGACCCGCTAGCCCCGAGCCTCACGACGCTTCCGGGCACGGAGAGGTCTGACGCGCTACGCCTCCGCTCGCGCGCTCTCTCTGGGGCCTCCGTCGTCGCCTAGGCAACAGAAGGCTCCACCCCTGGCCTCGTGCCCGCCCCGCGCGCTGGTGATTGGTTGCAGCTGTCCTCGGGGGCGGAGCAGAAGTGTGATTGACACTTTCAGTTCCTTTTTAATTTGGGGGCAAACCTCTTACCTCCTGGGTTCAGCCATTGGGCCTGTGTTGTCTGGGTTGCTCCATCTTTTTTTTTTTTTTTGAGAAAGAGAGAAAGAAAGAGAGAGAATGGGCGCGCCAGTGCCTCCAGCCACTGCAAAGGAACTCCAGATGCGTGCGCCACCTTATGCATCTGTCTTACGTGGGTCCTGGAGAATTGAACTGGGATCCTTGGGTTTGCACGCGGACGCCTTAACCGCTAGGCCATCTCTCCAGTTTCCCCCATCCCTCTTTTTTTTTCTTTCGTTTTGTTTTGTTTTTTGAAGTAGGATCTCGCTCTAGCCCAGGCTGACCTGGAATTCACTATGTAGTCTCAGGGTGGCCTCCAATTTACAGCGAGCCTCCTACCTCTGCCTCCCAAGTGCTGGGATTAAAGGCGTGCTCCATCTTGATGGAGGCTGAGGAATTTGAAGCGCCATCTGTTTTCTCCCGGTAACCTCTTTATGCAATGTGTATCTATCTTAAAAATCTGGGGGCTGGAGGGATGGCTTAGTGGTTAAGGCACTTTCCTGCAAAGCCAAAGGACGCAGGTTTGATTTCCCAGGACCCACTTAAACCAGGTGCACAAGGTGATGCATGTGTCTGGAGTCATTTGCAGCAGCTAAGGGCTCTGGTGTGTCTGTTATCTGTCTGTCTCTCTCTCTCTCTCTCTCTCTCTCTCTCTCTCTCTCTGTCTCTCTGTGCCTCGTTCTCTAAAAATAATTTTTTTTTAAGTGTGAAACATAAATAGACACTAATGCCAGCACTCAGGAGGCAGAGGTAGGAGGATCACCGTGAGTTCGAGGCCAGCCTGAGACTACATAGTGTATTCCAGGTCAGCCTGATCTAGAGCAAGACCCTCCAAAAACCAAATAAATAAATAAATAAAAATTCAAGTTAACTTTTTTGTTTGTTTTTGTTTCTCGAGGAAGGGTCTCTAGCCCAGGGTGACCTGGAGTTCACTATGTAGTCTCAGGCTGGCCTCGAACTCATGGCACTCTCTCTACCTTTGCCTACCAAATGCTGAGATTAAGAAAACGTGCCACCACACCCTGGCTCAGTTTGCCATCTTGGTAATATACATATTTTAAACCTTTAAAACAGAGCTTGGTCAAAGGGGAAAGTGGGGGGAGGGAAGGGTACTACCATGGGATATTTTTTATAATCATGGAAAATATTAATAAAACTTGAGAAAATAAAAAAAAAGAAAAAGAAAGAAAAAAAACAGAGCTTGGGCACTCACTTCCCTAATCCCAGCACATAGGAGGCTGAGGCAGAAGGATTTCTGCAATTCAGTGCCAGCCTGGGCCAGAGTTATAGTCTGCCTCACAAAAACAAGCTAGAATGAAAAGTATATGGTAAAGAAGTAAGAGATTTCTGCTTTTTAGCTAAAAAGTACAAATGTTTATTTTGTTGATTATAAAAGTTGGATTAAAGTTTTTCCTTAGGAAAACAAAAGGCTGGAGAGATGGCTTAGCCATTAAGGTATTTGCCTGCAAAGCCAAAGGACACCAGTTCTATTCTCCAGGACCCATGTAAGCCAGATGCACAAGGGGCGCATGCATCTGGAGTTCATTTGCAGTGGCTGAAGGCCCTGGTGTGCCCATTCTTTCCCTCTCCCTGACCCCCCTCAAGCAAATAAATAAAATAAAATGTAAACTAAAGGCCAGGCGCAGTGGTGCATGCCTTTAATCCCAACACTCAAGAGGCGCAAGTAGGTGGATCAAACCGGGCATGGTAGCGCACACCTTTAATTCCAGCCTTTGGGAGGCAGAGGTAGGAGGATTGCTGTGACTTCAAGGCCAGCCTGAGACTACACAGTGAATTCCAGGTCAGCCTGGGCCAGAGGGAAACCCTATCTTGAAAAACCAAAAAAAAAAAAAAAACAAAAAGAAGAAGAAGTAGGAGGATCACCATGAATTCGAGGCCAGCCTGAAACTACATAGTGAATTAAAATTCCAGGTTAGCCAGAGCTAGAGACAGACCATGACTTGGAAAAAAAAAAAAAAGAAAGAAAGAAAGAAAGAAACTGGGCTGGAGAGCTGACTCAGCGATTAAGACACTTGCTTTGCAAAGCCTAAGGACTCTAGTTCACTTCTCCAGGACCCATGTACTGCCATATGTACAATGTGGTGCATGCAGCCAGAGTTCGTGTGCAGTGGCTGGAGGGCCCTGGTGTGCCCATTCTCATTCTCTGTCTCTCTCTCTCCTTTCAAATAAATTAAAATAAAGTAAACCTAAATTGCTGAGCCTGTTGGTAATCCCACAGCGAGGAGCTGGGGGCGTGGCTCAGAGGTAGAGCACTTGTCTAGGACCCACAGTGAGGGGCTGGGGGCGTGGCTCAGAGGTAGAGCACTTGTCTAGAATCCACAGTGAGGGGCTGGGGGCGTGGCTCAGAGGTAGAGCACTTGTCTAGGATCCACAGTGAGGGGCTGGGGGCGTGGCTCAGAGGTAGAGCACTTGTCTAGGATCCACAGTGAGGGACTGGGGGCGTGGCTCAGAGGTAGAGCACTTGTCTAGAATCCACAGTTAGGGGCTGGGGGCGTGGCTCAGAGGTAGAGCACTTGTCTAGAATCCACAGTGAGGGACTGGGGGCGTGGCTCAGAGGTAGAGCACTTGTGTAGAACCCACAGTGAGGGGCTGGGGGTGTGGCTCAGAGGTAGAGCACTTGTCTAGGATGCACAGTGAGGGGCTGGGGGCCTGGCTCAGAGGTAGAGCACTTGTCTACAGTCACAGTGAGGGGCTGGGGGCGTGGCTCAGAGGTAGAGCACTTGTCTAGAGTCCACAGTGAGGGGCTGGGGGCGTGGCTCAGAGGTAGAGCACTTGTCTAGAATCCACAGTGAGGGGCTGGGGGCGTGGCTCAGAGGTAGAGCACTTGTCTAGAACCCACAGTGAGGGGCTGGGGGCGTGGCTCAGAGGTAGAGCACTTGTCTAGAATCCACAGTGAGGGGCTGGGGGCGTGGCTCAGAGGTAGAGCACTTGTCTACAGTCCACAGTGAGGGGCTGGGGGGAATCACTCAGTGGCAGGGTGCTTCCCTGGCATCTAGCAGGTCCTGGGTCCCCCAACACAGCAAAACATCATCATATTCCTGTCTTATCATAAAGTTGAACTTCTGGCCTGTTCTGGCCCTTTCAGTAGTGAACCAACACAGGATGATGGTGTCCAGAGTGTTCAAGCTGTACCAGAGTTCATCTTAAGGATGTTGGATGAGGATGAGCGCCCCCCCCCCCCCCGAGCTCAGCAATGCTGTGGCAAACTAGGGCTAGTTGGCATTCATGCTGTCATCCCACAAGTATGTCAGGAAGGTCCACTTTGTGCCAGGCACTGGTTCAGGCCCCGAGGCACCACCGCGAACAAAGGGAGTCACTTCCCAGCCCTAGCGGATGCTGACATGCGAATTCTGAAGAAATGCACAAATCAGATGTTCCTTATGTAGTAATAGGAACAAAGGCAGCTAGAGCAGGGGCACAGGAGCTGGTAGACTGTGTCATGCCCTCTGCCCCCTGCGCTGCATGTGCCAGTGGGTCTCCCTGTCCGTCATCTGCCAGAAACTCCGGCTGCGCCAAGCGCACTGGCGGACACCATCTGCTCTCCTCAGGCGTGGGGCCCGTGCCAGCCTGAGCGTATGGACTCTTGGCAGGGCGCCCTGGCACCCAGAACTGAGGAAACTCCGCCGTCCCATCAGGCTGGGGGAATCCTTCCTTCTGGACAGATGGAGGGCTTCTGGGAAGGAATGCAGTAGGAGCTGGTGGGCATCGTGACGGAGGCGGAGTCTTGCAGGTTGAGGAGTGTCCTCAGATCAGCTGGATAGACACCGGTGTGAATCATAAAAAATGAAATGAAATGAAAAAAAAAAAAAAGTCCTGTTCAGACCCAGGCATGGTGGTATATGCCTGTCTGTGATCCCAGTACTGGGGAGACAGAGGCAGGAGGATCAGTGCAAGTTTGAGACCAGCCAGGGCAATGTAGTGAGACCCTGTCTCAAAGAAAATTAAAAACTCAAAGGCCAGTTTCTCTTTTTTTAATTAAATGTATTTAATTAATTTATTTTTATTAACTTTATTTCAGAAAGAGAGAGAGACAGATACAGAGAGAGAGAATGGATGCACCAGGGCCTTTGGCTGCTGCAAACAAACTCCAGATTCATGCACCACCTTGTGCATCTGGCCTATGTGGGTCCTAGAGAATCAAACCTGGGTCCTTTGGCCTCAAAGGCAAATGACTTAACCACTAAGCCATCTTTCCAGCCCTATTTTTTAAAATTTTTTTATGTGCAATTTCCATAATTAGAGACGATAAACCATGAAAATCCCCCCCCACACACACACTCACTTTCCCCTTTGTAACTCGACTCTCCATCATATCCCCTCCCTCTTTCAATCCGTCTGTCTGTCTGTCTGTCTGTGTCTCTCTCTCTCTTTTTTTTTTTGGCTTTTCGAGGTAGGGTCTCACTCTGGCCCAGGCTGACCTGGAATTCACTATTTAGTCTCACGGTGGCCTCCAACTCATGGAGATCCTCCTACCTTTGCCTCCCAAGTGCTGGGATTAAAGGCATGCGCCACCACACCCGACTTCTCTCTCTCTCTCTCTCTCTCTCTCTCTCTCTTTTTCTTTTTTCTTTTTTTTTTTTTGAGATAGGGTCTCACTATAGCACAGGCTGACCTGAAATTCACTATGTGGACTCAGGCTGGCCTTGAACTCATGGCAAGCCTCCTACCTCTGCCTCCTGAGTGCTGGGGTTAAAGGTGTGCGCCACCATGCCTGGCCAGTCTCTTTTATCTTGATGTCATCATCATTTGCTCCTATTATGATGGCCTTGTGTAGGTAGTGTCAGGCACTGTGAGGTCATGGATATCCAGGCCATTTTGTGTCTGGAAGAGCACGTTGTAAGAAGTCTTACCCTTCCTTTGGCTCTTACATTCTTCCCGCCACCTCTTCTGCAATGGACCCTGAGCCTTGGAAGGTGTGATAGAGATATTGCAGTGCTGAGCACTCCTCTGTCACTTTTTCTCAGCACCATGGTGCCTTCTGAGTTATCCCAGAGGTCATCATAAAAGGCCAGTGTCTTAATATGGTTTTTTTTTAGTTTTTAATTTTTATTTATTTGATAGAGAGAGAGAGGCAGAGAGAGGGAGAGAGAATGGGCATGCCAGGGCCTCTAGCCACTGTAAACGAACTCCAGACACATGTGCCCCCTTGTGCATCTGGCTTAGATGGGTCCTGGTGAATTGAACCAGGGTCCTTTGGCTTTGCAGGCAAATGTAAAAGGCCAATTTCTAAGTCAGAGTGAGGAGGCCAGCTGCCCCTCACAGTTTCCCATCACTGGAGACAGGGGTTTAAGACTTGGTTCAACCTTCAGTTATCCCAAGTTGCTGCTATTGTGTTTTACATATTTTCTTTGGTTCTTTGTTAAGGAATGAAAATGATGTTATTTGCTTTAAAAAAAAAAAAAAAAAAAGGAGGAGGAGGAGGAGAAGTAGTTAGCCAGCATGGTGGCACACACCTTTAATCCCAGCACTTGGGAGGCAGAGGTAGGAGGTTTGCTTTGAGTTCGAGGCCAGCCTGAGACTACATAGTGAATTCCAGGTCAGCCTGAGCTAGAGTGAGACCCTACTTGAAAAACCAAAATAAACAGGGTGGGTTGGAGACAGGACTTAACAGTTAAGGTGCGGCTAAGGTGCTTGCTTACAAAGGCTGATGACTGGAATTTCATTCCCAGTACTCACGTAAAGCCAAATGCACAAAGTGGTATATGCATCTGGAGTTTGTTTACAGCAGCTGGAGGCCCTGGCATGCCCATTCCCTCTGTTTTTCTTCCAAGTCTCTCTGCTTGCAAATAAATAATTTTTTTTTTTTAAAGTTGTCCCAGGTGTGGTGGCACATGCCTTTAATACCTGCACTGGGGAGGCAGAGGATTGCCGTGAGTGTGAGGCCACCCTGAGACTACATAATGAATTCCAGGTCAGCCTGTACTAGAGTGAAACCCCATCTTGAAAAAAACTAAAAAAAAAAAGTAAGCCGGGCGTGCTGGCGCATGCCTTTAATCCCAGCACTTGGGAGGCAGAGTTAGGAGGATCACTGTGAGTTCGAGGCCACCCTGAGACTACTTAGTGAATTCCAGGTCAGCCTGAACTAAAGTGAGACCCTACCTCATAAAACCAAAAAAAAGAAAAAGAAAAGTTACTGTGGGGTTGGAGAGATGGCTCAACAATTAAGCACTTTCCTGCCAAGGCTAAGCGCCTGGGTTCGATTCCCCAGCACCCACTGAAAGCCAGATGCACAAAGTGGCACATGTGTCTGGAGTTTGTAGTGGCTGGACATCCAGGCTTGCCCATTCTCTCTTCTCTATCTCTGCTTGCAAATAAATAAATAAAAATATATTTTATTATTTTTTTATTAACAACTTCCACGATTCTAAAAAATATCCCATGATAATGGCCTCCCTTCTCCCACTTTCCCCTTTGAAACTCCATTCTCCATCATATGCCCTCCCCCTCTCAATCAGTCTTTCTTTTATTTTGGTGTCATGATCTTTTCCTCCTATTATGATGGTCTTGTGTAGGTAGTGTCAGGCACTGTGAGGTCATGGATATCCAGGCCTATTTTGTGTCTGGAGGAGCACATTGTAAGGAGTCCTACCCTTCCTTTGGCTCTTACATTCTTTTTTTAGTTAATTTTTTTGTTTGTTGATTTTTATTTATTTGAGAGCAACAGAGAGAGAGAGAGAAAGAGGCAGAGAGCGAGAGAGAGAATGGGCGCGCCAGGACTTCCAGACACTGCAAACGAACTCCAGACGCGTGCGCCCCCTTGTGCATCTGGCTAACGTGGGTCCTGGGGAGTCGAGCCTCAAACCGGTGTCCTTAGGCTTCACAGGCAAGCGCTCAACCGCTAAGCCATCTCTCCAGCCCAAAATTTTTTTTTTTTTTTTTGGTATCTCCAGCCCCGGCTCTTACATTCTTTCTGCTATCTCTTCCGCAATGGACCCTGAACCTTGGAAGGTGAATAAAAATATTTTTAAAAGAAGTTACTGTATACTACATGTGGTAAGTTTGATTCAAGTGTCCCCCACAAACTTAGATGTTCTGAATGTTTGACCCCCAGCTGATGACAATTTCGGAACTGGAATCTTTTTGGAAGTGTGTTTTGGGGGGAGGTGTGGGCAGGCTTATGGGTACTATAGCCAGCTTCCTCTTGCCAGTGTTCGACACACTCTCCTGTTGCTGTTGTCCACCTGATGTTGGCCAGGGGGTGATGTCCAGCCTCTCTGCTCATGCCATGTTTTCCCCTGCCATCATAGAGCTCTCCCCTTGAGTCTGTAAGCCAAAAATAGACCCTTTCCTCCCACAAGATGTTTTGTGGTGGGGTACTTTATGCCTTCTGTGTGAAGCTGACTGCCACAGTCAAACTGATACCAATTATTTACCCGGGGTAGTGAGTGCCCAGGGTATTGGCTGCGTGTCCTTTGGCCAGTTCCCCCATCTCCCCGTGCCCATCTCCTACGGTGCCTGCAGGGACAATACACACAGTGCCTTGCAGAGTTGTTCAGACTCTGGGGACCTGGGTTCAACTCCCAGTGCCACAACACCAGATTTCTACTGGTTTGGCCTGGAGGTTCGGGGGAATCCCTGGAGCCAGGGCTCAGCGGGGGAGAGCTTGCTGTCTCTGGGATCCCCATTGACACCTCAGAGTTGGTTGACATCAGCCTTCAAGGTCCCCATCTCCCAGGGCGCAGCAGAGGGGTGGGCGGAGCCAGGCGCCGTCGCCCCGCCCCCTCCCGGCCCCCGCGCGCTGCGGGCCTGGGGCGCAGAGACCCGAGCGCTGCGCATCTTTGATCACCACCGTCATCATCGTCACTGCGGCCCCGGGAAGAGGATTGCTGGCTTCAGGTGGGTCTATTCCCATTCCCCCCCACCCCCGCCGAACCCCGGCCGCAGCCCCAGGAGGCCTGGTGCCTGGCAGTGAGGGAGGGGAGGAGGGAGGTCGTGGCTCTGCAGAGGGAGAGAGGGAGGGAGGAAGGGAGGCGAACCTTTGGCGAGGACCTGGGCTGCGTGGAGGAAGATTTGGTGAGGTCCACGAAGCTTGGGGATCGTGGGTGGGGCGAGAACCATCTTCCACCTGCTTGAGTGTGAGCCCGCATGTGTGTGTGTGGGGGGGGATGGGAAGCTGGGGGGGTGTGAGTGGGGACATGCGTGCAAATGAAGCGCACCAGTGGGCAGTCGTGGGTAAGAAGATTGCGGGCCTCGGGTTTTCCAGGAGTCTGTTTCCAGGAGCTTGTTTGAATGGAGCAGGGAGGCCAAGGCCTTGAGAAGGTGGGTGTGGGGGTGTGGGATGTGTGTGTGTGGGGGGGGTTGGCCTTAAGAACGTGGGTGTGGGTGTGTAGGAGGTGTGGGGGTGGATATGTGGACTAGACTGATGTTTATTAGAGATGTGTGTGTGTGTGTGTGTGTGTGTGTGTGTGTGTTTAGGAGGTGTGTGTGGGCCTGGGGGTGCGGGAGGGGGGTGAGCAGGGAATGTGTACCTGGGGTGTGTTAGCCTATCTGGGTGTAGAGAGACGGTTTATGGGTTATGTAAGTAAGGCATAGCTTACAGTGAGCAACAGGTATGTAAACTGTCTGAGAACCCAATGTCCAGGGCCTTGAATGGTCGATCATAAGTAGTGTCCACACCTCTTTCACTCTCCAGGCCTCAGTTTTCACAGGCCATGTAAAATGGGTCTGACAAGGGCTGGAGAGATGGCTCAGGGGGGTTAAAGGTACTTGTTTGCAAAAGCCTGATGTCCCAGGTTCTATTCACCAACGCCCACATAAAGCCACATTCACAAAATGGCTCATACACCTTGAGTTCATTCTGGAATGCCCATCCATCACCCTCTCACCGCCCACCTCCTCTCACAAATAAAAACGATTTTAAAAATCCAGGTGTGGTGGCTCACTCCTTTAATCCCATTACTCAGGAGGCAGAGATAGGAGGATCACTGTGAGTTCGAGGCCATCCTGAGATTACCTTGTGAGTTCCAGGTTAGCCTGGACTAGAGGGAGACCCCACCTCAAAAAAAGTTGGGGTACTGGAAAGATGGTTTAGGGGTTAAGCGCTTGCCTGTGAAGCCTAAGGACACCGGTTAGAGGCTCAATTCCCCAGAACCCACGTAAGCCAGATACACAAGGGGGCTCATGCATCTGGAGTTCGCTTGCAGAGGCTGGAGGCCCTGGCGCGCCCATTCTCTCTCTCTCTCAATAAATAAAATATTTTTTTTTACATTTTTTAAGCAAACACTCTTTATTTTTATTTATTAGACAGAGAAAGAGGGAGGGAGGGAGGGAGAGAGAAAGAGAGAATGGGCACGTCAGGGCCTCCAGCCTCTGCAAAGGAACTCCAGACGCATGCGCCCCCTTGTGCATCTGGCTTACGTGGGTCCTGGGGAATTGATCCTGGGTCCTTTCACTTTGTACGCAAACGCCTTCACTGCTAAGCCATCCCTCCAGCCCTAAACAAAATATTTTTTTAAAAAATTGAAAGAAAGAAAGAAAGAAAGAACTTGAATTTGTGTGTCCCTCTCTCTCAGGAAGTCCCTGCCTGTCTCTCCCCAACGATGGACAGTCCTAGCCTTCGAGAACTTCAACAGCCTCTGCTGGAGGGCACAGCCTGTGACCTGCCAGCCCAGAAGCCTGGCAAACCTGAGCTTGGCTTTCCCTTCCCAGAGTCACTGAGGGGGTGGCAACTGGTCCCTCCACCTCTCCCGTCGGTGAGCGCCGGCTTGGGGGAGCCGGAGCCGGACGACTTGGAGGTAGGAGCTTGGGGCTGACAGCCTGGCAGCTGGAGGCTCCTGCCTCAGGACTGGGGGGGGGGGGTCTCACTTCCCCCACGATCATGCGTGTGTGTGTGTGTGTGTGTGTGTGTGTGTGTGCGTGCGCACTTCCGAGTCTCCCACTGACTGTTTTGTCTTGTCCTGTCTCCCGTCTCTTTCCTGTCAGTTGCTTCTCCAGAACTCTCATCTTAGTTTCCGGGGCTTGGCTTCCCCCCTGCCCGCCTGTCTTCTCTGTCTACAACCCACACACATCAGGCCTTTTTGACCCATTGTTTCTTAAACATTTTTAGCTGGGGGTAGTGGCGCACACCTTTAATCCTAGGCAGAGGTAGGAGGATCACCAGGAGTTGGAGGCCACCCTGAGACTACAGAGTGACTTCCAGGTCAGCTTGGGCTAGAGTGAGACCCTACTTCCAAAAAGAAAAAAAAAAGGGGGGGGGGGGTCAGGGTCTAATGCAGAAGAGATGGCGGAAAGAATGTAAGAGCCAAAGGAAGGGTAGGACTCCTTACAACATGCTTCCCCCAGACACAAAGTGGCCTGGATATTCATGACCTCACAGTGCCTGACACTACCTACACTAGACCATCATAATAGGGGGAAAAGATGATGACATCAAAATAGAGACTGATTGAGAGGGGGAGGGGATATGATGGAGAATGGAGTTTCAAAGGGGAAAGTGGGAGGAGGGAGGGTATTACCATGGGATATTTTTTATAATCATGGAAGTTGTTAATAAAAATTTGAAAAAAGAGCTGGGCGTGGTGGTGCACGTCTTTAATCCCAACACTCGGGAGGCAGAGGTAGGAGGATTGCCGCGAGTTCGAGGCCACCCTGAGTCTCCATAGTGAATTCCAGGTCAGCCTGTGCTAGAGACCCTACATCAAAAACAAAACAAAAAAAAATTGAAAAAAGAAAAAAAAAATGGGGCTGGAGAGATGGCTTAGCAATTAAGGCACTTGCCTGCAAAGCCAAAGGACCCAGGTTTGATTCCCCAGGACCCACGTTAGCCAAATGTACAAGGGTGTCTATGCGTCTGGAGTTTGTTTGCAGTGGCTGGAGGCCCTGGCTCACCCATTCTCTCTCTCTCTCTGTCAAATAAATAAAAATAAAATATTAAAAGATAACATTTTAATTTACTTATTTGAGAGAGAGAAAGAGGCCGATAGAGAAAAGGAGAATGGGTGCACCAGAACGAGCCAGTGACTGCAAATGAACTCCAGATGAATGTGCCACCTTGTACATGGGGATTACATGGGTCCTGGGGAATTGAACCTGGGTCCTTTGACTTTACAGGCAAGTACCTTAACCGCTAAGCCATCCTTCCAGCCCTCAAATTTGATCCTCAAGTAGTCTATGCAGCCCAGCCTGATCTCAACCTTTTTTGTTTTTCGAGGTAGGGTCTCACTTTAGCTCAGGCTGACCTGGAAGTCACTATGTAGTCTCAGGGTGGTTTCGAATTTAGCTGATCCTCCTACCTCTGCCTCCCAAGTGCTGGGATTAAAGGTGTGCACCACCATTCCGTTTTTAAACTTTTTAAAAAAATATTTTATTTATTTGCAAGCAGAGAGATACAGAAAGAGACAGAGAAGCTGTGCGTGGTATTTATTTGCATACACTTGTTGTATCACCTCCTCAGCCTCTCAAACTCTTTTTGTTTGTTTGTTTGTTTGTTTGTTTGTTGTTGTTTTGAGATAGGGTCTTGCTCTAGCCCAGGCTAACCTGGAATGCACTATGTAGTCTCAGTGTGGCCTTGAACTCATGGCGATCCTCCAACCTCTGCCTCCCAAGTGCAGGGATTAAAGACGTGTGCCACCACGCCCGGCTCAAATTTTATTTATTTATTTATTTTTGTTGTTTTGTTTTCGAGGTAGGGTCTCACTCTAGCCCAGGCTGACCAGGAATTCACTATGTAGTCTCAGGCTGGCCTCGAACTCATAGCAATCTTCCTACCTCTGCCTCCCGAGTGCTGGGATTAAAGGTGTGTGCCACCATGCCTGGTTTAATCCCTGTTTTTATAACTGTATTTTTATTTTTATCCATTTCTTTGAGAGCAAAAGAGAGAGAGAATGAGAGAGAGAGAGAGAGAGAATGAGCGCACCAGGGCCTCCAGCTGCTGCAAACGAACTCCAGATGCATATACCACCTTGTGCATCTAGCTTAAATGGGTACTGGGGAATTGTGCCTTGAACTGGGGTCCTTAGGATTCACAGGCAAGTGCTTAACTGCTAAGCCCTTTGTTTTTAAAACAGGGTCTCACAGCCGGGTGCCACCACACCTTTAATTCCAGCACTCGGGAGGCAGAGGTAGGAGGATCGCCTGAGTTCAAGGCCACCCTGAGACTACATAGTGAATTCCAGGTCAGCTTGGGCTAGAGTGAGACCCTACCTTGTTTAACTAAAAAAAAAAAAAAAAAAAAAGCAGGGTCTCATGTAGCCCAGGATGGCCTCAAACTGAACTTGCTTTATAGCAAAGGATGACCTTGAATTCCTGATCTCCCTGCCGTTATAATGCTCCTGAGTGCTGGGATTACAGGCGTACCTGACTTTAGAACTCATAGTTTGGGGCTGGAGAGATGGTTTAGCAGTTAAGGCAGTTGCCTGCAAAGCCTAAGGACCCAGGTTCACAGTTCCCCAGGACCCATGTAAGCCAGATGCACAAGGTGGTTCATGCGTCTGGAGTTTGTTTGCAGTGACTGGAGGCCCTGGCGCACCCATTCACTCTCTGACTCTCTCTAAATAAGTAAATAAAAATAAAATATTTAAAAAAAAAAGGACTCGTAGTTTTGGCAGGTAGGTCTGTTTAATAATTTAGAACGTCATGTCTGTACACATGCCAGGGTCTCTTGCTGCCCCCAACAAAAGCCCATCTGTAACACCACAGCAATCAGGAGGCAGAGGTAGAATCACCGCGAGTTCAAGGCCAGCCTGGGGTAGTGTGAGGCTCTACCATGGCCGGCCGGGATTTGGGGGGGGCGTGTGTGCAGGGGGAAGCCTATCTAGTTTTCCATTTGTGGCTAGGGAATTGAATCTAGGCTGGCAGGCTTGGCAAGCAAGTGCCTTTATTAACTGCTGAGCCATCTCCCCAGCCCCAGGACATTGAGACACTTAATACTCTCCACCTCTCTTACAGTTTCCTCTTTCTTAGGCAGCCTACCTCCACACTGCCTCTCATCCCCAGATTACAAACAACTGATCCCTAATTGCACCCTGGGAGGGAACTCAAAACCCTAGTGTGGCTGTGGGTCTTTCTCAAGATAGCACCCTCAGCCTCCCCTCCCTGGGACCCAGAGTACAACAATGTCTGAGGCCACCTCTTCGATCGTTATTTTGTGTCTCTGTGGTAGGGGAGGGGGCGGCTGGGTGCATTTGTCTTTGGGGAGATGGGAACAGAATGGTGAGCAGGGCGGATGGGTGGAAATGACCACCCATGTTCTCTGGGTCCATAGGACACGTCATCCAGTGACAGTGACTCAGACTGGGATGCAGGCGACCGTCTGTCCCCACATCTGCCCCATGACCACCTCGGCTTGGCAGTCTTCTCTATGCTTTGCTGTTTCTGGCCTGTGGGCATCGCAGCCTTCTGTCTGGCCCAGAAGGTTAGTCTGCGTTTTGGGACTGGGAGGGTCCTGGGTAAGGGAGAGAAAACCAAACCAAATGAACCATGACTGACCGTGCTGGCCGGGGAGGGGTAGACTACACAGAGGCATAGCCAGGCAGGGTGGTACATGCCTAGAATGCCAGCACCTGGGAGGCTGAGGCAGGATGATCACCTTGGGCTCAAGACTAGCCTGGGCTACAGAGTGAGATATTGTTTACAAAGGACCAAGAGAGCTGGAGAGATGGCTTAGTGGTTAAGGCGTTTGCCGGCAAAGCCAAAGGATCCCGGTTCGATTCTCCAGGACCCATGCAAGCCAGATACACAAGGGGGGCATGCATCTGGGCTTCGTTTGCAGTGGCTGGAGGCCCTGGCGTGGCCATTCTTTCTCTCCCACTTTCTCTTTCTCAAATAAGTAAATATTTTTAAAAGGACCAAGAAAACCCGGACGTGGTCGTGTATGCCTTTGATCCCAGCACTCAGAAGGCAGAGGTAGGAGGATCAGCTAAATTCAAGGCCAGCCTGAGACTACGTAGCATTCCAGGTCAGCCTGGGCTAGAGTGAGACCCTACCTCGAAAAAAACAAAAAACAAAAAACAACAACAACACAAAATAGAAGCCTGGCATGGTGGTGCACGCCTTTAATCCCAGCACTCGGGAGGCAGAGGTAGGAGGATCACATGAGTTCGAGTCCACCCTGAGACTCCATAGTGAATTCCAGGTCAGCCTAGGCTAGAGTGAGACCCTACCCAGAAAAAACAAAAAAAAAAAAAAAAAAGAGAGAGAGAGAGAAGAGAGAGAGAGAGGAGGAGAATGGGCATACCAGAGCTTCTTGCCACTGCACACTCCAGATGTATGAGCCACTTTGTGCTTTACATGGGTACTGAGGAATTGAACCTGGGCCATCAGGTTTTGGAGGCATGTGTCTTGAATTGCTGAGCCATCTCTCAAACCTTAGTAACATGTTTTTTCTTCTTCTCCTCCTCCTCCTTCTCCTCCTTCTTCTTCTTCTCTTTCCGAGGTAGGGTCTTGCTGTAGCCCAGGCTGACCTGGAATTCACTATCTAGTCTCAGACTGGCCTCGAACTCAGGGTGATCCTCTTATTTCTGCCTCCTGAGTGCTGGAATTAAAGGTGTGCTCCAGCACACCTGGCCCCTGGAACATGTTATCAGTCAACCAACATCTCTGTTTGCAAAAGTGGCCCATGTATAGTCTTGGGATAGATGAATGAACCATATGCTGGGTGAGGGCGGGGCCAGAGGAAGCGGAGTGGGGATGAGTGGACACGTTGGTCATCACTGTCCACTGTCTCTACAGACAAACAAGGCTTGGGCCAAGGGGGACATCCAGGGGGCAGGGGCCGCCTCCCGCCGTGCCCTCGTGCTGGGGGTCCTTGCCGTGGGGCTGGGCCTGGGCATGTATTCAGCCACCCTGGTGACCCCGGCTGCCTCCCTTGCCTCCCGAGACCCGCCCTAGTTGCAGCTCCGGACCCCACCGTGAACCCAGAGACTGGCAGTCCAGCGCATCCCTGGGCAGAGCGGATGATCATGGGGACGGTGGAGACCACTGTGGCGTCCAGAAATCAGAGCGAGCCGGAGACCCCTTCCCCTTCCTGGCCATCCCCCACCACACCAGCGATGTAAGAGATTAAACAAGAGACCCCTGCAGCCAAACCCAGTTCCGTGTCTGTCTGTTCATGTGTTTGTGGTGGGTGGGGGGAGTAGTTGGGAGAGGGGCCAAGAGGACGTGCCTGAGGGCTGACAGGGACTCGCCAGGGGGACAGATTTTGGTTGACATCAGACCTCAGAGCTGGAAGAGGTGGGATAGGTAGGGTAGAGTTTTCTTTCCCAAATTGACTTTTTATTTTATTTTATTTATTCATTTATTTGAGAGAGAAAGAGAGAAGCAGATAGAGAGAGAGAATGGGTGCGCCAAGGCCTTTAACCAGTGCAAACAAACTCCAGAGGCATGTGCCCCTCGTGCATCTGGCTAACGTGGGTCCTGGGTAACCAAACTGGGGTCGTCAGGCTTCGCAGGCAAACACCTTAACCACTAAGCCATTTCACCAGCCCCCAAATTGACTTTTTGTTTCTGTAAATTGAGGTAGGGTCTCACTGTAGCCCAGGCTGACTTGCAATTCACTATGTAGTCTCAGGGTGGCCTCAAACTCACAGTGATCCTCCTACCTCTGCCTCTCAAGTGCTGGGATTAAAGGTGTGCACCACCATGCCCAGCAACTTTAAAAAAATTTTTTTAGTTCTTTTTTTCATAATTTTAAAAAATTTTTTGAAAGGGGGGACCGAGAGAGAGAGAGGAAGAGAATGGGTGCACCAGAGCCTCCAGCCACTGTAAATGAATTCCAGATGCATGTGCCATCTTGTGTAACTGGTTTATGTGGGTCCTGAGGAATTGAACCTGGGTCCTTTCAGGCAAGTGCCTTAAGTGCTAAGCCATCTCTCAGCCCTAAAAAATATTTTTTAATATTTTATTTTCATTTATTTATTTGAGAGAGAAAGGGGGCGGGGGAGAGAATGGGTGTGCTAAGGCCTC
Source organism: Dipus sagitta (assembly GCA_036346955.1). Lineage (NCBI taxonomy): Eukaryota > Metazoa > Chordata > Mammalia > Rodentia > Dipodidae > Dipus > Dipus sagitta. Next base: position 73,953,996 of record CM070787.1, on the reverse strand, counting down.
TAGCCACTGCAAACAAACACCAGACATATGTGTCATCTTGTGTATCTGGTTTAAATGGGTCGTGGGGAATTGAACCTGGGTCCTTTGGCTTTGGAGGTAAGCATCATAACTGCTAAGCCATCTCTCCAGTCCTCAAATTAACGTTTTCACCTGCAAAATGGAATGTGGTTCTCTGCTTCAGGCCGAGTTGAGACGCCATGGCATTCTCCGTGTGCATAACTGTCTGCTGTCTCCCTCTGAGCTCTTCCCACAGCAACTGGAAATGAGCTAAGTCAGCCAAAAAGTTAAATGTGGTCAGGCAGGTTCTGGGAGCCACGCCTGTATTCCAGCTACTTCGGAGGCTGAGGCAGGAAGATTGTAGGTTCAAAAATCAGCCTGAAAGACTAAAGAGGAGGTTTCATGGGGAACACTTAACTAGCATGTGCAAGGCCTGGGGTTCAAACTCCAGAACCTTACAATAAAAATAAATAAAAAAGGTAGAAGGAAAGCTGGGCGTGGTGGCACACGCCTTTAATCCCAGGCAGAGGTAGGAGGATTGCCCTGAGTTCAAGGCTACCCTGAGACTCCATAGTGAATTCCAGGTCAGCCTGGGCTAGAGTGAGACCCTACCTCGAAAAGAAAAAAAGAAAGTTACTTGAGAACAACAAAGCTGGGCTCCAGATGGGCTTAGAAATCCCCAAGCCAGTGGCTTTCAAGTTCTTGTTTTACGATTAGCAAAGAATTGATAAGAACAGACACAAAGAAGGGTAAAGTTAGGGTTGTGACAGATTTTTTTTTTTTTTTTTTTTGGTTGGAAGGTGTGATAGAGATATTGCAGTATTGAGCACTCCTGTCACTTCTTTCCAGCACCATGATGCCTTCTGAGTCATCCCAAGGTCACTGCCATCTGAAAAGAGAAGATTCTCTATCAAGAGTGAGAGTAGCATTAATATAAGGGTATGAACATTAAGAGAAGTGCTTACTGGGCAGTTTGATGAGCATATTGTATACATTTAGCCAGACATCAGCAGACGTTACACCCCTAGGGCTCATGACTACCCCTGTTGTAGGTTTTCAGTATCAGGAATGTATTCCCTCCCCCTCTCAATCAGTCTCTCTTTTATTTTGATGTCATCATCTTTTCCTCCTATTATGATGGTTTTGTGTAGGTAGTGTCAGGCACTGTGAGGTCATGGATATCCAGGCCATTTTGTGTCTGGAGGAGCACGTTGTAAGGAGTCCTTCCCTTCCTTTGGCTCTTACATTCTTTCCAGCCTCTCTTTTGTAATGGACCCTGAGCCTTGGAAGGTGTGATAGAGATATTTCAGTGCTGAGCACTCCTCTGTCACTTCTTCTCAGCACCATGATGCCTTCTGAGTCATCCCAAGGTTACTGCCATCTGAAAAGAGAAGCTTCTCTAACCAAAAGTGAGAGTAACATTAACATATGGGTATAAACATTAAGAGAAGTGCTTACCGGGCAGTTTGGAGAGCATAGTATATATATTTAGCCAGACACCAGCAGACATTACACCCATACATTTTCCTGCAAATTTCATAACTTCATTTTTCTTTACCACTGAGTAGAACATCATTGTATAAATGTGCCATATCTTCATTATCCACTCATCTGTTGAGGGACATCTAGGCCGGTTCCATTTCCTAGCTATTATGATAGAGTGGCAATAAACATTGTTCAGCAAGTATCTCTAAGGTAATAAGATAAGTCCTTAGGATGTATGCCTAGGAGTGCTGCTGGGTCATATGGTAGATCTATTTTTTGCTGTCTCAGGAACCTCCACACTGACTACTACAATGGCTCAACCAGAATGCATTCCCAACAACAGTGAAGAAAGGTTCCTCTCTTTCTGCATCCTCTCCAGCATTTATGGTGATTTGTTTTCACGATGGTATGGAATCTCAACGTAGTTTTAATTTGAATTTCCCTGATGACTAGGGATGTAGAACATTTTTTTAGATGTTTACATGGCATCTGTATTTCTTCTTTTGAGAACTCTCTATTTAGTTCCATAGCTTTTTTTTTTTTTTTTTGAGGTAGGGTCTCACTCTAGCTCAGGCTGACCTGGAATTCACTATGTAATCTCAGGGTGGCCTTGAACTCACTGTGATCCTCCTACGTCTGCCTCCTGAGTTCTGGGATTAAAGGTGTTCATCACCACACTCGGATCCCATAGGCCATTTTTAATTGGGTTGTTTGATTTCTTATTATTTAATTTTTTCAGTTCTTTGTATGTCCTAGATATTAATCCTCTGTCAGCTGTATAGCTGATAAAAGATTTTCTCCCATTCTGTAGGCTGCCTCTTTGCTCTATTCACAGTGTCTTTCGCTGTAAAAAAAAAAAAAAAAAAAAAAAAAAGCTTTGTAATTTCATGAGGTCCCAGTGGTTGATGTGTGGTTTTATTTCCTCAGCAATTGGGACTATATACAGAAAGTGTTTGCAAATACCAATATGTTGAAGGGTTTCCCCTCCTTTTTCCTCTAGCAGTTTCAGATCTGATCCATTTGGACTTAATTCTTGTGCTTGGAGTGAGAAGGATCTATTTTCATCCTTCTACAGATACAAATCCAGTTTTCCCAGCACCATTTGCTGAAGAGGCTGTCTTTTCTCCAATGACTATTTTTGGCTTTTTTTGATGAAGATCAGGTGACTATAGCTACCCGGACTTACATTTGGGTCCTCTATTCTGTTCCAGTGATCTACATGTCTGCTCTTGTGCTAGTACCATGCTGTTTTTGTTACTATGGCTCTGTAGTATAGGTTAAAATCAGGTATGGTGATACCACCAGCCTTATTTTTTTTCCCCCAAAGCAGCCAAAACCAGCTCACCCATTTATTTGGTTGAGAACATTAAGGACAACAAAATTAAACAATTTTTTGATGCAATTGTGAATGGGAGTGATTCTCTGATTTCATCCTCTGTGTGTTTGATGTTACCATATAGGAAGACTACTGATTTCTGTGTGTTTATTTTGTATCCTGCTACATGGCTATAGGTGTTTATCAACTCTAACAGTTTGCTGGTAGACTCTTTAGGGTCCTTTATGTATAGAATCATGCTATCTTCAAATAATGGTAACTTCATCTCTTCTCCATTTTGTATCCCTTTTATGTGCATCTCTTGCCTTATTGCTATGGCTAAGACTTCCAGTACTATATTAAATAAAAGTGGGGACAGTGGACATTCTTGTCTTGTTCCTGGTTTTAGTGGAAAAGCTTCAAGTTTTTGTCCATTTAGTATTATGTTGGCTATAGGTTTGTCATAGTCTTTATTATGTCGAGATATGTTCCTTCTATTCCCAGTTTCTGTAGGACTTTTATCACAAAGGGATGTTAGAGTTTGTCAAATGTTTTTTCTGCATCCAATGAGATGATCAAGTGATTTTTGTCCTTAAGTCCATTTATATAGTGTGTTATATTTATTGATTTGCATACGTTGAACCATCTCTGCATCTCGGGGATAAAGCAGGGTAAATGATATTTCTGATATATTCTTGTATTCTGTTTGCCAATTTTTTAATTAATTAATTAATTAATTAATTGGTTTTTTAAGGTAGGGTTTCATTGTAACCCAGGCTGACCTGGAATTCACTATGTAGTCTCATGGTGGCCTTGAACTCACCATGATCCTCCTACCTCTGCCTCCTAAGTGCTGGGATTAAAGTTGTGCACCACCATGCCCAGCTTGTTTGCCAATATTTTGTTGAGATTTTTTTTTTTTTTTCTTTTTCAAGGTAGGGTTTCACTCTAGTCCAGGCTGACCTGGAATTCACTGTGTAGTCTCAGGGTGGCCTTGAACTCACAGTGATCCTCTTATCTGTGCCTCCTGAGTGCTGGTATTAAAGGTGTGAACCTCCATGCCCAGCAATGGTGCCTTTTTAATCTCTAATTTTGTTAATTTTTGTCTCTTCTCTCTCTCTTTTGGTTAGATTTACTAAGGGTTTATCAATCTTGTTTATGCTTTCAAAGAACTAACTCTGTTTCATTGATTCTTTGGATTTTTTTGGGGGGGCTTCTATTTCATTAATTTCTGCCCTAATCTTCATTATTTCTTCATGTCTACTGATTTTTGGTTTGCCTTGTTCTTTTTCCAAAGCCTTAAGGTGAAGCATTAAGTTGTTTACTTGCAACTTTTCTAATTTCTTTTTTTCTTTCTTTCTTTTCTTTTTTTTTTTTTTTTTTTTTTTTTGAGGTAGGGTCTCACTGTAGCCCAGGCTGACCTGGAATTCACTATGGAGTCTCAGGGTGGCCTTGAACTCATGGCGATCCTCCTACCTCTGCCTCCCGAGTGCTGGGATGAAAGACGTGCGCCACCACACCCGGCATCTGTGTGCTTTTCTTTCTCTTCAGCATGGAGGATCCTGTCAAGTATTTTCTGTGGAACTGGTTTGGTCTTCATATCTTTCTTTAGCCTGCTTTTGTTGTGGAACGTCCTTTTTCCTCCATCTATTTGAACGGATAGCTTTGCAGGATAATCTTGGATGACAGTTGTCTTTCAAACTTGGAATACATCATTCCAAGCCCTTCTGGCTTTTAAGGTTTGTGTGTGGGTAATCTGCTGTGATCCTGATGGGCTTGCCTTTGTATGTGATTTGATTTTTCTAACTGCTTTCAATATATTTCTTTATAAATGTATTATTTATTTATTTGAGAGAGAGATAGAGGCAGATAGAGAGAAAGAGAGAATGGGCATGCCAGAGCCTCCAGCCACTGCAAACGAACTCCAGAGGTGTGTGTCCCTTTGTGCATCTGGCTTATGTAGGTCCTGGAATTCACTATGTAGTCTCAGGGTGGCCTCAAAGTTTTGGCAATCCTCCTACCTCTGCCTCCCAAGTGCTGGGATTAAAGGTGTGCACCACCACACCTGACTGTATATAATCATCTTTAAAAAATCTTTTTCAGGCATTTCATCTAAAGCAGTCTTACTGGAGGTCATTTCTGATGGATTTATAATTTTTGGTGCAAGTGTATTGTCTTGATTTTTTTGTTTCTTTGTATTATAACGAGTAGATTTTGCATCTTGAGTTAATTTGATGCTTGTATTTTCCAATTAACTGCAGCATTCTTCACTGTATAAAACAGATTTTATATAGCTTCAGTGTAGGGGTTTAAGGTGTCAGGTGTAGCTTTTATACTCCAAGAGATACAGCAGAAGTTACCCTAGGTGTTGAGTTTGTCTGCTATTCAAGTGTTGTAGTAGACTGGGTAAATTACTGGCAAATTCTAAAATTCAACTAAGTATTATAGACATTCAATCAAAACCAGCACAGAGGGCTGGAGAGATAGCTTAGTGGTTCAGGCGCATGCCTGCGAAGCCTAAGGACCCTGGTTCGATTCTCCAGGCCCCATGTAAGCCAGATGCACAAGGTGGCACATGCATCTGGAATTCGTTTGCAGTGGCTGGAGGCCCTGGCACACTCATTCCCAGTTTTTCTGTCTCTCCCCCTCTCTCTGTCTCTAATAAATAAAGAAATAAAAATAAAAATAAATCTTAATAAAAGAAACACCTTGTTTAAAAAAAATAAGAACAACCAACACTGAGTATACAAGCCTGGGGATTAAACTAAACAGATAATCTAGTAAAGCCAAAGTCCCTGAGGGTGTGTGTTGCCCCACACCCTTAATCCTGTCAACTGGGAGGTTGAGATTTCTAGTCTGAAACAGGTTCTAAGTCAACCTGGGGCCAGTCATCCCCTGCCCCCAAGAGTGACTTAAGAAAAAGACAAAAGCCCTAAAAATCGGGAAACGTCAAAGGCAACAATAGTCAGCACCAAAATACAGCTTATTTAAGAAGGGTAAAGCCAACCAAGGCTGTATCAGTCAAATGTAATACATAACCTTTCCTGACATGGAAAGGGAGATGAACATTTCCAGTCCAGGCCTCCGTAACTGGCTTTGTATAAGTCGGCCCTGCTACCTTTTCGGATGGCTTCAATCTCACCCATGCTGAATGCCCACCGTGGTCCCTCTCGTTGCTGGGCACCCAGGGCTGAAGGAGTTCTACCTGTGTTCACAGCCCTGATAGTTGGGGGATGGGGGGCTCTGCGGGGTGCCTGGAGTCGCATCGGAGCTGCTCAGCGGGTCCCGTTTGTATCTCCTTTTGCAGCTGCTCAGCTGGTCTTGGCATCTTCCCTTCCAGGTTTCTTGCCTTTGCAAGGAGGTTGGTGTGAGCTGAAAATCCCCTCACCCCGTTTCTGCTCCTGCCGCTCTGCACAGGCAGTTCCCGGCTGCTGTCGCCGCGGCGGGATTCCGGCCGGTTTCCTCCTTTCTGGAAGATCTCGGTCTCTCCTGCCTCTCTGTTGTGGTTGATAATAACTTATACACCTTCACTTTTTTTTTTTTTTTTCGAGGCAGGGTCTCGCTGTAGCCCAGGCTGACTTGGAATTCATTATGTAGTCTCAGGGTGGCCTCGGACTCCTGTCGATCCTTCTATCTCTGCCTCCCGAGAGTGCTGGGATTAAAGGCGTGCACCACCACACTCAGCTATACCTTCCCTTTTCAGAAGAATGCATTTTGCTGTGTTTCCATTTATTTCCCTCCCTAGGCTGCTTTGGTGTAGCTAGTATGCCACCATCTTACCCAGAACAAAATTTTTAACTGCTAAGCCATGCCTGCAGCCCCCTTGGTCCAAATTCTAAAATCACCAAACAAAACCAAGAAACTGTCCGGTACACCCGATTTCTTTTCTTTCTCTCTCTCTGTCTCTCTATCATCTATATTCATTTATGTATTAGAGAGTATGTGTGAGTGTGTGTACCAGGGCCTCCTGCACTGCAAATGAACTTCAGATGCATATGCCACTTTGTACATCCACGTGGCTTTATGTGGTCACCAGGGAATTGAACCTGGGTCATTACTTTGCAAACAAGCGCCTTTAACCACTAAGCCATCTCCTCAGCCCCTCAAAAGCAGTCCTGGCAGGCCAAATCCTCCACAAACCTAGGTCCCGTTTCCCAGGTGACTCCCCGAAATCACAGCAAACCAGGCCCTGTCAAGGAGGCATCCTTCAGGAAACATCAAAGCGCTGGTGGCACCAGGCAGGTGAAACACGTCTTCCCGATGTTAAGGGAAGTGCAACGTCAGGGCTTATGAGCAGGCCTGAGGCCACCAAGGAGCATCCAAGCAGGTTAGTGTGTTCAATGCCAAGTGATGGATCTGACTGAAGAAAATACCTTCCCAAGCGGGTGTGGTGGCGCACGCCTTTAATCCCAGCACTCAGTAGGCAGAGGTAGGAGGATCGCTATGAGTTGGAGGCCACCCTGAGACTATATAGTGAATTCCAGGTCTGCCTGAGCTAGAGACCCTACCTGGAAAAATAAAAAGGGGACAATGACCTCACAGGCGCCGGGGGACAGCACACTCAGGTATCACCCGTGACACTCACATGGCCCCATGTGGTTGTACCTGTTTCTTGCAACCTATCTCCTCTTCACTCCACCCACACCCTCTGCTCGGACCCTACAGCTCTCCCGCCGCCCCCCACCTTTTCTTTTTTTTTTAAAATTCAAGGCAGGGCCTCACCCTAGCCTAGGCTGACCTGGAAATCACTATGTACTCTCAGGGTGGCCTTGAGCTCAAAGCAATCCTCCTAGTTATGCCTCCCAAGCGCTGGGATTAAGGGAGTGTGCCACCACACCCTGTGTCCCCTTTTGACACAAGTTCACACCACTTCCTCCTCCAGGCACCACCTCATCCATCCCCATGCCCCTGACAGTGTCTTGATACACTTAATTTGCCAGCCCCACTCTGAGTCTCCAAAACTCCCCTTCCCTCTTCTATTTTGTTGCTTTATTTATTATTTTGGTTTTTCGAGGTAGGATCTCACCCTAGCCCAGGCTGACCTGGAATTCACTATAGTCTCAGGGTGGCCTCCACCTCACAGCAAACTTCCTACCTCTGCCTCCAAAGTGCTGAGATTAAAGGTGTGGTGCCCAGCTTGGTTTTATTTTACTTAAAAAAATTTATTTTTATTTATTTATTTGACAGAGAAAGGGGGAGAGAGAATGAATGGGCATGCCAGGGCCTCTAGCCACTGCAAAGTAGCTCCGCCCCTTGTGCATCTGGTTAACATGGGTTAACCATCCCTCCAGCCCTTATTTTACTTTTTGAAAAAGTTTTGAGAGTTAGAGAGACACACACACACACACAGAGAATGTTTATTTTTATTTATTTGAGAGTGACAGAAAAAGAGGAAAATAGAGAATGGGCACGCCAGTTACCCCAGCCACTGCAAATGAACTCCACATGCACGCGCCACCTTGTGCATCAGGCAAGTGCTTAACCGTTAAACCATCCCCTCCAGCCCTATTTTACTTTTTTTTTTTTTTTTTGAGGCAGATTGCCTTTTTTCTTTTTTTCAAGGTAGGGTCTCATTCTGGTCCATGCTGTCCTGGAATTAACTATGTAGTCTCAGGGTGGCTTCCGACTCATGGAGATCCTCCTACCTCTGCCTCCTGAGTGCTGGGATTAAAGGCTTCAGGCCACCACACCTGTCTCCTTTCCTGATTTTGAGACAGGGTTTCACTGTAGCCCAGGCTGACCTGGAACTCACTCTGTAGCCCCTCCCCAGGCTGGCTTCAAACTCTCAGCAATCCTACCTCATGTTTGTGCAGCAATCACACTTCTAAAGGAGCCATCTTGCCAGTCCTCATATCTGGCTCTTACTGTTTATTTATTTTTTATTGACAACTTCCATAATTGTAAACAACATCCCATGGTAATTCCCTCCCTCCCCCCACTTTCCCCTTTGCAACTCCACTCTCCATCATATACCCTCCCCCTCTCAGCCAGTCTCTCTTTTATTTTGATGTTCTTTGTTAAAACTATTTTATTTATTTGCAAGGAGAGAGAGAATGGGCACGTCAGGGCCTGTAAGCCATTGCAAAGGAACTCTAGATTCACACAGCACTCTGTGCATCTGGCTCTATGTGGGTACTGGGCAATCAAGCCTGCAAGGAAGTGCCTTAGCCACTGCTGCTGGCTTTTATTTTTGTCACACTTATCAGCACCTAACGAATGCCATTTTCCTGTCTAGCCTCAGCTCCACTCCTGGGACATGGCACCTGGGGGTGGTGCTCCCTGCAGGTTTCTGAGCACTCAGCAGGGCTGAGGAGTAAGTTTTCGCCAGAGGCTGCAATGAATGGACACCGATTTTCAGTACGACTGAGCATCCTTTATTTGCGCGCACACTTGTGTGTGTGCACATGTACAGACACGCCAGCGCCTCTTGCCACTGCAAACACACATCAGACGCATGGGCTACTTTTCTATCTGGCTTTACATAGATACTTGGGAACTGAAGCCAGGCCAGACAAGCTTTGATGATGAAAGCCATTAACCACCGGGCCAACTCCCCGGCCCAGGTGCGCTCCCTCTAAAGCTTCCCACTCAGGCCTGGTGCTATCAGAAGGCAAGCCTGTCCCCGAGTCCCCTAACCCAGCCTGGCACAGAAACCTCTGTTGCCACACAGGAACGTGGGCAGAGCCAAGGCCGGGAGCTGGCTGCTGCGGGCGGCGGTGGCGGGAGGGGCGCCCTGCCCCGACTTGCCTCAGCTCTTGGAGTAACGCCTTTGCAGCGATTCCCGGAAGAAGCGGAAGACGTGCTGTGCGGCGGCCTGGGCTGCGGCCAGGCACTGCTGGAGCTGTAAGAGGAGAGCCCGTCAGAGCCAGAGTGGCCTGTGCCCGCTCCCACCTGTGCCCACTTCCTGACCAAGGGCAGTGCGCCCCCACCCCAACATGCCTCATCACCCCAGGGGAGGGTGGACAGTAGAATGACTTCCCCCTTCCCAAGTGCTCTCTTCCTGACTCCCAGCCTCACCCTGCGGGCCCAGCTGGCCTTGAACAATCTTCTTGCTCTCAGCCTCCCTAGTACTGAGGTGACAGGCAGATCCACCCACATTTTATCTTAAGAGCTATGAAGTCTGAGATCTCGAACAGTTACTGCCATATGGGTCTAGATTCACAGGACAGCCAGGTTGGAAGCGCCCTTAGAGAACATGTGGCCTATGTTTTTAAGCTTGTTCCTTGGAAATCCAAATATCTGGGTGACAGCAGGCTGTGCTGGCAACCTTAGTAGTGGTGGGGGTGAGGGGGACCTCAGATGTTCCATGTCACCTTCTACAAAGGCATCCATGCGTCAATTTAAAAACACCATCTTTTTTTTGGGGGGGGGAAGGGAGTTGAGGTAGAGTCTCACTCCAGCCCAGGCTGACCTGGAATTCACTATGCAGTCTCAGGCTGGCCTTGAACTCACAAGTGATCCTCCTACCTCTGCCTCCCCAGTGCCCGGCTTAAAACTCCCTCTTCTTTAGAGGGATGAAGGGAAGGGCCTTGAGCTTCTCAGGCAGAGGGCAGAGCTGGGCATGAGTATACACAGGCCAGGTGGGAAGGAAGGTTCTAGATCCTACCCCTACCCCCACACTGGCACCTCGGCATCGGAATAGAGCCCCTTCGTGGTGGACATCAACAGCTTCTGCTCCACACTGTCTAGAGCAAACGTGAGGATGGCCCGGGCCTCCTAGGGACAAGAAGGAGAAAGTGGTAGGGGGAGGGGCTGGGACCCTCCTGTGCCCACAGCCAGCGGCAATCCCTCCTTTGTGTACTACCTACCATCCACCTTTCCTTTGCAGAATCGCTTCTCACACCCCTCAGATCCTCACGTCCGTCCCCCCTCCCCCCGTTTTGACCACAACGTCTCCACTAGGGGATGGTGCTGGTTAGACACAGGCTCCCCTTCTCGCCGGGCTTCCACTCTACTGGCGGGCGGGCGGGCGTGTGTGTGTGTGTGTGTGTGTGTGTGTGTGTAGCCACTGATGGTTCATCCAGGTCATTAACCTGACAGGATTTACAGTCACCACGGAGACCAATCTCTGGGTACATCTGTGAGGGAATTTCTAGACCAGGCTGAGTGGGGACACCCACCCTAAAGGCGCACAGCACTGTGCCAGGAGCTGGGCTCCTGGTCTGCATGAGAGGGAGTTAGCTGGCATCCAGTGCCCGAGGATGTGACAGCTCTGCCGCCAGCCTGCTCTACCACGGGACCACCGAGCGTAAGCCACAAGAAAACGACTGCTATTGGCTACACCCCGCTCCCTTTACCCGTCAGGAGGTGGGGGACTGAGCGGACATCTCAGGAGCACCTGGACCTCACTCCCACACGGGCAGCTGCTGCACCCGCACGGAGGTGAGCAGTAGCTTCTGGATTCTAGCACCCGTGGCAGATAGGATGCATTAATGTGCAACTGGCACGGACTGTCACACTCCAGAGCACAGGGCTGGGTGGCGTGTGCAGCCTGGGCTAGTGGAGGGATCTGGCCTCTAGTTCCATCTCTTTCCTTTTCTAGCTCTTCCAACACTGTTGCCACCAAGCCCCACCATGCGTAGCCCAATGGCGCCTGTCTCCCTGGCTGCTTGGCCTAGGATGGCACTTGCCGGACAAGGGAGAACTAGAGGACTCCGTGAACCCGGGCAGAGGACGACGCTCTTCTATGTCCTTTTGCTTAACGGTCTCACGCTCACCGCCGTCCTGGCACCGGGAAAGATGCTGCCCGGGCAGGACAGACGGCCAGGGAGATCTCAGTGGTGCTGCGGTCTGAGTCTAGCACACCTCTGTCCCTTCAGTCTGGTCATGGAAACCAGGCGATTCCTTATCTGGCTCATGCAACTCTGAGTTGTTTCGAGCACCTGAAGCTGGACCGACAGCACAGCCTGCCAACTGGGACCAAGAGCAGCAGGAGCTTGCTGAGAAGCAAGGCCGGGAGACAGCTACTCATGCCTGGCCACGACCCCTTCACTGCCGCAACCTCCATACCTACCTTTTCTTGCTTGGTCGTGGGGTCCAGCACGAGGGTCCCGTCAGAGTCCAGGGCACAGGTGACCCCACAAAAGAGGGCTCGCATGGGCACACCTGCATCCACCAGTGCCATACAGGCGGCATTCAGGCAACAAGCCAGGAGCTGGGCACCACGTGCACTGGTTAAGAAGAATGTTTACTATGGGGCTGGCGCGCAGAACATGCCCACACTTCCACCGTTGCCTGTGGCAGACATCACTGAATGAGCACGGAGCAGCAGTGTGGCAGGATGGGTAAGTGCCCTGGCCAGCAGAGCACGATGCCTGTGGCAGACATCACTGACCGATCACAGAACAGCACTGTGGCAGGACCGCTAAGTGGTTCTGGGCTCACGTAACTGCTGTTGCACACAGGGCCTTGCCAGCCCTCAGCACGTAACCTCGAGCAAACGCCTGTTGCTGAGGGTCAGTCTCCCATGTCAAATGGGATCAGGACAGTTAACGGACACACACTCAAATACGTTAAACCCAGGGAGAGAACTCCTCTCCAGGTCACAGCACAGGGAGACACTGGGAACCCCCGCGCAGGGCTCCCCAGGAACCGAGAGCCAGAACTCGGGCACACAGGACTAAGCTTGAGCCTGCCTCCTGGCTGTGTGCCCTTGAGCAAGCACGCCACTTCCCTCTGGGCCTATGTTTCACCACCAGGAATGACAACCCAAGAACACACACCCGCCTCAGGTGTGCCTCTCCATGGGAATGACAACTGCGCTGACTACACGTGCCGAGGAACACATGACTCAACGTCACAGGACCACCGAAAGGGAGGCCGCGAGGGGCCGGGCAAGGATACGGAGCCGGCGTCGCTGACCACCTGGAGCACCACGGTGATGGAGGTGCGGGGGTGCAGGGCGCCCAGCACCACCGCCTCACACGTGCTCCTGATCAGCCGCTCGCGGCTCTTCTCTGGCACTCCTGAGGGGACAAGGGGCAGGCGTCAGGCTCCTCTTCCTCTCTTACTCCACCTCAGCGGGAGACTTGGGCTGGGCTGGCCAACAGTGCCAGGGTGAGGCAGGAAGAGCCTGAGCCCATCCACCTCACCCAGCCACTCTGGGGACGAACGCTCACAAGTGCCCATGCCATCTGTCAGTGCCCGCCCATGCTCACCCCAGAAGGCCTGGCCCACGACATGGAAGAGAGGTGCGAAAGGTTAAAGGGAAGAGGAGAGATGGGGAGACGGAAAGGCGGAGGTCACAGTGGAGCAAGAAGGGCTGGGAGACAGACTGGACCTCAGGGCCCCGTGCAGCCGGCTCCGTTACCGGGGAGCCCAGTCTTCGGCCTCAGGATCACTTCGAGTGTGGCCTTGTTGAAGATCTCCTTGCTGACCTTCACCTCTGCCGGTCCGTACACTCCCGCCAGCACAGACGTGTCACCTGGGGAGACAGCAGGAGACGCCTCAGCTACCCTGTGTCACCTTCTGGGGCCCAACATGTGGCACAAGTAGCACAGGTGTTGAAGGCTAGGGCTCCCCATGGCATTTTTGCCACTTGTGGGCAAAGACTCTTCCAGTACCCACTTCCCTTCCCTCCTCGGCTTCCCCACATGAAAAACAGGACAACCATGCAGTCTTCCTCTTAGCACTTCCGTGAGGGTCAAATAGCACAGTCCAGGACAGGAGGGTACGGTTCAGTGCCAGAGTGCTTGCCCACTATACGGGAGGCCCTGAGTTCCATCTTCCGCACCAGAAAAAAAAAAAAAAAAAGACAGTAAAGTAAGAAGACACAGTACACTTAGAACATTAGGAACAGGGCTGGAGATGTGGCTTAACGGTTAAGATGTTTGCCTGCAAAGCCAAAGGACCCAGGTTCGATTCCCCAGGACACATGTAAGTCAGATGCACAAGGTGGTGCATGCGTCTGAAGCTCATTTGCAGAGGCTGAAGGCCCCGGTGTGCCCATTCTCTGTCTCTTTCTTTCTCTACCAAATAAATAAAATAAGCCGGGCGTGGCGGTGCACGCCTTTAATCCCAGCACTCAGGAGACAGAGGTAGGAGGATTGCTGAGTTCAAGGCCACCCTGAGACTATATAGTGAATTCCAGGTCAGTCTGGGCTAGAGTGAGACCCTACCTCAAAATAAACAAACAAACAAACAAATAAATAAATAAATAGAAAAACCTTTAATCCCAGCACTTGGGAGGCAGAGGTAGGAGGATCGCTGTGAGTTTGAGGCCACCCTGAGGCTATATAGCGAATTCCAAGTTAGCCTGGGCTAGAGTGAAACCCTATCTTGAAAAAATAAAAAAATAAATAAAAATAAAATTAATACAGCATACAGAATAGACTTTTGTTAGCAGTTTTTTTTTTTTTTTTTTTTGAGGTAGGGTCTCACTCTAGTCCAGGCTGACCTGGAATTCACTATGTAGTTTCAGGGTGGCCTTGAATTCACTGTGAGTCTCCTACCTCTGCCTCCCAAGTGCTGGGATTAAAGGTGTGCGCCATCAAGCCCAGCAACAGTAATTTTTTTTAAAGGTTTATTTTCATTTATTTATTTATTAGAGAATCACAGAGAGAGAATGGGCATGCCAGGCACTCCAGCCACTGCAAATGGACTCCAGATGCATGCGCCACCTTGTGCATCTGGCTTACGTGGGACCCTGGAGAATCAAACCTGGATCCTTAGGCTTCACAGGCAAGTGCCTTAATGGCTAAGCCATCTCTCCAGCCCCAACAGTAACTTTTTTTTTTTTTTTTTGGTTTTTCGAGGTAGGGTCTCACTCTAGCCCAGGCTGACCTGGAATTCACTATGGAGTCTCAGGGTGGCCTCGAACTCAAGGCGATCCCCCTATCTCTGCCTCCCGAGTGCTGGGATTAAAGGCATGCGCCACCACGCCAGGCCCCAACAGTAATTTTTTTTTTTTTTTACAGAGCCAAATTTGACTTTTATTCTCTTTCCACAGAGAACGCTAGCAAAACTTCGAGCCAGAAATATATGCTGATTTCACAAACTGTAAATATGTGAAAAGCCAATAAACTTTTATTTAATAAGAGATTTCTCATGTGCTTCCTTCATTGTCCATCATGGTCACCTTAGTTTTGCTGAAGCTCAGTCCTGAAGGAGAGAACAGAAAATCTTAGCTTTGGAACCTAAATTTGGATGATTTGGGAAAATATATCTCCTCAGAAAAACACAGCACTACTGAGTGACTGTGTCATCCTGTGGAGAACATCAGTCTTGGGTCACAGCGTTAAGAGCTCTTGGTTTTACAGCCCAACAAGCCCTCTTTGAAATGACCCACAGTAATTTTTTTAAAACACTTTATTTGTTTATATACAAGCAGAGAGAGGAGAAAGTCAGACAGAGAGAATGTGTGCACTAGGAAGGCTTCCAGCCACTGCAAACAAACTCCAGATGCATGCGCCCCTTTGTGCACCTGGCTTCACATGGGTAATGGGGAACTGAACTTAAGTCGCTAGGGTCGGAACGCAAGTGCCTTAACCACTGAGCCATCTCTCCAGCCCAGGTAGTAGCTCTTCCCCCCAGGTATCTCTGGTTGAGTTGAGGCCTCGTGCATATGTAGGCATATGTAGCCACACCCTCAGCTACTAGTAACTTCAACATGAGTGGTTCCTGAGAGCTACCCCAAGCTGCTTCCCCCATCCCAACACCCTTCCCTCAGGTCTGCAGGAGCACAGATCCCCAAGCAAAGGACCCGGACCAGGCGTCTCACGCCAGATTCCCAGAACTTTGGAATCCTTGGCTATATACTGAGTTTAAAAGATCAGCCTGGGCTACTTGAAATCCTTTCTCAGAAAAGCAAAGAACAAAACACCAGAAACCAAGAAACCTCGGAGCTGAAGAGTTATCAGTGGGTCAAGCTCTACCATTCAAGCATGAGGACCTCAATCTGCCCAGGTTGCACCCCCAGCCATGTAAGGCTGTCCCACCTGTAATCTCAGCACTGGCGAGGCGGAGACAGGAGGATCCCCAGAGCTTGCTGGCTGAGTTGTTCAGCCCAACTGGTAAGCCCTGAATTCAGTGAGAGGCTCTGTCTCAAAATAAATAAATAAAGTAGAGAGCCCGGGGAGGGGTAGCATGCCTTTTGTTCTAGCACTCAGGAGGCAGAGGTAGGAGGATCACTGAGAGTTCCAGGTCAGCCTGGGCTAGAGCGATACCCTACTTAGAAAAACCAAAGTGGGGCTGGGGAGAAGGCTCAGCCATTTAAATGTACTTGCCTGCAAAGCCTCCTGGCCTGTTTTTTTTTTTTTTTTTTTTTTTAGGTAGGGTGTCACTCTGGTCCAGACTGACCTGGAATTCACTATGTAGTCTCAGGGTGGCCCCCAAACTCACGGTGATCCTCCTATCTCTGCCTCCCGAGTGCTGGGATTAAAGGTGTGTGCCACCATGCCTGGTTTGGCCTAGTTTTTCCCCAGCACCCACATACAGCCAGATGCACAAAGTGGCAACATATGTATCTGGAGTTTGCAGTGGCTTAGAAGCCCTGATGTTCCCATCCTCTCTCCCCCTCTCTCTTTTTTTCATTTTAAATATTTAATTTAATTAATTTGACAGAGAGAAAGAGGGGAAGAGAGAAAGAGAGAATGAAAATGGGTGTGACAGGGCCTCCAGCCACTGCAGACGAACTCCAGACGCATGCGCCACCTTGTGCATATGGCTAACGTGGGTCCTGGGGAATCAAACCTGGGTCCTTTGGCTTTGCAGGCAAACGCCTTAATGGCTAAGCAATCTCTCCAGCCCTCTCCCTCTCTTTTTTGCAGCTTGCAAATAAATAAGAAATATTTAGGGCTGGAGAGATGCCTTAGCAATTAAGGCACTTGCCTGTGAAGGCTAAAGACCTATGTTCGAGTCTCCACATCTCATGTAAGCCAAGACGCACAAGGTCACGCAAGCACGCAAGGCTGCACATGTGCACAAGATGGTGCACGGGTCTGGAGTTTGACTGCATTGGCTGGAGGCCTTGGTGCGCCGATTCTCATCATTTCTCTCATAAATACCAAGGAAGTTAAAAACAAAAAGTTAAGGGCTAGAGAGATGGCTTAACAGTTAAGACACATGCCTGCAAAGCCTAAGGACCCAGGACCCAGGCCTGATTCTCCAGGTCCCATGTAAGCCAGATGCACAAGATGGCACATGTGTCTGGAGTTCGTTTGCAGTGGCTAGAGGGCCTGGCCCACCCATTCTCTCCCTCTCTGTCTCTAAAATAAATAAAAAAAAAATCTTTAAAAAATATTTAAAAAATAAAATGGCAATCAGTTGAGGAAGACTCCCAACAGCGACCACAACCCCCCCCCACCGCAAATCATACATACACGCCCCTACACCCACCCCCCAAAAAAAGAGGCATGTGGATTTGCGTGGATTTGCCAAGCAGGCGAGAAGCCTCTTCCTGGCTTTGCTGTGGTTCTGCTAACTTCTGTGGGTCTCAGAGAGGCCACCCACAGAATGACCACACTGGACTCAAATAATGGTTTCCACGTGTCTCTGGCCATAACAGACACAGTGACAGCACAACCCCACCTCACGTCTAATTGCACGCTGCCTCATAGGCCAGATCACGAGAACGCTCATGCCCTTTCATGTTGTCTCACAGTCCACGTAGAGAGAGTGATGGTGGCCAGCTATTAATGCAGTGGTGTGCCACCCCACGCTGCCAAACTGTACGCTGGAGTGACAGGGGAGACCCAAGTGATTCTGATGGCAAGGTCCTTTCTCCCATGTTCCTAACTGAACTGCTGAACTGTTCAAAAGTGGGGAGCAGGGCTGGAGGGATGGCTTAGCTTGCCTGCAAAGCCAAAGGACCCAAGTTCAATTCCTACGTTAGCAAGATGCACAAGACGGGCGCAAGTGTCTGGAGTTTAGTTTGCAGTGGCCAGAAGCCCTTGTGCACCCATTCTCTCTCTCCCTCCCTCCCTCTTTCTCTGTCAAATAAATAGAAATAAAATATTTTTAAAAAACTGGGGGGCGAGGAGCCTTAGAGCTCCCATGCTCACTGTAGCAGACAGCTTCAGGTTCACTGAGATGAACTTCCAGACCAGGCACAGTTATGGAGGAAGGGATATTTATTGAAGCCTACAGATCCAGGGGTTCCATAAATGGCAGAAGAAGTTGGCCTGCCTTCACAGGACCAAGCAGAGAGAAAGAAGTACAAGCCTAAAGGTCAAAAGCCACAGCACACTTCAGGAACTCCAGCTAGGCACACTTGGCATATCTTTAGATTGAAACCTGAAACCCACCACCACACCTTGAGATCCACCCCAGTGACACTGCCTCCAGCCAGGTGGCTACAGATGCAAACTACAAACAATAAAGAACTGAATATGTTGGGGGCCATCTATTCTATTCAAACCACCACACTGACTGTAGCACAACATCTGCGGTGTGGAGGGAGGAGAGAAAGGTCTGGGGCTGGGGACGTGGCTCTGTGGGCGAATGCTCACCTAACACGCAAGGACCCAGCTGTATGGGCAGAAACAAACGAAAACTGCAGAGGCTCAAGCCCCACTTTGGTCTGTGGTCAGAATCACCGCAGGAGTTAATTAGCAATGAGAGAAGCCTGGCCTGGTGGCGCCTGCACGTGAGCAGAGCACTTGGGGTGGGGAGGACAGGACGGGAGAATTTCAAGTCTGAAGCTAGGGCTGGGGAGGTGGCTCAGTGCTGAAAGGCGCTGGCTTGCTTACAAAGCCTGACGGCCTGGGTTCAATTCCACAGTACCTATGTAACACAAGACGGAGAAAGCGGCCCACGCACCTGGAGCTCGTTTGTGGCAGCACAGACTCTGGTGTGTTCATAGTCTCTGTCTGCCCTGGTCTGTCTCAAATAAATTAATTAAAACAATCAAGCTGGGCCACCCTGAGACTATACAATGAGTTCCAGGGCAGCCTGGGCATGAAAGATAAAAATCAAGTTTGGGCTGGAGGGATGGCTTAGCGGTTAATGCATTTGCCTGCAAAGCCAAAGGACCCAGGTTTGATTCCCCAGGACCCACGTTAGCCATATGCACAAGGTGGCGCATGCGTCTGGAGTTCGTCTGCAGTGGCTGGAGGCCCTGGCATGCCCATTCTCTCTCTCCCTGCCTCTTTCCCTGTTAAATAAAATTAAAATATTAAAAAAAAATTTTATTGAGAGAGAGAATGGGGGGGGGGTGCACGAGGGTCCTCCAGCCACTGCAAAGGAACTCCAGATGCATGTGTCAGCATGTGCATCTGGCTTGCACAGGTTCTAGGGAATTGAACCTGGGTCATTAGGCTTCCCAGGCAAGTACCTTAACTGCTAAGCCATCTCTCCAGCTCTATTTTAATTAAATTTTGTTTCGATTTTTTCTGGGGGCAAGGGCATCACCGTAGCCCAGCCCCAGGCTGGCGTGGAACTCATGGAGATCCTCCAACCTCAACCTCCAGAGTGTTGGCATTAAAGGAGTACACCACTACATCAGATTTAGAACTTTCAAAAATATTTATCTGACAGAGATATAGACAGATAGGGTTTTTTTTGTTGTTGTTGTTGTTGTTCTGTTTTGTTCTGTTTTTTGAGGTAGGGTCTCACTCTAGCCCAGGCTGACCTGGAATTCACTATGTAGTCTCAGGGTAGCCTTGAACTCATGATGATCCTCCTACCTCTGCCTCCCGAGTGCTGGGATTAAAGGCGTGTGCCACCATGCCCAGTAGATAGTTTTTTATATATAGAGAGAACAGGCATGTCAGGGCCTCCTGCCGCTACAAACAAACTCCAGACACATGCACCACTTTGTGCATCTGGCTTTATGTAGGCACTGGAGAATCAAACCCAGGTCATTAGACTTGGCATGCAAGCACCTCAACGGCTGAGCCATCTCTCCAGCCCCAGATTTAGAATTTTTACCTTTTTATCTTTTTTTTTTTTTTTTTTTTGAGATAGGGTCTCACTCTAGCCCAGGCTGACATGGAATTCACTATGTAGTCTCAGGCTGGCCTTTCATGGCTATCCTCCTCCTACCTCTAACCCCTGAGTGCTGGGATTAAAGGTATATGGCACCATGTTCACCCAGGTCAGATTTAGGGGGGAAAAAAGAGTGTGTGTGTGTGTGTATTTTTTTTTTAAGGTGCTTGCCTGCAAAGCCCAAGGACCAAGGTTAGATTTCTCCAGGTCCCACGAAAGGCCAGATGCACAAGGTGGTGCATGTGTCTGCAGTGGCTGGAGGCCCTGGTGTGCCCATTCTCTCTCTCTCTTCTCTGTCTGTCGCTTTCAAGTAAATAAATAAAAATAAAATTTAAAAAAAAAAGAGTTGATACACACCGGGTTGACTTGGAATTCCCTATGTAGTCTCACGGTGGCCTTGAACTCATGGCGATCCTCCTACCTCTGCCTCCTGAGTACTGGGATTAAAGGGCGTGCGCCAACACACCCAGCAGAAAACAAATGGCCACTTTTGCTTCAGTTTGGTGATGTATAGACCCAGGGGAGTGTGTGAGAAGCTACTCTGTAGCTCCAGGGTGGCCTCCGGCCCCCCCCCAACCCCCGCCACCACCGCAGTGCTGGGATTAAAGGCGTACACTTCCACATCCACTTAGAAATACTTTTGCTACCTCCGATAAGGGCATTTCCTAACGTCTCTTCAAAACAAGTACACCCGAGGCCTGAGGGAGGCTCAGCGGTTAAGGCGCTTGCCTACAACGCCAATGGACCCCGGGTTCGATGCCCCAGGACCCACGTAAGCCAGATGCACAAGGGAGCGCATGCGTCTGGAGTTCGTTTGCAGCGGCTGAAGGCCCTGGCTCACTCATTCTGTGTCTGCCTCTCTCTCTCAAATAAATAAATAAAATAAAAATAGGGCCGGAGGGATGGCTTAACGGTTAAGGCGCTTGCATTCAAAGCCAACGGACCCAGGTTCGATGCCCCAGGACCCACGTAAGCCAGGTGCACAAGGGGGCGCACGCGGCTGGAGTTCGTTTGTAGTGGCTGGAGGCCCTGGCGCGCCCATTCTCTATCTGCCTCTTTCTCTGTCAAATAAATAAATTAAAATTAAATATAAGCACACCTGACGCGGGTGAGGGTGGCGTGCGGGCTTTTAAATTCTTACCTTGAAGAAAAGAAGAAGAGCCATCGGGCCGGGATAGCAGGTTCTGTTCACAAGCGAAGTGTCGCAGGCTACAGCCAGGAGCCCGGGAGCTGGACTCGTCTACCACCATCGCGCCCTCCATCGCCGGAGACCCCCACGTGGGGTGCCCACTCCAGCTTCCGCCTCGCAGCACAGCGCGCGTGCGCGAGGGAGCGTCACATCGCGCAGCATCTGCGCAGGCGCCACTCCAGCTCCTATTTGTATTGGCTCTAGCACGTGGCTCAGCGTTTACCAACAATCTGGCTCCGCCCACCCATCCGCCTCCCTAATTCTCTCAACGCCATTGGGCGATAGCAAATAGGGGGCGGGCCTTAGCCCGGGCACATCCTACTCAAGGTCCGCGGGCCCTAAACACCTGACACTCTATTCAGGGTGTCCTTGGCTCTGCCTGTTACGCGTGCGGCAATGAATGAGGGGTTGGAGTCATGTTTATGGAGTGTACGTTTGTCGTTTCTCATCGCCTGTACGTCGTGGTTGCGGTGTGACGGGAAGCGGGTAGGAAATTGGCGGATTTGTGCTGACATTTTAATCAGGCGCCCACAGGGATAGCCCTAAGTCTAGCCTGCGGGAGGGGCGGTGAGCCGAAGGGTTGTTATCCAATATGGCGGCGGCGCTGTCTGCGGCGAAGCTTTGGGGGCTGAGTCGAGGCCTGAGCCAGGCTCCCCTCCTGCTGCTTCGGCGGCCATGGGTTCGAGGCTTGGCTAGATGTGTAAGTACTGGGACACCCCTCCCCGCCCCCAAACAGAAAGTTTTCCCAGAGAGGAGGAGATGGAGACTTAAAGGGTATAAGATGGTGGCGGGGGTTGGGGTGGGGGAATGAGCCACTGTAGAATGTGCAGGAATGGCAGCCACAGAGGGGAAGAAGAGACTGATGAGAGACTACATGGACAGGAACCTAAGGAAAGAATTTTTATTATTTGGGCGAGAGCGGGGAAAGGCAGGAGAGAGAATGGGCGCGCCAGGGCATCCAGCCACTGTAAACAAACTCCAGATCCGTGCGCCCCCTTGTGCATCTGGCTTGCGTGGGTCCTGGTGAGTGGAACCTGGGTCCTTTGGCATCGCAGGCAAACGCCTTAACCGCTAAGCCATCTCTCCAGCCCAAAAAGAATTTTTAAAAAATATTTTGTTTTTATTTATTCATTAGAGATAGAGAATGGGCATGCCAGGGCCTCTAGCCACTGCAAATGAATACCAGATGCATGTGCCACCATGTGCATCTGGCTTGCATGGGACCTGGAGAATTGAACCTGGGCCTTTAGGTATTGCAGGTAAGCCTTAACGGCTAAGC
Organism: Dipus sagitta; assembly: GCA_036346955.1. NCBI lineage: Eukaryota > Metazoa > Chordata > Mammalia > Rodentia > Dipodidae > Dipus > Dipus sagitta. The sequence goes on along the minus strand of CM070787.1, from coordinate 73,931,808 downwards.
CATCTCTCCAGCCCAGGAAATAATTTAAAAAAAATTTAGCCAGCCATGGTGGCGCACATCTTTAATTCCAGCACTTGGGAGGCAGAGGTAGGAGGATCGCCATGAGTTTGAGGCCACCCGGAGACTACATAGTGAATTCCAGGTCAGCCTGGTCTAGAGTGAGACTCTGCCTGAAAAACCAAAATAAAATTATACATACACACACACACATATAATGTCTATATTCGCAAGCAGTGAGAAATAGAACTGATACAGAGAGAATGAGCGTGCCAGGGCCTCCAGCCGCTGCCAAGGTACTCCAGGTGCATGCGCCGCTTTATTCGTGTGGCTTTATGTGGGTCGTGGGGAATCGAACCCTGGTCCTTTGGCTTTGCAGTCAAGCTCCTTAACCGATGAGTCAGCCCTCAAGGAGAGAATTTTATCTTCCCAGGAGAGAAAGAAGCAATGAAGAATCTTGTGGTCCTTGAGAGGGAGGGAAGAGAATTTGCCCAATGCTTGCCTCCCCTCCACTGGTTAGTGCCACTGAAGGAGGGAGCTGGGTGTCAGGGACACCTCAGGGGCTGTGTAATAAGGATAAGGGAGGCTTCCTTCTGAGTAAAGATCACCCTTGACAGCGGAAATAGCACACCTCAGGCTTTTTGTGGCGTTTTTCATTGGTTGACAACTTTATCCCTAATTCTACTTGTAAGCAGAAACTCACGTCATTTCCTCTGTCTCCTGATGGAAGAATCCAGGCAAGGACTTTGTGTTTTGTGGATTATTATTACTTTGTAGAGAAGAGATGGTCAACATGTGTTTGTTGAATACATGAAGGGAGAAAGGGAAAGGGAAGAATCCAGAAGGGTCCTTTTTTTTTTTTTTTTCAACGTAGGGTCTCACTCTAGCTCAGGCTGACCTGGAATTCACTCGATAGTCTCAGGGTGGCCTCAAACTCATGATGCTCCTCCTATCTCTGCCTCCTGAGTGCTGGGAATAAAGGCATGCACCACCACACCCGGCCAAGGGTCTAATTTTTAAAATATGTATATTATTTATTTATTTGTTATTATTATTTTTGGTTTTTTGAGGGAGGGCCTCCCTCTAGCCCAGGCTGACCTGGAATTCACTATGTAGTCTTCAGGGTGGCTTTGAACTCGCGGCGATCCTCCTACCTCTGCCTCCCTAGTGTTGGGGATTTAAAGGCGTGCACCACCACACCCGGCCATTCATAGCAGTTTAATTCCTCTTTTTATGAACTATTTTTGTTTGTTTGAGAGAGAGAATGGATGCACCAGGGCCTCTTATGGCTACAAAAGAACTCCAGGTGCATGTGCCACTTTGTGCATCTGACTTTAAGTGTGTACTGGGAAAATTGAACCTATGCCGCCAGGCTTTGCAAGCTAGTGCCTTTAACCACCAAGCCATCTTTCCAGCTATTCATAGAAATTTATTTCCTCTATTTATTTATTTATTTTAGACAGAGAAGAGAGGTAGAAAATTGACGTGCCTGGGCCTCAGCCACTGATATTGAACTGCAGACACTTGCGCCACCTAGTGGGCATGTGTAACTTTGTGCTTGCCTGACCTTTGTGCATCTGGCTGTCATGGGATCTGGAGAGTAGAACACCAGTCCTTAGGCTTCACAGGCAAGCACCTTAACTGCTAAGCCATCTCTCCAGCCCTTAATTCCTCTTTCTAAAAATATTTTTATTGCTGGGCATGGTGGTACATGCCTTTAATCCTAGCACTTGGGAGGCAGAGGTAGGAGGATCACCATGAGTTCCACAGTGAATTTCAGGGCCGCCTGAGCTAGAGTGAAACCCTACCTTGAAAAAAACAAAAAAAAAAATTTTTTTTTTAAATTATTTGAGTGAGAGAAAGAATGGGTGTACCATGGTCTCTTGTGCCTGCAAACGAACTCCAGATACATGTACCACTTTGTACATCCGGCTTTATGTATGTGCTGGGGAATCAAACATGCAAGGACTTTCAGCAGCTGAGTCATCTCCTAGTGGTGAGCCTCCACATTTCTTGAAAATCCTTGAAAAAGCTCAGAATCCCTATTGGTCAGTGCTGGTAAGAACAAGATAATGTTTCAAAAAATGTAGTTGAGGGCTGGGGTCATAGCTCAGTGGTGGAATGCTTGCCTAACATGTGCAAAACCCTGGGTTTGAACCCCAGCACTGCCTCCCCCACATAATCTATCTAGGCCTGGTGGTGCACTTGGTGGGGTGGAGGCAGGAGGATCAGGAGTTTCAGGCCAGCCTGGGCTACATGAAACCCTGTCTCCAAAAAGAAAAGAAAAATTTATTTGGAAGCCCTCGGTTTAGAAGGTTATAAGGACTTTGAAGTAAAATTCTGGAGAAAACGGGTAGTTAAGTTGTTGAGCTCTTGTGCTAGGACATGAGTTCGCTTCCCTGTCCTACCATGAACCATGTGTATAACTCTGAACGGTGGATTGCACTTTGACCTCCAGGGACCTAATGTTCCTCTTCACGCAATGCCAACAATGGCCATGTCTCTTGTGGACACTGCACCCGGTACATCCTAAGAGGAATAGGAATGAAGGTGAATGGAAGGGACAAAGTGATCTTGGAAATTGTGGGAGCCAGTGAGGTGACCCTGGGGGCCAGTTGCCTGGGCAATTCTCTGGGGAAGAACGCCAGCATCTTGTGAGGTTGTTTCTTCAGTTCATAGCTGTGGTAAGAGCTGAATGAATGCAGGTGAGAAGGACGGATGGGCTGGGCACGAGGCCTGGGGCTGGGGCTGTCCTTGGGAGCAGGTGAAAACCTACAGGCTGCGGGGGCGGGGGAGGGGCAGGCTCCAGCTGTTCTCTGGCTTTTTTTTTTTTTTTTTAAGCAATCAAATCCTATCCACCTGATTTCAGTCTCTGGAACTCATTTGGCTGGGCAGGTAGGTCAGAAGGTGAGCAGAGTGAGGCACGCTAGAGAAAGGCTACTACCGTAGCCGCAGAGTCACTGTTCCTCCCTCACTTAGGAGAGCCAGAGCTCAGGAGAGTGGCGAAGTCTTTGCCTTTAACTGACTTGTGTATTGAAAGTTTGTTTTCTTTTCTCTTTCTTTTTTTCTAAGGTTTTTTAAAAATATATTTTATTTGAGAGAGAAAGAGGCAGAGAGAGAGAGGGGGAGAGAGGGAGAGAATGGGCTTACCAGGGCCTCCAGGCACTGCAAATGAACTCCAGGATGCATGCACCCCCTTGTGCATCTGGCTTATGTGGGTCCTGGAGAATCGAACCAGGGTCCTTTGGCTTTGCAGGTGAATACCTTAACCACTAAGCAATCTCTCCAGTCCCCTCCCCACCCCTTATTTTTTGTTTGTTTTTAGTTTTTCTTTTTTTTTTAACAAACTCCAGGACGCGTGCACCCCCTTGTGCATCTGGCTTATGTGGAGAATCACATAAAAGTGATTTGGAGAATCGAACCAGGATCCTTTGGCTTTGCAGGTGAATGCCTTAACCACTAAGCAATCTCTCCAGTCCCCTCCCCACCCCTTATATTTTGTTTATTTTTAGTTTTTCAAGGTAGAGTCGCACTCTATCTCAGGCTGACCTGGAATTCACTGTGTTGTCTCAGGGTGGCTTTGAACTCACAGCAATCCTACCTCTGCCTCCTGAGTGCTTAGGATTAAAGGAGTGTGCCACCATGCCCGGCTTTCTTTGTTTTTTCAAAGTAGGGTCTCACTTGAGCTCAGGCTGACCTTGATGCACAAGGTGGCACATGTGTCTGGAGTTTGTTTCAGTAGCTGGAGGGCCTAGTGTGCCAATTCTCTCTCCCTCTCTCTCTGAAATAATAAATAAATAATGTTTTAAAAGGTATGTGAATGTAATTTTTTCTCTAAATGTCTTCTTGTACTGTAGTCACTCTTCATTAGGATGTCATAATCCCACAGTGCCTACATGGTGAAAGGAAGTGAGATAAATGTCTTAGATGTTGTGACATAGCTTTAAGCTACCATGTATGCATTGCCTGAACACGAGCACTGCAGTAGACAGTAGTTGATAGTGAAACTGAAATGACTACGAGGGAGTAAAGGGAGGATGGTACGGATGTCATGGATACTCTGGACCACAGGGGTGATCCACACGCCTGGCAGGATGGAGTGCCATGGTGGAACAGCTTGTCATGCTACTTAGAGTAACATGGAACTTGAAATTCCGAATTGTCTACTTCTGGCCATGGTTGACCATAGGTCATTAAAGTTGTGGGTGATGCAGGGGCCAACGAGATGACTCAGTGGGCTAGAGTGCTTGCTGTGCAAAAGGGGGGGGGGCTGAGAACCTGACACTGACTGACCCAGCAGTTGTTTTTGTTTTGTTTTTGACAGTTTGCTAGCCCAGGCTGGCCTTAAAATCACTATGACTCTTGTGCGTCTTGTCTTTACTTCCTAAGTACTGGGATTGATGACAGGCCTGTGCTATTACGCCTGGTTTATGTTTTCTTTTCTTTTTTGTTCTCTGCCTCTTTCTCTCTCAAATAAATAAATAAATAATAAAGTTAAAAAAATTATTTATTTGCAGTCAGGGAGAGAAAGAATATGGATGCTGTAGGGCCTCTAGCCACTGCAAATGAACTCCAGATGTATGTGCCACTTTGTACATCTGGCTTTACGTAGGTACTGGGGAATCGAACCCAGGCCGACAGGCTTTGCAAGCAAGTGCCTTTAACTGCTCAGCCTTCTTTCCAGTCCCTTTTCTAGTCTTTACTGAAGGGCTGATGGTGCTGGTGAGGAGCAAAGGAAGTGGCTCATTGTTTTTTGTTTTTAAATATTTTTAAATTGATTTAATTTATTTATGAGAGAGAGAGGGAGAAAAATAGGCAGGGGGAGAGAGAGAGAATGGATGCACCAGGGCCTCCAGCCACTGCAAACAAACTCCAGGTGCATGTGCCCCCTTGTGCATCTGGCTTACATGGGTCCTAGGGAATTGAACCTGGGTCCTCTGGCTTTGCAGGTAAGTACCTTAACTGCTAAGCCATCTCTCCAGCCCGTTTTAAAGATTTTTTTAAAAAAACTTTATTTGCAGATGCACACGTGACTTCAAACTAAATCAGTTTTATGTGGTTGGCTGGAATTGAACCCAGGCCAGCAGGCTTTTCAAGCAAACACCTTTAATTGCTAAGCCATTTCCCCAGTCCTCATTTGTTTGTTTTTAAGATGGTCTCTCTGTGTAGCTTTGACTGTCCTGTTACCTTCTATGTAGATCAGGCTAGCCTAAACCTCAGATCTGCCTCCTGGGATTCTGTGTGTGAGCCACCATGCCCAGCTTCAAAGAGAGTGGTTCGTCATGAGCACTTAGTGCATATTCCCAGCATTCAGTGAGTCAGGACTTTAGAAAAGGCAGCCTTTCCTTCTCCAGGGACAGTAGCTGGTTGGGTCCTGTCTGACTCACAGAGAGAGTTCAATGCCCTCCCGGGCTTTGCAGATGATCTCCTGAGCGGCCCAGAGCCACTGAAGCCATGGATCCCCGAGGATCCAGAAAGCTTGATTGCCCTCTCCTTCCCAGGAGGAAGCAGGTGCCCCAGAAGGAGAGGCGCAGCTCTGCTCCGTGCTGTGGGCAGGCCAATGCTTGGGGTGTAGGATTCAGTGGGTTGAGTGGCCTTAGCTGCTCTTCACAGAGAGGCCTTGGAATTGACTGGCTCACCCACAAAGCCACCTGGCTGCTCTGGGCCTCCCCCGGCCTCCAGCCTTCCTGAGCAGAAAGGGTCAGGTCAGGGACTGGAGAGGTGGCTCAGCAGTGAAAGGTGCTTACTTGCAAAGCCTGGGTTCAGTTCCCCATATCATTGTAAAGCCAAATGCACAGAGTGGCACATGCATCTGGAGTTCATTTGCTGCAGAAAGAGTCCCTGGTACGCACATTTTCTCTCCTTCCTCTTTCAAATGAATATTTAAAAAATATAAGCCAGGCATGGTGGTGCATGCTGGGAGGCAGAGGTAGGAGGATCACTTGTGAGCTTGAGACCAGCCTGGGACTACAGTGAATTCCAGGTTAGCCTGGGCTACAGTGAGACCCTACCTTGAAAATCCAAAAAAAAAGAAGGAGAAGAAGAAATGGTCAGGTGGCTTGTGCAACTGCTGACATGGCCCTCGTGACCTGTGGCCTTGGTCACGTCGCTAGGCCACATGTCTCCTCCATTCTGATGGAGTTGGTTCTGCTGGGGCTGTGGGAAGTCAACACAGGCCTGTAGTGAAAGAGTTCATGTGGCTCCTGGGCCCATAGGTGACTCTTACCGTTAACCCGCTCCAGCCATCTGGTTGCTCGTGTCCCAGAGTGCCAGACTTGAGACAGTCTCGCTATGCAGGGGACATGGGTTCAGGGCAGCCAATGCCTGTCCAGTGTCCTGTGGCTAGGCATGGACAGAACTAGGTTTCTGAGCCAGGCAGGCGAGCTCTAGCCATCAAAGCATCCCATTCTTCAGTGCTTGTCACTGATCCCTCCCTGTCCCTAACCCTCGGAGCCGATGTCCATTACCTGCCTGTTTGACCAGAATGGTCATCCAACACGTGTTTGTCAGGTGTTCCATATGTGCCCGGCACGAGTTGAGTCATGTGTCATATCAGCTCACGTCATCGTGACAGCTCATGAGAGTGCACATGAGGAGTTTTACTTAGGCAGCAGTCTGTCACACTCACTGCTGTGTCCTAGATGACTTCCAAACCTGCTGAGCAGACCAGGCCACCAAGCAGGACCTGCTCTTATGTGGCTTTTGTAAATCTAGAGCCTCTGCCCTTGTAGGTCACTGGCCAACACTTTAACCACTGAGCCATCTCTCCCACCCCTTCTACCAGTTTTGTTTTTCATTTTATTATTATTATTTGTTTATCAAGGTAGGGTCTCACTCTAGCTCAGGCTGACCTGGAATTCACTATGGAGTCTCAGGGTGGCCTCGAACTCATGGCGATCCTCCTACCTCTGCCTCCCGAGTGCTGGGATTAAAGGCATGAGCCACCACACTTTGCTCTATTATTATCATTATTTAAATATTTTATTGATTTACTTATTTTGAGAGAGACTGAACGGGTACACCAGGGCCTCCAGCCACTACAGATAAACTCCCTGTGCATCTGGCTTATGTGGGCTCTGGGGAATTGAACCTGGGTCGTTAGGCTCTGTAGGCAAGGATCTTAACTGCTAAGCCATCTCTCCAGCCCTCATACCAGTTTTTTTTTTTCCCTCCTACCAGTTTTTAAGCACACAATATGAAGTCCAGGCCTGCGCTGACCCTCTTGTGCACATGCACGTGGGAACTTTGCACACAGCCCTCTGAGCTTTCTAGTCATGAAAAAATCCCCAGAGGTGAAGTGTTTGTGGGGCGTCACAGTGAGCTCAGACACTGGAACTTGGGCCTGTGATTCCAGATCCCCTGCACGTAAGCACTGGCTCATCTGTTTGTGGGGTAATTACATTCCCGGTTGCTTGTTGCGTAAGCCACCCTGAGGCCTTTCTTGCTTTCTGGGGACTGGTGGCATGCGGGGGCGGGGGGGGGTGTGGACAGACACAAAACAAGGGAATCTGTAGGTAGATGTCAAGGGCCTGCCATGCCCAGTGCTCAGAATAGGGAGCATGATGCTGGCAGGTCTGCCCAGGGATGCCAAGCCCGTGCCTGCCCTGCCTCGAGGAGTGTAATTTCCTCACAACCACAAACGCCGAGCACCACACACACACACACACACACACACACACACACACACACGTACGTAAGACGCTGCAGCTCATCTGCTGCAATTAAACAAAGGGGGGGGAGGGGGACACACGTGAGCCGGGGGTCATCCAGCCTGTGGCTAGCTCGTTCTTTCTGCAGCTGACCTGAGTGGAAGAGGTGTAGGAACCCGGGCAGCTGGGCAGCTAGTCTCCAGAGCATGGGTTTTGGCAGACCAGTCATGGCCTATTTTTATTTATTATTATTTTTTAAGTATTTATGTTTTTAGGAGAGAGAGAAATGGGCAGAGGTAGATAGAGAAAGGAGAGAATGGGTACTCCAGGGCCTCCTAGCCACTGCAAACAAACTCCAGATGCATGCACCACCTTGTGCATATGGCTTCATGTGGGTACCGGGGAATCGAACCTGGGTCCTTTGACTTTGCTGGCAAGTACCTTAACCACTTTAACCACTAAGCCATCTCTCCAGCTCATGTGTATTTATATATATTTTTTCTTTTGAAGATATGTGGCCTTGGGCCAGGTGTTTGCCTCCTTAAGCCTGTTTCCTTATCTTGCTGGCAATAGCAAATAACCTGCTTCCCAAATGCTCTGAGAAAGCAAAGCGCCGCCTGGCACCGGGGCCTCTTTGAGCTCTCCCAGCCATGCTTCTAACCTCATGGGCTCCCTTCAGAATGACCTAGAAGGAAACCCTGATTAGCAGCAACGTCTTTCCCCTGTCCTGAGGGAGAGCTGCTTCCATGGATTTTCAATAAGGGAAGCTATGTGGGAAGCCTGTGGGTCCCAGATGGGTGGACACCTCTGGGTCATGTTTCCAGAAGTCGCCTCTGTGGAATGTGGCTGTGGGTGTCTTACCTCCTTCCCTGGGTCAGGGAGAGTTGAAGACACAAATCTTCAAAGCTTCCCTGTTGGTTAAAGGGAAGCGGGTCTGGTGTGGCCTTTTCATGGAACTTGGGGCTGGGGAGTACTGGAAAAAAGAGGGAGGGTTAATGGATTTCCTAGCTAATTTAGTGTACAGTTAAATTGTATCTATCATCTCCTGAGGCAGGGTCTTCCATAGCCCGAGATGGGTCTTGACCTCCTAATCCTCTCCCTTCGCCTCCTGAGTGCTGGGGTACGGGTGAGCGTCACTGTGCCCGTGTGACGATTTAACGTGATGCTGGGGTACGGGTGAGCGTCACCGTGCCCGTGTGACGATTTAACGTGATGCTGGGGTACGGGTGAGCGTCACCGTGCCCGTGTGACGATTTAACGTGATGCTGGGGTACGGGTGAGCGTCACCGTGCCCGTGTGACGATTTAACGTGATGCTGGGGTACGGGTGAGCGTCACCGTGCCCGTGTGACGATTTAACGTGATGCTGGGGTACGGGTGAGCGTCACCGTGCCCGTGTGACGATTTAACGTGATGCTGGGGTACGGGTGAGCGTCACCGTGCCCGTGTGACGATTTAACGCGGTGCTGGGGTACGGGTGAGCGTCACCGTGCCCGTGTGATGATTTAACGCGGTGCTGGGGCACAGGTGAGTGTCAGCATGCTCGTGTGACAATTTAACACGGTGCTGGACTTCGTATGTGCTTAGATGAGCACTGCAGTAGCTGAGCTGCATCCTCAGTCCCCTATTTTCCTGTTTTGTGAGACAGTTTCTTATATAGTGAGGCTGGCCTCAGACAGTTTTTTATTTTTATCATTGAGAGGGGCTGGGGGGGAGAGAGAATGGGTGTGCCAGGGCCTGTAGCCACTGTAAATGAATTCCAACTGCATACGCCACCATGTACATCTGGCGTACATGGATTCTGGGGAATTGCTATGTAGTTCGGGCTTGCCTCAAATTCATGATCCTCCTATCTCAGCATCCCAGTGCTGGGATACAGGGTCAAGCAGTGCTGTTTCTACCACACCTTTGCCATCCTCCCCGTAGGACCTGGCAAACTGCCCACGCACTTCTGTGCTCTGTGTAAGCCAGGTCTGACTCGTGGGCTAAACCCACACCCGTGTGTTCAGCAGTATTCGAGCACCTGCTGCTCCCAGCCCTGTGCAGGGCTCCGCGGACTACAGACATCTGTCCTTGTGGCCTAGCAGACAAGACACATCAAACAAGCAGGGAAAGGGGCCAGTCCTGCCATCTCACAGCTGAGGGACAGAAGGCAAGGCGTCTCTGTGGTGGTGACACAGAAACGACAGCCGCAGGATAGCCAGCAGGCAGGGATATGGAATATGCAAAAGCCAAAATAGTGTGGAAGCAGTGCTGGGTGTGGTAGCACACACCTTTTTTTCTGTTTTTTTTTTTTTTCTTTTGAGGTAGGGTTTCACTCTAGCTCAGGCTCTCCTGGAATTCACTATGTAGTCTCAGGGTGGCCTCAAACTCACGGTGATCCTCCTGCCTCTGCCTCCCGAGTGCTGGGATTAAAGGCGTGTGCCACCACGCCCAGCTTAAACCTTATACTTTTAAAAAATATTTTTATTTGAGTGTATGTGTGAGTATGGACAAATCAAGGCCTCTTGCTGCTGCAAATGAACTCTAGATGTAAATGCCACTTTGTGTGTCTTTATTTCGGTATTGAGGAATTCAGCCTTGGCCAGCGGGCTTTGCAAGTACCTTTAACCACTGAGCCATCTCTCCAGTATGTGTGTATGTGTGGCATATGTCTTTCCAGACAAGGACTCATGTAGCCCAGGCTAGCCTTGAACTTCCTTCTTTTTTAAAAAATTAATTTATTTTTTATTGACAACTTCCATGATTGTAAACAATATCCCATGGTACTTCCTTCCCTCTCCCCACTTTCCCTTTTGAAACTCCACTGTCCATCATATCCCCTCACCTCTCAATCAGTCTCTCTTTTATTTTGATGTCATGATCTTTTCTTCATATTATGATGATTTTGTGTAATAGGTAGTGTCAGGCACTGTGAGGTCATGGATATCCAGGCCATTTTCTGTCTGGAGGAGCACGTTGTAATGAGTCCTGCCCTTCCTTTGGCTCTTACCTTCTTTCCGCCACCTCTTCCACAATGGAACCTGAGCCTTGGAAGGTGTGATAGAGATATTGTAGTGCTGAACACTCCTCTGTCACTTCTTCTCAGCACCATGATGCCTTCTGAGTCATCCCAAGGTCATTGCCATCTGAAAAGAGAAGGTTCTCTAACCAAAAGTGAGAGTAGCATTAATATATGGGTATGGACATTAAGAGAAGTGCTTACTGGGCAATTTGGTGAGCATAGAATATACATTTAGCCAGATAGCAGCAGACGTTACACCCCTAGCGCTCATGACTACCCCTGTTGTAGGTTTTCAGTATCAGCGATGTATTCCCTCCCATGGAGTGGGCCTCCAGTCAAATTAGAGGGCAGTTGGTTTCTCCCCTAACAGACATGCCACTATTGCACCCGTTGGCTCATTTGGCCTCGGCTGGCCAAATATAAGGCTTGCAGTGTCCACTTTTGGGTATCTTCACTGGTGATTTCTCTCTCTCCCATTAAACTGCATGTAGCATGGCTTTTCCCAGCTTTTCTGTCAGCTGGTCTTCATGGAAGATCCTTCTTTTTATTTTGAGAGAGAGAGAGCATGGATGTGCCAGGGCCTTCAGCCACTGTAAACTCCAGATTCATGCGCCCCCTTGTGTGCATGTGTGACATTGCACACTTATATTACTGTATGTCTGCCTTATGTGAGACCTGGAGATTTGAACATGAGTTTACACCACTTTTTTGTTTCGTTTTTGGAAGTAGGGTTTCACTCTAGTCCCAGCCAAACTGCAATTCACTACGTAGTCTCAGCTCACCACATTATTTTATTATTTATTTTGAGTATGTGTGTGTGTGAGAGAGAGTGAGAGAGAATGGGCACGACAGGGCCTTCAGACACTTGTGAACGAGCCCCAGATACGTACGCCCCCTTGTGTGCATGTGTGACATGGCGCACATGCATCACAATGCATCTAGCTCTGTGGGACCTGGAGATTTGAACATGAGTTCTCAGGCTTCACAGGCAAGTGCCTTAACCACTAAGCCATCTCTCCAGCCCTGGCCTTGGATCCTTTCTGTGTAGCCAAGGATGACTTTGAACTCATGATCCTTCTTCCTTTGTCTTCCATGTGTTGGGATTACAGGCCTGTACTGCTGTGCGAGGCTAGACCTCACACTTGGCACGTTTTCCATTCTGCAGGCCAAGAGACACATGAATAGGGAAGCCATTGTCAGCCCGAAAGAGATTTCATCTCAGGTTGTGTGATGCCTGAAGAGTTTAAAGACTGAAGCCCTCCTTCAGTGGCCACTGTGTGGTGCTGGGATCAGCACGGACCCAGGGGGCTTGTGCCCTAGCAGCAGTGGGAGACCTCAGAGGCCGGCGGGAAGCATCTGAGAATAGGTAGAACGGCCACTTCTTGAGCAGCCTGCCACTGTTGAGTGACTTACAGCTCAGTGGAGTAGAGGTGCTGTTCTGATTTTACGACAAGGAAGCTGAGGCGCTTTCACTACATTAGAGGAACTTCCCAACAGGGGAGCCAGGCATAGTAGCGCCCACCTCTCAGTCCAGCACTGGGAGCTGAGGCACAAAGATTGTGTGTTCAAAACCAGGTGAGTTTACAGCAAGACCCTGTCTCTAAATATGAAACAACAGAAAGATGATGGAGAGGGTCAGATGCTGTGCCTGAAACTCTAGGACCAGGCCATGGTTGCTTACCTTCCCTGCTGTCCTCTTGGCACCAGGGTTGAGTTGGCTGGAACCCCAGTACCGCTTTTGACAGAGCCCCTCTGCCCTCTCTCCATCACCCACAGATCCTGACAGAGCCCCTCTGCCTTCTCTCCATCACCCACAGCTCCTGTCAGAGCCCCTCTGCCCTCTCTCCATCACCCACAGCTCCTGACAGAGCCCCTCTGCCCTCTCTCCATCACCCACAGATCCTCACAGAGCCCCTCTGCCCTCTCTCCATCACCCACAGATCCTCACAGAGCCCCTCTGCCCTCTCTCCATCACCCACAGATCCTGACAGAGCCCCTCTGCCCTCTCTCCATCACCCACAGCTCCTCACAGAGCCCCTCTGCCCTCTCTCCATCACCCACAGCTCCTCACAGAGCCCCTCTGCCCTCTCTCCATCACCCACAGATCCTGACAGCGCCCCTCTGCCCTCTCTCCATCAGCCACAGCTCCTGACAGAGCCCCTCTGCCCTCTCTCCATCACCCACAGATCCTCACAGAGCCCCTCTGCCCTCTCTCCATCACCCACAGATCCTGAGAGAGCCCCTCTGCCCTCTCTCCATCACCCACAGCTCCTGACAGAGCCCCTCTGCCTTCTCTCCATCACCCACAGATCCTGACAGAGCCCCTCTGCCTTCTCTCCATCACCCACAGATCCTGACAGAGCCCCTCTGCCCTCTCCATCACCCACAGATCCTGACAGAGCCCCTCTGCCTTCTCTCCATCACCCACAGATCCTGACAGAGCCCCTCTGCCCTCTCTCCATCACCCACAGATCCTGACAGAGCCCCTCTGCCCTCTCTCCATCACCCACAGATCCTGACAGAGCCCCTCTGCCCTCTCTCCATCACCCACAGCTCCTCACAGAGCCCCTCTGCCCTCTCTCCATCACCCACAGCTCCTCACAGAGCCCCTCTGCCCTCTCTCCATCACCCACAGCTCCTCACAGAGCCCCTCTGCCCTCTCTCCATCACCCACAGCTCCTGACAGACCCCCTCTGTCCTCTCTCCATCAGCCACAGCTCCTCACAGAGCCCCTCTGCCCTCTCTCCATCACCCACAGATCCTGACAGAGCCCCTCTGCCCTCTCTCCATCACCCACAGATCCTCACAGAGCCCCTCTGCCCTCTCTCCATCACCCACAGCTCCTGACAGAGCCCCTCTGCCTTCTCTCCATCACCCACAGATCCTGACAGAGCCCGTCTGCCCTCTCTCCATCACCCACAGATCCTGACAGAGCCCCTCTGCCCTCTCTCCATCACCCACAGATCCTGACAGAGCCCCTCTGCCCTCTCTCCATCACCCACAGATCCTGACAGAGCCCCTCTGCCCTCTCCCCATCACCCACAGATCCTCACAGAGCCCCTCTGCCCTCTCTCCATCACCCACAGCTCCTCACAGAGCCCCTCTGCCCTCTCTCCATCAGCCACAGCTCCTGACAGAGCCCCTCTGCCTTCTCTCCAGCACCCACAGCTCCTGACAGAGCCCCTCTGTCCTCTCTCCATCACCCACAGCTCCTGACAGAGCCCCTCTGCCTTCTCTCCATCACCCACAGATCCTGACAGAGCCCCTCTGCCTTCTCTCCATCACCCACAGCTCCTGACAGAGCCCCTCTGCCCTCTCTCCATCACCCACAGCTCCTGACAGAGCCCCTCTGCCCTCTCTCCATCACCCACAGCTCCTGACAGAGCCCCTCTGCCTTCTCTCCATCACCCACAGCTCCTGACAGAGCCCCTCTGCCCTCTCTCCATCACCCACAGCTCCTGACAGAGCCCCTCTGCCCTCTCTCCATCACCCACAGATCCTGACAGACCCCCTCTGCCTTCTCTCCATCACCCACAGCTCCTGACAGAGCCCCTCTGCCCTCTCCATCACCCACAGATCCTCACAGAGCCCCTCTGCCCTCTCTCCATCACCCACAGCTCCTGACAGAGCCCCTCTGCCCTCTCTCCAGCACCCACAGCTCCTGACAGAGCCCCTCTGCCTTCTCTCCATCACCCACAGCTCCTGACAGAGCCCCTCTGCCCTCTCTCCATCACCCACAGCTCCTGACAGAGCCCCTCTGCCCTCTCTCCATCACCCACAGCTCCTGACAGAGCCCCTCTGCCCTCTCTCCATCACCCACAGCTCCTGACAGAGCCCCTCTGCCTTCTCTCCATCACCCACAGCTCCTGACAGAGCCCCTCTGCCCTCTCTCCATCACCCACAGCTCCTGACAGAGCCCCTCTGCCCTCTCTCCATCACCCACAGATCCTCACAGAGCCCCTCTGCCCTCTCTCCATCACCCACAGATCCTGACAGAGCCCCTCTGCCTTCTCTCCATCACCCACAGCTCCTGACAGAGCCCCTCTGCCCTCTCTCCAGCACCCACAGCTCCTGACAGAGCCCCTCTGCCTTCTCTCCATCACCCACAGCTCCTGACAGAGCCCCTCTGCCCTCTCTCCAGCACCCACAGCTCCTGACAGAGCCCCTCTGCCTTCTCTCCATCACCCACAGCTCCTGACAGAGCCCCTCTGCCTTCTCTCCATCACCCACAGCTCCTGACAGAGCCCCTCTGCCTTCTCTCCATCACCCACAGATCCTCACAGAGCCCCTCTGCCCTCTCTCCATCACCCACAGCTCCTCACAGAGCCCCTCTGCCCTCTCTCCAGCACCCACAGCTCCTGACAGAGCCCCTCTGCCCTCTCTCCATCACCCACAGCTCCTGACAGACCCCCTCTGCCTTCTCTCCATCACCACAGCTCCTCACAGAGCCCCTCTGCCCTCTCTCCATCACCCACAGCTCCTCACAGAGCCCCTCTGCCCTCTCTCCAGCACCCACAGCTCCTGACAGAGCCCCTCTGCCCTCTCTCCATCACCCACAGCTCCTGACAGAGCCCCTCTGCCCTCTCTCCATCACCCACAGATCCTCACAGAGCCCCTCTGCCCTCTCACCATCACCCACAGCTCCTCACAGAGCCCCTCTGCCCTCTCTCCAGCACCCACAGCTCCTCACAGAGCCCCTCTGCCCTCTCTCCAGCACCCACAGCTCCTGACAGAGCCCCTCTGCCCTCTCTCCAGCACCCCCACAGATCCTGACAGAGCCCCTCTGCCCTCTCTCCAGCACCCCCACAGACAGCAGCAGCAGCATTTTTCATCCTTGGACGATAAGCCCCAGTTCCCAGGGGCCTCAGCAGAGTTCATGGACAAGCTTGAGTTCATCCAGCCCAATGTCATCTCCGGAATCCCCATCTACCGCGTCATGGACCGCCAGGGCCAGATCATCAACCCCGGCGAAGACCCCCATGTGAGCCTGCCCCTTCTCCCGGGCCCCCATGCCCAGGCCCCTGGCCCAACGTCTCTGGGGTCCCAACCTTCCTGTGTGTCTGCCTCCACCTGCAGCTGCCCCAGGAGGAGGTCCTGAAGTTCTACAGGAGCATGACGCTGCTCAACACCATGGACCGCATCCTGTATGAGTCCCAGCGGCAGGTACGGGCAAGGCCGAGCGGGGCTGATGTCACCTCAGCTCCCCGTCTGCTTGGGTGGGATGGAGGTCTTTTAAGGGGTCTCAAATGTTCTTGGAGTTTTCTTGGGGCTCTGGAAAAATGTGGGAGGGGTTCATCCCGGGACACTAAACACACCTGCCCTGTTAACAGCAGAGAAGCCCAGAAGCCAGCTCACAGTCCTGAGAAGCAGGATGGGCCCACTGTAGCTCATACAAAGGCTCAGAGGCCACCCAGGCCGCCATCAAATGTGCTGTGGTTTCAGAACCCCTTAGGCTAGTGTCCACAAAGGCGGTGTGTATTGTTAGAGTCCACAGGGCCCCTTTGCAGACACAGCTGCATCCAGAGGTTCAAACATCAGCCCTGCCTCTCCCCATCGGGTAGCTTCTCCATTCTCCTTTGCTTTGGCCTTTCTCATTGTTGAGCTCTTCTGGTCTGCTGGCAGTTCCAGGCACAAGAGGGGGCAGAGAGAAGGGCTTGGGTACAGTCCAGAGCCACCTTCAGATTAAAGTTCTGGACCATGGTCAGCCACACTTGTAATAGCAACACTTCGGAGACAGAGGCAGGAGGATCAGGAGTTCAAGGCCAGCCTTAGCTACGTGAGATGCTGTCTCAAATAAACAGGCAAAAAAGTAAAGCAAAAAGTCAAAGTCCTAGTTCTGCTCTAATGCAGTGGCCCTGAGACAGCTGCTTGGGCTCTGTGTGTCCACTTCCTTTTCCTTTCAGTACTAGTGTTGAACTGGGAATTGTGCTAGTCTATACTCTACCTCTGAGCCATGCCACCAGCCCCTCACTGTGGACTCTAGACAAGTGCTCTACCCCTGAGCCACGCCTTCAGCCCCTCACTGTGGACTCTAGACAAGTGCTCTACCTCTGAGCCATGCCACCAGCCCCTCACTGTGGATTCTAGACAAGTGCTCTACCCCTGAGCCACGCCCCCAGCCCCTCACTGTGGATTCTAGACAAGTGCTCTACCCCTGAGCCACGCCCCCAGCCCCTCACTGTGGAATCTGGACAAGTGCTCTACCTCTGAGCCACGCCCCCAGCCCCTCACTATGGATTCTAGACAAGTGTTCTACCTCTGAGCCACGGCCCCAGCCCCTCACTGTGGAACCTAGACAAGTGCTCTACCTCTGAGCCACGCCCCCAGCCCCTCACTGTGGACTCTAGACAAGTGCTCTACCTCTGTGCCACGCCCCCAGCCCCTCACTGTGGATTCTAGACAAGTGCTCTACCTCTGAGCCACGCCCCCAGCCCCTCACTGTGGGTTCTAGACAAGTGCTCTACCTCTGAGCCACGCCCCCAGCCCCTCACTGTGGGTTCTAGACAAGTGCTCTACCTCTGAGCCACGCCCCCAGCCCCTCACTGTGGGTTCTAGACAAGTGCTCTACCTCTGAGCCACGCCCCCAGCCCCTCATTGTGGCTTCTAGACAAGTGCTCTACCTCTGTGCCACGCCCCCAGCCCCTCACTGTGGATTCTAGACAAGCCTCTTAGCCACTAATCTAGCTCTCCTGCCCTAATTATTTTTTTCAGTCACTATCGTATCTATCCCAGGCTGGCCTCAAGCTGAGAATGACCTTGAACTTCTGGTCCTCTTGCTTTCACTGTGGAGCAGGGTGTGCGTCTGTGTTCATCACTCCCTGTTTTGCAGCGTTGGGGAATCAAGCCCAGGGATTGGTGCATGCTCAGCAAGCGCCCCACCATTGAGCTATGTCCTTTCTTTTGTTTTCAGCTTTTCATTTTGAGAGAGGGGCTTTCTGTGTTGCTCAGGCTGGCCTTGAACTTCCTGTCTCCTTCCTGAGCATTGGAAGTACTGTAATTATAGGTTGGACGATCAGACCTAGCTCTGGACTTCGAGCGTGCAGGACTAGTGCTCCACCCTGAGCCATGCCTCAGCCGCTGGGTTGCCCCCCCCCCCCCCAGTTAGGGTCTCACTCTAGCCCAGGCTGACCTGGAATTCACTATGAAGTCTCAGGCTGACCTCAAACTCACGGCGATCCTCCTACCTCTGCCTCCCGAGTGCTGGGATTAAAGGCGTGCGCCACCACGCCCAGCTATTTATTTTATTTTTTTTATTTTTTATTTTTATTTGGTGGTGGTGGTGGTGGTTTTTTTTGTTTGTTTGTTTTGTTTTTCAAGGTAGGGTTTCACTTTAGCCCAGGCTGACCTGGAACTTACTATGTATTCTCAGGGTGTCCTCGAACTCATGGCGATCCTCCTACCTCTGCCTCCCGAGTGCTGGGATTAAAGGCGTGCGCCACCACGCCCAGCTTTTTATTTTATTTATTTTGGTTTTTCTAGGTAGGGTCTCACTCTAGCCCAGGCTGACCTGGAATTCACTATGGAGTCTTAGGGTGGCCTCGAACTAACGGCAATCCTTCTACCTCTGCCTCCTGAGTGCTGGGATTAAAGGCGTGCGCCAGCACGCCTGGCTATTTATTTTATTTTTGAGAGAGAGAAAGAGGCAGAGAGAGAGCGAGCGAGAGCACACTATGGCCTTTTCAGCCGCTGTGAACAAACTGCAGGCGCATGCGTCCCCTTGTGCGCATGCGCGACATTGCTCGCTTGCGTCACTGCTTCATGTTCCGTGAGACCTGGAGATTGGAGCATGCGTTCTTAGGCTTCGCAGGCAGCGCGTTAACCACTAGGCCATCTCTCCAGCCCTCATTGAAGGTTTTGATCTTACGTTTTGTTGTGAAACAGTCACTGTGAGCACCTGGATTCCATCCTGTGAGGAAAGGGGACGTGGTTTGGGGGCAGTCCCCTCGGTTATCCACCACTTCTGCTAGAGACTCTTACCTTTGACCGGGCCCAGGGGACCCTGCTGTGACTTGATGTGCAGGTCTGCGGGGCTAGAGGACGGTGCAGCAGATGGAAGCCGTAGCCCGCATCCGAGCTTTTCACCCACAGAAGCGCTGTGTGGCTTCCCCAAGAAGGGTGGTGTTGGTACTGTCCCAAAACTTCCCCGGTTCTCTAACCTTGTCCACAGGATAAAGCCAACCCTTCCTTTAATTTTTTCTTATATTTATTATTAGAGAGAGTGAATGGGCACGCCAGGGCTTCCAGCCATCACAAACGAACTCCAGATGCATGAGCCACCCTGTACATCTGTCTTACATGGGTACTGGGGAATTGAACCTAGGTCCTTATGCTTTGTAGGCAAGTGCCTTAATAGCTAAGCTATCTCTCCAGCCCCCCCCCCAAAAAAAAATTTGTTTTTTTTTTTTTAATTTATTTGCAAGGAGAGGAGAGGGGGAGAGAGAGAATATGCACGGGAGGCTGGGCATAGTGGGCACGCCATTAACCCCTGCACTCCAGAGGCAGAGGTAAGAGGATCACTGTGAGTTTGAAGGCCAGCCTGAGACTAATAGTGAATTTCAGGTCAGCCTGGGCTAGAGCAAGACCCTAGCTCTAGAAACTAAAGAGAGAGAGAGATCGGGGTTGTTTGGGCCTCTTTCCACTGCATATGAACTCCTGAAGTATGTGACACTTTGTGGATCTGGCTTTATTTGAATACTGGGGAATTGAACCCAGGCTATCAGGCTTTGCAAACAAGTGCCTTTAACCGCTGAGCCATCTCTCCAGCCTTAAGCCAACACTTGTCTGTCTTTCTCCCTCCCTCCCTTCCTTCCTTCCTTCCTTCCTTCCTTCCTTCCCTCCCTCCCCCTTCCTCCCTCCCTCCTTCCTTCCTTCCTTCCTTCCTTCCTTCTCTCTCTCTCTCTTTCTTTCCAGGTAGGGTTTCACTCTAGCTGACTTAGAATTCACAGTGTAGTCTCAGGGTGGACTTGAACTCAAGCAATCCTCCTACCTCTGCCCTCCCAAGTGCTGGGACTAAAGTGTGCGCCACCACGCCTGACCCCAAGCCAACCCTTTCTGCCCAGCCTGTTCCCTCTGCTTCACTCTGTACAGCCTCATTCCAGGCCAGGCCGTGCCATGCCTGCATGCAGGGACTTCCTGTCCTCATCTTGGGCTTTGGGATTTGATGGCCACATGCAGTTACAGCCATGACTTCATGCAGGACATTCTGCTCATTTTGCCTCAGTTTCCACACTGTTCACAATGGGGTCCCTGGTTGGACATGTAGCTCCCTGGTGGAGTGCTCTCCTAGATGCAGCAGGCTCTGGGATCTGTACCTAAGTTTCCAATACACACACATGCACAATATAGGAAAAAGGAAACTTAAGCCAGGATGGTGGCATGTGCCTGTAATCTAGTACTCTGGAGACCAAGGCAGTAGGATTATTCTAAGTTTGTGATTACCTTAGGCTACAGAAGGAGACCCTGACCAGCCCCCACCCCCTCCCCCAGAATAAGTAGGACTAGCAGTAGAACTGAATGCTGTGGTGTGTCTGTGGGGGATTTTGTGCTGCCTGGTGTGGGAGACCCTGCCCCTGCAGGCTAGCACCGTGGCGTGCATGCTCCCGCATGCTCCGCGCAGCAGCCTGTGCCTGCCAGGGTTATGACTGACAGGCTCTCCCACTTCAAAGGAAAATCTTTACAAACAAAAGCAGTGGACTAACGGATGAATGGTCTCTCCTTTGACAAAAGAAGGGGACAATGGCCTGTGCCTCCTCTGGTGGCAGCACAGTGTCAGTGTGTGCACAGTCTCCTCCCATTTTTCTGACCTTGTGCAGTGTATCGTGTTGGCCTCTGTTTAAGGTTCCCTTCTCCTTGAAATGGCTGCTGCAGCTCCCTCCATCATGGCTTTAATTCCCCCCCCCCCCCAAGGTAGGGTCTCCCTCTAGTTCAGGCCTTTCTGGAATTCACTACATAGTTTCAGGGCAGCCTTGAACTCATGGCAGTCCTCCTACCTCTGCCTCCTTAGTGCTGGGATTAAAGGCCTGCACCACTACACCCGGCTCATCATGTCTTTTTAAAACATTTTTTATTTATTTTTATTTTTCATTTATTTGAGATAGAGAGAGAGAGAGACAGTGAATGGGTGCCCCAGGGCCTCCAGCTGCTGCAAACAATCTCCAGATGCATTCACCACCTTGTGGATATGGCTTATGTGGGTCCTGGGGTTCGAACCTGGGTTCTTAGGTTTTGCAGGCAAGTTCCCTAACCACTAGGCCATCTCTCCAGCCTTCTCCATCTTGTCTTGTTCCAGGCAGCATAGAAGGTGGGAGGTCACAGATAGCTTATCCTAACTGTTCCCACTCACACCTTCATGGAGCTTTCTGGGGACTCTTCTTGTTGCTGGGACAGACACATGACCAGAAGCCATTCATGGAAGGAAAGGGTCCATATCAGCCTGTGGTTTCAAGGGGCACGTCTCATCATGGCAGGAACTGCGTGGCACAGCAGAGGAGACAGCCAGGCATCGCCCTCGTCACACTCACTGGAAGAAAGCAGCAGGGGCAAGCGAGCTGGCAGCACACAGTAGGGCTGCTCTGGTAAACCTCAGGGTCGGCCTCGTAACACCCATCCTCCAGCAAGGCTCCACAGCGCTTCCAGATTGCCACACGCAGGGGCCCAAGCGCTCAACACGAGCCTGTGGTGGCACTGCACACTCAAGCCCCGCAGCAGTCCCAGTCTACACCCCTCCTCCTCCCCAGCCCTCCCTGGCTGCCAAGGAGACTGGGCAACGTGGCCTTTCAGTTTGGACAGGTGTTGCCTAGGGCAGAATGAGATACCTGCTAACAGGAGGGGTAGGACACTGGGTTGGCAACTAATAACCTCTGCTCCCAGCCCAAGTCCAGTTTCCCCAGGGAGCTGTCAGGTTCCTCCACATACTGATTGACATCATAGCCCTGTGGGCCCTCTGTACCCAGAACCCGCCCACCCACTTGGCAACAGAAGGTTAATTAACTTTTAATTGGCTCCCCACTTAGAAGTACTTGTCCATCACTTTTCCATAGCAGCTGGAGAGCCTGGCCCCAGAGCAGCCCCGAGCCCCACGAGAGCCTGCCTGGGTGTCCTGAGGGGCCCATGCCAGAAGCGCTCCTCCACCTTCTGCACTGTCCGGTGACCTCACTGATGGCATCTGCCAGGGCTTCCCCAGCTCTGCAGCCAGGCTTCATCTTGGCGCCCTCACCCACTTGGCACCTGTCCTCATGCCGCACAGCAAACAGCCTGTCCAAACTTGACCCTGACCTCTTTCTTTCAAACCTGCTCCTCTTCCTCCCCTAGTCCATTTCTTAGTGCTGGCCGCCACCAGCCACCATTCACCACTGCGACCCCAGGTGTCGTCCCTGCCCTGCTGTCCTTGCCTGCTCTCAGTCCCTGTTTCTAGGTGCTGTTTTAAGACTCCAGTCACCGACCCAGGCCCCACCGCTGCCCCTCTCCGCTGCATCCTGACTGCAAACTGCCTTTCATGGGCTGTGCTTGCCGCCCAGTGCTCACAGCACGGCTCTGAGCGAGGCGGGCAGAAGGTGGAAGCAGGGGTGTGCCAGCAGTGCCCTCCAGGAAGAAAGCAGAAGCACATTTCCATGAAAGCCTCGGGCTCAAACTGCCCACGGTCACCTCTGACTGGCCAAAGAGGCTGGGGACCTTGAGTGGCTTTGCTGGGCTCGAGGGCTGGGCAGGCGAGGTGAGCTGCCTGGGTAGCCACTTCTGACCCCACTGCCTCAGCCTTTGGAGGATTGCTCCCTATGCCGCTCTCTGCCTCCTCAGCTTCCAGACCAGGCAGCGTCCCCACTGACCTGGCTCGGAGCAGTCAGCCCCGTCCCCTCCGTTTCCCACAAAAGTACCTGAGGATGTGTGACCACGCCTCTTCTGAGCATCGTGGGTGGGGTGCCCCATTCCAGAAGATAGATAGGCCACACTGTGCTCCCACGTTACTCGTTCCCTGCCTCTGTGCGTCTCATCTCCTCCTTCCCACTTCAGGTCACGGCCTTCACTGTGCCTCTGCCTGGAGCCCTCCGCCCACCACACCTTTGCGCAGTTTGGCCTCTTGTCCCTTGCCCGGCCCTGCATACTGCCTCCTTTGGGCTCTCGTTACTCCAACTCTCACTGTTAGAACAGTTCCTCTTGGAGGGAGGAGTCCCTCATGGCCTGGCCCCGTGTTACAGTCGGCTTCATGTTGCTTGGATGAACCTCCAAATCAGACACAGTTTATGGGAGGAATGGAACAATTGAAGCTTACAGATCCAGGGCAAGTTCCATACTGGCACAAGAAGCTGGGCCCCTTTCACAGGTCTATGCAGAAATGGCACCACAAGCAGGCATACTCTGGGAACCCCAGGCAGAGCTTAGACACTGCGTATTTAGGCTGGAATTCAGATTCTCCCCCAGGACCCTAGACCCAGCCACAGTGACGGCTCCTCCAGCCAGCCTAGAGATGAGTTACTCGTTTTAGTAAACTACTGAATCTGTTGAGGGACATGCGTTCAGACCACCACACCCAGGATTGCCTTCAGGAAAGCAGCTGGGGGCTAGCAGGCAGGACTCTGTCATTGCCCAGCATAACCCAATCTGGGCCCTTCACCCCCAGGGCCGGATCTCCTTCTACATGACCAACTATGGAGAGGAGGGGACACACGTGGGGAGTGCCGCTGCCTTGGAGCCCACAGACCTGGTGTTTGGCCAGTACCGGGAAGCAGGTATGTTTGCCTGTGATACGGTCCTGGGGTCTCAGTTGAGGCCTGTATTCTAGTTCCTCTGTGTTCTCCTAGGGGCCTGGTGCTGTGAAGGTCTAGAGGCGTGGCTCAGCAATAGAGCTTGTCTAGAATCCACAGTGAGGGGCTGGGGGCGTGGCTCAGAGGTAGAGCACCTGTCTAGAGTCCACAGTGAGGGGCTGGGGGTGTGGCTCAGAGGTAGAGCACTTGTCTAGAATCCACAGTGAGAGGCTGGGGTGTGGCTCAGGGGTAGAGCACTTGTCTAGAATCCACAGTGAGAGGCTGGGGTGTGGCTCAGGGGTAGAGCACTTGTCTAGAATCCACAGTGAGAGGCTGGGGCGTGGCTCAGAGGTAGAGCACCTGTCTAGAGTCCACAGTGAGGGGCTGGGGGCGTGGCTCAGAGGTAGAGCACCTGTCTAGAGTCCACAGTGAGGGGCTGGGGGCGTGGCTCAGACGTAGAGCACTTGTCTAGAATCCACAGTGAGGGGCTGGGGGTGTGGCTCAGAGGTAGAGCACTTGTCTAGAATCCACAGTGAGGGGCTGGGGGCGTGGCTCAGAGGTAGAGCACTTGTCTAGAATCCACAGTGAGGGGCTGGGGGCGTGGCTCAGAGGTAGAGCACTTGCTTAGCACATATAGGAGTCTGGGTTTTGTCTCCATCACATGGTGGAAGTGGAGTGTGTACAGGAGGAACTTGCTGAGTCAGGAGCAGTGACTGTCAGTTGTTGGTTTGAGGGCCCTACAAGGGAGCTGTCCCTGGAGGTACCAGCAAAGCACATTTGAACTTTCCTGTGAGGCACTCCCCTACCTTGGGCAAGTTGCTTGACCATGTGTCCTTGTTTATAAGGGAAAGGTAACCACAGGCAGCCTCTGAGAGGAGACACGGAGCATTGGTGCAGCGTGTTCTCCGCAGGGTCTGGTGCATGGAGGCTGTGTGGCGTATTCTTTCACTGGAGGTTCTTCCTGGGACTGCTCTCCAGCAGGGCAGGGCAAGGTCAAGCCAGGGTGGCCTTCCAGAGGCTTAACTGAGCATCCCGTGTACAAGGGGCCAGTCACCCCAGCGCATGGATCATAGCACTGTCTGGAGGCTGAGGCATCACTGGTTAGGAAAGCCAAGTCTCCCAGGCACTGGGCGGCTGCCGGGTGCTGATGGGTGTGTGGAGAAAGCAGTGCACGGACTGGAGCAAGCCTCACCAGCACCCCTAGGCCGGCTGCACAGCCCTGTCCTCGTGGCAAGGCACCTCCCAACTGTGGCGTGGAAGCCTGGCATGGTGGTGCACACCTGTCCTCCCAGCCCACTGGTGGTGGAGGCGAGAGGATCACAATTTCAAGGCCAGTCTAGGCTATGTCGTGAGACTACAAAAACAAAACAACTGAGCAACAGGAGGAGACGAGGTCTTCACCGCAGCAGGCTGCTCGTCCCTGGGCTCCAGAGGCCGAGGGCTCCGCCGCTGAGGCTTTTGCTGCAGAGAGGCATGCTGGTGGCACGGCCGGCCTGGACTGGGTGGCCTATAGCGACTCCCCCGCAGCCACATCAGGCGGTGGTCCGCTGCTGTGAGAGCCAGGGAAGCTCCAGAGAGGGACCGGTGAGGCTGTGGGCTCAGGCCACCTCCCCTCTGGGAGGCAGGACCAAGTCCTCCTGGGACCCTGTGACAGCCCTCGCTGTGTGCCACCCGCCAGGGGTGGTACTTGACCCCCGGCTGGGGTGGGGGCAGGGAGCGAAGCAGCAGCTGGTGCTGCCACAGGCACTTGTCCCCAGGGCCTTGCTGACTGCTGGTGCAGGTCAGAGCTGCTGGTGCTGCGCCCCACACCGAAGCCTGTTTGTTCGCTGGTGCTGGCAATGGCGTCAGGGCGCTCCTGCATGCCAGGCAGGCACTTTACCACTGAGCCACGCCCCAGCCTCGGGACTCTACTTTTTAAAATATTTTATTTATTTATTTGAGAGAAGAGAGAGCGCGGCAGATAGAGGCAGAGAATGGGAGTGCCAGGGCCTCTAGCCACTGCAAACAAATTCTAGATGCATGTGCCAATTTGTGCATTTGGCTTTGCTGGCAAGAACCGTAACCAGTAAGCCATTTCTCCAGCCCCCAGGACTCTATTTTTTTTAAATATATATTTTTATTGACAACTTCCATAATTGTAAACAATATCCCATGGTAATTCCTTCCCTCCCCCCACTTTCCCCTTTGAAACTCTATCATATCCCCTCCCCCTCTCAATCAGTCCCTCTTTTATTTTGATGTCATGATCTTTTCCTCCTCTTATGATGGTCTTGTGTAGGTAGTGTCAGGCATGGATATCCAGGCCATTTTGTGTCTGGAGGAGCACGTTGTAAGGAGTCCTACCCTTCCTTTGGCTCTTACATTCTTTCCGCCACCTCTTCTGCAATGGACCCTGAGCCTTGGAAGGTGTGATAGAGATATTTCAGTGCTGAGCACTCCTCTGTCACTTCTGCTGCCTCCCGAGCGCTGGGATTAAAGGCATCACCACCACGCCCAGCCCTAGTGGCACTTGGAAGGCACCTTAGTCACCTCTATCCACCAACACAGAGGAATCCCAGCACTTGGAAGGCAGGCTAGAACTTCCCTATCAGTTCAAAGTCAGCTTGGTCTACATAGAAAGTTCCAGCCAAGCCAGAGTTACATAGTAAGATTCTGGGTTTGTTTTGCTAAGGAACATGTACTAATGGTGATCAGTACAGACAGGCCTGTGTCCCTGTCTCAGGGCCTTTTAGCGATCCGTCCTTCCCCACTCCTTCCCGACGCCGTCTTGAGTAGTGTGGCTCCAGCTGTGCCTCTTGAGCGGCTGTGAGCTGATGGGAAGGTGGCTTCCTCATCTGGAGGGTCCCTGGCTGCCATTCAGGGCTCGCGTGGATCTGTCGTGCTCCATCCACAGAGTGCTCAGGCCCGTGCTGTACCCTCAGTCCGTCTTAGGAGCCTGACGACTTGTCATCCGAAGGGAGGCCTGCACTGCAGGGTTGGTATGCTCAACACAGAGCTGCTTCTGTGCAAGCTCAGGCCGTCAGGGTGGCACGCTGTCTCAGAGTCACAGAACCCTCCAGTCCTCTGATGTAGCAGACTGGGCCCGTCTGTTGAGCTGGTCTCTGCCAAGGCTTTTTTTTTTTTTTTTTTTTTTTTGAGAGCAACAGACAGAGGAAGAGGCAGAGAGAGAGAGAGAGAGAGAGAGAGAGAGAGAGACAGAGAATGGGTGCGCCAGGGCTTCTAGCTACTGCAAACGAACTCCAGATGCATGCGCCCCCTTGTGCATCTGGCTAACGTGGGTCCTGGGGAATCGAGCCTCGAACCAGGGTCCTTAGGCTTCACAGGCAAGTGCTTAACTGCTAAGCCATCTCTCCAGCCCTTGCCAAGGCTTTTGTTTGAAAGAAGGTTTAGCTCTGTAGGACATTTCCTCTCTGGGTGAGTTTGACTCAATGGCCCATACTAAAAGAAACACAGCTGGGCGTGGTGGCGCATGCCTTTAGGACTCATGTTCAACTCTCCAGGTCCCACATAAGCCAGATGCACAGTGACACAAGCGCACAAGATTGCATATGCGCACAAGGTGGCACACACATCTCGAGTTCGATTGCAGTGGCTGGAGGCCCTAGCATGCCAATTCTCTCTCTCTCTCTCTCTCATTAAAAAAAAAAAAAGGCCAGTCTGTTGGACTTACCTCAAAAAAAAGTAGTAAAAAAATACTTAAAAAAAAGAAACACAAATCTCAGCTTCTGACTGAAATGTTTTACTTGTTTGTTTGCATGTGTATGAGTGTGGTCATGCCAGATTTCTCATGCTGCTGAAAATGGCCACCCATCCATGGCTACTTCACGTAGGTGTCTGGGGAACTGAACCTAGGCTCGCAGGCTTTGCAAGGCCTGCTGAACCCTCTCTCCAGCTGCTAAATCATGGTTTCGCACTGAAAAAGACAAAACGTTTTGGGTCACAGGTGCAAATCAGTGGTGGAGTACTTACCTGGCACGCCTGAGGTCCCAGCACTGGGAAAAGAAAGGAAAATGGCCAGAGGTGGGTCATTCTCACTGTCACGTCCGGTGCAGTACAGCCATGTCCTGTGCAGAGTTCTTGTGCTCATTCAGTCACGTGACAGAAGCAGCTAATGAGCTTGTAAGGCAGCCTGGCCTCACACACACTTCAGGAGGGCAGCATGCCCAGTTCACACACAAGCCTCTCTTTGGTTTGCCCACTGCGTCATTTCTGTGACACCTGCCTCTCTGTGCGTCCCGAAGTTTGCCTACGTGCTTCAATGTAGATCTTCTATTTTAATTAATTTATTTCAAGGTAGGGTCTCCCTCTAGCCCAAGCTGACCTGGAGTTCACTATGTAGTCTCAGGGTGGCCTTGAAATCATGACGATCCTCCTACCTCTGCCTCTGGAGTGCTGGGATTAAAGGTGTGTGCCACCACGCGCCCAGCTCCTATTTTATTTTATTTGATTTTGTTTTTGATTTTTCGAGCTAGGGGCTCACTGTAGCCTAGCCTGACCTGGAATTCACTACATAGTCTCAGGGTGGCCCCAAACCTACAGCAATCCTCCTACCTCTGCCTCCCAAGTGCTGGGATTATAAGTGTGTGCCACTACACCTGGCTCTATTTTATTTTATTATTATTTTATTTTATTTTTGTGGTAGGGTCTCACTCTACCACAGATTGACCTGGAATTCACTATGTACTCTCAAGGTGGCCTTGAACTTATGATGATCTGCCTCCCTAGTGCCGGGAGTAAAGGTGTGCATCACCACACCCAATTTTTTTTTTTAATTCATCAATTTATTTATTTAGGACAAAGAGAGAGGAATGGGCATGACAGGACCTTGTGCCAATGCAAATGAACTCCAGATGCATGGGCCCCTTTATGCATCCGGCTTTACATGAGTATTGGGGAATCAAACTCTGGCCTTCAGGCTTGACCAGCAAGCACCTTTAACCACTAAGGCATCTCTCCAGCCCCTTATTTTATTATTTTCATTTAGACAGCATCATCCTGTGTACCACAGAGTGGTTCAAACTCACCGTCTTCCTTCTTCAGTCTCTTGAGCACTGCGTTACAGGCCTGCACCACCATGCAAACATGGATCCTGTTTTGTACAGATGAGGGCAGGAATTCTGGGCAGGGAGGAGCTAGGCCTGGTTACCCACAGGCTGGTCTGCCGCCCTGCCTCCCAGGGCACTGCTTGCCACACTCACGGCTGCCTCCTCCTGCCAGGTGTGCTCATGTACCGGGACTACCCCCTGGAACTGTTTATGGCCCAGTGCTATGGCAACGTGAGTGACCCAGGCAAGGGGCGCCAGATGCCTGTCCACTACGGCTGCAGGGATCGCCACTTTGTCACCATCTCCTCCCCACTGGCCACACAGATCCCTCAGGGTAAGGACACATGGTCTGGGCTTGTACATGTCAAACTGTGTCACACCCCCATGGCCCAGGCTTCTTTAACCCCCTGGGTAGACTTCTGGAGGGACAGTGCCATCAGAGCCTGGCCTGTGTGCAGAGTGCGCGTGCGTGCGTGCGTGTGTGTGTGTGTGTGCGTGCGTACAGGTGCACATGCACATGGTGTGGAGGCTGGAGCTCAACTGAGCTCTGGTGTTGTCCAGGAACTGCCCGCTTTGTTTTGTGTTTTTTTGAGGAGTTGCCCGCCTGGGACGTAGGGTTTCTCATTCAGCTAGGCTGGCAGCAGGACCCAGCTGTCCGCCGGTCTTCACCTCCCCGACGCTGCCAGTAGAAGCACCCTGCACAGGGCTCTCAAGGGACCCATTAGCAGAGGGCCCTGTGGTGTCCCCACTTACCCAGCAGCCATGACCCTCCATGACTACACTTGACTTCCCAGTCGGGTGCTACCCTCCCCCAGCCAGTGCATCCTGGGGTCCAGACGCTGCCCCCCTCAGTGTGCCCCGAGTGCCTCCTGGGGTTCAGGCGTCCTTGCGCGCTGCTGACTTCTACTGCCACGGGGTAAGCAAGGGTGTGCATTGTTATCCCAACTGTGAAGAACAGGAACTTGAAGCAAAAGAGGAAGTGACTTAACTGAGGGCCTCTGTGGCCCAGAGGGAGGAAGGCAGGAGCTCATGAGCTGCGGTGACCACAGGGCCCAGGTTCTACCCTGCCCCTTGTTGGCCGTAATCATCAGAGTTGGGCTGACCCAGAGTTCACTGTACATCCCTTGAACTCCTTCCACACAGTGGGGGCAGTGGAGACCACCCGGGTGCAGTGCCGGGTGCTGGCTTGGGAGTGCTCAGAGCGCACCAGAGCTGCGCCTTCACCCCACTGTGCAGTCAGGGGGCAGGGCAGATCTTGGGGGGGAGGGAATGGAGCTCTTTGAACTGGCCCTGGCCTAACCTTCCATTACTGTGTGCTCTGAGACCCTCATTTGGCAGATGTGCCAAATGTGCCTGCCATGGGCTGGGTACCTCTGCCCTCACTGAACAAGAGGCCCAAGCCTCCGCCCTGCTGCTGCTTCCATGGTGTGTGTTGTGGGGGGTGGGGGGCAAGAAATTGGGTGACGGGGCAGCACCTAGAATGTGTTGTGCAGGAAACAAGGACAGAGCAGTGCATGTTGGGGGCACTTTCACAGAAGGTGACGTTTAAGTGCACACCAGAGGGAGAAGCACCCAAGGCAGAGGTGGGTGCACTGTCCAGTGTGTGAGGTCTTGGGGCTGGGAGAGGGGACAGCCCCCTGAGCACTGGGGCCTGAGAGCCTTAACCTGTTGCAGGGACTTGGACCTAGCGTGGCCAGAGGGCCTGGGATGAGGAGTCTGCCATGGACACACTGGGCCAGGCTCACATCGTATTAGACCCTTGGGTGAAAGACCAGAGGGCAGTGCAGGTGGCCAGCGAGGGAGGTCAGGGTGGCCGAGGTGGTCCGTGGTGTAGTGGAGGTGTGGGGAAGGGCAAGGTGCTTGCTGTCATCTGAAGGTGGTGTGGGCACAGGAGTGACAGTTCCGAGTCAGGGTTCAGGTCTGTGCTTTTGGCCTGAGCACCTGAGAGGCTGGTGCTGCGGTCAGAAGGCTGCCTCTGGGCTTCCCCTGGGAGCTGGTGACGGCTGGCTAAGCCTGAGGCCTCTGGGTCTGTGGCGGTGGGCGGGGGGGGGGGTCTCCTGCTCACCACTTTCCTTGCCGTGCAGCGGTGGGGGCGGCCTACGCAGCCAAGCGGGCAAACGCCAACCGGATTGTGATCTGTTACTTTGGTGAGGGGGCGGCCAGCGAGGGAGATGCCCATGCTGGTTTCAACTTTGCGGCCACCCTCGAGTGCCCCATCATCTTCTTCTGCCGGAACAATGGCTATGCCATCTCCACACCCACCTCCGAGCAGTACCGCGGGGATGGCATTGGTAAGGGCCCTGGCCCCCACCTTCTCCTTCCTCTTTTCTTCCTATGGTATCTGCACAGGTTAGGCACCGGGAAGGTGATGGAGTCTTCCTCCTTCCCTCCCTCCACTCCCCTTCCCTGTCCTGCTTATCCTGGGATCTCACCAGCGGTTTCTGTCTCCTCAGCGGCACGGGGCCCTGGGTATGGTATCATGTCTGTCCGCGTGGATGGCAACGATGTGTTTGCCGTGTACAACGCCACCAAGGAGGCCAGGCGGCGAGCTGTGGCCGAGAACCAGCCCTTCCTCATTGAAGCCATGACCTACAGGTGCCCACCCTGCCCACTGCTGCCCACAGCTCTGCTGCAGGCCCTCCCACCCCCCAGATTGTGCTCCTCGCCTTGCTGTCCCCAATCCCAGCTAACCCTGACCCTCCCCCGGCCAGGATTGGGCACCACAGCACCAGTGACGACAGCTCGGCATACCGCTCGGTGGACGAGGTCAATTACTGGGACAAGCAGGACCACCCGATCTCCAGGCTGAGGCACTACCTGGTGAACCGAGGCTGGTGGGACGAGGAGCAGGAGAGGGCCTGGCGGAAGCAGTCACGGAAGAAGGTGAGGGCCTTGCGGTGCATGGCGTGGCGCGGGCTCCAGGAGGTCCTGCACCGAGCCCGGGTCATCAGACTGGGAGTCTCCGTAACCCCAGCTCTGGCCCCATGTGTGTCCTCACTGTGGGACCTGAGGCATGTTATCTGGGTCTCCACCTCAGAACGGTTTTTGAGGACAAGATCACTTGGCCTGTATGTGGGGGCAAAGGTACTAGCTGCCCACCTGGGCCATGTTGGAGTCAGGAGGCCGTGCGCCTCCCTGGCAAGGTGAGAGAAGAGCCGGCCTCATGCAGAACCGCACACTCAACCTCCATGGTCCTGGGCAGTGAGCTCCTTCCTGTCTGCGCCCTGCTCCTCTGCTCTGAGCAGCCTCATCCTAGGGTTGCTTAATGTAATGCCTGGTTCCTGCCAGGGACAGAGCTGTGGTTGTCTGGGTCTAGAGAAGAGACTCCCTGGAGGAAGCTGCCTATTTCCCGCTTTCTGTGTCACTCAGGTGATGGAGGCGTTTGAGCAGGCCTGAGCGGAAGCCCAAACCCAACCCCAACCTGCTCTTCTCAGACGTGTACCAGGAGATGCCCGCCCAGCTCCGCAGACAGCAGGAGTCCCTGGCTCGGCACCTGCAGACCTATGGGGAGCACTACCCCTTGGACCACTTCGACAAGTGAGGCCCTGAGCCCCCCGAGAACTAATCTGTGTGAGCAGCAGGGACCGGGCTGGCAGGACGCTGCCCCGTCATGGCCACTCCACTCCCCGCTCCTGCTTCTCTAGGCTGATACATTGGGGGAGCAGCGTTTGCCACAGGCTCCCTCACTTTTACCTGGACAGTGCCTTCTTCCAGGGGCTGGACTAGGGAAGACCCTCTGGTCGGGGGCGGGCAGGGCAAGGTGGCCCAGAGAGAGGGAGCCCTGGTCAACAGTGAATAAACTGCCCTGTGCTTGGCTATGCTCCTCTGGAGTTATCTGGCAGTGGTGGAAACAGCTCTCCACCACGGCTGATTGGTATTGGGGTTTCTTTGTTTGTTTGAGATAGCGTTTCACTGTGTAGCCCAGGCTGGCCTAGAACTCATGATCCTCCTGCCTCAGCCTCCTGAATGATGGAATTACAGGGTGTGCCAACATCATGCCCAGCCTTTTGGTTGGGGACATTCCAAGCTCTAGGTAGATAAGGCCGGAAGCTGAGATCCCTGCTTCTCCCGTAACTTTCCGAAGCTGGAGGGGCAACCTGGGCAGAGAGGTGAGGGTGAGACGCCCTCTGGGGACAGTGGCTTGTTCTCCCTTGGGCTGGCACAGCCTGTTGGCCAGTAGTGTCCAGGATGCCCACTAGAGCTGGCTGGGCCAGGAAGAGAAGCGCCTAGTGTGAAGGTTAGGGTACAGCTGACCCCTCGCAGGGGTCCCATGGACACAAGAACGACTGCAGGCCTCAGAGCAGGGAGGATGTAATGTTGACAATCAGAAAGTAGCTAACACACCTAACGTCACTGTATTCCCAGACCAGCCCCTGCTCAGGCCAGTGCCCCCACCCCAGTTCCACGCAAGGCTCAGCACTGGACCCGGGGCTTCTGCAGGTGTCTCCAGAGCCGAATGCTGTCCTGGGGGCTGAGGGGTCGCACCAGCAGCACGTCTCGCAGAGCACACGGGTCCCTCTGGCGGTCTGCTGGCCAGGCCGTGAGGAAGCCTGGATGGGTCCGGGGCACCAGGCCCAGGGCGCGGAAGCAGAGGCCAGTGTAGACGTCATCAAAGGGGAAGGGTGCCACGCGCGCAGCTGCCTGCAGCAGCCAGGGAGCCAGGCGCCCCGCAATGACATAGCCACCTCCACTCGCATAGGCTGGGTAGCTACCCTCAAAGAAGGACTGGGGCACGTAGAAGGGCCCTCCTGGCTTCCGGAGGGGCTTGGCCTGGGTGAAGACCTCGCCCAGGTAGAGGCTTCGGGCCCAGGTGGGTGGCAAGGCCCGCAGGTGCTCCAGCAGGGCAGTGGTGTGCACGAAAGCATCGTCCTGAGCCTGCAGCACAAAATTCACCCCGGGGCAGTGACGGCCCAGCCAGGCCAGCAGCAGCAGGTCTTTGAGTGTCCGGTTGTAGGGGACATCAAGGAATTCCCAGAGTAGCAGGTCACGGTAGCGCTGACTCTCCCAGGTCACCAGTGAGCGCAGGTCAGGCCCTCCCTCTCCCAGTGGGGATCCCAGCAGGAAGAGTAGGCGGGTCCCAGGGGCCGCCTTGCCCCACGTCTCCCTCACAGCCTGTCGTTCCGCAAAGTGGCCTGGTTCTGACTTGACAGCCAAGAGCAGATAGGGGACATCCTTATCAGTGCAGCTGGCCACGTGGCTGTCCTCCCCTCCAGGCAGCCATTGCGGGAAGCTCCTACAGGCTGCTGACAGCAGGAAGCGACGGAGGTCCTCAGGATAGGAGGCAAAGTCCGGGATCGCTGAGGCTGCAGCCACCCCCCAAGCCTGGCAGTGCCCACTGGGCAGAGCCCCCAGCCGCCTCTGCTCCTGGTTCCAGTAAGCGGAGGGCAGTGGGCCAGTCTGGCCTAGGCGGACAGAGAGGTTGGAGGGCAGTGTGGGCTCAGCATTGGTTGGCGTTGGGCCAGGCAGGGTGCCCCGGTGTCCTGGGTAAGCCTTGCTGAGCTTGGACTCCGACGTCCACTCGATGTACACTTTGAGTCCCAGAAGCGTGAGCAGCGCTGACAGGCAGAGTAGGCACTTGGGGCAGCGCATGACCCGGCCCAGAGGAGGGGCCGCCAAGGGAGCTGCGAGGGTCACAGGGAGCCACAGAGGCCTCTGGGTGTGGGATGGACCTCCGGGGAGGGCCAGCCAGGCTCAGGCAAGCAGCTTTGGGCTCTGACAGTCCCGGCCACCCAGCAGTGGCTTCTCAGATCATGACCCAGACCGCTTCCCAAGACCCAGCTATCACCTCTTCCTAGACATGGGCGCCCCTCCCTCCCAACTCTTCCTCCTCCTCCCTGGATGCTGGCAGATCACCTACTTGCCCTCCCTGACCAGCGGAATCGCCGCCGCCTCCCTCGCCCCATTCATAGTGCAGTTGGTCAGCTCCAGGCTGGCTTCTTCCCCCTTCTGGGGAACCCTGCCCACTTCTCCCAGCAGCCTCCCCCCCCCCCCCGCCACGCCCGAGACTGGGCCCGGGGGATCTCGCTTCTCGGTACCTGTGGTCCGGTTCCGGCCAGCTCAGGGCCCTCGGGTGAGGCGCTGCCCTGCCAGGCCAGTGCGTCCTCGGGCTGCCCGCCCAGCCCGCGCCGGTTCTGGGAGGGAAGGAGGGAGGCAGGCCGGGAGGCGGCGGCGGGGCCCCAGGGGCCGGGAGGAGCCGGGGCGGGGCGGGGCGGGGCCCGGGGAAGGCGCGCCGGCGAGTTGGGGCTGGTTGCTGGTGCAGCCGCGGGAAGGTGCCGGCGCGGCCAGAGTCACCGACGGGGCCGGGCGGGGAGTGTCGGGGACCGGGGGAGGGCGAGGGCCTGGCCCGAGGCCACGGCCCGAGGCGGGTGAATGTGCTGAGTGGGCCGGGATCAGCAGCCCGCGATTAGGGGTGTCGCTGGGACAGCCTCGGGTGGGGCAGGGCCGGACACGTCGAGGAGAGACTTGGCTAGAGACCGCTGGAGGCGCAGGTGGAGGGTGAGACCGGCCTGGCTGACCCGCCGGCGGGAGCCACGTGAAGGGCAGCAGAGGGTGAAGGGGTGGGGTGTCCACGGAGCCCTGGAGCTAGGCGGCCCCGCTGCACCGCCTCCCCTCCCTGTGACTGGGCTGCCCGCCCTATCCACCCTTGGGGCCGCCCCTCCCCCATGCTCCTGGCTCCTTGGCCCTCCCCTTGGGGCAGGAGATGGTGTGTGCGCAAGTCCTCTAGGCCTCAGCTGTCCAGGGAGGCCAAGTGCGAGGGGGTTGAGGGGAGCTCCTCCTGGATATCCTGGGCCCTGGATGGGGACCAAGTCCTCCCTAAGCCTGGGCTGACCCCTTTCAGCTCACCTGCTGTGGAGGACCGCCCAGAAATCATCTGAGAACCCCAGTGTGTGTCTGTGAGCACAAGTTTGTTCTCGGTCCAGTCCTGATTGCCGCCCCCACCCCACCCCCCAACACCACCACCAGCAAGTCTGCATAGTGGAGCCCGTGTGAACAGCTGGAGGGAATGGTAAAGCTAATGGAAGAAGAGCGAGAACGGGGACCCTCCTTCCCCTCCACTCCCCAGCAGAGGCACTGGGCCACAAGTGGCACCTCTCCCCCGCAGGGGCCTGGGGAAGTCTCCCAAGGTGCGGTGCCGGTTGCCCTGCACACCACCTGGGACCAATCAGGTGGAGCCACACCGCAGCCCAGCTGGGAGGGTTCAATGGAAAAGCACAGGGAACCGGGCGATGGAGGGAGCCGACGCTTCTCACAGGCCTCCAATGGACTAAACTGGGAGCGGTGGTGTGGGGGGGGGGGTCTCTGTGTCATGTGCATCCGCACCAGGCCAGGGCAGTTCTGGCTTCTCAGCCTCGGGAACTCAGACCGCTGCCAGCCAGCTAGTGACCGCTGGAGCTGCCCCAGACAAGCCTGGCGGCAGACTTGGCACAAATGCCCTGTTTAGTCTGCAAAATCTCGGGTGTTTGTTTCAGAGGTAGGGGTCTCACTCCACTCCAGGCTGACCTGGAATTCACTATGGAGTCTCAGGCTGGCTTCGAACTCACGGCGATCCTCCTACCTCTGCCTCCCGAGTGCTGGGATTAAAGGCGTGCGCCACCACGCCCGGCCCTGCTTTTTTTTTTTTTTAAGACAGTTTTGTAGCCCAGGCTGATCTTAAACTTGCGGTCCTCCCGCTTCAGCCTCCCGGTGTAAGGATGTGTTCTTGGGTGTGGTATTGAACCCAAGGCTGTGCGCATGGTAGGCGAGCGCTCCATCACTGTGCTGCGCTCCCCAGCCCCAAATCCTGCTCTTAAACTGTGCGCCAACGGTGCCCGTGGGGAGCCCGCGGCTCTGAGCTGAGGGTTCACGGACCTGTCAGCAGGGGGCGCGGTCGGGTCTCCGTGGAGGCCATCACAAGAACCCCGGGTGCCAGAGGACTGGCGATTGGCTCTCTGGTATTGACAAGGAAGGCTCAATTGCTTTTTCATTCTAACCAAAGAGCTCCGTTCTGAGAACTTTCCGGGCTATCGTGGAAGCTCTGTAGCTCTCAGACCGACCTGACACCCGCAGCTGGTCTTTGTAAACAGGAAGAATCCCGAATCCCTGCTGCCCCAGCTGCGGAGTAGAGTGCCACTCAGGCGAGCACTGCACCGACCACAGGGGACAGGTGGCCGTGATGCCCGGACTCCCTTCAATGCTGCGCTCCAGGCCCACACTCCCGACCATCCCCAGTCCTCCTGAGCGTATCCATGGGACCACAGACTCTGCCATCCGAGGCCAAGGTGAAAAGAAACAACAAAAAACAAAACAAAACAAACAAAAAACAAAACAACAACAAAAAAAACAGGTAATGGAACAGAAAAGTTTAATAGAATTAGCTTCATGGGTGAATCAGAACCATGACAGATTCCCTGGGAAAGCAGAGCTTCGATGGGGCCACTGCCCATGAAGCAGCCAAGGCAGGGGTGCCAGGGTAAGGTGTGGGCACCGAGCACTCCAGTTGGGGAACCAGTGCCTTACAGCAGCCAGACACCCAGCTGAGCTGTAAGCCATAAACTCCGTAAGGTTGGCTCCCCGGCGCCCTCTGCTGATGAAACCTGTTGTGCTACAAGGAAATCAATACTAAGGCCCGCTCCATTTTCAGAGCAGGGGGAAAATAAACCCCGAAATTTGGAGCTGACGTCAAGGCACACAGATCAGATACACAATGCCGTGAGACCTGGGGTGCTGCTGGCCTTTAGTGCACACGGGCCAACAACTGCGGCCACCTGCAGCACTGACCAGTCCCGTGCAGGGATCAGCTGTCACTGGAAAGGACCAGTGGGAGCCCATGTCAGGCAGGATCCCAAGAGATGGCCACGCGCTCAAACGTGGACAGGCTGCGGAGGCCTCTTGATGGGCGCGCGGCACATGCAGGGAACTGTGCAGTCGTGCGTGGAGAACGTGGTAGAGTCTACTAGGACGAGGGTTGTGCCTACCAGTTATAGGCAGCCAGGAGTCTGCACACCCTCTCCTTGACTCTCATCTGCCAGCACTCCCACGCTGAATGAACCCCACTGAAAGCCAGACTATGGGGACCCATCAGGCCTTACAGAGCTCCACAAAACCCCACCAGAGTGGGGCTGCAGGCTAGGCAGAGATGGAGCTGCCTGTGTCCTGAGGCTGTTCCGCATGCCCCAGCTTCAGACCCTGGGCCCAGTCAGCCCCCAGGACCTCACAGTGTGGCAGCATCTCCTCCACCAGGATCTGGGTGAGGCCTGGGTGGGACACAGCAGGGAGGTCTGTAATGTCCAGCCTGCGGAGGTTCCTAAAGGGGGAGAGAAGGGCAGAAGTTGGCATGAGAGAGTAGTGTGTATGTGGGGGTGGTGCTGCAGGTGGAACCCAGGGTGTCTTGCATACTAAACTAGCACTCTGCCGCTGAGCCACGCCCCCAGCCCCTCACTGTGGACTCTAGACAAGTGCTCTACCTCTGAGCCACGCCCCCAGCCCCTCACTGTGGGTTCTAGACAAGTGCTCTACCTCTGAGCCGCGACCCCAGCCCCTCACTGTGGATTCTAGACAAGTGCTCTACCTCTGAGCCACGACCCCAGCCCCTCACTGTGGATCCTAGACAAGTGCTCTACCTCTGAGCCACGCCCCCAGCCCCTCACTGTGGATTCTAGACAAGTGATCTACCATTGTGCTACACTCTAAGTCCCTCAATAAATTTCTATTTATTTATTTGACAGAGAGAGGGAGAGGCATATAGAGAATGGGCATACCAGGGCCTGTAGCCACTGTAAATGAACTTCAAGATACATGTGCCACCCTGTGCATCTGGCCTACTTGAGTCCTTAGACTTTGCAGGCAAGCCCCTTAACTGCTGAGCCATCTCTCTAGCCCAATAAATCTTTTTTTAGAAAGTGTGTAGAGGGCTGGAGAGATGGCTTAGCAGTTAAGGCACTTGCCTGCAAAGCCAAAAAACCAAGGTTCAACTCCCCAGGACCCACGTAAGCCAGATGCACAAGGTGGCATGTGCATCTGGAGTTCATTTGCAGTGGCTGGAAGCCCTGGTGTGCCCATTCTCTCTCTATCTGCCTTTCTCTCTGCTTCTTTCCCTTCCTCTCAATTTAATAAATAAGTAATATATATATACTTTTCTAAAAAGTGTGTAGAGCCCGGCATGGTGACACACGCCTTTAATCTCAGCACTCAGGAGGCAGAGGTAGGAGGATTGCTGTGACTTCAAGGCCACCCTGAAACTACCTAGTGAATTCCAGGTCAGCCTGAGCTAGAGTGAAACCCTACCTCAAAACAAAGAAAAAAAAAATTGTGTTCACGCATGTTCACATGTGTGCATTTTATGTAAGTGCAGGCACACATGTACCACAGCGTGGGTGTGGAGGTCAGAGGACAACTTCCGGGTCAGTCTTGGCCTCAGATGAGGTGGGCTTTTGTCTCCCACTGTGATGTGGGAAATCTCTCGTCTCCGCCCTGGATCTCCACATGCTGAGATGACAGAAGTCTGTCAAGCTTAAGGATTTTCAGGCTTTTTACGTGGGGCCTGGGGAGGGACTCCGGATGGAGCGCTGAGTGCTTTACCCACTGAGCCTCCCCAGCCCACACCACCCACGCGAAGTTCACTCGCTACAAGTAGCCTCCTGCTGCCTTCCTGTGTTCCTGCAAGAGCGGGAACGCCACGGTTTCATTCTTCCGCAGACACTGACTGCTCGCCCACCGGAGGCCTCGGGGTTGTGATGGAGGGAGTTCACGGGGAAACAGTACCCCCGCCCCAAGTTTTCCTGCATCAGTTTTGGGTACCCTGGCATAGGGCCAGCCTGAACTGGGATCTTACTGGAGGTGGTGCAGGCAGGCGAGGCCCCGTTCCGAGATGCGTGGGCACCCGGCCAGCGAGAGTTCCTGCAGTGAGCCGGCCAGTGGGTAGAGGCGGCTGAGACACCAGTCGTCCACGTAGGGGCAGCGCCGCAGCGACAGGGACCGCAGCTCCTTCAGGGGCACTGCAAGAGGAGGGCGGGCGGCAGGGGCCGTGCTGCAGCCCAGCGGCCAGCGTCAGGGCCGGTGTGTCCCATCTCCACCCACCTCGGCCTACTCACGGAGGTGGTCCAGGCCCTGGTAGTTGATGGCACAGCCGCTGGCATCCACGGCCTCCACTGGCACTCCCTGGAACCCCAAGAACTCGGAAGAGAAGCGGCCACGCCCATCTGGCCGGATCCACTCCTTGTCCCAAAACCTGGATTGGGGCGGGGTGTCAGTGGCACCGACCCTCGCGTGTAAGGAAGTGCTGCGTGTCTGGAGGGCTGCCATGTGCGGCCTTACCCCATGACAGTGGCATCAGCGAGGCAAGGTTCTCCCTGACACACCAGGACACTGAGACACCAGATGTCACTGACTACATGGGCTCGGTTTGGAACTTAAAAGTCCTCCTGCCTCAGCCTCCAAGGCGGCTGAATATGTGCAGGTGCTGAGGGCTAAACCCAGAGCCTTGCACTTTCCAGGCAACTGTGCTTCCACCAAGCTAAACTCCCAGCCCCGTAAAAACACCTTGCCAAGGCGGGGTCTTCTTATGTAGCCCAACTGGCTGTCCAGTTGCCAGAGCCACGGGCATTAAACCACCAGGCCCAGCTGACTGACGTGCGATGCCAGGCCCCATGACACATGTTTGTACAGTGAGCT
This sequence comes from Dipus sagitta, assembly GCA_036346955.1. Taxonomy (NCBI): domain Eukaryota; kingdom Metazoa; phylum Chordata; class Mammalia; order Rodentia; family Dipodidae; genus Dipus; species Dipus sagitta. Next base: position 73,891,728 of record CM070787.1, on the reverse strand, counting down.
CCCAGTCTCCATGGTGAACCTGCCGTCAGCATGTGATCAACCCACCCCACTTTATAAACCACAGAAGAGCTGGGCGCGGTGGTGCATGCCTTTAATCCCAGCACTAGGGAGGCAGGAGGATCACTGTGAGGTCGAGGCCACCCTGAGACTACATAAACCACAGAAAGGCCAGAAAGAGGCCACCGTGGTCACATAGCCACCCCCCACCCCGACACTCTTGAACGGTCCCTGCGTACTTGACTGAACCTCCTTGCTTCAGAACGAAGAGAGCCCCTGCGATGGACGGGCCATATTTCTCCTGGATGCTACTGACGGATCTGTGGAGAAAGTGACAGCAACCGTGAAGCCGGGAACCCTTACAAAACGCGCGCACACACACACACACACACACACACACACACACACACACCACAGCCACTAAAGATTGGGGAAGTAGTCTAGCTGAGCTGCAACTGGTTTTTACACCAGTTATAGTTGCAGTCAGAGACTAATTGAGGTTTCAAGTAGGGAGGGAGGGGGTGTCACATGTGTTTTCTTGGGTCCCTTCGGCTGCTCCGCAGACTGTGACAGAACAGGGTGAAAGGTGACCAGACAGGGAAATACCGCAGTGATTATTAGCCTTACAAAGAAGGGGCCAGGGCAGGCTACCAACAGTAGAGGTGAGAACTGGCTACATCTGGAAGAGTCTACTAGCTGAGGACTGGATGGGAGGGCAGAGAGAAGCCGGGATAGGAATCAGAGGAGCTCCTTAAAAATTTGACATGAAAGCCCAGTGTCGTGGCACACGCCTTTAATCCCAGCACACGGGAGGCAGAGGTAGGAGGATAGTCGTGAGTTCAAAGCCACCCTGAGAGTACAGGTCATTCTGGACTAAAGCAAGATCCTACCTCGAAAAACCAGAAAGAACCAAAAAATTTTCTGACATGAACAACTGGGTGGTTCTAGAAGGTTCCAAAGAAATGAGTTGAGGGTGGGAGCTGGGCTCTGGCTGGGAGGCCTGAGCATCGGGGTCTCTCTGGGCTCCCGTAGGCCCTGGGTTCTCACCGATTTTTCCAGTGCACCTTGTGTATCTCCATCCGCAGTAAGTACTCCCTCAGAACCTCAATGTCGTGAAGTAACTGGTCAGGAACTGGAGAAGTGTTCTTCTCTTCTGACTACTGTCTGGAGTCACTGATTCACGCATGCTATGGATGCTCCTGGCATGCATGGTCCACTCTCGGGCCACCCGGCGCAGGAACTGGGGAAGAGGAGAGGAAAAGAGTGAGACAGAGCTCGGGTTCCTGTAACCCGAACCTCAGCCCCCGGCTTCTGGAGTCTTATGAAACACCTCTGAGGACTTCTGGACTCTGGGCTGGGGTGTAGCTTAAAGGCAGACCTTCTCGGCCTGCTATCCACAAAGGCCCTGGCTCAAGCCCCAGCACTCCCGCCCCAGTGACTGTGATGCTAAGCATTTCTCCATGTGCTCCCCAAGTTCCTTCATTTAAGAAACCCTGAATTCTATTCCTAATTTAACTGGTTTTGGGTTTTCCAAGTTCTTCCTCTATTTTTTTTTTTATTTTTTATTATTTTAGAGAGAGAATCGGTGTGCCAGGGCCTCGGCCACTTCAATCGAACTCCAGATGCTTGCACCACCTAGTGGGCATGTGCAATCTTGTGTTTGCCTCACCTTTGTGTGTCTGGCTTACATGGAATCTGGAAGGTAAAACATGGGTCCTTAGGCTTTGCAGGCAAGCACCTTAACCACTAAGCCATCTATCTATCCATATCCAGCCTCTAATTTCTTTCTTTCTTTTTTTTTTTTTTTTTTTTTTTTTGGTTTTTCGAGGTAGGGTCTCACTCTAGCCCAGGCTGACCTGGAATTTAGTATGGAGTCTCAGGGTGGCCTCGAACTCATGGCGATCCTCCTACCTCTGCCTTCCCGAGTGCTGGGATTAAAGGCATGTGTCACCACGCCTGGCCCTAATATCTTTTTTGTAAAAATATTTTATTTATGCCGGGCATGGTGGCGCACACCTTTAATCCCAGCACTTGAGAGTCAGAGGTAGGAGGATCACTGTGAGTTTGAAGCCATCCTGAGACTCCATAGCTAACTCCAGGTCAGCCTGGATCAGAGTGAGACCCTACCTTGAAAAACAAAAACAAACAAACAAAAATATTTTATTTATTTATTTGAGAGAAAGAGGCAGAGAGCGCACACAAGAGAGAATGTGCCAGAACCTCTAGCTACTGCAAAGGAACTCCAGACACATGCGCCACCTTGTGCATCTGGCCTACATGGGGACTGGGAAATTGAACCTGGATCCTTAGGCTTCACAGGCAAGTGCCTTAACTGCTAAGCCATCTCTCTAGTCCTTTTCCTTTAATTTCTTACCAAATCCTTTTCTCTCAAAACCTTCATGATGGCTTAGTTTTCTACAAATTCATCTCCTCATTTTACCTAATTCTCCATGTGGTCTTGCCAAATCATCCTTCCCTCCATGTAACCTTTAATTAAGTTTGGGGGTGAGGGGTGCTGGGGCTCAAAACAGAAGCACCCTCCCAATGAGCTACACCTTCCTCCCAGTCTGAGTATTGCAAATTATCTTTATTTTAAATTTACCTATTTGCATGTTAGATACATGTGTGTTGGGGGGGAAGTGCACTAGGGCAAAAACTTGCAGCACTTTGAGTCAGGCTTATGTGGATGGTATGGGAACTGAACCCTGGGTCAGCAGACTTTCTTTGCAAGCAAGTACCTTTAACCTCTGAGCCATTTTCCACAGCCCTGAAATTCTCTTAATTTCAATTTGTTTTTCCTTTGGGAGTCTTTTTTTTTTTTTTTTTTTTTTTTTTTTTTGAGGTAGGGTCTCTAGCCCAGGCTGACCTGGAATTCACTATGGAGTCTCAGGGTGGCCTCGAACTCAAGGCGATCCTCCTACCTCTGCCTCCCAAGTGCTGGGATTAAAGGCGTGCGCCACCACGCCTGGCTTCCTTTGGGAGTCTTGATTCCTTTAAAACCCCATTACCTTTGGTTTTCTATCAAGAACCTTTAAAAAAAAAAATAACCAAGGGTTGGAGAGATGGCTTAGCAATTAAGGCATTTGCCTGCAAAGGCAAAGGATCCTGGTTCAACTCTCCAGGACCCACATAAGCCAGATTCAGGAGAGGGTGCATGCGTCTGGAGTTCATTTGCAATGGCTGGATGCCCTGGTGCACCCATTCTCTCTCTCTCTGCCTTTCTCTCTCAAATAAATACATAAATATTTTTTAAAAATGGACTGGAGAGATGGATCAGTGGTTAAAGGCACTTGCTTGCAAAGCATGATGGCACGCTGTGATTCCCCAGTACCCATGTAAAGCCAGCTGCACAGAAAGGTGCATGCATCAGGAGTTTGTCTGCAGTGGCAAGAGGCTGTGACGCACCCATTCTTTTTCTCTGCTTGCAAATAAAATATTTTAAAAATTAAAATTTTAAACTTATTTATTTGCAAGTGTGTGGGTGAACATGTCTCTTAAAGCCTATCTGACTTTAACGTGAATGGCTGGGGAATTGAACCCGGATAGGCAGAACTCATAATTAACTTTTTTTTTCTAGGTAGGTTCTCATGCTTATCTAGGGTGAACTGGAATTCACTATGTGGCCCCAGGCTGGCCTTGAACTCACAGCCGCCATGCCTGACCATTTTAAAAAATATTTTAGAGCTGGAGAGATGGCTTAGCAGTTAAGGCGATTGTCTGCAAAGCCAAAGGACCTCAGTTCAACTCCCTAGGACACACGTTAACCAGATGCACAACGGGGTGCATCTAAAGTTCATTTGCAGTGGCTGGAAGCCCTGGCGCACCCATTCTCTCTCTCCCTCTTTCCCTCTCTCAAATAAATAAATAAATTAAAATTTAAAAAATATTTTATTTATTTGAGAGGGAGAGAATGGGCACGCAAGGGCCTCTAGACACTGCAAACTATCTCCAGACAAACAAGCCACCTTGTGCATCTGGCTTACGTGGGTCCATGGGAATTGAACTGTGGTCCTTTGGCTTTGCAGGCAAGCGCCTTAACTGCAAAGCCATCTCTCCAGCTTTCCGTAAGCGACTTTAAGCCATCTTAATGAATGGTCAAGATTCTGAAATCTCGCCAGGCATGATGACACACGCCTTTAATTCAGAGGTAGGAGGATAGCCATGAGTTTGAGGCCAGCCTGGGACTACATAGTTAATTTCAGATCATCCTGGGCCAGAGTAAGACCCTACCTCGAAAACAAAGAAAAAAAAAGAAAAAGATTCTTAAATCTCCATGAATTTCCCTCAAATGTACCCTTAGCTCTTCATCCGCCGGGCCAATCCCTGTTACGCGTTCTTCATTGGCTCCGGAGGTGAGCCTTCCTTCTGATTGGCTAGGCGCGCCTCTCTCTCACTCCCATTGGCTGTACCCAAAGGCCACGCCCACCAACTCTATAGGCTCCTCCTCCGCCAGGGGCCCCACGGCTCTGCCGCCGCAGTTTGGAATCCGCAGGGCCAGGGGTGCGTTCCGACGCCTGGCGTGACCGGACACTCCCCTCACCAACTCGGGCACTATGTCCCCCGGAAGCCTGCGGGGCCCTGAAGGAGGAGCTGGGAAGCTGACTTCAGCTTTGGGGTTCCACGAGCTCCGGTCACCTACCGCCCCGGGCGCCGCCATCTTGATGACGTAAACCGGAAGGGGCTGGACTTTCAACACCTGCTTGTCCAGACTACTTGTGGCCACGCCCCTCCGCCTCGGAGCCCTCTTAAAGGCGCACACACCGTGTAGTTTTTTTTTTTGTTGTTGTTTTTTTTTTTTTGGTTTTTCGAAGTAGGGTCTCACTCTAGCTCAGGCTGACCTGGAATTCACTATGTAGTCTCAGGGTGGCCTCGAATTCACTGCGATCCTCCTACCTCTGCCTCCCCAGTGCTGGGATTAAAGGCGTGCGCCACCACGCCCGGCTTATTTATTTTCTAAAATTATTTTTTTTTATTTAAGAGAGAAAGAGGCAGAGAGAGAGAACGGGCGCCAGGGCTTCCAGCCACTGCAAACGAACTCCAGAAGCATGCGCCACCTTGTGCATCTAGTTTACGTGGGTCCTGGAGAGTCGAATGGGGATCCTTTGGCTTTGCAGGCAATGCTTTAATCGCTAAACCATCTCTCCAGTCCCTCTCTCTCTCTTTCTTTTGTTTTTAATTGACAACTTTCGTGAATGTAAACAATATCCCAGGGTATTCCCTCCCTCTCCCTACTTTCCCCTTTGAAACTCCACTCTCCATCATATACCCTCCCCCTCTCAATCAGTCTCTCTTTTATTTTGATGTCATGATCTTTTCCTCCTATTATGATGGTCTCGTGTAGGTAGTGTCAGGCACTGTGGATATCCAGGCCTTTTTGTGTCTGGAGGAGCACTTGTTTTGTTTTGAAACAGTCTCACTCTAGCCCAGGCTGACCCAAACTCACTCTCTGTAGATCCTCCTGCCTCAGCATCCTAAAAACCTGGGATGACAGGCTTATGCCACTCAGCCCATTTTCCATTTCCATTGGTTTTCCTGCAAATTTCATAGCTGGTTTGTTCTTTACAGCACAGTAGAGCTGCATCGTGTGTAGGTGCTCTGTTGTCGGTCCCTAGTCCTGTTTTATTTTTATTTTTTGATTTTTCCGAGGTAGGGTCTTGCTCTAGCCTAGACTGACCTGGAATTCACTGTGCAGTCTCAGGGTGGCCTTGCTTGAATTTACTGCAATCTCCTACCTCTGCCTCTCGAGTGCTGGGATTAAAGGCGTGAGCCACCATGCCGGGCCCTTGTGTTTTAAGCCATCAAGATGTGGTGACTTGTTACGGCATTGACAGGAAATGAAGAGTTGGTTCCAAGTGGGAGTTCTGTCTTGACCACTTTGACCTTGAGATGTCAGAGACATCCAAGTGTCGCTGCTGGAGCTCTAAGGGGGGGGGGGGAGTCAGGACCAAATCAAGGGCTTGGAGGGGGCCGAGGAGGAAAGCCTGCTGCCCCTCCCTTCTTTCCATGAAGGAAACCCTGACGAGGCTAGTGGAAGCTCTGTGATGACCTGAACCAGAGGACAGACAGGGAACAAGCTGGGGAGGGGTGGGGGGCAGGCACAGAGGTCAGGCGGAGACCATTCAGCCAAGGAGGCTGGGGAGGAGGGGCTGGGGAGGTGGGAGGAGTTTATGAGGGCAGGCACTTTGCACCAAGCACTAGGCCCCAGCATGGACCTGCATTTCTCAAGGCTGCGTTTGGATCCAGTGAGACAGAGGAGGAAACTTGGAAGAAAGAGGAGGGAGGGGAGGGGGAGGAGGAGAAAACAGTTAGCTGAGTCTCACTGTGGAGTGGACTTTGGGATAACTCCACAAGCCCCTCCCAGACCTTTTCTCCCTGACAGCTTCTCAGAGAACCTGTCATCTATCTGAACCTTGCTCCTTCCTGCTCTGGGTCCAGGGTTCAGACTATGGAGCTGTGGACGCAGCTGAAGGAGGCCGGGCTGGAGCCCCCAGGGCTGGGCCCACCTCCTCGGGCCCTGAGGATGCCCCCACCAGAGGACAGCCCTGGTCACACCCTCATGGCCCCGGGGACGGACACTAGAGGTGCCAGGGAAACCCTGCTGGGGATCTGGAAGGAGTTGGTGAGTGGGGATGAATGGATAGATTGGAAGGAGTTTCTAGAAGGAATCCAAGAGGTGGAGTGAGAGAATGAATGAATGAATGAATAGAAATGAATGAATACAGAAAGGGACAGGGATTAGCCAGACTTGGTGGCTCATGCCTGTAATACCAATTTAGGAGGCTAAAGCAGGGGAATTTTCAGTTTGTGGCCAATCTGGGCTTACAGAGCAAGACCCTGTCTCCAAGTAAATAAATAAAGTTAAGCAGGAGAGATGGTGGCTCAGCAGTTAAAAAGAGCACTTCCAAGCTGAAGAGATGGCTTGGCGGTTAAGGTGCTTGCCTGTGAAGCTTAAGGACCCAGGTTCAATTCTCCACGTCCCATGTAAGCCAGACGCACAAGGTGATGCAAGTGTGCAAGGTCGCATATGTTCAGTAGGTGGCACATGCATCACAGTGGCTGGAGGCCCTGGTGTGCCAATTCTCTCTCTCTCTTTCTCTCTGTGTTTCTTACTCTGGCTCCTACTCTTGTTGTCTTGCATTAAAAAAAAAAAGGTGGGGGGAGCTGGAGAGATGGCTTAGCGGTTAAGCACTTGCCTGTGAAGCCTAAGGACCCAGGTTCAATTCCCCAGGACCCACATTAGCCAGATGCACAAGGGGGTGAACGCGTTTGGAGTTCGTTTGCAGTGTCTGGAGGCCCTGGTGTGCCCATTCATTCTTTCTCTCTATCTGCCTCTTTCTCTCTCTGTCTGTCACTCTCAAATATAATAAATAAAAATGAACAACAACAACAAAAAAAGCTGTGCAAGCATGGGGCCTGAGGAAGCCTCAGAGACTGCTCAAGTTCCACCCCAGGACTCATATACACAGCTGGGGACGGCCACATGCACGTGTAATCCCGGTGTAGTGGGACACAGAGACGCGAGAATCACCAGAGCTGGAGGGACGGGGCAGCAAGCTAGGAATGAGGAAGGGACGCCAGCTCCCCTAAGAATGAAGAAAGAACGGAAGAGCTATGGAGCTGGACGACAGAGTCAGCCTGGAACTACAGGCTGAGTTCCAGGTCAGCCTGGGCTGCACTAAGACCATACCTCAAAAAGATAAACAAATAAGATAGGGCTGAGGAAATGACTCAGCAGATAAAGGCACTTCTTTACGACGCCTGCTGACCCCATGTTCCATTTCCCAGTACCCCGTCAAGCCAGTGCACAAAGTGGTGAATGTGCCTGGAGTTTGTTTACAGAGGCAAGAGGCCCTGGTGTACACATTCTCTCCTCTCTCTCTTTTTGTCTTTCTGTCTCTCAAATAAACAACAATAAAAAAATTAAACCATAAATTTACTTTTTTTTTTTTTTTTTCGAGGTAGGGTCTCACTCTGTCTCAGGCTGACCTGGATTTAACTATGTAGTCTCAGGGTGGTCTCGAACTCACAGCGATCCTCCTACCTCTGCCTCCCAAATGCTAGGATTAAAGGCATGCACCACCACACTGGGCTAAATTTACTATTTTTTAATTCAATATGGGGGCTGGAGAACTCGCTCAGTGGTGAAAGGCACTTGCTTGCAAAATCTGAAGGCCCTGGTTCTGTTCCCACATAAAGCCAGATGCACTAAGTGGTGTGTGCATCTAGAGTTCATTTGCAGTGTCAGGAAGCCCTGGTGTGTCCATACCCACTCTCTTTGACCCCTCTCTCAAATAAATAAATAAATTTTAAAAGTCAAATATGCCAGGCATGGTGGCACACACCTTCATTCCCAGCACTCGGGAGGCAGAGGTAGGAGGATCGCTGTGAGTTTGAGGCCAGCCTGAGACTACATAGTGAATTCCAGGTCAGCCTGGGCTAGAGTGAGACCCTACTTGAACTCCCCCCTGTGCTTCCCTCCACCCCCCCCCCAAAAAAAAAAGAGCTGGAGAGGCAATGGCGGGGTGTGAGGTAGAAATTAAGAGGCACCATGCGAAGCAGGGTGGCACTGAGAGCCCAGGGTGCCTGCGAAGGCCCTACCCAGGTGCTGGGAACCTGCTCCCACCCAGCTCCTGGAAGACCCTCTTGCCCCGTCTGGCAAGTCCATGATGTCCCTTTTCTTGGGGAGTGTGGGTCGAGGTAGGATCTCACTCTGGCCCAGGCTGACCTGGAACTCACTGTGTAGTCTCATGGCGATCCTTCAACCTCTGCCTCCCTAGTGTTGGGATTAAAGGCGTGCACCACCATGCCCAGCCCCATGATGTCCTTTTATCTCACAGAGGAACCTACGTCGAGTGGATGTCCAGTTGTTGGGCCAGCTGTGCCACCTGGGGCTGGAGATAGGAGCGCTGCGGGAGGAACTGCTCACCATCCTGGAGGAGGAGGAGGAGGAAAGTGGTGGTGAGGAAGAGGATGAAGAGCCCCAGAGGATGCAGGAGGAAGGACTTCCGGGGCCTTCCTACCCGACCCTGGGCCTCCCTGACTTTGAGATGACTATCTGAGATGTTTTTCTCTGACACACACTTGAGCTGCGCCGCTAAGTAAAGAGATTTGAAGACTTGGACTCAAGGTGCTCCTTCAGCAGGCGCTGTCTCCGAGGATGTCTGGGGCAGAGGGATCCAGGCTGCAGCGTTCCAGTCAGTGGGTTTGGTTGTAGCTTAGGGAGGGGCTCAGAAACCGCAGGTGTGTGGCAGAGCAGCAGAGCCTCTGGTGTGGCCTGGAGATGGGAAGGTTTGCAGAACTGATGATATTTGAGGAGGGACCTCCTATGTGGGAGGTACCAATGGATATTTAGCAGTTAAAACTTGGTGAGGGACTAGAGAAATGGCTTAGTGGTTAAAACACTTGCCTGCAAAGCCAAAGGACACAGGTTTGATTAAGCAAGACTCACATAAGCCAGATGCACAAGGGTGTGCAAGCATCTGGAGTTATTTTGCAGCAGCTGGAGGCCCTTGCATGCCCATTCTTTCTCTTTCTCTCTCTCTCTCTCTCTCTCAAATAAATAAAGAAAAATAAAAAATATTTAAAACTTGGTGAGCCATGAGGGAGTGGTGGTGCACGCCTTTAATCCCAGCACTTGGGAGACAGAAGTAGAAGGATCACCATGAGTTAGAGGCCACCCTGAGACTACATAGTGAATTCCAGGTCAGCTTGGGCCAGTGAATCCCTACAAAAACAAAAGCTGATCTGGAATTCAGTCTGTAGTTCTAGGGTGGCCTCAAACCCACCCTGACTCCTGAGGGCTAGGATTAAAGGCGTGTGCCACCATGCCCAGCCCTCTTTTTTTTCTTAAATTTAATTTTTTTTTTAAATTTGCAGAGAGAGAATGGGTGCACCAGGACCCCTAGCCTCTGAAAACTAGTTTAAGATGCATTGCCACTTTGTGCATCTGGCTTTATGTGGGTACTGACCCTGGTCATCCAGCTTTGCAGGCAAACGCCTTAAACACTGAACCATCTCTCCAACCCTCTTTTGGATTTTGAGATAGGGTCTCACAATGTAGCTCTGGCTGGCATGGAACCAAAGCTAGCCTGGGGCTCCCATTGATCTTGCCTCATTCTCTCTTGATGAGATTGTACATCACCCTCATTCTAACAGTAACAAATGGTTATAAAGACTAAAAGCCGGGCGTGGTGGCGCACGCCTTTAATCCCAGCGCTTGGGAGGCAGAGGTAGGAGGATCGCTGTGAGTTCAAGGCCACCCTGAGACTACATAGTGAATTCCAGGTCAACCTGAGCTAGAATGAGACCCTACCTCAGAAAACAAACAAACAAACAAAAAACAAAAAACAAACAAACACAAAAAAAAAGCCGGGTGTGATGGCACACACCTTTAATCCCAGCACTTGGGAAGCAGAGGTAGAATGATCACCATGAGTTCAAGACCACCCTGAGACTACATAGTGAATTCCAATCAGCCTGGGTTAGAGTGAGACCCTACCTGGAAAAAAACAAAACAGCCTGGCATGGTGGCGCACATCTTTAATCCTGGCACTTGGGAGGCAGAGGTAGGAGGATCGCTATGAGTTCAAGGCCACCTGAGACTACATAGTGAATTCCAGGTCCCTACCTTGAAAAACCAAAAAAAAAAAAAAAAAGAGGACTAAAGCTAACCCGAGATAATTTGGCCCAGGGACCTGTGATGTTCCAACTCTTCATAATTGTGGAGGATTTAATCACTCAATTAGGCCTGTATAATCTTTAACGCAGGCGTGGCTTTTCTCTGGGATCTTCAGTTCACACCATTAAGCAATAACTCCCCATCTCCCAACCCTGCTTCCTGGCAGCCACTGTAGACTTTCTGTATCTCTGTGAACTTAACTACTCTATGTGTCTCCCACAGGTGGAGTAGCAAGGTAGTTATCCTTCTGTGACTGGTTTATTTCTGTTATGCCCAGTTCTCAGCACTGCCAGTGACCACCAAGGAGAACCAAACACGTATGCAAGGGCAAGGAGCTTTATTTCAGGCTTAAGCTCGGTCTCTTGACTTCACCAATGCAGTGGATCCGTACAAGAGCCCCGAGCCCCTGGGATTTGAACATAGAAGAAGGGGATGGGTACATAATTGGTTGATTTAAAAAGTGTACTCTTCTGGTTGGTTTAGGATTTTGGCGGGCAAAGTTGGCAGGCTGGGGCTAGGGGAATTGAACTTATCTTATGACTTCAGGAATGTATGGCATAATGTTTCCAGTAACTGTTAAACCCACCCTTACTAGAAGATAAAAAACTTAGATCTTGCCGGGAAACAGAAACTTAGGCCTGCTGAGGACTCTGAAGCCTGTCATGGCGTCCATCTGGTTCCTAAGTCCTTCAATTTCAACATTGAAATGTTGTAGCATGTGTCAGTATTTCTTTTCTTTCTTCTCTTTTCTCTTTTCTTTATTTTATTTTATTTATTTATTTGACAGAGAAAGAGAGAGAGAGAATGGGTGTGTCAGGGCCTCCAGCCATTGCAAATGAACTCCAGACGAGTGCTCCCCTTGTGCATCTGACTAACATGGGTCCTGGGGAATCGAACCTGGGTCCTTTGACTTTGCAGGCAAACGCTTTAACCGCTAAGCCATCCCTCTAACTCATCTTTTCTTTTGAGGCAGGGTCTCACTGTAGCCCAGGCTGATCTGGAACTCACTATGTAGACTCAGAATGTCCTCCAGCTCACTGTGATTCTTCTACATCTGCCACCAATATATTGTTGAGAATTTTTACATCTGTGTTCATGAGGGAGATTGGTCTCTAATTTTCTTTTTTTTTTTTTTTTTGTTCTATCTTTGCCTGGTTTTGGTATCAGGGTGATGGTGGCTTCATAGAAGGAGTTTAGTAGGATTCCTTCTTTTTCTATTTTATGGAAAAGGTTAAGAAGCATTGGTGTTAGTTCTTCCATGAAGGTTTGGTAAAATTCACCAGTGAATCCATCTGGGCCTGGACATTTTTTAGTTGGGAGATTTTTTTTTTTTTTTTTTTGGTTGGTTTATTTATTTGAGAGCGACAGACAGAGAGAGAAAAAGAGGCAGATAGAGAGAGGGAGAGAGAATGGGCATGCCAGGGCCTCCAGCCATTGCAAACGTACTCCAGATGCATGTGCCACCTTGTGCATCTGGCTTACGTGGGTACTGGGGAATCAAGCCTCGAACTGGGGTCCTTAGGCTTCACCGGCAAGTGCTTAACCGCTAAACCATCTCTCCAACCCCAGTTGGGAGATTTTTGATAATTGCTTGGATCTCCATACTTGTTATAGGTCTATTTAAGTGGTTAATCTCTTCTTGATTTAATTTAGGTAGGTCATATGTAACAAGAAAATCATCCATATCTTTCAGATTTTCAAACTTAATGGAGTATATGCTCTTATAGTATGTCCCTATGATTTTTTGAATTTTTCTAGTATCTGTTATGATGGTGTCTTTTTCATCTCTAATTTTATTAATTTGTGTCTCTTCTCTCTTTCTTTTGGTCAGATTTGCTAAAAGTTTATCAGTCTTGTTTATCCTTTCAAAGAACCAACTCTTTGTTTCATTGATTCTTTGGATTTTTTTGTTTTGTTTTGTTTTGGTTTCTATTTCATCAATTTTTGCCCTAATCTTTATGATTTCTTCCCATCTATTGATTTTCAGTTTGCCTTGTTCTTCTTTTTCCAAGGCCTTAGGTGAAGCATTAAGTTGTTTACTTACGAAATTTCTAATTTCTTATTATAGACACTTTAAGCTAGAAATTTCCCTCTTAGGACTGCCTTCATTGTGTCCCAAAGGTTTGGTATGTTGTGTTCTCACTATCATTTGATTCTATGATTTTTTTTTTTTTTTTTTTTTTTTTTGGTTTTCTGAGGTAGGGTCTCACTCTAGCTCAGGCTGACCTGGAATTCACTATGGAGTCTCAGGGTGGGCTTGAACTCACAGCAATCCTCCTACCTCTGCCTCCTGAGTGCTGGGATTAAAGGTGTGCGCCACCACGCCCGGCTTTTTTTTGGTTTTTCGAGGTAGGGTTTCACTCTAGTGATTTCCTTCTTGATTTCTTCATTGACCTATTCATCATTTAGTAGTGTATTGTTTAGTTTCCATGACTTTGTGTATGCTCTATAGCTTTTCTTTCTATTGATTTGTAGTTTGATTCCATTGTGGTCAGATAGAATGCAAGGAATTATTTCAGTTTTCCTGTATTTGTCAAGATTTGCTTTGTGTCCTAATATATGGTCTATTTTAGAGAATGTTCCATGTACTGCTGAAAAGAATGTATATTCTGTAGCATTTGGATGAAATGTCCTGTATATATCTCTTAGGTCCATTTCTTCTATGACCTCATTTAATCCAGATGCCTCTCTGTTTATTTTTTGCTGGGATGACCTGTCAATTGATGAGAGTGGGGTGTTGAAGTCACCCACTACAACTACAACTGTGTTTGGTATTATCTGCGACCTTAGTTCTAATAGCATTTGTTTGATAAAGTTGGGAACCCCCATGTTAGGTGTGTACATGTTTATGATTGTAATGTCCTCCTGTTGGAGTGTGCCTTTAATCAATACAAAGTGACCTTCCTTATCTTTCCTAACTAATGTTGGACTGAAGTCTACCTTGTCAGATATTAGGATAGCAACCCCTTTTTGTTTTCTAGGCCCATTTGCTTGAAACACCGTTTTCCAATCTTTCACCCTAAGTTAGTGTCCATTCTTTGTAGAAAGCTGAGACAACAAATTGAAGGATCTTGCTTTTTAACCCAGTCTGCAAACCAATGTCTTTTGGTTGGGGCATTGAGGCCATTGATATTAACAGTCATTATTGAAACGTGTGTATTTATTTTTGCCTTTTTTTTTGTTTTGTAGTTCTTCTGGTTTTACCTTTGCTCTCTTGTGTTAACTAGTATTTGAGTATGGTTTGTTTTTTCCAGGTTCCTTATATGTGTTCTTTTCTTTCACTTCAGCATGGAGGATTCTCTCAAGTATTTTCTGTAGATCTGGCTTTGTCTTCAAATACTCCTTTAGTCTGTTTTTGTTGTAGTATGTCCTCATTTCTCTGTCTATTTGAATGGATAGCTTTGCAGGATAAAGTAACCTTGGTTGACAGTTGTTATCTTTCAGAACTTGGAATACATCACTCCAAGCCCTTCTGGCTTTTAAAATTTGTGTTGAGTAATCTGCTGTGATCCTGATGGGCTTGCCTTTGTAGGTAACTTGATTTTTCTCTCTAACTGCTTTCAATATTTTTTCTTTGGTTTGTGTGTTTGGTAGTTTAATTATAATATGGAAAGGAGAGGTTCTTTCCAGGTTTTGTCTGGTTGGTGTTCTAAAGGCTTCCTGTATCTGCATTGGCACCTGTTTCCCAATTTGGGGGAAGTTTTCTTCTATGATTTTGTTGAAAATGCCTACTATGCCTTTGAAGTGAAATTCTTCTCCTTCTACTATACCCTGAATTCTTATGTTTCATCTTTTCATAATGCCCCAAATATCTTGAAAGTCACATTCATACTTTCCTATTAGTTTGTCTTTCTTTTTGTTGGACTGTATTAGATCTGCCACCTGGTCTTCTAGCTTAGATATTCTGTCCTCTCCTTCATCCATTCTACTGGTGAGATTTTCTACAGAGTTTTTTATTTCATTGACTGTGTTCTTCATTGCTATTAATTCTGACTGGTTTTTCTTTATTATTTCCATTTCCTTATTTATGTCTTGTATTGACCTTCTCATTTCATTAAATAGGTTTCCTGTGTCTTCACTGATTCCTTTGATTTCCTCTTTGATTTCTTTGAACATATTTATAATCATTCTTTTGAAACCTTTCTCAGGCATTTCCTTTAAATCAGTTTCACTGGAGGTCATTTTGGATGCATTAATACTTTTTGATGGATTTATATTGTCTTGATTTTTGTGTTTCTTGTGTTGTAATAATGTACATATTTTTGCATCTTGGATTAATTTAATGCTTGGATTTTCTAATTAGCTGCAGTATTATTAGATGTATCAATCAATCTGATGTTATATATCTTCAGGGTAGGAGCTTGATGTGTTAGGTGTGGTACTTAAGACTCTCAGAGTATCTAGAAAAGTGACCCTTGATGTTGGGTTTGCCTGCTACAAGAGTATTCAAGTAGGCTGAGTGGAACAAAATATAGGCAGATTCCATTTAACTAAACAATGGATACATTCAGTGAAATACACAACAGAGTATTTATGGAAGAGTAGGTATTGTGACAACCAGATCCTCTAACAAAGTCACTGTCCCTTAGGGTGTGTGTTGCCCCACACCCTTAATCCTGTCAACTATGAGGCTAAGATTTTGGTCTGTTGAGGATTCCAAGTCAGCTTGTGACCAAGTGAGACCCTCCCCTAATGTACAACAGAAGAGGAAACAAAGGCATTATAAATCAGGAAGCAACAAATGACCAGCCCAAAATATATCTTATTTAAGAATTGCAGCCGACTGCGGTGGCGCACACCTTTAATCCCAGCACTCAGGAGGCAGAGGTAGGAGGATTGCTGTGAGTTCGAGGCCAGCCTGAGACTACATAGTGAATTCCAGGTCAGCCTGGGCTAGAGCAAAACCTTACCTCAAAAAAAAAAAAAAAAAAAAAAAAAAAAAAGGGCCAAATCCAACCATCCATGATGTTTAACATATAATTTATCCTGACATGGAAGGTTCAATTAGCACTTCCAATTCAAGCCTATATACCAGGCTTATTTGACGGGTACTGACCTGGTGTAATTCCAGTTACCTTTTGGGATGGTTTTGGTCTCAATTATGCTGTGCTCCTGCTTGGGTCCCTCTTTCCTGCGCTCTGGGCTCAGGTAGGCTGGCCGGGTCGCTGGATCACTGCTCCGATTGCCTGTGCCGGGTGCTGTGTAGGTGCGCTCCCTTCACCCAGTCTGTGGTGCTTGCTGGCACTTGTGCTGGTGGTGGGGGAGGGGCGGCTGTGGATGGTGGCTGGAGTTCACGCTGATCCTCGAGATCCTCTTCCTCATGAGCTGCTCCTCCATTCTTCCCTGCCGTCCTTCCTTCACGTTTCTTGAGTTTGTGAGCAGGCTGGTGTGAGTGGAGAATCCCGTCACCTGGCTCTTCCTGCAGCTCAGGCTGAGCCTTGCGGGCTGTGACCACGCGGACCTGGTTCCACGGCTTCTGGAGCCGCTGCTGC
This sequence comes from Dipus sagitta, assembly GCA_036346955.1. NCBI lineage: Eukaryota > Metazoa > Chordata > Mammalia > Rodentia > Dipodidae > Dipus > Dipus sagitta. The sequence goes on along the minus strand of CM070787.1, from coordinate 73,875,561 downwards.
CTGCTTCTGTGCGTCCTACGTGCTCTGGATCTCTCCTACGTCTCTGCTGCAGTTGATGATTTCTTATACATCTCACTTTTTAGTAGAAGAGTGTATTTTGCTGGGGATTTTTTTTTTGGGGGGGGGTTATTCTCCCGTAGGCTGCTTTGGCATGGTTCCTAGGATGTAATCTTAGCCGGAAGTCCCAGTTTTAACTCTGGCCTAGGCTGACTTTGAAGTCAGAACTATACTCCTACCTCAGATCTTCTAAGTGCTTGGATTAAAGGCAAGAGCCCCCACACCCAGCTCAAACTGTCTGGTTTGTTCATTTATTTATTCATTTATTTTTTAGAGAGAGAGAGAGAGAGAGAGAATTGGCACATCAGGGCCCTAGCTACTGTAATCAAAGCCCAGACTCTTGCTCTACCTAGTGAGCATGTGCAACCTTGCACTTGCCTCACTTTTGTGCATTTGGTTTCATGGGATCTGGAGAGTTGAACATGGGTCCTTAGGCTTCGCAGGCAAGCGCCTTAACCGCTGAGCCATCTGTCCAGCCCCCATTTAAAAAAATTAGTTTATTTATTTATTTATTTGCAAACAGAGAGGGCAGAGGGAGATAACAGGTGCACCAGGGTCTCTTGCCACTACAAACAAACTCCAGATGCATGTACCACTTTGTGCATCTGGCTTTACATGGGAACTGGGGCTCTGAACCTGGGCCACCAGGTTTTGTATGCAAGCATCTTTAACTGTTGAGCCATCTTCCAAGCCCTTACCCTGGCTTTTTATCCATTGTCCAAACAGACTTGGGAAGATGCCAATCACATGCCTGCTTTTACCTTTCTCAACCCTCCCTGAACCTCTGAGGTTGCTGCTGTGCCAGGAGTTCCTAAGCAGCAGGGTGGCCACAGGACAGGCTCATGGGCAGGCCTGAGTCAGCTCAGCAAGTCCACTTGGACAGGGGAGTTTCCTTGGACCCTTCCCCAGGAGACGCGGATCCTCAGCCCCTGACGTCCCACCACCACATCCATTCTCCTTAGACATGAAGATCATTCTCCCTGCACACACCAGGCCCAGCAGACATCCACCATGGCGAGAAGTGGGGTCTCTCAGGGAAGCAGGGTTCCCAGCAGCCTGGCTATTCCAAGGGTGGTCTTGGGAACTGAAATCACAGGGGAGGAGGGAAGAGGGAATGAATGCAAGACTGAGAGCATGTGGAAGTTTGAATATGACTGCATGTCTCCACACCCCCCCCCATAGCATTGGTAATATTTTAAGCTTCCTGCTGAAGTCTCCAGAAGCCTCCTGGAGAAAGTGTTACTGAGGGCGGAGGTGCAACCTGGGGTCCCAGCCTAAGGTGTATTTGGGGAGGATGATTTTGATCCAGCCCAAAGGTGTGTGGAGAGCTGTTTGGGCTCTGGCTGCTGGTGCTGTCTCTCTGCTTGGACCTATGAAAGGGAGCCAGCTTTGCCCACCATTGATGGCATTCCCCTGGACTCTCTAAGCTTGAAATAAATTCCTTCCTCCCATAAGCTGTGTCTGGTTGGATGTTCGTCCCAACAATATGGAGCTGACTACAACAGAGGGGAAGAGACAGAGGCACTCTGGACCCAGAGTCCATCCCCAGCCCATATGTCCCTCCTGGGAGAGGCTCTGCTCAGAGGGACACCCGAGTCCAGGAGCAGCGTGAGGGCTGAAGCTCTTCTCTGTGGAAGAGGACAGAACAGGCGGCAGAGAACCTGGAGTCAGCCTCAGCTCCTCACTGCCCAGGGTGTGTCTCCATGTTAGAGACTGCTGCTCACAGGTGAGGGGATCGTGCGTGTGGAAGGAGGGTGAGCAGAGACTGGTTGGGGTACCCCAGGGAAGAAAAGACCCTGAGAGGGGACACAGGACTTCTGCTTGGAGCCTGAGGGGTAAGGACACAGGAAGGATGGAAACTCAGCAACAGAAAGCTCTGGAGACCTGGACATTGGCCGTGTTAATGTTCTGTGGCTGCTATTTATACCCAACAGACTGAAGAACTGGAAGGAAGAAACACTATTATTAATAACTACTTTCCTAACTGGCATTCCTCTTAAGCCCTGAAAGACAATCCCAATACAGAGACATCCCAGGCTGAGAGTAATCCAGGACTACCATGTCCTCCTACTCATGTAAAGATACAAAAACTTATCCTTGGTAAATAGACAAAAACAAAAATTGATAGTTATGGCCTGTGTAATTACAAATACCTATTGCAGTCATGTATGTGACTTTTTTTTTTTTTTTTTTGGTCTTTCGAAGTAGAGTCTCGCTCTATCCCAGGCTGACCTGGAATTCACTCTGTAGTCTCAGGGTGGCCTTGAACTTATGGCGATCCTCCTTCCTCTGCCTCCCGAGTGCTGGGATTAAAGGCATGCACCACCACACCTGCCTTTTTTTTTTCCCAAGGCTAATTTTTTGAGGCAGAGTCTCACTGTAGTCTAGACTAACCTGAAACTCAATCTGTAGCCTCAGGCTGGTCTCAAACTCATAATGATCCTCCTACCCCAGCCTCCTGAGGGCTGGGAGTAAAGGCGTGTGCTACCATGCCCAGTTTTTTTTTTTAAGTTCTTTCACTAGTAACTACCCATGGGCTACTGGGCTAGGTTGTCCTGACAGAGAAAATGTTACAGGAAACTGAGTCACACAGAGCTGGCACCAGAGATGGAGAATCAGAAAATTTATTCATGTTGGCATGACTTAGGGGAATAACTTCCAAAGCCTGAGTCCTGAGCTCTGATAGCTCAAAGCTTTATAGACAGAATGGCAGGCAGTCTGACATCATCTTGAATTCTTTCCACTGTTGGTGGGTTACAAGTCTGTAAGGTTTCATGATTTGGGGGCACAGACAGAAAATTCCTTAGCAGTCAGTGATAAGTACAAATGTAGACCAGAAAGCTGTGTGTTCAGGGGTGTTTGTGTCTATGGCTGCCCTAGCCATGTAGCATACAACCAGATGCGGCTTCAAAGACAGGGAGGAGAGTCGTGGTCATGCTGTCTTCCTGGTAAAACATGTACAGTAGAAATTGTTTTGCAGTGTCATCTGGGCCTGGTTTCTTTGTTAAATTTCTTCTACCACAATATATGTTCCTGCAGTAACACACAGAGAGTCCCCCAGACCCTAAGAGGGATGCTCCACCAGGTGACTCTGCTCTGGTGTTAGAAGTAAAAGAACCAGAGGCTCGTGACTTAGCAGCCCTTCGATGGCTGACGGCGGTCAGCACCACGGACAGTGTCAGCAGCCGGAGCTGCAAAGGCCTGCAGCTGGAGGAGGGACGTGAAGAGAGCGACAGGCAGGTGTCCCTCCTCCTCCCAGCGCTTGAGGACTGAGGCAGGAGTGCTTGAAGCCAGCCTTGGTCACATAAACAGATCTCTTTAAAAAAAACATTTTTAAAGCCCAGTGTGGTGGTGCACACCTTTAATCCCAGCACTCTGGAGGCACAGGTAGGAAGGAGGACTGCTGTGAGTTCTAGGCCACCCTGAGACTACATAGTGAATTCCAGGTCAGGCTGGACTACAGCGAGACCCTACCTCGAAAAACCAAAATAATAATAATTATTATTAATATTTAATGATGTTATTTTTAAAGGGCTCTGGGCCAGGTTTGGTGGCCCACGCCTTTTTTTTTTTTTTTTTTTTTCCTGAGGTAGGGTCTTACTCTAGCTCAGGCTGACCTGGAATTCACTATGGAAAGATACGAAAGATACGAAAGATACCACACATGTCTGCCCACGCCTTTAATTGCAGCACTCGGGAGGCAGAGGTAGGAGGATCACTGTGAGTTCGAGGCCACCCTGAGACTACATAGTGAATTCCAGGTCAGCCTGGGACACAGTAAGACCCTACCTCAAAGGAAAAAATAAAACAAAAAATGGTGGGCTGGGGAGATGGCTCAGCTAGCATGGCCTACGCAGCAGTGAACAGTCAGAGACCCTGCCTCAAACAAGGTGGAAAGTGAGGACCAGCACCTGGGGTGTCCTCTGACCCATGCACGCGTGCCATGGCACATGTGTTCCTGCACGCGCATGTGAATGTGCACGCATCACTCACACGCACAGATTAGAGAAACATCAAGCGCTTTTGTATTTCAGCACCGATGATGGAATGTTCGAGAAACTCCCGAGAGGAAGGACAGTGCACACTGCGCATGTTGTCCACTCCTGACGTCCCCAGCTTTCTCCCATCATCGTTTGCTCTGCTCGGGACGCTTTCAGGGGCCACTCTTCAAGGACAGCAACAAATCTTAGTCTTCCTTGGTGTTACTTTTGTCATCGCTGGGACCAAAGCACGTGACAGAAACCACTTGCAGGGGGGAAGATCTGCTCTGGCCCATGCTTTCCTGGGAACTGCTGTGGTTTCTTGGTCCCACCTCCTGTGGTTTCAACGAGCCTCAAGACAGCACCCCCAACTGGGAACCAAGCATTAACAACACATAAGCCTGCTGGGGGCATGGCATATCCACAGTATGGCCCCATCAAGAAATGGGCTTCTTTTCCCTTCATGCTCCTGCTGTCCTCAGCTCCCCAGGGCTGCGGTTATAGGTGCACACTGCCACCTGGTATTTACGTGGGTCCTGGGAACCAAGCTCAGGTGCTCATCCTTTGAGGCAAGCACTCCATCCACTGAGCTACCCCCCCACCCCAGCCCCAGATGGTAACCTGCAAATAGTCTTTCTTCAGATTTGCAGAACATCTGGTCGCCTTCAGATGTCAGAGTGTCTAAATGCCTCTCTTTATTTTTTAGTCTGTGCAGCAAGTAACCAAAGCACGCTACTTGCTCTGTCCACCTATGAACTGTAGGAGCCAGGAAGAGGTGGGGGCCGTACCTCAGTGGTCCAGCACTGGCCTCACATATACAAAGCCAGGGATGAGATTTCCAACACTCACACTGGCAAACCATGAAGTAGCACTGGCCAGTCAAGGTTGATTGTGATTTTGCAGCCAGAGAAGAAGAAAAGGAGAGAAGGACTGGAGACATGACTTAGTGGTTAAGGTGTTTGCCTGCAAAGCCAAAGGATCCCGGTTCAATTCTCCAGGATCCATGTAAGCCAGATGCACAAGGGGGCGCATGCATCTGGAGTTCATTTGCAGTGGCTGGAGGCCCTGGTGTACCCTTTCTCTCTCTGTCTCTCTGTCTGTCTGCCTCTTTCTCTGTCAAATAAATAATAAAATATATTTTAAAAAGAAAGAAAGAAAAGGAGAGAAATGCACTGGATGATACAGACGCCCTCCACAGGTTCCCTCCCTGCCTTGCCTTCTTTCCCTACCCACCAGAGCCCTTCGCCGACCTGAGTTCTCCGAGATGGAAGGGCAAGGCAGGGTCCCACTATAGCCCAGAATGACCTGGAACTCACTGTATCCCGGGCTGACCTCAAACTCACAGCGAACCTCCTACCTCAGCCTCCCCAGTGCTGGGACTGTAGGCGTGAGCCACCACGCCCGGCTTCAAAATGGAGCGTCGAGGACAGCAGCCCCTCCACCTCCCAGGGTGCTGGCCTTTGAACTGCTTTGAGCTGCTGGCCTGGGCCCAGCAAAGCACCTGGATGTCACCGGTCCAGCTCTTCAGCTCTTGGGCCCCTTCCTGGACATGGTGGGCATTTCGTGGACCACAGGACAAAGCAGAAAGATAACCCTGCAATTTTATTGGATTATGCAAAAGGGGATAGAGTGTTTTTCCAGTCCAGCTGGTTGGTTAGGTTCTGAAGGCAGGCAAGAGGCCTAAGAGGATGCCCCAAGAAGGCCGTGGACCAGAAGGCCCTGAACCAACAACCTGGGACTTCTCTAAGATGTTAAGGATCTCAGTCACCCGGATGCTCCCGATACGCTGAAAATCTGTTAAAAGCTTGTGGTGCTCTCGGGCACAGCCCATGAGGAGGAAGGAGGTATTGAGAGCCCCTGGGAGGAAGAAAGGGAAGAATCAAAGACACTTCTTATGGAGACAGGGTCTTCTATAGCCCAGACTGGCCTCACACTCACTGCAGATCTGAGGACAACCTGCCCCTCTCTCCCAAGCACTAGGGTCACAGGCGTGCTGGCAGAGCACTGTACCCAGATCCCGTGGTGCTGAGGGTGGGACTCAAGCCTTCATGCACGCTAGGAAAGCACTCTACCAACTGAGCCCCACTCCCAGCCCTGAGCCAGGGGCACCCTGAAGACTCAGACCCTGCTCTCCGACCAGAGACCTGAGCACCTTACTCCCTTCTCCTTGCGAGTTATATGCCCAGTCCCCTGCGCCCCAATGCCATCTCTGAATCTCACCAGCCTCTCTCAGATGCGTGAAGGCACCAGAAACCATACAGCCCAGGACAGTCTTTTGATAAAGTCCCTGCCTCCTTACCTGCCTGAAGACTTAAGGTGGAACTGTAACATGTAGGAGCAGTAAAGGGGCAAGTCCGAGTGGTGACAGAATTTGGAAGGCATTCCTTGTCGTGCGTGCCCACGCACGTTGGACAACTACGGGAAGAAGGTGTTATAGACTTAGGAGCATTGGCCTTGAGTTTCACAAAAGGCTCCAGGTTGGTGAGGTTGTTGCAGAGATAGGTCCGGCAGACGTGGCTGTAGGAGGCAATGGACACTCCGGGCGGAGAGATGAGGTAGGAGATTTGCGGAGGGTGAGATAAGGCTGAGGCACAGCCTTTAAAACCCACGACTCCCCTACTGGTCTCTGAGGACAGAGGTTAGAGAGGTCTGGTCAGCTTGTTGCCTCACCTAGAGTCCGCCCTTCCCTCTCCCCTGGAATTCCAGTCCCCGACCAGCTCTGCCCCTCCCTGAGGACAAGTGATGGGGGCAGAGGGGCTCAGCTCACTGCCTCACCCACAGCCCTCCCTGGGCTTCCAGCACCCACCTGGCTCCGGCCCCGGGTCCACTAACTACAGCCCAGTTGCACAGGCATAGTCGCCGGCGTCTAAATCTGTGTCTCCTTGTCCTTCTAGTCGCAGAAGCCCCTCTGCCACTCTCCCCCAAGCTGCCCACCTCCATTCTATCCTCTTCTCCAGCCCACACTACAAACTGGGTTGTCCTGTGCCCCAGCCAGCGACCTGACTTGTCCCCAAACATTCAACAAGCTAAACATCCGAAACCCTGGTCCTGGGTGTCGGGAATGGTCACCTGTCTCAATAAGCAGGATGGTCTCCTCGCAGCCCTCTCTCAATTGACACACCATGCTCCTCATGAGAAGCCACTGCCAGTTCTGGAAAGTGACAGCTCTAAAGAGGGAGGCCGTTGCTTCATAGCACAAAAGTGCTCCCGTTGCTAGGGAGAGAACAGTCTTCCACATCAGCTTCTAGGGACAGCACCCACTGACCACAGACCCTGTTCTGAGGGACCCAGATACACAGCCCACCTTCCCCCGGGGAAGAGGCCAGCCTCCCACCTTTTGGGCTCTTATAGCATCCAGCCCCACAAGACATACGAGGCAGAAAGGAGACAGCCCCTAGGAGGCACAGCAGCTGAGGAGGTTGCAGGTACACAGGCCCCATGGTCCTGTGTGAGGGTCCTGGGATGCTGGAGGTCAGTCTGGAAGCAATTTCAGCTGGAGTGCCAACTTGGCTCTTGTCAGATGCTGAATTCTCTGTCCACCTGCTCCAGCTGACTGTTTCTGGAGCAGAGAGTTAACTGAGTCAGCTACTGCGAGATGGGTTCCCCCGAGACCTCCAGTGACACGTGCCTCCCATCTCCATCTCCATCTCTGTCTCCCCGCCGATCTAACTTGCACCCAGCGCATCTCAGATCATGGCACGTGCGCTCTCTCTCCTACTTAGGTCATCAGTCTGGACATCGTACTTGTTGCGGTCACTTTCTTGTTGCTGGGAAGAGCGTCCAATCAGACACAGCTTATGGAAGGGGGTTATTTCAGGCTTACAAAATCCAGGGAAACGCCATCAATGGCAGGCAAAGCTGCCCACTTCCATAGGTCCACGCAGAGAAACCACCACAAGAAGCAAACGCCAACACCAGCAAGCGGGAGCCACCTGAGCTCAAACTACTCCTCTGACACCTCGTAGGGCCCGACTCAGATCTGCCCTCAAACACACCTTATGGCTGGACTCCAGGATCTGTCCCCAGTGACATGCCTCGCTTCCCCAGTAGCAGAGATCCGAAGGTGTCACTGCAGATCTCAACAGAGCCTACTCCAGGGCTATACACACAGCTCAGCAGTTAAGATGCTTGCCTGCAAAGCCTAACGGCCCTGGTTCAAGTCTCCAGCACTTAAGGAAAGGTAGATGCACAAGGTGGCGCATGCGCCTGGAGTTCGTTTACAGCAGCTAGAAGCCCTGGTATGCCCATTCATTCACTCATATTCGTTTTCATTCTATCTCTCCTTGGAAGTAAATAAATAATGGGCTTACTAAAGAAGTATTTAGAAGTAAATGGAAGACCCACATGGTGACACACACTTAATCCTAGCGCTGGGGAAGCTGAGATAAGAGGATCACTTTGAGTTCCAGGCCACCATGGGATACAGAGGGTTCAAGGTCATCTTCTGTTATATACTGAGTTCAAAGCCAGCCCTAGGGGCTGGAGAGATGGCTTAGTGATTAAGGTACTCGCCTGTGAAGCCAAAGGACCTGGGTTCAATTCCCCAGTACCTCACATAAGCCAGATGCACAAGGTAGCGCATGCATCTGGAGTTTGGTAGCAGCGGCTAGGAGCCCTGGCTGGCCCATTCTCTTTCTCTGGTGGCGCACGCCTTTAATCCCAGCACTTGGGAGGCAGAGGTAAGAGGATCACCATGAGTTCCAGGCCAGCCTGAGACTACATAGTGAATGCCAGGTCAACCTGGACTACAGTGAAACCCTACCTCTAAAAATAATAATAATAACAATAATAAATTTAAAAATAAAAAAAGTTGGGTGTGGGGGCACACGCCTTTAATCCCAGCACTTGAGAGATAGAGGTAGGAGGATTGCCTAGAGTTTGAGGCTCCCTAAAGACTACATAGTGAATTCTAGGTCAGCCTAGAGTGAGACCCTACATTGAAAAAAACAAACAAAAAATTAAAAAAAAAAACCAAAAAACAGCCTAATACAGGAGACCCAAAAGAGAAGAAGAAAAAAAAAAAAATGGAGAGAAACCCCAGAATTTTGGAGGTAGAGACAGGAAGATCAGGAACTCAAGGTCATCCTCAGGTACATGGCAAGTACAAGGGCAGCCTGAGCTACATAAGACCCAGCCTCAGATAAAGGAGGGAAGGGGCTGGAGAGATGGCCCAGTGGTTGAGGCGCCTGCCCACAAAGCCTAAGGACTGGAGTTCAATTTTCCAGTACCTAATGTAAAGCCAGATGCACTAAGTGGTGTATGCATCTGGAGTTTGTTTGCAGTGGTAAGAGGCCCTGGCTTGCCCATAGTCACTCTGTCTGTCTGTCTGTCTCTCTCTCAAATAAACAAATAAATAAAATTTTAAAAATAGAGGATGGACGTGGTGGTGCACGCCTTTAATCCCAGCTGTAAATTCGAGGCCAGCCTGAGACTACATAGTGAATTCCAGGTCAGTCTGGGCTACAGTGAGACCCCACCTCAAAAAAAAAAAGAAAAAAAAAGAAAAAGAAAATTTCTACCCTCATGGTATACGAGGCTGCAGCATAACGGTGATGGTGAACAGAAGCAGGAGGGTTAGTACCCCTCCCTGAGGCCAAGCGCTGGCACAACACGCAGGGTGGCATGTAACAGACTCTCACACAGCTGTCAGAAGCGACTGACCAGATGCCACATGTGTACATGGATTCTGGGCACAATGCTGGTGGCTCCACACAGTAAATAACATCATCCCATGGATCACTTCAAAACTCACATTTGCAAAACACTCTCTGAAGAACATACAAGAGGGGCTGGAGAGATGGCTTAGCAGTTAAGGCGCTTGCCTGCAAAGCCAAAGGACCCAGGTTCGATTCCTGAGGACCCATGTAAACCAGATTGCACAAGATGGTGCATGCGTCAGGAGTGGCTGCAGGCCTAGATGTGCCCATTCTCTCTGTCCCTCTTTCTCTCTCTCAAATAAATAAATAAATAATAAAATAAACCAGGCATGGTGGCAGGACCCACATAAGCCAGATGCACAAGGGGGAGCATGCATCTGGAGTTCGTTTGCAGTCTCTCTCTCAAATAAATAAATAAATAAATAAATAAATAGAGCTGGAGAGCTGCTTTAGCAGTTAAGGCGTTTGCCCGCCAAGCCTGAGGATCAAGGTTCGATTCCCCACGACCCACATAAGGCAGAACCACAAGGTGGCACAGGTATCTGGGGGGGGTCCTTTGCAGTGGCTGAGAGGCCCTGGCGCGCCCATTCTCTCTCTCTCTCAAAATAAATAAATAAATAAATAAATAAATAAATAAATATATTTTATAATAAATAATTTTTTTTAAAAGTCAGTCCCTCCCTTGCTGGCATTCAAAGCCACCTCCCCAGCAGCCCCCCACACACCCCAAATTAACCTTCCCACCCTCAGTGCATGTCCTCTCGCACAGCCGTCCCACTGGAGTCGCTTTCCGCCACCTTTTCAAGCCCTGAACGCCACTGTGACACCGAGGCTGGGCACCACGCGTGCGCACACGGCCTGCAAGCAGCAGCAGCAACAACGCCCGCCCCGCGCCGGAGATTCCTGGGTGGGCGTGGCCAGCCTCGCTCTCATTGTGGTATTCGACGCCCCATTGGCTAGCTGCCTGGAGGGAAACGAACCAGTCAATGCGCGAGAGACTCAAATTCGAAGCGCTATTGGCTGTCCCCGTGGCTGTCGTCGCGATGGGTTGCGGAGAGGCGAGACCTCGAATCTTATTGGCTGCCCATCTCGGCAACAAGAGGTTGAGCTGGGAGCTCATTGGTCGCGCGCGCACGCGCGCACACACACAGACACACAAACACGCGCACGCGCGCACACACACACCTGCAGAGCCTGAGGGCGACCGGCCGTTCCTGGCGCCACTGTGTCAGCCACCTTGCTTCTGTCTTGGGCCGAGCGGGATTCTGCCCGAGGCTGTGGTAACCCCGGCCCTTCGGGGTCCTTCTCAGGGAGCTGGGGTCCCCCGCCCCCACCCCGCCGCCATGGCCTCCCCGAGGACAGTCCACTGGCTCGCTCCCTCGCGCTGGACGCCCGGCCAACCCTCCCCCGCGCTCCTCGTGCCCAGCCCCCTCCCTCCCTTCCTGGGAGCCAGTGTTTGGGGGTGATGGCTGCCGTCTCCAGGGGGAGGGATGGGGGATGGGTCACCTGTGGGAAATGGACTGACTGCTGGTGGGGACATAAACCCTGGGGACGGAGTTAAGGAGCTTGCCTGCCAAGACCAGGGTTCGATTCCCTGGGACTCATGTTAGCCAGATGCACAAGGGGCACACCCATCTGGAGTTCGTTTGCAGTGGCTGGAGACCCCATTCTCTCTCTCTTTCTCTCTCTCTCTGTCTCCTCTCTCTCTCCTTCCCTCCCTCTCTCCGTCTCCCTCTCCCTCTCCCTCATTCTCACTCAAATAAATAGGGCTGGAGAAATGGCTCAGCAGTTAAGGCAGTTAAGGCTCTTGCCTGCAAAGCCAAAGGACCTAGGTTCGATTCCCCAGGACCCACGCAAAGCCAGATGCACATGGTGGCGCATGCATCTGGAGTTTGCAGTGGCTAGAGGTCCTCGTGAACCCATTCTCCCTCACTGTCTCTCTGAAATAAATATATATGAATCCAAAAAATTGTGTTAGGGCTGGAGAGATGATTAAGGTGCTTGCCTGCAAAGCCTAAGGACCCATGTTCAACCCTTCAGGTCCTGTAAGCCACACACACAAGGTGAATCAAGGTCGCACACAGGCACACACAAGGTGGTACACACATTTGGAGTTCAATTGCAGTGGCTGAAGGCCCTGGCATGCCAATTCTCTCTCTCTCTCTCTCTCTCTCTCTCTCTCTCTCTCTCATAAAAAGGTCAGTGTGCTGGGCTTGCTTCAAAAAAAAAATTGTACTAGGGACTGGAGAGATGGCTTAGCGGTTAAGGCACTTGCCTGCAATGTGAAAGGATCCTGGTTCCATTCTCCAGGATCCATGTAAGCCAGATGCACAAGGTGGCATATGCATCTGGAGTTTGTTTGCAGTGGCTAGAGGGCCTCTTGCGCCCATTCTCTCCCTCTCCCTTCCTCTCTATCTATAATACATAAATAAAAATAAAATCTTTAAAAAAATGTACTAAAAAAGGGGGCTGGATAGATGCCTTAACAGTTAAGGCACTTGCCTGCAAAGCCAAAGGACCCAGGTTTCTTTCACTACTACCCATATAAGCCAGATGCACAAGGTGGTGCCTGTGTCTGGAGTTTGTTTGCACTGGCTGGAGGCCCTAGCACACTACGCACCCATTCTCTATCTGCCTCTTTCTCTCTTTCACTGCAAATAAATAAATACATAAAAAGAAGAAGTCTGGGCTAGAGCGAGACTCCACCTTGAAAAACCGTAGTAATAATAATAATAATAATAATAATAATAATAATAAAGATAGTCTCACTCTGTAGCCCAGACTGGCCTCAAATTTGATCCAATTCTGTCTCACCCCCTGAGCTCTGAAATTACATGTATGAGTCAGCATGCCCCACTCAGTAAACATTTGTTGAATTAATGGAGTCCAGTGAAAATAACTTGGAGCCAGGCCTGGTGGCACAGGATTGTAATGTCAGCTATTCAAGAGGTAGAGATCCTGTCTCAAAAAAATAATAAAAATAGGGCTGGAGAAATGGCTTAGCGGTTAAGGTGCTTGCCTACAAAGCCAAAGGATCCAAGGTCCAATTTCCCAGGATCCACATAAACCAGATGCACAAGCTGGCACATGCATCTGGAGTTTGTTTTCAGTGGCTGGAGACCCTAATGTGCCCATTCTCTCAATCTTTCTCTCTCAAATAATTTTTTTTTGTTTTGTTTTTCGAGGTAGGGTCTCACTCTAGCCCAGACTGGTCTCAAACTCAGAAATCCTCCTACCTCTGCCTCCCAAGTGCTGGGATTAAAGGCGTGTGCCACCCCACCCAGCAAACAAACAAAATTTTAAAGAAAAAATAATAAGAAAAATAAATGGACTGGGGATAGAACTCAGTATGTACAAAGCCTTAAATCCAATCCGCAGTACAACAAAGAAACAATAATAATACCTAGTGAAAATGGGGCAGGAGCCAGGCGTGGTGGTACACGGCTTTAACCCTAGCACTCGGGAGGCAGAGGTAGGAGGATTGATGTGAGTTCAAGGCCACCCTGAGACTACATAGTGAATTCCAGGTCAGCCTGGGCTAGAGTGAGATGCTCCCTTGAAAAGAAAAAGAAAAATGGGGCAGGAACCAGACATGGTGGTACACGCCTTTAACCCCAGCACTTAGGAAGCAGAAGTAGGAGAATCATGAGTTTGAGTCCAGCCTGGGACTACAGAGTCTGTTCCAGGTCAGCCTGGGCTAGAGTGAGATGCTCCCTTGAAAAGAAAAAGAAAAATGGGGCAGGAACCAGACATGGTGGTACATGCCTTTAACCCCAGCACTTAGGAAGCAGAAGTAGGAGAATCATGAGTTTGAGTCCAGCCTGGGACTACAGAGTCTGTTCCAGGTCAGCCTGGGCTAGAGTGAGACCCTACTTTGAAAAAGAAAGAAAGAGAGGGGGGGAGGGAGGGAGGGAGGGAGGAAGGAAGGAAGGAAGGAAGGAAGGAAGGAAGGAAGGAAGGAAGGAAATCTCTGAGAATAATGATTTGAGGGAAGGTTATCAATGGAATAAAAGAGGCAGATTTTATCAGATGGCATATGTGGTACTCAGAATTGATAGCACAAATAAGAGGGTAAGATGACAATTGTCAGAGGGTGACCAAAAACACTTGGATGGGGCAGGGTATAAGCATAGTTGAGGGTTGGATCTAGGAGGTGTACGTATGCCTGATGTTGAGATGCATCATTGGGAAGCGTGTAGGTGAGTAAAAGAGAAGTGTCTGCATTGAAAGAATGCTGACAGCCAGGTGTGGGGCTCATGCCTATGATCCCAGCACTCAGAAAGCTGAGATAGGACCGCCATGAGTTCCAGTCCAGCCCGGGCTACTGAGTGAGTTGCAGGTCATTCTGGGCTAGAGCAAGACCCTGCCTCAAAAAAGGAAAATACTGGGGCTAGAGAGATAGCCCAGTGGTTAATGTGCTTGTCTGCGAAGCCTAAGGACCCAGGTTTGACTGCCCAGGATGTAAGCAGATGTACAAGGTTGCACATGTGTCTGGAATCTCTTTGCAATGACTGGAGCCCTGCCAGGCCCATTCTCTCACCCTCCCGCCCTTCCCCGCCTCCTTCTCTCTCTCTCAAATAATTTTTTTTTGTTTATTTTTCGAAGTAAGGTCTCACTCTAGCTCAGGCTGACCTGGAATTCACTATGTAGCCACAGGGTGGCCTCGAACTCATGGCGATCCTCCTACCTCTGCCTCCTAACTCCTTTTCTTTTTATTTATTTGAGAGTGTGAGAGAGAAAGAAGCAAAGAGAGAGAGAGAGAAAGGAAGATAATGGGCGTGCCAGGGCCTCTAGCCACTGCAAACAAACTCCAGACACATGTGCCACCTTGTGCATCTGGCTTACGTGGGTCCTGGGGAATTGAACTGAGGTCCTTTGGCTTTGCAGGCAAATGCCTTAACCACAAGTAATTTCTCCATCCCCCAATAATTTTTTAAATATTGTTTTAAATTTTATTTATTTATTTATTTATTTATTTGACAGAGAAAGGGGAGGGAGACAGGGAGAGAGAGGGAGGGAGGAAGAATGGGCGCATCAGGGCCTCCAGCCACTGCAAATGAACTCTAGACGCGTGCACCCTCTTGTGCATCTGGTTTATGTGGGTCCTGGGAAATCGAACTGAGGTCCTTTGGCTTTGCAGGCAAGCACCTTAACCGCTAAGCCATCCCTTCAGCCCAATAACTTTAAAAAAAAATAAAATACCAAGAGGAGGTGGGGTTTTTAGGAAGGAAAGTCTAAATTTAAGTCATGGGGTGAAGAGAGAGCTGGTCCGAGGGGGACGGGGGGAGCAGGATGGATGACCACAGATGTGGCCTGGTTAGGGGAAGGCCCACATAGCTGTCCTGACCCACCACTCTTGTCCCTAGATCCATGGATCCTGATGGATGCACTGCTGATTCCAGCCCAGGGATGGAGACCAAAGCCCCCCAGGGCACTGAGCTTATCCCCAGGGGAGGGGTCAGTCGCTCTCCAACCTGTGCCCGCTGCCGCAATCATGGCGTCACTGCCCACCTCAAAGGTCACAAGCGCCTCTGCCTCTTCCAGGCTTGCGAGTGTCACAAATGTGTTCTTATCCTGTGAGTGTGGGGGACAGAAGTTGGGGAGGATGAGTCTCCTCTGAAGGATAATGGCTGATTCTTAACTTTGAACCCCCATCTCAGGGAGCGCCGAAGAGTCATGGCTGCCCAAGTGGCCTTGCGCAGACAACAAGAAGCACAGCTGAAGAGGCACCTGGCCCAGGGACTAATGAGAGAGGCGACCCCTCTCAAAGCTCCTCTCCGTGTCAGGAAGGGAGCCACTCGACTAGGAATCTCTTGTGAGAGTCTGGCTGGGAATGGGGTGGGGATTTGCATAGGTAGGGATAAGAGTCCTGCCACCAGGTTGGTGTGTAGCCTTGGGCTACCCTCTCCTCACTGGGAGCTTGCAGTGAGAGCTGACAGTATAAAGTGGGAGCTGGAGAGATGGCTTAGTTGTTAAGGAATTTGCCTGCAAATCCAAAGGATCCAGGTTTGAATCCCCAGGACCCATAAACCAGGTACACAAGGTGGCGTATGCATCTGGAGTTAGTTTGCCGTGGTTAGAGGCCCTGTCCCATCCATTCCCTCCCTTCCTCCCTGTCTCTCAAGTAAATTAATTTTTTTTAAAAAAAGGATATAGCTGGGAGTGGTGGTGCACACCTTTAAACCCAGCACTCAGGAGGCAGAGATAGGAGGATCCCCGTGAGTTCAAGGCCAGCCTGAGAATACATAGTGAATTCCAGGTCAGCTAGAGTGAGACCCTACCTTAGGAAAAAAAAAAAAGAAAAAGAGGAGGATTAGGGCTGGAGAGATGGCTTAGCGGTTAAGCGCTTGCCTGTGAAGGCTAAGGACTCCAGTTCGAGGCTTGATGCCCCAGGACCCACGTTAGCCAGATGCACAAGGGGGCTCACGCGTCTGGAGTTCGTTTGCAGTGGCTGGAAGCCCTGGCGCGCCCATTCTCTCTGTATCTATATGCCTCTCTCTCTCTCTGTCACTCTCAAATAAATAAATAAAAAAAATGAACCAAAAATATATATATATAAAAGAGGAGGATTAAGAACTCAGCTGGAAGGAGCTGGGAAGACCACACAGTACATAAAGCATTTGCCCTGCAGGCGTGAGGACCACAGTTCAGATCCCTAGCATCCATGTAAACGCTGGATGGCCCGGAGCAGGGGTAGAATGGGTATCAGGAGAAAAAACTTACTGGCTCTCTCCCTGATTCCTCACAGCTGGGAAGGAGAACATAGCACCCCGGCCTCAGAGTCCCCATCAGAGTCCCCACGGAGCAGTCCCGCTGGTACTGACAGCTCCTGGGAAGGTGAGGAGAGCCTGGGCCTGGCCCTGAGGGAGTGGGTCCCACACTTGGACTTGCACTTGCTGTCGTCCAGACCCCTTCCCCTTGCACCTGGGTTCCAGCCCCAACCCTGGCTTGCTATGTGATCTTCCATGAGTCTTTTTTTTTTTTTGGTTGCCAAAATAAGAAGATGGAACTTGAAGAACCAGATTCAGGTCCTACCCTCATCCCTGCCCTCTTCCCTTACAGGAGAGTTCCCGTGGCCCTCTGCTGTTCAGCCGCCCCCCAGAAGCCTTGCCCTTGCCCTGGACTCCGATGCCTCCTGGACCTTGGGGTCCTGCGCACTGGCTGCCTCCAGGTCTCTCCATGCCACCCCCTGTGGTGTGTCGCTTGCTGTGCCAAGAATCTGCTGTCCCTCTACACCCGTTCCCTGGTAAGAAGATAACTCACTCTTTCCTTTTTTTTTTTTTGAAATTTTATTTTTATTTATTTATTTGAGAGAGGGAAAGAAGCAGAGAAAGAGAGAGAATGGCACACCAGGGCTTCCAGCCACTGCAAACAAACTCCAGATACATGTGCCACCTTGTGCATCTGGCTTACTTGGGTACTGGGGAATTGAATCCGAGGTCCTTTAGCTTTGCAGGCAAGCACCTTAGCCTCTAGGCCATCTCTCCAGCCCCCCAAACTCACTCTTTGTAAGACAAGTTGCCTCTGCCTTAGAAAGGAAAGAGGAGAAGGACACTATGTAGTCTCAGGGTGGCCTCCAACTCATGGCGATCCTCCTGCCTCTGCCACCCTCCCGAGTGCTGGGATTGAAGGCGTGTACCACCACGCCCGGCATTTGTCTGCTTTTGAAAAACTGATAACACCAGGCATGGTGGCGCACACCTTTAATCCCAGCACTCGGGAAGCAGTGGTAGGAGGATCGCTGTGAGTTCAAGGCCATCCTGAGACTACATAGTGAATTCCAGGTCAGCCTGGGCTAGAGTGAGATCCTACCTTGAAAAAAATATTGCTAAATGAAAGACTGACAACAATGAGACCTGTGATCCTCTCAATAGCCTAGAAGGAGAAAGCTTGTAAAGGTTTTCATCTTACAGAAAACAAAACAGAGGGCTGCAGAGATGGCTCAGCAGTTAAGGCACTTGCCTATGAAGCCTAAGGACCCAGGTTCAATTCCCCAGTAATCCAGTTGCACAAGGTGGCACATGCATCTGGAATTTGTGTGCAGTGGCTACAGGCCCTGGCATACCCGTTCCCTCTCTCTGCCTTGTTCTTGCACTCTCTCTCAAGTAAATAAATAAAATATTTTTTAAAAAAGAAAACAAAGCAGACCAAGGTAGGGAGCAAGATTTGCCCAAGCCCCCAGTGTCCAGTGCCCGCAGGCTTTCAGACCCCCAGATCAGAGGTCTGACCTGCTTCTGTGTGCACGTGTCTCTGTGTCTAATCCCCTTGGCGTCTCCTTGTTCCTAGATGCTCAACTCTGGTACTCCAGTCCTGCGGCACCCCAGACTCTCTTCTGCTACAGCCACAGGTCCTGGGAAAGCAGTGCCTTCCAGGATCCAGGGAGGAGGTTGAGCCCAAAGAATGGCAAAGCAGGGGATTGAGGGAACCAGGGCAAAGGGGCAGGCATGCAGGGGGGTTCCCAGTCTGCTTCTCCCCCTTTCCTTCACAGGCCCCAGGCGCCTCTTGTCTGGCCTGCACTTCTGCCCCCTCAGAGCGACAGCTGCAGCGGGAGGCAGCCGAGGCCCTCATAGGGCTTAAAGATTCATCCCAGGCTCCCCGACTGACTGCATCAGTCCCACCCAACCCTGCCTGGATCTCCCTGCTGCACCCTTGTGGACCACCAGGTAACCTACTCCCTGGAACAAAAAGACAAGGATGTTGGGAAATCGAGGTCACTAGAATAAGCAGGGATCTCTATTACAAATCAAATGTCCTTTGGACCAGGCCCAGGTTCCTCAGCCTGGCCTCTGAGATGGCAGTTGTGTTATTTAGAAAGTCACTTTAAAAAATATATATATATTTATTTATAGCCTCCTACTGCTTACCACAGGCTGTTGTTCTTATATTGACTGTATAGAAAAAGGAGGCAAAGTAAACCTAATCCCATATACACCCCTGTCTGGGCCACTGTTCCTGGTCTGTATTGTGAATGAGGAGATATGGAAAAAAATATTTATTTATGCCTGGCGTGGTGGTGCACACCTTTAATCCCAGCATTCCAGAGGCAGAGGTAGGAGGATCGCTGGGTGTTTGAGGCTAGTTTGACATTACCTAGTGAATTCCAGGTCAGCCTGGGCTAGAGAGAGACCTTACCTTAAAAATAATTATTTATGGGATGGAAAAATGGTTTAGTGGTTAAAGCACTTGCCTGTGAAGGCTAAGGACCTAGGTTCAACTCCCCAGGACCCACGTAAATCAGATGCACATGGTGGCGCACGCGTTTAGAGTTCGTTTACAGCTGCAGGAGACCCTGGCGCACACATTCTTTCTCTCTGTCTACCTCTTTCTCTTTCAAAGAAATATTTTTTTTAAGTTTTAAAAAATTATTTACATGCAAGGAGAGAGAGAGAGAGAAAGGGGAGAGTGAGTATGGGTACGCCAGGGCCTTTTACAAAGGAACTCTAGACCATGGGCCACTATGTGTGTCTGGTTTTCCATGATACTGGGGAATCAAACCCAGGACGGCAGGCTTTTCAGGCAGTACCTTTAACTTCTGGGTCATCTCTGAGCGTCAGTAACTTACTTTTTGCAAGTCTGGTCTGAACAGTGCTTTGATGTCAAGACACTTGAGGCCCTGAGGAAGCAGGGACTTGCCATGGACGGACATGCAGCAACAGAGTACAAAGCCTGGACTCTGGCTCCAGCCCTAGGCTCCCCTCTAGACCCTGGCCTGCTCAGGTCTGGAGAGGAAATGAAGTACCCAGGGTCTGTGCTGGAGGAGTGGGCGTCACATTGCAGGAGCTTCTATTGCAGTGTGGAACCTGGAAACTTTCACAGGTCACAGTAGCAAGACAGAAAGAAAGCTTCAAGGAGACAGAAGGAAGCCTGAGAATCCTTTGTCCAGTGGTAGACTGGCCTAGAGGAAGCTGCTGGGATGGGGAGAGACGAGGCTTCTGAGGAGAGAGCTGGCTGCCAGGCTCGGGAGTCCGTCCCAGCAATGAGCACTGAGAGGAACTGGGGGATGCTCGGCACTAGGCAGGGACTTCAGAAACCCAAGCTTTAGAAAGACAAGCATGGCAGCAGTGCTAGAGAGGCTGGAGGTAGGAAGATCAGCCAGGCACACTAGGGCGAGGCCTGGACCAGTGGTCTAGACAGAAGTCACGAGGAGGTTGATGTGACCTGCTCCTGCCCCTCTGCCTGCCCACAGCTCCCGCTGGAGGAAGAGGATTCCAGCTAGCTGGCCCCCGCTCTCCGACCCAGCCCGGCTCCCTCTGTCTCTGTGCACATTGGGCGCCTGGGATCCATCTCCCTTCTGAGCTAGAACCTGCAGGTGGAGGCTGCCTCACGGGAACAGGGAGGTGACCACCTCCTGCACTGCATAGCTGGTGTTTTACTTGTGAATTTTTGCATGGAATTTAATGTGTAAGCTTCAGGCTTCTTTCTTCCTTTCTGTCTTTCTTTCTTTGTTTTTCTTTCTTTTTTTTTTTTAAGCCTTCAGGTGCCTCATTGGTCTTGAATTCCGTTTGTAGTGTGGGTGTTTCCCTGGCCAAAGGTGAATACTCTCAGGCTACTTTTTGGATCCTGGGCTGGTTTAACTCTCTCCAGTAAAGACAGTTGTACAGTTTAAGGTGATCAATATCTAAATACATTTTTACATGAATTCATGTTCTGTATATACCTATATGCATGTTTCTATGCATGTGAAAACTGGAGAGTACTTTCATTTTGTATCTATGTTTCTGTGAATTAGCAAGAAATAAACCTTTGTAATTTTAAGCCACTGAGATTTCAAGAAATTTTTTTTTAGTATTTATTATTTCCACACGTGCATGCCTGTGTGTGTGTGTGTGTGTGTGTGTGTGTGCATACCAGGGTCTCTTGCTGCTGCAGAGTCATGCCAGACACTCAAGCCCTTTTTTTTTTTTTTTAAGTTTTTTGAAGTAGGGTCTCACTCTGGCCCAGGCTGACATGGAATTCACACTGTAGTCTCAGGGTGTCCTCGAACTCACGGCAATCTCCTACCTCTGCCTCCCAAGTGCTGGGATTAAGGCGTGTGCCATTACGCCCAGTTCTCAAGCCACAGTCTTGCATCTGACTTTACATGAGTGCTGGAAAATTGAACCATTAGCTAGCTGGCTTCGCAAGCAAGCGTCTTTAACCACTGAGCCATCTCCTCAGCCCTGAGTTTTGAAGTTTATTATCACAGACTAACCTAGTCTGTCCTAATAGAAAGGACTTGTTCAACTCCTCAAAAGAGAATCATGGGACTGGAAAGATGGCTTAGCAGTTAAGGTGCTTTCCTATGAAGCCTAAGAGCCCAGGTTCAATTCCCCAGGACCCACATAAGCCAGATGCACAGGGTGGTGCATGTGTCTGGAGTTCATTTGCAGTAGCTGGAGGCCCTGGCATGCCCATTCTCTCCCTTACTCTCTCTTTCTCTCATTCTCTGCTTCTTCCTCTCTGTCAAATAAATAAATAAAATTTTAAAACATTAAGAAAAGAAAATCCAGCTGGGCGTGGTGGTGCACACCTTTAATCCCAGCACTCAGGAGGCGGAGGTAGGAAGATCGCCTTGAGTTCAAGGCCACCCTGAGACTACATAGTGAATTCCAGATCAGCCTGAGCTAGAGTGAGACCCTACCTTGAAAAATCAAAAAAAAAAAAAAAAGAGAGAGAGAGAGAGAATATGAGAATATCATGTATTCAAAAACTGTCACAACGCCAGCCCAGCATGACAGCTCCCACCTGCACTCCCACTGCTCAGGAGGCCATGCAGCATTGCTGAGAGCTCAGGGCCAGTCCGGGCTACAGTGTGAGATCTGCCTCAAAACACAAACAAGGCCTCCGCCGGGCATGTTGACACACGCCTTTAATCCCAGCACTTGGGAGGCAGAAGTAGGAGGATCGCTGTAAATTTGAGGCCACCCTGAGACTACATAGTGAATGCCAGATCAGCCTGGGCTAGAGTGAGACCCTACCTCAAAAAAAAAAAAAAAAAATGGGGGAATGGAGGGATTGCTTAGTGGTTAATGTGCTTGCCTGCAAAGCCTAATAACCCAGGTTCAATTCCCCAGTACACATGTAAGCCAGATGCACAAGGTGGCACATGTGTTTGGAGCTCATTTGCAGTGGCTGGAGGCCCTGGAGTGCTCATGCCTCCTTCTCTATCTATCAAATAAACAAATGAAATAGTTTTTTAAATGGGGGCGGCTGGAGAGATGGTTCAGCAGTTAAAAGCATTTGTTTGCAAAGCCTGACGTCCCAGGTTTGATTCTCCAGTACCCATGTAAAGCCAGATGCACAAAACGATGTACACATCTGGAGTTCATTTGCAGTAGCAAGAGGCTCTTACATACTCATTCTCTCTCTCCCTCCCCCTCTATCTCTCCCTCTCTCTCACTCTGCTTGCAAATAAAGACATTTTTAATTTTTTTGGTTTATTTTTATTTATTTATTTGAGAGCAACAGACAGTGAAAGAAAGAGATAGATAGAGAATGGGTACACCAGGGCCACCAGCCACTACAAATGAAATCCAGATGCATGCGCCCACTTGTGCATCTGGCTTACATGGGTCCTGGGGAATCTATCCTTGAACCGGGGTCCTTAGGCTTCACAGGCAAATGCTTAACTGCTAAGCCATCTCTCCAGCCCCAAATCAATATTTTTTTTCAAAAAAAATACCATGGTAATACCCTCCCTCCCCCCAATTAACCCTTTGAAACTCTATTCTCCATCATATCCCCTCCCCATCCAAATCAATATTTTAATTTTATTATTATTATTTATTTTTTGGTTTTTCGAGGTAGGGTCTCACTCTAGCCCAGGCTGACCTGGGATTCACTTTGTAGTCTCAGGGTGGCCTCGAGCTCACGGCAATCCTCATACCTCTACCTCCCAAGTGTTGGGATTATCGGCGTGCGCTACTACGCCTGGCCAGTGATGCACACCTTTAATGCCAGCACTCAGAAGGCAGAAGTAGGAGGATAGCCATGAGTTGAAGGTCACCATGAGACTACATAGTGAATTCCAGGTTAGTCTGGGCTAGAGTCAGACACTACCTCGAAAACAAAAAAAAAAAAAGAAAGAAAGAAAAAAGAAAAGAAAGAGAGAAAAGAAAAGAAAGAGACTGTGGCTCAAAAATAACACAAGGCAGAAGAGTGATGGAGCCGGAGAGCCCATGCTCAGCTCCAACCACCAAAGGCAAGCTGAGCGGACCTCACTGCAGGTGAGTGAGCTTATGTAGCCCCCCACACACACCCCACACGTTACACACAAGACAAGCTGAGCGGACCTCACTTCATGTGAGTGAGCATATGTAGCCCCACACACACACCCCACACGTTACACAGAAGACAAGCTGAGCGGACCTCACTGCATGTGAGTGAGCATATGTAGCCCCCCACACACACCCCACACGTTACACACAAGACAAGCTGAGCGGACCTCACTGCAGGTGAGTGAGCATATGTAGCCCCCCACACACACCCCACACGTTACACACAAGACAAGCTGAGCGGACCTCACTGCAGGTGAGTGAGCATATGTAGCCCCCACACACCCCACACGTTACACACAAGACAAGCTGAGCGGACCTCACTGCAGGTGAGTGAGCATATGTAGCCCCCCACACACACCCCACACGTTACACACAAGACAAGCTGAACAGACCTCACTGCAGGTGAGTGAGCATATGTAGCCCCCACACACACACACCCCACATGTTACACACAAAACAAGCTGAGTGGACCTCACTGCAGGTGAGTGAGCATATGTAGCCCCCCACACACACACCCCACATGTTACACACAAAACAAGCTGAGTGGACCTCACTGCAGGTGAGTGAGCATATGTAGCCCCCCACACACACCACATGTTACACACAAGACAAGGTGAGCGGACCTCACTGCAGGTGAGTGAGCATATGTAGCCCCCACACACCCCACACGTTACACACAAGACAAGGTGAGCGGACCTCACTGCAGGTGAGTGAGCATATGTAGCCCCCCCACACACACACCCCACACGTTACACACAAGACAGGCTGAGCGGACCTCACTGCAGGTGAGTGAGCATATGTAGCCCCCCCCCCACACCACACGTTACACACAAGACAAGCTGAGCAGACCTCACTGCAGGTGAGTGACCATATGTAGGCCCCACACACACCCCACATGTTACACACAAGACAAGCTGAGCGGACCTCACTGCAGGTGAGTGACCATATGTACCCCCCACACACACCCCACACGTTACACACAAGACAAGCTGAGCGGACCTCACTGCAGGTGAGTGACCATATGTAGCTCCCCACACACACCCCACATGTTACACACAAGACAAGCTGAGCGGACCTCACTGCAGGTGAGTGAGCATATGTAGCCCCCCACACACACACCCCACATGTTACACACAAGACAAGCTGAGCGGACCTCACTGCAGGTGAGTGAGCATATGTAGCCCCACACACACCCCACACGTTACACACAAGACAAGCTGAGCGGACCTCACTGCAGGTGAGTGACCATATGTAGCCCCCCACACACACCCCACACGTTACACACAAGACAAGCTGAACAGACCTCACTGCAGGTGAGTGAGCATATGTAGCCCCCCACACACACCCCACACGTTACACACAAGACAAGCTGAGCGGACCTCACTGCAGGTGAGTGAGCATATGTAGCCCCACACACACACCCCACACGTTACACACAAGACAAGCTGAGTGGACCTCACTGCAGGTGAGTGAGCATATGTAGCCCCCCCACACACCCCACATGTTACACACAAGACAAGGTGAGCGGACCTCACTGCAGGTGAGTGAGCATATGTAGCCCCCACACACCCCACACGTTACACACAAGACAAGCTGAGCGGACCTCACTGCAGGTGAGTGAGCATATGTAGCCCCCCCACACACACACACACCCCACACGTTACACACAAGACAAGGTGAGCGGACCTCACTGCAGGTGAGTGAGCATATGTAGCCCCCCCCCCACACACCCCACACGTTACACACAAGACAAGCTGAGTGGACCTCACTGCAGGTGAGTGACCATATGTAGCCCCCCCACACACCCCACACGTTACACACAAGACAAGCTGAGTGGACCTCACTGCTGGTGAGTGAGCATATGTAGCCCCCCCCACACACACACCACACGTTACACACAAGACAAGCTGAGCGGACCTCACTGCAGGTGAGTGAGCATATGTAGCCCCCCCCCACACACACACACCCCACACGTTACACACAAGACAAGGTGAGCGGACCTCACTGCAGGTGAGTGAGCATATGTAGCCCCCACACACCCCACACGTTACACACAAGACAAGGTGAGCGGACCTCACTGCAGGTGAGTGAGCATATGTAGCCCCCCACACACACACACACCACATATTACACACAAGACAAGGTGAGCGGACCTCACTGCAGGTGAGTGAGCATATGTAGCCCCCCCACACACACACACCACATGTTACACACAAGACAAGGTGAGCGGACCTCACTGCAGGTGAGTGAGCATATGTAGCCCCCCCCACACACACACACCACACGTTACACACAAGACAAGCTGAGCGGACCTCACTGCAGGTGAGTGAGCATATGTAGCCCCCCCCCACACACACACACCCCACACGTTACACACAAGACAAGCTGAGCGGACCTCACTGCAGGTGAGTGAGCATATGTAGCCCCCCCACACACACCCCACACGTTACACACAAGACAAGGTGAGCGGACCTCACTGCAGGTGAGTGAGCATATGTAGCCCCCCACACACACACCCCACACGTTACACACAAGACAGGCTGAGCGGACCTCACTGCAGGTGAGTGAGCATATGTAGCCCCCCCACACATACACCCCACACGTTACACACAAGACAAGCTGAGCGGACCTCACTGCAGGTGAGTGAGCATATGTAGCCCCCACACACCCCACACGTTACACACAAGACAAGCTGAGCGGACCTCACTGCAGGTGAGTGAGCATATGTAGCCCCCACACACACACCCCACACGTTACACACAAGACAAGGTGAGCGGACCTCACTGCAGGTGAGTGAGCATATGTAGCCCCCCACACACACACCCCACACGTTACACACAAGACAGGCTGAGCGGACCTCACTGCAGGTGAGTGAGCATATGTAGCCCCCCCACACATACACCCCACACGTTACACACAAGACAAGCTGAGCGGACCTCACTGCAGGTGAGTGAGCATATGTAGCCCCCCCCACACACACCCCACACGTTACACACAAGACAAGCTGAGCGGACCTCACTGCAGGCGAGTGAGCATATGTAGCCCCCCCACACACACACACCCCACACGTTACACACAAGACAAGCTGAGCGGACCTCACTGCAGGTGAGTGAGCATATGTAGCCCCCACACACACACCCCACACGTTACACACAGGCAAAAACAAAAAAAGAACTGCATGGGCACAGCGTTGCCACGTCTGTGTTTTTTGTTTGTTTTTAACAGAAACTGTTTTGGTTGGTTTTACCTGGTAGGGTTTCCGGCCCAGGCTGACCTGAAATTCTCATGTTGGCTTCGAACTCACTGCTATCCTCCTACCTCTGCCTCCCGAGGGCTGGGATTAAAGGCATGCGCCACCCCACCTGGCCCTAGGTTTCTATTTTTTTTTATTCAATTTTTATTTATTAATTTGAAACAGAGAGAGAGAGAGAGAATGGGCGCGCCAGGACCTCCAGCCACTGCAACCAAACTCCAGATGCGTGCACCCCCTTGTGCATCTGGCTAACGTGGGTCCTGGGGCATCGAGCCTCGAACCTGGGTTCTTAGGCTTCACACGCAAGTGCTTAACCACTAAGCCATATCTCCAGCCTGGTTTCTATTTTTTTTACCTGATTTTTAAAATGTTTCTAGGCTTCTATTTTTTTAATATTTATCTATTCATTTGAGAGATAGAGGCAGAGAGATAGAGAGAGAGAGAGAATGGGCGCTCCAGGGCCTCCAGCCACTGCAAACAAACTCCAGATGCATGTGTCCCCTTGTGCATATAGTTTATGTGTGTCTTGGAGAGTTGAACGGAATCTTTTGTCTTTGTAAGCCAATGCCTTAACCACTGAGCCATCTCTCCAGCCCCAAAACTGGGTTTCAATGTGCGACATATTTCAAATGCTCGCACACTTGTTTTTATTTTTTTGTTGGTTTGCTTTTTTTTTTTTTTTTTTTTTTTTTTTTTTGAAGTACGGTTTCAGTCTAGCCCAGGCTGACCTGAATTCACTGTATAGTCTCAGGGTGGCTTTGAACTACCAGCGATCCAACTACATGTGCTGGAGGCATGTGCTACCACAACTGGTTTACACTTTTCTTATTACTTATGAGAAAGAGTCAGGGAGAGAGAGAGAGAATGGGCATGCCAGGGCCTGCAGGCACTGCAAACAAACTGCAGACACATTCGCCACCTTGTGCATCTGGCTTATGTGGTACTAGGGAATTGAACCTGGACCCTTAGTCTTCGCAGGCAAATGCTTTAACTGCTACGCCACCCCTTCAGGCCCACTTTCTTTTTTAAACATCATGTGAACCAAATAATACATTTTCAGTGGTGGCACATGCTTTTAATCCCAGCACTTAGGAGGCTGAGGTAGGGAAATGCCATGAATTTGAGGCCACCCTTAGACTACATAGTGAATTCCAGGTCAGCCTGGGCTAGAGTGTAACCCTAGCTTGAAAAACAAAAAACAAAACAAAACAAAAAAATCTTTCAGGCCAACTTTGGCCAGTGGTATGCAGATGACTATGTGTTTTGTTGTTTTTTGCGCGGGGGTGGATGGGGTGGTTATGCACATGTATGTACCCTGTGGCACTACATGGCCTTGTTTGAGGCAGAATGCACTAACCTACAAGGACCAGAGAGAAATGTCCATTTTCACTGCTCGTCCAATGTTTTTTTTTTTTCTTCCATTTTTGAGGTAGGGTCTCACTCTAGCCCAGGCTGACCTGGAATTCACTATGTAGTCTCAGGGTGGCTTTGAACTCACAGGGATCCTCTTCCCTATGCCTCCTAAGTGCTGGGATTTAAGACATGCACCAGTCATGCCTGGCCTAACATGACATTTTCCAGATGAGAAAACTGAAGCCATTCAGGACAGGAAAAACCAAGTTATTCTTTTTCTTTCTTTCTTTCTTTTTTTTACTTAATAAAATTTTGTATTTCCAAATGTACAGCAGGAGCATCTCTACCCTTGGTATTTCTGGTGTAAATTACTTGAACTCTATGCTTTTTAAAACAAACATTGTATTTTATTTATTTGTTTGTTTGAGAGAATGGGCACACCAGGGCCTCTGCAAAGGAACTCCAGACACATGCACCACCTTGTGCATCTGACTTATGTGGGTTCTCAGGAATTGAACCTGGGTCCTCTGGCTTTGCAGGTAAGTGCCTTTACCCACTAAGCCATCTCTGCAGCCCCAAGCTCTGTGCTTTGAAACCAGTTTGATTAGTCCTTTACTAAGGAGCTCCTGAAGGGCTGCCCTGGCCACGAAACTGCGGATCTTCAGTCTCTCAGAGACCACAGCTGGGGTACTAAGCTGATAGCTGGGAGCTTCCTTGCGGAGTGTGTTGTAAGTAGCTGTGTCAAACAGGACTGGGAGGTTGAGCCTGTCCCCATCCTTGTCTTTGCATCACTTCTCCTTTTGGCCTTGTCCATCTTTCTTCTTCTTGGCATCCTTGGGCAGCTAGCTGCAAGAGGTCATCGGGGATGGAGGGAGGTCTATGGCGCAGCTTGGAGAGCCGCCCAAGTTAGGTCTTCATCTACAGTTTTTCCTGAATTGAGGCGTGTCTATTTGAAAGAACCATGAAAGAGGGCTGGGATGTTCAGTGGTAGAGGCCTTGCCTAGTATGCTGAGGTCCGGAGCTCAACTTCCAGAGTGTCAATTTAATATGTAAATATCAGTGATTCTGAAGGAATCTTTGAAACATTAATAACAATTTTTGTTTGTTTTGTTTTTCAAAGTAGGATCTCGTTCTAGCCCAGGCTGACCTGGAATTCACTATGTAGTCTCAGGCCGGTCTCAAACTCACAGTGATCTTCCTACCTCTGCCTCCCAAGTGCTGGGACTAAAGGCGTGCGCCATCGCATCCTGCTAGACCACACCTTTGATCCTAGCACTGGCAAGGCTGAGATAGGATTACCATGAGTTCAAGGCTAGCCTGGGCTTCAGGTGACTTCTAGGTAAGCCTGCACTAGAGTGAGACCCTACTTTAGAAAACAAGGGCTGGTCATGGTGGTGCACACCTTCAATCGCAGCACTCAGGAGGCAGAGGTAGGAGGATCATCGTGAGTTTAAGGCCACCCTGAGACTACACAATGAATTCCAGGTCAGCCTGGACCAGAGTGAAACCAAAGAACCCAGGTCTGAATCCCTAGGACCCACATAAGCCAGATGCACAAGGTGGTGCATGCATCTGGAGTTTGCAGCAGCTGAAGGTGCTGGCACATCCATTCTCACTATCTGCCTCTTTCTCTCCCTCTCAAATAACTAAAATTTAGAGAAAATTAAATAGGAAAAAAAAAAAAGGTGTGGTACCACATGCCTTTAATCCCAGCACTCAGGAGGCTGAAGATCAATGTGACTTCAAGGCCAGCCTGAGACTACCTAGTGAATTCTAGGTCTGCTTGGGTTAGAATAAGACCCTAAAAAATACAAAAAAAAAAAAAAAAAAAAAAAAAAGGAAGGGGGCTGGAGAGATGGCTCATCATTCAAAGGCATTTGCTTGCAAATCCTGATGGCCCTGGTTCAATTCCCCAGTACCAATGTAAAGCCAGATGCACAAAGTGGTGCAAGCATCTGGAGTTCGTTTGGCATGCCTACAACTCTACGTGTGTGTCTCTCTCAAATAAAATATCAAAGTTTAGAAAGCCAGGCATAGAGCTGGGTGTGGTGGCGCACACCTTTATTCCCAGTACTCTGGAGGCAGAGGTAGGAGGATCACTGTGAATTCAAGGCCAGCCTGAGACTATATAGTGAATTCCAGGACAGCCTGAGCTAGAGTGAGACCTTACCTCAAAAAAAAAAAAAAAAAAAAAAAAAAAAAAAGCCAGCTGTAAAAGCCAGGCATGGTGGCATACACCTTTAATCCTACCACTTGGGAGGCAGAGGTAGCGGTAGGAGGATTGCTGTGAGTTCAAGGCCACCCTGAAACTACATAGTGAATTCCAGGTCCACTTGGCCTAGAGTGAGACCCTACCTAAGGTCCCATGTAAGCCAGATGTACATGGTGGCACATGTGTCTGGAGGTCATTTGCGGTGGCTGGAGGCCCTGGCACACCCATTCTCTCTCTCTCTCTGTCTCAAATAAATAAATAAAATAGATAAATAAAATCTGTAAAACAAATGCAGGAAACTTTAAAAAAAAAAGATTAATAAATAAAAGAGCTGGGGAGATGGCTCAGCAATTAAAGGTGCTTTGTAGGTGATTTTTAGCCTGTCAGGGGAAAAGCATTCTGTTTGCAGAACACTCTGTGATACTGCTGACAGGATGTTTTAAGAGGGGAACCTGTGCCTGACACAGAAGGCTGGGAACAGTGCTTGTGGTGTCTGCTCTCGGCTCTTAGGGACGTCTGGTGTTCACCTATAGCCTCAAGTTGGCCAAGGTGTTCTCTGCTTCTGAGATAGGGAAGTTGCCATCTACTTTGTTTTGTGTAAGCGCTTATCTGCACAAACTCTGCATGAACCCTGCATACAGAGCTGTTCTAATGAAAATTCTGCCATTTGGACCCCTGCACCAAATTCGACCAGAGTCCCCTGGTTCTGTTGACCCGCCCGTCTCAGTTCCTCAGCACTTCATTCAAGACCTACAACAGGTTCAGTTGGCAACAGCAGGTGACGTCAACAGTGATTGCTTGCAAAGCCTGCCTAAGTAGGTTCACTTCCCCAGTTCCCACATAAAGCCAGATGCACAACGTGGCACATACATCTGGAGTTCATTGCAGTGGCAGGAGGATCTGTCCCGCCCACAGTTAGTGTGCCTGTCTCTCTCTCAAATATATATCTTTAATATAGTTTATTTATTTGACACAGAGAAAGAGGCAGAGAGAGAATGGGCACGCCAGGACATTCAGCCACTGTAAACAAACTCCAGATGCATGCCTCCTTGTTGCTTTTGGCTCACGTGGGTCCTGAAGAATCAAAATGGGATCCTTTGGCTTTGCAGCCAAATGCCTTAAACGCTAAGCCATATCTCCACCCCCTCAAATATATATTTTTAAAGACCTACAAATGGAAAAGAAAGGCATGGTGGCACACACCTTTTTAAAAATATATATGTGCTTTATTTGAGAGAAAGAAAGAGGCAGAAAGTGAGATAGAGAGAAAGTGGCATGCCAGGGCCTCCAGCAGCTGCAAATGAACTCCAGATGCATGTGCCACCTTGTGTATCTGGGTTATGTGGGTTCTGGGAAATCAAACCTGGGTCTTTTGGCTTTGCAGACAAGCACCTGGCACACACCTTTAATCCCAATACTCAGGAAGCTGAGGTAAGAGGATTGCTGTTAAATTTAAGGAGTGAATTCCAGGCCAGTCAGGGCTAGAGTGAGACCCTACCTCAAAAAATCAGAAACACATGCACACACAAAACTGGGCTGGAGTGGAGAGATGGCTCAGCAGTTACACTTCCTTGCAGGGCCTAACAATTTGGGTTCAGTTCTCCAGTACCCACATAGAGCCAGATTCACAATGTGGTGCATGCATCTGGAGTTCGTTTGCAGCAGCTAGAGGTCCTGGCACACCATTCCCATTCTCTATCACTCTGCTTGCAAATAAATAAATAAGATATTTAAGAATCCCTACCTCGCTGGGAGTGGTGGCACACGCCTTTAATCCAGCACTTGGGAAGCAGAGGTAGGAGGATCGCGGTGAGTTCGAGGCCACCCTGAGACTACATAGTGAATTCCAGGTCAGCCTGGGCTAGAGCCAGACCCTACTTCGAAAAACCAAAAAGAAAAAAAAAAAAAAAATCACTACCTCGAAAACAAATAAATCCACAATTGGGCTGGAGAGATGGCTTAGCTGGTTATAGGCACTTGCTTGCAAAGCCTGATGTCCTGGTTCGATTCTCCAATACCCATGTAAAGGCAGATGCACAATGTGGTGCATGCATCGGGAGTTGGTTTCCAATGGGAAGAGACCCTGATGAGCCCTTTTTTATTATTTGGGAGAGATTTAAAAAAAAAGGCAGGGAGAGAGAGAGAGAAAGGGAATGGGCACACAGAGCTCTGACCACTGCAAAGGAACTGCAGACACATGAGCCACCTTGTGCATCTGGCTTACATGGGTCCTGGGAAATCGTACCTAAGTTCTTTGGCTTTGCAGGCAAGCGCTTTAACCACTAAGCCATCTCTCCAGCCCTCTTTCTTTTTTTGTAACCCACAGCCACATAAAATAAATCATTGTAACTCCTCCACACCTCTCTAACATTCCCTAGTGGGGGAGGGAGGGCGACCTGGCCACAGTCCTGCAATTCCAACACTTAGTCTACTACACAGGATCACAAGTTTCAGGCCAACCAAAAGCTGGAGGGATGGCTTAACAAGCGGTTTAAGTCACTTGCCTGAAGCCTAAAGACTCAGGTTCGAGTCCCCAGGACCCACGTAAACCAGATGCACAAGGGGGCGTATGCGTCTGGAGTTCGTTTGCAATGGCTGGAGGCCTTGGTGTGCCCATTCTCTCTTTCTCAAATAAATAAAAATACAGTTTTTATATTTAAAAGTAACCAGAACAATCAAAGTTAACAGCACCAGTAGCAGCAGTAGCAAAGTCCTACCCCAACTAACTTCTCCAAAGGTCCCGCCTCTACCGCCAGCTCCCTGTCCCCTTCCCCGCCTCCAACGCCTCATCCCACTCCGAGAGCCCCGGAAGTACTGAAGCAACTTCCGCCCTCAGAGAGGTGGACCTTCCGGTCACTACCGTTTTCTCCCCCCTCCTCCAGGACTGCTGCAATACAGGATACGGTTACACTTAAGTCTTTCTTGCCCTCCTTTGAAGTTTCCCGTATCAGTTCCGCCCTTAAACACTCCCACTTCCGGTTTGGAAAAAAAAACACTTCCCGTCGGAAAAAGGGTTCCGGGTCCTGGCGGATGCCCATTGCAGCTTCCTAGTAGTTCCGCCCATACAGTGTTCCTCGTCGTTCCCGCCAGCCCGCCACGCGTGACTCCAATGAAGCCACAGGCTCCCTCAGTTCTATCCCCAGTAAGAAGAGCGAGGAGGAAGAGCTCCCTTCCTCCCGTTCCCCCCCCACCCCCCCCATTACTCTCCCGTCCAGGAGAAGACGGAAACGAAACCCCCTTCGCCCTCACAGGGGCGGGGCCGCCTGCGCTAGGTCGTTCTCGCGAGCCTTCTCAATTCTCGCGATACTCGACGCCCGACTTGTGTGCCCGGGAAACCCCGTGCTTCCCTTTCCCCTGGCTGGCAGCGCGGAGGCCGCACGGTAAGCGAGCAGCTCCGGCAAGGAGCGTGACTTACGGGTGGTCGGAGGGGAGTTAGCGGTGCCCTGCGCGCGTGTCTTGGCGTCCGCGGGAAGCACATCTTTCCCCCCGCCCCCGGGCGAGGCCGCTCCATCCTCCGCCGGAGCCTCGGCCACGTGCGAGCGGCAGGCCCCGGACATGCCGGGTGGACGTGCTCCCCGGGTACCGTGGCGGCTGCAGAAGTGATGCTGCGTCGGGGAGGGAGACGCCCGGGATCGCGGTCACCTCCAGCATCGTCTCCGGGCCGGGCCGGGCTGGAGTCGATGTTGGGCCTTGGGGGAGGACGAGGAGGAGGAAGGCTCGGAGCTGACCCCGACCTCGTGTTGACATCCTTGCTCCTGTCCCGCAGATGCCTGGAGTTACCGTAAAAGACGTAAACCAGCAGGAGTTCGTCAGAGCTCTGGCAGCCTTCCTCAAGAAGTGAGTGCCGGGCTCGGGTGCTGGAGGGATGGGTCAGCCGTGAAAGTCGTGTGCTTGCAAAGCCTCACTGTAAGGGCCACATGCACAAGGTGGCCCATGCATCTGGAGTTCGTGTGTGGTGTTAGGAGGCCCTGGTGCACCCATATTCGGCTTTTTTCTCCCTTTGCAAGTGATTCTTAAAGTGAGTATGAGCAACGGTGGTCATCATGGCTTGAGCCTTGGGGTTGCACAAGATATCTTCCCTCCACCCAGTGTGCTCTGCCTGGGAGACAAGTTTGGGGCTCAGTGGCCGTGTGTGCATTTTACTTTTAGCCTGTTTATATGGTGGTACTTCTCCTATTTAATTTCCCCGTTTGTACATAGAGGAAGGTGTTGTTTATATTTATTTGACAGAGAAAGAGGGAGAGAGCAAATGAGAGCGCCAGGGCCTCCAGCCACTGCTGATTACTCCAGACGCATGCGCCCCCTTGTGCATCTGGCTAACGTGGGTCCTGGGCAACCGAACCTGGCTCCTTTGGCTTTGCAGGCAAACGCTGTAACCGCTAAGCTGTCCCTCCAGCCCGAGGGGAAGGTACATGGCGGTTCCTCCGCGCCCATCACTGTCTCTGTCCTAGGTCCGGGAAGCTGAAAGTTCCCGATTGGGTGGACACAGTCAAGCTGGCCAAACATAAAGAGCTTGCTCCCTACGATGAGAACTGGTTCTACACGCGAGCTGGTGAGGAACTGGGGTCTTGGCTGGGAGTGGGAAAGCTAGACAAGCCCAGTCATCCGGCCCCACCCCGTTGTTTAATTTTATTTTAACTTTATTTTTATTATTATTAGGAGAGCTCTTTGACACCACGTGCTGGGTGTGGTGTGACTTTCTTTTGTTTGTTTGTGTCAAGGTAGGGTCTCGCTCTAGCCCCAGGCTGACCTGGAATTCACTATGTCATCTCAGGCTGGCCTGGAACGCTGGGATTAAAGGCGTGTGCAACTTCAACAGCTGACTTTGAACTTTCACGTTTTTCTTAAAGGTGCTTGACTTTAGAGGGGCAACACTTCTGTACTTGGAGTTCTTGAGTTCAGTTCTTTGTAGCTATACTGAGGATTGCCATAGTCCATTGGGGAAGTTTAGTAACATTAAAAGTGGGTAGAACAAGAGTAAGGGAAGTCTGATGTATTGGTTTTGTTCAGCCTGGCCATGCTGCCCTCCCCTTTAGGAACACATGGCTATGAAACGGTTGAGGACTGGTTGGACATGCTCTTTGTCTTAAATGAAGTTCTGGCAGCCCCTTGGGTCTGTTTTCTCTTCGAATCATAATTTCATCAGTGGCTGGGTGTTTGAAGGTTGTGAGCTGTCCCCCGTCTGGGCTTAACTCTCGAAGGTAGAATCTGCTGGTTGTACTTGGGTGGCAGCCTCATGCAGGGCTTACCTAAGGGACTTCTCCCTGGCCAGTATCAGGAGTGACCGAGATTAAGTACTGGGCAGATTTATCTTGCTTGTGCAGCAAATGTCCCTCAGGCCCTGCTTTCTTCCAGGCTCAGGCACTTCTGTGATTCACTGCCTCTGACATCTCAGGCCCAGAAGCTCCTCTGTGGGTAGGGTAGGTAGCATGTCTACTCACCACTACATTACAGAAATATGGGTTCAGAAGGGGTGCCAGCTGACTGGTCCTTGGGGTGCTCTCTGCAGTGATCATCAGCTGGTGGGTTAAGACATCTTTGGATTTACTGATTTATTTTTATTTTGTTTTTTTGAGGTAGGGTTTCACTCTAGCTCAGGGTGGCCTCAAACACCTACCTCTGCCTCCTGAATGCTGGGGTTAAAGGTATGCACTGCCACACCCAGCCTTTTTGAGGGGTGGGGGGACAGCTTTGGATTTAAAATTACACCAAGCAATCTAGCTTTTTCCTTAGGAAAGCGTTTGTGTACCTCCCAAGAACTTCCAGTGTGGTTGGGGAGGTCGTGATGTGACCTAGGGTGTGCTCACCTGGTACCACTTGGAGGAGACTCCCATTCTCCCTCTTGGTAGCTTTTTTGGTTTTTCAAGGTAGAGTCTCACTCTAGCCCAAGCTGACCTGGAATTCACTTACTCACTTTGTAGACTCAAGCTGGGCCTTAACTCACAGTGATCCTCCCGCCTCTGCCTCCCTAGTGCTGGGATTAAAGGTGTGCTCTGCCACGTCCGGCTCTTGGTAGCATTTTGTTTGTTTGCTTGTTTTTCTGATGTAGGGTTTCATTCTAGTCCAGGCTGATCTAGAATCCACTATGTAGTCTCAGAAAGGGCCTCAAGACAATCTGCCTGCCAAGTGGTAGGATTAAAGGTGTGCCGTCCATGTCTGCCTTGGTAGCTTTTTGTTTGAGATAGAGTCTTCTCTAGCCCAGGCTGACCTGGAATTCACTATATAGTCTCAAGGTGGCCTTGAACTCACAGCGATCCTCCTACCTCTGCCTCCTGAGTGTAATAAGAAATGGAATCAAGTTGGTGCTCCATGGTGTTAACCCAGCATTCTGGGACTGAGGCACAGGGATCGCCAGAATTTGCAGGCCATCCTGAGGCCTTGTCTCAAGCAGGGTACGAGTAAAGACCCGGAGTAATTGTCGCTGCTTTCTGGACGTCACACAGGTGTGCAGCCTCCACCTCTGCTGCTCTCACTCAAACCCCACAAGGGCTTTGCTGGACCTCCTTTTTCCAGCCACTTTGAGTGAGGGACTCCAGCCAGACCCAAGAGGGTCGAACACTTCTGTGGGTACTGCTGTGTCTCGTTCGCGCAGCTCTACAGCTGCAAAGGCAGGTCAAATGAGATGCGGAGGTGATGCCCTATTCCAGGAACAGGCTGCCTTCTTCCAAAACTGGGTTCTGAGCTATATTTGCTGTTTTCCCTGTGGGCAGTGGGGCTAGCCAGTTTGCCCCTGGAGATTGAGGCTGTAATGCAGTGAAGAACTGGACTGGCTTGGTGTGAGAATAGTTCCTGGCAAAGAGGCCTTTCTGGGCTGCTCTAAATACAGGCAGGGCTCTGGGAGTTCCAAGGTGTGAGGCACGGGTAGAAGGGCTTGCTTCCGAAGCAGAGGCTGCCAGAGAGGGGAAGGCTGGAGTTAAGGAGACCTTTGTGAGGTGATGGCCTGTTCTGTTAGTCACCTGGCTGGGAATGGCCTCGTAAGTTATGGGACACTGGATGCATCGTGCAGCTTATAGAGTGGAGGCTGGTTCAGCTGCCTGCTGTGCAGGTTCAGGGCCACTCACCACTGTTACTGGAGTGAGTGTGTTTGCATCCGTCCGTCCCCTTCCCCGCCGGAGGTAGGGTCTCATTCTAGCTTGGGCTGGCCTGGAACTCACAGCGATCCTCACACCTCTGCATCGCCATGCCCGACGGAAGTGTGTTTTCATTAGAAGTTTTGCAGAGAAAAAGTGTCAGGGCAGCCTGGAGATTTTTCTCTATATATATTTGGTTGTTCAAGGTAGAGTTTCGCTCTAGCCCAGGCTGACCTGGAATTCACTTTGTAGTGCCAGGCTGGCCTCAAACTCACAGCAGTCCCCTGCCTCTGCCTCTCTCCCGAGTGCTGAGTGCTGGGATTAAAGGCGTGTGCCACCGTCCCTGGCTTTTCTCCTTCCCTGTAGTGATTGAGTAGATCAGGGTGCTGCTGGTGGTGATTTTGGAGGTGGAGTGACTGCCTCCACCCAGCCAGAACACACCTGCAGTTCTGGCTCCCACGTTGAGAGCTGCGCCTTGAAATGGGGTCCCAAAGTCTAGGTCTTAGGGAGGGGATAAAGAGGTCAGTGTTTCCAAACACCTGTGACCTCTGGTTTGAAGTAGATGGTCTTGGGATCTTCCCACTTGGACTGCTCAGCTGAGACTGTGCTCCTGCTGCTTCTCACTCCTGCTCAGGCCATGCAGTGCTGGCGGCGGGCTTGCCGGAGCTGCTTTCCTGGGAGAGCCAGGGTGGGTCCCCTGCCCTGGGGAAAGCGGATCTGTGCTCAGCACAGCCAGGTGCTGATGCAGCGGGATGGGCCGTGGCAGGGCAGGGTGTCACCCTAGCAGAAGGGACTTGGACCAAGTGATTGTCTTGACCTGGCACAGGCACGATGATAAACCCAGGTCAGCGCTCTGGGGACACAAGTGGTCCTGTCCCCAAGAATCAGGCCTTCCTCCCCAACTATTAGTGGCCGAGATCTGTGTATCTCGGGCACTGTCGGTGCCTCTGGAGCCTGGGTTTTCCTGCTCCTAGACTCCCATGGTGCACACCTGGCAGGCAGCTCCTTTGGCAGCCTGGTCATCACTGGCCTTTTTAAAGCTGGGGACCAGAATCCCGTGTCCTTGGAGTGGGTATAAAACACATAGGTCACAGGTCCTGCCCATCATGGTCCCCCCCCTCACAGAAAGGTGGTCAGTACCTTCCTGGGCCACAGGAAGGCTGAGGGAAGGGCACGGCATTTCCTTCCCCCTGAAATGGTGAGATTGCAATTTCACACCAGCCTTCATGGCTGTCAGGGGCAGGAGGCTTCTGTCCCCATGAGCTCCTCTCGCCCCCTGCAGCTTCCACAGCGCGGCACTTGTACCTCCGCGGCGGCGCTGGGGTCGGCTCCATGACCAAGATCTACGGAGGACGGCAGAGGAACGGAGTCATGCCCAGCCACTTCAGTCGAGGCTCCAAGAGTGTGGCCCGTCGGGTCCTCCAAGCCCTGGAAGGGCTGAAGATGGTGGAAAAGGACCAAGATGGGTAAGCAGGGATGTGGCTGGAGGCCAGGTCTTCAGTAGCCATCAGTCACCTATAGTGAAGTTGTCAGGCGCCACCTTCTACAAATGAAAGTGTGGGTACCAAATGTCCTGCATCTGCCTGCGTTCCTGCTCCTCGGGCAGGGAGGGCTTGAGCAGAAAAGCCGCGAGAGGCCTCGCCCCGACCTCTGGGGCTGACTTCCTCGGGCTCCAGGAAGGTAATTTAGCGACTGTCTGCTTTCATTAGCCTGCTCGTTAACTTTTCCCAATTGATTTTTCGGGGCTTTTGATCTAATGCTTGCACAAACGACACCCCGTCAGCTCCCAGGAGGGCTCCCGCTCCTGCACACCCCCCCCAAGCTGGTTAGGATGCAGCTGACAAGGTGGCTGGTGTGCTCTGGAGGCCAGGTGCTTTCGAGGGCCTCCTGACTCCCAGAGAGGGCGGAGCTGTCCTCACATAGGGGTTCTGTCTCTTGCAGGGGCCGCAAGCTGACACCTCAGGGACAGCGAGACCTGGACAGAATCGCCGGACAGGTGAGGTGTGCGTGTCCGGCCTGGGGTGGAGCGAGCGGGCAGACGCAGACCCGTGCGCGCGCGTGATCGCCAGCTCGAGCTTCTGGCATCTGTTTGCACCAGATGGGGACAGCTTGGGAAAGGTGGGGGTGGCGGGGACACTGCAGGTGGCTCCGTGTCCACTCCTCCCTGACTGGGGGCCCTCTCACTCAGTGTAGGAGAGGCGTGAGCTTCGGGTGAGGTTCTTCTCGTATCTTTTCTGCCCTCTTGGAAGTGATGTTAAGCCACTTACTTAGTCAAGAGAGAATGGGGGCCTATCAGTCCTCTTGGGGTTGGCCTGGAGAGCAGTCTGTCACAGAAACATCAGTTCTGTTGACCTTCCCTCAAGGCAGTGGGTAGAAATTGACTACAGTTTCTTTCGTTCACACACATATGCCCTTATGTATATAAAATTAAATGGGGGGGTTGGTAAGTAGTCATTACAAAGTGCCCTGACAGACCCCCACCACTGATCTTCATTTTCTTCCCACAGGTGGCGGCTGCCAGCAAGAAACATTAAAACAAGGATGCTGGGTCAATAAATTGCCTCATTCGTAATCCTGGTCTGGGTCTTGATTGGCTCTCTTGTGTGCAGGAAGGGTCACTTCCCTTACTGGTGGTCGCCCATCCCTGGGTGGGTGGGTGAGCCAGGTCCTCTTGCCTCAGCAAAAACTCCAGATGGAGCGAGACCAAGGCCTCCAGCCACTGCGTGCGAACTCCAGACACATGAACATCTTGTGCATCTGGCTTTATGTGGGTGCTAGAGAATCAAACTTAGGCTCTGAAGGCAAGCTCCTTAACCACTAACCCATCTCTCCAGTCCCCTAGATAGGAGTTATTTTTTTGGAGGTTTTATTTTGTTTGGGGGGTAGGGTCTCTAGCCCAGGCTGACCTGGAATCATATTAGTCTCAGGGTGGCCTGTACTTGGAGTTCTTGAGTTCAGTTCTTTGTAGCTATACTGAGGATTGCCATAGTCCATTGGGGAAGTTTAGTAACATTAAAAGTGGGTAGAACAAGAGTAAGGGAAGTCTGATGTATTGGTTTTGTTCAGCCTGGCCATGCTGCCCTCCCCTTTAGGAACACATGGCTATGAAACGGTTGAGGACTGGTTGGACATGCTCTTTGTCTTAAATGAAGTTCTGGCAGCCCCTTGGGTCTGTTTTCTCTTCGAATCATAATTTCATCAGTGGCTGGGTGTTGAAGGTTGTGAGCTGTCCCCCGTCTGGGCTTAACTCTCGAAGGTAGAATCTGCTGGTTGTACTTGGGTGGCAGCCTCATGCAGGGCTTACCTAAGGGACTTCTCCCTGGCCAGTATCAGGAGTGACCGAGATTAAGTACTGGGCAGATTTATCTTGCTTGTGCAGCAAATGTCCCTCAGGCCCTGCTTTCTTCCAGGCTCAGGCACTTCTGTGATTCACTGCCTCTGACATCTCAGGCCCAGAGCTCCTCTGTGGGTAGGGTAGGTAGCATGTCTACTCACCACTACATTACAGAAATATGGGTTCAGAAGGGTGCCAGCTGACTGGTCCTTGGGGTGCTCTCTGCAGTGATCATCAGCTGGTGGGTTAAGACATCTTTGGATTTACTGATTTATTTTTATTTTGTTTTTTTGAGGTAGGGTTTCACTCTAGCTCAGGGTGGCCTCTAACTCCTACCTCTGCCTCCTGAATGCTGGGGTTAAAGGTATGCACTGCCACACCCAGCCTTTTTGAGGGGTGGGGGAACAGCTTTGGATTTTAAAATTACACCAAGCAATCTAGCTTTTTCCTTAGGAAAGCATATGTGTACCTCCCACGAACTTCCAGTGTGGTTGGGGAGGTCGTGATGTGACCTAGGGTGTACTTGCCTGGTACCACTTGGAGAAGACTCCCATTCTCTCTCTTGGTAGCTTTTTTGGTTTTTCAAGGTAGAGTCTCACTCTAGCCCAAGCTGACCTGGAATTCACTTACTCACTTTGTAGACTCAAGCTGGGCCTTAACTCACAGTGATCCTCCTGCCTCTGCCTCCCTAGTGCTGGGATTAAAGGTGTGCTCTGCCATGTCCGGCTCTTGGTAGCATTTTGTTTGTTTGCTTGTTTTTCTGATGTAGGGTTTCCGTCTAGTCCAGGCTGATCTGGAATTCACTATGTAGTCTCAGAAGGGCCTCAAGACAATCTGCCTCCCAAGTGGTAGGATTAAAGGTGTGCTGTCCATGTCTGCCTTGGTATCTTTTTGTTTGGGATAGTCTTGCTCTAGCCCAGGGTGGCCTTGAACTCACAGTGATCCTCCTACCTCTGCCTCCTGAGTGTAATAAGAAATGGAATCAAGTTGGTGCTCCGTGGTGTTAACCCAGCATTCTGGGACTGAGGCAGAGGATTGCCAGAATTTGCAGGCCATCCTGAGGCCTTGTCTCGAGCAGGGTACGAGTAAAGACCCCGAGTAATTGTCGCTGCTTTCTGGACGTCACACAGGTGGTGCCAGCCTTCCACCTCAGGCTGCTCGCACTCAAACCACACAAGTGCTTTGCTTGGACCTCCTTTTTGCCATCCTCTTTGAGTGAGGGACCTCCAGCCAGACCCAAGAGGGTCGAACACTTCTGTGGGGTACTGCTGTGTCTCGGTTCGCGCATGCTCTACAGCTGCAAAGGCAGGTCAAATGAGATGCGGAGGTGATGCCCTATTCCAGGAACAGGCTGCCTTCTTCCAAAACGGGTTCTGAGCTATATTTGCTGTTTTCCCTGTGGGCAGTGGGGCTAGCCAGTTTTGCCCTCTGGAGATTGAGGCTGTAATGCAGTGAAGAACTGGGACTGGCTTGGTGTGAGAATAGTTCCTGGCAAAGAGGCCTTTCTGGGCTGCTCTAAATACAGGCAGGCTCTGGGAGTTCCAAGGTGTGAGGCACGGGTAGAAGGGCTTGCTTCCGAAGCAGAGGCTGCCAGAGAGGGGAAGGCTGGAGTTAAGGAGACCTTTGTGAGGTGATGGCCTGTTCTGTTAGTCACCTGGCTGGGAATGGCCTCGTAAGTTATGGGACACTGGATGCATCGTGCAGCTTATAGAGTGGAGGCTGGTTCAGCTGCCTGCTGTGCAGGTTCAGGGCCACTCACCACTGTTACTGGAGTGAGTGTTTGGGTCCGTCTGTCCCCGCCGGAGGTAGGGTCTCATTCTAGCTTAGGCTGGCCTGGAACTCACAGCGATCCTCATACCTCTGCATCGCCATGCCCGACGGAAGTGTGTTTTCAT
This sequence comes from Dipus sagitta, assembly GCA_036346955.1. Classification (NCBI taxonomy): domain Eukaryota; kingdom Metazoa; phylum Chordata; class Mammalia; order Rodentia; family Dipodidae; genus Dipus; species Dipus sagitta. Next base: position 73,833,494 of record CM070787.1, on the reverse strand, counting down.
TAGAAGTTTTGCAGAGAAAAAGTGTCAGGGCAGCCTGGAGATTTTTCTCTATATATATTTGGTTGTTCAAGGTAGAGTTTCGCCCTAGCCCAGGCTGGCCTCAAACTCACAGCAGTCCCCTGCCTCTGCCTCTCTCCCAAGTGCTGAGTGCTGGGATTAAAGGCGTGCGCCACCATCCCTGGCTTCTCTCCTTCCCTGTAGTGATTGAGTAGATCAGGGTGCTGCTGGTGGTGATTTTGGAGGGGGAGTGACTGCCTCCACCCAGCCAGAACACACCTGCAGTTGTTCTGGCTCTCAGCTGAGAGCTGCGCCTTGAAATGGGGTCCCAAAGTCTAGGTCTTAGGGAGGGGATAAAGAGGTCAGTGTTTCCAAACACCTGTGACCTCTGGTTTGAAGTAGATGGTCTTGGGATCTTCCCACTTGGACTGCTCAGCTGAGACTGTGCTCCTGCTGCTTCTCACTCCTGCTCAGGCCATGCAGTGCTGGCGGCGGGCTTGCCGGAGCTGCTTTCCTGGGAGAGCCAGGGTGGGTCCCCTGCCCTGGGGAAAGCGGATCTGTGCTCAGCACAGCCAGGTGCTGATGCAGCGGGATGGGCCGTGGCAGGGCAGGGTGTCACCCTAGCAGAAGGGACTTGGACCAAGTGATTGTCTTGACCTGGCACAGGCACGATGATAAACCCAGGGTCAGCGCTCTGGGGACACAAGTGGTCCTGTCCCCAAGAATCAGGCCTTCCTCCCCAACTATTAGTGGCCGAGATCTGTGTATCTCGGGCACTGTCGGTGCCTCTGGAGCCTGGGTTCCTGCTCCTAGACTCCACCATGGTGCACACTGGCAGGCAGCTCCTTTGGCAGCCTGGTCATCACTGGCCTTTTTAAAGCTGGGGACCAGAATCCCGTGTCCTTGGAGTGGGTATAAAACACATAGGTCACAGGTCCTGCCCATCATGGTCCCCCCCCTCACAGAAAGGTGGTCAGTACCTTCCTGGGCCACAGGAAGGCTGAGGGAAGGGCACGGCATTTCCTTCCCCCTGAAATGGTGAGATTGCAATTTCACACCAGCCTTCATCATGGCTGTCGGGGGCAGGAGGCTTCTGTCCCCATGAGCTCCTCTCGCCCCTGCAGCTTCCACAGCGCGGCACTTGTACCTCCGCGGTGGCGCTGGGGTCGGCTCCATGACCAAGATCTACGGAGGACGGCAGAGGAACGGAGTCATGCCCAGCCACTTCAGTCGAGGCTCCAAGAGTGTGGCCCGTCGGGTCCTCCAAGCCCTGGAAGGGCTGAAGATGGTGGAAAAGGACCAAGATGGGTAAGCAGGGATGTGGCTGGAGGCCAGGTCTTCAGTAGCCATCAGTCACCTATAGTGAAGTTGTCAGGCGCCACCTTCTACAAATGAAAGTGTGGGTACCAAATGTCCTGCATCTGCCTGCGTTCCTGCTCCTCGGGCAGGGAGGGCTTGAGCAGAAAAGCCGCGAGAGGCCTCGCCCCGACCTCTGGGGCTGACTTCCTCGGGCTCCAGGAAGGTAATTTAGCGACTGTCTGCTTTCATTAGCCTGCTCGTTAACTTTTCCCAATTGATTTTTCGGGGCTTTTGATCTAATGCTTGCACAAACGACACCCCGTCAGCTCCCAGGAGGGCTCCCGCTCCTGCACCCCCCCCCCCCAAGCTGGTTAGGATGCAGCTGACAAGGTGGCTGGTGTGCTCTGGAGGCCAGGTGCTTTCGAGGGCCTCCTGACTCCCAGAGAGGGCAGAGCTGTCCTCACATGGGTTCTGTCTCTTGCAGGGGCCGCAAGCTGACACCTCAGGGACAGCGAGACCTGGACAGAATCGCCGGACAGGTGAGGTGTGCGTGTCCGGCCTGGGGTGGAGCGAGCGGGCAGACGCAGACCCGCGCGCGCGTGATCGCCAGCTCGAGCTTCTGGCATCTGTTTGCACCAGATGGGGACAACTTGGGAAAGGTGGAGGTGGCGGGGACACTGCAGGTGGCTCCGTGTCCACTCCTCCCTGACTGGGGGCCCTCTCACTCAGTGTAGGAGAGGCGTGAGCTTCGGGTGAGGTTCTTCTCATATCTTTTCTGCCCTCTTGGAAGTGATGTTAAGCCACTTACTTAGTCAAGAGAGAATGGGGGCCTATCAGTCCTCTTGGGGTTGGCCTGGAGAGCAGTCTGTCACAGAAACATCAGTTCTGTTGACCTTCCCTCAAGGCAGTGGGTAGAAATTGACTACAGTTTCTTTCGTTCACACACATATGCCCTTATGTATATAAAATTAAATGGGGGGGTTGGTAAGTAGTCATTACAAAGTGCCCTGACAGACCCCCACCACTGATCTTCATTTTCTTCCCACAGGTGGCGGCTGCCAGCAAGAAACATTAAAACAAGGATGCTGGGTCAATAAATTGCCTCATTCGTAATCCTGGTCTGGGTCTTGATTGGCTCTCTTGTGTGCAGGAAGGGTCACTTCCCTTACTGGTGGTCGCCCATCCCTGGGTGGGTGGGTGAGCCAGGTCCTCTTGCCTCAGCAAAAACTCCAGATGGAGCGAGACCAAGGCCTCCAGCCACTGCGTGCGAACTCCAGACACATGAACATCTTGTGCATCTGGCTTTATGTGGGTGCTAGAGAATCAAACTTAGGCTCTGAAGGCAAGCTCCTTAACCACTAACCCATCTCTCCAGTCCCCTAGATAGGAGTTATTTTTTTGGAGGTTTTATTTTGTTTGGGGGGTAGGGTCTCTAGCCCAGGCTGACCTGGAATAGTCTCAGGGTGGCCTTGAACTCAAGGCAATCCTCCTACCTCTGCATCCCAAGTACTAAGATTTTTTGTTTTTTTGACATAGGGTCTCACACTAGCCCAGGCTGACCCAGAATTAGCTAATGTCAGAGTGGCAATCCTATCTCTGGTTACTGGGATTCAAGGTGTATGCCACCCCACCTGGCGAGTTTATTGGAATGGGAACAACAGGGCCTCTAGCCACTGCGAGCATGGTGTCTTCACCTCTAAGGCATCCCTCCAGCACTTGAATTGGTTTTATGCCCTTCCTAACAGCAAGTCAAGGGAGTAGTGGAGATGACCAGAACACAGTCCTGTCTGAATCCCCCAGCTCTGGGTCCCCAGTGCCTATAAACAGTGCCAGCTCTGCTAATGGACAGACACCCTGTTGTATGCTTTCTTCAAGGTGGCATACCATGTCAGCCTTTAGCTGCCTGCAGACAGCCGGCCTTGCATGTCAGACAGGCATGCTTAAAATGTGGTGTGGAGGCCTGTGGGGAGTGAGGTGGCCCCTCCCTATTGGGAGGTGGTTAAACCCTAGTGGATACCAGGCACTGCAGATACTCAGTTGGCAGTCTGGTGGCTAAGCAAAAGCTGTTAATGTAGAGATTGACAGATGATAGGTGATACGCTGGAGGGCCCTGGGATGGGATGGTAGAGCCTTCATTTTGATCCACACAAGATGGGAAAGTGGCCAGTGTGCTTGGGCCTCAGCCCCCAGTTTCTTCCACCCACTGGGAATATTTCGCAGCTACTAGGACTAGCCACCAAGCCGTGCTGTGAGAGGACTAGCTTCACGTCTTAGCCACTGGGGGGCGGTCGAGGGTCTAGAAGCCGGCCCAGCTGCTGAAAGTTGCACAAGGTAGGTTGTGGAGCTCTGGACCCTCGCTTCTAGTACATGAAGGGCGGGGCAGGGGCAGCTGGGTTTGTGGGAGCAAGGTGGGGTGGCCCAAGGAGAGCAGCTAACCCTCCTGCAGGAGCCAGCCTCACAAATGGGAGCTGTACTCAAGGAGAAACAGACTGGCCAGTAAGCAGGCCAGATTTTTTTTTTTTTTTTTTTTCATTTTTGAGGTCGGGTCTCACTCTAGTTCAGGCTGACCTGGAATTCACTATGTCGTCTCAGGGTGGCCTCGGAGAAAGTGAGAATGGGCACCTCAGGGCCTCTGATCACTGCAAACTCCAGACACTTGTGCACCTGGCTTACCTGGGTCCTTTGGCTTTGCAGGCAAGTGCCTTAACCGCTAAGCCATCCCTCCAGCCCTTTTTTTTTTTTTTTTAATTTTTATTGAGCAGCCTAGATTCTTGAGGCTTGCTGTGGGTGATACTTGTAATTGTTTTCTGTGTGTACCGGTGTGCATGTGCAGGTTTGGGCCTTGCCACCTTGTGTTTTTAATCACCCACCTCTCCTCCAAGGTCGGGTCTCAAGTCCAGGGTGACCTGGAAATCACTATGCAGTCTGAGGCTGGTCTCCCAACTCTGGATGACCTTCTTGCCTGTGCTGGCATTAAAGGCATGTGCCACCATGCCCAGCCTACCTGGTTTTATTTTATTTTCCCCGAGGTATGGTCTCACTCTAGATCAGGCTGACTTGGAATTCACTATGTAGTCTCTCAGGGTGGTCTCGAACTCACGGCGATGCTCCTATTTCTGCCTCGCCTGGCTATGGTTTTATTTTTATTGTCTTCTCACCCGACTCTGGGGATCTGAACTCCATAGCAGCACGTGCTTTAGGCACTGAGCCATCCTCCAGTCCCCGCTTTATTAACAGAGTCTCCTTTGCCTAGGCCAGCCTCAAAAACTGGTCTCAGATTATTTTAAAAAGAAAAGTGGGACCTGCGTGGTGGCGCACGCCTTTAATCCCAGCACTCAGGAGGCAGAGATAGGAGGATCACCGTGAGTTCGAGGCCACCCTGAGACTACATAGTGAATTCCAGGTCAGTCTAGACTTCAGTGAGACCCTACCTCGAAAAACAAAACAAAAAATATATTAAGTGAGTTGCTGGACATGGTGGTGCACGCCTTTAACCAGCACTCAGGAGGCTCAGGTAGGAGGATCAACGTGAGTTCCAGGCCAGCCTGGACACCCTACCTTGAAAAAAAGAAAATGAAGGGAACTGGAAAGATTGCTCAGCAGTTGAAGATGCTTGCTTGAAAGCCTAATGGCCTGGGTTTGATTCCCTATTACCACATAAGCCAGATGCACAGACTGGTATGCATCTGAAGTTCGTTTGCAGGCGCAAGAGGTCCTGGCATACCTATTCCCTCTTTCTCTTCTTGCAAACTAATAAAATTTAAGAAAAAATAAAAAAGAACAGGGGCTGGGGAGATGGTTCAGTGATTAAGGGCCCTTGCTTGCAAAGCTGATGATGGTCCGATTTTCCTTCCTTGGCATCCACGTAAAGCCAGACGGACAAAGTAGGCATGAGTTCCTTTGCAGCAGCAAGAAGCCCTGGTGTTTCCTTACTCTCCCTTCCTCCTCCTCCCACCAAATAAATACAGAAAAACAACAAACTAGCTGGGCGTGGTGGCGCACACCTTTAAACTCAGCACTCAGGAGGCAGAGGTAGGATCACCAGGAGTTCGAGGCCACCCTGAGATGCCAGAATTCCAGGTCAGCCTGAGCTAGAGTGAGACCATACCTCGAAAAAACCAGAAAAAAGAAAAAAAAAAAAAGTGGCCCATGTGTCTGGAGTTCTTTTGCAGTGGCTAGAGGCCCTGGGACACCCTTTAAAAAAAAAAAAATTATTTCTTTGAAAAAGGAAGAGAGAGTGTCTTCAGCCACATGCTTTGTGCATCTTGGCTTATTTGGGACCTGCTGATTGAACCTGGGTCTTTTGGCTTTTTTTTTTTTTTAATTTTGTTTAGATAGGAAGCCGGGCATGGTGGCATATGCCTTTAATCCCAGCACTCACTCCAGAGGCAGAGGTAGGAGGATTACCATTAGTTTGAGGCCACCCTGAGACTACAGAATGACTTCTAGGTCAACCAGTGCTAAAGTGATACCCTACCTCGAAAAAAACAAACAAAAAAGAAAACAACAATAATAAACAAACCGGGTATGATGACACGCACCTTTAATCCCAACACTCGGTTTCACTGTAGCCCAGGCTGATCTGAAATTCACTACGTAGCATTGTCTCAAACTCACGGAGATCCTCCTACCTCTGCCTCCCGAGTGCTGGGATTAAAGGCGTGTGCCACCATGCCTGGTTTACTATTTTTAAATTATGAAATATCTCAGGCATGCTAAACAGTAACGAAAACTCACCACCCAGTTTAAGTAACACTCTGAGGGAAGCAGCCAGGTGTGGTGGTGATCCCAGCCACTAGGAAGACAGAGACATGAGGATGAGTGCAAGTCTGTGGCCCACCGGGGCTAGGTGACAGCTACTGGGGCAGGGTCTCAGGGGAGCCTGCTCCCTGGATCCCCACCTCAGTATCCCAAACTCTGGGATTACAGGCAGGTGGTAACGTGCACTAGCATTTACATGCATGCTAGGGGGACAAACTCCAGTCCTCTTGCTTTATCCTCTGAACCATCCCCCCACCCACCTTGTTTGGGGCACTTTTTTTTTTTTTTTTTTTTTTTGAAGGCAGGATCTCTAGTCCAGGCTGACCTAGAACTCACTATGTAGTCTCAGGGTGGCCTCAAACTCAACAACCCTCCTCTTCCCTCTGCCTCCGAGTGCTGGGATTAAAGGTGTGCGCCACCACTCCTGTCTTGTTTTTGTTTTTTGTTTGTTTTTTCAAGGTAGGGTCTTACTGGAACCCAGGCTGACTTGAAATTCACTGCGTAGTCTCAGGGTGGCCTTGAACTCACAGTGATCCTCCTACCTCTGCCTTCAGAGTGCAGGGTTAAAAGCATGCACCACCACACCCTACTCTCCCAGGACCCACATAAAGCCAGATGCAAAAAGAGGCAAATATATCATCTGGAGTTCATTTGCAAGAGGCCCTGATGTGCCCATTTTCTCTCTCTCTCTCTCTCTCTCTCTCTCTCTCTCTCAAATAAATAAAATTTAAAATCCTTGCAAAAGAGAGAGAGGGCTAGAGAGATAGCTTAGTTTCTGAGGTGCTTGCCTGCAAAGTCAAAGGACTCAGGTTCTAGTCCCCAGGACTCACGTAAGCTAGATGCATAAGGTGGGGCATGCATCTGGAGTTTATTTGCAGTGGCTAGAGGACATAGAATGCCCATTCATTCATTCATTCATTCTCTCTCTCTCTCTCTCTCTCTCTCTCTGCCTTTCTCTCATAAATAAATAAAATATTTTTAAAAGAATGCAAGTTTTTACTTTATTTTTTTAAATATGTTTGAGAGAAAGAGAGAATGGGGCACAGCAGGGCCTCCAGCCACTGCAAAGGAACTCCAGATGCATGCGCCCGCTTGTGCATCTGGCTTATGTGAGTCCTGGAGAATCAAACTGGGATCCTTTGGCTTTGCAGGCAAACGCCTTAACCGCTAAGACATCTCTCTAGCCCTATTTTTTTTTTAAACTTTTAAAATTTTTATTTTTATTACTTTTGTTTGTTTGTTTGTTTTTCAGGGTAGGGTCTCGCTCTAGCCCAGGCTGACCTTGGAATTCACTATGTAGTCTCAGGGTGGCCTGGAACTCGCGGCGACCCTCCTACCTCTGCCTGTCCGAGTGCTGAGATTAAAGGCGTGCCCCACCACGCCCGGCTTAGAATACAAGTTGGGAGCACCATGTGCGCAGTTTGCAGCAGGCACCCAGAACTTCGGGTCTCTCAAACTTCTTTCCCAAGACTCTCTGCAAGGCTAAGCCAGGCCTTGAACCAGCCTTTTCCCCACCCACCCATCTGCACCTCTGGGGAATTGTGGCCACCCCGAGTGCAGGTGTGCAGGCAGTTCCTCTGCACCCTGGGCCTGAAACATATGGCACCCAAAGGGCCCCAAAAAAGTGAGGGCCAGTGGAGCCCATCTCCGTCGGGGGCCAGGCAGGAAGTGAGGCGGAGTTTGCAGTAGAATCTGGTACCCCCAGAGCCGAGGCAGCCCAGACCAACCGAGCCACTGGGAGAAGATGCCTGGGGGGTCCAGGAGGCCTTCCAGCCCTGCCTGCTGCCGCCTGTGTCCTCCTCTGGCTGTCTGAAGCCTGTCTGGGTAATGTGGTCCAAGGGCAAGCGCCGAGGGGAGGGGAGGCCGGGCATGGGGATAGATTCCGCTAACCCCAGTACTCTGGAGACCAAGGCAGGAAGTTCTTGAGTTTGAGGCCTGCTTGGGCTACCTACTGTGTTCTAGATCAGCCTGGACATTTTAAATATATTTTTTTTATTTCTTTATTTGAGAGAGAGAGAGAATGGGCACGTCAGGGCCTCTAGCTACTGCAAACAAACTCCAGATGTATGTGGCCCCTTGTGCATCTGGCTTACGTGAGTCCTGGATAGTCGACCGAGATCCTTTGGCTTTGCAGGCAAATGCCTTAACGGCTAAGCCATCTCTCCAGCCCCATCCTGGGCAATTTAGTGAGCCAACTCTGTCTTAAAAAGAAAGGAAAGCCAGCCGGCGGGCGTGGTGGCGTACGCCTTTAATCACAGCACTCGGGAGGCAGAGGTAGGAGGATCGCTGTGAGTTCAAGGGTACCCTGAGACTACATAGTGAATTCCAGGTCAGCCTGGGCTAGAACACGATATATATATATATTAAAAGGAAGAAGGAAAGCTCCTGAACAAATCCTATGTAGCCCAAGCTAAGCCAGGTTAGGTTACAAGAAGCTCAGTCAAGAGCATATTCTCCAACCCGCCCCCCCCCCACCACACACACACACATTGTCCCCAGAAGCCAAAATAAGGAACTAGGAGGTCATTCTTGACTGAACCCCACAGTCTGCAGGAAGGGGACACAGACACAGAGGTGGCTATGAACATCAGAGAGGAGAAAACGTTTTTCCATTCTCTGCTTTAAATCTGTCACCTGGGGTGTGAGCAACCCCTTGTCAGGGAGGGACAGGCGTGCCCCATCAGACCTTCCTCTCCTCCCCCATCCCAGAGTGACCACATTGACTGAGGAGTTCCCAGAGGATGGTCACACGCCCAAGTGACTAGGAGCCAGGGGCTGGACCTCTGTCTGTCTGTCTGAGTGTTAAACCCGTGACGATGAGGTTGCTTGAGCCTTTCCCTACCTCCTCTTCCTCCTCTTTTTTTTTTTTTCAAGGTAGGGTCTCAGGCTGATCTGGAATTCAGTCTGTATTCTCAGGGTAGCCTCGAACTCACTGTGATCCACCTACCTCTGCTTCCCGAGTGCTGGAAACACTATTATTATTTTTGTTTGTTTGTTTTTCAAGGCAGGGTTTCACTGTAGCCCAGGCTGACCTGGAATTCACTACGGAGCCTCAGGGTGGCCTCGAACTCACGGCAATCCTTCTACCTCTGCCTCCCGAGTGCTGGGATTAAAGGCGTGCGCCACCATGGCCCGCTTTGGAAACACTATTATTAATAACTACTTTCCTCATTGGTGTTACTCTTTAGCCCTGAAAGAGTTCAAGACAATCCCAATACAGAGGCATCACGGGCTGAGAGTAATCCAGGACTACCATGTCCTCCTACTCATGTAAAGATACGAAAAGTTATATTTGGTAAATCGACAAAAACAGAAATTGACACTGTTATGGCCTGTGTAACTACAAATACCTATTTAGGTTATGTATGTGACTTTTTTGGTTTGTTTGTTTTTTGTTTTTTTTTCTAGGTAGGGTCTCACTCTAGCCCAGGCTGACCTGGAATTCACTATGTAGTCCCAGGGTGGCCTCGAACTCACGGAGATCCTCCTACCTCTACCTCCCAAGTGCCGGGACTAAAGGCGTGCGCCACCAGCATCCTCACATCCTCACGTTCTGATCTCTCTCCTCCTGCTACCTCCAGACGAGGGGCCGCTCATGTGGGCTTGGAGAGAATGAGAGCTGGGACTTTCCAGAAAATTCCACAGTGGATAAGTCCACCCTTGTCTCAATTTGCACCCAGCCCCCTAATGCAGACCACACATTCAAGTTAAGTTACAAAGAATGAGGAACATCCGGGGACTCATAAACAAAGGCAGGCCCACACAGGCCCAAGGAGCTGGGTCTTTGGGTTGCAGACCCTGTTCTAACAGCAAGGGTAATGCTGGGCAACCCTCTGTCCATGCTAGGCGTCAGATGCCCCCCTGTATAATGGAGGTTTCTAAGGTTTCATGATGGTTACACAAGGTAAAATGTGGCCTGGGGCAGGGAATGGGGGTCTACTGGGAAGGCCTGCAGGAGTGATTCCCAAGCTGAAAGGGAAGCAAGGGTCTTGTCTAGACAGCAGGATAGCCAGGGTCAAAAAAAAATGAAATAAAATAAATAAGTAAGTAAATAAATAAGTGCCACAGATGGGCTGGAGAGATGGCTTAGCGGCTAAGCGCTTGCCTGTGAAGCCTAAGGACCCCGGTTCGAGGCTCGATTCCCCAGGACCCACGTTAGCCAGATGCACAAAGGGGCGCATGCATCTGGAGTTCGTTTTCAGTGGCTGGAGGCCCTGGCGCACCTGTTCTCTCCCTCCCTCTCTCTGTTGCTCTCAAATAAATAAATACATAAAATAAACAAAAAAATTTTAAGAAATAAATGCCACAAGATGCTTTAGTGGTTAAGGCGTTTGCCTGCAAAGCCAAAGGGCCTTGGTTTGATTCCCCAGGACACACATAAGCCAGATGCACAAGGAGCACATACATCTGGTATTTGTTTGCAGTGGCTAGAGGCCCTGGCGTTTCCATTCTCTCTGTCTCTCTTCTCTCTATCTCTCTGCTGGCAAATAAATAAATAAAATAAAAAAAGGAAAGCCCCAGTCTTTTGGGGACAAAGCAGAAAGGGCCCAGGCATGGTGGCACACGCCTTTAATGCCAGCACTCCGGAGGCACAGGCAGGAGGATTGCTGTGAGTCTAAGGCCAGCCCAGGGCTACAGAAAGAGTTCCAGTTCAGCCTGGGCTAGAATGAAAGAGAAAGAAAGAAAGAAAGAAAGAAAGAAAGAAAGAAAGAAAGAAAGAAAGGAAGGAAGGAAGGAAGGAAGGAAGGAAGGAAGGAAGGAAGGAAGGAAGGAAGGAAGGAAGGAAGGAAGGAATAAAAAAGTAAAGCCGGGTGTGGTTGTGGCACACACCTTTAATCCCAGCACTCAAGAGACAGAGGTAGGTGGATCAGTTGGAGGCCACCCTGAGACTCCAGTGAATTCCAGGTCAGCGTGAGCTAGAGTGAGACCCTGTGTGTTGGGGAGGGGGGGGGGGACCCAAAGGGAGTACGAAGGAAGAGTCCACAGGGTGTCTAGTCTCTTCCTCCAGGATGTCACTTCCCATCAGCACTGTTAACAGAAGGGGCCTCACTCTGCTCCTTCCGCTTCCAGCAGGGCTAACTCTTGGGGATCCCAGGGCCAGAGCCTGCGGGACCGCCCATCGCAAGCTCTGACCCACGCGTGCCTCTCCTCCAACTCTGCAGGCCCTGGGTGCCAGGCGCTGTCAGTGCACGGCGGCCCACCGTCGTTGACAGTGAGACCCGGGGCTGAGGTCCGCTTCAACTGTACCCACGATGCCAACAACCCAAACGTCACGTGGTGGCTCATCATCCCGGGGAAGCATGCTTGGCCTCCCACGTTGCTGGGTAACGGCCTGGGCAGAAGGGGCGAGTGGGTCATCCCCAACGTGAACCGGAGCCATGTAGGCATATATCAATGCGTAGTGCAAGAAGGAGTAAAATTAAGGCGTTCCTGCGGCACCTATCTACGCATGCGCGGTGAGTGGCAGGGAGCCCTAACCCTCACTTCCAGTCCCTTCCTCTAACTGGGACAAATGCATTACTTACCCAATAGGTGGGGCACTGCTTCCTGGCCTGGAACCCGCAGTACACAGAGACTAAAGTTTTATATACACATATATTTTTTATTTATTAGAGAGTGAGAATGGGCGCTCCAGGGCCTCTGCCACTGCAAAGGAACTCAAGACGCATGCGCCACCATGTGCAGGTGGCTTAGGTGGGACCTGGAGAATCCAAATGGGTTTTTTTAGGCTTCACAGCATGCGCCTTAACCACTGAGCTAACTTTCCAGCCCTGGGAGCTAGTTTTTTTTTTTTAAATATATTTTATTTATTTATTTGAGGAAGCCGGGCGGGTGGCATATGCCTTTAATCCCAGCACTCACTCCAGAGGCTGACGGGAGGAGGATTACCATTAGTTTGAGGCCACCCTGAGACTACAGAATGACTTCTAGGGGCAACCAGTGCTAAAGTGATACCCTACCTCGAAAAAACAAACAAAAAAGAAAACAACAATAATAAACAAACCGGGTATGATGACACGCACCTTTAATCCCAACACTCGGTTTCACTGTAGCCCAGGCTGACCTGGAATTCACTATGTAGTCTCAGGCTGGCCTCGAACTCACGGAGATCCTCCTACCTCTGCCTCCGAGTGCTGGGATTAAAGGCATGTACCACCATGCCTGTTTACTATTTTTAAATTATGAAATATCTCAGGCATGCTAAACAGTAACGAAAACTCACCACCCAGTTTAAGTAACACTCTGAGGGAAGCAGCAGGTTGTGGTGGTGATCCCAGCCACTAGGAAGACAGAGACATGAGGATGAGTGCAAGTCTGTGGCCCACCGGGGCTAGGGACAGCTACCAGGGCAGGGTCTCAGGGGAGCCTGCTCCCTGGATCCCCACCTCAGTATCCCAAACTCTGGGATTACAGGCAGGTGGTAACGTGCACTAGCATTTACATGCATGCTAGGGGGACAAACTCCAGTCCTCTTGCTTTATCCTCTGAACCATCCCCCCACCCACCTTGTTTGGGGCACTTTTTTTTTTTTTTTTGAAGGCAGGATCTCTAGTCCAGCTGACCTAGAACTCACTATGTAGTCTCAGGGTGGCCTCAAACTCAACAACCCTCCTCTTCCCTCTGCCTCCGAGTGCTGGGATTAAAGGTGTGCGCCACCACTCCTGTCTTGTTTTTGTTTTTTTTTTTTTTTCAAGGTAGGGTCTTACTGGAACCCAGGCTGACTTGAAATTCACTGCGTAGTCTCAGGGTGGCCTTGTACTCATCACAGTGGTCCACCATAACCTCTGCCATCAGAGTGCAGGGTTAAAAGCATGCACCACCACACCCTACTCTCCCAGGACCCACATAAAGCCAGATGCAAAAAGAGGCAAATATATCATCTGGAGTTCATTTGCAAGAGGCCCTGATGTGCCCATTTTCTCTCTCTCTCTCTCTCCTCTCTCTCTCTCTCTCTCTCTCAAATAAATAAAATTTAAAATCCTTGCAAAAGAGAGAGAGGGCTAGAGAGATAGCTTAGTTTCTGAGGTGCTTGCCTGCAAAGTCAAAGGACTCAGGTTCTAGTCCCCAGGACTCACGTAAGCTAGATGCATAAGGTGGGGCATGCATCTGGAGTTTATTTGCAGTGGCTAGAGGACATAGAATGCCCATTCATTCATTCATTCATTCTCTCTCTCTCTCTCTCTCTCTCTCTGCCTTTCTCTCATAAATAAATAAAATATTTTTAAAAGAATGCAAGTTTTTACTTTATTTTTTTTAAATATGTTTGAGAGAAAGAGAGAATGGGGCACAGCAGGGCCTCCAGCCACTGCAAAGGAACTCCAGATGCATGCGCCCGCTTGTGCATCTGGCTTATGTGAGTCCTGGAGAATCAAACTGGGATCCTTTGGCTTTGCAGGCAAACGCCTTAACCGCTAAGACATCTCTCTAGCCCTATTTTTTTTTTAAACTTTTAAAATTTTTATTTTTATTACTTTTGTTTGTTTGTTTGTTTTTCAAGGTAGGGTCTCGCTCTAGCCCAGGCTGACCTGGAATTCACTATGTAGTCTCAGGGTGGCCTGGAACTCGCGCGACCCTCCTACCTCTGCCTGTCCGAGTGCTGAGATTAAAGGCGTGCCCCACCACGCCCGGCTTAGAATACAAGTTGGGGAGCACCATGTGCGCAGTTTGCAGCAGGCACCCAGAACTTCGGGTCTCTCAAACTTCTTTCCCAAGACTCTCTGCAAGGCTAAGCCAGGCCTTGAACCAGCCTTTTTCCCCACCCACCCATCTGCACCTCTGGGAATTGTGGCCACCCCGAGTGCAGGTGTGCAGGCAGTTCCTCTGCAACCCTGGGCCTGAAACATATGGCACCCAAAGGGCCCCAAAAAAGTGAGGGCCAGTGAGCCCATCTCCGTCGGGGGCCAGGCAGGAAGTGAGGCGGAGTTTGCAGTAGAATCTGGTACCCCCAGAGCCGAGGCAAGGCCAGACCAACCGAGCCACTGGGAGAAGATGCCTGGGGGTCCAGGAGGCCTTCCAGCCCTGCCTGCTGCCGCCTGTTGTCCTCCTCTGGCTGTCTGAAGCCTGTCTGGGTAATGTGGTCCAAGGGCAAGCGCCGAGGGAGGGGAGGCCGGGCATGGGGATAGATTCCGCTAAACCCCAGTACTCTGGAGACCAAGGCAGGAAGTTCTTGAGTTTGAGGCCTGCTTGGGCTACCTACTGTGTTCTAGATCAGCCTGGACATTTTAAATATATTTTTTTTATTTCTTTATTTGAGAGAGAGAGAGAATGGGCACGTCAGGGCCTCTAGCTACTGCAAACAAACTCCAGATGTATGTGGCCCCTTGTGCATCTGGCTTACGTGAGTCCTGGATAGTCGACCGAGATCCTTTGGCTTTGCAGGCAAATGCCTTAACGGCTAAGCCATCTCTCCAGCCCCATCCTGGGCAATTTAGTGAGCCAACTCTGTCTTAAAAAGAAAGGAAAGCCAGACCGGCGGGCGTGGTGGCGTACGCCTTTAATCACAGCACTCGGGAGGCAGAGGTAGGAGGATCGCTGTGAGTTCAAGGGTACCCTGAGACTACATAGTGAATTCCAGGTCAGCCTGGGCTAGAACACGATATTATTTATATATTAAAAGGAAGAAGGAAAGCTCCTGAACAAATCCTATGTAGCCCAAGCTAAGCCAGGTTAGGTTACAAGAAGCTCAGTCAAGAGCATATTCTCCAACCCGCCCCCCCCCCCACCACACACACACACATTGTCCCCAGAAGCCAAAATAAGGAACTAGGAGGTCATTCTTGACTGAACCCCACAGTCTGCAGGAAGGGGACACAGACACAGAGGTGGCTATGAACATCAGAGAGGAGAAAACGTTTTTCCATTCTCTGCTTTAAATCTGTCACCTGGGGTGTGAGCAACCCCTTGTCAGGGAGGGACAGGCGTGCCCCATCAACCTTCCTCTCCTCCCCCATCCCAGAGTGACCACATTGACTGAGGAGTCCCAGAGGATGGTCACACGCCACAAGTGACTAGGAGCCAGGGCTGGACCTCTGTCTGTCTGTCTGAGTGTTAAACCCGTGACGATGAGGTTGCTTGAGCCTTTCCCTACCTCCTCTTCCTCCTCTTTTTTTTTTTTTTTGTTTTTTTTTTCTAGGTAGGGTCTCACTCTAGCCCAGGCTGACCTGGAATTCACTATGTAGTCTCAGGCTGGCCTCGAACTCACGGAGATCCTCCTACCTCTGCTTCCCGAGTGCTGGAAACACTATTATTATTTTTGTTTGTTTGTTTGTTTTTCAAGGCAGGGTTTCACTGTAGCCCAGGCTGACCTGGAATTCACTATGTAGTCTCAGGCTGGCCTCGAACTCACGGCAATCCTTCTACCTCTGCCTCCGAGTGCTGGATTAAAGGCGTGCGCCACCATGGCCCGCTTTGGAAACACGATTATTATAACTACTTTCCTCATTGGTGTTACTCTTTAGCCCTGAAAGAGTTCAAGACAATCCCAAACAGAGGCATCACGGGCTGAGAGTAATCCAGGACTACCATGTCCTCCTACTCATGTAAAGATACGAAAAGTTATATTTGGTAAATCGACAAAAACAGAAATTGACACTGTTATGGCCTGTGTAACTACAAATACCTATTTAGGTTATGTATGTGACTTTTTTGGTTTGTTTTGTTTTTTGTTTTTTTTTTCTAGGTAGGGTCTCACTCTAGCCCAGGCTGACCTGGAATTCACTATGTAGTCCCAGGGTGCCTCGAACTCACGGAGATCCTCCTACCTCTGCTTCCCGAGTGCTGGGATTAAAGGCATGTACCACCATGCCTGTTTACTATTTTTAAATTATGAAATATCTCAGGCATGCTAAACAGTAACGAAAACTCACCACCCAGTTTAAGTAACACTCTGAGGGAAGCAGCCAGGTGTGGTGGTGATCCCAGCCACTAGGAAGACAGAGACATGAGGATGAGTGCAAGTCTGTGGCCCACCGGGGCTAGGTGACAGCTACTGGGGCAGGGTCTCAGGGGAGCCTGCTCCCTGGATCCCCACCTCAGTATCCCAAACTCTGGGATTACAGGCAGGTGGTAACGTGCACTAGCATTTACATGCATGCTAGGGGGACAAACTCCAGTCCTCTTGCTTTATCCTCTGAACCATCCCCCCACCCACCTTGTTTGGGGCACTTTTTTTTTTTTTTTTTTTTTTTTTGAAGGCAGGATCTCTAGTCCAGGCTGACCTAGAACTCACTATGTAGTCTCAGGGTGGCCTCAAACTCAACAACCCTCCTCTTCCCTCTGCCTCCGAGTGCTGGGATTAAAGGTGTGCGCCACCACTCCTGTCTTGTTTTTGTTTTTTGTTTGTTTTTTCAAGGTAGGGTCTTACTGGAACCCAGGCTGACTTGAAATTCACTGCGTAGTCTCAGGGTGGCCTTGAACTCACAGTGATCCTCCTACCTCTGCCTTCAGAGTGCAGGGTTAAAAGCATGCACCACCACACCCTACTCTCCCAGGACCCACATAAAGCCAGATGCAAAAAGAGGCAAATATATCATCTGGAGTTCATTTGCAAGAGGCCCTGATGTGCCCATTTTCTCTCTCTCTCTCTCTCTCTCTCTCTCTCTCTCTCTCAAATAAATAAAATTTAAAATCCTTGCAAAAGAGAGAGAGGGCTAGAGAGATAGCTTAGTTTCTGAGGTGCTTGCCTGCAAAGTCAAAGGACTCAGGTTCTAGTCCCCAGGACTCACGTAAGCTAGATGCATAAGGTGGGGCATGCATCTGGAGTTTATTTGCAGTGGCTAGAGGACATAGAATGCCCATTCATTCATTCATTCATTCTCTCTCTCTCTCTCTCTCTCTCTCTCTGCCTTTCTCTCATAAATAAATAAAATATTTTTAAAAGAATGCAAGTTTTTACTTTATTTTTTTAAAATATGTTTGAGAGAAAGAGAGAATGGGGCACAGCAGGGCCTCCAGCCACTGCAAAGGAACTCCAGATGCATGCGCCCGCTTGTGCATCTGGCTTATGTGAGTCCTGGAGAATCAAACTGGGATCCTTTGGCTTTGCAGGCAAACGCCTTAACCGCTAAGACATCTCTCTAGCCCTATTTTTTTTTTAAACTTTTAAAATTTTTATTTTTATTACTTTTGTTTGTTTGTTTGTTTTTCAGGGTAGGGTCTCGCTCTAGCCCAGGCTGACCTTGGAATTCACTATGTAGTCTCAGGGTGGCCTGGAACTCGCGGCGACCCTCCTACCTCTGCCTGTCCGAGTGCTGAGATTAAAGGCGTGCCCCACCACGCCCGGCTTAGAATACAAGTTGGGAGCACCATGTGCGCAGTTTGCAGCAGGCACCCAGAACTTCGGGTCTCTCAAACTTCTTTCCCAAGACTCTCTGCAAGGCTAAGCCAGGCCTTGAACCAGCCTTTTCCCCACCCACCCATCTGCACCTCTGGGGAATTGTGGCCACCCCGAGTGCAGGTGTGCAGGCAGTTCCTCTGCACCCTGGGCCTGAAACATATGGCACCCAAAGGGCCCCAAAAAAGTGAGGGCCAGTGGAGCCCATCTCCGTCGGGGGCCAGGCAGGAAGTGAGGCGGAGTTTGCAGTAGAATCTGGTACCCCAGAGCCGAGGCAGCCCAGACCAACCGAGCCACTGGGAGAAGATGCCTGGGGGTCCAGGAGGCCTTCCAGCCCTGCCTGCTGCCGCCTGTGTCCTCCTCTGGCTGTCTGAAGCCTGTCTGGGTAATGTGGTCCAAGGGCAAGCGCCGAGGGGAGGGGAGGCCGGGCATGGGGATAGATTCCGCTAACCCCAGTACTCTGGAGACCAAGGCAGGAAGTTCTTGAGTTTGAGGCCTGCTTGGGCTACCTACTGTGTTCTAGATCAGCCTGGACATTTTAAATATATTTTTTTTATTTCTTTATTTGAGAGAGAGAGAGAATGGGCACGTCAGGGCCTCTAGCTACTGCAAACAAACTCCAGATGTATGTGGCCCCTTGTGCATCTGGCTTACGTGAGTCCTGGATAGTCGACCGAGATCCTTTGGCTTTGCAGGCAAATGCCTTAACGGCTAAGCCATCTCTCCAGCCCCATCCTGGGCAATTTAGTGAGCCAACTCTGTCTTAAAAAGAAAGGAAAGCCAGCCGGCGGGCGTGGTGGCGTACGCCTTTAATCACAGCACTCGGGAGGCAGAGGTAGGAGGATCGCTGTGAGTTCAAGGGTACCCTGAGACTACATAGTGAATTCCAGGTCAGCCTGGGCTAGAACACGATATATATATATATTAAAAGGAAGAAGGAAAGCTCCTGAACAAATCCTATGTAGCCCAAGCTAAGCCAGGTTAGGTTACAAGAAGCTCAGTCAAGAGCATATTCTCCAACCCGCCCCCCCCCCCACCACACACACACACATTGTCCCCAGAAGCCAAAATAAGGAACTAGGAGGTCATTCTTGACTGAACCCCACAGTCTGCAGGAAGGGGACACAGACACAGAGGTGGCTATGAACATCAGAGAGGAGAAAACGTTTTTCCATTCTCTGCTTTAAATCTGTCACCTGGGGTGTGAGCAACCCCTTGTCAGGGAGGGACAGGCGTGCCCCATCAGA
Source organism: Dipus sagitta (assembly GCA_036346955.1). Taxonomy (NCBI): domain Eukaryota; kingdom Metazoa; phylum Chordata; class Mammalia; order Rodentia; family Dipodidae; genus Dipus; species Dipus sagitta. The sequence continues at coordinate 73,814,858 of CM070787.1, read as the reverse complement.
CCTTCCTCTCCTCCCCCATCCCAGAGTGACCACATTGACTGAGGAGTTCCCAGAGGATGGTCACACGCCCAAGTGACTAGGAGCCAGGGGCTGGACCTCTGTCTGTCTGTCTGAGTGTTAAACCCGTGACGATGAGGTTGCTTGAGCCTTTCCCTACCTCCTCTTCCTCCTCTTTTTTTTTTTTTTCAAGGTAGGGTCTCAGGCTGATCTGGAATTCAGTCTGTATTCTCAGGGTAGCCTCGAACTCACTGTGATCCACCTACCTCTGCTTCCCGAGTGCTGGAAACACTATTATTATTTTTGTTTGTTTGTTTTTCAAGGCAGGGTTTCACTGTAGCCCAGGCTGACCTGGAATTCACTACGGAGCCTCAGGGTGGCCTCGAACTCACGGCAATCCTTCTACCTCTGCCTCCCGAGTGCTGGGATTAAAGGCGTGCGCCACCATGGCCCGCTTTGGAAACACTATTATTAATAACTACTTTCCTCATTGGTGTTACTCTTTAGCCCTGAAAGAGTTCAAGACAATCCCAATACAGAGGCATCACGGGCTGAGAGTAATCCAGGACTACCATGTCCTCCTACTCATGTAAAGATACGAAAAGTTATATTTGGTAAATCGACAAAAACAGAAATTGACACTGTTATGGCCTGTGTAACTACAAATACCTATTTAGGTTATGTATGTGACTTTTTTGGTTTGTTTGTTTTTTGTTTTTTTTTTCTAGGTAGGGTCTCACTCTAGCCCAGGCTGACCTGGAATTCACTATGTAGTCCCAGGGTGGCCTCGAACTCACGGAGATCCTCCTACCTCTACCTCCCAAGTGCCGGGACTAAAGGCGTGCGCCACCAGCATCCTCACATCCTCACGTTCTGATCTCTCTCCTCCTGCTACCTCCAGACGAGGGGCCGCTCATGTGGGCTTGGAGAGAATGAGAGCTGGGACTTTCCAGAAAATTCCACAGTGGATAAGTCCACCCTTGTCTCAATTTGCACCCAGCCCCCTAATGCAGACCACACATTCAAGTTACAAAGAATGAGGAACATCCGGGGACTCATAAACAAAGGCAGGCCCACACAGGCCCAAGGAGCTGGGTCTTTGGGTTGCAGACCCTGTTCTAACAGCAAGGGTAATGCTGGGCAACCCTCTGTCCATGCTAGGCGTCAGATGCCCCCCTGTATAATGGAGGTTTCTAAGGTTTCATGATGGTTACACAAGGTAAAATGTGGCCTGGGGCAGGGAATGGGGGTCTACTGGGAAGGCCTGCAGGAGTGATTCCCAAGCTGAAAGGGAAGCAAGGGTCTTGTCTAGACAGCAGGATAGCCAGGGTCAAAAAAAAATGAAATAAAATAAATAAGTAAGTAAATAAATAAGTGCCACAGATGGGCTGGAGAGATGGCTTAGCGGCTAAGCGCTTGCCTGTGAAGCCTAAGGACCCCGGTTCGAGGCTCGATTCCCCAGGACCCACGTTAGCCAGATGCACAAAGGGGCGCATGCATCTGGAGTTCGTTTTCAGTGGCTGGAGGCCCTGGCGCACCTGTTCTCTCCCTCCCTCTCTCTGTTGCTCTCAAATAAATAAATACATAAAATAAACAAAAAAATTTTAAGAAATAAATGCCACAAGATGCTTTAGTGGTTAAGGCGTTTGCCTGCAAAGCCAAAGGGCCTTGGTTTGATTCCCCAGGACACACATAAGCCAGATGCACAAGGAGCACATACATCTGGTATTTGTTTGCAGTGGCTAGAGGCCCTGGCGTTTCCATTCTCTCTGTCTCTCTTCTCTCTATCTCTCTGCTGGCAAATAAATAAATAAAATAAAAAAAGGAAAGCCCCAGTCTTTTGGGGACAAAGCAGAAAGGGCCCAGGCATGGTGGCACACGCCTTTAATGCCAGCACTCCGGAGGCACAGGCAGGAGGATTGCTGTGAGTCTAAGGCCAGCCCAGGGCTACAGAAAGAGTTCCAGTTCAGCCTGGGCTAGAATGAAAGAGAAAGAAAGAAAGAAAGAAAGAAAGAAAGAAAGAAAGAAAGAAAGAAAGAAAGAAAGGAAGGAAGGAAGGAAGGAAGGAAGGAAGGAAGGAAGGAAGGAATAAAAAAGTAAAGCCGGGTGTGGTTGTGGCACACACCTTTAATCCCAGCACTCAAGAGACAGAGGTAGGTGGATCAGTTGGAGGCCACCCTGAGACTCCAGTGAATTCCAGGTCAGCGTGAGCTAGAGTGAGACCCTGTGTGTTGGGGAGGGGGGGGGACCCAAAGGGAGTACGAAGGAAGAGTCCACAGGGTGTCTAGTCTCTTCCTCCAGGATGTCACTTCCCATCAGCACTGTTAACAGAAGGGGCCTCACTCTGCTCCTTCCGCTTCCAGCAGGGCTAACTCTTGGGGATCCCAGGGCCAGAGCCTGCGGGACCGCCCATCGCAAGCTCTGACCCACGCGTGCCTCTCCTCCAACTCTGCAGGCCCTGGGTGCCAGGCGCTGTCAGTGCACGGCGGCCCACCGTCGTTGACAGTGAGACCCGGGGCTGAGGTCCGCTTCAACTGTACCCACGATGCCAACAACCCAAACGTCACGTGGTGGCTCATCATCCCGGGGAAGCATGCTTGGCCTCCCACGTTGCTGGGTAACGGCCTGGGCAGAAGGGGCGAGTGGGTCATCCCCAACGTGAACCGGAGCCATGTAGGCATATATCAATGCGTAGTGCAAGAAGGAGTAAAATTAAGGCGTTCCTGCGGCACCTATCTACGCATGCGCGGTGAGTGGCAGGGAGCCCTAACCCTCACTTCCAGTCCCTTCCTCTAACTGGGACAAATGCATTACTTACCCAATAGGTGGGGCACTGCTTCCTGGGCCTGGAACCCGCAGTACACAGAGACTAAAGTTTTATATACACATATATTTTTTATTTATTAGAGAGTGAGAATGGGCGCTCCAGGGCCTCTGCCACTGCAAAGGAACTCAAGACGCATGCGCCACCATGTGCAGGTGGCTTAGGTGGGACCTGGAGAATCCAAATGGGTTTTTTTAGGCTTCACAGGCATGCGCCTTAACCACTGAGCTAACTTTCCAGCCCTGGGAGCTAGTTTTTTTTTTTTAAATATATTTTATTTATTTATTTGAGAGAAAGAGAGAGAATGGGCGCGCCAGGGCCTCCAGCCGCTGCAAACGAACTCCAGATGCGTGCACCCCCTTGTGCATCTGGTTTTTGTGGATCCTGGAGAATAGAACCGGCATCCTTTGGCTTTGCAGGCAAATGCCTTAACCGCTAAGCCACCTCTCCAGCCCTTTTTTATTTATTTTTTATTTTTTTATTTTTCCAAGGTAGAGTCTCACTCTGGCCCAGGCTGACCTGGAATTCACTATGTAGTCTCAGGCTGGCCTCGAACTCACAGCGATCCTTCTACCTCTGCCTCCTGAGTGCTGGGATTAAAGGCGTGCGCCACAATGCCCCACCAGGATGGGAGTTTTGGTGGTTCTTGGCCATACAGGAGGTGGAGCTGGGGGAATGGGGTTGGGGGAAGGAAGGGGGTAATATGCCAGGATGTTGAGCAACACCCTTTCTTTACAGAGCCACCCCCCAGACCCTTCCTGGACATGGGGGAGGGCACCAAGAACCGCATCATCACAGCTGAGGGGATCATCCTGCTCTTCTGTGCGGTGGTTCCTGGGACGCTGCTGCTGTTCAGGGTGAGTCCCCTGGGGACCCTCAAGTCATCCAGTGAGGGCCTGGGCTGTGAGTCCCCCAGTGTCCAGCTGGCCCTGTGAAACCTCAGGTTTCTCCCTACCAAGTCTGGGAGAATGAGCAAACACACTTCTAAGGCTGTGAAGGTTAGATGAACCAATATCACAAAAGGATTTTCCTGGGCATAGTGGCACACGCCTTTGATCCAGCACTCGGAAGCAGAGGTAGGAATGAGATCCTAACTCGAAAAAGAAAAAAAAAAAAAAAAAAAAAAACCCAAGGATTTTACTTTTTTATTTTAGTTTATTTATTTAGTTTTTTTTTTGTTTGTTTGTTTGTTTTTTTGAGGTAGAGTCTCACTGTAGTCCAGGCTGCCCTGGAAATCACCCTGTAGTCCCAGGCTATCCTCAAACTCACGGTGATCCTCCTACTTCTGTCTCCCAAGTGCTAGGATTAAAGGAGTGTGCCACCACACCTGGCTCTAAAAAATTTTATTTATTTATTTATTTGAGAGAGACAAAGAGGGAGGGAGAGAGAGAGGAGAAAGAACTGGTAAGGCCTCTAAGGCCTCTAAGCCACTGCAAAGGAATTCCAGATGCATGCACCACCTTGTGCATCTGGCTTACGTGGGTCCTGGAGAATTGAACCTGGGTCCTTAGGCTTCCCAGTCAAGCGATTTAACTGCTAAGCATGTCTCCAGCCTACAAAAGGATTTTAAAGCTGGACATGCTGGTGCATAGCTTTAATGCCAGCCCTTGAGCTGCTGAGGTAGGAGAATCACCATGAGTTTGAGGCCAGCCCGAGCTATAGAGTGAATTCAAGGTCAGCCTGGACTACAGTGAGACTCTCCTTTAAAAGAACAGGAAAAAAAAAGCGGGGGGGGGGGGGCTCTACCTCCTCATGCCTTCTCATGGGCTTCAAACTTCTCTGAAACTTTTTTTTCTTTGAGGTTGGGTCTTGCTGTAGCCCAGGCTGTCCTGAAATTCATTATGTAGTTTCAGGGTGGCCTCGAACTCACGGCGATCCTCCTACCTCTGCCTCCCCAAGGGTGGGATCAAAGGTCTGCGCCACCAGGCCCGGCTTCCTTCTGTTAATCTAATAAAGTATCTCTAAACTTAAAAAAAAAAAAAAAAAAAAAAGAAGGATTTAAGTGGCATTGGGCTGCAGTGACATCCTCAATGCTTCTCCTCCTCACAGTGCCCTCTCTCCCTCCTGCCCCAACCAGAAGTGTAGTCCCCTGCAGGTATAGCCAAGGAAGAAGGGCGCATGCCCTCCTGGAGCATCCTGGAAGAGTCTCTATTTAGGCCACAGTGCCACTACAGGTCTTTGGGTATGGAAGGGGGCAGGTGTTGAGACAAGATTTTCCTATATAAATCCAGGCTGGCCTGAAACCCACTGTGTAGAATCCTGGAATTAAGGGTGTGTGCCACCACTTCAGGCTTACAACTGCTAAGCCATCTCTCCATCCCCCTTTTAAAAAAAATTTTTTTTTAATTTTAATTTTATTTTATTTGAGAGAGAGATAGGGAGAAGGAGGCAGAGAGAGAGAATGGGCACACCAGGGCCTTCAGCTACTGCAAAACAAACTCCAGATGCATGTATCACCTTGTGTTTCTGGCTTACGTGGGTCCTGGGGAATTGAACCTGGATCCTTTGGCTTTGCAGGCAATTGCCTTAACTGCTGAGCTATCTTTCTAGTCCTAAAAATACTTTATTTATTTATTTATTTATTTGAGAGAGAAAGAGAGAGAGAGAGAGAGATAGGCAGATAAAGAGAGAATGGGTGTGCCAGGGCTTTTAGCCACTGCGAATGAACTCCAGGCACATGCACCCCCTTGTGCATCTGTCCAGCGCCCCCCCATTTTTTTGACTTAGGGTCTCTCGTTGTTGCCCACACTGATCTGGAATTCACTATGTAGTCTCAGGGTGGCCTTGAACTCAAGGCGATCCTCCTATCTCTACCTCCCGAGTGCTGGTAAATAATTTTAAATAAAAGTTAAAGAAAGGACTGGAGGGATGGCTTAGCGGTTCAAGTGTTTGCCTGCCAAGCCAAAGGAACCAGGTTTGATTCCCCAGGACCCACATTAGCCAGATGCACAGGGGTGCATGTGTGTCTGGAGTTCATTTGCAGTGGCTGGAGGCCCTGGCGCGCCCATTCTCTCTCTCTCTCTTTCTGCCTCTTTCTCTCAAATAAATAAATAAAAATAAAATATTAAAAGTTAAAAAAAAAGAAAAAGAAAAAGACAATAGAATCCCACCACTATCCCAATATGTGGCCTTGGGCATATTATGTCCCTTCCCCCTTTCTGGAAGGTTGGAGAGATAATTCACTTTCCCTGTTCACCGTGGCTCCTCAATCCCATCACCCTTTGCAGAAGCGCTGGCAGAATGAGAAATTCGGGGTGGACCTGCGGGATGACTATGAAGACGAAAATCTTTATGAGGTGAGGAGAGGACAGGGCTGGGGTACAGGTAAGGTACACTGGAGGAGTCTGCATGGCGTTCCCAGCCCTGGGATTGGCTGAGGGAGGGCAGACACCCCAATCATCAGTGCACTGATGTCCACTACCCTGTGTCTTTTCCCCCTCCGCAAACCCCCTTCCGAAAAGGGTCTGAACCTGGACGACTGCTCCATGTATGAAGACATCTCCCGGGGACTCCAGGGCACCTACCAGGATGTGGGCAGCCTCCACATTGGGGATGTGCAGCTGGAGAAGCCATGACTTACCCCAAACCACCCACTGCTAGTACCCTCCCGTGTGTCCAACTCCAGCATCCCTCCTTAAGCCCCCACACCCGCCGCCCGCCCCGGGGCAGTCCCTGTCTGCTTGCCCTGGAAGTTTCTCCTTTTCCTCTGGGGTGTCCCTCTGGCCTGTTCCCGCCCCCGCCCCCTCCCCCCCCACCTAACCCAGTCCTCCCTGCTGCCCGTCCCAGGCTCCCTCCCCAGCGGTTAATGAGCCCTTAATCGCTGCCTCTCGGGGAGCTGATTATAGCAGCCTGGCTCGTTAGTGTCACCCCCTCCTCCCAGATCTGTCATGGCCACTTAAGTGATAATAAATCCTTACTGACTGCAGACCTTGGCAGGAGTCATGGATCTCATAAGGAGTGCGCTCCCCCCCCAACCCCCGCACCCTGCCTCCCTCAGACCCAGGATTCTGGGCCCAAGTAGTCTCTTTTTGCCTACTCTTGGGGGACCTGGGACCAGGCGGTCAGTCTCAAGAAACAGGACATCTCTTTGGGGAAAGCCTCACTCTAATAGCACTTTATCATCCTCACGCCCCTAAACTAAGGGGACAATGGGTAGAGGGGTGTGGCTACCAAATTTTTCTATGCATATTTAATTTTTTTGCATATTCAATTATTTATTTTTATTCGTTTGAGAGAGACAGACAAGGAGAGGCAGAGAGAGAGAGAGAGAGAGAGAGAAAATGGGCACACCAGGGCCTCCAGCCACTGCAGACGAACTCCACATGCATGCGTCACCTTGTGCATCTGGCTTACGTGGGTCCTGGGGAATCGAGCCTTGAACCGGGATCCTTAGGCTTCACAGGCAAGCACTTAACCTTAAGCCATCTCTCCAACCCTTTCTATGCATGTTTAAACTCAAACAAGGGGGATTATTTCCCAGGGATGGTGGAGACACTCCAGGGGTGATGAGACACTGAGACAGCTGGACATGGTGGTGCACGCCTTTAATCCCGGGCAGAGGTAGGATCGCTGTGAGTTCGAGACCAGTCTTCGAGACCAGTCTGAGAATACAGAGTGAAATTCCAGGTCAGCCTGAGCTGGAACAAGAACCCCCCTCCAAAGAAAAAAAAAAAAAAAAAACACAAAAACACCGAGATGGGTGTGGTGGTGCACGACTTTAATCCCAGCACTCGGGAGGCAGAGGTAGGAGGATCGCCATGAGTTCGAGGCCAGCCTGAGACTACATAGTCAATTCCAGGTCAGCCTGGGCTAGAGCGAGACCCTACCTCGAAACACCAAAGGAAAAAGAAAAAGAAGAAAAAGAAAAAGTAAAAAAGAAAGATAGGAAAAGAAAAAACTGGGCTGGGGAGATGGCCTAGCAGTTAAGGTGCTTGCCTGCAATGCCAAGGTTCAATTCTCCAGGACCCACGTAAACCAGATGCACCATGCATCTGGAGTTCATTCGCAGTGGCTGGAAGCCCTAGCATGCCCATTCTCTATTTCTCTCTCTCTCTCTCTCTCTCTCTCTGAAGTAAATAAAAATAAAATATTTGGGCTGGAGAGATGGCTTAGCGGTTGAGCGCTTGCCTGTGAAGCCTAAGGACCCGGGTTCGAAGCTGGAATCTCCAGGACCCACTTTAGCCAGATGCACAAGGGGGCGCACGCGTCTGGAGTTCGTTTACAGAGGCTGGAAGCCCTGGCGCGCCCATTCTCTCTCTCTATCTGCCTCATTCGCTCTCTCTGTTACTCTCAAATAAAAAATAAAAATGAACAAAAAAAAATTTAAAAAAATATTTTAGAAAAAGAAAGAAAATAAAGAAGACACCAAGACTATGAGGAGGGATGGACACAGAGAGGTTATTAAGGCCAGTCTGCTAGTGCAGGGAGAGACCCAAGGAATTCCCAGAGTCCGAGAGAAGGACAGAGGGAAGGAAAGGAAGGAGGCTCCTCCGGGGAACTGTACCTAGACTGCCTGAGCACAGAGCCCGAGGGAAAAACCAAAGTTGGGGAAAGGACAGGAGCCTGAAGTCTCAGAAAGATCACGGGAGAGCCAGAGTGGAGAAAAGGGTGCAGAACGAAGACCAAGGCGGGAAGGAAGCTGAGGAGGTTGGCGAGGAAAAGCTGCAGCCGGGCGTGATGTATTTGTACACACCTTTCATCCCAGCACGCAGAGGTAGGAGGATCGCCATGAGTTCGAGGCCAGCCTGAGACTACATAGTGAATTCCAGCTCAGTCTGGGCCAGAGTGAGACCCCCACCTCGAGGGGGGGGAAAAATGCTACGGGCCGGAGAGAAGGCTTAGCGGTTAAAGGCTTGCCTGCGAAGCCTAAGAATCTAAGTTTCAATCCCCAGGATCCACATAAACCAGATGCACAAGGTGATGCATGCATCTGGAGTTCGTTTGCAGTGGCTCTGTTTCTCTCTCTCTCTCTCCACACCCCACACCCTCCCCCGCCCCTAGGTAGGGTCTCTTTCTGGTCCAGGCTGACCTGGAATTCACTCTGTAGTCTCAGGCTGGCCTTGAACTCACGGCGATCCTCCTACCTCTGCCTCCCGAGTGCTGGGATTAAAGGCGTGCGCTACCACGCCGGGCTACCTCTTCTTCTCTGTCCCCCGCCTCAAATAAATAAATAAACATTATATATATATATATATATACATACATGTATTTTTGAAAGATCCTATATTTAGGGAGGGGGTGAGAAAGGGAGGGATGGGAGCACGGAGCGCGCCAGGCGGGGATGGGGAGCCGGGGAGGCTGCAGCTGGCCGGGGCGCCCCGCGCAGCCCCCCAGACACACGCGCGCGGCGGCCCGGGAGCCGCGGGCGGGGCCGCGGTGGGGGGCGGGGTGGAGAGAGGAGGAGCCGGGCGGCGAGAAGGGGAAGGAAGCCGAGGTGCCGGGCGGGCGCGGGGCGCGGGCAGGAAGCGGGGAGGAGGGGCTGCGGGCGGGGGCCTCCGGGAAAAAAAAAAAAAAAAAGAAAAAGAAAAAGAAAAAAAAAAAAAAAAAAAAAAAAAAAGACCGCCCCGACTTCCTGCCCCGCCAGAGCCAGGAAGCGGGAGCCGGGGGACACTGGGCCCGGGATCGCAGAGCCCGACTCCCCGCGCGCCGGTCACCGTCCCCGCGCGGACATCAGGTACCCCATCCTCATCCCCATCCTCATCCCCAGGCTCCGCCCGGGCCTCCTCCTCCTCCTCCCCTCGGGCTGCCAGGGGAAGTGGGGACGACCCCGGAGGAGGGCCCCCCTGGGACGCTGCCGGGCAGCTAGGGGAGAGGGGGAGCGGGAGGAACCCTCCTTGGAGGGCCCAGGGAGCTACCTGGGCCTCAGTTTCCCCATCTGTCAACGAGAAACAGAGCTTGGTGGCGCACGTCTCGCTGGAATCCCAGCACCCAGCGGTTGTGTGTGTCTGGGGGTGGCTGAGTGGGTGTGTGCAGAGGCAGGAGGATTGCTGGTGAGGGTGAGGCCAGCCTGGGCTTATGCAGTGAGTTCGAGGTCAGCTCTGTGGGCTTCCTTACACCTCGAGACCCTGTCTCAAAAGCAGAATTAGAGGCGTAAATAAAAGGAACAAAGAAGGAACACTGGAGAAAATAAATACACAGTGGATGGAGATGAAAGATGCTAAGCTAGGGTCCAGCGGAGAACTCTTAAAAAAAACTAAATATTTAATTTATTTATTTGAGAGAGTATGGTAGTACCAAGAAACTCCAGCTGCGTTGTGTCACTTCTGCATGTAGCTTTACGTGGGTACTGGGGAATCGAGCCTGAGCTGTCAGGCTTTCCAAGCCAGTGTCTTTAACCGCAGAGCCGTCATTCCAGTCCCAGAACCATCAGTTAGTTATTTATTTATGAGAGAAAGAGGCAGACAGACAGAGAATGGGCACGCCAGGGCCTCCAGCCACTGCAGACACACTCCAGAGGCATGCACCACCTTGCGTCTGGCTAACGTGGGTCCTGGGGAATCGAACCTGGGTACTTAGGCTTCACAGACAAGCATGGGGAAACTGAGGTCGAACTGCCTCGTCTGCAGGAAAATACACCTTTCGTAACTGGTGGGACTCGAGCCCCGGAGCTGCTTCTTAAATTAAGCTGTCTTCCAATGGTGCCTGCTTTTTTGAGGGCCACCTAGAAAGATAAACAGTAATACCAAAGTATTTTTAGAAAAAAAAAAATCCTTTTTGGTTTTACGAATGGGTGGGTGTAGCGTAGGGAGCTGGGAACTTTCCGCATTTGTACAGATGGAAGGAAAGATTTGAGACTTTGGAGGGAAGTCATGGCTGCTTGCTGCAGTTTTGTTACTGTTGTCAGAGGGGGAAAAAGGTTTGCTCAAGCGCGAATTTTTTATTTTTCTTTATTTCTTTGACTTGTCAGTTTCCAGCCCGGAGAGGTTGTGATAGAGTCATAGAGGGAGATGATGATATATGAATGTTGCGAAGGAATTTAGTTAGTCTAGTGCGAGGTTTGGGGATTTAGGATCTGGACGACCGACTCAAAAAAAAAAAAAAAAAAAAAAAAGATCTGCACTTGAGCTGTGGCCGCGACTCCAGCCAGAGTGACAGGGGCAGTCGAGATCCGGAAACACCGGTCCTCCGAGGCCGGCTAGAGCGGCCCTGTACGGCCAGCGTGGCGCAGTGGCAAGCTAGAGCGTCCGGCGGAGCAGTCGAGTTGCCAGGCCTGCGGGGCCGGGTTAAGGAGGGCGGAGAGTGACAGGAGCCGGGCTAGAGCGGCCGGCTGGAGGAGTGGAGTTGGGCGCAGAGGTGAACTCTGGGTCGGGCTAGAGCGTCGCGGCGGCGCGGGTGGGGTGGGGAGCCGGGAGGGGAGAAGCCGGCGCGCGGAGGCTGCGGGTTCTGGCGGCTACGGTGGCTTCTCTTCCCATCGGACAGGTGAGGGACGTGGCCGGCCAACCCCCACCCACCCCGGCCGGCGTCCAGACTCTTAACCCTGCACGTTTTTCCCCTTAGCCCCGCCATCCCCGGCCATGCACAATGCTGCCACATTTCCCTCGCCTCCTCCCCACACCCTCGCTGGAGGATTTTTAGGGGAGAATGTAGACAGACCTGCCACGTTGCATCCTAGGATACCACACCTTATTCCACCCCCCCCCCAAGGGGAATAGCCAGCCTCGGGTGGAGACAGTGTTGGCTTCTCATAGATGCGCAAGCATCTCCTGAAAGCCAGGGTCCTACAGAACCTGGCCCCAGGATGCTCCACACACCTCGGTAGCATTGGGCTCCTGTTTAACCCTCACCCCCCCCCCCAGTGGCTCCCATCAACTAGCTGCTGGGCCCTTTACAATCACGATCCCTGTGATACCCGAATTCTTTGAGACCCACTACGTGTCAAAGAGAATCAGGGGCCATAGACATTCCAAAGGCCCCTTTTAGGTTCTCTTAAAGGACCACAAAAAGGCTCCTACAGGCCCAAGTTATCTGCCGATAAATTGTAGACACTGAACCCTGCATTTCAGAACCTAGGCATCTGTGTGTGCCTCCCTCCCCCCCCCCCCCCCCCCAGGATCCTCGTCCCTGGACCTTCGAAATCAGTCCTGACATTCCCACCCTGCAGAACCTCACAAAGTGCGCCCTCTGCTGGGCCGTAGGCTCTGACAGCGTCACCTGTGATTACCCCAGCCTTAATGGGACACCCTCAGTCCCCCTGTCCTAAACATCAAACACCCTCTCCCACTCCATACCAAACCGTCTCTTGAGTCCAGGCCTCTGTGGTGCATCCGGGTCCAGCCTGAACTCACGCTGACACATGACTTTCCCAGTCCCCATAAGATCTGATGTGTCTCAGAGCGCTGATGGAGTTTTTTTTTTAACTTCCTAAGGATGGAGTGTGTAGCATTCCTAGGCTCAGCAGTAAGTCTGTTAAATTCTTAAACCCTGGAGCTTGACTGCCTGGGTCTGAATCGTAGTTTTATTTAATTTTATTTTTATTTTTGGCTTTTCGAGGTAGAGTCTCACTCTAGCCCAGGCTGACCTGGAATTTACTATGTAATCTCAGGGTGGCCTTGAACTCATGGGCCTTGAACTCATGGTGATCCTCCTACCTCTGTCTTGCCCCATTCTCTCTGTCTCTCTCCCCCCTATCTCTCTGCTTGCAAATAAATTTAAAAAAAATTAAAGAGGATTATAGGGACTGGAGAGATGGCTTAGCCAGTTACGGATCTTGCCTGTGAAGCCTAAGGACCCATGTTCAACTCTCCAGGTCCTACATAAACCACATGCACAAAGTGACACAAGCATTCAAGGTCCCACATGTGCACAAGGTGGCGCACGCGTCTGTAGTTCTCTCTCTCTCTCTTTCCCTCTCTCACTCTTGCTGTCTTGCATTAAAAAAAAAAAAAAGGCCAATCTGTTGGTCTTGTCTCAAAAAAATATTTAAAAAGAGGATTAAGTGAGTTAATACCTCAAACAGACCCTGAGCTGTGCCTGGAACCCATGTGTGCCCACTTTGCTGTGACTGGCTTATATTTCAGGGCTCCGATAAAAGCAGAAGTCATAGCGTGGCCCTGAGCATTTTCTCACCTCATGCGTCCAACCCTGGGTTTACTCCTTTGTACTTTAGTTGTTACTGCTTGGTGTGTTTTTGTGGTGGGGTGGGGGTGGGGTGGGGCTCAGGTCCCTGCACATACTAAGCAAGCACCTTCACCCCTCCTCTTTGCGGTGTATCTGCCTCATTTGAGAATAATATCTACCATTAAGCCTGGCGTGATGTCGCATGCCTTTAATCCCAGCACTCGGGAGGCAGAGATAGGACGATCGCCCTGAGTTCCAGGACACCCTGAGACTACATAGTGAATTCCAGGTCAGCCTGGGCCAGAATGAGACCCTACCTTGAAAACCCCTCCCAAAAAAATCTACCATTAAGTGGGAGGAGCCTGGGCCCTCTGTGTCTTGGTCCTGATTTCCAGCCTGGAAGTTACACTGGCATGGGTGGGGCTTCACGAGACCATTTCTCAGGAGAATGAGAACATCGTGGGGCGTGGGGTGCTGCTTGCTGTTATGGGAGTTAACTGAGTTAGTGGAGCCAGGGGTAGTGGTGCGTGCCTATAATCCCAGTACTTTACAGGCTGAGGCAGGAGGATTGCCTTGAGTTCAAGGCCAGCCTGGGCTACGTAATGAGACTCTTGTCTCAAACAAAAAGGGGGGGGGGAGTTAGTGGTTAAGGCCCTTCCATGCAAAGCCTAAGGACCCAGGTTCGATTCCCCCGTACCCACATAAGCCAAATGCACAAGGTGGTGCATGTGTCTGGAGTTTGGTTGCACTGGCTAAAGGCCCTGACATGCCCATTCTCTCACTCATCTCCAATAAATAAATGCATAAGTAAAATAGCCAGCTGTGGTGGCACATGCTTTTAATCCCAGGACTTGGGAGACAGAGGTCGGAGTATTGCCATAAATTCAAGGCCACCCTGAGACTACTACTATAGAAGACTATAGTGAATTCCAGGTCAGCCTGGCTATAGTGAGACCCTACGTAAAACAAAAACAAAAACAAAAAACAATAGTATTAGTAAAAAAATAATAATAAAAACCAATGAGCCAGGTGTGGTGGCACAAACCTTTAATCCCAGCACTCAGGAGGCAGAGGTAGGAGGATCCCCGTGAGTTAGAAGACACCCTGAGACTACGTAGTGAATTCCAGGTTGTTCTGAAGTAGAGTGAGACCCTACCTTGAAAATTAAAACAAACAAACAAACAAAAAAAAAAACAACAGAAAGATAGGAAGGAATGAAGGCCTAGCACACTGTATGTGTCAGAAGACTTGATTTCTCATAATAATTACTTTTTCTGACTTGGTTTCCAATTTTATTCATGTAAACATTTAACAATTTTCTTTTTCTTTTTTTTGGTTTTTCAAGGTTGGGTCTCACTGTAGCCCAGGCTGACCTGGAATTCACTGTGTAGTCTCAAGGTGGCCTTGAACTCACAGCAGTCCTGCCTGTGCCTCCCGAGTGCTGGGATTAAAGGCGTGTGCCACCACGCCAGCATTTTCAAATCTTGAAATTACCCAACCTTTTTTTTTTTTTTTTTTTTTTCCGAGGTAAGGTCTCACTCTGGCCCAGGCTGACCTAGAATTCACTATGTAGTCTCAGTGTGGCCTCAAACTCACAGCAGTCCTCCTATCTCTTCCTCCTGAGTGCTGGGATGAAAGGTGTGCACCACCACGCCCGGCCTCAAACTTGTTCTTCTTTTTTTGGTTTTTCGAGGTAGGGACTCACTCTAGCCCAGGCTGACCTGGAATATATAGTCTCAGGGTAGCCTGGAACTCACAGCAATCATTCTACCTCTGCTTCCCAAGTGCTGGGACTAAAGGCATGTGCCACCATGCCTGGCTTACCCAAGGTTTTTAAAAGAAATATTTATTTCTTTTAAGAACTATTTATTGGAGATATATATAGAGAGAATGGGTACGCCAGGGCCTCTTGTCACTGTAAACAAACTCCAGATACATGCGCTACCTTGTGCATCTGGTTTTATGTCGGCACTGGGGAACTGAACCCGGGATGGTTCTAAGCACCTTTAACTGCTGAGCCACCTTCCCAGCCCTATTTTATTTTTGATTTTTCGAGGTAGGGTCTCCCTGTAGCCTAGGCTGACCTCAAATTCATGGTGATCCTTCTACTCTCTGCCTCCCGAGTGCTGGGATTAAAGGCATGTGCCACCACTCCTGGATGCTCGTTTATATTTTATTTTATTTATTTATTTTGCAAGGTAAGAGTCTCACTGTAGCACAGGCTGACCTGGAACTCACTCTGTGGTCCCCGCTTGGCTTTGAACTCACAGTAATCCTCCTACCTGTGCCTCCAGAGTGTTGGGATTAAAGTAGGTGCCACCACACCTGGCCCCAAACCCAAGCTTTTATGATGACCCCCCGAAAGCGAATGAAAAAAAAAAAAAACAAACTAAAATTAAACTAAACCCACGGGATGGCTTCTGGGTGCTCCAGAGAGCATCACTGTCCAGTATTGGTGCTCAAAAGTATAGCTACCAACTGGGCATGGTGGCATACGCCTTTAATCCCAGCACTAGGGAGGCAGAGGTGGAAGGATTGCTGTGAGTTCCAGGCCACACAGAGACTATCTAGTGAATTCCAGGTCAGCCTGGGCTAGAGTGACACTCTACTTCAAAAAAAAAAAAAAGGGGGGGGGGCTGGAGAGATGGCTTAGCGGTTAAGCACTTGCCTGTGAAGCCTAAGGACCGCGGTTCAAGGCTCGATTCCCCAGGACCCACTTTAGCCAGATGCACAAGGGGATGCACGCATCTGGAGTTCGTTTGCAGTGGCTGGAGGCCCTGGCACGCCCATTCTCTCTCTCTGCCTCTTTCTCTGTCTGTCACTTTCAAATAAAATTAAACAAAAAAAAAATCCATGGAAGAGGGAGAGGGGTGAATCTCAGGCAGCCAGGATTATAAATAGGTTTGGGGTGTGGAGACCCCCCCCCCCCCGCACTGGTCCAGCCCACCTGTCTATCCACAGTTCCTTTCCTCCTGACATGGCTCCTACATCATTAGACTAGTAGGGACACAGCAGCTAAAGCGAGATGGGGAGAGAAAGGGAGGCTGTGAGACTGGGGCCCAAGCAGAAACCCCGCTGCAGAAGTCCAGCCAAGGGCCTTGACCCAGACCCCAGGGAGCGCAACAGAAAAGGATGGAGGGAGATGACCACTCCTTGGGGGCGTGGCCTCCCCAAGAACCACCCTGGGTCATTTTCCTGGGAACCTTGAGGGAACCTCAGAGCTCCAGGTCCTGGGAGAAAAGTACTCAAAGTTATGTCTTCTTCCGTGGAGAGGGTTGGGTACCGGGGGTTTGCCATTATCACTTCCTGTCACAGGAAGTGGGGCTGGTGGGTTCAGAGGCTGCATCCTGGCCTAGGCCTGTCACAGATCAGATGCAAGCCCCCCCCCCCTCCACACACACACACCCTAAACCTCTCTCCCCTTCGTACCCCCTGTGCCCTTAAACCGCCCTTTTATCTTCTCACCTTGTTCCAAAGACCTGCTGCTGGTCCCAGATCTCTCCTTTATGAACCCACATTAATGGCTGTCACCCCACAGCCCGCCCTTGGATTCATGCTCCTGAGCTTCACCCCCCCGCCCCATCCCGGCCCGTGAAGGGCTCTTTGTGGCCACACAGAGGCCTCATTGAGCTGCCGGGCTGGGGCTGGGCTGGGGGAGGCTGTTTATTCACACCTGGGCCGGGAATCCCTGACTGCCCAGCCTGGGGCGCTTCCTCCCACCTACCTACCCGCCCACCCGGGACCACAGCTCCTCCTCTTCTCTCCTCTTGCAGCCCGGGACATGGAAGAAATCGCCCGCGGGGCGGTGAGTGCTGACGGAACCGCCTGGGTGGGGGCTCTTGGGCACCCTGAGCTGAGGAGTGCGGTGGACTGAAGCCATACTGCCCCTTCCTCCCACAGGCCCCAGGACCCCTCCGGCCTGGCCTGGTGCCCGTCAGCATCATCGGGGCAGAGGATGAAGATTTTGAGAACGAACTGGAGACGGTGAGCTGGACGCGGTGGCAAAGCTCCCACTGCAGGGCCGCTTCTGCATCGTCACGTGTGTCCTCCCTTCATCCCCTGTTCTCTCATCCTGACACCCCTTCCTCATCTCCCCCTCCCGCTCTCCAACATAGACCCCCCCCACCACCCTTCTTACTCTGTCAAATGTCCCTCAGATGGCTCCAGATCCCGTGTCTCTTCTAGAACATCACATGTCACCTGCCATTTCTGTCATCTTTACAGCATAGATACCTCCGCTTCCCAGGGTCTTCCCGTCTTGGGACTGGGTAGGGTCAAAGCCCACGGTGCCTTGTCCTCCTCTGCCCGTGGCACCCAGCTCCCCTGTCCACACCCGCAGAACTCAGAGGAGCAGAACAGTCAGTTCCAGAGCCTGGAGCAGGTGAAGCGGCGCCCGGCCCACCTCATGGCCCTCCTGCAGCACGTGGCCTTGCAGTTTGAACCGGGACCACTGGTGAGGATGTGATGGGCAAGTGAAGGAGGGCTAAGGCCGGGCCACACCACACTTTGGCAAAACTAGCTAGACTAAGACAAGCTGAGCCAGCAGAGTCTGGAAAACCTAGAACATGGCGTGCCGTCTAGAAATAGTGCCGCAGACCGGGCGCGGTGGCACACGTCTTTAATCCCAGCGCTTAGGAGGCAGCAGAGGTAGGAGGATCGCCGTGAGTTTGAGGCCATCCTGAAAATACAGAGTGAATCCCAGGTCAGCCTGAACTAGAATGAAACCCTACCTCGAAAAACGAAAAAAATTAAAATAAAAAAAAATCTGGGCTGGAGAGATGGCTTAGCGGTTAAGCGCTTGCCTGTGAAGCCTAAGGACCCCGGTTCAAAGCTCGATTCCCCAGGACCCACGTTAGCCAGATATACCAGGGGGCGCATGCGTCTGGAATTCATTTGCAGTGGCTGGAAGCCCTGGCACACCCTCTCTCTCTCTCTCCCCTCTTTCTCTGTCTGTCACTCTCAAATAAACAAATAAAAATAAAAAATAAAAATAAAAAAAATCTAGCCCTTGATAGGCTGAGGTAGGAGGATTGTCACAAGCTCAAGGCCAGCCAGGGCTACATAGCAAGACTCTAGAGGCCTCAAAAAAGAAAAAAAATAATAAATAAAATTCCAGGCCTGAAGAGGTGGATCGGTGGTTAAAGTGCTTGCCTGCAAAGAGTAATGACCAGGGTTTCATTACCCAGTACCCACGTAAAGTCAGATGTGCAATGGCACATGCATCTGGAGTTCATTTTCACCCACTAGGGGTCTTGGTGGGTCCCTTCTTTCTCCAATTCAGGAATTTCAGATCCGGTCTGGGGAGGTGGCTCAGCAGTAAAGGCTCTTGTTTGCAAAGCCTAACAACCTGGGTTTGATTCCCCATTACCCATGTAAAACCAGATGCACAAGTTGGCACATGCACTTGAAATTCATTTGCAGCAGCTAGAGGCCCCCAGTACACCCGTATTCATTCTCTCTTCCCCCCCTTGCAAGTAAATAAGCAAAAGTATTCAAAATAGAGCCAAGAACTGGAGTGATGGCTTTGCCGTTAAGGTGCTTGTCTGCAAAGCCAAAGGACCCTGGTTTGATTCCCCAGAACCCACGTTAGCCAGTTGCACAAGGTGGCATATGCTTCTAGAGTTCATTTGCAGTGGCTAGAGGCCCTGGCACGCCCACTCTCTCTCTATCGGCCTCTTCCTGTCTCTCTCAAATAAATAAAATATTTTAAAAAAATATTTAAAGCTGGGCGTGCTGATGCACGCCTTTAAAAATAGAGCTGATTATAGTGGTGCATACCTTTAATTCCAAGCACTCAGGAGGCAGAGGTAGGAGGATCACTGTGAGTTCGAGGCCAGCCTGAGACTACATAGTGAATTCCAGGTCAGCCTGGGCTAGTGGGAGACCCTACCTTGAAAAACCAAAAAGTTTAAAAAGTAAAAAATAATAAAAGGATTTCAGGTCCTGAGCCTTACTTAGTCTAAGGACTGTGCTGACAGCTTTCTTGTATGGATTTGATAACTGAGGCCCAGAGACCTCTCGCAGCTTCCTCACCATTCCACACGTTGAGGGTGGGGAAGGGGAGTGTGGGTGTGAGTTCGCAGGGAAGGAGTCCTGCCCACATCGGAGCGAGTGAGTTCTTAGCACATGCATGGACTTTGACGGCATCCCGCAGCCAGTTCCCCGTGGGTTCCCACTGCATCACCGGCGCCACCCAGCACAGGGTAACCTGGCACACAAGTGACCTCAGGAGATGGTTAGCAATGAATGAGTGAGCCTCACTTCTGTACCCGTCTAGAGCCAAGTTACTACTCTGGGCCCCGCCTGGGGACCCAGGAATGGGAACCTGCCTCTGAGCCCCACTCAGAGTATTTTTAGGTCGTGAGGTGTAGAGGGGACAGGCTGTCTGCACTCAGAGCCTGCTTTGCCATTACCAGCTGTGTGACAGAGAGCAGGCATCTTCTCTTGTTCTGTTTGTTTGTTTGCTGATTGGTTTTTTTGAGGTAGGCTCTCGCTGTAGCCCAGGCTGACCTGGAATTCACTCTGTAGTCTCAGGGTGGCCTTGAACTCATGGCGATCCTCCTACCTCTGCCTCCCCAGTGCTGGATTAAAGGCATGTGGGTTTTTTTTTTTTTTTCAATTCACCATCGGGTTTTATCTGTATCAGTCCAATTTAGTATATGTGCTGCCAAAGCAAGCACTTTTTTTACATTAATTTTTAAATATTTTCTTTTTTTATTTATTTGACATAGAAAGACAGAGAGAGAGTGAGAGAATGGGCATGCCAAGGCCTCCAGCCTCTGCAAACGAACTCCAGATGCGTGCGACCCCTTGTGCATCTGGCTAACGTGGGTCCTGGGGAATCTAACCAAGGTCCTTTGGCTTTGCAAGCAAACGCCTTAACCGCTAAGCCATCCCTCCAACCCTTACATTAATTTTAAAAAGACTTTTATTTGTTTTTAATTTATTTTTAAAGTATTTTTTATTGACAACTTCCATAATTGTAAACAATATCCCATGGTAATTCCCTCCCTCCCCCCACTTTCCCTTTTGAAACTCCATTCTCCATCATATCCCATCCCCTTCTCAAAATCAGTCTCTCTTTTATTTTGATGTCATGATCTTTTCTTTGTATTATGATGGTCTTGTGTAGGTAGTGTCAGGCACTGTGAGGTCATGGATGTCCAGGCCATTTTGTGTCTGGAGGAGCATGTTGTAAGGACTCCTACCCTTCCTTTGGCTCTTACATTCTTTCCGCCACCTCTTCCACAATGGACCCTGAGCCATGGAAGGTGTGATAGGGTTGTGTCAGTTCTGAACACTCCTCTGTCACTTCTTCTCAGCACCATGATGCCTTCTGAGTCGTCCCAAGGTCACTGCCATCTGAAAAGAGAAGGTTCTCTAACCAAAAGTAATAGTAGCATTAATATATGGGTATGAACATTAACAGAAGTGCTTACTGGGCAGTTTGGTGAGCATAGTATATACTTTTAGCCAGACAGCAGCAGACGTTACATTCCTAGGGCTCATGACTACCCCTGTTGTTGGTTTTCAGTATCGGGGATACCTTCCCTCCCATGGAATGGGTCTCCAGTCAAATTAGAGGGCAGTTGGGTTCCCCCCATAACAGACGTGCCACTATTGCACCTGTTGGCTCATTTGTATTTGTAAGCAGAGAGCAATAGAATAGAGACAGAGAGAATGGGCACAGCAGGGCCTCTAGCCACTGCAAACAAACTCCAGATACATGCACCATTTTGTGCATCTGGCTATATGTGGATACTGGGGAATTGAACCTGGGTCCTTTGGCTGTCTTTGTAGACAAGCGCCTTAACAGCTAAGCCATCTCTCCAGTCCCAAGCACTTTTTTTTTTTTTTTTAACAAGGTTCTCATATAGCCCAGGCTAGTCTCACTGTATAGCCGAGGATGAACTTGAACTTCTGATCCTCCTGCTTCTGTCTCTCAAGTGCTGGGAGTGCAGGTGTGCATGACCATACCTGGTTTATATGATGGAATGTATTGAAACCAGGGCCTTGTGCATGTGAGGCAAGCCCTTTACCAACCGAGCTATATATCCCAAACACTATTTATTTTCGAGGTAGGGTCTCACTAGGGTCTCACTCTGGCCCAGGCTGACCTGGAATTCACTCTGTAGTCTCAGGCTGGCCCCGAACTCACAGTGATCCTCCTACCTCTGCCTCCCAAGTGCTGGGATTCAAGGCCTGCGCCACCATGCCCGGCTTGTTTTCTTTTCTCTTGAACATTTTTCATTTATTTATTTATTGTTTTTATTTATTTATTTGAGAGTGACAGACAGAGAGAGGAAGAGGCAGATAGAGACAGAGAGAGAGAGTGGGCGCGCCAGGGCTTCCAGCCCCTGCAAACGAACTCCAGACGCGTGCGCCCCCTTGTGCATCTGGCTAACATGGGTCCTGGGGAATCGAGCCTCGAACCAGGGTCCTTAGGCTTCACAGGCAAGCACTTAACCTGCTAAGCCATCTCTCCAGCCCCTTATTTATTTAAGACAAAGAGAAAGAGGTAGAGTGGGAATAGGTGAGTGAGTGTGGATGCACCAAGGCCTCCTGCCATGGCAAAGAAACTCCAGGTGCATGCTCCACTTTGTGCAGCTAAGTGGGTATGAGGGAATTGGATCTGGGCCATCAGGGTTTGCAGGCAAGCGCCTTAACCTCTGTGCCATCTCTTTTGTTTATTTATCTATTTATTTATTTGAGAGACAGAAAAAGGCAGCTAGTGAGAATGGGCGAGCCAGGTCATCTAACCACTGCAAAGGAACTTCAAACACTTGTGCCAACGTGTGCATCTGGCTTCTGTGGGTATTAGGGAATGGAACCTGGGTCCTTAAGCTTTTTAGGCAAGTGCTTAACTGCTGAGCCATTTATCTTCCTAGCCCCTGTTTTGTCTTGCAGAGATTATTTCTTGTGTAACCTGGGTTGTGCATTTGGCTTGACGTGGGTACTAGTGAATAGAACCTGGGTCATTAGGCTTTGCAGGCAAGCACCTTAACCAATGAGCCATCTCCCCAGCCTGTTTTTTTTTCAAGGTAGGGTCTCATTCTAGCACAGGCTGACCTGAAATTCACTATGTATCTCAGCGTGGCCTTGAACTTGGGGCAATCCTCCCACCTTTGCTTCCTGAGTGCTGGGATTAAAGGTGTGTGCCACCATACCCAGATGTTTATTTTGTTTGTTTGTTTGTTTCTTGGTTTATTTTATTTATTTGAGAGAGATAGAAAGAGGGAGAGAGAGAGAAGAGAAAGAACTGGGTGTGCCAGGGCCTTCAGCCACTGCAAACGAACTCCAGGTGCATGCGCCACATTGTGCATCTGGCTGATGTGGGTCCTGGGGAATCGGACCTGGGTCCTTTGGCTTCACAGGCAAATGCTTTTACCGCTGAGCCGTCTCTGCCGTCCTTGTTTTTGTTCGAGACTGCGTCTCATGTAGCCCAGGCTGCCCTCAAACTTGCTGTGCAGCTGGTCGTTCCCACCTCTGCCTCCTAAGTGCTGTGACTGCAAGCATGAGCCACACGCCTGGCTTCAGTTTTCCCAAGTGTAAAACAGTGATAACGGGGGCTGGAGAGATGGCTTAGTGGTTGTGGCACTTGCCTGCGAAGCCTAAGGACTCAGGTTAAGTTCCCTAGTACCATGTAAGCCAGATGCATGTGTGGCCATGGCTTGCCAATTCTCTATCTGCTTCTCTCTCCCAAATAAGTAAATATTAAAAACAAACAAACAAACAGTGATAACGATGGTCTCCTTAACTGAATGTGCATCAAGGGCTCCAAATGGCACTGAGTGTCACCAAGTGCTCTGAATAGCTCGTAGTAAGTAGTGGGAACCAGAGACAGTTGAAAATTAGAAAATGCTTGTTATGGTGGCCCCGAGAATCTTCAGTAGACACCGGGGTCTGGGCAGGGAGTTCTTGGACGAGGTGGCGTTTGAACCGCACAGCCATGGAGTGGTCACAAAGCCTCTCAGGCTGTCTCCCCTCTCAGGGGCGTTGGGGGGGTGACAGGACGGAGAGGGAGGCAAGTCACGCTCTGTGTCCCCAGCTCTGCTGCCTGCATGCAGAAATGCTGAGCTCCCTGGGTACCAAAGAGGCCAAGAAGGCTTTCCTGGACTTCTACCACAGCTTCCTGGAGAAGACCGCGGTGAGAGACACCTTCCGTGCTTCCCTGCCCCCACCCCTGCGTAGACCTAGGCACCCGCCATGGACCTCCTGGCTCTGCCCACTGAGGCAGCCGGAAGGACAGCCTGGCCGGGAGTGGCTGCCAACCTGCCCCCCACTCCAGAGCTTTTCCTCAGACCTTGTTCGCAGCAGGTCTCCCAGGGCCTCTCCTCACTCCTGTCTCCTCCCTGAACAGCTTCTGCGGGTGCCAGTCCCTCCCAGTGTTGCATTTGAACTTGGTAAGGAAAGGGGACGGGACTGGGGATGAGGGAGTGTCTCTGGCATTAGGCCCCTTTGAGTGATACCACGCATGGTTCTTTTTTTTTTTTCTTTTTTGAGGTAGGGTCTCCCTCTAGCCCAGGCTGATCTGGAATTCACTGTGTAGTCTCAGGGTGGCTTCAAACTCTCAGTGGTCCTCCTACCCCTGCCTGGGATTAAAGGCATATGCCACTACACCTGGCTCATTCTTTTATTCATCCTATTATCTATTTGTCATCTGTCTATCTATATATATTTTTGGGGGGCAGGTTTAAGGTAGGGTCTCACTCTAGTCCAGGCTGACCTGGAATTCACTATGTAGTTTCAGGGTGGCCTCGAACTCACAGTGATCCTCCTACCTCTGCCTCCCGAGTGCTGGGATTAAAGGCATGTGCCACCATACCCGGCTTTTTTTTTTTTAAACATTTTTTCTTTTTATTGATTTATTTGAGAGCGACTTATGTGGGTCCAGGGGAATTGAACCTGGGTCCTTTGGCTTTGCAGGCAAGCACCTTAACCATTAAGCCATCCCTCCAGCCCAATGCCTGGCTTTTTTTAAAAAAAATTATTTATTTATTTATTTGTTTGTTTGTTTGAGAGATAGAGATACAGAAGTAGGCAGGTACAGAGAGAGAGAGAGAGAGAATGGGTGCGCCAGAGCCTCCAGCCCCTGCAAACGAACTCCAGATGCGTGCAGCCCCTTGTGCATCTGGCTTACGTGGGTCCTGGGGAATTAAACCTGGGCCCTTTGGCTTTGCAGGCCAACGCCTTAACCGCTAAGCCATCTCTCCAGCCCTTTTATTCCTTCTTGGTTTCTTGGTGGTGACAGCCCAAGGAAGTATGGCTGTTTGAGTCCTTGGGTGGGTGGGGACAGTGCTGAAAGGGGTTTGGGAGCCAGCCCTGGCAAACGGGGTCCCCTGACTCCTGCACGCGTCTCTGCAGACCGCACGCGGCCTGACCTCATCTCTGAGGACGTCCAGCGGCGGTTTGTGCAAGAGGTGGTTCAGAGCCAGCAGGTAGCCGTGAGCCGGCAGCTGGAGGACTTCCGTTCCAAGCGGCTCATGGGCATGACACCCTGGGAGCAGGACCTGGCCCAGCTGGAACCCTGGATGGGGAAAGACCGGGCCAACTACGAGGCCCGGGAGCGGCACGTGGCTGAGCGGCTGCTGGCCAACCTAGAAGAGATGCAGTGAGTGGGCATCGGGAGTGTTGTTGTCCAGTCTTCTCAGTGTTTGTGTCCTCGTCCTGCCCCGGAATTTTCATTCATCTCGACCCTTCCACGGTCTTGTGTCCAGGCCTGGGCACTTAATGCCTTCCCAAATGGAAGTTCTCTCTCTGCCTCTCCTTGCCCTGCCTTAGCAACCCATGGGTGTGAGCCGGTGGGCAGGGACCCCAGGCTTCCTGAATTTATGGTAGTTTCTTTCTTCTCTCTACAGACACACCATCTCTACAGATGAAGAGAAGAGGTGATAAGGATAGAGCGTGGTGGGGAGCCATTAGGCCATGGGGCCTCAGGGGATGTGGGGCCTCCTTGCTCCCCTCCATGAGACCTGCACCTTTCCTCAGACTCCCAGGAAATGTCTGGGGGGCCCCCCTCGGGGGAGGAGGGCATGTGTCACTGCCTCTGGGGTCTTCTCACGTCGCCATCTCTTCCTCAGTGCTGCTGTGGTCACTGCCATTAGCCTGTACATGCGTCACCTCGGGGTGCGGACCAAGAGCGGGGATAAGAAGTCAGGGAGGAACTTCTTCCGGAAAAAGGTGCCGAGGTCAAACCCGGCCCCCTGTCTTCTCCAGAGGACTGCACACCTAGAGTCTCATTCTGATGTGTCCTGTAGAAAAGGCTTGACCTCTGCTTTTCTCCATCCTCCCACAGGTGATGGGGAACCGGCGGTCTGATGAGCCCCCCAAGACCAAGAAAGGGCTCAGTAGTATCCTAGATGCTGCCCGATGGAACAGGGGAGAACCAACGGGTAAGATGGCCCTGGCCTCATTCCTTCCCTTCCTGCTGGCCCCAGGCCACCCCAGCTCACCGGCCCATTCTTGTTTCAGCTCCAGATTTCCGACACCTAAAAGGCGAGGTTGATGGTAATGAACCTATAGCCGGAACATCTGGGCTGGGTCTGAGGGAGGAGGGCTGGGCCTGAACCCCTGGGTCTGAGGGAGGAGGGCTGGGTCTGGACCCCTGGGTCTGAGGGAGGAGGGCTGGGCCTGAACCCCTGGGTCTGAGGGAGGAGGGCTGGGTCTGGAGCCCTGGGTCTGAGGGAGGAGGGCTGGGTCTGGACCCCTGTGTCTGAGGGAGGAGGGCTGGGCCTGAACCCCTGGGTGTGAGGGGAGGAGGGCTGGGCCTGACCCTGGGTCTGAGGGAGGGAGGGCTGGGCTGGACCCCTGGGGTCTGAGGGAGGAGGGCTGGGCCTGGAGCCCTGGGTCTGAGGGGAGGAGGGCTGGGCCTGGAGCCCCTGGGTCTGAGGGAGGAGGGCTGGGTCTGGAGCCCTGGGTATGATTGGAGGAGGGGCTGGGCCTGGAGCCCTGGGTCTGAGGGAGGAGGGGCTGGGCCTGGACCCCTGGGGTCTGAGGGAGGAGGGCTGGGGTCTGGACCCCTGTGTCTGAGGGAGGAGGGCTGGGTCTGAGGGAGGAGGGCTGGGTCTGAGGGAGGAGGGCTGGGCCTGGACCCCTGGGTCTGATGGAGGAGGGCTGGGCCTGAACCCCTGGGTCTGAGGGAGGAGGGCTGGGCCTGGACCCCTGGGTCTGAGGGAGGAGGGCTGGGCCTGAACCCCTGGGTCTGAGGGAGGAGGGCTGGGCCTGAACCCCTGGGTCTGAGGGAGGAGGGCTGGGCCTGGAGCCCTGGGTCTGAGGGAGGAGGGCTGGGCCTGGACCCCTGGGTCTGAGGGAGGAGGGCTGGGCCTGAACCCCTGGGTCTGAGGGAGGAGGGCTGGGCCTGGAGCCCTGGGTCTGAGGGAGGAGGGCTGGGCCTGAACCCCTGGGTCTGAGGGAGGAGGGCTGGGCCTGGACTTCCGCTTCCCAGGGAGCAGGGACAGCATGTAGGAAGGAGCCCCTGGTCGTGAAGGAAGAGAGAGGGTAAGAGGATCGTGGTGGATGGAAAGTGGTCACCGCTCTTCCTCTCTCTCCCCAGTAGAGAAGCTGGGCCCTGCAGACCGAAAGGGAGGCTTGAGTATGCCCTCTCGGGACAGAAATGTCGGGGCTCCTGGGCAGGATGCCCCTGGAATCTCTCTGCACACTGTGTCTGTGGACAGCCCTGACCGGGAACCAGGTGAGGATGTTCTGGGCCAGGGACGCCCGTCCCCTCCCAGATGAAACCCGTCCCCTCTGCCACTCTCCTGCATCCTCATGGTTCTCCTCCTGCTGCTGATCATCAGTGCTGTTAATGACTGTCATCCTGCTTCAGGTCCCTGTCCTGTGGTTTTCTTCTGGGCTCTGATTTCTGTTCCAGTGGTATATCTCCCTATTGTTGGACTACATTTCTTGGATAGATTTTGTTGTTGTTTTTCGAGGTCGGGTCTCACTCTAGCCCAGGCTGACCTGGAATTCACTCTGTAGTCTCAGGGTGGCCTCGAACTCACGGCGATCCTCCTACCTCTGCCTCCCGAGTGCAGGGATTAAAGCTGTTGGCACTCTGGGGTTGGTGACTTTTGCAGGGCGAGGCACTCTAGTTCTCTGACATCTCTACTCTCCTGCCATGACACCCCCCCACCCCAAGGTTCTCTGAGGTCTGAATGTTTTTATGGCCCCACAGATTTGAGTCCTGAGCCAACGGGTTGCCAGGGGGCCGGTGCTTTAGAGCCCTCCTCCCCAGTGCACGGGCGCGGACACTGAGACAGCCAGTGTGTGGGTCTCGCCACACCAGAGGCCTTCCAACTGCCCTTGTTCCCCCTCCCCCTGCAGGTGCCTGACCCCCCTCTGGAGCAGGGGGACGTGCCCCCACAGGGCCCCGCGAGCTTGGAGGCCTTGGCACCCCCAGATAGCACGGAGGAGGGTGCTGAGACAGAGAGGTACCTGGCTGGGTGCGGGAGGGCCTGGACAGGGCAGGGATGGCATAGGGGGCTAGGGAGGGCTTGTGGGGCCGCTGCCATTCGCATCTGCCCGTCCCTAGCCGTGTCCTCGCTGCTTCCAGCCCCTCCTCCTCCTCCCTTTCTTTGGGTCTTCACAACTCTTCTTTTTCCTTTTCCCTCCCTTTCTCCTCGTTTCTTCTTCTCTGTTTCACACCTTTCCTCTCTTTCTCCTGTCTCCTGCCTCCTCTCTGGCCAGGTCATCTTCCCTCTCTCCTCTCTTCTTCCTCTCTCTTTTCCCAACCCTTCC
This sequence comes from Dipus sagitta, assembly GCA_036346955.1. Taxonomy (NCBI): domain Eukaryota; kingdom Metazoa; phylum Chordata; class Mammalia; order Rodentia; family Dipodidae; genus Dipus; species Dipus sagitta. The sequence goes on along the minus strand of CM070787.1, from coordinate 73,787,245 downwards.
TCCCTCCATGCTCCCCTGCTCTGTGAGCTCTTCCTTCTCATTCCCACCCCTGCTCCTGGTGTTCCTTGCCCTGCCCCCCTATATCTCCCCATGCTCCGTGCTCCACGTCCTGGGGGCCCTGTCCCCCTCACAGTTGGGGACAGGCTCTGCCCCCTTGCCTGTCCTTGTGCCGCTGCTTTGGGGGCCCCTTGGTGGGTATGGGGAGCTGGTTTGGGGTCCACCTCGCCCACCTCTGACCCTCTGCCCTCTCTCCCCAGAAGGTGGAAGAGGTGGGTGCCTGGGCCCTGGGTGGGAGGAGGGCTAGCCCTCCCCCGTTTCTCCCAGCCCCTCCCCCTCCCCATGGCCATCCCCCCCCTGCGCCCCTGCGAGGGGAGGGTTGGGGAGGGGCGTCATTCTCCCAGGTGAAGAGCTAAGTATGGAAATCCTCCTTTGCCCCTGCCCCTGCCCCAGGGAAGGGAGGGGCCAGTCTTGTGGGCCCCAGTGGGTCCTCTCCCCCTACCAGATAACAGTAGTCCTCCTGGCCACCCCATACCTCTAGGGCCCCCCCAAATCACACCACATCTGACCCTCTCTTCTGTTGCATGTTCTATCCTCGTCCTGTCTGTCCCTGTCTTGGTATCCCCCCCCCGCCCTCGTCTCTGTTCCTGATCTGTTTCCCTCCATCCCTGTCCTGGTCTCTTCCTGTCTCTGTCCCTGTCCTGGTCTCCCCCTGTCCCTATTCCTGTTCTGTTTTCCCCTGTCCCTATCCTTGTCCTGGTCACTCCCCGTCTCTGTCCTGACCTCTGCCTGACTCTGTCCTTCGCCTCGGGGTCCAGGCTGTCAGGGCGTCTGGGGCGCTCCGAGAGCCTGCGGGTGAGTGACCGCCGCCGGCCTTCCCGGGGCAGCCTCGGGGCTAAGGGCCGGGGTGGGGGCCGCTCCCGGAGCGACGTGGACATGGACCCCAGCTCTGCCACGGCCGTGCTTGGCCCTGCCCGACGAGCCACGTACGTCACCTCCCCCCCCCCCCATCTTTTGGAGAAGCTTGGAGAAGTTGGGGCGGGGGCTGGTGTTAGAGTCACAAGGAAGCAGGCAGCCCGTGGCTGGACTACCGAAGGCCACCTGCGGGGGTCACAGACCTTTGAGAAGTGGGGAGGTGGGAGGATGCTTCTTTCTGTAGACTGGGGTGGGGCCTCCTCTGTATCGTGGACCACCTTGGGAGCATCCCAGGGCCACAGAGGAGTTGGACACGAAGGAGCAGAGGCTCCTCCCTGGGGTGGCTCAGGCTGGGCCCTGAAGAGGCCTCTGCCCACAGCCCCGAGCCGGGAGACGATGGGGAACCAGGACGCCTGGGACTGGAACTGGAGCCCGAAGAGCCTCCCGGCTGGAGGGAGCTCGTTCCTCCGGACACCCTGCTCAGCCTGCCCAAAAGCCAGGTGAAGCGGCAAGAGGTCATCAGCGGTAGGTGCCGCCCCTTCTACCTGCTGTGGCCAGGCAGAGGCCGAGCCAGGGACATGTCCATCTGACCGTATGAGCCACAGGGGGAGGGCGAGGGTGGCTCCTTGCCAACCAGGGAAGCTGTAGGACAGCGACTCAGTGAGCTCGCAGTGATGCCTCCAGTGCCCATCAGCGGTGTGGGCTCCAGAGAGCCAGAGGCAGAGCCGGGCCTGGTGGTGCAGGCCTGTGATCCCAGCTACTGGGGACGCTGATGTAGGAGGATCACAAGTTCAAGGCCAGCCTGGGCTACAAAGTGAGTTTAACAGTAGCAGCCTGGGAAACTTTAGCAAGATTCCGTCTCAAATAAAAAGTGAAAAGAGAGGGGCTGGAATGATGGCTGAGCGGTTAAGGCGCTTGCTTGCGAAGCCTAAGGACTCATGTTCAACTTTCCAGGTCCCACGTAAGCCATATGCACGGGTGATGCCAGCGCACAAGGTGGCACATGCGCCTGGAGTTTGATTACAGTGACTGGGAGGCCCTGGCGTGCCAATATTCTCTCTCTCTCTCTCTCACACACACACACACCATACATACAAATAATAAAAAAAGATTTAAAAAACTAAAAAGTAAAGGGAGGACTAGCGCCGTAGCTCACTCAGTGGTAGAGTGTTTGCCTGGCATGAATGAGGGCCTGGGTTCCAGCACTGAAAGAGGCCAGGGTGGGCAGAAACAGTGCATAAGGGCTGGAGAGATGGCTCAGTGGTTAAGGCACTTGCCTGCGAAGCCAAAGGACCCAGGTTCAATTCCCCAGTGCTCATGTAAAGCCAGATGCACAAAGTGATGCATGCATCTGGTGTTAATATGCAGTGGGTGGAGGACCTGCAGTGTCCATTCTCTGTCTTTGTGACCCAATCTCTCTCTTTCTCTCTCTCTGTATCACTCTAGCTCAGGCTGACCTGGAATTCACTAGTCTCAGGGTGGCCTCGAACTCACACTGATCCTCCTACCTCTGCCTCCCGAGTGCACCATCATGCCTGGCTAGTTTTTATTATTTATTTATTTATTTATTTAAGAGAAAAAAGCAGATAGAGAATGGGCACACCAGGAACTCCAGACCCACGCGCCCCCTTGTGCATCTGGCTTTACGTGGGTCCTGGGGAATCGAACCTGGGTCCTTTGGCTTTGCCGGCCAACGCCTTAAGCGCTAAGCCATCTCTCCAGCCCTGCACCCCATTCTTGCAGCCTGCTCCTGAGGCTGCCCCCCACCCAGAGCTTACAGCCTCCCCAGTGATGCTCCCTGCTTTGGGGTCTGCAGAGCTTCTGGTGACGGAGGCTGCCCACGTGCGCATGCTGCGGGTGCTGCATGACCTCTTTTACCAGCCCATGGCGGACGGTGGCTTCTTCCCCCTGGAGGAGTTGCAGAACATCTTCCCCAGCCTGGACGAGCTGATCGATGTGCACTGTGAGTACCGCCCACAGCCCTCCGCTGCCTCCAGTAAGGCCCCCTTCTTCCACTGGCAGCCTCTGTCCCACTCCCTGGGGTACAGACCCACCGTCAAGCACGTGGGGAGTGACAGGCTATCAACCCCAGAGATCAGGCAAGAGCTGGGCCGTGGTGGCCCACAGCCTTTAATCCCAGCACTCGGGAATCAGAGGTAGGAGGATGGCTGTGAGTTCGAGGCCATCCTGAGACTACAGAGTGAATTAATACAGGCTAGCCTGGGCTCGAGTGAGACCCTACCTTGGAAAAAAGAAAACAAAATAGCCAGGCATGGTGGCACACGCCTTTCATTCTAACACTCGGAAGGCAGAGGTAGGAGGATCGCCATGAGTTCGAGGCCACCCTGAGACTACATAGTGAATTCCAGGTCAGCCTGGGCAAGAGCGAGACCCTACCTTGAAAAATAAAAATAAAAAAGTGCTCACTGCCTCCCCCACCCCCAAACAGCCCTGTTCCTGGATCGCCTGATGAAGCGGAGGCAGGAGAGTGGCTACCTCATTGAGGAGATTGGAGATGTGCTCCTGGCCCGGGTGAGGGTGCTCCACACAGCCCCCAGCTACTCCTCCCGTCCAGGGACCCCAGGACGGGCTCTTGGTCCTCTGCCCTCCTGTCCCAGGGGTATGGACCACAGGCCTGCCCTAATTCAGGCTTTCATCTCTCTACAAGACTGTTCTTGCCAGTCCACCTCACACCTTTCCTGGCCTGACTCTCCCTGTAGTTTGATGATGCGGAGGGCTCGTGGTTCCAGAAAATATCCTCCCGCTTCTGCAGCCGCCAGTCATTTGCCTTAGAGCAGCTCAAAGCCAAACAGCGCAAGGAGCCTCGGTTCTGTGCTTTCGTGCAGGTGAGGCTGGGCCTGGGCCCCAAGGAGGAGGGCGGGGGCCTGGACCCCTGGGTCTGAGGGAGGGGGCCTGGGTCTGGACCCCTGGGTCTGAGGGAGGAGGGCTGGGCCTGGACCCCTGGGTCTGAGGGAGGAGGGCTGGGCCTGGACCCCTGGGTCTGAGGGAGGAGAGCTGGGTCTGGACCTCTGGGTCTGAGGGAGGAAGGCTGGGGCCTGGACCCCTGGGTCTGAGGGAGAGGGATGGGGTCTTGACCCCTGGGTCTGAGGGAGGAGGGCTGGATCTAGACCCCTGGGTGTGAGGGAGGAGGGCTGGGTCTGGACCCCTGGGTCTGAGGGAGGAGGGATGGGATCTTGATCCCTGGGTCTGAGGGAGGAGGGCTGGATCTGGACCCCTGGGTCTGAGGGAGGAGGGCTGGGCCCTGGACCCCTGGGTCTGAGGGAGGAGGGCTGGGTCTGGACCCCTGGGTCTGAGGGAGGAGGGCTGGGTCTGGACCCCTGGGTCTGAGGGAGGAGGGCTGGATCTGGACCCCTGGGTGTGAGGGAGGAGGGCTGGGTCTGGACCCCTGGGTCTGAGGGAGGAGGGATGGGATCTTGATCCCTGGGTCTGAGGGAGGAGGGCTGGGTCTGGACCCCTGGGTCTGAGGGAGGAGGGCTGGGTCTGGACCCCTGGGTCTGAGGGAGGAGGGCTGGGTCTGCAACCCTGGGTCTGAGGGAGGAGGGCTGGGTCTGGACCCCTGGGTCTGAGGGAGGAGGGCTGGGTCTGGTCCCCCGGGTCTGAGGGAGGAGGGCTGGGTCTGCACCCCTGGGTCTGAGGGAGGAGGGCTGGTCCTGGACCCCTAGGTGTGAGGGAGGAGGGCTGGGTCTGGACCCCTGGGTTTAAGGGAGGAGGCTGGGCCTGGCCCTGGGTTTGAGGGAGGAGGGCTGGGCCTGGCCCTGGGTTTGAGGGAGGAGGGCTGGGCCTGGACCCCTAGGTGTGAGGGAGGAGGGCTGGGTCTGGACCCCTAGGTGTGAGGGAGGAGGGCTGGGTCTGCACCCCTGGGTCTAAGGGAGGAGGCTGGGCCTGGCCCTGGGTCTGAGGGAGGAGGGCTGGGTCTGGCCCTGGGTCTGAGGGAGGAGGGCTGGGCCTGGCCCTGGGTCTGAGGGAGGAGGCTGGGCCTGGCCCTGGGTCTGAGGGAGGAGGGCTGGGTCTGCACCCCTGGGTCTGAGGGAGGAGGCTGAGGTCTGGCCCTGGGCAACCCCAGTGCTGTTTGCCCTCAGGAAGCTGAGAGCCGTCCCCGGTGCAGGCGCCTGCAGCTGAAGGACATGATCCCCACGGAGATGCAGCGCTTGACCAAGTACCCGCTGCTCCTCCAGAGCATCGCCCAGAACACAGGTAGCCTCTGGGGCCTCTTCCCTTCCTCTGGCCATGGCCACTGAGTCGGGAGCCCTGGGCCTCAAGGTAAGGAGTCTCCGCCCGCCTGTCTGCAGAAGAGCCAGCGGAGCGGGAGAAGGTGGAGCTGGCGGCCGAGTGCTGCCGGGAGATTCTGCAGCACGTCAACCAAGCCGTTCGGGACATGGAGGACCTGCTGGTGAGTCGCACGCGGGGGGCAGGCGCTGTGCCAGAGACCGCCCAGCCCTTTGCTTCGTTCAGCATCCCAGAGCGTCCGGGGTCACCTGGCCCTCGGTGGAGACCAGGCCGGACCTCAGCTTGCCCGGCAGGAGTTGGCCTTGCTTCTCTGCTTCCCTACCCCCCCCCTTGGGGTCACTGAGGGCCAGCCGTAGCACGTCCATCTGTAACCCTCCTGTCCCCTGCCCCAGCGGCTCAAGGATTACCAGCGGCGCTGGACTTGTCTCACCTACGGCAGAGCAATGACCCCATGCTGAGCGAGTTCAAGGTGAGCCTTGTGGTCTCCCTGCTGCCCAGGACCGGAGACTCTCTGGCACAGCCCAGCTGTCAGTGTGCCTGGGGACCCTCTGCCTCTGCCTCTGCCTCATTCCCAGGGGATCCCCAACTCTGAGCTGTCCCCATTCGCCTCCCCTCCCCCCCCCTTCCCCTTATCACCTTCTGCCCCAGAACCTGGACATCACCAAGAAGAAACTGATCCACGAAGGTCCGCTGACGTGGCGGGTGACCAAAGACAAGGCAGTAGGCAAGTCCCGGGGCAGGGCGGCGGGGGGCGTGGAGCAGGCTGGGCGGCGGGCACGGGCGCAGGCTGAGCCCCCGGCGGCCTCTCCCCGCAGAGGTGCACGTGCTGCTGCTGGAGGACCTGCTGCTGCTGCTCCAGCGCCAGGACGAGCGGCTGCTGCTCAAGTCCCACAGCCGCACGCTGACGCCCACGCCCGACGGCAAGACCATGCTGCGGCCCGTGCTGCGCCTCACCTCCGCCATGACCCGCGAGGTGGCCACCGGTGAGCAGCGGCCGCGCAACCGCCTGGCCTGGGGTGGGTCGACTGAGCAGAGCTGCCCCCTGGAGCGTGGAGGAGCCGAACCCTCCAAAGAGCCAAGGACCCCCCCAACCCCGAGGATGGAGCGCGGCCTCTGCCGAGGCTGAGGGGGTGGTCTTGTCTGCTGAGGCAGGGGTGGCCGGGACTGGGTAGAGGCCAGCCTGGGCTACAGAGTGAGAGCCTGCCTATCTCAAAAATTAAGTAAAAGTTGGGCTGGAGAGATGGCTTAGTGGTTAAGGCGTTTGCCTGCGAAGCCTAAGGACCCAGGTTCGGTTCCCCAGCACCCACGTAAGCCAGATGCACAAGGTGGCACATGCGTCTGGAGTTTGTTTGCAGCGGCTGAAGACCCTGGCGCACCCATTTTCTCTTTTTTTGTTTGTTTGTTTTTTTCGAGGTAGGGTCTCACTCTAGCTCAGGCTGACCTGGAATTCACTATGTAGTCTCAGGGTGGCCTCGAACTCACGGCGATCCTCCTACCTCTGCCTCCCGAGTGCTGGGATTAAAGGTGTGCGCCACCACATCCGGCTTCCCTCACAAACACATATAAAAATAAAATATAAAAAAAAATTTATTTAAAACAATAAAGACCTAAGTAAAAGTAGAGGGCACCATGCCCGAGTTTACAGAGGGGCGTGGCCTGCTCTGATGGCCACTGCCTGGGGATCCTGACAACTTGTGGCACGTGCCAGGTGTGCAAACACTGCTGAGTTGTGACACGGCCACGTGGTGGTGGGAGGAGTGTGAGGGATCCGCAGGTCAGGATAGCCCAGGCGCTTTTGGCCTAACTGGAGGGAAGTTACGGGTCCTGAGCATCAGCAGGACAGTCAGGGTGCTCCACATCACGGGACAAAGTGTGCGCGTGTGTGGGGGGTGCGCCCCACTTCCAGTCTGTGCTCGGGGAAGGACACACCCGTGGGGACCCTAACTCTGAGCTTCTCTCCCCCGCCCCCCACTGCAGATCACAAAGCCTTCTACGTCATTTTTACATGGGACCAGGAGGCCCAGATATACGAGCTGGTGGCGCAGACCGTGTCGGAGCGGAAGAAGTGAGGGGGGTCCCTGGGCTCAGTGTGCGGGGACGGGAGGCCTCACACAGACAGGGTTCCAGGGGTGCTGACGGTTCTGGGGTCTCCTCAGCTGGTGTGCGCTCATCACGGAGACGGCCGGATCCCTGAAGGTCCCCGCCCCTGCCTCCCGCCCCAAGCCCCGGCCCAGTCCAAGCAGGTGAGGGGTCAGGGCGGGAGCTGGACAGCCAGGTCAGCTGGGGACAGTGTCCCCGTGTATCTGCAGAACCTGAGCCCCCAGCCCTTCCTCTGTGTGTGCGCTCGCCCTAGTCCAGGATCCCCCCCGCCCCCCCGTGTCTTTCATTGTCCGGCCCTCTCCCTTCCCCTGCTACTCCCCACCCCCAGGCAAAGGGACGTGGACTCATCCATCCATCCCTTCCTCTCCCCAGCATCCGAGAACCCCTGCTCAGCGGCTCTGAGAATGGCACGAGTGGCCGAGAGATGCCTCCAGCTGATGGTGAGGCCTGAGGGGGACCAGCTTGGCGGTGGTGGGGGTCACGGGTGACGGGAGGTGTTCACAGGAAGCTGGGCAACCCTGTCTTGTCTTCCCGTCCAGCCCGGATGGAGAGAATTCTCAGCGACCTCCTGCCCTTCTGTAGACCTGGCCCAGAGGGTCAGCTCGCTGCCGCGGCCCTTCAGAAAGGTAGCCCAGCCCTGGGTCCCCCAGGACCACCAGCTAGCCAAACAGTAGCCCTGCTCGTCCTAGGAAAAGCCCCCCCCCCCACACTCTTTGAAATTTCCTCATGTCCATCAGTCACACTAACCATCCTGGGTGGCCCAAGTGCCCCTGCCCTTGACCCAAAGTTCAGTCTCTAGCCTCAGAGCCCCCCAGCCTCACCTGCCTACCCCTTTTGGAGTGTCTTAGCCCCACCTCTCCGCTGCTGGCCTTGGCTTCAGCCCTGTGTCCCCCCCCCCCCCCCCGTTCCCTCTCTCCCACCACCCGGTCAGTGCTGGCCCTGAAGCAGTTGCTATTGGGGGCCGAGGAAGACAGCGGTGCAGGGCCCCCCCGCGATGGGGACGGGGTGCCTGGCGGTGGCCCCCTGGGCCTAACACCCACCCAGGAAATTGAGGAGAACCTGCTCAGCCTGGAGGATGCCATCAAGCAGCTGGAGGTGCGGCCGGCAGAGCGGGACCGCGGGTGGGCTGGGGAAGGGGACCTCCTCCTCCTCCTCACCCACGACTCCCCCCAGGAGTTAGAAGAGGAATTCTGCCGCCTGCGAGCCCTGCTGTGTCAGCTCGGGGGGAGCTCTGTCCCCCAGCCTGGCTGCGCCTGAGTGCTCTTGTCCGGAGGTGAGCGGGGAGCTGGGCTCCGGGTGCAGCTAAGGGTGGTGCCCCAGTGTCCCATTGACCAGCCTGTCCCCGTGTCTGCTCTTTGCTTTCTCAAACCCCTCTCTTCTCTTTCTCTGTCTCCCTGCCCCTGTAGTGAGGAGAGGAATGTGGGGGAGAGGACGTGATGGCCCCCCCCCCGCCCCCACGGCTGCCGCAGCATCTCACACCCCCAGGGCCTAAGAAAGGGAGACTGGCCACGTCGGGGAGGGACTCAGCTGAAGTCCCGGCCTCCCCCTGCCGGCCGCCCGCTGCCTTTCTCCCTCCTGCCTTCTGCTTGGGGAACTCAGGGCTTCATTCCGGGGGGAGCAGGGCGACACCGGAAGCCCCCCATTCCCGGGCCATCTCAGTATTGCCTGTGGAGGTCGTCCCTCCACCCCCCCACCCCCAAGTGCCTTTGCTCTGTTTTTATACCCTGAATTGGAGGTTTATTTTTTAATATATATTATCTAATGAGAGGTGTGTGTGTGTGAGTGTGTGTGGGTGTGTGCAACAGGGTCCACATCTGGGGCCCGTCCATGAGTGTCTGTCTGCCATGGATTTCCTGGGTCTGACCCCATCTCCCCCCTTCCCCCCACCCCGTCACCTCCATGCCTTTTGGCTTCCTCCAGCTGACAACACTCCCCAGGCATCTACACACACGCAGGCACACACTGGATTTGAGGTTCAGTCCCCCATTCCCTCCCTCTCTGGGCCCCTGTGGTCATCCAAAATGCTGGGTGTCCCACGTCTTACACTGTTCTTTTATTTTTGTAGTAAACTCTGGAGGTGGCTGTGTGGGGGTCAAGGGGAGCTGGTGGGGAGGGGCCCCTCCTGGGCAGGAGCTGGGGGCGGGGTTATTGCTCTGAGCTCCTTGTTCCCAGGGGACCCTGTGTGGGAAGGAATCAGGAAAGGGGGCCTGCACTGGGTTGGAGACACGGCCATTACAAACACGCAGGTCACAGCACGGGGGGGGGTCAGGGGGGTGGGCAGGGGAGGCCAGGCTTCATATTGCACTTCGGGAGTGGGGCCAGGTGGGGACCCCCCTCAAACTGGAGCCTAGGGAAGAGGCTGGAGGCCACCATGTTCCTTCCCCCTCTGTGGAGGGAGGGTGTGACCCCCACTCTGGGGTTGGAGGAGGAGGAGGAGGCTGGGGCCCCCTGGGAGGGTACTGAGGGCTGGGCCTGGGCCTTGGGCTGGTGCTGAGGGCGGACCAGATAAAAGAAGCTTCGCGGATGGCCTCGCTGGCCGCCTGGGCAGAATCCTTCGCCCCACACACTGCTCAGCTGCCGCTCCCCGCTTTGCCTGTCTTGGACTTGGGAGGCACAGGGAGGCCGTCCTCCCCGTCGCTGTCGGAGCTGCAGCCGCTGACATCTGTGATCTCCAGCTCTGAGTCGCTGTCCTCCTTGCCACCCAGCGTGGCATCCGGGCCCCCGGCCCCCGGCAGTGCCAGGCGAGGGCCCACTGCCAGCCCTGTGGCACGCTCGGCTGCCAGGCCCTCCCCCGTCGCAGCCAGCAGCGGTGCGGCTATGGGGCCTCCCCCTGCCCCTGCCGAGGGCAAGTGTCCCAGGGAACCCAGAGGGTTGGGGTAGAAGTGAGGGGGGTAGAGAGAAGGGGGGAGCTTGGGGAAGGGGCCTGTGAGGTATGGATTAAAGTTCCAGGGGTACTCGGGGAAGGCTCGGCCGTAAGGGCTCAGCAGGCCAGGAGGCTTGGAATAGGCAGTGGCACCTGAGGGACACAGGGACGAAGTCAAGTCAGGCTGGGCCACACCCCACCTAGGGCCTGCCTGTCGGTTATTGAGGGGTGTGTTCCTTGTGCATGTCCCACCCGTCCTTACCTCCCCTGCCCCCAGTTTTGAAGGGTCTCACTCTAGCCCAGGCTGGCCTCGAACTCATGCCAATCCTACCTCTGCCTCCCATGTCCCCTGTTCTATCCCCCATTTGTGCCCCAGGTGCTCCGCCCTGCTGTAAGCTGCTCTACAGCACGCCATCCTCCGCCTGTTTGGTTTGAGATGGTCTTGTTACGTAGCCCAGCCTGGCCTCCATTTTTTTTTGTTTTTGTTTTTGTTTTTAATATTTCTTTTTATTTATTTATCAGAGACAGAGAGAGGGGGAGAGAAAGAGTGAGAATGGGTGTACCAGGGCCTCTAGCCACTGCAAATGAACTCCAGACACATGTGCATCTGGCATACGTGGGACCTGGAGAATTGAACCCCGGTCCTTAGGCTTCGCAGGCAAGCGCCTTAACCGCTAAACCATCTCTCCAGCCCCTGGCCTCCATTTTTAATCCTCCTGCCGCTGCTGGAGTTAGAGGTGTGCACCACCACACCTGGCTAACATCCTCTGGCTTGTTTTGTTTTGAGGTAGGGTCTCACTCTAGCCCAGGCTGGATCTCTGCAGTGCCAGGCTGGCCTCAAAATCACTAGGTCTAACTGTGCTGTCCTGAGTGCTGGGAATAAAGGCGTGCGCCACCGCGCCCCGTCTTCCTCTGGCTTTTTGTGGCGGGCTCTCACTCTGGCCCAGGCTGGTCTCAAACTCACGTGATCCTCCTACCTCAGCCTCCTGAAGACTGGGACTAAAGATGTGTGCTCCCACATCCGGCTTTATTTATTTATTTATTTATTTATTTATTTTGTCTTTGAGACATGGTTTCACGTAGCTCAGGCTGGCCTCCAACTTATACGTGATGGAGAATGCCCTTGAACTTCTGATCCTCTTACTTCTACCTCCCAAATGCACCACAATGCCTGGTTTATGTGATGTTAGGAATCAAACCTAGGGTTTTGTGTACACTAGGCAAGCACTCTACCAAGTTAGCTACATCCCCAGTCCTATTTTATTTTATTTTATTTTATTTTATTTTATTTTATTTTGTTTGTGTATGTGTGTGTAGAGAGAGAAACAATATGGGTGTGTGAGAATGAACTCCAGATGCATGCATCATTTGTGCTTCTGGCTCTACGTGGGTACTGAGGAATTGAACCCAGGCTATTAAGCATTGTGAACAAGTGCCTTCAACACTGAGCCATCTCTCCAGCCTCTTCTAGCTTTTTCCTTTCTTTTTTTTTTTGTTTTTTTGTTTTTTTTGGTTTTTCAAGGTAGGGTCTCGCTCTAGCCCAGGCTGACCTGGAATTCACTATGGAGTCTCAGGGTGGCCTCGAACTCATGGCGATCCTCCTACCTCTGCCTCCTGAGTGCTGGGATTAAAGGCGTGCGCCACCACGCCCGACTTTTCTTTTTGTTTTTCAAGGTATGGTCAGGCTGACCTAGAATTCACTATGTAGTCTCAGGGTGGCCTTGAACTCATGGCGATCCTCCTACCTCTGCCTCCCAAGTGCTGGGATTAAAGGCGTGTGCCACCATGCCCGGCTTTCCTCTCCTAGCTTTTAAGCACAAAGGCCACAAGCATGCATGCTCACACAGACACACAGCCTGGCCTCATGTGGCTCCTCCCTCCATCCTGCCCCTTACAATTTGCTCCCTCCTCCCCTCAGCAGGTACAGATGTCCCCCGGAGCCCCCAGCTCCTTACCAGAACCCAAGAATGGGAAGGGGCTGTCCAGGCGTAGCTTGTCTGTCTCGGGAGTGAACAGGGGTGTCCGGGCCCCTGGCTCTCCCAGGCGTGGGGCCGAGAACAGGTTCTGGAGGGACTGGAGAGAAAGGGGAGGCAGTGTCCCTCAGCCCCCCCCACTCCCAGGAGGAAACACCCCACTTCCATTCCTGGAACCCCAGCAGCCAGACTCACCTCGGGGGTGAGGGGAGGGGCATCTGGCCCAGGGCCACCCCCAAAGGGACTGGGGGTCAACAGGAGCGGGGAGCCAGTGGCAGCAGCTGCCACGTCCAGCAGCGGGTAATTGACCAGCACGACCTTGCTGAAGTTGAACTTGTAGGTGAACCTCTTCCCTTTGGTCTTGTGGAGAATGCGCTTGTTGTAGTAGTAACTGTGAGAGAGAGGATGGGGTTCTGGGGAGGGGCTGCAGAGCCCCGGGGGAACTTAGCACGTGCTCTTTAGGCCAGCAGCACAAGAGAGCGGTGAAGGGCCTGCTCAAGGCCTTCCTTTTGCCCCCTTCCGCTCACAGGCCCTGCACTGTGGGTCCCAGTGGGGTTCGGTGCCAGCCCCTCTCCCCCTCCCCGCGGGGGGGGGGGGAACTAGAGTGACAGGGAAGAAGAGAAAATGAGATCTCCCCCCCCCTCACCGCAGGGCCCGGCTCAGCTTGTCGTAGTTCATGTGGGGCTTGCATTTGCGGATGCCCCACAGCCGGGCCACCTCGTCGGGGTCCTTGATGACAAACTCCCCGTAGTCGCCCTGCCAGGCGATGACCCCCTGGTACTCCTCCTTCTGCAGCAACTCCAGGATAAAATGCCACAGCTGAATCTGCCTCGAGCCCGGGGACGACTCTGGCTTGTAGGCCCAATCCGGGAAGGCGAACCCTGGGGATGGGAGACAAGGGGTGTGGGCTGGGGTCAGGGTGTGCCTGGACTCAGGAGCAGCTGTCCTTCTGGTCCTGGTACAGCAGGAGTCTAACCTGAGTGTCTGGATGCAACCGCTACTCCATGATCAGCGTGAGGGGGGGGGGGTGGCAGGAGCTGACAGGGAAGGAAGCCCCTCTGTGGTGGTCCCCTTTCTCCCCACTGGCCCATGGCCTGCCCAGGAGATCTCCGATGTGTCCTAGGCCCCGGGCAACTCTTGGTATTCCCCCCCCCCCTTATTCCCCAGTGTCCTCACTGGCACACCGAGGCTGATCCCGCGTGCATCCGTGTCTCTGCACCCGCCTGTGCACTGGAACCTTTAGCATCCTGTGCTCTCTCCAGCGTCCACACTGAGCTCTGAGAGCCGTCCTGTGTGGGGTGTGCGTGCACACATGCACACAAGGCAGCGTGTCTAACAGACATCCACCCGCCAAGTCACATTACGGGACACAGACACAATATGGTGCCGCATTCCTGTTGGGGGGGGGGGTTATTGGGAGAGCACCAAGACAAGCATGCCACACACACACGAACTGTCCAAGATACAAAGTCCCAACACTCCAGCGTTGCACCCCCAACCACAACAGGTACGGTGACATGTATGTCCTAGGTCCCTCGGCTGGGCACACGTGTTTGGAGGCCCAGAAGCCAACACCCAGTACAGTGTAGACACAGCGTCAAGACGTTGTGGTCCCAAGACCCACACAACAACGCAGGGTAATGCCACAAAGGCACGTTCGTGCCAGCACGCCCACGGTCCACTCAGCTTTACCCTGAAGGTGTCCTGGCCCCACTGGCCCCAGACACCCAGGAGCTAGGTGCAAAAGGGGGTCTCGCGTACATCCCATCTGGAAGGGCCTGGGGCCCAGTGTCCTATGCCAATCTCTCTTCCCTTCCACTCACAGGTCTGAACGCGGGCAGAGATGGTCTCTAGCAAGCTGGCAGCAGTGTAAAGAGAAAGGCTGGGGGAAGTCATCAGCAGGGTAGGGTGAAGCAGAGACCTCCTGCTGGGTGACCACAGAGCAAGTCCTAGCCCTCTCTGGCGTGTCATCCCAGAGGTAGGAGGCACGGAGGAGCAGGGTCCTGCCCTCCCTCGTCCAGTGTCCTCCGTATGAAAAGCCAAGCAATTTCCCCTTAGCATGTGGAAATTCAGTCTTTGCCTATTTGGGCCTTTTATTCACCTCAGATGACAGAGCAATCTAGATGGACCCATGGCGTGGCCCCCTGGGGGAAGTGACTGTGTCACAAACACTTGCACAATCCCGAGGACGAGAAAAACCACCAGAGACAAGACAGCTGGAGAGTAGAGCCACCCTGGCAGTCAGCCAGCCTGCCCTCTATGCAGCCGCAAGACACACGTAACAGGCTGAAAGCCAGGCATCACCCCCGATACACAGGTCCAGGGGCACAGCCAGCCACACACTCCAAAACAGACTCCAGACACCCACGGAGAGTGTCACACAGCAAGCCAGGAACCGGCGAAGGAGTGGACAAGCCAGCAGGGGACCACCCCCCCTACGTTTACATCTGCACGACCCTTAAACGTAGAGCAGACCCTCTCCTGGGCTCCGGAGCGGCGTGTGCTAAGTGTAAACAGGCACGCGAGTTCACACAAAGCCCCCGTGCAGTCACTTTGCCAGCGTGACCCTCTCCTTCCAGAACCCTGAAGCGTGACAGACACATTCCACGAGGTTCACAAATAATCAGGCAGTCCCGGGGGGGGGGCTCCCTCCCTCAACCCCACCTCCACGAGCTCTTCTGTCCCCTTACCTGTCTGTTCTCGGCAAAGCTCTCCTCTACCACCCCGGCTCCTGCTGGCCCAGCTATGGGCCGTGCTGTCTGTCCTGCTGTCTGTCCCGCGGTACCTACAGCCTACAGCGCTCCCCCACCGCGCCCTGGGGGGATGCTGGCTGAATGGGTATGGCACTGAAGCCCAGATCTGAGTCCCCATCAATCCCCATCCCCCCAACACCTCCTCGCGGCTTCCCTCACGCTCCAAAAGACCCTCCCTCCCGCGGTCCAGCGGCGGCAGGTGGCAGGCAGCGAGGGATGGGAAGTTTATAGTCAAGTTTTCATGAAGGGAATTTTTTTTTTTTTCAGGCAGCGGATGGAGGTCAGAAGGTATATGAGAAGGGGAAGAAGAAACAGATGGGGGGGGGATGAGGAGCCTGGGAGGGTGAAATGGGGGGGGGGATAAACAGAGCAGGCCAGTTACCAGGGGTCCAGAGAGCCGGCAGGGCTGGTGGGGCGAAGAGCAGGTCCGAGACGCAGCTACAGTCCATGGTGGGGCGGCCCTGTGGAAGCCGCCGGACAGACACGGGGGACAGGGCGGCAGGAGAGACAGACACAGTGTCAGCCAGTGGAGCTCTGTGGGGGGGGGGGTTCCCTCCCTGTCAGGTCTCCGGGTGCAGCCTGGCACCCTACTATCTTCAGTCTCCAACCTCTCCCCTCCCGCAACCCTAATTTCCCCAGCCCGAGTGTGGCCACCACTATCCTCCTCCTCCTCCTCCTCCTCCTCCTCCTCCTCCCTCAGCCTCCTCTCACTCTGGTCCTCACAACTCATCACCCGCCCACCCTGACCCCTGCACATCTTCTCTTGCCATCTCTTGTCTCCCTGGCTTCTGGGGAGTGGGGGAGTCCCTGTGCCTTTGGGTCTCCCTGTCTCCTGTGTGTGGCTCTCTCTCTCTCTCTCTCTCTCTCTCTCTCTCTCTCTCTGCAACTACCCCAGATCTGTCTGTCCAAAACTCTGCCCCCACCAACCCCCTCGTGCCGACTCCCCAGACACCCTTGTCTGTGGTTCCCACCACCACAACAGTGGCTCTCTCAGAGCTGGCAGAGCTGGGCACCTGCTGGCTGGGCTGAGATGGGGCAGGCCCAGCCCCTGCCCTGCCTCCCCTCCACAGCAGACAACGTCCCCCCCCCCACCACCAATCCTCGTGCCTGAGTTCATGGACCCCCTGCCTCAAACCTGCTGCTCACCTCAGGGAAGACTCCCCGCCCACCCCCTTTCCCTGGGATCTGCCTCCCCTCCACGGACACCCCGTTCCTCTCAGATTGGCCTCCCCCACCCCATCCCAACACCCCTCCCTAGAGCTGCCTTCTGCCCCCTTCAGACACCTCTTCCCCTCAAATCTGCCTACCCCCTCGGACATCCCTTCCCCCTTGGACCCGTGTACCCTCTCCCCCAGAAAGCTGGTCCTTGTGAAACCTGCCTCCGACGACACGTGCCACATCTCTCACCCCTTTCTCAGCGCCTTCCCCCTCTCCGTGAGCCCTGCTCCTGTCACCCACACCAAGAGCCACCTTCCCCCCCTCAGACCCCTGCAGACACTGCACGTGGAGACCCCATCCCCACCCCACCTACCCCACAGACTCGGCCCCGGACTCTTGGCCTGGTTGGGTATTCCCCTAGATATTCCATCCCATCCCTTAGATTGTTCCAGACGTCCTCTGCTCCCCAAGTGTCCCATATACCCTCAGGAGCCCCAAATGCCCCCCAGACCCCGTGCATTGTCCCCCATAAACCCCACTTCACCCCTTGGATACTCTGTGCTCTGCATATCCGGTACTCCCCACAAGTCCCTGTTTTTCTACCCCCACAGCCGTTCCTCACCCTCATGGGGTCTCCCCTTGCTTGAGGTCACCCTTCCCACACCCCATTTCTCTGGAAGCTTGTCTCTCTCTTCTTACCATCACCCCCTTCTGTCATTTTCTTTTTTTTCTTTTCGTCTCCCCTCCACCTGGGGTGTCTCTGCTCAACTGGCTTCCTCTATCCCTGTTTCTCTGCCTCGAAATCAGGTCCAGCCCCTTCCCATGTCGGTTTCCCCCATGCCCTCTCTCCTGTTCCCCACTTCATCCCCTCACTTAGTCCATCTCTCACTCTCTCCGTCTCCATCTCTCCCCTTCATCTCTCTCTCTCTCCCTCCTTCTCTCCACTCCCCTTCTCTCGACCCCCACCCATCCCATCTCCCCTCTCCCGGTCTGTGTCCCCACACTCACCCCCCCCTCCATCACCACCTCTCTCCCATCCCTCCTCCTCTCCTTGCCTCTCTGGGTGCCCCCTCCTTCCTCTCCCCCTGCCCCTGCACCCCCCCCCCATTGGCCCCTCTCATTTCCGTGTTGGTTTTGATTTCTCTTCCCAACGCTTTCAACTCCCCGCCGCCTCCTCCGGACACGTTATAACGAGGAGCCGTGGGATCGGCGCTCCGGGCCCTGCTCCCACGCTCCCCCCGCCGCCGCCGCCGCCGCTCCTCGGCTCTCACGTGTGTCTCTGCCATCTCGCCCTCTCTGCTGCCACTTCTGTCTCTGTGCCTGGCTTCTGTCCTGTGTCGGCACCCCCCCCACACACACACCATGGGGACGGGGATGCCTGACCCCCTCCAATGGGATCCCTTAGCCACCCTTCTCTGAGAGTCCTGGCTCGCCTCTCTCTCCTCCCTCTCTGTGTCTGTCTTCACATCTCTCTTGTCTCTGTGTCCCCATGTCTTTGGGTCTCCTCTTGACTCCTTCTCTCCAGCCCTGGGTCTCCACATCTCTGCCTCCCCTGTGTCTGTCCCCACTTCTGTCTCTGAGCCTCTGTCTGCCTCCCCATCACCACCACCACCACCACCACCATCATCATCGCCTCCCTGCCCCGTCTCTGTATCCCGTCTCCAGGTCTCCATTCCAGTCCCAGCGTCCTCCTCACGGGACCCCTTTGATCTCACCCTGCCCCTGGCACCCCCCCTGGCCCCATTGATCTGCTGATCGAACCGCGGAGGAAGCAAGGCCTGTGGGCCTGGGGCTGTAGGGCCAGGCAAGGGCCTGGCAGGGCAGCCGGACAGATGGACAGACGGAGGGCCCCCAGCCCCGGTGACTGTAGAGAGGGAACAGTGAAAACACTCGGCCCTCCCCGCTGGCCGGCGCGGCGCGGTGCGGATGGGGACTCCGGGCAAGCTTTAATTTTTAATTTTATTTTGCTTCCTCAACCCCCCCCCTCACCCCCATCTCCAGCGCCCGCAGCCATGGCACCGAATGCGTGCGCGTGTGTGTGAGGCAGCTGTGTGGAGAGGGCTGCTTGGGCAGGGGCTGCTCCCTCCTCTGCTTGCCAAGCAGTCACTCAGATCCACACCTATCCTGAGCACACAACCCGTATCACACAGGCCAACAAAGTGACCTACGCCACCAGCTCTGCCATCACACCCTCACCCAGAGCTGCGCAGGGCAACACAATCACACACACCTCCTGGTTACTTACACAACCCCCATGCACGTGCCCCACATCACACAGACCCACATCCATGGGTAGAACCATACACAACAGTGTCCTCACAGACACTCGCACAGAAAACACAATTTTAGAGATACACGGATAAGTCACACGCCAAGTTGATTCCACACAGAAACAAGCACGCACCATCACAAACCTATAGATACACACACATACATCAAGCCTCACAAATACAGACCTTAGGCACACACGTACACAGTCACACACTGAGATGAAGTCACACAGAAACGACACACTCAGATGTACAGCACAACAGCACACTTACACACACACACACACACACAGGGTCACATAGACAAGCACAGACGCGGATACACAAACTCCCGTTAACAGACAGCCACAGCCGGGTGGCAAACTCAGGCGGCCACATGCCCGTCACAGATACACAGCCACAAGCACACACAAAGATCACAGTCCCAGACACCAGCAGCACAGCAGGGAGCCTGTCCAGCAGCCCCCCCCCCACAGATACACTGAGACCTAACGTCAGAGCTTGGCCTGGAGGGGGTGCACACTCAGAGGTAAGCACCCCCCCCCATGTCCTGCTGCTCCTGCAGTCTGTTGATACGTGTGTGTACGTGTTCATGAGTGTGTGCAAAAAAATAAAAGTACACATCTCTCACACCTGCTTCTGTTATGTCCCGATAGGTGTGGGTGTCTGTCTCTGTCTGAGGGTCTTTGTGACTCATCTCTCTAGATGTCTCCACCTCAGAGTGTCTCTGCCTGTCTGTCTCTGGGTACCTTTGTCTGTCCTGCTCAGCCTCTGGGACTCTGTCTGTCTCTAGCTCCTCACCCCCATCGCCCCAGCCCCCCTGGGCTGGGCTTTAACCAGTTGTTTTGATTTCACTAAGCTGTGCTGGCCGCCTCGGGAGCCGCCTCGGGCCTCACACCGCCCCCAGCCCCTTCATCCCTCACCCAGACCCCCCCATCCCCACCTCCCCTTAACACAATCTGCACAAGTGGAATGAAAATTGATTTTTTTTTTAAATTTCATATCTTCTCCGGGGCTCTGTCTAAAGAGGAGAGCGACGAGGCCCAAGACCTCTCTCCTACCACTGCCCCTGAGTGAGCGTGCACGCATGCGCGTGCACACACACACACACACACACACCACATACACATGTACACACACGCACACATACCATGGCTACGCATTCAAAGACAACAGACACACCCCACACTCCACACCCATGTTGGACACACGTGGGCACACAGCAGACTCACCGTGACCCCCAACACCAGGCAGGCACACGCCACACACACACACCCCCCCGGGCCATTGGCATGCTGCCAGCCTCTGCCCATCTGTCGCCATATGAGCGACCACAGAAACGCACCCTGACCCACCCAGCCCAGGAGCTCGGCTCCCTGATGTCACACACGGCAAGGGGGCCTGTGCTCACCCACCACTCCTGTTCACCCAGGTCCTAGCCACGTCCGGGTATGGACAGAGCCCGGTTCAGGGGCTGCCCCACCAGAGGCATCAAGGGCCTTGTGACCGTCCTGCCAAGGAAGAGGTCGGGAGAAATGCTGTCCGGTCATCCCCAGGCCTCCTCTCCCACCCTGACCCACACCAAGCAAAGGCTCTGGCAGGAAGTGACTCTGAGATGAGGTACACACACACCACACCCCCCCCACGACACAGCACATGCATGTTACACACCCGCCACACCACGTGCCATGTATATACCCCACATGCAAAGAACACATGTGCCACACCACACTCTATCACAGACATACTCCATAACACATACACCACCCCCAGACATACCTTCTACATACCTCACATATCCTCGCCTCCCCCACACTCCTGTCCCACATATACACCACATCCCTTTCAAGCGCCTGGCACACCACATACGTGTCCCATTATACACATCACATGCCACACACGTACCACCCACTGACACCCCCCCCCACCCTCAGACACTAAACACAGCGCTTACTGTTCCTCTCACTCAGTATCACACACCGGAGCCCCCACGCGGGTGTGAAACCCGCGAACCGGAAGAGTCACATGTAACATATGCGCAGGCAGACGCGGTCAACTGAACACACGTCAGCGCTCATGGGTCACCCCGGGAACGGCCGCACCCCCAGAACTGGACACAAGTTCATGCAAGTTGTTTATACATAGCACTCAAGTCTCATAGATGAATACACAACCACACACACACACACACACCCATTCAATACTTGAGAGCTGGCCATGCATACGCTCCCTGCAGTGAACGTACCTATCTTGCCTGCTGCATTCTGCTCCCCCCAAGTGACCACACACACACACACACACACACACACACACACGCACACCACCACCACCATCGGCATATGAAACCAGACGCAGACACACTCTAAGCTCAGAGACACAGTTCCCGCCTAGCACAACTACTGTGTCACACAGACAATCGATAGTCTGACACAGGTCTACGGCCACGTCCCACGGCTCTTCCCTGGCACTCCCCTCCGTCCACCCGTGGTCCTGCCAACCTTCTCACCTCCTCACCCTCAGGCAGGGGCCGTCCTGTCCTTGTCACTCTGCCCGCTGGGGCACACGTAGCCAGAACACCAGGGAGCGTGACCCAGAGTTCTGGACGCTCACGCTAGTCGCGCACAGCTGAGCGCCACACATGTCTCCCCGGTCACGCTCGCAGACACGACACGTGTGGGTTCACGCAGCCCCCTGCCATGGCCTCCCAGACCCATGCCGAGGAGTCCCCTGTGCCCAGGGCCATCCACGCGCACAACACTGACCCACGCCACGTTTACACATGCCATGACACAGATCACACAGGCCAGCACACACGCACATGGTGGGAGGGGCACTTCTGACGGCGGGGGGGGGGCCCTGGCTGGGGTGGGGGAAGTCTAACTGGTGCAGGGGGATGTGGGGTGCTTTGGGAGGTACCAGGCCAGGGACAGAGAGGTCTGGTGGCTGTGAGGGTGGAAGGGGATCGAGACCCCCCCCACACACCCTGCTTGGTTACGTCTGTCTCTCCTTGCTGAGTGTCTCTCTCTGGGGCCACACGTGTGTCTCTGGGTCTGTGTTTCTTGAAGTCCCACAGCGGTGTCAGCGGGGGCGGTGGAGAGGGAGTGTCCCCGGGGAGGTGGGAGAGCCGCAGTGCCACGCACCCCGCCTACCAAACAGTGCTGGGGGAAGGGAAGCCGGCACAGGCTCAACCAGCCCAGGCCCCAGCTGCCTTCTGGAAAGATGTAGGAGGCTGGGGCGGGGGGCACAGACCGAGCAGGTCACACACACGCAGAACGATGAGAGGAAGGAAGGTGAGAAGGGGCCCAGAAGATAAGGAGGAGAGAGTGAGAGATGGAGGGGACCGGAAAGAATAGAGTCACTCAAGGCCTGAAAGAGGAAGCTAGACCCAGAGAGAGAGAAACAGAGACAGACAGACAAACAGACAGGGAGAAGAGAGACTAAGAGACAGGGAGATCTGAATTAGGGGGAAACCCCCAGAGGGGAATGAGTAGAGAGGGTCTGAGGTAAAGTAAATTAAGACAGAGCAGGGACCCAGGGTGACTGAGACCCTTGGGTCAGGGAGAAAGCACAGGAAGGGGGCAGAGAGGCGGAAAATTGAGGGATTAGGGCAGAAGCAGGAGTAGATTGAGGGAGAGCCAGAGCTGAGGGGGCCAGGGACAGGGCGCTGTAAGGACCCAGCTATGTGGGCTTATCCCTCCTTTGTGATAAACTCAGCTTTAGTCCCCGGGGGGGGGGGGACATCAGTGTCCCCTGGGGACCTGACACCCCTACTCCAAAACCTGGTTCTCTTCTTCTTCCTCCTCCTCCTCACCTCCACCTCGCCCACCCCACCCCTAGCTCCAACTTCGCCAGCATCTCTGTCCTAATCTCACAGCCCCACCCCCGGCTCTGCCCCATGGGAAGCCCTATAGCCTCTTTCAACTCCAGTCTCAGCCTCAGCCTCCCGCACAGGGCCCAGCTTCCTGTTGGCACCAAGCCCTGTATCACACAGCCAGAGCTATGGATAGGCGGCAAAACAGCTGTACTTGCCGGGGCGTGGTGGCGCACACCTTTAATCCCAGCGTTTAGGAGGCAGAGGTAGGAGGATCGCCGTGAGTTCAAGGCCAGCCTGAGACTCCATAGTGAATTCCAGGTCAGCCTGAGCTAGAGTGAGACCCTACCTCGGAAAACAAAACAAAATCTGTACTTGGTGTTGCCGGAAGGTCAGAATGTTGAAAGAGAGTGTGGCCAGCTGGAGCAGCTTCTAGAATTCTAGAATGGCCACGAAAGGCATCGGGGGGGGGGGGGTTCATGTGGTCTCCTTGCAGGGGTTGGCACCAAGTGCGTGCTGGGAAGGACTGAATGGAATTCAGATGAAACAGAATGGCAAGGTGAAAGAGAGGGCGGTGCGGGTGGGCGGGGGGGGGAGGTGGTAGGGAAAAGAGAAGGGTCAGCAAGCCAGGACTGAGGACACAGTCAGGAAGGGGCTGACAGGTAGACAGGGAAACTGACACAGAGCCGAACCGGAGCCTGAGAAAAGACAAGATAGAGAGATGGGTAGAAGTGGCTGGCTGAGGGTTAGGAAGAGAGGAATGGAGTTGAAGACCCAAGAGGGCCGACATAAGGGTCAGCAGTCAAGGAAGACATTCAGAGGGGGCAAGGAAAGGCGGCAACAGGCCAGGCTAGAGTGCCCTTGGGGCCAGCAGAAGGACCTGGGCCAGCCAGAGCTGGGTGCTGGGCCCAGGGGTTCCCATAAGGGCCAGGGTCCGGCTGGGCTGGGCTGGGGGAAGCTCAGGGCTCCAGGGGCATGAGGCGCGGTGCTAATTCAGTGCCATCGATCAGACGGGATGAGAGCAATAAATTATTGTGACAAGATGCAATCCTGGCCCCGTACGCTGCCGCCGAAGCGGATCGATCCCTGTCCCCAGCCCCACACCAGTCCCATGCCCAGGCCTTGCGGGCTGGGACACCTCTGCCCATCTCTTGATCTTCCCGCCCCCCCCCCACCACCACACACATACGCCTACTGTTGGCCAGGCCAGGTGGCAGTCAGAGCCAAGAGACAGGGCCCACAGAAGGAAGTAGAGCCCCTGTCTGACCTGGGCTCTCCTGTTTCCCTCAGTGTACAATCCTTACCACCAGTGAGATAGGAACAGCCACAGTACCCACTTCACAGATGTGAAAACTGAGGAGGACCAGACAAGTAAAGTCACACAAGGGTAAGTGGTCCGTGGACTTCTGGAATGTAGGTCAGCCTGACTTCAAGCCCACCCCTGACATTTCTACCACCGAAGGAGATTGCGACAGACAGAGATAAAAGAGACAGTAGAGGATACAGGAGGGAAATAGAAATCATCAAGAGAGGTAAAGAGGTGTGGAAGCTGGGTGTGGTGGTGCACACCTTCAATCCTGGCACTCAAGAGGCTGAGGTAGGAGGATCTCTGTGAGTTCGAGACCAGCCTGGAACTACGGAGTGAGTTCCAGGTCAGCCTGGACTGAGAGTGAGATCCTACCTTGAAAAAAAAAATTGAGAAAGAGAGAGAGAGAGTAAAACAACAACAACAACAACAGATATGGAGATATGAGCTTCATGGTACACACCTGTAACTCCAGCTACTCAGGAGGCCGAGGCAGGAGGATTGCCAGTTAGAGGCCTGCTTGCACTACAGACCAAGTTCAAAGCCAGCCTGGTCAACTTAGCAAGAACCTGTCTCAAAAATAAAAATGGAGGGCTGGAGAGATGGCTTAGTGGTTAATGGCACTTGCCTGCAAAGCCAAAAGACCTCAGTTCGATTCCCCAGGACCCACGTAAGCCAAATGCACAAGGGGGCGCATGTGTCTGGAGTTTGTGGTGGCTGAAGGCCCTGGCTCACCCATTATCTCTCTCTCTCTCTTTCTCTCTCAAATAAATAAATATTTAAAAAAAAATGGAGCTGGGGAGATTGCTCAGTGGTTAATAGCATTTGCTGCAGCTTGAGTTCGATTCCCCAGTACCTACATAAAGCCAGATGCACAGAGCGGGCATGTGTCTGGAGTTTGCCTGCAATGGAGGCTGACCCACCCTTCCTTCCTTCCCTACCCCTCCTTTCCTTCCCTTCCCTTTCCTTCCTTCCTTCTTTCCTTCCTTTCTTCTTTCCTTCCTTCCTTCCTTCCTTTCCTTCCTTCCCTCTCTCTCCCTCCCTCCCCAAATAAATCAATAACCAATAAGTAACATATTTAAAGTAGATAGTAACTAGGGTGTGGTGGCACTTGCCTTTAATCCCAGCATTTGGGAGGCAGAGGTAGGAGGATTGTTGTGCATTCAAGGCCACTCTTAGACTGCATAGTGAATTCCAGGTCAGCCTGGCTAGAGTGTGACCCTACCTCGAAAAACAAAAATGAAAACAAACAAGCAAAAAAAAAAAAAAAAAAAAGAAAGAAAAGAAAAGAAAAGAAAAAAAGAAAGAAAAAAAGAAAAGTAAGTAAGTAAGTGCTGGAGACCAGGCAGTAGTGCACACATATGATCCCAGCACTTGAGCCTCAGCTACAAAAGCGAGTTTGAAGTCAGCCTGGGCTATGTGTCAAAAAAAAAAGAAAGAAAGAAGAAGAAGGGGGCTAGAGAGATGGCTTAGTAGTTAAGGCGCTTGCCTGCAAAGGCAAAGGACCCAGGTTCAATTCCCCAGTACCCACAATAAAGCCAGATGCACAAGGTGGCACATGCATCTGGAGTTCATTGGCAGTGGTTAGAGGCCCTGGTGTGCCCATTCTCTCTCTACCTGCCTCTCTCTCTCTCTCTCAAATAAATAAATAAAATATTTTTTTAAAGAAAGGAAGGGGCTAAAGATGTGGGAATGTCGGGCTAGAGAGATGGCTTAGTGGTTAAACTCTTGCCTATGAAGCCTAAGGACCCCGGTTCGAGGCTGGATTCCCCAGGACCCACGTAAGCCAGATGCACAAGGGGGCGCACGCATCTGGAGTTCGTTTGCAGTGGTTGGAGGCCCTGGCACACCCATCCTCTCTTTCTCTCTCTCTCTCTCTCTGCCTCTTTCTCTCTCTGTCGCTCTCAAATAAATAAAAATAAATAAAAAGAAATTTAAAGATGTGGGGATGTAGCTCCGTGATAGAGTTCTTGCTTGCCCAGTTACCTTCCCAGTACCACAGGAAATAGAGAGCAGACAATAATAAATATAGAGAACAAAGAGAGACCAAGGGCTGGAATGGCCAGCAACAAAGAGAGACAGAGCTACAGAGGAAGATAAAAGAGCCTCAGAGTCAACCATAGGCAACAGGATGCAGGAAGGTGGGGGGTGGGAGGCCAAGATGATGTAGTGGACAGGGGAGGGATGGGGTCTTTGAGGAGGCAGGTACGCGTTGGAAGGGGTGGTGGGTGAGGACGTAGGGTGTCACCTTGGCTCCAGGGGATCGGTGTGACGGCCAGGTGTGAGCAGAGGGCTGGGCACCCCCTGAGAGCAGGAGGGGTACACTGTGGAGACCTGGGGTTGCCAAGGTGACTATGGGGGGGGGACAGGTGCTCTGTGGAGGAACATTACCAGTGAGCAGGTGCGGGAGGCACGCACACTTGGATGGCCTTGGAGGGCCACCTCTGAAGTCACATGGCCTCAGCTTGACCCTCCTCAAAGAAACGGACCTCTGAGCTCAGGTTTCCTTCTCTGTAAAATGGGGACACGAGTTGAAGTGCCTGCCTCGTAAGGGTCCCGTGAGGATGAGTGTGATGAAGAATGGTGTGATGAGGCAGGTCAGGAGGTAGGGACGTGTGCGAGGAGATGCCACTCCAAGCGTGGTCCAAGGACCGGCATCCTGTGGACACTTACAGAGACCCTGTCCTGAGGGGAGGCCTGGCAAACACCCCTGCCAGGCGTTTCTGTTGAAGGCTCTAAGGGAGTCTTATTTATTTATTATTTATTTATTTTCAATACCATAAATTGATCCAGTGTCTCCCAGACGCTAGGCAAGTGCTGTAACACTGAGTTATATTTACATTTATTTTGTTGTTGTTGTTGTTGTTGTTGTTCTTTGGAGGTAGGGTCTCCCTCTAGCCCAGGCCACCCTGGAATGCACTTTGTAGTCTCAGGCTGGCCTCAAACTCACGGCGATCCCCCTACCTCTGCCTCTCGAGTGCTGGGATTAAAGGCGTGCGCCACCATGTCTCGCTACTTTTCTTTTCTATACTTTCATTCATTCATTCATTTATTTATTTGTTTAAGAGATAGAGAGAGGGGCATGCCATGGCCTCTAGCCATTGCACATGAACTCCACAGGAATATGTCACCTTGTGCATCTGGCTTACGTGGGTCCTGGGGAATCGAACCTGAGTCCTTTGGCTTTGCCAGCAAGCACCTTGACCACTAAGCCATCTCTCCAGCCCCCTTCCCTCCCACCCCGACTCTTTACTTTTCATTTTGAGACAGGGTCTCACTAAGTTGTCCAGGTTGCCCTTGAAGTCACTTCATACCCCAGGCAGTCCCTGAACTTGCAATCCTCCAGCCTCTGCTTCCTGGGTAGCTGGCATGGCAGGCCAACGCCATGAGTCTTTAGGGCGCAGGGGGCAGGTGGGTGGGTGGCTGGGCACAGGTGTCATGCATGTGTGTTTAACAAATGCTACAGGTATTGCTTAGGCGTCTCCTGAGGAGATGGCTGGCTGGGGACATGCTGAGAAAGGGACAGGTACTTCAGGAATGGAGCTGGCTGGAGACAAGGATCTGAAGGTCTGGCCCTCAAGGTGTGTGTGACAACAGTTTGTGTGGACAGGTAGTGACGACGAGAAGAGCTGTGGTTGGGGGTTCAGTGTCTCACAAGGTGCTCAGAATGTTTGCAAAGAACTGAATGCTGGGGCTGGAGAGCTGGCTTAGCGGTTAACGTGCTTGCCTGCAGAGCCTAAGGACTCGTGTTCGACTCTCCGGGTCCCACGTAAGCCAGATGCACAATGTGACGCAAGCATGCAAGGTGGCTGCATGCACACAGGATGTCACACGCGTCTGGATTTCGAATACAGTGTCTAGAGGCCCTGGTGCTCCAGTTCTCTCTCTCTCCCTCTCTCTCTCATTGAAAAAAAAAAAAAAAGAAAAGAAAGAAAGAATTGTGTGTGTGGTAAAGGAGAGAAGTGGAGCCTGTATTGGGAACTAGGTGTGAGTCTGTGGCACAGGAGACGGTGTCTCCTTTGGGGACATGCTGGGGAGGACAGGAGTGAGTGTGACAGAAGATGGCTTGAAGAGGTGTATAGCAGGGAGAGGCGAGGCGTGGAATGGGGAGGGGTCTGTGGAGATAGTGGTGTGACCTTATACAGCCAAGAAGAAACGTGGAAATTAGTATGTGGGAAGAGAAGAAGATCAATGCCAGCCGAGGCACAGGTGTGAAGAAACAGATGTGCAGGTGGAGCACGACCCCATGGCCAAGTACAGACTCCCTGCCCAGAAATGTGAGAGTGGGAGCCGGCTGTGCTGGTGCACGCCTTTAATCCCAGCACTCGGGAGGCAGAGGTAAGAAGACTGCTGTGAGTTCAAGGCCAGCCTGCAGTTACAGAGTGAGTTTCAGGTGAGCCTGGACTAGAGTGAGACCCTATCTTGAAAAAAATGTTTTAAATGTAAGAATTAGTAGCACTAGGAGGCCGGCGTGGAGGTACACGCCTTTAATCCCAGCAGTCGGGAGGCAGAGGTAGGAGGATCGCCGTGAGTTCGAGGCCACCCTGAGAATACATAGTGAATTCCAGGTCAGCCGGGGCTACAGTGAGACCCTGCTTCGAAAAACCAATGAATAAATAAAGTGAGACTGGGAAATGTAGAGACAGAGATGGAGAGAGAGGAAGAGGTGGTGAGGAGACTTGGGGAGCAGCAGGAATGTAGGGGGACCAGGAAGATCCTCACTTGATCAGGCGTTGCAGTAAGCCAGCAGGGTAGGGTAGGGGGTATGAAGAAGGACACCACGCAACAGCCAGGGAATGATGTACTTGTGAGCTGCTGTCAGGGGTCAGGGGTCATAGGTGGCAATAAATGGTACCTCTGTTGTCTTGGATGACAAATGGGAAAGACAGGAATGGGAAGTGAGCTGGTGTGTGTGTGTGTGTGTGTGTGTGTGTGTTGAAGACAGGGTTTTATGTAGCCTAGGCTGGCCTTGAACTCACTGTGTACTTGAGGATGGCCTTGAACTTCTGACCCTTTCGCCTCCACCTCCTGAGCACTGGGATTACAGGCGCAAGGCTCACCCACACCTGGTTTATGTGGTGCTGGGGAGTGAATCCAGAGCCTTGGATGCAGCGTATGCCAGGCAAGCACTCTGCCAGCTGAGCTGCCTTCCCAGCCCCAATAGGCATGTTCACAGAAAATGATGGCGGCCGGGGCGTGCGTGGTGGCGCACGCCTTTAATTCCAGCATCCCTGAGGCAGAGGTAGGAGGATCACTGTGAGTTGAGTGCTCTGAGTTGAGTTCGAGGCCACCCTGAGACGACATAGTGAAGTCCAGCTCAGCCTGGGCCTGAGCAAGAACTTATCTTTGAAAAAAGAGAGAGAGAGAGAGAGAGAGAGAGAGGGAAAAGAAAGAAAGAAGGAGAATCGTGTAGGGGCTGCATGTGCTCCTAGGTGACTCTCCTGGGAGGGAGGCGATTCTCCTAGGACAGGTGAGAGAGTGGACAAGGAGGGTAAGTTCAGAGGGTCAGACTAACTGAGGGCACATGTGAGTACCATGTACAAAGGAAGGGGTGTGTGTGTGTGTGTGTTGGACAGGTGCTGGAGGGAAGCGTAGGTGAAAGAAAATATGAAATGTGTGGGAAACAAGCCCATATAGATCTATAGGGATCAGGTGAGACGTTGCAGGTGCCCATAGGAAGGGGACAGCATACCACCGCCTGGAAAATGAGAAAGGCACCGGTATGCGGGTAGAAGTGAAGATTTAGAGGGAAAAAAAAAAATGTTACCTGGAAGGGCAGGTAGGGGGGCCCGTGTCCGCCCCCCCCGAGGGAGACAGTATGCTAGGAGCCTCTCTGGGACAAGGGTTAGCTTAGCGGGGAGGAAGCTTGTGTGACCCCAGTAGGAAAAGGGCACTGGGTGTGTGTGGGGGGGGGTGCTCACGTTACCTGGAGGTCCAGACGTGGAGCCCTATAAGGGGCAGCCCAGATGTGACAGTTGTGGATGAAAGGTGTTAACTGAAGCGCGGGGCGTGCTCCCCTCCCCAGGGGCCCTTTGCAGCTCTCTGGGCCCTCCTATGGCTCCAGAGCCTGGGCAGGGCACACAGTTAGCTGTGGGCTTGGTGAGACCCTGGCCTGCCGGGCAGCCGGGGCTCTGGAGGCTGCTTGGCGATGCGCAGCGCGTCTGGGCCTCGGCGGGCCGGCGGGGCGGGGGCAGCGGGAGGGGGGGCCGTTTAGCCGTGATAGATCCGCGCGCCGCTTGTCTCTTAATCTCCGGAGCGACCGATCGATTCGCTATTTCCCTTTGTTGCCAGAAAATTCGATCCTGGGCCTGGAATTAGGTCCCCGGCTTAATCTGAGCGGAAACCAGTGAGGGGGAGACAGAGACAGAGATGCCAGGAGAGACAGAGACGGAGAGATAGCGAGAGACAGAGAGGAGCAGAGATAGAGAGATGCTGGGGGAGAGAAAGGCGCGGAGATACGGCCAGAGATTCAGGGAGGGAGCCTAAGACTTAGATCCGAAGAGGTGCAGAGATAAGGAGAGAGAGAGAGAGACCCTGAGACTTAGAGGTGGGCTCAGAGATGCTTAAGAGACAGAGACATTGAGGAGAGATCTAGCCAGGAGAGAGATGGCAGAAGTGGCCTAACAGGGCCTGTGGCTGTGGTGGAATGATGGGTGGACAGTGTGTCCTAGACAGACCCCCTCCCACATAGACACAGGTCAACCCCCCCGCCCCCCGCACTCCTGGTCCCAAAATGTACTGACCCGCTCGCTGCTCCCCTCCTGCCCTTCCCATAGACCCTGTGACTACAAATATTCAGATCCAAATTTGCAGACCCTCAGCCTTAATGAAACTCCAGCCCCCCAATGCAGACCTTCCTGCCTCCTAAATCCAAACCTTCATACTGGCCCCAAATCCCAAACACTCACCTCCACGGCCCCACCCCACCCCACCCCCGCCACCTCAAATCCTGACCTCCAGCCCCAAACCATCAGTCCCCAGCCCCTGATAGCTTAGGTCTTCAGTTCCAGCTTCCCTTCTCTTGTTGCTAAGCCCCCATCCCAAAGAGTCAGGCAAACTCCCTCAACCTTGACCTCTCAACCTCCCTTGTGCCCTGACCCTAAGCGCTCAGACCCACACTGCTCCTCTCCACTGGGGAGCCTGCCAGTCCCCAACCCCAAATATTCACCCTAGTGTGTCCCAGATCCCATTTTCCAAGATTCCCGTAAACCTCATTCTTGTACCCTTTCCCCCCCCCCCCA
The DNA here is from genome assembly GCA_036346955.1 of Dipus sagitta. NCBI lineage: Eukaryota > Metazoa > Chordata > Mammalia > Rodentia > Dipodidae > Dipus > Dipus sagitta. Next base: position 73,756,610 of record CM070787.1, on the reverse strand, counting down.
GGCCCTCACCTCTAGCACTCATTGCCCCCTCCCACCCAGCACCCCGGTCCCAGAGATACCCCTCCACTTATCCCCCCTCCCACTTCCCCAGAGTTAAGCGCAGCCGCACCCCGCCGGCGACCCCCTTGGCCTGCCCGTCCTAGGGCTCCAGCCGGACTCCAGGGGTCTCTGAGGACCACCTCCCCGAGGTCTAGGCCCCCAGTCACGGGCAGGCAGGAATCCCCGCCCCTCATCCATCCCTCTCCCCCCCACCCCGCACCTCGCCCGCCCGCGGCGCTCACTCACTCACTTTCCGCGGCTCACGCATCCGCTCGGGGTCCGGAGAGAAGTGTTCAAAGTTCGGATCCCGCAGCCATGGTCCCCCCGCCCCGCGCGCGGCGTCCTGGAGGAGGGGACCACCGGGGCGCCGTGGGCAGGATGGGGAGATGGGAGAGCAGAGGATGAGGTCAGGGAGTGTCTGAAACACCGTTGGGAGACGGAGATGGGGGAGAGGGGCCAGCAGAGACCCCGGAGATGCTAAGGAGAGAGTAGAGACACCCCCTCCCCGCAAAGCCAGAGATGCGCAAAGAGAAACCCAGACGTGGAGAGCTGGGGACCCGGAGCGCGGCGGGGCGCGGGTGGCGCTGCCTCCCTGCTCCGGCTGCTGCTGCTGCTGCTCCTGCCTCCCTCCTCCTCCTCCTCTTCCTCCTCCTCCTCTTCCTCCTCCTCCTCCCTCGCCCCGCGCTCCTCCCGCCCTCGCGGCCCCGCTCCGCTCCGCGCGCAGATATATGGAGACGGCGGCGGCCGCGCGGGGGAGGGGGCGGGAGGCGCGCGATCGATGGAATATAATTTTCCTCAAACTCGGAAAATAAAGTTCAGAGCTGATCAAATTTGAAAACAGATGTCGAATCGCGACTCTAAATAAGGTTCGATCCCGGGACTTGAAGGAGTGTGGGGAGGGGGGCCGGGGATGGAAAGAGCCCCCCCCCAACTCCCTCCCTCCCACTTCTTCTTCTTCTTCCATCCCTCCCTCTCCACTCGCCTCGGGCTCTAGGAGGACGCACGGACAGACAGACAGACAGACAGACAGGAGCAAGTTAGAAGGAGCAATTACATGGCCAGGACGGCTGTAGTGCACACCACACGGGGAAGCGGGACCAAGGACACGCAGACACACTTGTGTGCGCACACACGCACACAGCCTCGATGGCACACACGAGGACATAGGGACACACGGAGACCGTGGTGACACAGACCTCGCGAAGACACGCCCTGGCACGGGACACAACCCCGGGGCACACCTCGGAGCACAAGAGACAGACTGTGCACACAAGTGCACAGGCCACCAAGACAGGCAGACAGACAGACAGACAGACAGAATACACTGTACACGCACGCACGGCCTCTTCCCCGACCCTGGCTCTTTCCTATGTGGTCCACCCACCCACACAGGACTGACAGACACGCAGATTCGTGGTGGCATGCAGCCCCATGCCTAGACGTGGCACCGGACACAAACGCTGACACAGACAGAGAGCCCAGATGGGCACGTTGAGGCTCCCTTCACGCATTTCATCTGTCCCAGGCACGCGCACCTGCAGTGACAGGAAAGGGCCCAGCCCAGCTAGATCTGCTCCCACAGAAATAAATAAATAAATATCGACCAGCCTCCAGGCACTGGGAGTAGTTTAGCACCCAAGGGATCTCCTGGCCTAACCTGACCTTCCTCTGGCCCTGTCCCATGCCCCGTTTCTTCCCCTGCTCCACTCCCCTCAAGCCTCCTCTCCTCTCCTCTCCTCTCCCGGCTCCCTCCTCCACTTTTACCTTGTCTCTCATAGGTCAGTCTCGTCAGCACCCCCCCCATCCCCCAGCCTTAAGACCTTGTTGGGTGTTTTGTTTGTTGAGACATGATCTCATGTCGTCTAAGGCTGGCCTCGACTTGCTATGTAGCTGAGGTGGACCTTGAACTCATGCTCCTCCAGCCTCCCGCCTCCAGAGTGCTGAGATTACAGGCTGGGTCTCTAAGACTTCCCCATTCTTTGAGGGGAGTGTGGGGGGGGAGAACATCCTGCCCCGTGGAGAGGCAAGTATGTGTGAGGGCAAAACAGCCGTGCAATCCCTGGGTGGCAGCCAGCCACCCCAGCAGAACAATGCCAACCCCAGGGTGCTGAGGGATAGAAGAGAACTTCCGCCCTGGGGAGCTGAAAGGACCTAGAACCCCCCCCCCCGCCTTTCTGTTCACCAGTCCACTCGGGCAAGTAACCTATCATGCCCGAGCCTCAGTTTTCTCACTTGTATAAAGGGGGTGATGGTGACAAGTACCCCCTAGAGTACCTGGAAGGGTCGAATATCAGATATGACAAAACATAAACACACTTGCTCTGAGTGTCCCTGCTTCAAAATAATCAGTTAAAAAAATGCGAAAGGAATGGAGAACAGAAATTCGTGCACCTACTTATGGCTTTTCTTTCTTTTTTATTTTTTAACATTTTATTCATGTATTTGAGAGAGAGAAATAGGCATGTCAGGGCCTCTAGCCACTGCAAACCAACTCCAGATGCGTGCGCCACCTCGTGCATCCAGCTTAGGTGGGTCCTGGGGAATCGAACCTGGGTCCTTAGGCTTGGCAGGCAAGCGCTTCAACCGCTAAGCCATCTCTTCAGCCTCCTTTTCTTTATGTAAATTTATTTATTTGAGAGAGAGAATGAGAGAAAGAGGCGGGCGGGGGGGGGGGGGTGAGTCACACCAGGGCCTCTAGCAACTGAAACAAACTCCAGAAGCAAGCCCCACCTTGTGTACCTGGTTTTACATGGGTACTAGGGAATTGAACTCAGGTCCTTAGGCTTTGCAGACATGCGCCTTAAACACTGAGCCATCTCTGCAGCCCTACCTTTTCTTGTTAGAGTGCGTGTACCTCAAAAAGGCAGCAGGGAGCACCCACGTTCACTCCCTTCACCCGGCCCTCTCTTGCACAGGCTGGGCCCCTGAGAGGACCCATGGTCCTGGGCCTCTGTTCCTTAAGATAGCTCACCAGCTACACGGTGAATCCATCAGAGGCAGAGAGCAGCCCCCTGCACCTTCCCAGGATCTGGTTCTGAAGGCCCTGGAGGACGTTCTGGAACATTCTTTCCTAAGGCTAGGGCTTCCTCAACAGCATGGAGCACCCCTTGGTCTGTAGGTTACACCTTTCAAGAATGCTGAGACCCTGGGCTGGAGAGATGGCTTAGTGGATAAGACGCTTGCCTGCGAAGCCTAAGGACCCAGGTTTGATTCCCCAGGACCCAGTAAGCTGGATGCACAAGGTGGCGCATGCATCTGGAATCTGTTTGCAGTGGCGAGAGGCCCTTGAGCGCTCATTCTCTCTCTCTCTCTCTCTCTCTCTCTCTCTGTATATGTATATATCTGCCCCTCTCAAAATAAATATTTTAAATTTCAATAAATATTTAAAAATAAAGAATGCTTAAAAAAAAAAAGAAAAAAAGAAAAACGCTGAGACCCGGGTTCAATTCCTCAGTACCCATGATGTAAAGCACAAGGTGGCGCATGCATCTCGAGTTCTTTTGCAATGGCTAGAGGCCCTGGTGCACTCATCCTCCCTCCCTCCCTTCTTCCCTTCCCCCCCTCTCTCTGCCTGCAAATAAATAACTAAAAAATAGGTTCCCACCCAGGCCTCTGGTTAGGTGACCCTGGGCAGGGCTGGTGGGAGGAGGGAGGCCATGGGGGGTGGTGGGGGAGGAGGAAAGAAAAGAAAAAAAAACAAAGAATGCTAAGGTCCATCAGAACTTCTACAACTCTTTTTTTTTTTTTTGGTTTTTTTTTGGTTTTTCGGTTTTTCGAGGTAGGGTCTCACTCTAGCCCAGGCTGACCTGGAATTCACTATGGAGTCTCAGGGTGGCCTCGAACTCACGGCAATCCTCCTACCTCTGCCTCCCGAGTGCTGGGATTAAAGGCGTGCGCCACCACGCCCGGCTTACAACTCTTTTTTTTAATACTTTATTTTTATTTATTAATTTGAGAGGGAGAGAGAGATACAGAAATATGCAGGGAGAGAGAATGGGCATGCCAGAGCCTCCAACCATTACAAACAAACTCCAGACGCAAGCGTCCCCTTGTGCATCTGGCTTATGTGGGTCCTGGGGAGTTGAACCTGGGTCCTTTGGCTTTGCAGGCAAGTGCCTTAACCGCTAAGCCATCCCTCCAGCCCAGAACTTCTAGAACTCTTAACTAGGATCCAGGTGTGTGTGGGCTGTCCTGTAATTCCAGCACTTGGGAGGCTGAGGCAAGAGGGTCCTGAGTTCAAAGCCAGCCTAGGCCACATAGGAAGAACCTGGCTTGTTGTTGAGTGTATTTATTTATTTATTTATCTATCTATCTATCTATCTATCTATTTATTTATTTTGTGTGTGTGTTTAAAAACATTTATTTAGCTGGGTGTGGTGGCACATGCCTTTAATCCCAGCACTTGGGAGGCAGAGGTAGGAGGATCTCTGAGAGTTTGAGGCCACCCTGAAACTACCTGAAACTACATAGTGAATTCCAGGTCAGCCTGGGCTATAGTGAGACCCTACCTTGAAAAACCCAACTCCCCCCCCCCCCACAAAAAAGAAAGAAGAAACAAAAAACACATTTATTTATTTATTTGAGACGGAGAGAGAAAGAGGCAGATACAGAAAGACAGAATGGGTGCGCCAGGGCCTTCGGCTGCAAAGGGACTCCAGATGCATGCACCACCTTTACATCCTGGGGAATCAAACCTGGGTTCTCTGGTTTTGCAGGCAAACACCTTAACTGCTAAGCCATCTCTCCAGCCTTGTGTGTGTGTGTGTGTGTGTGTGTGTGTGTGTGTGTGTGTGAGTTTAATCCACAAACCAACTGCACTTTATGGTTACAATTTGTGCTCTGTGAAGAGACGTTTCAAGAGAAGAATATCTTCTGGCTGTAGGGTAACACTCTTCTTCTGTAAGATATAGCAGCCTCTGGAAGAAAGTACTTTAAATATCTTAATTTTATTTCTTTGCAAGGAAAGAGAGGAGAGGAGAAGAGAGGGAGTGATTGGGTACACCAGGGCCTCTAGCCACTGCAAACAAACTCCAGATGCACGCGCCACTTTTGTGCATCCGACTTTACTTGGGTACTGGGGATTCAAACCTGGGTGGTTAGGCTTTGTAGGCAAGCGCCTCAATAACTGAGCCATCTCCCCCAGCCCAAGAATTCACTTTATTACATTGTACACGCCCTTCCAGAAGATAGCCAGGAACGTCAGTCCAGGGGCTTGTCTATAAGCCTCTGCCTGTAAGACACAGGGATACACAGCATGGGGGTGTCAATCAGAAACACCCCCAGTCCAGAGTGTACTCCCCTCCCACTCAAGACCTCCGATTGTCCTTAGCCGCCTGGCCAGGCGTGGTGGTGCCCGGCTTTAATCCCAGCACTGGGGAGGCAGAGGTAGGAGGATCGCTGTGAGTTCGAGGCCAGCCTGAGACTACACAGTGATCTTTCTTAGTGGCCAAGACAAGTTGGGCTGCACATCACATGACCGATACCCTTGGCCCACATTTCTCTAGCACCTTCTGTGCTGCGTACCTTCGGAAGAGACATGAACGAGTTTCTAAATTCAAGGTTTTTTTTGGGCAGCACCTCTGGAAGATTTAGCCACCCTCTGGGGGGTGGGGACATTCGTGCAAAAGCAGCCCTCAGGGCGTGCAGTAAGGCACACAGTAGGTGCTTAGTGAAGCAAACTCTCTTGCCTGTACACAGCCGTCCTGGGTAGAGGTGCCTCAACCCCTGGGGATGCGTGTTCACCCGCTAGCAGATTGGCCAACACCCACTTGACTGAAGGAAGCCACTCACAGGAGGGGGATCATTAAGCCCTAGTTTAACAACCCCAGGGAGGCTGCAAGGAACACAAAAACTGTAGTTAATACCCTGTGGAGAGAGGATGCCCTCTGGGTGTGTGTAATGCCCCCAGGAAATAGAGGAGGGAGATTGGGGGTGGGGTGGGGACATCCTACAAGCCTCCAGCACCTAGTGGACTGAATTTATTACCCAGAGAGAGAGAGAGAGAGAGAGAGAGCCATCTTGGATCTCTGAGATCTATTAAACTCAAAGCCCCCAAGGAATTGGAGGACCCTCCCTGGAGATGTTTTAAAGCCCCAGAGGGGCGTCTCCAGGAACAAACTGACAGCACACTCAATGGAGACTGAAACCTGGATGGGTTTGAGGTGACTCCTCGCCCCAAGAACCCGTTGCCCCAGCCCCGCCCCCCCCACAGCCACCCAGGGCCACCAGAGCACAAGGGTGGGGGAGGGCATGGCTGGTTGCTGGAATAATGTGTGTGTGTGGTGGGGGGTTGTAAGGGAGTTCTTTCTTGGGTCTGATCTGCACCAGGTACCGGCCTAAATGCTAGACACCATTTAACTCAGTTCTCACAATCCCAATCTGTGAGGTAGGTGCTGTTGTTTTCTCTTTCAACATCCCTACTTTACCAACGGGGAAACTGAGGCACAGAATTCACTTTCCCCTTGTGGCACGATGCTGGAAATGGGACTGGAGCCCCCCGGCAGCCTAGACATGGGATCTGTGGTCTTAACCACTCTCACCCCCCCCCCCGCACACTCCTGGGGCTCCCTGTGGACTAGCACCCTCTTACCCCTGCATTCCCAGCTGTGGACCCTCCACTGCCCGGGGCAGAGTCCACTGCCCAGGCCCAGGTCTTCTGGTGCCATTTTGACCACCGTGATCTTCAAGGGTCTCTAGGCTCCTCGAGGGAAGGCCTGTGGCTTATTCTCTTGGACCCCCCCCCCCAGCAATTCCTGGAAACCGAGTCAGGCTGGGGCGTGGGTATTAGGCACAGCAGAAAGAATGGGGGGATCTGTTTGGGAAAAGGGCAGCAGGCTGACACCCCCAAAGCCTTCGTCACGTGCCCCCCACCCTGGCTGGAGAGGGCTCCCTGAGGGGCCATGGAAGGCAGAGGAAGAAGTTCTGGAAGGGGGTGGGGGGTGGTGCGGAAGGAGGTACCAGAGAGTGGGGAGGGGGCTCAGACAGACAGACAGACAGACAGAGAGACAGACAGACAAGGCAGGAGGGGACAGTTCCCAGGAAATCATGGCGGGGGGGGGGCTCTGGGGGAAAATTGTAAGACAGATGAGGGAGGTTCTAGGGAAAGGACAGACAGACAGACTTAGGGGCTGGGGTGGGGCAGGGAGGACAGATTGATGGCAGGGGAGAGCGGTCTCCCTCGGGAAGGGGCGGGGGGGGGGAGGGAGGACCGAGGGCGTCCCGGGAATTGGTGGACAGATGGACGGAGGGACACCGTGCCGGAGCGGCGTGGCCGCGAGGCCAGGGCCAGGCGGAGGGCGTGCGGCCGCGGCGGCCAGCGCGGGAGGCGGAGGCTGAGCGAGCTCGGTGTTTGTGGAGCTGTCGGCTGTGGTGGAATTATGAAAAATAGCAGGCATCGGAGCCGGCCTTCAGCTTCGATTAGGGGAGATGGGACATGACAGGTGCGATCAATACGCAGCCGTTCTATAAAGTGTCAAGTAATGAATCAATTTCGACTAAATTTTCCATTTTTCAGAGGCCGTTCTCCGAGAGAAGAATATCCTCTTTTGTAAAGATATTATTATCGATTTCGGCGGCAATTTGACATCAGGGGTAGTTAATTCCACTCAGAATAAAATTGAAAACACTTGAGAGAGAAAAGAGAGAGGCGAAGAGTGAGACAGAGAGGGAGAGAGGGGGAGGGAGGGAGGGGCGGGGAGGGAGAGAGAGAGAGATGGATGGACAGAGAGACAGAGACGGGAGATAGAGAGAGGGACCCACCGAAATGGGGAGGGACGGGGGCAGAGGGGGGGAGAGAAACTTGGAGGACATAGGGACTAGAGTTACTAGAGACAGACAGAGACTGAGAGAGAGAGACTAGATAAGACAGATGCTAAGAAAGTGGGACATAGATACACCTAGAACATTTAAGAGACAGACTCAGTGACTTGCCACAAAGATAGAGAGAGATGGAGAAAGAGGCAGGAGAAACAAACGGGCAGAGACAAGAGAGAGAGAAAAACAAAAAAAGTGAGAGACGGAGGAGGAGGAGAGAGACTCCCAGGGGGCAGCGGCAGAAATGCAGGGGTGTCCGAGGCCCAGAGCCCAGACTGTGCGAGAGGCCTGAGAAAGGCCGAGGGTCGCCCAGAAGGGTTCACGGAGCCTGGGAGGGGGACGGAGAGGGAGAGGAGAGACTAAGGGGTCTGTGGTGGAGCAGACGAAAAGTTGGGGGGATCTGCATCTGGGCAGGGGAGACCCTCCCACCCTGCCTACACTAATTCCCCAAAGTCATTGTGATGGGTGGATGCGTGTGTGTGTGTGTGTGTGTGTGTGTGTGTGTGTGTGTGTGAAGCTTCTCTGTGCTTTGAATTGTTGGTGGAAGGACACTTGATGCAGGGGGAGGGGAGGGCTCTGTGCATGTGTATCTTCTGGGTCCTGGTGTCTGTGTGTCCTGGCATAGTGACTAAGCAGCCCATTTAGTTGTGTGTTTTCTGAACTCTGTGTGTGTGTGTGTGCGCGCGTGCGCCCCGTGGCTTGTGCGTGCACACGCTGTGGGGCTCCGGCCTGGCAGCCCCTTGGGTCTCAGCCACAGGCAGTGTGGTGACAGCATTTCTGGTTAGTGCCTGTCAGTCCCCCAGCTGAAATCTCCATTTATCCTTGAGCTGGTCAAAGGCTGCCTGGGAGGAGAGCTGGGGGAGGGGGACCCCAGAAGAGCACTGTGGATCTGAGAGAGGAGAGCTAGGGTCTGGACCCCTGGGTCTGAGGGAGGAGGGCTGGGTCTGGACCCCTGGGTCTGAGGGAGGAGGGCTGGGTCTGGACCTCTGGGTCTGAGGGAGGAGGGCCGGGTCTGGACCCCTGGGTCTGAGGGAGGAGGGCTGGGTCTGGACCCCTGGGTCTGAGGGAGGAGGGCTGGGTCTGGACCCCTGGATCTGAGGGAGGAGGGCTGGGTCTGGACCCCTGGGTCTGAGGGAGGAGGGCTGGGTCTGGACCCCTGGGTCTGAGGGAGGAGGGCTGGGTCTGGACCCCTGGGTCTGAGGGAGGAGGGCTGGGTCTGGACCCCTGGGTCTGAGGGAGGAGGGCTGGGTCTGGACCCCTGGGTCTGAGGGAGGAGGGCTGGGTCTGGAGCCCTGGGTCTGAGGGAGGAGGGCTGGGTCTGGACCCCTGGGTCTGAGGGAGGAGGGCTGGGTCTGGAGCTCTAGGTCTGAGGGAGGAGGGCTGGGTCTGGGCCCTGGTTCTGAGGGAGGAGGGCTGGGTCTGGACCCCTGGGTCTGAGGGAGGAGGGCTGGGTCTGGGCCCTGGTTCTGAGGGAGGGGGCTGTGGTCTTGACCCCGGGTCTGAGGGAGGGGGGCTGGGTCTGGACTCCCGGGTCTGAGGGCGGAGGCTGGTGGCAGGACACTGCATGAACATGGTGGCCTGCACAGCAGAAGCTGGGAAGCCCTCTCCACCTCGGCCATCATTCATTCTCCCCCGCAGTAAAGCCTGCGTCTGCTGCCCCCTAGTGGGCATGGAGATGGGTCGGTGAAGGGACCGGGAGCTGACAGGTCAGGGGTTCAGAAAGGGCGCCGGGAGACTTTGACCCAAGGGAGAGTGAGATGAGTGGGGAAAGAGCGGAGAGAAGAAAGACAGAAGGGGTGGAGAGACAGACGGACATTGACACGGACCGATGCGAATAGGGACACGGAAACAGGGGACAGAGGATCAGGGGATCAGGGGTAGGCACAGGGCTGAGAGGCGGGTTTGCAGAGGTCAGGCCCAGCGAGGGCATGGAGACCAGAGAGAGCGGAAGAGGAAAAGACGAGGCAGGAACAGAGCAAGCCGACCAGGGACTGAGGGCAGACAGGGCCTGGGCTACAAGACCCAGAAGATGCAAGAGACAAGACATGACAGTAACCATAGGGACAGGACAGTCCGGGTGACCAAGTGCTGAAGAGAGAACCCCCCCCCCCCAGGGAAACAGAGGGAAGGCAGGTGGTTAGAGATCCTAAGGACAGAAAGACACAGACAGAAGGCAGGCAGGCAGTCACAGGGAGAGCGGCAGTCACAGGCAGACCAGGCAGTAACAGGCACGCACACCCACAATGACAAGAGACGGACAAAGACGGGGGGGGGGGGTCACACAGAGGGATTGCAGGGACATACCAAGGGGGTGCGGGTGCCCCAAAAGTCAAGTGCACACCCCGAGATGGGGCGGAGGGTGGTATGCATGTGCAGAGGGAAGCTAGACCCAGAGCGTGGGACATTGTGGTCCCGTGGGTGGGGGGGGGTTGTCTTCCAGGCTGAGGGTCTCCAGTGGCAAAAGAACTGGGGACAGGGGACTCCCCTGGTCGGGGTCTCTGCCCGCCACCGCCTCCCAGTCAACTCCCCCCCCCCACCCGGCGGGCTGCCCGGCGGAGGCGACAGATTGAACGATGAGACACATTACGCACTTAATCCGCCTGATTGAATGTTTTGCTTTCGCCCAAATTGAAACATTAAACAACACGGGACGAGAAGAGGCGGCCGCAAATCACTCATGAAAGATTCATCTTCTCCCCCGGCAGCCGCCACCGCCCGCCTCCGCCGATGCCCGCCCCAGCCAGGAAGCCTCAGGGTGGGGGGCAGGGTGGGGGGAGGGCTGGGCAGCACCCTTGCCCACTCCGAAGGGGCCTCGACCCTCGTGGCCCCGAGGAAGTCCTTCTCACTGGCCTCGATCCCACAGGTGGCCTCAAGAGACAAGGACCCCGGCCTTCCTGACCAGTTGGACAGGGTGACCTTGGTATTGTCCCTGCCGGAATGGACGGGGAACCCCTTTCTTCTCTCTGGAATTCATGCTTGTGGCTCTCTCCCTAGACCAGCTCCAGGTCTTGGGGTTATGGGAGGAGCCCCCCCCAGTATTGGTAGCTGAGGTGTACAAGCCTCCTCTCTTATGCAAGGGGCTTTTTTTTGGGGGGGGGTTTCTGGACCCACAGTTGTGGTGTTACCTAGGGTGTGTGTCGGGGGCGGTGGTCCTTCTGTGAGGATGAGGGGAAAGAAGGGGACAGGTTGCAGGGTCACGTGTCTCTGACATTCAGCCGTGTGGACAACACACTTTCCGATTCTTGCTTTTATGACTGTGTGTCGTCACCCTTTGCCTGTTACCCTGTGTGTGGCTGTAGCTCTGTGGCCTCTGGGCGTCGGCCTGGGAGTGGGTGTCACTTCCTCTGCGTGTAGATGTTTTGCGCGCTGTGCCGCTCTGTCCGTGGGAGCCGGGGTGTGTGACTGTGTGTGCCTCTGTGGGGCCCGTGCCTGTCCGTCAGTCTGTCTGTTGTTCACGTCTCAGCGTTGCTCGGCTTGTGTCTAACCATTGCTCGGGTTCTGTTTCGTCCATCCGTTGTGACTGAGCACCTCGCCGCCGTCTCTGCCTCTGCCTCGGGCCCACGGGGACGCTTGCTAAGACCAGAGAGAAATGACCAGAAGGCCAGGGGCAGGGAGAGCAGAGGCAAGAAAGACGGAGAAAACCGGTGTGTCGGCGCCGCCCGAGCGCCAGGGAGCCCAGAGAGCAGGCCTTGTGCGGCAGCTGGGGGGGGGGGGGGGCGTCGTGGGCGCCACGGCCAGAGCGGGTGTGATCAATATTCGATTTAGGTTTTAATTCCGGGGCTTTCGGAGCCTGTCAGCCCTGATGTATGAGCTCACACCGGGGCCGTCCAGCCAGCCACCCCACCAATGCCCATGGCCTGGTGGCCTGTCCTGGCCCCAGCTCCATTGCCCCTCCAGCAGTGGCTGGAGGGAAGGGGATGGGTGAGTGAACTTGAAGCAGGTTGCTCGTTCACTTGCACACCACAGGGACCCCCTATTCCTGTCTCCTGGAGGCAGCAGGGACCCCACGGCTCCTTACAGTCTAGGGACACCAGCTGGCCAGGCAGCACTGGCCACACACATACCCACACAGGGAGCTCTTGTACACACAACTGCACATAAAGCCTAACACACACACACACACTCACACACGCGGACCAACACTCACAAGGCCATACTCTCTTAGATCCAGAACATGGATCCACATAGATTCACACGTGCGCACACACACTGATACACAATCGAATATACATGTATCCACACGCACCCCTCGACTCAAACACGCGCGCGCACACAAATCTTGACAACATCCATGTGCCAACGGACCCTTTGACTCAAATGTGCATACACAGCCGGGCATGTTGGCACACGCCTTTAATCACAGGGAGGCTGAGGTAAGAGGATTGCTGTGAGTTAGAGGCCAGCCTGGGACTACAGAGTAACCCTGCATCAATCAAATAACAACAACAACAAAAAAGTGCATACACAGCCGGGCGCGTGGTGACGCCCGCCTTTAATCCCAGCACTCCGGAGGCAGAGGTAGGAGGATCGCTGTGAGTTCCAGGCCACCCTGAGACTACAGAGTGAATTCCAGGTCAGCCTAGACCACAGTGAGACTCTACCTTGAAAAAAACAAAAAAAAGTGCACACACAAACCTACATGTCCACATACAACCCTGGACATCAACACGTACACACACACACACACACAGGTCCAATAAACTTTCAATCCAAACACTCACAACAGACACACATATCTGCACACACTTTTTTTTTTTTTTTTTGGTTTTTCAAGGTAGGGTCTCACTCTAGCCCAGGCTGACCTGGAATTCACTATGGAGTCTCAGGGTGGCCTCGAACTCACGGCGATCCTCCTACCTCTGCCTCCTGAGTGCTGGGAATAAAGACGTGCGCCATCACGCCAGGCTCCAGCCCAGCTTTTAATTAATTTTTTATTTTTATTTATTTATTTATTTTGTTTTTCGAGGTAGGGTCTCACTCTAGCCCAGGCTGACCTGGAATTCACTGTGGAGTCTCAGGGTGGCCTCGAACTCACTGCAATCCTCCTGCCTCTGCCTCCTGAGTGCTGGGATTAAAGGTGCACGCTACCATGCCCGGCCTGCACACACGCCACACACATCCTCTGACTAGCGCACTTACGTACAAACTGACACACACACACACACGTGTTCACACGTAGAAGCCCAAAGCACACTCAGACATCAAGGCTCCACGTTAGTGTTAGTGGCAGACAGTATCTGTCAAGTGAAGCTGGAAGAGAGTGGCAGACCCACAGACGTGGCCAGACAGACCTACATAGTGACAGATGAGGAAGAAGCGGGGAGGCTGGAGGACACGGGCAGCACAGTGGACAGGGCTCAGCCAAGGGGGAGGGAGAGCCCTCCCTTCACCAGATGCCACCCCCAAACCCTGTCTCTCTCTCAAGAAGATGGATCCACCGCCCTCCTTGATGACAATGCTGTCTGCGCAAACTTTAATTAACACTTTGAGTTAATTAGTTCGAGATCATTTAGGAGTAAAATGTTTTTATTAGGGAGGCTGCGAGCCTGTTGATGGATGGGGCGCGATTCGCTCTTCCGCCTGCGGGGACAGCCGGTAAACAGAAATCAATCAGGGGCCTCCCAACCCAGCCCCCCCCCCCATGCCCAGCTCCCAGACTAGGGCCCAAGAGTCCCAACTCCCCAGCCTCCTATTCCCCCAAGAGCCGGAAGTGTAAGATCCAGGCCTCTGATTCTTCAGACCCAGGGGTCCAGGCCCAGCCCTCCTCCCTCAGACCCAGGGGTCCAGGCCCAGCCCTCCTCCCTCAGACCCAGGGGTCCAGACCCAGCCTCCCTCCCTCAGAGCCAGGGGTCCAGACCCAGCCCTCCTCCCTCAGAGCCAGGGGTCCAGACCCAGCCCTCCTCCCTCACACCCAGGGGTCCAGACCCAGCCCTCCTCCCTCACACCCATGGGTCCAGACCCAGCCCTCCTCCCTCAGACCCAGGGGTCCAGGCCCAGCCCTCCTCATCAGACCCAGGGGTCCAGACCCAGCCCCCCTCATCAGACCCAGGGATCCAGACCCAGCCCCCCTCATCAGACCCAGGGGTCCAGACCCAGCCCCCCCTCATCAGACCCAGGGGTCCAGACCCAGACCCCCCTCATCAGACTCAGGGGTCCAGGCCCAGTCCTCCTCTCTCAGACCAGCCCCCTCATCAGACCCAGGGGTCCAGACCCAGCCCCCCTCATCAGACCCAGGGGTCCAGACCCAGCCCCCCTCATCAGACCCAGGGGTCCAGACCCAGCCCCCCTCATCAGACCCAGGGGTCCAGACCCAGACCCCCCTCATCAGACTCAGGGGTCCAGGCCCAGTCCTCCTCTCTCAGACCAGCCCCCCTCATCAGACCCCTGCACCGCAGCACTTCCGACTTCATAGACGGGGCCCCCTCGGGCCCAGGTCTGGCTCCTTCCCCGCCCCCTGCCTGGGTCCCCCGGCGCCCCGCGGCCGTGACGGCTTCATCAGGTGTCCGAGCAGGCGGGGCGGGGCGGGGCGCGGCGGGGCGGGGCGGGGGCTCCGGGGCCGATAAATCTTCATCAGGCGGCGGCGGGGGGGCCATTAGGCGCTAATGGGAAGATGGAGGGGCCTGTCGGCCGCGCGGGCCGGGCCTCATTTGTCCTGCTTCCCGCTCCATTGGCCGCCGCCCCGCCCCGCCCCCTCCCCGCGCTTCCGCTCCGAGCCCCGGTGGAGGGGCGGGGGGGGGGGGGGTCGAGGACAGACGGACGGACGGACGGAAGGGCGGGGACACCCGACCTTAGACCGCGGACGACTCAAATAGAACGCAGGAGGAGGGGGAGGACGGTGTGCGGTTGGGGGGAGGGTTAGAACCCGGGCGGAGGGGGAGGACGGTGTGCGGTTGGGGGAGGGTTAGAACCCGGGCGGAGGGGGAGGAGATTGTGGGGTTGGGGGGAGGGTTAGAACCCGGGCGGAGGGGGAGGAGATTGTGGGGTTGGGGGAGGGTTAGAACCCGGGCGGAGGGGGAGGAGATTGTGGGGTTGGGGGGAGGGTTAGAACCCGGGCGGAGGGGGAGGAGGATGTGCGGTTGGGGGAGGGTTAGAACCTGGGCGGAGGGGGAGGTGAATTCGGTGGGAAGAGTTGTTAGAACACAGGCGGAGGGAAAGAAGAATGCAAGGGAAGGGGCTAGAATCGGGGCGCACGAGGCTTGTTAGAACGCACGTTAGAGGAGTTAGAACACGGGCGGCGGGGGGGGGAGGAGGACGCGGGGTACAGGAATAGGATGTGGAGATGGGTTAGAACTCCGGCGGAGGGGGGAGAAGGAAGAATGCGAAGGAAGGGACTAGAATTCGGTGTTGGGGGGGGGTGATGGGTTGTTAGAATGCAGGGGAGGGTTAGAACTTGGGCGGAGGGGGTAGAGAGGGCGGGGAGGGGCTAGAACTCAGGCGGAGGGGAAGAAGAAAGCCAGGAGTGGTGGTGAGGGGGTGTTACGACCTGGGGGAAGTAAATAAAACTCTCTGGAAGGGAAATAAAAAATTACTCTGGCCGAGCATGGTAGCCCACCCTTCGAGGCAGAGGAAGGAGGATAGTGGCTGTGAGTTCGAGGCCACCCTGAGACTCCATAGTGAATTCCAGGTCAGCCTGGGCTAGAGTGAGACCCTACCTCAAAAAAGAAAAAGAAAAAATAACTTGGTTAGGGTTGAGTGGACACCAGAGGGGTAAGGAGGGGGCCGGGACCAGGCCAGGGTGCGTGGGGTGGGGAATGAGGCGGGCAGGGTCGGCCCGCCGCCTGCGTTCTCCGGGGCGAGCGGGTCCCTGGAGGTCCAGGCCCCGCCGCCGCCGCCGCCGCCGCCTCTCGCTCGCGGGTCCGCGTCCCCCCCGCCCCCGCGCGTCCACTCTGATTTCTCGGCGCATTTTTCTTCCTCTCCTGTCAGTCGGCCTCCCGCCGCCGCCCCGCCGCGCTCCGCTTCCCGCGGGAACCCCCTGCTGCAGCGGCGCCCCACCTCGCCTCGCCCTCAGTCTCCACCAGGATCACGTGCTCCAGGCGTGTGACACCCTCTCCCCCCAAGACAGGCACCCCAATATCCTTCCCTATCCCTTGTAGGAGCCCCTGCTCGGATGCAAGAACCAGGGTTTCCCTAACGGAGGCATTCGATTGGTACCCACCATCCCCCCAAGAGAGGCACCCCAATATCCTTCCCCATCCTTCCATCCTTAGGGGGAGACCCCTATGCAAGAACCAGGATTTCCTTAATGGAGGCGTTAGATAGGTACCCGGCTTCCAGGTGCGTGAACCCCTTCCCTTAGATATAGCATCATGCTCCAAACACCCCAGGTGGATGAATCCTGTCCCTGGAATACCACTCAGGCTCAGACGCATCAAGGTCTGGAACCCAACCCCAACCCGGCCCTAGACACCCCAAGATGGTACTTAAAGGTCTGGGACCATTCACCACAAATAGGGCCTCCAGGTCAAGACTCATAGAATAAGAGAAGGGAACCTTAGTTCCATCCTCTTAAAATAAGTAGGTCACTTCATGAGACACCTCTAAAGTACATAGTCACCCCCGAATTAGAATCAGAGGCCCCAAAGTGGGCACAGAGCTTTTCTTCAGTGAAAACTGAACAAACAGAACCCCACTCCGCTCAACATGTGACCCCCATTCTCAACCCACTCAAACTAGAAAATTTTTTTTATTTATTTTGGTTTTTCGAGGTTGGGTCTCACTCTAGCCTAGGCTGACCTGGAATTCACTATGGAGTCTCAGGGTGGCCTCGAACTCTCAGCGATCCTCCTACCTCTGCCTCCCGAGTGCTGGGATTAAAGGCGTGCGCCACCACGCCCGGCTCTCAAACTAGAAAATATTGAAATGTAGTCACCCCAAAACTGAGTGAGCCTCCCCCCCCCCCCCCCCCCCCCCCCCCCCGCTCAGCTAATGCATCTCTAGACTCAATTCAGTTGGAATTGTGCCCCACTTGTTAGGACTCCCCTCCAACACTAAACCAAAGATCAGGAGCCCCCCCACTGGAGCCCCAAGTCCCCCTAATAGTGGTCACATAGGTCTGTGGACAACCCCCAAACTTCGCATCTGGACCACACCACTGACCAATTTTTTTAAATACATTTTATTTAACAGAAAGAGGCAGAGAGCCTCCTGCCACTGCCAACAAACTCCAGACACATGCACTGCATTGTGGGAACTGAACCTATGTCCTCAGGCTTCATGGGCAAGTGCTTTAACCCCTTAACCCTGGGGTGTGGGGGCGCGCGCCTTTTTTTTTTTTTTTTTCGAGGTAGGGTCTCACTCTAGTCCAGGCTGATCTAGAATTTACTATATAGTCTCGGGCTGGCCTTGAACTCACAGCAACCCTCCTGCCTCTTGAGTGCTGGGCTCAAAGGTGTGTGCCACCACACCTGGCCATTTGTGATCCTCTTTCAGCCTTCCAAAGGCTGAGGTTATAGGTGTGCGTCACAGAGCCCGCCTAGGGTCTCATTCTGTAGTGCAGGCTGGACTCCAACAGCCCCCACCTCAAACTCATGAACTCCAAATTCTATTAAAATATTAGGAGTTCCTAATCAGCTGGGTGTGGTGACGCACACCTTTAATCCCAGCACTCAGGAGGCAGAGGTAGGAGGATCATTGTGAGTTCGAGGCTGCCCTGAGACTACAGAGTGAATTCCAGGTCAGCCTGGGTTAGAGTGAGACCCTACCTCAAAAAATTGCAAAACCAAAATAAAATAAAATTTAAAAATTTGCAAAACCAAAAAATACATATTAGGAGTCCATAATCAGTAAATCACAAATGAGTTGCCCCCATCTCAGGTGCCTTCCCCAAACTGGGCTTCTTTTTTAAAATATTTTATTTTTATTTATTTATTTGACAGAGAGAAAGAGAGGGAGGGAGAGAGAGAGAATGGGCGCACCAAGGCTCCAGCCACTGCAAACGAACTGCAGATGTGTGCGCCCTCTTGTGTGGCTGGTTTATGTGGGTCCTGGGGAATCAAATCTGGGTCCTTTGGATTTGCATACAAACGCCTTAACTGCTAAGTCATCCCTCTAGCCCCAAACTAGGCTTCTCACATGTGAGAATGACCACTTAGGGGTGGGGAGATGGTTGAGTGAGTAGAAAGCTTGCCTTGCAAGCATGACGACCAGACATTGCTCTCCAGAACCCATATAAAAAAAATCTGGGGCTGGGCTAGAGAGATGGCTTACAGGTTAAGGCGCTGGCATGCCAAGCCTAAGGACTCATGTTTGACTTTCCAGGTCCCATGTAAGCCAGATGCATGAAATGGCTCAAGTGTGCAAGGTCGCACATGTACACAAGGTGGTGCACGCTTTTGGAGTTTGATTGCAGTGGCTGGTGGCCAATTCTGCCTCGCGATCGCTAGCTCATGAAAAAAAAAGCCAGTCTGTTGGGCTTGCCTCAAAAAAAAAAAAAAAAAAAATCGGGTTGGGTATGGTTGCACACCTTTAATCCCAGAGGTAGGAGGATTACCATGAGTTTGAGGCTACCCTGAGACTACATAGTGAGTTCCAGGTCAGCCTGGACTAGAGTGAGACCCCACCTCGAAAAACCGAAGGAAAAGAAAAAAGGCGTGCACCATCACGACGCCTGGCTCTTTTTAAAAATATTTTTGTTTATGTGCAAGCAGAGTGAGACAGAAAAGACGGATAGAATGGGCGCAACAAGGCCACTGCGAATGAACTCCAGACACATGCGCCACCTTGTGCATCTGGTTTATGTGGGTCTTGGGGTATCGAGCCTGGAACCAAGGTCCTTAGGATTCTCAGGCAAGCACTTAACTGCTAAGCCATCTCTCCAGCCCTTAAAAAATATTTTTATTTACTGATTTGCAAGCAGAGAGAGAGAGAGAGAGAGAAGATAGAGACAGACAGAATGGGTGCATCAGGGCCTCCAGTTGCTACATATGAACTCCAGGTGCATGCACCACTTTGTGCATCTAGTTGTACATGGGTACTGGAGAATCACACCTGGGTCATTAGGTATTGCAGTCAAGCGCATTAACCGCTGAGCCATCCCTTCAGCCCCTCTCTCTTCCTCTGTATCTCACTCTCCCCCTTGAAAATAAATAAATAAAAAGCCGGGTGTGGTGGCGCACGCCTTTAATCCCAGCACTCGGGAGGCAGAGGTAGGAGGATCACCTTGAGTTCAAGGCCACCCTGAGACTCCATAGTGAATTCCAGGTCAGCCTGGGCTAGAGTGAGACCCTACCTCGAAAAACCAAAAAAAATAAAATAAAAAATAAATAAAAATATTTTAGAACATAAATAACTTTTTTCTTTTTTAAAAAAAATTTATTTATTTTGGTTTTTCGAGGTCGGGTCTCACTCTAGCCCAGGCTGACCTGGAATTCACTATGGAGTCTCAGGGTGGCCTTGAACTCACGGCGATCCTCCTACCTCTGCCTCCCGAGTGCTGGGATTAAAGGTGTGTGCCACCATGCCTGGCTGAGAACTTAAATAACTTCTTTTAATATAGATATTTTTTATTTATTTATTTGAAAGAGAGAAAGAGGGAGCGTGTGCCAGGGCCTCCAGCCACTGCAAATGAACTCCAGGGGCATGTGCATCTGGCTTACGTGGGTCCTGGAGAATTGAACCAGGATCCTTTGGCTTTGCAGGCAAACGCCTAACTGCTAAGCCATCTCTCCAGCCCTTAAATAACTTTTCAATGAAAAAGCTGGGTGTGGTGTTTCTCTTGTAATCCAGCCACTTTGAAGGCGAGATGGGAGGATCCCCGATCTTGCTGGCCAGCTCATCCAGCCTAATTGGGGAGCTTCAGGCTTGTGAGATGCCCTCTCAGACAAGGTGGATGGTGTGCCTGATGAAGTTCACCGGAAGTTGTCCTCTGACCTCCACATCCATCCCCAACACACAAAAGAATGACCACCCCCTGGTAGGTGCCAATAGTCAGTGCAGCTCAATGCTGGACCCTAACGTGGCCCCTGAAAACCTGGTGTTAGTCCCCATGGTCAACCCCTCAGGCTCCACTAGACCAGACGGCTGCACTGGTTTCAGCTATCTGTGCATCAGAGCTCCTGGAGCTTCAAATTTAGTCACCCCCAAAATAAGACTGGAATGGCTTTGGCAGTTAAGGCACTTGCCTGCCAAGCCTAAGGACCCAGGTTCAATTCCTCAGGACCCATTTAAAGCCAGATGCACAAGGTGGCTTATGAGTTTGGAGCTCTTTTTTTTTTTTTTGGTTTTTTTTTTTTTTTTTTTTTTTTTGGTTTTTCGAGGTAGGGTCTCACTCTAGCCCAGGCTGACCTGGAGTTCACTATGGAGTCTCAGGGTGGCCTCGAACTCACAGTGATACTCCTACCTCTGCCTCCCGAGTGCTGGGATTAAAGGCGTGCGCCACCACGCCCGGCTTGAGTTTGGAGCTCATTTGCAGGGGCTGGAGACCTCTCTGTCTCTCTCATCTGCCTCTGACTCTTAAATAAATGAAATAAATAAATAAAATGTTACAAAAAAAAAAAAAAAGATGTCTAGGGCCCCTGCCTTGGAGCCTCCCCATCTGGACAGTGTGGTGAGTCACCTCTAATTTGGATCTAGGCAGCTGGAGAGGTTGTTTAGCCATTAAGGTGCTTGCCTGCGAAAGCCTAAGAACTCATGTTTGAATCACCAGGTCCCAGTAGCTAGGCGCTAGGCGCACAGGGATACGAACATGCAATGTCTCACGTGTGCACAAGGGGACAAACAAGAGTTTGTTTCCAGTGACTGAAGTCCCCGACGCACTCATTCTCTCTCTCTCTCTCTCTCTCTCTCTCTCTCTCGCTCGCTCGCTGATTCTCTCTTTCAAAATAAATAGTAACAATAATTTGGATCTAGAGCCCCAGCTTGGTCATTCCCCAAAGTAAAATTTAGACTCAAAACTGGGCATGGTAGTTTATAATCCAGGGTAAGGAAGAAGGATTACTGAGAGTTTGAGGTTAGCCTGGGCTACACAGGGAGGCTATTACAAAAAGCTGGATGTGGTGGCATAGACCTTTAATCCAGTGCTCACTTCAGAGGCAGAGGTAGGAGAATTGCTGCGAGCGCCAGGCTAGCCTGGCCTACAAAGTGAGTTCCAGGTCAGCCTGGGCTAGAGTGGAACCTGCCTCAAAAAGACAATAAAAAAGGGCTGGAGAGATGGCTTAGCAGTTAAGGCGTTTGCCTGCAAAGCCGAAGGATCCCAGTTGGATTTCCCAGGACCCATGTAGGCCAGATGCACAAGGGGGCGTATGCGTCTGGAGTTCATTTGCAGTGGCTGTAGGCCCTGGGGCACCCATTCTCTCCCTCTCTCTCTCTCTGCCTCTTTCTCTCAAATAAATAAATATATTTAAAAACAAAAAAAGCAAACAACTTAAAAAAAAAGTAAAAAACAGGGTTGGAGAGATGGTTTAGCAGTTAAGGTGCTTGCCTGTGAAGTCTTAAGGACCCAGGTTCAATTCTCTAGGTCCCACATTAGCCAGATGCACATCGTGGCACATGCATGTGGAGTTCTTTTGCAGTGGCTACAGGCCCTGGTGCGCCCATTCTTCCTCCCTCCATCCCTCTGTCTCTAACAAATTAAATAATTACAAATTAAAAAAAATATTTTTATAAGATTTTATTTATTTGAGACAGAGAGAGGGGGAAAGAGAGAGTGAGAATGGGCATGCCAGGGGTTTAGCCAATGCAAACGAACTCCAGATGCACAAGCCACCATGTGCATGTGGCTTATGTGGGACCTGGAGAATCGAACCTGGAATCCTTAGGCTTCATAGGCATGCACCTTAACCACTAAGCCATCTGTCCAGCCCTTAAAAAACACTTTTTTTTTTTCGAGGTAGGGTCTCCCTCTAGCACAGGCTGACCTGGAATTCACTATGTAGTCTCAGGGTGGCCTCAAACTCATGGTGATCCTCCTACCTCTGCCTCCCGAGTGCTGGGACTAAAGGGGTGCGCCATCACACCCAGTTTATCCCTCTCTCTCTCTCTCTCTGACTCTAATAAAGCAAATATTTTAAAAATCCGGGCGTGGTGGTGCACGTCTCTAATCCTAACACTTGGGAGGCAGAGGTAGGAGGATCACCAATCCTTGAGTTTGAGGCCACCCTGAGACTACATGGTGAATTCTGGGTCTGCCTGGGCTAGAGAGATACCCTTGAAAAAAACAAAACAAAATAAAAAACAAGAACAAAAAGCAAAAACCACCAGGCATGGTGGTGCATACCTTTTTTTTTCTTAATTTTTATTAACATTTTCCATGATTATAAAAAATACCCCATGGTGCTACCCTCCCTTCCCCCACTTTCCCCTTTGAAACTCCATGCTCCATCATATCCCCTCCCCATCTCAATCAGTCTGTCTTTTATTTTGATGTCATGATCTTTTCCTCTTCTTACGATGGTCTTGTGTAGGTAGTGTCAGGCACTATGAGGTCATGGATACCCAGGCCATTTTGTGTCTGGAGGAGCACGTTGTAAGGAGTCCTACCCTTCCTTTGGTTCTTACATTCTTTCCACCACCTCTTCCGCATACCTTTTTTTTTTGAGGTAGGGTCTCACTCTAGCTCAGGCTCACCCAGACTTCACTATGTGGTCTCAGGATGGAAATCCTCCTATCTCTGCCTCCGGAGCGAGGGGATTAAAGGCGTGCGCCACGACGCCCGGCTCTTGATTTCTTGTATCCCAAATCAAAATCCTGGTGTTGCCCTGAACAAGACAACCTGACTCACAGGTTCTGTCACAGTCCCTTCCAGCTAACTGGACCGGAGGCATTGTCCCCAAATAGAGAAACAGACTTTCGTTTCTGTCCTCCTGAAGAGATGTGAAACCCTTCAGTTTCTGTTACCCCAAACTATGCCTTTCAATCTGAAGTTCCTCCAGGAGAGGCTGAAGGGAAAATGGGTCCTCAATCTTTTTTTTTTTTTTTTGAAATATCTAACATTTAAAATTTTTTGTTGTTGTTGTTCATTTTATTTATTTATTTGAGAGTGACAGACAGAGCGAGAAAGAGGCAGAGAGAGAGACACAGAGAGAATGGGTGCGCCAGGGCCTCCAGCCACTGCAAATGAATTCCAGACGCCTGCGCCCCCTTGTGCATCTGGCTAACGTGGGTCCTGGGGAACTGAGCCTCGAACCGAGGTCCTTAGGCTTCACAGGCAAGCGCTTAACCGCTAAGCCATCTCTCCATCCCGGGTCCCCAATCTTGACCCTCTCCCCAATAGATGCTCCTGCTCTTGGTATCTCAATGGCACTACATCAAAATTAGGAATCTGTGGAGCCAGGAGTCAGTGGCACAAGGCTGCTGTTCCAGCACTAGGGAGGCTGAGGCAGGAGAATTGCAAGTCTAAGGGGAAAAAAAAAAAAAAAAATCCTGCCTCCAAGGAAAGGGAGGGCGGCTGGGGAGATGGCTCAGCGGATGAAGTGCTTGCCATGCGAACTCAGTGCCTGGCTCTGGATCCCAGAACCCACTTAAAACTGCGCTGTATAATCCCAGCGCGCCCACGGCCAGAAGGGTGGTGGAGACATGAGAAGTTTCTGGAAGCTTTCAGGCCAGCTAGCCTGGTGCAGAGTGGTGAATGAGATCTGTCTCAAATGAGGCGGGAGGCGAGGACCAACATCTAACAGTTGCCCTCTGGGCTGGGGCTGGAGAGATGGCTTAGCGGTTAAGGTGTTTGTCTGCAAAGCCAAAGGACCCAGGTTCCACTTCCCAGGACCCACGTAAGCCAGATGCACAAGGGGGCGCACGCATCTGGAGTTCCTTTGCAGCGCCAGGAGGCTCTGGTGTTCTCTTTCCTTCCTTCCCTTCCTCTCTTCTTTTCCCTCCCTCCCTCCCTCCCTTCCTTCCTCTCAAATAAATAAAAATAAAATATTTAAAAGTTATGCCGGGCATGGTGGCGCACGCCTTTAATCCCAGCACTGGGGAGGCAGAGGTAGGAGAATCGCGGTGAGTTCGAGGCCACCCTGAGACTACATAGTGAATTCCAGGTCAGCCTGAGCTAGAGTGAGACCCTACCTCGAAAAGCCAAAAAAAAAAGTTGTCCTCTGACCTTCTCATGTGCGCTGTCAGTGTTGTATGCATGTGACCTCCCTCTCCCCCCCACTCACATACACACACGCACACACGGGAAGACAAAACAAACAAACCCCCAGTCACTCCCAGCTTAAACTCCTAGCCCCTAACCCCATCCCACGGCCGCCCGTCTCCAGGGCTCAGCTGTGGTCTTATTCACATCCACCCCACACCCACCCACCCCTTGTGTAAACTGGATTGTATTTGTATCCATGAGTCCAGATTGGACCACAATCTCAGCCTTCCCTGGGACAGTAGAATTGAGGCCAAACAACAACAAAAAACCCTCTGTTGCCAAAAGTTGGGACTCTCAGACTCAGCCCCCCCCCCCAACCTCCAATTGGCACTAGATCTATGTTGGAGCAAGTCTGTAGGAAGCTCGCGTCTGTCCCCTGGTGGCCTATTTTGGAAGCGCAACCTCAGTAGCGGTTTATAACCAGTGGCTCCCTGCCCAAACCCACCCCAGACTCCCCACAGTGCCAAAGGCCTGGGAATCTACAACTCAGCCTTGCCTGGTCCCTCCCTGTCAGGTGCTATGCAGGTCTGTCGCCGCTTCTCCTTCTGAACCAAGCGCAGGGATTAAAGGCATGCACCACCATACCCACAAGGTGGCACATGATTCTGGAGTTCAATTGCAGTGAAGCCCTGGTACACCAATTCCCTCTCTCTCTCTCTCATAAAATATTTATTTATTGTGGTTTTTTGAGGTAGGGTCTGGCTCTAGACCAGTCTGACCTGGAATTCTCTGTGTAGTGTCAGGCTGGCCTAGAACTTCTGTGATCCTCTTACCTCTCCCTCCCAAGTACTGGGATTAACGGTGTGCACCTCCACGCCCGGCCTCTCTTGTAAAATAAAATAAAATAAAATTGGCTTAGCAGTTAAGGCGCTTGCCTGTGAAGCCTAAGGACCCCGGTTCGAGGCTCAATTCCCCAGGACCCATGTTAGCCAGATGCAAAAGGGGGCGCACGCGTCTGGAGTTCATTTGCAGTGGCTGGAGGGCCCTGGCGTGCCCATTCTCTCTCTCTGCCTCTTTCTCTGTCTGTCGCTCTCAAATAAATAAAAATAAACAACAACAACACCTTACCCACACCATCCATCCTTTGAAGGGTCTATGTCTGCTCCCTCACTCTATTCAGTCCTTCTCTGACCACCATGAACTGTGTAGCCTCAAACTTGTGATATCTGGCCCCAGCTTCCAAAGGTCTGAGATGACGGGCTTGCACTGCCCGAAGTGCATCAACACCTCCTGAGGCCACCATTGCTAGACAGGCCTGGCTGCACAGGTCCTTAGCTGGTGTTTGGGGACTTGGATTTCAGGAGAGAGCTGTTCTTCCACTAAGGGCTGATCACTATATATAGATTGCAAAAATAACATTCTTAAAAAAAATATATATATACATAAGATATATTCTTTTAAGAATGTTTTTGTTGGGCATGGTGGCGCACGCCTTTAATCCCAGCACTAGGGAGGCAGAGGTAGGAGGATCGCCATGGGTTCAAGGCTACCCTGAGACTCCATAGTGAATTCCAGGTCAGCCTGGGCTAGAGTGAGACCCTACCTCAAAACAACAACAAAAAAGTATTTCTGCCAGGCTTGGTGGCACACTCCTTTAGTTCTAGCACTGCGGAGGCAGTTGTAGAAAGATCACTGTGAGTGAAGATACTCAACAGTGGACACTGCAAGCCTTATATTTGGCCAGCCAGGCCAAATGAGCCAACAGTTGGCACGTCTGTCATGGTGGAAACCAACTGCTCTCCAATTGGACTGGAGGCCTGCTCCATGGGGGGGGGGGAATACATCCCTGATACTGAAAACTTAAAACAGGGGTAGTCATAACGTCTGCTGCTGTCTGGCTAAATGTATACACTATGCTTATCAAACTGCCCAGTAAGCACTTCTCTTAATGTTCATACCCATATATTAATGCTACTCTCATTTTTGGTAGAGAATCTTCTCTTTTCAGATGGCAGTGACCTTGGGATGACTAAGAAGGCATCATGGTGCTGGAAAGAAGTGACTGGAGTGCTCAGTACTGCAATATCTCTATCACACCTTCCAAGGCTCAGGGTCCATTGCGGAAGACGTGGCGGAAAGAATGTAAGAGCCAAAGGAAGGGTAGGACTCCTTACAACGTGCTCCTCCAGACACAAAATGGCCTGGATATCCATGACCTCACAGTGTCTGACACTACCTACACAAGACCGTCATAATAGGAAGAAAAGATCATGACATCAAAATAAAAGAGACTGATTGAGAGGGAGACAGTGGAGTTTCAAATGGGAAAGTGGGGGGAGGGAGGATATTACCATGGGACATTTTTTATAATCATGGAAGTTGTTTATAAAAATTTGCAAAAAAAAAAAAAAGAAAGATCACTGTGAGTTTCAAACCAGCCTTAGACTATGTAGAGAATCCCAGGTTGAGCCTAGGCTAGAGTGAGACCTTACATCAAAATAACTAACTAAATTTGATTTCTTATTTATTTGCAAGCAGAGAGAGATACAGAGAAGAGAGACAGAGAGGTAGTGGGTACACCGGAGCCTCTAGCTACTGAAACAAACCCCAGTTGCACGTGCCACTTTGTGCATCTGGCTTTGCGTGGGTCCTGAGGGATGGAACTTGGGCTGTCAGGCTTTGCAATTAACTGCCTTTAACCACTGAGCCGTTTCTCCAGTCCCCCAAATAACATTTTCTAAAATTATTATTTGAGAGAAAGAGAGGGGGGGGGGGAGGAGGGAGAGAATGGGCATGCCAGGCCTCCAGCCCCTGCAGAGGAACTCCAGACGCGGGCACCCCCTTGTGCATCTGGCTAACGTGGTCCTGGGGAATCAAACCTCGAACTGGGGTTCTTAAGCTTCACAGGCAAGCACTTAACCGCTAAGCCATCTCTCCGGCCCTCTTAAGGGTTTTTTTTTTAAAAAAAGTATTTTTATTTATTTATGAGAGAGAGAGAGAGAGAGAGAGAGAGAGAGAGAGAGAGAGGGAGGGAGAGGAGAGAGAATGGGCATGCCAGGGCCTCCAGTCACTGCAACTGCACTCCACATGCATGTGTCCCCTTGTGAATCTCGCTTACGTGGGTCCTGGGGAATTGAAATGGGGTCCTTTGGCTTTGCAGGCAAATGCTTTAACCGTAAAGCCATCTGTACAGCCCAACATTTTATTTTGTTAAAGAAGCAACACTCCAGGCTCTCTCTTTCTTTCTTTCTCTCTCTCTTTCTCTTTGAGGTAGGGTCTCACTCTAGCCCGGGCTGACCTGGAACTCACTATGTAGTCTCAGGGTGGCCTCGAACTCAGTGATCCTCCTGCCCCTGCCTCTGCGTGCTGGCACTAAAGGCGGCGCCGGCACGCGGGGTCGCATGGATTTGTTCAATGCAGCTCACGTGCCTTCTTTCGTCTCAGTTTGGCTTTGAGTCCTTCTCAATGACCCACAGCTCTGAGACAACAGCTATGCTCGGAGTCCCATGTCCCAGCAAGTCTCCCAAGTTGGGGCTGCCCCGGGACATCCCCCCCACTCCCGACACAAACCTCTTTCTCTTTGGTACGCAACCATTGACATCTTGTAATATTTTATTCCCTATCCTGTTCATTGTCTTTGCTGCGCCCGGGGTCCCAGTCCCCGTCATCTTGCCCGCACTGCCTTGCACAGCCACAGAAAAGAGCAGGACAGCGCTGGCTAAGCTGCGACTGGAATGGCTTTATTGCCAAGGGCAGGGCCCCCCTGGGGGCTGGAGATGGGAGCACGCCCGGGGGGGCTGGGCGGCAGGGCGCACGCGGGATGGCACGGGGCAGGGATGAGGCCGCGGGGCAGGGATGGAGGCCTTCACACGGGCTCCATCTGCAGCTCCTCCATCTCCACAGCCTCGACCTGGTGGAAGGCGGCGTGGGAGCCGATGACCACCAGGGTGGCCCCTGCAAGCCGAAAGTGGGGGGGGGGGACGACTTCAGAGCCACGTTTCCTGCCTCAGAGCCCGGCCCCCAGACCGCCCATACCTGATACTCACCCAGGACCCAGAAGACTGCAGAGCCGGCCCCTGCCAGCCAGAAGAAGGGGAAGGAGACGCCCCCCGCCAGGGCGTACTGATGTGCGGGGCTCACCTCTCGGCCTGGGGACAGATGGCACCGTGCAGCCGTTCCCACCGGACCCTCCACGCCCTCAGCCAGGGTGACCCCCGCCGGCCCCCTCCCCCAAAGCGTCGGTATCTAACCCCATCCGGTATCCCAGTGCCCTCTGTCTTCCAGAACACAGCACGCATTCCTCAGCTCCAGCTCTGAGGTCAGTCTCGTCTCCTCTAGGACGGCGCCCCCTCCCTCTGTTCCCTAGGTTGGCTTCGAACTAAGCAGCTACAGATATAACTCTGAAGTTTTGATCCTCTTGCATAGGTGCTAACCACCACTTTCAGTTTTAGGTGCTACTGGGGATTGAATCCACGGCTTTGAGCACGCTAGACAAGCACTCCAACAGCTGAGCTACATCCCCAGCCTCTTTTTTTTTTTTTTCTAAATTTTTAAAAAATCATTTGAGAGAGGAGGGAAGGGGAGAGGCAGGTAAGAGAGAGAATGTTAGCCGGGCGTGGTGGCATGCGCCTTTAATCCCAGCACTCGGGAGGCAGAGGTAGGAGGATCGCCGTGTTCGAGGCCACCCTGAGCCTCCATAGTGAATTCCAGGTCAGCCTGGACTAGAGTGAAACCCTACCTTGAAAAAGAAAAAAGAAAAAAAATATATATATAGATTGATTTTGGGTGACTAGAGAGATGGCTCAGGGGTTAAAGGCACTTGTTTGCAAAGCCTGACGACCTGGGTTCAATTTCCCAGTATCCCACGTACAGCCAGATGTACAATGTGGCACATGCAGGAGTTTGTTTGCAGTGATACGAAGCCCTGGTGTACACATTCTCTCCCTCTCCTTGCAAATTAAACAAACAAACAAAAAATTATAGCCAGGTGTGGTGGCGCACGCCTTTAATCCCAGCACTTGGGAGGCAGAGGTAGGAGGATGACAGTGAGTTTGAGGCTACCCTGAGACTCCATAGTGAATTCCAGGTCAGCCTGGACCAGAGTGAGACCCTACCTCAAAAATAAAATAAAATAAAATACAAGCTGGGCATGATGGTGCACACCTTTAATCCCAGCACTAGGGAGGCAGAGGTAGGAGGATGGCTGTGAGTTCAAGGCCACCCTGAGACTACAGAGTGAATTCCAGGTCAGCCTGAGCTAGAGTGAGACCCTACCTTGAAAAATAAAAAAAAAATTAAAAAACAAAAAAAACATATAGCCTCTCCTATAAAGCCATTGTCTAAAGCCTAAGGGTCTTGCACCCCAGCTAATTTCTGTCACGTAGAACACACACACACACACACACACAGTTTGTCTTAGGTCTACCCAACTTCCTCTTTGCTCAACAAGCCTGGGATTTCCCCTCCGTGGGACATCTGCTAACCTTTCTTCAGCCTGGCACCAGTCTGAGGCCACAGGAGCCATAAACCCCTGCTTCTCCCTCTGAGCGCCCCAAGTTCTTCCTGGTACCACCCCAGGGAGCAGTAAAGGAGGAGGACAGATCTAGATTGGCATAAGGTCGCCACCTGGTGTCCAGTATGGGTACCTGCAGCTGATGTTTTCTGTCGAGGGTTGGGAGGAGTGGGAGGGGCGGGGTCATTTCACAAGGGACAGGTTTGCCAGGGGTCTGGGGGGGGGGTCTCTTGTTCAGTTTGGGGAGCAGAGACTGGGTGGGAGCATCCGGTGGGTCCAAATATTAAGGGCCCAGCTTAATGGCTAGTGTACAAGCTGTATGTAGGATGACCTGGGTTTCAAGGAACTTGAATTTGGAAACTAAAGTTTGCATCCCAAGAGACCAGGGATTTGAGCACCCGGGGAATCCATCTCACCAAAAAGCACAAGCTTGGACTGCAATGTGCGAAGGTAGAGAATGTAACAGGCGCCGAAGAAGACAGCCAGGGCCACAAGCAGCATGGGGGATGTCACCCTGGAAGAGGAATACGGGAAGAGAAGGATCAGGTAGATGTCTAGGGCTGGGCCAGTTGAGCCAAAGCCCTTTTATTTTTACTTATTTATGTGAGAGAAGGAAAGAGGCTGAGAAAGAAAGAGAGGAAGAGAGAGAACGGGCACGCCAGGGCTTCCAGCTACTGCAAACAAACTCCAGATGCATGTGCCACCTTGTGCATCTGGCTTATGTGGGTCCTGAGGAATTGAACCAAAGTCCTTAGGCTTCCCAGGCAAGCCCCTTAACTGTTACACTATCTCTCCAGCCCTTCATTATTATTCATATTTATTTATTTTCAAGCACAGAGAGAGAGAGAGAAAGAGAATGAATGGGCGCACCACAGCCTCCAGCCTCTGTACACGAACTGCAGACACACGTGCCACTTTGTGTGTCTGGGTTTACGTGGGTCACTGGGGAACTAAACCCAAGTCGTTAGGCTTTGCAGGCAAGCGCCTTAAGCGAAGAGCCATCTCTTCAGCCCTTGGGATCACTTTTGATCAAGGTACATCCTGGCCAGATGGACGAAGAAGTAAGGACTCAGCTCTGGTGGGGGCAGGGCCTGTGAGCTGGAGGGGTGAGGCCTGTCAATTGATGCTGGGAGGGGCGACGGGAGGGGCGATGGGAGGGGCGATGGGAGGGGCGATGGGGGCGATGGGAGGGGCGATGGGGGCGACGGGAGGGGCGACGGGAGGGGCGATGGGAGGGGCGATGGGAGCGACGGGAGGGGCGATGGGAGGGGCGATGGGGGCGACGGGAGGGGCGATGGGAGGGGCGATGGGGGCGATGGGAGGGGCGATGGGGGCGATGGGAGGGGCGATGGGAGGGGCGACGGGAGGGGTGCTGGGAGGGGCGACGGGAGGGGTGATGGGAGGGACGATGGGAGGGGCGACGGGAGGGGTGCTGGGAGGGGCGACGGGAGGGGTGATGGGGGTGATGGGAGGGGCGACGGGAGGGGCGATGGGAGGGGCGACGGGAGGGGCGATGGGAGGGGCGACGGGAGGGGTGACGGGAGGGGTGATGGGGGTGATGGGAGGGGCGATGGGAGGGGTGACGGGAGGGGTGATGGGGGTGATGGGAGGGGCGACGGGAGGGGTGACGGGAGGGGTGATGGGGGTGACGGGAGGGGCGATGGGAGGGGCGACGGGAGGGGCGATGGGAGGGGCGATGGGAGGAGCGATGGGAGGGGTGATCGGAGGGGTGCTGTGTGAGATGCTGGGAGGGACGATGGGAGGGGTGATCGGAGGGGTGCTGTGTGAGATGCTGGGAGGGACGATGGGAGGAGTGATCGGAGGGGTGCTGTGTGGGATGCTGGAAGGGATGCTGGTGCGGTGCTGGGGAGACACTCACACACAGTAGAGGATGAGGCCCAGGAACACGAACACATAGTTGCTCTGGTAGTACTCCACGTTGCGGACCAGCCGCTGGCACAGCTCGCCCAGGTTGCGGGGTCGGGAGAAGCGCTGCTGGTCCACGAAGGTGCCCCAGGGCCGGATGGTGGCGCGGCGCCGCTCCAGCCACTCCCGGCCGGCGCCGGACGGAATCAGCTTGGGCAGCAGGGTCCTGGATGGCGGGATGAGGACCCTTGACCCGTGGGGGAACAACACCAGGGTGGGGGGCTGGGGATGGCGGGGTCCCGGAAGTGCAGACGGGGGGGGGCAGACTCCCTCAACCCGGGTCCCCGGGGAAACTACAGTCCTCTTGCTCACGTGGCACTCAGCCCTTCCGCCTCGGCATCCTTCTGCTGGTCCTTCAGGGTCGCCATGTCTGGGTCTTTTGTGGATTGAACCGGAGCAGCCAGCCTCCCAGGGACCCCGCTCAGCGGATCAGACGTGGCGCCGCTCCCAGTCGCAGGAAGGATGCACCCGAGGCATTGTGGGAGTTGTAGTTCCCCGGGGCATCCGGCTAGGTGGGAGGGAAGGTGCGGACGCTGCCTCTGCGAATTGTGGGAGTTGTAGTTTCAGGAGCAGGGTGTGCAGTACAGCTAGCTGGGTGGGCTGTCAGGATGTGATGGGAGCAGTTGGTACTCTCCTCTACAGAGCATAAAACAGCAACAACACCAACACTGAGGTGAGCTGGGGAGATGGCTCAGTGGTTAAGGGCGCTTGCTTGCAAAGCCTGATGGCACAGGTTCAATTCCCCAGTGCCCACGTAAGCCAGATGCGCAAAGTGGCACATGTTTTTGGAGTCGCCCTCTCTATCTTTTTCTCTCTGACGTTCAGATAAATAAATACATTGAAAATAAATAAAGGAGGGCTGGAGGGATGGCTCAGCAGTTAAGGTGTTTGCCTGCAAAGCCAAAAGGATCCCAGTTCGATTCCCCAGAGCTCATTTTTGCCGATGCGCTGCAAACCAACTCCAGATGTATGCGCCACTTTGTGCATCTGGCTTTATGTGGATCATTGGGGAATCAAATCCAGGTCATTAGGCTTTGCAGACAAGCACCTTAACTGTTGAGCCATCTCTCCAGCTCTTAAACTCATTTTTTTTTTTTGTTTTATTTTTTCGAGGTAGGCTCTCCCTTTAGCTCAGGCTGACCTGGAATTCACTATATTGTCTGAGGGTGGCCTCGAATTCACAGCGATCCTCCCACCTCTGACTCCCAAGTGCTGGGATTAAAGGTGTGCACCACCATACCCGGCTTCTCAAACTTTATTTTAATAAAACACCTGAACCGGGGAATCACCATGCCCTTTAATCTTTAACCTTTAATACCAGCACTTGGGAAGCTGAGGTAAGAGGACCGCTGCAAGTTTGAGGCCACCCTGAAACTACACAGTGAATTCCAGGTCAGCCTGGGCTAGAGGGAGACCCTACCTCAAACCCCCCTCCCCCCACAAAAAAGGACTGGACAGATGGCTTAGCGGTTAAGGCGCTTGCCTGCGAAGTGTAAGGACCCATGTTAGACTCTCTAGGTCCCACATAAGCCAGATGCACGAAGGTGATCCAAGTGCAAGGTCGCAAGTGCCCACTAGGTGGAGCAAGCGTTTGGAGTTTGATTTCAGTGGCTGAGGCCCTGGCACACCAATTCTCTTCTCTCTCTCTCCAACATACTTACATAATAAAACACCTGAATCTATGAGGAACGTACATTGAAACTACCATAGGTGTCATGGGAGGAGATGAGACGACCGGGGGGAGTGGGGAGTGGTGTCCAGAGGCAAGGATGTTGCAGAAAAGTGAACCCCAAGTGGGAAAGTGGGAGGAACTTTGGATAAGAGGACTTTTCAGAGCTGGGGCTTGGGCACCAAGACAATGAGAGAAGAAACCCATTGCCATAGTGGAAGAGGACCCTAAAGAGGAAATATTGTGAGGGATGGGGGTGATGGCTCCCTGAAAGAGGGGACCTGTGGCAGATGAGCCTTTTTTTTTTGTGTTTTAAACATTCTTTAAAAAATTGTTTATTTATTTAAGCGAGATAAAGAGACAGATAGAGGGAGAAAGGGAGAGAATGGGCGCTCCAGGGCTTCCAGCCACTGCAAACGAACTCCAAACACATGTGCCACCTTGTGCATCTGGTTTATGTGGATACTGGGGAGTTGAACCTGGGTCCCTAGGCTTCACGGGTAAGCACCTTAACTCCAGCTTTGGTTTTATTTTATTTAGTGTGTGTGTGTGTGTGTGTGTGGTAGGATCTTGCTCCAGCACAGGCTGACCTGGAATTTACTATGTAGTCCGACTGGCCTGGAACTCACAGTGTTCCTCCTTCCTCTGCCTCTGGAGTTCTGAGATTAAAGGCGTGTGCCACCATGCCCGGCTCAAATGAGCCTTGAGTCAGGGGATGGGGTGGGGGGAGGTGGGGGGTGCCCGAGGAGATTGTGGGTGCTGGGTCCTGGCTCTGAGCTTCCTCTGACCTGAGGTCACCTTCCTGCCATTGGGATTCCTAGAGCAGAGGAAACCAGAAGGAACCAAGGTGACCTGAAATCTGGTCGTTGAGCCCAACTGTGTGACTTCAAGGATGTCCCTCCCCTCTCTGAGCTGTGCTGGGCTCATCTCTTCACAGATGCTCCGGCTCTGCCCTGGATGAAGGAAGAGGTGTCTGTGGACAAGAGGTCCAGGCCTATGTAGCCCCTCCCAGGTTGTATCGTGGGTGCACCAGTTCAAAGCAGGCATGGCCCCTGCCCACCCACTGCCCCCTTGCTCAGTTCTGTAGTCTCTCTGTTGACCATTTTCTTCTTCTTTATTGCTTTCTTTTTTAAAAAAATACTTTATTTAAATTTATTTATTGGACAGAGAAAGAGCAAGAGCGAGAGCAAGAAAGAGGGAGAGAGAATTGGCATGCCAGGGCCTCCAGCCACCGCAAACAAACTCTAGACACATGTGCCACCTTGTGCATCTGGTTAACATGGGGGGTCCTGGAGAATTGAACCTGGGCCCTTTGGCTTTGCAGGCAAATGCCTCAACTACTAAGCCATCCCTCCAGCCCCCCCCCCCATTTTTCTTCGGTTTTTAGAGGTAAGGTCTTGTTCTAACCCAGGCAAGACCTGGAATTCACTATGTAGTCTCAGGGTGGCCTCAAACTCATGACAGCCCTCCTATTTCTGCCTCCTAAGTGCTGGGATTAAAGGCGTGTGCCACCATGCCCAGCTACTTATTTATTTATTTTCTTTCTTTTTTATTCATTCATTCATTTATTTGAGAGAGAGAGAGAGAGAGAGAGAGAGAGAGAGAGAGAGAGAGAGAGAATGGGCGCCAGGCCCTTAGCTGCCGCAAACAAGCTTCAGACACACGCGCCCCCTTGTGCGTCTGGCTTACGTGGGTCCCGAGGAACCGAACTGGGCTGCTTAGGCTTCGCAGGCAAACGCCTTAACCGCTAAGCCATTTCACCAGCCCCTATTTTCTTTTCCTTGAGACAGGCTCTCATATATCCCAGGCTGTCTTCAAACTTGCTCTGTGCCTGATGGAGACCTGGAATTCCTAATACTCCTTCCGCGACGTAAGTGCTGGGATGACAGGAATACACTACCATGAGATAGGGCCTCACTGTGGAGCCCAGGCTGGCCTCAAACTCAGCTCCCTGGCCCTACGTCCAGAATACTGGGATTGCAGGCATGTGCCATTGTCTTGAGAATGGGTATATGCACACACTCGCACACTCGTCTGGGCTCACAGTGTCCTGGCCACCAAGACTTTTGCAATGAGAGGCTGGTAGGGTACTCTAAACTAGGTAGCTTTTTTTTGGGGGGGAGGGGTAGGGTCTCGCTCTAGCCCAGGCTGACCTGGAATTCACTGTATATTCTCAAGGTGGCCTCGAGCTCACGTCGACCCCTCCTACCTCTGCCTCGCAAGTACTGGGATTTAAAGATGTGCGCCACCACACCCGGCTCATGGCCTAGGCAGCTTGGCTGTACAACCAGCATGGTGAACATTAAAAGGACCAAGAAGGGGGCTGGAGGGATGGCTTAGTGGTTAAGGTGTTTGCTTGCAAAGCCAAAGTACCCAGGCTCCATTCTCCAGGACCCACGTTAGCCAGATGCACAAGGAGGTGCACGCGTCTGGAGTTCGTTTGCAGTGGCTGGAGGCCCTGGCATGTCCATTCTCTCTATCTCTCTCTCTGCCTCTTTCTCTGTCTGTCGCTCTCAAGTAAATAAATAAATAAATGAAGTAAAAAAAAATAAAAAAAAAAACATGTCAGGCATGGTGGCACATGCCTTTAATCCCAGCAGTCGGGAGACAGAGGTAGGAGGATTGCCGAGAGTTCGAGGCCACGCTGAGACTACATAGGGAATTCCAGGTCAGCTTGGGCTAGAGTGAGACCCTACCTCGAAAAAAAAAAAAAAAAAAAGAAGAAGCCACAGGAGTTCTCATGTTGGCCTGGTAGAGAAGGCCCTCCATCTTTTTTCGGGAGGTGGAGAGAACTTAACAGTGATTAGCATGGTATGCTCATTCACATTCTCTCTTTCTCTCTCTGTCTCTTTGCTGGCAAGTAAATAAAAATATTTAAAAAAATAATAGCCAGGTGTGGTGGCACATGCCTTTAATCCAGCACTTGGGAGGCAGAGGTAGGAGGATCTCTGAAAGTTCAAGGACATGCTGAGACTAAATAGTGAATTCCAGGTCAGCCTGAGCCAGAGCGAGACCCTACCTCAAAAAAGGGGGAAGAAAAAAAAAAAGAAGATGGAGAAGGCCATGTGGGTGTCAGGAATGTGGACACACCGGAGACTTTAAAAAATTGTTGGATATTAAACACCACAAATGCTTTGGATAGCTTCTAGCAGTTCCATTAAACGGCCCAAGTGCCTGGTGGGGTCATGAATGACTAATCCCAGCGTTTACAAGACTGAGGCAGGAGGATCACCACGAGTGTTCGAGGCCTGCCTGGGCCACATAGAAAGGTCTTGCTTCCAAAAAAGCAAAGTATGAAGTTGGGCGTGGTGGCGCATGCCTTTAATCCCAGCACTCGGGAGGCAGAGGTAGGAGGATTGCTACGAATGCAACATAGTGCATTCAAGGTCAGTTTGTGCTAGAGTGAGACCCTACCTCAAAAGATTAAAAAAAAAAAAAAAAAAAAGCAAAAGCAAAGTACGGGTCTGTGGAGACGGCTCAGTGTTAAGAACCCGTTGCTGCATAAACATGAAAGCTTGGATTTGCATCCCTCGTTCCCATGTAAAAGCCAGGTGTGGGGGAGGGGTCTGAGGAAGACACGTGACGTCTCTGGCCTCCACTGCACACATTCACTTGCACATACACATTTGCCCATACGCACACATGCACACCACCCAAAGAAAACACCCCAATAATACTAATAAACAAGCAAATAAATATAGTGGTTAAGGTGCTTGCCTGTGAAGCCCAAGGACACAGGTTCCATTCCCTAATACCCATGTAAGCCAGATGCACAAGGTAGCACTTGTGTCTGGAGTCCGTTTACAGTTACTAGAGGCCCTGGAGCGCCCATTCTTTCTCTCTCTCTCTATCTGCCTATTTTCCTCTCTCTCAAACAAATAAAAAAAGTTATTAAATAATAAGAAAACATGACTGAGTGTCCCTATTTCCGGCTCCAATCTAGAAACAATGCAAATGTACAAAAGAAATTGTGTCACAGCCACACAGTGGATATAGAAATGAACAGGGACGGGTCACTGGTGCACATGCCAGGGTGGAGACACAGATACAGCACATGTAAAATGATGTGCTGTGATTTACATGGGCTGGTGATGTAGTCTAGTGGTAGAGCACTTGTCTAGAGTCCACAGTGAGGGGCTGGGGCCGTGGCTCAGAGGTAGAGCACTTGTCTAGAATCCACAGTGAGGGGCTGGGGCCGTGGCTCAGAGGTAGAGCACTTGTCTAGAACCCACAGTGAGGGGCTGGGGGCGTGGCTCAGAGGTAGAACACTTGTCTAGAATCCACAGTGAGGGGCTGGGGGCGTGGCTCAGAGGTAGAACACTTGTCTAGAACCCACAGTGAGGGGCTGGGGCCTGGCTCAGAGGTAGAGCACTTGTCTAGAACCCACAGTGAGGGGCTGGGGCCGTGGCTCAGAGGTAGAGCACTTGTCTAGAACCCACAGTGAGGGGCTGGGGCCGTGGCTCAGAGGTAGAGCACTTGTCTAGGATCCACAGTGAGGGGCTGAGGTCGTGGCTCAGAGGTAGAGCACCTGTCTAGAATCCACAGTGAGGGGCTGGGGGCGTGGCTCAGTGATAGAGCACTGAGGTCGTGGCTCATGGAACCCAACCACAGTGAGGGGCTGGGGGCGTGGCTCAGAGGTAGAGCACTTGTCTAGAATCCACAGTGAGGGGCTGGGGGCGTGGCTCAGAGGTAGAGCACTTGTCTAGAACCCACAGTGAGGGGCTGGGGGTGTGACTCAGAGGTAGAGCACTTGTCTAGAGTCCACACTGAGGGGCTGGGGGCGTGGCTCAGCTGTAGAGTCTTAGCATATGCATGGCCCTGGGTTTCAATCTCACCAAGACAAAACTACATAAATAAATATAAAGAAATTAGGTAAAACCAGGGAAGTCTTAGGGCAACAGATTCAGACCAGCAGTTGCTTTGGGAGGGGCAGGAATTGGCAGGGAGAACTTCCTGGGTAGTTGGGAATGTTGTACACCTCGGCCTGGGTGATGCCTGTACAGAGATATTTAGTCTTTAATTATAAATAAAAAAAAATTAGGCCAGGCATGGTGGCTCACACCATTAATCCCAGCACTCGGGAGGCAGAGGTAGGAGAATCGCCATGATTTCGAGGCCAGCCTGAGACTACATAGTGAATTCCAGGTCAGCCTGTGTTAGAATGAAACCCTACATCAAAAAAGAAAAAGAAAAAGAAAAAAGAAAAAGAAAGAAAAGAAAAGAAAAGAAAAGCTACAACAATGAAAGCCAGGAGTGGTGGTGCACACCTCTAATCCTAGCCCTCAGGAGGCAGAGGTAGGAGGATCACCGTGAGTTCGAGGCCACCCTGAGTTCCTAGTCAGCCTGAGCTACAGGGAGACCCTACCTAGAAAAAAAAAAAAAAAAAAAAAGAATAAAATAGGACATGCAAATTCTAGCAGGGGCACCAGTGAGATGCTGTCACCCCCCCCCCCACCCCATGACCTCCTAGAGTCCTGGGGCAGGACAGAGGACTCTCCACACCATCCCGTGTCCCAGTCTCC
This sequence comes from Dipus sagitta, assembly GCA_036346955.1. NCBI lineage: Eukaryota > Metazoa > Chordata > Mammalia > Rodentia > Dipodidae > Dipus > Dipus sagitta. The sequence continues at coordinate 73,718,118 of CM070787.1, read as the reverse complement.
TCCCCTCCGTGTTTCCATCCCGTGATCCCACTGCTTGGCACATTCTAACTTCATGAAGTGCAAACTCCCGTGACGACTCTGAGATGCCGAGACTAGCTGGCTAAACGGGGCTGCGGCGAGTGTGTGCCCCTGAAGTGGGGATGCCATCCGCGCACAGCCTGAGCCACAAGCAGGACACACGTCATGACACACGGCTTTTCTCTCCCCACTGATATATTTGATAACTGTCCAGAACCGGAAATGGTGTCAGCCTGGGAGTGGGGCTGAGGGGGTCGGGTGTGGGGAGTAAAAAATAAAGAGCCCAGGGAAGGGGTAGGGGCAGCAAGGACGCAGGGGGCCGAGGAACACAGAAGAGAGACTGAGGAGAGAGAGGCAGGGGCTGTTGGGGGAGAGAAGGCAGCCAGAGACAGGAGAGAGGGGAGGGACGCGAGGTAACCAAGGTGTGGGGGCTGAGGTGGGGCCACCTGGGGAGAGAGGGCCCCGCCCCCCCAGAATACAAAATGGGGGGACCCGTGGGGGCTGTCCTGGGCTGGTGGGGCAGGGAAGACGCTGCAATGTGGCAGGCTGAGGTCAGTAGTAGGTTTCCTTCTCCACCCAACCTGAGGGGGACAAAAGAAGAGAGACAAGAGTGAGAGAGGAGACAGGGGATATAGTGACAAGGAAGCCAGGCGTGGGGGCCTGCCTCTACTCACAGCATTGTGGAGGCAGAAGTAGGAGGACTGTGAGATAAAGGCTAGCCTAGGCTACGTCTTAAGTCTCCCTAGGGGAAATAGCTCAGCAGTTAAGGGACACTTGCTTCCAAAGCCTGCTGGCCCAGGGTTCAGTTCCCCAGGACCCACACAGAGCCAGATGCACAAAGTGGCTCATGCGTCTGGAATGAGTTTGCAGTAGCTGGAGGCTCTGGTGCAGGGCTATTCTCTCCCTTTCCCTCACTCTCTCCCCCGATCACAAAAATTACACACATGTATGTATGTATGTATGTATGTATGTATGTATGTTTTAAAAAAGACCCTGTCTTGGGCTGGAGAGATGGCTTAGCTGCTAAGGTACTTGCCAGCAAAGCCAAAGGACCCAGGTTTGATTCCCCAGTACCCATGTAAAGCCACGTGCACAAGGTAGTGCATGTGTCTAGAGCTCATTTGCAGTGGCCTATAGGTCCTAGTGCACCCATTCTCTCTCTCTCTTAAATTATGTGTAGGTAAGGTCTCACTCTAGCCCAGGATGACCTGGAGTTCACTATGTCATCTTAGGGTGACCTCGAACTCACAGCAATCTTCCTACCTTTGCCTCCTGAGTGCTGGGATTAAAGGTGTGCGCCACCACGTCGGGCAAATGTTTTTGTTTTTTTTAAAAGGCCATCTTATGAAAAATCTCACACACAAACACACACACAAAAAAACCCACTCCCCCAAACACAGATACACTTGGAAAGAGGAGTCAGGAGGAGGCTAGGGGAGAAAGGAAGAAAGGGAAGGGAGAGACATCCAGCAGGGGACGGGACGGGGGAAGACACAGGGACTTGGGACAACCTGGTATTGGTCGAGCAATCCACTGTACTTCCCCCTTCCCAACGCCTCCCAGCTCCCCGGGGCTCCCCACTGGCCAGTCCCTCACCCCCGGGGTTCCTGCGCAGGATGAGTTTGCGGATTTCATCATAGACGAAGATGAGGAAACTGTAGGGAAATGCACAAAACCACCAGCTGGGCCTGCACAGGGGAGAAGGGGGATGAGTGAGAGAGGGGTACAAGGGGACCAGAGGCCCAGGTTCCTCGGTGTCCCACAGAAGTGTCCCGTGCCCTGGCTGAGGCCTGATACCTGCGGAGTGCCCGTCCCCCTGTGAGAATCGCCCGTGGTGGTGGGGCGGGGGGGGGTGTGACCTGGCATAACATGGCATCACATAAGATGACAGTGGGGGGACAAAGTGGGGACACCCAGAGAGGGGACACCCAGTGTGGATGGAGATTCAGAGCTGAGGCCCCAGGGCCGTGGGTGGGCCCGTGAGGGTGTCTCACGGGGATGGTTCTGCAGAGGACCTGGGCATGCTTACTTGAGGGGGTACATGCGAAGCGCCACGTCCATGCCCGGGCAGTAAGACAAGAAGGCAGCGAGGGCCGTCTCCTCAAACAGGCCGAAGATCAGAATCTTGTTCCTAGAGACGCAGGCGAGGCAACGTAAGGCCGAGAGCGTCTCTGTGGGCTGGGGTGCCCACCCTGACGCTAGGCAGCCCAGTCTACAGAGACAGGGCACGGACACAGATACCCGGGACTTTTGGAAAGGCAGATAGAGAGCAAGACACGGGGTGATGGCAGACAGTCACACACACACACACACACACACACACACACACACACACACGAAGTAGTAATGTGAACAGATGCAGACCTCGGGCGCCCCCACCTCCATTCCACATGGAGAGGGACTCAGAGAATCCAACCTCACTGAACCCCTGAGAGAGGCAATGAGTTCCGAGCCAAAAACCAAAGCCCGGAGTGTGGGAAGAAAAGACAGAACAGACACAGACAGGGTGATTCGGCCAGCCCTTACTTCATGCCCTGCTGGAAGACAGAGTTCCTTCGGGTCTTGCAGATAATCAGATCGGCCCATTGGACGACCACTATGCTCACGAAGAAGGCTGTGTGGCACGTGAACTCCACCACCTTCCTCTGCTCGTACGTCTGCAGGAATGACAGTATGCATGGGGGTCACCCTGTGACGGCAGCCCCGGTGGCCAGTGTCTGCCCTGCATCCAGCACCGTGTCCCCAGGGCCTCAGGTGTGTCTCTCCTCATGACGGGGTGAGGGGGGAGGAGTCTTAGTAATTTCCCAGGGCCAGACAAAAGGTCTGGGCAGGGCAGCCAGAGAGTTCTGGGAGACCCCTGTTCCTGTATAAACGTCTCGGGGTCCACGCGAGACCCGAGACTCAGCTCCGGAGTGTTTGGGAGGTTCATCCACACTCACCCACTGCTGCCCATAGCTGTCCTCCAGGTCGTTGACGGTGCGGTCATCCCAATTCAGCCGGATGCCAACTAGGTTGCCAGGCAAGAATCCGTTTTCCGCCAGGATCACAAAGTAGGAGAAGAAACCGCCGAGGGCCTGGATCATTCCTAAGGGAGGAGGGCGAGCAGAGGGGAGGCTTAGGTAGGAGCTGGTGGTGGGCCCACAGCTTTAGCAAGGCCCCTTGAGACCCTCACAGTGGCCCATGGGACACCCTCAGTCTTCTTGCCCAAGCCATGGCATCTGGAAATACTGGTGTTGAGTCCCTGATAGGACCTGCTGCTCAGGGACCCCAGGGCAGGGGCTCTCTTAATGGATGACCCAAAGGCCACCTGAATATGACAAAATCCTGGAGTAGCCAACTGGGCCTAGCAGTGCAGGCCTACAATCCCAGACACCCAAGACTGAGGTAGGAGGATTGAAGTTCAAGACTTGCCTGGGCTACAAAGTTCAAAGCTAGCTAGGGTGACCTAGTGAGACTCTGTCTCAAAAGAGAAAGTAGCCAGGGGGCTGGAGAGACGGCTTAGCGGTTACGGCGCTTCTCTGCATAGCCTAAGAACACATGTTCGAATCTCCAGGTCCCATGCAATCCAGACGCACGGTGACACAAACGTGCAATGCCACACACATGCCACAAGGGGGCGCACCCGTCAAATTCTTTCACAGCAGCTGAGAGGCCCTGGCGTGCCCATTCTCTCTCTCAAAAATAAAATAGTATAAAAAAAAAAGTAGCCAGGAATGGTGGTGCACACCTTTAATCCCAGCACTCAGGAGGCAGAGATAGGAGGAGTGCTGTGAGTTCAAGGCCAGCCTGGAACTACAGAGTGAGTTTCAAGTTTCAGGTCAAGGAGGCAGAGGTAGGAGGATCGCTGTGAGTTCGAGGTCACCCTGAGACTACAGAGTGAATTCCAGGTCAGCCTGAGCTACAGTGAAACCCTACCTTACAAATAAATAAATAAATAAATAAACAAAACAAGAAAAAAAAATCCCAGAGGACCCCGGGCTTGAGTTGTTCAGGTCCCGTGAAGCCTTTGCTTGCTGGGACACTCGTAGGGACAGCTGGTTATCATATCCAGGGCTGTGCCTGTCTGGTCCCCGGAAGCAGAGGGGTCGAGGGCAGCAGGCCGCCTCACCGATCTGTCCATAGGCCATACTGATGAGCCTCTCGTTGACCAGCTTGTCTGTGCGCGGGTTCCTGGGCTGCCTCTTCATGATGTCACTCTCGGCAGCCTCATAGGCCAAGGAGATGGCGGGGACCTGGGTGGAAGAGGCCGGGTGAAGCAGGCAGTGTGTGGAGCGGATGACCCCAACCTCCCAGCTCTGGGGTGTGTGTGTGTGTGTGTGTGTGGCATCCGGGCTCACCATGTCTGTGCCCAGGTCAATGCAGAGGATGGTGATGGTGCCCAGGGGCAGCGGGATGTTGGCCATGATGAAGAGCAGGAACGGCGTGATCTCAGGGATGTTGCTGGTCAGGGTGTAGGCGATGGACTTCTTTAGGTTGTCGAAGATCAGGCGGCCTGCGGGGTGGGGGCGTGGGACAGGCTCGGGGCTTAGCCTTAGCTGGAGACCCCAGGTCTCAGCCTGTCTGCTTAGTGCATGCGCTGCTGGGGATCAAACCCAGGCTTTGCACGTGCTGGGGAAGCATTCTGCCAACTGAGCCCCAGCCCACAATCTTATTATTATTATTATTTTTTGTTTTTTTTTTTGATGTAGGGTCTCACTCTAGCCCAGGCTGACCTGGAATTCACTATGGAGTCTCAGGATGGCCTCGAACTCACGGCAATCCTCCTACCTCTGCCTCCCAAGTGCTGGGATTAAAGGCGTGTGCCACCAAGCCCGGCTCACAATCTTATTTTTTAAATTAGTTTTTAATTTATTTTTTTGAGCTGGAGAGATGGCTTAGCACTTAAGGTGCTTGCCTGCGAAGCCTAAGGAGCCATGTTCGACTCTCCAGATCCCACATAAGCCAGACGCACAAAGGTGAGGCAAGCGCAAGGTCGCACATGCCCACTAGGCGGTGCGAGCATCTGGCATTCGATGGCGGTGGCAGAGGCCCTGGCATGCCAATTCTCTCTGTCTCTAAAAAAATAAATAAAAAATTAAAAAATATTTTTATTTATTTATTTGGGGGGAAGGAGGGAAGGAGAGGGAGAGAAAGAGGCAGAGAGAGAGAGATTGGGTGCACCAGAGCCTCCAGCCACTGCAAACAAACACCTGATGCATGTACTACCTTGTGCACCTGGCTTACGTGGGTCCTGAGGAACTGAACCTGGGTCCTTTGGCTTTGCAGGCAAGCGCCTTAACCACTAAGCCATCTCTCCAGCCCTCCATGATCATTTTGAGTAGGAACAGTGCATTTTTTCCCCCATGGCGCATTAGATCAAACCTAGTCTTTCACACACTTAGCAGTCTGAACTACTACATCCCTAGCCCATGATCATGGCGATATTTGCGGTTTTTTTTTTTTTTTTTTTTTTTTTTTTGAGACAGTGCCTTACTCTGTAGCTCAGTCTGGCCTGGAACTCAAAGCGATCCATCTGCTTCAGCCTCCCAAGGGTAAGGATTATAGTGACATTTCCAATGAGGATCAGACACAGGAATAGAAAACATTGAAGTGGGCTGGAGAGATGGCTTAGCAGTTAAGGCGCTTGCCTGTGAAGCCTAAGGACCCAGGTTTGATTCTCCAGGACCCACGTAAGCCAGATGCGCAAGGTGATGCGTGCACACAAGGTCACACATGCGTACAAGGTGGTGCATGGGTCTGGAGTTCGATTGCAGTGGCTAGAGGCCCTAGTACGCTAATTCTCTCTCTCTCTGATAAAAAAAAAAAAATTAAAGAAAGTGGGGCTGGAGAGGTGGTTTAGCAGTTAAGGTGCTTACCTACATATAGTCAAAGGACCCAGGTTTGATTCCCTAGGACCCATGTAAAGCCAGATGCACAAGGTGGCACATGTGTCTGGAGTTCGTTTGCAGTGGCTAGAGGCCCTGGTGTGCCCATTCTCTTCCCTCCCCTTAATCAATGAAAATACCTAAAATTAAATAATTTAAAAGGTGCACACCTTTAATCCCAGCACTCGGGACGCAGAGGTGGGAGGATCGCTGTGAGTTCGAGGCCACCCTGAGACTACATAGTGAATTCCAGGTCAGCCAGAGCTAGAGCGAGACCCTACCTTGAAAACTAAATAAAATAAATTTTATAAAAAGAAATGTGGATCAGAGGCATCTGGGCACATGTGCAGGTGGAGCCCTCTCCTTCAACACCAGCCCCCGCCCCCGCCCCACACCTGACTCCCTCATCAGATTCTGGACGACTTCTCATCACTGAGCCCTATCCTTCGGCGTGAATACCGCAGCTTGGCTCATTGTCCACTTTGGTCCCTGTCAACTTCGGGATGCTCTCTTGACCTCCAGCCTAAGCCAGGGTCCCACAAGCCTCCCACAATCCTCTGCTTCCTGGTGGTTGCACTTAAAGGACTTTCATTTTTTTTTTTTTTTTTTTGAGTCAAGTCTGACAGACGGGCCTTTTTTTTATATGAGAGAGGGAGAGAAAAAGAATTTGTGCGCCAGAGCCTCCAACCACTATAATTGAACTCCAGACATGTGCGCCACCTTGTGTGCATGTGCGACCTTGAGCATGCGTCACCTTGTGCGTTTGGCTTATGTGGGACCTGGAAAGTCAAACATGGGTCCTTGGGCTTCGTGGGCAAGGGCTTTAACCGCTAAACATCTCTTCAGCCCCTAAAGGACTTTCCAAAAACTTCCATCCGGCCCCCGCCCCCAAACTAGGTCTGTGCAGGGTGATGCTGAAACCAATCAGCTCTTCCTATCCGGTGGTCCCCCACCCTGCACCCGGACATCCTGTTCCCCACACCCTGATGGAGTCTCCTGCAGGACTGTGGTTTCCACCCCCACACCCGGACAGCTCACCTTCCTCCACACCGGTGACAATGGACGCAAAGTTGTCATCCAGCAGAATCATATCGGCAGCCTGCTTGGAGACATCAGAGCCAGCAATGCCCATGGCCACCCCGATGTCGGCTTTCTTCAGAGCAGGGGAGTCATTTACACCGTCACCAGTCACAGCCACAATTGCTCCCTGGGGAGAGACACGGTGAAGATGAGACCAGGGGATCCAGACCCAACCCTCCTCCCTCAGGCCCAGGGCTCCAGACCTAGTCCTCCTCCCTAAGACCCAGGGCTCCAGACCCAGCCCTCCTCCCTCAGACCCAGGGCTCCAGACCCAGCCCTCCTCCCTCAGACCCAGGGGTCCAGACCCAGCCCTCCTCCCTCAGACTCAGGGGTCCAGGCCCAGCCCCCCTCCCTCAGACCCAAGGGTCCAGGCCCAGACCTCCTCCCTCAGACCCAGGCGTCCAGACCCAGCCCTCCTCCCTCAGACCCAGGGATCCAGACCCAGCCCTCCTCCCTCAGACCCAGGGCTCCAGACCCAGCCCTCCTCCATCAGACCCAGGGCTCCAGACCCAGCCCTCCTCCCTCAGACCCAGGGGTCCAGACCCAGCCTCCTCCATCAGACCCAGGGGTCCAGACCCAGCCCTCCTCCCTCAGACCCAGGGGTCCAGATTTCAGCCCTCCTCCCTCAGACCCAGAGGTCCAGACCCAGTCCTCCTCCCTCAGACCCAGGGTCCAGACCTCAGCTCTCCTCCCTCAGACCCAGGGGTCCAGACCCAGCCCTCCTCCCTCAGACCCAGGGTCCAGACCTCAGCCCTCCTCCCTCAGACCCAGGGGTCCAGACCTCAGCCCTCCTCCCTCAGACCCAGGGCTCCAGACCTCAGCCCTCCTCCCTCAGACCCAGGGGTCCAGACCTCAGCCCTCCTCCATCAGACCCAGGGTCCAGACCTCAGCCCTCCTCCCTGAGGCACACCTGTCTCTGACAGCCCTCCACAATGATGAGCTTCTGCTGGGGGGAGGTGCGGGCGAAGACAATCTCAGTGTGATTCTGCAGGACCTCGTCAATTTGCTCAGAGGTGAAGTCCTTGAGATCAGTGCCATGGATCACACAGGCCTTGGCATCCCTGGAAAGAGCAGAAAGAATCGTGGTCAGCTGGGTGTGGTGGCACATGCCTTTAATCCCAGTTCTGGGAGGCAGAGGTAGGAGGATCGCTGTGAATTCAAGGCCAGCCTGAGACTCCATAGTGAATTCCAAGATCAGCCTGAGCTAGAGTGAGACCCTACTTGGAAAACAAAACAAAACAAAACAAAACAAACAAACAAAAGAAAAAAAAAAAAAGGAAATAAAGAAAGAGTAGTGGTTGAGGTCAAGGTGAGAATGGGGGAAGCCTGATAGGCAGATGTAGGCCAGACCTTAGACAAGACAGCCAGAGGCCGGGGCTGAGAGAGGAAGAAAGACAGGAGTCAGGGGAGAGCCCTATCAAGAACTGAGGGGCCTACCATTGTGGAAGAGGTGGCGGAAAGAATGTAAGAGCCAAAGGAAGGGTAGGACTCCTTACAACGTGCTCCTCCAGACACAAAATGGCCTGGATATCCATGACCTCACAGCGCCTGACACTACCTACACAAGACCATCATAAGAGGAGGAAAAGATCATGACATCAAAATAAAAGAGAGACTGATTGAGAGGGGGAGGGGATATGATGGAGAGTGGAGTTTCACAGGGGAAAGTGGGGGGGGGGAGGGAGAGAATTACCATGGGATATTGTTTACAATTATGGAAGTTGTTAATAAAAAGAAAAAAAGAGGGCTGGAGAGATGGCTTAGCGGTTAAGCGCTTGCCTGTGAAGCCCAAGGACCCCCTGTTCGAGGCTCGATTCCCCAGGATCCACGTTAGCCAGTGGCACAAGGGGGCGCGTATGTCTGGGGTTCGTTTGCAGTGGCTGGAAGCCCTGGTGTGCCCGTTTTCTCTCTCTCTGTCTGTCGCTCTCAAATAAATAATAAAATAAAAATAAACAAAAAATTTAAAAAACGAAGGGGGAGGGAGGGTATTATCATGGGATATTTTTTATAATCATGGAAGTTGTTAATAAAAAAATGTTTGAAAAGAAAAAAAAAAGAAAGAAAAAAGTGAGGGACCTAAAGGCCCTGGCACACCCATTCTCTCTTTCTATGTGCCGCTCTCTCTCTCTTTCAAATAAATAAATAAAATATTAAAAAAAAAAGAACTGAGGGACTGTGAGACAGAGGAACGCTACTGGCAGAGTGAAGGGAAAGGGAGCTGGGCACAGACCCTCAGTGTAAGTTCCAGGCAAGGGCTCTACCACTGAGCCACACCCCTAGCCCCTGGTGTTTTCATTTACTTATTTCAAATATTTTTATTGGGCTGGAGAGATGGCTTATCAGTTAAGACACTTGCCTGCAAAGCCTAAGGACCCAGGTTCAAATCCCCCCAATACCCACATGAGCCAGATGCATAAGGTGGCACATCTGTCTGGAGTTTGTTTGTAGTGGCTAGAGGCCCTGGCACATCCATTCTCTCTCTCTATCCACCTCTGTCTTTCAAATAAATAAATATTAAAATATTTTTATTTGCTGGGCGTGGTGGCATATGCCTTTAATCCCAGCACTTAGTAGGAGGATTGTGAGTTCAAGGCCAGCCTGGAACCATACAGTGAATTCTAGGTCAGCCTGGGTAAGAGCGAGACCCTATCTCAAAAACATAATTTCATTTACTTATTTGAGAATGAGAGAGAATGGGCATGCTAGGGCCTTCTGTCACTGTTAATGAACTCCAGAAGATGCATGTGCCATTTTGTGTGTCTGGGGAATCGAACCCAGGCCATTAGGCTTTGCAAACAAGTGTTTAACCACTGAGCCATCTCTTCATCCTGCCCTTGGTGTTTTTAGACAGGGTCTTGTTCTGTAGCCTAGGCTAGCCTGGAATTCATGACCCTCCTGCCTCAGATTTCTAAGTGCTATGATTACAGGTGTGTACCAATATGCCCATATTTATTTCACATTTTTTTGGGGGGGGTGGCTCAAAGTAGGGTCTGGCTCTAGCCCAGGCTGACCTGAGAGTTACTATGTAGTTTCAGACCGGCCTTGAACTACCGCGATCCTCCTACTTCTGCCTCCCAAATGCTGGGATTAAAGATAGGCACCACCAAGCCCAGCAGACTCTTTTTTTTTTTTTTTAAATTTAAATTTTTTGGTTTTTCAAGTTAGGGTCTCGCTCTAGCCCAGGCTGACCTGGAATTCACTATGCAGTCTCAGGCTGGTCTCGAACTCATCGCCATTCTCCTACCTCAGCCTCCTAAGTGGTGGACTTAAAGATGTGCGCCACCATACCAGGTTATTTATTTATTTATTTGAAAGCAACAGAGAGAGAGAGAAAGAGGCAGAGAGAGAGAGAGAAAGAGAGAGAGAGAGAGAGAGAATGGGCACGACAGGGCCTCCAGCCACTGCAAACGAACTCCAGCCACGTGTACCCTGTTGTGCATCTGGCTAACATGGGTCCTGGGGAATCGAGCCTCGAACCGGGGTCCTTAGGCTTCACAGGCAAGCGCTTAACCGCTAAGCCGCCTCTCCAGCCCCAGGCTACTTTTTATTGTTCTTGTCTGTGTCAGTGCTGAGAAACAAGCCCAGGGTCTTCTGCACGCCAGGCAAGTGCCCTACCACTGAACTACACCCCCAACCCAGGAGCCATTTTAATAAAGAGGTCACTGGCAGTTAGCTGCTTGGGCAGGTTAACTAACTTGCCCAAAAGGTACACAGTGGTGGGTAGCAATGTGGTAGGGTGACCCCCTTTCCTTGCTAATCCCTATGTCTTGCAGTACCAGGCTGCCTTCTTCACGTGTGTGGAAGACAAGCCCTGAGCAAATCGGGGTGGGGGGGGTCCCACAGACAGGCAGAGTCTTGACAGCCCCCCCGGGGCCCGAAGACGGCGGGCAGCTTACCGCGGGTTCACCTGGCTCACGGGGATGTTGAGTCGGGCTGCGATGTCCTCCACGGTCTCGTTGCCCTCGGAGATGATGCCCACCCCTTTGGCGATGGCCTTGGCTGTGATGGGGTGATCGCCGGTGACCATGATGACCTGCAGGCACGGTGTTTTAAGCATGGAACGGCCTCTTACACAAGCCGGCGCCTCTGACACACCCCCCAACCTCCCCAGCTGGCACACCTTGATGCCCGCGCTGCGGCACTTGCCCACCGCGTCGGGGACGGCGGCCCGGGGAGGGTCAATCATGGACATGAGACCCACAAAGCAGAGGTTGTCCGTGGTGAAGTTCACGTCGTCGCAGTCGAAGGCAAAGCCCTTGGGGAACTGCTCCTCGGGAAGGTAGTAATGGCAGAAACCTGGTGACAGGGCCAGGACGGGGTCACCAGGCCACCAGCATCAGGACCTCCCGATCCTAGATGTCTGAATGGCCCACAGTCAGCCAGCCAGTCAGGCAACATTCATTTCCTAGCAGTGCTCTCACTCACTCATTCATTCATTCATTCATTCAGCTCTGGGCAGCGTCACATGTCTCCCCGCAACCAAAGTGCCTCCGGAGCCCGCGCCCCGCGCCGCCCCGCGCGCGCTACGCACCCAGCACGCGCTCGCCCAGGCCGCCGAGCTCCAGGTAGGCGTTCTGGAAGGCCTCCTTCATCTCCTCGTCCAGCGGCTGCTCCTTGCCTTGCAGGAGGATGGTGGAGCAGCGGTCCAGGATGCGTTCCGGGGCGCCCTTCATCACCAGCAGGTACCGGTTGTCGTTGGGGTCCTCGGTCTCATGGATGGAGAGCTGCACGGGAGCAGGGGTGGGCAGCGCCTGAGCCGCCTGGGAACCAAGGGCTGCCTGCACCCAGCCCCCGGTCTCCTGAGCACATCGACTCAGAGCGCCCATCGTATTGCTCCTCCCTACAGAGATCGGTCTGTCTGTCTATCTGTCATCTATCATCCAATCATCCACCTTCTTCTTTTCCTTCCTTCCTTTCTTTTTTTTTGGTTTTCTGGGTAGGGTCTCACTCTAGCCCAGGCTGACCTGAAATTCACTCTGTAGTCTCAGGGTGGCCTCGAACTCACGGCGATCCTCCTACCTCTGCCTCCTGAGTGCTGGGATTAAAGGCCTCCAGCCACTGCAAATGAATGCACGCGCCATCACGTGCATCTGGTTTATGTGGGAGAATCGAACCTGGGTCCTTAGGCTTCACAGGCATGCACCTTAACCACTAAGCCATCTCTCCAACCCTTTTTGGTTTTTCAAGGAAGGGTCTCAACGGAGCCACGGTGACCTGGAATTCACTCTGTAGCCTCAAGCTAGACTTGAACTCAAAGCAATCCTCCTACCTCTACCTCCCAAATGCTGGGATTAAAGGCATGTGCCACCATGCCTTGCTTCGTTTTGTTTTTCTTAAAAAAATTATTTTACTTATTTATATGAGAGAGAGAGGCACATAGAGAACCGGTGCGCCAGGGCCTCCAGGCACCGCAAATAAACTCCAGACACATGTGCCACCTTGCGCATCTGGCTTACATGGGTATTGGGGAAGTGAACCTAGGCCCTTTGGCTTTGCAGGCAAGTACCTTAACCTCTAAGCCATCTCTCCAGCATTTGTTCTTTTATTTAGTTATTTGACAGAGAAAGAGGGAGAGAGAGAGAATGAATGGGCACAACAGGGCCTCCAGCCACTGCAAACAAACTCCAGACACGTGTGCCCCCTTGTGCATCTGGCTAATGTGGGTCCTGGGGAATTGAACCTGGGTCCTTTGGCTTTGCAGGCAAACGCCTTAACCGCTAAGCCATCCCTCCAGCCCCATTCGTTCTTTTTTTTTTTTTTTTAAATTACTTTACAATTTTTTTCGAGGCAGGATTTCACTCTAGACAGGCTGATCTGGAATTCACTAAGTAGTCTCAGGCTTGCCTTGAACTCACAGCGATCCTCCTACCTTGGCCTCCCAACTGCTGGGATTAATGGCATGTGCCACCATGATGGGCTCCTTTTAATTTTTTTTTTTTTCAAGGTAAGGTTTCCTTCTAGCCCAGGCTGACCTGGAATTCACTATGTAGTCTCAGGGTAGCCTTGAACTTATAGCAATCCTCCTACCTCTGCCTCCGGAGTGCTGGGATTAAAAGTGTGTACCATCATGCCTGGCTAATTTTTATTTATTTATTTGGGACAGTGAGTATGGGCGTGCCAGGGCCTCCTGCTGCTGAAAACCAACTCCAGACACATGCACTTGTCTAGAATCCACAGTGAGGGGCTGGGGGCGTGGCTCAGAGGTAGAGCACTTGTCTAGAGTCCACAGTGAGGGGCTGGGGGTCTGGCTCAGTGGCAGAGCACTTGTCTAGAATCCACAGTGAGGGGCTGGGGGCGTGGCTCAGAGGTAGAGCACTTGTCTAGAATCCACAGTGAGGGGCTGGGGGCGTGGCTCAGAGGTAGAGCACTTGTCTAGAACCCACAGTGAGGGGCTGGGGGCGTGGTTCAGAGGTACAGCACTTGTCTAGGATCCACAGTGAGGGGCTGGGGGCGTGGCTCAGAGGTAGAGCACTTGTCTAGAACCCACAGTGAGGGGCTGGGGGCGTGGCTCAGAGAGCACTTGTCTAGAACCCACAGTGAGGGGCTGGGGGCGTGGCTCAGAGGTAGAGCACCTGCCTAGCTTGTGTATAACCCTGGGTTCTATTCCCAGCACCAAAAAATAAAAATAAATAAATAGGAGAAACTGTGAGCCAGTGAAAAACAGTGCAGACACTTTGGGAAGCAGTTCCACAGTTCCCCCAAAAATCCATCACAAATGAATGGATGGGCAGGATGATGATGTGTCCACACTATGGAGTTATCTTGTATAAAAAAGAATCAAGGGCTGGGGATACAGCTCGGTTAGTAGAGTGCTTGCCCAGCATGCGGAGGTGTGCTTGTGGTGACCTGTAACCCCAGCATCTACACAGTGAGTTCTAGGCCAGCCTGAGACACATGACACTGAGTCTCAGAAAAAGCAAAATGGAAGAGCTAGGGATGTAGTTCAGTGGTCCAGAGCTTGTGTCCTGTATAAGAGGCCCTAAGTCCAACCTCTGGCATTACAAATAAATTAAATAAACAAATGATAAGGAATGAAGTAATCCTTTCACTTACAGGCAGGAAGTTTGAGTTTGAGGCCAGCCTGGGCTACAGAGTGAGAACTTGTTTCAAAAATCAAAATAAGCAAACAAAAGCCTGATGTGGTGGCACATGCCTTTAGTCCCAGCATGCAGGGGGCCGAGGTAGAGGGATCTCTGTAAGTTCAAGGCCAGCCTGAGACTACATAGTGAATTCCAGGTCAGCCTGAGCTACAGTGAGACCCTACCTCAAAAATACCAAAGAAGGGGCTGCAGTGATGGCTTAGTGGATAAGGCGCTTGCCTGAGAAGCCTAGGGACCCAGGTTTGACTCTCCAGATCTCATGTAAGCCAGATGCACAAAGGTGAGGCAAGAGCAAGGTCGCACATCACCACTAGGTGGCGCAAGCGTCTGGCGTTCGATTGCAGTGGCTGAGACCCTGGCGTGCCAATTCACTCTCCCTCTCTCTCGCTCTTAGTATGAATAAATAAATAAATGAAAAAGGGCTGGGCAGATGGCTTAGCCTGAGAAGCCTAAAGACCCAAGTTTGATGCCCCAGGACCCACATAGCCAGATGCACAAGGTGGCGCATGCATCTGGAGTTCCTTTGTAGTGGCTGGAGGCCCTGGCACACCCATTCTCCCTCTATTTGCCTCTTTCTCTCTCCATCTCTCTCTCTCTCTCAACTAAATAAATAAAATAAAATATTAAATGTTTAAAAAAATAAAATGAAAAGAAAAGCCTGGTTTGTCCTAGAAAGGGCAAAGTTAAAAAAAAAAAAAAGCACACACACAAAAGAAAACAAACAAAAAGGGGGATGTAGCCCTGATGTGCACATGGCTGGATCACCCCCAAAACTCTTTTAAGGCTGTGGAGATGTCTCAGTGGTTAAAGGAGCTTGTCTGGAAAATCTGCCTGCCTAGGTTTGATTCCCCAGTACCCATATCAAGCCAGATGCACAATGTGATGCATGTGCCTGGAGTTCGTTTGCAGTGGCTGGAGGCTATGGCAAAACCATTCTCTTTCCCTTTTACTCTGCTTTCAAATAAGTAAATATATTTTTAAAAATCTGATAAGAAATGTTTTTTTTAAAAAAGCTAAGTTGGGGCTGGAGAGATGGCTTAGCGGTTAAGCGCTTGCCTGTGAAGCCTAAGGACCCTGGTTCAAGGCTCGATTCCCCAGGACCCACGTAAGCCAGATGCACAAGGTGGCGCTTGCATCTGGAGTATGTTTGCAGTGGCTGGAGGCCCTGATGTGCCCATTCTCTCCCTTTCCCTCTCTCTCTCCCCCTCTTTCTCTATCTGTCACTGTCAAATAAATAAATAAAAATAATAAACAAAAAGCTAAGTTGAATGAAAAGCCAGACGTAAAAGGCCATGTGTTGGGTGATCTAATTTTTACGGAATGTCCAGTGGTGGCGAATCCCTACGGACAGAGAAAGTGGGTCACCGGTGGGTTACTCAGACTGGGGGCGAGGTGTGGAGGAGGAGGGGCAGGCGAGGAGAGCTCCAGGCTGCAGGGTTTCTGAGGTGATAAATGTAGGCAGATGTCAGTACACTAAGGTGACTGAATCACACACGTTAAAACAGATGGTCACGGTGTGTCACCGGCAGCTTCATGATGCTATTTAAACAGATGTGAGTCACGTCCCATCTTTCTCCTCCTCTGCTTTCCCTCAGAGCTTGGGTTCCCTCAGTCACAGCCCTCAAGGCCGCACGGCTCTGGCCCGGTACTCATCTTCCTCATCGCCTACCACACCAGCTGCCTGCGGTTCAGACAAGGCGGACTCCTTCCTCACAGGCTGGCTTTCTTTCTTTCCTTCTTCCTTCCTTCCTTCCTTCCTTCCTTCCTTCCTTCCTTCCTTCTTTTTCTTTCTTTTCCCTTGGTTTTTCCAGGTGGGGTCTCACACTAGGTCAGGCTGACCTGGAATTCACTATGTAGTCTCAGGGTGGCCTCGAACTCTCAGCAATCCTCCTACCTCTGCCTCGCGAGTGCTGGGATTAAAGGTGTGCGCCACATTTGGCAAAGAGGCTTTCTTTTCTTTTTTTTTAAATGAGAGAGAGAGAGAGAGAGAATTGGCACACCAGGGCCTCTGCCACTGCAATTGAACTCTAGGTGATTATGCCACCTAGTGGGCACGTGTGACCTTGCACTTGCCTCACCTTTGTGCGTCTGGCTTACATGGGATCTGGAGAGTCGAACATGGGTCCTCAGGCTTCTCAAGCAAGCGCCTTAACCACTAAGCCATCTCTCCAGCCCCTCAAGAGGCTTTTTGTTTGCTGCCTATACACTCTTCCGCACATGCCTGCAAGGCTCCCTCTCTCGTTCTCTGTCACTGTCCCTCTTTTAGGGTCATCGGGTCTGAGAGCGATTGCTACACTCACTCCCATGTGTTTCCTGGCTCGTAAAACAGGGCTAAGATGCTCAAAACCATACCCGGAGGGGCTAGAGAGATGGCTCAGTGGTTAAAGGTACTCGCTTACAAAGCCTGATGGCCTGGGTTCAACTCCCCAGGTCCTACGTCAAGCAGATGCAGAGCGACGTCTGTGTTTGGAGTTCCTGTGTGCAGGCAAACGGCCCTGGTACACCCATACTGTCCCTGTCTCTGTCTTTCTATTTTTCTCTCAAATAAATAAAAACGTTAAGGAAAAAAAAATGTTGACAGGTATTAGCGGCACACACCTTTGATTCCAGAATTCAGGAGGCAGAGGTAGGAGGATCGCTGTGAGTTCGAGGCCACCCTGAGACTATGTAGTGAATTCCAGGTCAGCCTGGGCTAGAGCCAGACCCTGACTCGAAAAACCCAAACAAACAAAAAGTATCTGAAGAATGCAGAGCCTTCTGCCACTGCAAACGAACTCCAGATGCATACACCACTTTGAGCATCTGGCTTTACACGGGTCGCTGGGGAATCAAACCTGGGTCCTTAGGCTATGCACACAAGTGCCTTAACCACTAAGCCATCTCTCCATGTTTTGTTTCTTTATTCTTGCATGTTTTATTTGTATTTATTGAAATGTTAACACAGTGACTATATAAGGTTTTTTTTTTCTTAGTTTAAAAATATGTATTTATGATAGGGTGTGGTGGCTCATGCCTTTAATCCCAGCACCAGGGAGGCAGATGTAGGAGGATTGCTGTGATTTTGAGGCCAGCCTGGGACTACAGAGTGAGTTCCAGGTCAGCCAGGGTTAGAGTGAGACCCTACCTTGAAAAAAAAACAAAAAGATTATTTATGAGAAAGAGAAAGAGAAAGAGAGAGAGCGAGAGCAGGTTATGCCAGGACCTCTTATCTGCAAATGAACTCCAGAGGCACTGTGTGCATCTGGCTTCACATGGGTACTGGGAAATCACACCTGGATCATCAGGCTTTATAAAGCAAGCACCTTTAACCACTGCGCAGTCTCCCCAGACCCTGGCTCGTCTTTTAAAAACATATTATTTATTTGTTTATTTTTGGTTTTTCGAGGTAGGGTTTCACTCTAGCCCAGGCTGACCAGGAATTCACTATGTAGTCTCAGGGTGGCCTCAAACTCACGGCGATCCTCCTACCTCTGCCTCCCCAGTGCTGGGATTAAAGGTGTGCGCCACCACACCTGGCTACTTTAATTATTTATTTGAGAGAGAGAGAGAGAAAGTGAGGGCACGTCAGGGTCTCCAGCCACTGCAAACGAACTCCAGATGCATGCGCCACTTTGTGCATCTGGCTTTACATGGGTACTGGAGACTCAAACTTTGGTCAATGGGCTTTGCAAGCAAGTGCCTTTAACTACTAAGCCATCTCCCTAGCTCCTATTTGTTTCCTTTTTTTAAAAATTTAATTAATTTTTATTTATTTATTTATTTTTATTTTCTCAATTTTTTATTAATATTTTCCATGATTATAAAAAATATCCCATGGTATTACCCTCCCCCCTTTCCCCTTTGAAATTCCATTCTCCATCATATCCCCTCCCCATCTCAATCTTTCTACTTACATATATACAATACCAACCTAATAAAAGCCCTCCTCCCTTTCTTTCTCTTCCCTTTCTATCTCCTTTTTTAACTTACTGGCCTCTGCTACTGAGTTTTTTCCTTCTCGCACAGAAGCCCAATCATCTGTAGCTAAGATCCACATATGAGGGAGAACATGTATTAAAATTTAATTTATTTTTAATTGACAACTTCCTAGCCTGTATTTTTTGTTTGGGGGGGGGGGCAGGGTCTCACTCTAGCTCAGACTGGCCTGGAACTCACTATGTAGTCAAAGCTGGCCTTGAACTCAGTGATCCTCTTACCTCAGCCTTCCAAGAGCTGGGATTATAGGCATGAGTAATGAACGAACGCCAGACGCCTTCGCCACCTTGTGGGCATGCATGGCATTGCACACTTGCATCACTTATGTCTGGCTATACATGGGATCTACAGGATTGGAACAGGAGTCCTTAGGCTTCGCAGGCAAGTGCCTTAACTGCCAAGCCACTCTCCAGCCCCTTCGTGATTTTATTTTATTTTATTTTTTTTGGTTTTTCGAGGTAGGGTCTCACTCTGGCTCAGGCTGGCCTGGAATTCACACTGTAGTCTCAGGGTGACCTCGAACTCACGGTGATCCTCCTACCTCTGCCTCCCGAGTGCTGGGATTAAAGGTGTGCACCACCATGTCCAGCGTGATTTTTTTTATTATTTTATTTATTTATTTTATTATCATCATCATCATCATCATTATTATTTTTTTTTTTTGAGTAGGATCTTGCTCTAGCCCAGGCTGACCTAGAATTCACTATGTAGTCTCAGGGTGACCTCGAACTCACGGCGATCCTCGTACCTCTGCCTCCCGAGTGCTGGGATTAAAGGCGTGCGCCACCGCGCCCGGCTCAACCGGACATTTCTTTACAACTCCTGGGTAAAAACCACGCAGAGCGGCTGAGCTCGTACCTGGTACTTGTTGGTGGAGTTGAAGGGAATCTCGGCCACCTTCTTGTTGCGTTCTCGCATCAGCTTCACGGAGCCGAGGACAACTCGATGCACTTGAGCAGGGCCGACTCCGAGGCATCCCCGGCCACGTCCCTCTGCGGCAGGCAGAAAGCCAGGTCGGTCATGGGGGTCGAGCGGGAGATGCCAGCAGGGCCGGGGGCGGGGGTGGGGGTGGGCGGCAGATGCTTGTACCCACCTTGAGCACGGGGATGTTGTCCTGTCCGCCCTTGAAGACGGCACGGTTGCAGAGTCCGGCAATGTGGGACAGGGCCACCCAGGTGTGCGAGCTCTTGTCGAAGGAGGTCCCTGAAGAAGGCACGTGTGAGGGAAGGCGGCTGGCTCCCTCGTGCCAGATGCCCACGGTCCCGCTCTAGGAGCCCACTGACCTGACTGGTCCTCGGTGGTGTCAGCCTCGTGGATCTGGTTGTCAAACCACATGTGGGCGACCGTCATGCGGTTCTGGGTGAGGGTGCCCGTCTTGTCCGAGCAGATGGTGGAGGTGGAGCCCAGCGTCTCCACCGCCTCCAGGTTCTTCACCAGACAGTTCTTCCGAGCCATGCGCTTGGCGGTCAGCGTGAGGCACACCTGGGGGGCACAGGTGAGGGGCAGGTGAGCCGTGGGGAGGGGGGGGAGCTGCACAGATGTCCACAGCCCACCGGCTTTGCCCGGTGACAGTCCCGGGGTATCTAGAATGAGTACCACCCAGCAATGTCTCCACAGGTACAGACAAACAGAAACAGACTCAGTTTACCCCCAGAGTCACACAGTGGAATGAGTGTTCAAGAGGTCAAAATTCAAAAACAACCTGTACTCTCTAAGAGCATAAAGGATAAGCTAGGGATCGAAGACAGAGGATTACACACTGACGAAAAAGATGAAATTTATAAAATGTTCAGTAAAAAGAGTCAGACATCAAAGCCGGGCGTGGTGGCACACGCCTTTAATCCCAGCACTCGGGAGGCAGAGGTAGGAGGATGGCCCTGAGTTTGAGGTCATCATGAGGACTCCATAGTGAATTCCAGGTCAGCCTGGGCTAGAGTGAGACCCTACCTCAGAAAAACAAACAAACAAACACTAAAAAGAGTCAGACATTAGAGCTGGGGGAGAGGGAACAGCAGCTAAAGGCACTTGCTTGCAAAACCTGCTGGTCTGGGTTCAGTCCCCCAGGATCCACATAAAGCCAGACACACACAAAGTGGCGCATGCATCTAGAATTCATTTACAGCAGCAAGAGCCTGGTGTGCCTGTACTTTTTCTTTTTCTCCCTCTTAAATAAATAAATAAATTGTGTGTGTGTGTGTGTGTGTGTGAGAGAGAGAGAGAGAGAGAGAGAGTGTCTCACTCTAGCTCAGGCTGACCTGGAATTCACTATGAAGTCCCATGCTGGCCTTGAACTCACAGTGATCCTCCTACCTCTACCTCCTGAGTGCTGCCATTAATAAAAATATACTTTCCCCAGCCCAGGCTGGAATTCACTGTGTAGTCTCAGGGTAGCCTCAAACTCATGGCAATCCTTCTACCTCTGCCTCCTGAGTGCTGGGATTAAAGGCATGAGCCACCACGCCTGGCTATTTTAAAAATATTTTAAAAATTTATTTATGAGAAAGGGAAAGAGGAAGAGAGAGAAAGAAAGAGAGGGAGAGAGAGAGAGAGAGAGAGAAAGGGAATGGGCATGGGCATGCCAGGGCCTCTAGCCACTGCAAATGAATTTCAGATGCACACACCACCTTCTATATCTGGCTTTACATGGGTACTGGGGAATCGAACACCAGTCCTTAGGCTTTGTAGGCAAGCACCTTAACCACTGAGCTATCTTTCCATCCCAATAAAAAATATTTTTTTTAAAAACGTGTTACTCAGGCTGGAGAGATGGCTTAGTGGTTAAGGTGTTTGCCTGCGAAGCCTAAGGACCAGGTTTGATTTCCCAGGACCCACGTAAGTCAGAGGCACAAGATGGTACATGCGTCTGGAGTTTGTTTACTGTGGCTGAAGGCCCTGGTGCACTCATTTGCTTCCCCTTTCTCTCTCTCTCAAATAAGTAAAATAAATAAAATTTTTAAAAAGTGTCAATCACTAAATTGGGCATGGTGGCACTCACCTGTAATCCCAACACTTGGGAAGTGGAGGCAGTAGGATCATAAGTTCAAGGCCAGCTTTGGGTATATGAGACTCCATCTCAGAAGCCAAAAATAAAGCTGGGTGTGGTGGCTCACACCTGTAATCCCAACACTTTGAGGGGGGCTGAGGCAGGAGGATCACTATGAGTTCGAAGGCAACTTTGGGCTACAGAGAGAGTCCCAGGTTAGCCTGGGCTACGTGAGATCCTATCTTAAAGAATAACAAATAATCGAGATGAGTTCAAAGCCATCCTGAGACTACAGAGTGAATTCCAGGTCAGCCTGAGCTAGAGTGAGACCCTACCTCAGAAAACAAAATGAAACAAACAACCACAAAAGAAACAAATAAACCAAAAAAAAAAAAAAAAAAAAAAAAAAAAAAGGAAAAAGAAAAAAAAAATGAGTCAAGATAGTCATGGTGGCATACACTTGTAATCCCTGCACTCTGGAGAGAAGGCAGGAAGATTGCCAGAAGTTCAAGGTTACCCTGGCCTACATGCTGGGCTCAAGGCCAGCCAGAGCTCCACAGCGACCCTTTCTGTGCAGAATTATTCCGCTGTCATGAGGTCTGAAAGAAGACATAGTTCATCTATGCTGCTGGAAGCCTGGCTTCGGGTTTCCTCTTGGTTGGGTGCCGAATTCATGAGGGGAGTTCTGGGGGGTTTGGTCTGGGCGCAGCTGAGAGGACACATTTCATTATTTGTATCATCAGATGGCGTGTATATTACGCGAATATAAAAAGCCTCCGAGGGAACGCTTCTACACTGTTGGTGGGAATGCAATCTGGTCCAGCCACTGTGGAAATCAGTGTGGAGGTTCCTGAGACAGCTAAAAATAGATCTACCATATGACCCAGCTATAGCACTCCTAGGCATATATCCCAAGGACTTGTCCGTCTCACTACCTTAGAGATACTTGCTTGACCATGTTTATTGCTGCTCTATTCACAATAGCTGGGAAATGGAACTAGACTAGATGTCCCTCAACTGATGAGTGGATAATGAAGATATGGCACATTTATACAATGGAGTTCTACTCAGCAGTAAGGAAAAATGATGTTATAAAATTTGCAGGGAAATGGATGGATCTGGAAAGGATTATACTAAGTGAGGTAACCCAGGCCCAGAAAACCAAACATCGCATGTTCTCTCTCATATGTGATCCTAGCTACAAATGTGTAGATTTACGTGTGAGCTGGAGCCAAAAATTGGTAGCAGAGGCCCATAAGCTAGAAAAAGGCTATAGGGAGAGAGGAGAGGGAAGGACTTAAGGGGATGGTATTGTATATATGTAAGTAGGAGAACAGATTACAGGGGGTGGAATGGTCTAAGGGAGGCCAGGGGAAGAGACTGAGTAAAAGAAAGGTGGAGGGAGGGGGAACAAAATTCAAGATATTCTGAATAGGTCATATATGAAAACCTACATTTTGGGGGGATAAAGGGCATATCCAGAAGCCATAGATTATTACTAGAAAATTTTCAGTGCCAGGGATGGGATGCCTTCCAGTGAGTTGTTGGCCAGGGAGGTCCCTGTTGCCTCCAAAACATTACAGGCTATTGCCAAGGCGCTTGGTTTCCCATGAGTAACAGATGGTAAGACCCTATTGCTGATGACTTCACATGCCTGGGCGGCAAGGTCACTGAGAAATCAAGCTGGTGCTGAGCAGAAAACCTTCTCCCTGTAGACCAGCCAACTGAAAGCTGGAAAAATCTGCACTGCATGCAGCCTATGGGAGACAGAAGTCATCAGCTGTGAAACCAGTGGACATTGCAAGCCTCAAGTTTGGCCAGACAGGCCAAATGACCGAACAGGTGCAATAGTGGCATGTCTGCTCTAGGGGAATTTAACTGCTCTCTAATTGGACTGGCTCTATGGGAGGGAATATGTGCCTGGTACTGAAAACCTAATCAAAAACCTATGGCAGGGGAGGTCATGAGCCTTACAGGTCTAAAGCCTGCTCCTGTCTGGATAATTATGCTCACCAAACTGCCCAGTAAGCACTTCTCTTAATGTCCATACCCATACATTAATGCTACTCTCACTTTTGGTTAGACAAACTTCTCTTTTCAGATGGCCGTGACCACTGGGATGACCCAAAAGGCAACATAGTGCTGAGAAGAAGTGATGGAGGAGCGTCCAGCACTGAAACATCTCTATCACACCCTCCAAGGCTCAGGGTCCACTGTGGAAGAGGTGACGGAAGTCCTTACAATGCAATCGTCCAGACGGAAATTGGTCTCAATACCCACGACCTTGCAGTGCCTAGCAATACCTTCACAAGACCCTCATAATAGGAGAAAAAGACAATGACATCATACTAAAAGAGAGACTAATGGAGAGAGGGAGGGGACATGATGGAGAGCAGAGTTGTGAAGGGGAAAGTGGGGGAGGGAGTTATCATGGTTTATTGTCTGTAAGTATAGAAGTTGTCAATAAAAAAATTACACATGAAAAACTAAAAAGCCTTTGAGGTCTGGAGAGATGGCTTAGCGGCTAAGGCGCTTGCTTGCAAAGCGTAAGGACTCCTGTTCGAATCCTCCAGATCCCACGTGCAGCCAGATGCACAGTGACACAAGCGTGCAATGTCACGCATGCGCACAAGGGGGCGCACGCATCTGGTGTTCTTCCTGGTGTGCCCATTCTCTCTCTCTCAAAAAATAAATAAATAAATAAATAAGAAAGAAGAAAATTAAAGAAATTTAAAAAGCCTTCGACAGGGGCTGATCGAAGGCGCTTGCTTGCAAAAATTGCCCACCCAGGTTCAGTTCCCCAGTGCCCAGGTAAAGCTAGATGCACAAAGTGGTGCGTGTGTCTGGAGTTCATTTGCAGTGGCAAGCGGAGCTATTCGTTCTCTCTGTCTGTCTGTCTGTCTCTCTCTTTCTACTCACAAATAAGCACGTTTAAAAAAAAAGAATAAATAGGACTGGGGAGATGGCTCAGTGGCTAAATAAAGGTGCTGGCTTGCAAGGCCTCCCAGCCGAGGTTCAAACTTGATATGTATCTGAGGAAGAGAACATTGAACCATTGGTCCTGCTGCCTCTATTTTCCAAATGGCTGGGATTAAAGGTATATGCCACTAACCTGGTCTTATGTGGTGGTGCTGGGTATTGAACCCAGGGCTTCATGCATCCTAGGAGAGTACTCTACCAAAGGAGTTATATCCCAGATCATTCATTTATTTACTTACTTATTTAGTTAGTTTATTTTTCTTTTCAACATAGACTCTCACTCTATCCCAGGCTGACCTGAAACTCACTTTGTGGCCTCAGGCTGGCCTCAAACCCACAAGGACCCTCCTACCTCAGCCTCCCCGAGTACTGAAACTAAAAGTGTGCACCACTACACCCAGCTCCATTTATTTCTATTTTATTTATTTATTTACTTACTTATTTTTCTAGGAAGGGTCTCACTCTAGCTCAGGCTGACCTGGAATTCACTATGTAGTCTCAGGGTGGCCTTGAACTCTCGGTGATCCTCCTACCTCTGCCTCCCAAGTGCTGGGATTAAAGGTGTGCTCCACCATGCCCGGCTCAGTTTATTTTTGAAACTGAATTATCTTCACTACTTTTTGCCACAAGTGTGAACATCTTAGTTTTGGAAGTTACAATAACCTGGGATAGGACCACAGGCTTTTATGTCCTTGCAATGTTTCTTACGATATTTGCTTGTTGTTTTTCTGTATTTTAACTGGAAGGCACTCTGAGCTCTAGGCCCCACTTCATTTAGGCACAGGAGGGGCTCAGCACTCAGTTCTCAAGTTGATTTTGTTAAGATTCCTAACATCTAGACCCCGCCCTACTCCCGCAGACCCGATATTCCAGACCTCAGCCCTCCATCCTCAGACGTAGGATTCCAGACCCATGACTGTACTCCCAGCCCTCCTCCCTCAGACCCATGAATCTACTCCCAGCCCTCCTCCTTCATACCCATGAATCTACTCCCAGCCCTCCTCCCTCAGACCCATGAATCTACTCCCAGCCCTCCTCCCTCAGACCCATGAATCTACTCCCAGCCCTCCTCCTTCATACCCATGAATCTACTCCCAGCCCTCCTCCCTCAGACCCATGAATCTACTCCCAGCCCTCCTCCCTCAGACCCATGAATCTACTCTTAGCCCTCCTCCCTCAGACCCATCATTCTACTTACTCCCAGCCTTCCTCCCTCAGACCCATCAGTCTACTCCCAGCCCTCCTCCCTCAGACCCAGGGGTGCAGTCTTACAGTGACAGTGGCCAGCAGGCCCTCGGGCACATTGGCCACGATGATGCCGATGAGGAAGATGACAGCCTCTAGCCAGGTGTATCCGAGAATGAGGGAGAGGACGAAGAACGAGACGCCCAGGAAGACGGCCACGCCAGTGATGAGCTGGATGAAGTGCTCGATCTCTATGGCGATGGGCGTCTTGCCCACCTCCAGGCCTGAGGCCAGGGTGGCTATGCGGCCCATGACAGTGCGGTCACCCGTCGCCACCACCACGCCCCGAGCCGTGCCTGTGCGGACAGAAGGAGAGGTCCCGGGTGGGTGGGTGGGTGGGTGGGGCGGGACGGGCTCACGAAGGCCCCAGGGACCCGTCCTCCGGAGGCACCTACGTCCCAAGGCCCGTGTCCCCAGGGCGCCCCGCTCACCTTCCACGCAGTTGGTGGAGAAGAAGGTGATGTTCCGAGTTTCCAAGGGGTTGTCGTGAGTGCAGTCGGGAGAGCGGGTCTGGGGCTCGGATTCACCGGTCAGAGAGGAGTTGTCCACCTGCGTGGGGAGCAGAGACACAGGGCTCCCATCAGAGATCATGTGACGGGAGAGGGACTGACTCCCTGTCCCCTGTATCCCTCCAGGTCACGCTAAAAGTCTGAGCTCTTTGGGCTGGAGAGATGGCTTTAGCGGCCGAGGCACTTGCCTGCAAAGCCCAAGAACCCAGGTTCCTTTCCCCAGGAGCCGCGTACACCAGATGCACAAGGTCGTGCGTGTGTCTGCAGCTCGTGTGGAGCGGTTAGGAGGCCCTGGCGTGACCATTCTCGTTCTCTCCCTTTTTGTCTCTCAAATAAATTAAAAAAATATTAAAAGTCTGAGTACTTTGGTGGGTCCGTGGGGAGTGGGGATAGGGCTGCTTCCAAAACCCTGAGGGTCTCTGAAGGACAGGGCGTGGGCCTGGGCCCCTAGGCCTAAAGGAAGAGGCTTGGGATCTGGAAATTTAGGTCTGAGGAGGAAGGCTTGGAGTGTGGACCCCTGAGTCTGAGGGAAGAGGCCTGGAGCCAGGACTCCTGAATCTAAGGGAGGAGGGCTGGGCCTGGACCCCTGTGTCTGAGGGAGGAGGGCTGGGTCTGGACCCCTGGGTCTGAGGGAGGAGGACTGAGTCTGTCCCCTGGGTCTGAGGGAGGAGGGCTGGGCCTGGACCCCTGGGTCTGAGGGAGGAGGGCTGAGTCTGGACCCCTGGGTCTGAGGGAGGAGGGCTGGGCCTGGACCCCTGGGTCTGAGGGAGGAGGGCCGGGTCTGGACCCCTGGGTCTGTGGGAGGAGGGCTGGGTCTGGACCCCTGGGTCTGAGGGAGGAGGGCTGGGGTCTGGACCCCTGGGTCTGAGGGAAGGAGGGCTGGGCCTGGACCCCTGGGTCTGAGGGAGGAGGGCTGGTCTGGACCCCTGGGTCTGGGGAGGAGGAGCGACCCCTGGGCCTGGAGGGGCTGGGTCTGGACCCCTGGGTCTGAGGGAGGAGGGCCGGGTCTGGACCCCTGGGTCTGAGGGAGGAGGGCCAGGCCTGAACCCCTGTGTCTGAGGGAGGAGGACTGAGTCTGGACCCCTGGGTCTAAGGGAGGAGGGCTGGACCTGGACCCCTGGGTCTGAGGGAGGAGGGCTGGGTCTGGACCCCTGGGTCTGAGGGAGGAGGGCTGGGTCTGGACCCCTGGGTCTAAGGGAGGAGGGCTGGACCTGGACCCCTGGGTCTGAGGGAGGAGGGCTGGGTCTGGACCCCTGGGTCTGAGGGAGGAGGGCTGGGTCTGGACCCCTGGGTCTGAGGGAGGAGGGCTGGGCCTGGACCCCTGGGTCTGTGGAAGGAGGGCTGGGTCTGGACCCCTGGGTCTGAGGGAGGAGGGCCGGGTCTGGACCCCTGGGTCTGAGGGAGGAGGGCCAGGCCTGAACCCCTGTGTCTGAGGGAGGAGGACTGAGTCTGGACCCCTGGGTCTAAGGGAGGAGGGCTGGACCTGGACCCCTGGGTCTGAGGGAGGAGGGCTGGGTCTGGACCCCTGGGTCTGAGGGAGGAGGGCTGGGTCTGGATCCCTGGGTCTGAGGGACGAGGGCTGAGTCTGGACCCCTGGGTCTGAGGGAGGAGGGCTGGGTCTGGACCCCTGGGTCTGAGGGAGGAGGGCTGGGTCTGGACCCCTGGGTCTGAGGGAGGAGGGCTGGGTCTGGACCCCTGGGTCTGAGGGAGGAGGGCTGGGCCTGGACCCCTGGGTCTGTGGAAGGAGGGCTGGGCCTGGACCCCTGGGTCTGAGGGAGGGGGGCTGGGGTTTAGCCTGCTGGCTCCGGGAAAAGAAGGCAGTCACGAAGGGCCGGGCAGCCTCACCTTGCAGCCGTGGGCTGAGATGATCCGCAGGTCAGCTGGGACTCGGTCCCCACCCTTGATCTCCACCAGGTCCCCGACCACCACCTCTTCAGCATTCACCTGCATCTTCTCGCCTTCCCGGATCACTAGGGCTTGCTGGGCGCAGCACAGAGAGGAGTCACCGGCCGGAAGCACTGTGCCCGGGGGTCGTCACTGGGCACAGCCCTGGCACACCTTTCACTCTCTTCCCGCCCCTTTCTCAGCCCCGTCTCACCTGGGGCACCATGTTCTTGAAGGACTCCATGATCTTCGAGCTCTTGGCCTCTTGGTAGTAGGAGAAGCAGCCTGTGATGATCACCACGGCCGCCAGCACGATGCCCAGGTACAGCTGTGGGGGAGGACACATGAGGGCCGGGTCACGGCTGCCCTGGGTCACTCCTGCCCCAGGTCACTGGGTCTGGGAAGGAGCTTTGGGTGTCTGCATTTGTGCCCGTGTGAGGATCTGTGGGGATCTGCTTTCTGAGTCACCCTGGCTTATGGCCATGTTTGAGTCTCTGGGACTGTCTGTATGAAGCGTGCGTGAGTGCGTGTGTGCATGTGTGCATGCCTGTCTGTCTGTCTGGGTGCCTGGGTGTGCATTTGTGGAGCTGGGATGGAGTCTCTCTCTCTCTCACTCTTTTTGAAAAGACATGTTTATTTCTATTTACTTATTTATTAGAGACATAGAGAGGGAGAGAGAGAGAATGAGTGAGAATGGGTGCGCCAGGGCCTCCAGCCACTGCAAACGAACTCCAGACGCGTGCGACCCCTTGTGCAGCTGGCTTACGTGCGACCTGGAGAATCGAACTGGGGTCCTTGGGCTTTGCAGGCAAAGCCTTAACCGCTAAGCCATCTCTCCAGCCCTCTCTCTCTTGTTATTTTTATTTTTATTTTTTTTTGATGTAGGGTCTCACTGTAGCCCAGACTAACCTGGAATTCACTCTGTAGTCTCAGGGTGGCCTTGAACTCTCAGCAATCCTCCTACCAATACCTCCTGAGTGCTGGGATTAAAGGTGTGTGCCACCACACCTGGCTTTATTTATTTATTTATTGGCATTTAGTTTTATATTTATTTATTTTTTTGGGGGGGTGATGAGAACACCAGGACCTCTAGCCACTGCAAATGAACTCCACACACATGTGCCACCATGTGCATCTGGCTTACATGGCTACTGGGAAATCAAACCTTGGGCCTTAGGCTTTGCAGGCAAGCACCTTAACATCTCGCCAGTCCCTTAATTATTTTATTTTATTTTTTCAAATTTTTTGTTTATTTTTACTTATTTATTTGAGAATGACATACACAGAGAGAAAGGCAGATAGAGAGAGAGAATGGGTGTGCCAGGACCGCCACCTGCTGCAAACTCCAGACACATGCGCTACCTTGTGCATCTGGCTTACGTGGGTCCTGGGGAATCGAGAATCGAACCGGGGTCCTTAGGCTTCACAGGCAAGCGCATAACCACTAAGCCATCTCTCCAGCCCTTATTCTTGGTTTTTTGAGGTAGTATCTCATGCTAGCCCAGGCTGACCTGGAATTCACTATGTAGTCTCAGGCTGGCCTTGAGCTCACGGTGATCCTCCTACCTCTGCTTCCCCAGTGCTGGGATTAAAGGCGTGCACCACCATGCCCGGCTCTGTTTTTTTTTTTTTTTTTTTTCCTAGACAGGGACTCTTGTATCCCAGGCTGGCTTTGAACTTGTTATGTAACCAAGGGCAGCCTTGAATATTTCCATTCTCCTGCCTCCACACCCCCCACACCAAGTTCTGTGATAACAGTTGTGCTCCACCATATCCAATTTTATGTGGTGCTGGGGTCAAACTTTTGTGCATGCTAGGCTGGTGCTCTATCTGAGCTACATGGCTTGTTTTCGTTTTGTATTATTATTATTATTATTTTTTGAGTGCTGGGCATGGTTTGTCATACCTTTAATCCTAGCACTTGGGAAGCTGAGGTAGGAGGATCACTGTGAGTTGAAGGCCATCTTGGGCTACAGAGCGAGTTCCAGATCAGCCTGGGCTACAGTAGACCCTGCCACAAAAAACAGACAGACAGACAGACAAAAATAATTTCTTTTTCTGTTTTTTTCGAGGTAGGGTCTCACTCTAGCCCAGGCTGACCACTATGGAGTCTCAGGGTGGCCTCGAACTCACGGCGATCCTCCTACCTCTGCCTCCCGAGTGCTGGGATTCAAGGCGTGCGCCACCACGCAAAGCTAAAAATAACTGTTTTTGAAACAAAATTTTACAACGTAGCCTAGACTGGCCTCAAACTCATGATCTTACTCCTCTAGTCTCCTGAGGGCTTGGATGAGGGTTGTATGCCAGTACGTTCCAGCAACATACCACCTCTTCCCTCCCTTGCCCAGGAGTGAGCCCAGGTCCTCACTAAGGCTAGGCAAGGGCTCTACCACTGAGCCACACGCCCAGCTCAACTTAGCCTTGGTGAGCCTCTGGGTTTTGTTTGTTTGTTTGTTTGGTTTAGAATGCACAAACACCAGATGCAGGTGCCACTTAGCATCCAGCTTTATGTGGGTGGGGGGGAATTGAACCAAGGCCAGCGGGCTCTGTAAGCAGGCATCTTTTAACAGCTGAGCCATCTCCCCAGCTCCCATAAGCCTCGGTTTGCCTTGCGTCTGTTCTCGTTTTCTCAACAGGAGGGAGAGCGGGCTTTCAGGGGTTAAACGGGCAGGGGCTCTGTGTGCTCCTGACACAGGCCAGGTTGGAGAACACTCACGTTGTCACCGGAAGGGTCGTCCTCGGTGCCTGCCTGGATGCCGTAGGCCAGGAAACAGAGGATGGCGCCAATCCACAAGAGGATGGAGAAACCCCCGAATAGCTGTCGGCAGAACTTGACCCATTCCGGAGTGGTGGGAGGTGGTGTGAGTGCGTTAGGTCCGTCCCGGGCCAGGATCTCCTGGGCTTTGCTGTGTGTCAGACCCTAGGGGACATAGGGCTCACATAGAACCCTCCTTGAGCAGGCCTTGGCATCCTAACACAACACCAGCATCCCTGGCGCCCAGAATACCGGGCACCAGCCCTCCTCTCTCAGACCCAGGGGTCCAGGCCCAGCCTTCCTCAGTCAGACCCAGGGGTCCAGGCCCAGCCCTCCTCCCTCAGATCCAGGGGTCCAGACCCAGCCCTCCTCCCTCAGACCCAGGGGTCCAGACCCAGCCCTCCTCCCTCAGACCCAGGGCTCCAGACCCAGCCCTCCTCCCTCAGACCCAGGGTCCAGACCCAGCCCTCCTCCCTCAGACCCAGGGCTCCAGATTTCAGCCCTCCTCCCTCAGATCCAGGGGTCCAGACCCAGCCCTCCTCCCTCAGACCCAGGGGTCCAGGCCCAGCCCCCCTCCCTCAGACCCAGGGGTCCAGACCCAGCTCTCCTCCCTCAGACCCAGGGGTCCAGACCCAGCCCCCCTCCCTCAGACCCAGGGGTCCAGGCCCAGCCCTCCTCCCTCAGACCCAGGGGTCCAGGCCCAGCCCCCCTCCCTCAGACCCAGGGGTCCAGGCCCAGCCCCCCTCCCTCAGACCCAGGGGTCCAGACCCAGCTCTCCTCCCTCAGACCCAGAGGTCCAGACCCAGCCCCCCTCCCTCAGACCCAGGGGTCCAGGCCCAGCCCTCCTCCCTCAGACCCAGGGGTCCAGGCCCAGCCCCCCTCCCTCAGACCCAGGGGTCCAGGCCCAGCCCCCCTCCCTCAGACCCAGGGGTCCAGACCCAGCCCCCCTCCCTCAGACCCAGGGGTCCAGACCCAGCCCTCCTCCCTCAGACCCAGGGGTCCAGACCCAGCCCCCCTCCCTCAGACCCAGGGGTCCAGGCCCAGCCCTCCTCCCTCAGACCCGGGCCCGCCCTGTCTGTCCCCTGAGGCCCTCACCTGCACGCAGTCGGTGTTGTACTTCCGGCAGACTTCTTCCACCGACATCTTGTGCTCTGTCTGAGGAAGGGGAGTTGGGGGAAGACGGTGAGACACAGTCTCTCTGGGCATGTGGGGCTGTCCTGGGGTGGGGCTGGCGGGGAGGCGACACTTACCATCGCCACCTCCTTCTTGAGGTCATCCAGGTCCCGGCGCTCCTTGGCCTTGCTCTTCTTGGGCGAGCCCTTGTCATCTTTCTTGTCCTGCGAGGTGGCGACACGATAGCTGTCAGAGCCACCAGACTGCGGGCGAGAAGGGGTTCCAGAGCGACACTGGCCCCGCCGGCCCCCCGCTTCCAGTCCTGGCCTGCGCCCTGCGTCTCTGCACGGGGGGCGGCTGTCTCTGCGAGGTCTCTGTGTGTCTTTCATAGTCCTGCTCTCTCTGTTAGGGTCTGGGTGTCTGTGGTTGGTCACCCCACGGGTCTGCTTCTAGGTGTCTCTAAGACTCACTCTCTCTCTCTAGCTGGCGTCTGTCTGTCTCTCCCCATGTCCGTGAGCCTCCCTCCTCCGTCTGTCCTCTGCCCCAGGCTGGCCTTGAACTCACTATGTAGCTGAGGATGACTTTCAACTACTGATCTTCCTGCCGGGGGCAGGGGCATGTGTCAGCATACCAGTTTATGGGCTGCTTGGGGACCAAATCCAGCGCTTGATGCCTGCTAGACAAGCACCTCTTTAGTCCCTTAAAAAGATTTTTGTTTTTTCTCAGTCTTGTTTTGTTTTTGGTTTTTCTTTCTTTTTTTAAAAAAAATATTTTATTTTTATTTATTTATTTGACAGAGAAATGGGGGGGAGAGAGAGAGAAAGGGAGGGAGAGAATGGGCACACCAGGGCCTCCAGCCACTGTAGACGAACTCCAGACATGTGCGCCCCCTTGTGCATCTGGCTAACGTGGGTCCTGGAGAATTGAACCAGGGTCCTTTGGCTTTGCAGGCAAACGCCTTAACCGCTAAGCTATCCCTCCAGCCCTGTTTTTGGGTTTTCGCGGTAGGGTCTCACTCTAGTCTCAGGGTGGCCTTGAACTCACAGTGATCCCCTACCTCTGCCTCCTGAGTGCTGGGTTTAAAGGCGTGTGCCACCATACCCGATTTTTTTTTTTTTTTTTGAAGTAGGGTCTTGCTATAGCTCAGGCTGACCTGGAATTCACTATGTAGTCTCAGGTGGCCTTGAACTCATGATGATCCTCCTACCTCTCCCTCTGGAGAGCTGGGATTAAAGGCGTGTGCCACCATGCTCGTTTATTATATTTTATTTTTTGAGATTGGCTCTTGTGTGTCCCAGGCTTGCCTATGCAGTAGGGAGTGACCTTGAACTCCTGATCCTCTTGCCTTTATCTGAACAGTGGGGTTATAGGCTTGTACCACCGTGGCTGGTGTATATGGTGTTAGGGACTGAACCCAGGGCTCATACATGCCAGGCAAGTGCTCTGCCAACGGAACGACACCAACTCTCTGTGTCTGTCCCTCTATCTCCTCCACTCCTTGGGATCAATGAAGCTCCCCGTTTCTATCTCTTGCTGGGTCTGTCTTGTTTTGTGTCTTAACTCTATGTCCGCCTGTCTGTCTTTACCTCCTGATCGGTCTCTCCGAGTCTGTTTCAACTCTCTTGGTTTTGGTTTTTCTCTCTCCGTCTCCTCATATCCCCGTCTCGCTCTAAATGAGTCTCTCTAAGGGTGTTTCTCATCGCAGGCCATCTTTATTCCTCTTGGTCTCTAGCTGGGCTCTCTCTCTCTCTCTCAAGGTCTCTGGTTTCTTCTGTCTGTGCCTCACACGACACCCACCTCCATCTCTCTGGATCCCTAGTCACGTCTGGCTGAGCTACTGTCATTCTGACTTCCTGGGGTCCTCCTGCCAGCCCCTAGGTGCCTGTGGGGAGCTCGGATTGTCTGCGAGGGCCGGTATCATTGGCCTCCGCACCTTCCTCTGTCTTCTGCTTTCTTTCTTTTTTTGGTTTTTTCGAGGTAGGGTCTCACTCGGGTCCAGGCTGACCTGGAATTAACTATGTAGTCTCAGGGTGGTCTCGAACTCTCGGCGATCCTCCTACCTCTGCCTCCCGAGTGCTGGGATTAAAGGTGTGCGCCACCACGCCCGGCTTTCATCTTCTGCTTTCTTGCTCTGCCATGGTGTCCCTGTTTTCATCTCCTGGCCTGCTTCCTAAGAGGTACGACTCCTGACGTCACTGTCTGCCTTGTTCTCCCCTGAACTGTCCACTCCTCACTGTCTCTCTCTCTCTCC
Organism: Dipus sagitta; assembly: GCA_036346955.1. Classification (NCBI taxonomy): domain Eukaryota; kingdom Metazoa; phylum Chordata; class Mammalia; order Rodentia; family Dipodidae; genus Dipus; species Dipus sagitta. Next base: position 73,684,362 of record CM070787.1, on the reverse strand, counting down.
TCCCACCATCTCACTCTGGGATCTTCCTCTTCTCTCTCTTTCCTCTTTGCCTGCCTGTCCCTTTCCGTCCCTGTCCCTCTGGGTGTTTTTCTCTGCCTGTCTCACTGTCTCACTCTGCACTGTTCCTCTCTCTGTATCTCTATCTCTCTCCGTGTTCTTTTTTAAAAAAATTATTTAAAAATATTTTATGTATTCATTTATTTTGAGAGAGAGATACAGAAATAGGCAGGGAGAGAGAGAAAATGGGTGCATCAGGGCCTCCAGCCACTGGAAATGAACTCCAGATGTGTGCGCCCCCTTGTGCATCCGGTTTACTTAGGTCCTGGGGTATTGAACCTGGGTCCTTTGGCTTTGCAGGCAAGCGCCTTAATGGTTAAGCCATCTCTCCAGCCCCCTCCCAATTATTTTTATTTATTTATTTATTATAGAGAGAGAGGGAGAAAGAGAGAGAATGGGTGTGCCAGGTCTCCAGCCACTGCAAACAAACTCCAGATGCAAACTCCCCCTTGTGCATCTGGCTTACGTATGACCTGGAGCATCAAACCCGGGTCCTAAGGCTTTGCAGGCATGCGCCTTAACGGGTAAGCCATCTCTCCAGCCCTCTGTCAGTGTTCTTATCCGTCTCACTCTGAGTCTTCCCCCCCTTTCTCTGTCTCTCTGCACGCCTGTCTCTCTGTGTCTCCATCTCTGCCTGACTCTGTCTCTCTCCATATATCTGTGTCATAGAGGAACAGGGGTTTGGGGACAGAAGGATGTTCTTTTACTTCTCTCTCTCTCTCTGTGTTTCTGTCTCTCACAGTCTCACTCTGGGATCTTTTTCTCTCTTTCCATTTCTCCTTATTCCTGTTTCTCTCTCTCTCTCTCTCTGACAGGGTCTTGATATACGGCTGTGACTACCTGGAACTCACTATCAAGAACAGGCTACCCTCAAGTTGCAGCGATCCTCCTGCCTGCGCCTCCTGAGTTTTGGGGTCACAGGTGTGAGATACCACTCTTAACTCTCTCTGCTTCTGTCTCCCTGTTTATCTCTGCTTCCTCCTCTGCTCTATCTGCTGCACCTCTTTGCCATGGCTCCTCCTGATTTCTCAGCCCAGTTTTTTTTTTAAACCTCTGGCCACTCTTCTGCCCCGTGGATGGCTCACGGAAAGGACTCAGTGGATCAGGGGAGAGCCCACAGCCTTCACAGTGACAGCTCGGACAAAGGCCTGGATGAGGGAAGCAGTGTGCCGTGCATGGGCATCGAGTCCTGAGGGCCGTCATGTGAACCTGACTTCTCGCTTGAGGACACTGGGAAGCACAGATTGTCATGAGCAGGGGTCTCGGGCAGGGTCAGGACGCGAGGAGCCAGCGGGAACTGGGAGCAAGGTGGATTTGGGGTGGAGAAGAGCAAGAGACAGAAGCCTTGGATCTGCTTCTCCTTCAGTGGTCTGGGCAGACGGGGGAAGAGCGGTGTCCAAGACTGGCAGGCGGCATGGGCTGAGGCCCAGGGCTTGAAGAGAGGTCTGTTGACAGATCCTGTGGGCCCAGGGCCAAGCTGGGATCCCAGGCTCAGAGCGGCTCAGCGCTAATCTCCTCGTGACCTTGTAGTGGCCTGAGTGGCCTGCTGTCTGCCCCCAGACCCAGGCTTGATTGTGGGAGTATAATGGAAGGGTCATAGCTTTGGAGGCTTGGAACTCCCCCCAAAAAAGGGGTGCACTGGGAAAGATGGGTGTTTGGCCCCCGGCCAGGCCTGCACCTGCACTGCGTCTTAGACAAGGAGGCGCAACGTTCCGGGGACAAGAAGCTGGGAAGTGGCGGAAGGGAGTGGATTTTCTCAGCCTCTGTGGATGGGGAAGACCCACGGAGAGTGGTGGGGGCAGAAAGTCGGGAGGTGAAGGTGGGGAAGTGAGCAGGTGACAGGAATGGGGACCCAAGAGAACAGAGAGATGGGGATGGGGGGGGTGGTAGGACACAACTGCCTGAACTTGAGACCCCCCCCCAAGGTGCAGCACAGGTCCCTATGAGAGCCAGAGGTGGGCTGGAGTCCAAGTCCAGAGACAGAAAGGCTCGGGGTCTAGTTCTGAAGGAGAACGGCCCCGTGGCTGGACCCCTGGATCTTTGGGAGACACAGCTACAGCCTGCATCTTGGTCTGAGAGAGGAGGGCTGGGGGCAGGACCCCTGGGACTGACGGAGGAAGGCTGGATGCCCAGGCCCCTGGCTGTCAGATCAGATCTCCCCCTTGCCCTTGCCATGACCAGACTCTCCTGGGGGTAGCTTCCATCTGTTGGCAGGGACAGCTGAGGCTTTCCCAGTAGAGGCAGGAAGCCCATATGGGCGCACTGCGGGGCGGGAGCACCTCTGGGGGCGGGGGGGGGGGACGTGTGTCTCGCTGTAGCCCGCCTCTGCCTCTTCTTGCCATTTTCCTTGCGGCCTCTTCCCTGACGCCTCGTCCCATCCCTCAGGCTGGTTTTATTTTATTTTATTTATTTATTTATTTATTTATTTATTTTTAAATTTGTTTCTGGTCTCTGTATAGGAATAGCCGCCATTCTGTCTTTTCCTCTCAGCCTCAGTTTCTCATTTTGCCTTTCAGTGTTCCTCCATGTATGCCTTTTCTCTCTCTCTCTCTCTGTCCTTTTCTCTGTCTTCCAGAGCATCTCTCCTCTGTCCATTTCTCTGTCCTTCTGGGCGCATGTGTGTGTGTGTGTGTCTCTCTCTCCCACATGGAAACCCTTTGCTTCCTCTCCTGTCCCCGTTTCTTTTCCTGAAAGCACCCCCTTTCTTCCCAAAGTCATCATTCCCTCAGTCCTGTTCCCCAATATTTACACATGCCCCCACCGCTGTTCTACTTACCTGAAAGCCATTCACTGACTCCCCTCTTTTGCCCTAATCCTCCCCTCCCATTCAGTTTTCCTTCCCATCCCCCCCTCAACCCACCCGGACCCACAGATCTGCAGCCCCATCCCCCCCCTCCATCCCTAGGCCCTTCCTCCGCCATTTTTCTCCCCCATTCCTCAGGGTCCCTTAGCCCCTTCCATCCCGACCCTTTCTCTTCATTCCGAGTTTCCCAACCACCCCACTTCCTCCCGTGGCTCCCACCGACACCCCCTCCCCTCCCACACCACCAAGGCCCCACCCCAGAGACACAGGAAAGAATCCGGGGCTTCAGCGGGGGGGATCAGGCGGTCAGCCGGGGAAGGAGACACTGCATCTGCTGGAGAGACTCGCACACAGAGAAGGAAGGACACACGGACGGGGGATGCAAGGGCACACCACAGCACGCGTGCACGCTCCCCGCCGCCGCCACCCCCATGGCACATCTGCACTCGCACACCCTTCCAGCCAGGCGCCCTGTCTGTCTGTCTGTCTGTCTGCCAGCCATCTCCCTCCGCTCTTCCCCAGTACCCCCCACCCCCCATGTCTGCTCCCCCACCTGCTAACCCCCAGATGAAGGGGTGCACACACACACATATACACCGCGGCCCCAGGCTTGGCCCCCGGAAAGCACTCCAAGAGGAGGGAGAGACAGAGGTCACCCCCGTGGCCCGCTCTCCTTACAGTCCGCTCCTTACACTGCCGGGGCACCCGAGGTGGGGGAGGGGGAGATCGGCTTCAACACCCCCCAGCCCCTGCACTAACATAGCCCTCAGACACACCCAGACGGGGTTGCAGACTTTAGGGGGGGAGGAGGGCACAGATGGCTACAGACGGGGATGCTGCCGGAGCCTGCACTCAAGCTAGCGAGCGCCCCTCTCGCTCTGCACAAGGTCAGGCGAGCATGCTAAGGGTCCCCCCCCCACTCCCCACGTCCACATGCCTCGGGGGGCCCAGCAGCACCCTCCCATCTCGACAGTCCGCCCCCCCTCATTATCACACCATCACACACTGACTGTCCCCAGAGTGTCCCCCTCCTGCACACACATGCCCAACCCGGTGTCCCCGGGACCCACAATGTCACCTGCTGGCCCCAGCACCTACCCCCATCCTGGCGGCTCGGTGGAGACGGCGGCGGTGGCCTCAGGCTTGGGCGGGTGGGGGTCGAGGGGGGGGGCGAAGAGCCTCTGCAGCGCCCCGAGCCTCGGTGGGAGCGAGCGCGCGTCCGTCCGTCCGCCCGTCCGTCGGTCGGTCCCACCGCACAGAGGCTGCGGCGACCGCCGCCTCCGCCTCCTCATATGCCCGCGCCCGCGGGGGGAGGAGGCGTCGGCCAATCGCGAGCGCCGCCGCGCTGACGGACAGCCCGGAGCCCCGCCCCCGGTACTGCAGCTGTCCTTCCCCCTCCCCCTGCCCCCTCCCCCTACCTCTTCTCTGCAAAGTGGCGCTGCCACCCAGAAGAGGTGTGTGTGTGTGTGGGGGGAGATCCGGGATAACCCCTGCAGTGGGAAGCTGGAGACCCCCCCTCGATGTGGGGAGGGGCCTCAGAGGAGGAGTCACCCCCCCTCCCCCCCTCCACGCACCCTCGCTGGGAGGAGATGGACAGCCTGGTGGAGGGGAAGCCCCAGTGAACCCTCTGCAGTAAGGCAGGGGCCCCAGAGCACCCCTTCTGCAGTGTGGGGTGATGTTTCGGCAGGAGGGGTGTTCAGTGTAGCATGGGGAAGCTGGAGGGGGACAGAAGAGACCCGAGACCACCATCCTCTCCAAACTGAGGAGTGATGCATGCAGAGGTAGTGGGAATAAATCCTCACATCCCCCCCACTCTGCCCCTGCCCCCACGACTGCTACCCCATGATACGCCCACATTGAACACCCTGGAGACACAACAGTTAGCTCCCATCATCACCCCCACAGGCTCACACCCACCCACCCCAGGGCCTTAACATCAGCAGTCCCACAACCTCCACGAAGGAGACCCCACGTAGAGCGCACACGCGCCTCTCACGCCCATCACTCCACAGCAGACTCACAATCACGGGCCTACAGGGTCATGGAGACCCTTGGCCCTCAGACCACCACCTCAAAGACTCTCGTCAGGCCCTCCTCCGCACCTGTCCCTGTGCCACGTCACATCAGGGTCCAGCCTGCGCTACCAGTGGACCAACCAGACACCTCCCCTAGCACACACAGGCCTCACATCACCTCCAGACACAGCACAGGAGTTTTGGGGAGCACGGTTGCCCGGTCACGTGCCATCACACATACTGCTTCTCAGTGTGTCCGGGCAGGAGAGAAAGCACCAAGTGCAAAGTAAGACAGATCAGCCGGGCGTGGTTGGCGCACGCCTTTAATCTCAGCACTGGGGAGGCAGAGGTAGGAGGATCACCGTGAGTTCGAGGCCACCCCGAGACTACATAGTGAATTCCAGGTCAGCCTGGGCTACAGCGAGACCCTACCTCAAAAAAAAAAAAAAAAAAAAAGAAGACAAATATCTCCGCGAATGACAGGAAATAATAAAAGGTGCACACATCCACACACGACAAAACAATTCTGGAGCAGGCTCCATCCCTCATTTCTCACACACCATATATTGCAGCACTATCATGCACACCTCTAAACATCCCCAACACCTCCACCCACACACCACACCCACGTCACAGTGAGTGTATGCACACACACACACACACACCATCAGCCTCTTTGCCGTAGCCTGAGGAGTCAGTCACCCACTCCCACCCTGATACCACTTGGCTCTGTGGGGAATGTCCTAGACACCTCTGGAGTGATGGTAAGAGGGACATCAAGAGAGAGAGAGGGAAGGAGGGAAAGAGAGAGAGAGAGAGAGAGAGAGGAGAATGTGCCCTTTGGGCTTTCTGAGAATGGGGTGTCCTTCCCACCTATGGGAGCAGAGGTGTGAGGGACACGCGTGAAGGACAGGGAGTGAGTGTACTGCATTTGGGTGGGTGGGCAACAGTTAAGGACCTGGTTGTGTAACTATGAAAGCCAGCGTGGTGAGAGACAGAAGGAGAGAGAGAGGGCCTTAGGCATGGACAAGGCCCCAGTAGGAGGAAGAGGGCTCCCCTCACTACCCACGGCCTCATCCCAGCCCTATTCTCTGACCTGTCCCCCCCCCTCGCCCCGTCGCCCCCCAATCTCTCCGGCTGTCCCTTGTTGCCGTGGTAACAGGGAGACTGACTCTGCAGCAGCAAAGGAGGCTGGGCCTGCAGACCAGGCTGTTGCCATGGAGATGAGGGAAGGAGGAGGAGCCACATCTTTTAACCCAGGTGCATTGCTCCGGGACAACCCTCCCCCCACTCCCCAGCTCTGTCCCCCTTCGAAGGAGGGAAGGATTGTCAACAACACTCGACCGGTCTTGTCCCCCCAGCACCTCGGCCTAGCGCCGCGCTGGCCCACGGACACGACAGGGTTGAAGAGGCAGGGAGAGAGCTGGGGTGATGGAGATCTAGATCCTAGGGTAATCTAGGCTTTCCCTTCTATCTTTCATCGGGGTTCACGCTGTCCCCGGGTCCCCCCCCACACACTCTCCTCCTGACACAGGCTCCCATCTCCAGACACGAGCCTGGCCAGACCCATGACAGTGCGGTTGGTTGTGCCCTCCGTGCGAGGCTCTGCGGAAGTGGGGGGGGGAGGAGAGAAAGACTGGAGAAGGTCACAGGGATGGAGGGGGACGGGAGAGCTCACTAGGAGGGACAGGCCCAGTTCAGAGCCAGAGTTAAAGACAGGCAGATGCCAGACAGGAGGAGGGATCGGCGAAGGCAGAGGTGAGAAAACAGGGAGACAGCGGCCGGAGTCCTCGGCGAATGTGACAAGAGCCAGGCAGGGGGCCGATTTGATAAAAAAAAAATTGGGTTAACTCAGACATTAAAAACCGGGGAGACTCCAACGGGAAACTCGGTGGGCAAGGAGGGCTCAGAAATGGCGGGGGCGAGGGGGGTTTTTTTAGCAAAATGCAGAGAAGAGCAACCTCGTAGTATTGGGATAGACATGGAAGAGAAACCAAAAATTATATTTCAGTCCCCTCGACTGAACCAACCCAAGGGCAAAGCCATGGATTACAGTGTGAGAGGTAATAGGGACCATGGAAAGGGGAGGGGGTGCGCGCACACACACACACACACACACACACACAAGCAGGCGGCTAAGTACAGAAGAGGCCAGGCGGTGGCTGGGGACAGGTGTGAAGGTGCCTGACGTGAGGTTGGGGGGTGTCTTGGAGGAGTGGTCCTCGGCCAGGAAACTAGGAAAGGCAGGATGGCCCTGGCGCGGTGCCCAGGCTGCTGCGAGCAAGGCGGGCTGCAGGGTGCTGAACGGACAGCTCCCTAGATTCCGCAGAGGCTGGGCCTAAGTCCATCTCTTCACCGCAGGGTCTCCATTCGCCCCTTCCTCTCCCTCCTCATGTGTATTGCCCCTTCTGCTGGACCAATCTCACCTCGCTCCTCTTTCTAGCATTCTCTCTCCAATCCGAACCCTCACCCCAGGGTCCCTTTCTTTTTTCTTTCTTTCTTTCCTTTTTTTTTTTTTTTTTTTTTTTTTGAGATACGGTTTCACTGTAGCCCAGCTTGTCCTGGAATTCACTGTACAGTCGCAGGGTGGACTCGAACTCACGACGATCCTCCCACCTCAGCCTCCGGAATGCTGGGATTAAAGGCGTGCGCCGCCGCGCCCGGCCTTTTCTTGTTTTCTTTACCACGTCTCTGTCTCTCCTCCACCCCCGCTGAATCTCTCTCTTTCTCTCTCTCTACCCTTCCGTGTCTCTCTCCTTTTTTCAGCTCGGCCTCGTTTTGGCTCTGCCTGTGTTTTGACCTTCAGTCGTCCTTCCTGGGCTGCAGTTTCCACAGAAACCTCCATCCGGGCGGAGGAGTGCTGGGATGGAAGGCAGACAGACCCACCCTTTCCCCCTGCTCAACCAGACCTACAATTCCTCCACCGCACCCCCCCCCCCAATAATTTCTTACTTCCCTTCTTGGGGGAGGGGCTGCTGGAATTCGGCAGCCACGCAGGGGCAGTCACAGAAGGTGGAAGATGGCCTCGCAGGGGTCACACACGCACCAGACCCAGAAGTCCCCCAATCACTCTGGTGCCCCCATACCTCCACCCATAGGTGCCACCCTAGGCTTTTTTTTTTTTTTTTAACTGAGAACAGCTCACTGGACCTCCCCCCACACCCCACAATCTGCTTTCTGTCTTGCCTGGTCTCCGCCCCCTCCAGATCCCTGCATATCTCCATCTGTCCCAGGGTCTCTTGTCGCAGCCTCCCCATGTCCTGAGAGAAGGTCAGCGGAGATGGGGCCAGGCTGCCGGGACCTGAACTGACCCCTTGCAGGCTGCGGACAGGACCCAAGGTGGCGAGTGTGCAACCTTGCTTGATGTTCCGGGCGGACTCCTTGGAAAGCGGGGAGGGGGGAGGAAGGGAAGGGAAGGGAAATCCAAGCACCCGAAGTCTTCCCACTCCCCAGGAAATGACACCTGGGGTGTAGATCCCCAGTTTTGGGTGGGGATTTTTTTTTTTTTTTTATTCCAACAGGGACTGAGATGTGGCAAGGCGGAGGAGGGACAGGGGCCCAACTGACCCTCTTCCCTGGGGGCGTCTCATAGAAATTCTGAGGTTTCTCCTTCTCCTCCCCCCACACACAAAGAGAGAGAGAGAGAGCGCGCGCGCACTTGCGCGCAAGGGCACCAGGGGACACCTTTCTGTCCAGAGGCCCTCCCCATCTCCAGAAGTGTGGAGGGGCTGCGGCAAGAATCTGAAGGTGTCTGAGCAGTCCCGTATTGCTGGGAATGGGGTGGGGCGTCCCACCCCTCCCTGCAGGCTGTTTGGGGAGCGAATCCCCACTATCCCCCCCCCCTTCTGTCTCTGGAGTCCTGGGCGTCCACCGACACCGGGTAGCGAGTCCATTAGAAGGCTCAGGCCGGCTCCAGAAGGCAAAACCAAGAAAAAAACTTAATCATCGCGATGTCCGTGGCGCGCCCTGGGTGGAGTGTTGGGTGTGTGTGTGTGTGTGGGGGGAGTGTGGATCCCCAAGTCCTCGTGTCCCCGGCGGGGCCAAGAGAGGAAGGGCGTCCATGTCCCCGCCCACGGTCACTCGTGCTCGGTTAACTCTCGTGGTCCGACAGGTCCGGGTCGAGGCCGGGAGGGGGGACTGGTAGCTTCGGCCGGTGTCCCCAGGCCTCGTGGGGGAACCCCGGTCCCCGAAGCCCGCAGCGCCTGGATGCGCCGGCACTCGTGGCACACGCGCACGTGCGTGCAGGGCGCCGGGAGCGCTGCGGTGGTAGCGGCGGCGGTGCGGGGTCCTCCTCCTCCTCCTCCTCCTCCGGGAGGCCCCGGGTCGTCCAGGAGGCGCTGCGGACCCCCGTGCGCCCCGCCGCCCGCGTCCCCGCCGCCCGCCGAGTACAGCTTGCCGTTGCTCAGGCGCATCTCGCGCACCGCGCGCAGGGACAGCAGCGCTCGGCTCGCTCCGCCCGGGCGCCGCCGACGGCGGGAACGGGACGTCTTGCGGCAAGACACGGCGTGGCGCAGCTCCTGCAGCATCTCCTGGCACACCGACACCTGCAGGGAGGGGGGGGGTCCCGGGGGTCATCCATCCTCCATCCGGACCCCATCTCCCTCCTTCACCTCCCTGTCTGGCTTCCACACGGCCCCCTCCTCTCTTCTCCCATCCAGATCCTCTCTCACCATCTCCCATCATCTTTCCCTGAACCTGCCCTTCCCTTTCCCAGCGTCTCTTTTCTTCTTCTTCTTCTTTTTTCTTTTTCCCAAGGTAGGGTCTCACTCTAGCCCAGGCTGACCCGGAAGTCACTATGTAGTCTCAGGGTGGCCTCGAACTCATGGAAGAGCCTCTGCCTCCCGAGTGCTGGGACTAAAGGCACTCAGCTTAGCTTCTGTTTTCTACACTAATTTTTATTTTATTGTTTTTTTTTTTTTTTTTTTTGAGAGGTAGGGTCTTGCTCTAGCCCAGGCTGACCTGGAATTCACTATGTCGTCTCAGGGTGGCCTTGAACTCATGGAAGAGCCTCTGCCTCCCGAGTGCTGGGACTAAAGGCACTCAGCTTAGCTTCTGTTTTCTACACTAATTTTTATTTTATTGTTTTTTTTTTTTTTTTTGAGAGGTAGGGTCTTGCTCTAGCCCAGGCTGACCTGGAATTCACTATGTCGTCTCAGGGTGGACTCAAACTCAAGGCGATTCTATCACCTCTGCCTCCTGAGTGCTGGGATTAAAGAGGTGTGTGCCACCATGCCTAGCACATATATAGACATGTATAAAGACAGAGATAGAGATAGATGGGGTGGGGGAAATGGGCACCTGGGATCTCCTGCTGCAGCAAAGGAACTCCAGATGTCTGTGACACTTACACTAATTTCTTAAATTTTTTTGTTTTGTTTTTGTTTTGTTTTGTTTTTCCAGGTAGGGTCTCACTCTAGCTCAGGCTGACCTGAAATTCACTCTGTAGTCTCAGGGTGGCCTTGAACTCACAGCGATCCTCCTACCTCTGCCTCCTAAATGCTGGGATTAAAGGCATGCGCCACCACGCCCGGCAAGTACTTTTATTTGTAAGGAAAGAGAAAGAAAATGAGTATGAATGGGCAGGCCGGCGTTTTTGTCACTGCAAAAAACTCAAGATGCATGCACCACTCTGTGCATCTGATCCTACATGGGTACTGGGGAATTGAACCCCCGGTTGTCAGGCTTTGCAAACAAACACCTTTAAAAGCTGAGCCACCTTGCCAGCCCTTTACTAAATTTTTTTTTTTTTTTTTGAGGTAGGGTCTTGCCCTAGCTCAGGCTGACCTGGAATTCACTATGTAGTCTCTGGGTGGCCTTGAACTCACAGCATTCCTCCTACCTCTGCCTCCCAAGTGCTGCTGGGATTAAAGGCATGCGCCACCACACCTGGTCTCTTCACTAAATTTTCTGACTGACCCTGAAATTATTGCAAGGCATGCTTAATGAGTGACTGAAACTACTCCCTCACAGCAGAGAATCAAACACATCTGCCAAGGGCTGGAGAGATGGCTGAGTGGTTAAAGGCACTTGCTTTTAAAGGCTGTCGGATTCAAATACCCAGTACCCACGTGAAGCCAGATGCACAAAGTGGTGCATGCACCTGGAGTTCATTTGCAGTGACAAGAGGCCCTGGTGCACTCAATCTCTCTCTCATGCTTTCTCTGTGCTTGCAAATAAATAAAAACATTAAAAAAAAAAAAGCCGCCCACACCTTTAATCCCAGCACTTGGGAGGCAGAGGTAGGAGGGTATCTGTGAATTCAAGGCCAGCCTGGGACTACAGAGTGAATTCCAGGTCAGGCTGGGCTAGAGTGAGACCCTACCTTGAAAAAAAAACTAAAACTTCTCGCTGGGCGTGGTGGCACTCACCTTTAATCCCAGTACTCGGGAGGCAGAGGTAGGAGGATTGCCATGAGTTTGAGGCCACCCTGAGACTATCTAGTGAGTTCCAGGTCAGCCTAGGCTAGAGCGAGACCCCACCTCTAAACAACAACAATAACAAAAAACATACACAAAAAATTCTCCTCTCTTAGTCCTCAGGTACAGAGCTTTCCTAAGAAGTGTAAGGCCTTGAGTTCCATCCCCAACAATGAAAAAAGCCCAGATATAAAATAAAATAACAAATATGTGCATGTATGTACTATGTGAGATGATGATGAATGCTTGGGAGAAAAACTGAGAGGAAAGCTGGGTGTGATGGCTCTCACCTATAGTCCCAGCACTGGTGAGGCTGAGGTAGACGGATTGCTGTGAGTTCAAGGCCAACCTGGGCTACAGAGTGAGTTCCAGGTCAGAGCTTCCTGAGCTAGAGCAAGACTATGCCTCAGGGGGGAAAAAAACAATTGGCCATCGTAATAGGAGGAAAAGAACATGATATCAAAGTAAAAGAGACTGATTGAGAAGGGGAGGGGAAAGTGTGTGGGGGGGTGAATTACCATGGGATATTGTTTACAATTATGGAAGGGGTCAATAAAAAAAATAAATGTTAAAAAAAAGAAAAAAAATTGGGGGGGATAGGTAGGAAGTGTGGTTGGAGAGTGAGGAATGCTGGATTTCTGAGACAGGGCAGTTGAGGAAGAGCTTCATGTGAGGACTGAATGAGCCGTGTGGAGGTGTGGGAGGAGGGAAGGTCCTGCGGTGGAGGGAGGGGCAGTTTGCTGGCTGGAATGGGATGTGGGAAGGGACGGAGGGGAGGAGGTCAGAGGAGCAGAGGCGGGCTTGGGAAGGCCTGGAGACTGATGCTGGTCTGTGGCTTCATTTCCCAGCAGGAGCCATTCCTGGTGTGGAGCAGAGGGTCACTGGGTTTTCATAGGATCACTGGAGTTGCACTGACAACAGACCGCAGGGGAGGTGAGGAGCCAGATCAGGAGCCCCGTGAGGAGGTTTCTGTAACAGCCCTAGCAGGTGGCAGGAGCTGAGGGAAGGGAGGAAGGCCTGGCCTTTGGGCACACTGTGAAGGCACAGCCCACAGGTGGCTGAGGGGTGCAGAAGGAGAGGAGGGAGTTGAAAGATAACCTTCTCCCTTTGGCCCGTGCAACTGGGACATCTGGTCTACCCGGGGGGGGGGATGGGCAGGAGCTCAACAGTGGACGCGTGACTTTATGCTGTACTATTAGACACCCACGTGGGGTATCAGGTAGGGGAGTGGCTGTAGTTATGAACCTTAGAGCCGGGTGTTGTGGTACATGTGGAGGCTCAGGCAGGAGGATCACTGTGAGTGGCTTGTATTGGCTATATAGTGGGTTGAAGGCCAGCCTGACTACAGAGCAAGACTTTTGTTTTCTGTTTTCTTTTCTTTTCTTTCTTTTTCTTTTTTATTGTGAAACAGAGCAAAATCTAAAACACAAGGGCTGGAGAGATGGCTCAGCAATTAAGGTGCTTGCCTGCAAAGCCTAGCGTCCTGAGTTCGATTCCCCAGTACCCAAGTAAAGCCAGATGCACAAACTGGCACATGCATCTGTTTGCAGTGGCTGGAGGATTTGGAGCCCTGTTCTCTCTGTATCTCTTCTACCTCTCTCTGCTTGCAAATAATAAATAAATAAATAAATAAATAAATAAATAGTAAGGTGGGTAGCCAGGCGTGATGGTGCACGCCTTTAATCCCAGCACTTGGGAGGTAGAGGTAGGAAGATTGCCGTGAGTTCGAGTCCAGCCTCGGACTACTGAGTGAGTTCTACGTTAGCCTGGGCTAGAGTGAGATTTTACCTCGAAGGAAAAAAAATAGGTGGCTAGTAATTGAGGAAGATACTTAACGTTGACTTCTGGCCTCCACAGCCTGTATGTGCAAACATATATGAACCACACGTGCCCACCTCACACACACACACACACACACACACACACACACCAAACCCAAACAAACAAAACTCCTCCCCCTGCCCAACAGAAAAGCAAACCTTAGGGGCTATGGCCCTCAGTCCAATATCCCACCCCTTTGGTAGTCACACAGGGTTCCTCAGAGTGACTGAGTGTGGCCAGCTCATGTGACATTTCTCTGGTGCCTTGCTCTCTCTTGGATCATTTGCTTTGAGGAACGAGAGCTGCACTGGCAGAGGGCACTTAAGCAGCCCCACAGGGAGGTCCTCCTTCGAGGAACCAAGGCCTCTCGCCAGCTGCTACTGAGTGTATGCATTATGCTTTTTATGTTTTTCTTCCTTGGGATGTTTGACATCTTAAAAATCATGCAGGTTGCTGAAAGACAGCCTCTCCCCCAATTTAGCCATTTTTTTTTTTTTTTAAGAGAGCTAAGAACCTTTCATATGAAACCAATGGTGAATCTAGTCAGACCTGGAATCCCAGGCTGAGAAAGGAGGTTTGCAAATTCAAGATGAGCCAGGGCTACAGAGAGAGTTCAAGGCCTAAACGGACAAATTAGTGAGACCCTGCCTTAGAATAAAAGTAAAAAGATGGGGCTTGGGAGATGGCTCACTTGTTTGTAAAGCCTGATGGTCCAGGTTCGATTCCCCAGTACCCATGTAAAGACAGATGCACAAAGTGGGACATGTCATGTGTGCAGTTTCTTTGCAGTGGCAGAAAGCCCTGGCATACCCCCTACACACACCCTCTTTCTCAAATAAATATATTTTTAAGAAGTAAAAAGATGGGCTGTAGAGATGGCTTAGTGGTTAAGGCACTTCTCTGAAAAGCCAAAGGACCTCTGTTCAATTCCCCAGGACCCCCGTAAGCCAGATAAAGTGGCACATGCATCTGGAGTGCATTTGCAGTGCTTGGAAGCCCTGGCATGCCCATTCTCTCTCTTTCTTTCTCTCTCTGCCTTTTCCCCTCTCTCAAATAAATAAATAAAAATAAAACTTGTATAGGAAACTCTTGAAAAAAATTTTTTTAAAAGACTGTTTTGGGCTGGAGAGATGGCTTAGAAATTAAGGCATTTGCCTGCAAAGACAAAGGATCCTGGTTCAATTCTCCAGGACCCACGTAAGCCAGATACACAAGGGGGTGCTTGCATCTGGAGTTCGTTTGCAGTGGCTGGAGGCCCTGGCACACCCATTCTCTCTCTCTCACTTTCTACCTCCTTCTCTCTCAAATAAATAAATTATATATATATATATATATATGTGTGTATATATATATATATATATATATATATATATATATATATATTTTATTTATTTATTTCAGAGAGAGAAAGAGGGAGAGAGAGGGGGAGAGAGAGAGAGAGAATGGGTGCACCAGGGCCTCCAGCTACTGCAAACGAACTCCAGATGCATGCGCCCCCTTGAGAATCTGGCTTACGTGGGTTCTGGAGAATTGAACCAGGATCCTTTGGCTTTGCAGGCAAATGCCTTAACTGCTAAGTCATCTCTCCAGCTATATATATATATATATATATATATATATATATATATATATATATATATATTTTAATATTGCTTTCTAGCCTGCCATGGTGGTGCACGCCTCTAATCCCAGCACTTGGGAGGCAGAGGTAGGAGGATCACCATGAGTTCAAAGCCACCCTGAGACAGAATTCTAGCTCAGCCTGAGCTAGAGTGAGACCCTAACTTGAAAAACAAGCAAACAAACAAAAATATTGTTTTCTTAAAAAAATAAAAACTAGAAAGGTGCTGAGTGTGTTATTCCACACCGTTAATCTCAGCACCTGGGAGGCAGGGGTAAAAGAATTACTGTGAATTCAAGGCCAGCCTGAGACTAAGTTGTGAATTCCAGGTCAGCCTGGGCTACAGAGAAATACCGTACCTTACAAAACCAAAAATACAATAAAATAATAAAAATGAGGGGGGTTGGAGAAATGGCTGAGCAGTTTAGGCACTTGCCTGAGAAGCCTAAGGACCCAAGTTTGATTCCTCAGTACCCACATAAGCCAGACGCACATGGTGCTGCATGTGTCTGCAGTTAATTTGCAGTGGCTAGAGGTCCTGGCACCCCCATTCTCTCTCTGTGTATCTGCCCCTCTCTTAAATTAATAAAATATTTGAAAAAACAAGGGCTGGAGAGATAGCACAGTGATTGAGGTGCTTGCCTACAAAGCCAAAGGACCCAAGTTGGATTCACCAGGATCCATGTAAGCCAGATGCATAAGGTGGTACATGCATCTGGAGTTTGTTTGCAGTGGCTGGAGGCCCTGGTGTACCCATTCTGTCTCTCTTTTTCTCTCATCTGCTTCTCTCTCTCTCAAAATATAAATAAATAAAAATTGAAAACAAAAGGGCTGGAGATGGCTCAGTGGTTAAGGTGCTTGCCTACAAAGCCTAAGGACCTGGGTTTGATTCTTGAGTACCCATGTTAAGCCAGATGGACAAAGTGGTGCCTGCAACCGGAGTTCATTTGCAGTGGCTGGAGGCCCTGGCATGCCCATTCTCCCTCTCTCTCTCTCTCTCTCTCTCTTTTTCTCTGTCACTCTCAAATAAATACATAAAAATAAAAACAAAAAAATTAAAAATAAATAAATAAAAAGAGAAGTTGCGAGGTATGGTGGCACATGCCTTTAATCCCAGCACTTGGGAGGGAGAGGTAGGAGGATCACTTTGAGTTCAAGGCCACCCTGAGACTACATAGTGAATTCCAGGTTAGCCTGGGCTACAGTGAGACCCTACCTCGAAAAAAAAAGAAATAACCCAGGACCCACATAAGCCAGATGCACAAGGTGGCACATGTGTCTGGAGTTTGTTTGCAGTGGCTGGAGGCCCTGGTACGCCCATTCTTTCTCTGCCCCCTCTCTGCCTCTTCCTCTCTCTCTCAAAAAATAAATAAAAATAAAATATTTAAAAAAAAGAAGTCAGGGGCTGGAGAGATGGCATAGCGGTTAAGTGCTTGCCTGTGAAGCCTGAGGACCCCAGTTAGAGGCTTGATTTCCCCAGGACCCACGTTAGCCAGATGCACAGGGGGCGCACGCGTCTGGAGTTTGTTTGCAGTGGCTGGAGGCCCTGGCGCGCCCATTCTCTCTCTGTCTATATCTGCCTCTCTCTCTCTCTCTCTCTGTCTGTCGCTTTCAAATAAATAAAAATAAACAAAAAAAATTAATAAAAAAAAAGAAGTCAAAAGAGGGCTTGAGCTCAGCAGTAGAGTGCTTGCCTAGAATCCACCAATGAGGGGCTGGGGACAGAGCACCTACATGTTATCAGAGGGACTCTGAGCAGGGCTTGGCGGTAGAGTATTTGCCTGGCATTCATAAGGCCTTGGGGTGGACCACCCCCCACGCAGAGCCCTATGGTCCAAGCCTGCCATTGTGATTCAAACTGGTCAGTCATGAACTATATATACTCTGCCCTGCCTTATTGTTTCCTGGGGAAGCTGAAGTGAACGCAGTGGATTAGCCATCCTGCTTCTTCCTTCAGACCTCCCTGACTATGGCCCTCCTCTCAGGACAGTAATAAGAATCTCCTAGGGCTGAAGAGATGGCTCAGTGGTGAAGGTGTTTGCCTGCAATGCATAAGGACCCTGATTCGATTCCTCAGTGCCCATGCAAAGCCAGATCCACAAGGTGGTGCATGCGTCCAGGGTTCATTTGCAGTAGCTGGAGGTCCTGGTGTGCTCATTTTCTCTCTCTCTCCCCCTCTGCTTGCAAATAAATAAATAAAAATATTTTATTAAAAAAGAGTCTGGGTATAAAGGGAATACAAAGGAAGGGAGGGGGTACTTAATAGGATGGTATTGTATATATGTAAGTAGAAGAATAGATTAATGGGGGTGAAAAGGCCTAAGTGAGGTCAGGGGAAGAGATTGAGTAAAGGAAAAGTGGAGGGAGGGCTAACCAAAATCTCAGAGGATATAAATAAGTCATATGGAAACCTACTTTTTGGACAATGGAACACTCAGGAGCCATAGATTGTTATTAGAAAAATTTCAGTGCCAGGGATGGGATACCTTCCAGTGAGTTGTTGGCCAGGGAGGTCCCTGATGCCCCAAAACATTACAGGCCATTTCCAAGGCCCTTGGTTTTCCACCAGGAATACATGGTAAGACCCTCTTGCTGAAGACTCCACATACTTGGGCTGCAAGGCCACTGAGAAATCCTGCTGGAGCTGAGCTGAAAACCTCCTCCATGTAGACCAGCTGACAGAAAGCTGGAAGAAGCCATTCTGCATGCAGTTCCATGGGAAAGAGAGAAATCACCAGTGAAGATACTCAACAGTGGACACTGCAAGCCTTATATTTGGCCAGCCAGGCCAAATGAGCTAACGGGTGCAATAGCGGCACGTCTGTCATGGTGGAAACCAACTGCCCTCTAATTGGACTGGAGGCCCACTCCATGGGAGGGAATACATCGCTGATACTGAAAACCTACAACAGGGGTAGTCATGAGCCCTAGGGGTGTAACATCTGCTGATGTCAGGTTAAATGTATATATTATGCTTATCAAACTGCTCAGTAAGCACTTCTTTTATGCTTATGCCCATATATTAATGTCACTCTCACTTTTGGTTAGAGAAGCTTCTCTTTTCAGATGGCAGTGACCTTGGGATGACTCAGAAGGCATCATGGTGCTGAGAAGAAGTGACAGAGGAGTGCTCAGCACTGAAATATCTCTATCACAGCTTCCAAAGCTCAGGATGGAAGAGGTGGTGGAAAGAAAGTTAAGAGCCAAAGGAAGGGTAGGACTCCTTACAACGTGTTCCTTCAGGCACAAAATGGCCTGGATATCCATGACCTCACAGTGTCTGACACTTCCTTCACATACCATCATAATAGGAGGAAAACATGATAACATCAAAATAAAAGAGAGACTGATTGAAAGGGGGAGGAGATATGATGGAGAGTGGAGTTTCAAAGGGGAAAGCGGGGGGAGGGAGGGCATTACCATGGGTTATTGTGTACAATTATGGAAGTTGTCAATAAAAAAATAAATTAAAAAATAAAAATAAGAGCCTGGGTCTGAGTTCCCTGTGCGGTCAGTGTGAGGGCGGGCGCGGCGGTCTGCAATGGGAACTGGACTTGAGGAGATAAACGACCCAGCGCACTCCATCCTGGCCCCAGCTGAAACCGCAGAGGAATTGTGGAAATGAGCAAGAACGCTGCTCTCTCAGTTAAGCTGATATCAGCACAAGGGTGACGGAGAAAGATTCTGAGGACACTCAACACCGACCAAACCAGACATCTGGATGTTCCTAAGTGCCCATCACTGAAGTAGACTTAAAATGCTCCCAGAATGGCTCTAGGAATCTTGTGGAAGAGGGGGTGGAAAGATTGTTAGAACCACAAATTGGGACATTTTGCACAGAGACATTGCATCTCCCCCATAACTGACTGCTGCCCCTGTAATGCACGACCCACAATACCCATGGGGTTGACCTGCATCCCCAGTGAGGAAGGCCTCTTCAGAAAAGGGGCATGAAGGAGGGAAAGGATGTACCAACATGTGTTGTTTACATACAGAATGTGTCCATATCTAGCCGGGCGCAGTGGTGCACGCCTTTAATCTCAGCACTCGGGAGGCAGAGGTAAGAGGATCTCCGTGAGTTCAAGGCCATCCTGAGACTACATAGTGAATTCCAGGTCAGCCTGGGCTAGAGCAAGACCCTACCTCCTAAATGAAATGAAATAAAATAAAATAAAATAAAATAAAATATAAATTAAATTTTACAAAAAGCCGGGCATGGTGGTGCATACCTTTAATCCCAGCACTTGGGAGGCAGAGGCAGGAGAATCGCCATGAGTTCATGGCCAGCCTGAGACTACATAGTGAATTCCAGGTCAGCCTGGACTAGACTGAAATCCTGCCTAAAAAAAAAAAAAAAAAAATCCAGGTGTGAATTCCAGGTCAGCCTGAGCTAGAGTGAGACCCTACCTTGGGGGGAGGGGGGGATGTGGATTGAGCTGAGCTGGGGAGATGGCTCATCTGTTAAAGGCGCTTATTTGGAAAGCCTGCCACCCCAGGTTTGATTCCCCAGTACCCATATAAAGCTAGATGAATAAAATGGCACATGCAACTGGAATTCATCTGCAGCAGCAAGATGCCCTGGTGTATCCATACTTTCTTTCTCCCTCTCTACTTGAAAATCAGCAAATTAAATTTTAAAATTGAAAAAGAAAAGATGGGGCTGGAAAGATGGCTTAGTGGGTAAGGCACTTGCCTGCGAAGCCTAAGGACCCATGTTCGACTCTCCAGGTCCCACGTAAGCCAGACACACAAGGTGATGCAAGTGTACAAGGCTGCACATGTACACAAGGTGGCACACGCGTCTGGAGTTCAATTGCAATGGCTGGAGGCCCTGGTGTGCCAATTCCCTCTCTCTCTCTCATTAAAAAAAAAAATACAAAAAAGAAAAAGGAAAAAGGTGGGCTGGAGTGGGGCCAAGAGTAAGTATGGCAGGTGGGGAAATGAGGTCAGGAGAAACTTCTCTGTCTGTGTCTTTGTTTTTGCTTTGAAACAGGTTCTTAATATTTCTTTTTCTTTTCGTTTATTAGAGTGAGAGAATGAGCGCACCAGGGCCTCCAGCAGCTGCAAACAAACTCCAGACGTGTGCGCCACCTTGTGTATCTGGCTTATGTGGGACCTGGAGAATGAAACCTGGGTCCCTAGGTTTCACAGGCAAGTGCCTTAACCGCTAAGCCATCTCGTTAGCCCTGAAACAGATTCTCATGTAGCCCAGGCTGTCCTCAAACTCACTATGTAGCTAGCCGAGGATGACCCTGAACTTCTCCTCCTGCCTCCGACTCCTGAGTGCTGGGATCACGGGCACGCATCACCACACCAGTCTATGCGGCACTGGGGATCAAACCCAGTGCTTCCTGAATGTTAGCGGCCAAGCACTCTACCAGCTGAACCACCTCTCCAGCCCCAGGAGTAGGCGCTTTTAAGGCAGGAAGAACCTATCCGCCTGCTGCTGGCTGACTCAGTGAAGACAGCTTATATGCAGTGCAAGGGGAAGAGCGAGAAGCGCTGGAGGGGGTTCTAGGGAAGGTGAGGGCAACCTGGACACAGGTGGAGGGTAGCTCCACGGCAGGAAAGAGGCCCCTGGTCAACGCCGTGTCGGGATGTGGGGTGGGCTCCAGTGGGTGGGAGTGAGGGCTTGAGGATGGAGGCTTAGGGAGGGAGAGAGGGATCTAGGCTGAGAGAGCAGGAATGGGGCTGGGAATGGGGGGCTCTGCCTGGCAGCAGGCAGGGGGTCCTGGGGACACACCGCTGATGCTGACGACAGCATGACACTGGCCAGCAAGTTTAGGTCCCACTGCTTCTGTTTCTCCATTTATTTATTTATTTATTTAATTTATTTGAGGTAGGGTCTCACTCTAGCCCAGGCTGACCTGGAATTCACTGTGTAGTCTCAGGTTGGCCTCGGACTCACAGCGATCCTCTTCACCTCTTGTTTTATTTTTATTTATCTTATTCATTTATTAATTAGCAAAAGAGTCCGAGACGGACGGAGAGAGACAGACAGAGAGTGCCTCTAAGCCACTCAGACTCCACACTCATGCGCCACCATGCGCAGCTGGCTTACAGGGGTTCTGGGGAATTGAACCTGGGTCCTTAGGTTTCGCAGGCAAGTGCCTTAACCTCTGAGACATCTCTCCAACCCTTATCTTTATTTTTATGAGAGAGCAGAAGAGTGAAAGGAAGAGAGAGAGAATCGGCACGCCAGGACCTCTAGCTACTGAAATCACACTCCAGATGTGTGCACACCTTGTGTGCACGTGTGACCTTGCACAAGCGTCACCTTGTGTGTCTAGTTTATGTGGGATCCGGAGAGCTGACCATGGGTCTTTTGGCTTTGCAGACAAGTGCCTTAACTGCTAAGCCATATCTCCAGCCCTGTTTTTTTTTTTTTTTTTTCCCGAGGTAGGGTCTCACTCTGGCTCAGGCTGACCTGGAATTCACTATGTAGTCTCAGGGTGGCCTCGAAGTCTTGGTGATCCTCCCACCTCTGCCTCCCAAGTGTTGGGATTAAAGGCGTGCACCACGCCTGGCTTTTTTTTTTTTTTTCTTTGAGGTAAGGTCTCAGTCCCTGGCTGACCTGGAACTCACTCTGTAGTCCAGACTTGGCCTTGAACTCATAGTGATCCTTCTCCCTCTAACTCTTGAGCTGGGATTAAAGGAATATACCACCATGCCCCTCTTCTCTCTCTCTCTCCTCTCTTCTCCCTCTCCCTCTTCTCTTTCTCAACAATACTATGTCTAACACAACCCAAGCTGGCTTCAAATTCTATGTAAAAGAGGATGACCCTGAACTTTTGATCCTCTTGTTTGGCGTGCTGGAGTGCTAGGGTTACAGGTATGTACCACCACACCTTTTTTTTTTTCCCTTGAGGTAGGGTCTCACGCTAGCTCAGGCTGACCTGGAATTCACTATGTAGTCTCAGAGTGGTTTCGAACCCTCGGCGATCCTCCTACCTCTGCCTCCCAAGCACTGGGATTAAAGACGTGCGCCACCACGCCCGTCTTTTTTATAAAAAATATATTTTATTTATTTATTTGAAAGACAGAAAAAGGGAAAGACAGAGAAAGAGAGAGAGAATGGGCACATCAGGTCCTCCAGCCACTGCAAAGGAACTCCAGATGCATACGCTCCCTTATGCATCTGGCTTATGTGGGTCCTAGAGAATCGAACCAGGATCCTTTGGCTTTGCAGGCAAACAAGCGTCTTAACTGCTAAGCCGTCTCTCCAGCCCCCACCCCTTTTTAAAAAAACTATTTTTATTATTTACAAACCAACAGAGGTAGAGAAAGAAGGATGAAAGACAGAAATAGAGAGAGAGAGACACAGAGAGGGAAGGAGAGAATGGGCACACCAGGGCCTCCAGGTGCCCCAAATGAACTCCAGATGCGTGTATCACTTAATGCATCTGGCTTTACATGGGTCCTGGAGAATTGAATCCCGGTCGTTAGTCTTTGTATGCAAGTACATTAACAGCCATCTCTCCAGCTCCGTGGATCTTTTTTATAAATATTTTTAAATTTTTATTTATTTATTTATTTGTTTGCAAGCAGAGAGAGAGATAGGAGATAGACAGAGAGAGAATGGGCATGCCAGGGCCTCCAGCCACTGCAAAGGAACTCCAGACACATGTGTCCCCTTATGCATCTGGCTTACACGGGTCCTGGGGAATGGAACCTGGGTCCTTTGGCTTTGCAGGCAAGTGACTTAACCACTAAGCCATCTCTCCAGACCCTTTTCAAATGTTTTTGTTTATTTATTTGTAAGCACAGAGAGACAGAGAGAATACGGGTGCACAAATGCTATGAACAAACTCCAGACGCATGTGCCGCTTTGTGCATCTGGCTTTACACGGGTACTGGGGACTTGGACCTGGGTCGTTAGGCTTTGCAGGCAAGCGCTTTATCTGCTGAGCCATCTCTCCGGCTCCTTTCCTTAACCAGGAGTCTCTCAGATCCTTTCTCCCTTCAGCTTCCCCAGGCCCTCTTTGGGGGAGCGGGGGGGGGGGGGGGGGAGAGGTCCCACCACCCAACATTTTTGCAACCCCCCCCCCACATGCCACAAACTTGACTCAACTCGAGGCCCGCCCCCTCCCCCTCCCCCCCCCCCAGCCCCACCGCACCCCCACCTGTGCTCGGCCTCCTCACCTCCTCGGACTCTGCTGACCTCCGCGTGGACCAGATGAACTCCATGACCGCCACGAAGACGGCGATGATGAGGCCGCAGATGAGCACGACAAAGATGCCGCCGATGTTCTCCATGCCCAAACCTGGGGGCGGGGACAGCGGCGGGGTGGGAGCTGTGTGGGTGCGGGGCCAAGGACGACGCCCACGCCGGGGGGGGGGTGGTGCCGGGGAGGGGGGGTCGGCTGACCTTTAGCTCGGTGGTCTTCCTCCTTGGGGCAGCGGCCGCCCTCCCACCACTTGCGTTTCAGGATCTCCAGCCGGTTGTTCTCTTGGAGCTGCAGGATGGCCAAGGTGATCTCATCGCGGAACGGGGAGCCTGGCGGGGGCGCGGGGAGGGCATTCCTCGTGGGCTGGGGGGGCCACCAGCAGCCTCCAACCCCACCAGCCCTCACCACGGGCTCCCCGGCCCTGCAGCCTCACGCCCAGGCTCTTCACACAACAGCCAGATGCATTTAGGGGGACGGTTAGACCCTGGCCCACTGGCCTGTCACTCTTAGTGTTGTCTTTTTTTTTTTTTTTTGGTTTTTCGAGGTAGGGTCTTACTCTAGCTCAGGCTGACCTGGAATTCACTATGAAGTCTCAGGGTGGCCTTGAACTCATGGCAATCCTCCTACCTCTGCCTCCCAAGTGCTGGGATTAAAGGCGTGTGCCACCACGCCCGGCGTTGTCTTTTTTTATTTATTTATTTATTTATTTATTAGAGACAGAGAGAGTGACAATGGGCGAGCCAGGGCCTCTGGCCACTGAGAACAAACTCCAGACTCATGCATCATCTGGCTTAAGTGGGACCTGGAGAATCAAACCTGGGTCCTTAGGCTTTGAAGGCAAGCTACTCATCTCTCCAGTCCCCAGTCTTTTTGTTTTGTTTTTTGAGGCAGGGGTCTCGCTCTAGCTCAGGCTGACCTGGAATTCACTATGTAGTCTCAGGGTGGCCACGAACTCACGGCGATCCTCCTACCTCTGCCACCCGAGTGCTGGGATTAAAGCATGCGCCAACATGCCCCTCTGTTGTCCTTTTTTTAAAAAAAAAATATATATATATATATATTTCTGTTTATTTATTTGAGAGCAAGAGAAAGACGGAGGAAGGGAGGGAGAGAAATAGAGAGATGAGAGAGAATGGGCGTGCCAGGGCCTCCAGCTGCTTAAGAGGAACTTCGGACGCGTGCAGCACCGTGTGCATCTGGCTTGTGTGGGTTCTGGGGAATCAAACCTGGGTCTGTAGGCTTTGCAGGCAAGTGCCTTAACCACTAAGGTCCCTGTCACTCTTAGACTCCCCTGTCCAGGGCTCTCTTAGCTTCCACCACAAATGCCCTTCTAAGCAGGTTCCACATTAAGACCTTCGTGTCCGCCCAGAACGTCCCTTCCCTGACTGCACTCAGGCTGCATCCTCACCGGGACATCCTGGCCACCTTCCTTAACACAGCAGCAGCTCCTCCACCCACTCCCAGTCAGCTTCCACCCTGAAACTTGCACCATAACATCAGAACTTGCATCACGGCCGCCAGGCTATGCGGTCCGTCCCTCCGTGCGGCACCCACTCCAGTGTCTAGGGCTGGGCCTGACTCCTGGGAGGACATGGGACAAGTCTGCTACATGAAGGGACTCCCCTTATCTCCTCACATCCTCCCCTCTCTGAACCCCTTCGCTCCTCACCCTCACATAGTCTCCTCAGGCCTGAAACATGCTGTTCTGTACTCATTTTATGTATTAAAATATTTTTGGGGGGGGGGGCAGGCGTGATGGCGCACGCGTGTAATCCCAGCATTCAGGAGGCAGAGGTAGGAGGATCGCCGTGAGTTCGAGGCCACCCTGAGACTACAGAGTGAATTCCAGGTCAGCCTGGGCTAGAGTGAAACCCTACCTCAAAAAAAAAAAAAAAAAAAAGAATTTCTTGGACTGGAGAGATGGCCTAGTTTGGCTAAGGTGTTTTTCCTGCAAAGCCAAGGACCCAAGTTTGATTACCCAGTTTCCCAGGTAAGGCAGCTACACAAGGCGCTGCACGCATCTGAAGTTCGTTTGCAGTGGCTGGGTACCTGCGGTGCCCATTCTCTCTCTCTCTCTCTCTCTCTCTAATATGTATTTCTTGAGCACGCCATGGAGTAAAGAGGTGATGAGTGGGGTGACTGACACTTATCAGACATCTAAATGTGTCAGACCATGCCAGACCTGCTCGAGTCCCCCCATGACCCTGTGAGACAGACATCACAATGTTCAGAGACAAACTGGTGGTCGGGTCTGCAGTTCTGGGCCCTTTAAAAACATGTCCTGAAGTATAAATGGGTCCTCCCTCCCCCCTCTCATTCCTTTCTATATTTTCTTTCTCTTTCTTTTTTACTTTATTTGTTTTTCGAGGCAGGGTCTCACGCTAGCCCAAGTTGACCTGGAATTCACTCTGTAGTCTCAGGGTGGCCTCGAACTCACGGTGATACTCCTACCTCTGCCTCCCGAGTGCTGGGATTAAAGACGTGTGCCACCACGCCTGGCTTCTTTTTCTTTTTCAATATTTTTACTCATTTATTTATTTATTTATTTATTATTTATTGGTTTTTCTTTGGTTTTTCGAGGTAGGGTCTCACTCTAGCTCAGGCTGACCTGGAATTCACTATGGAGTCTCAGGGTGGCCTCGAACTCATGGCGATCCTCCTACCTCTGCCTCCCGAGTGCTGGGATTAAAGGCGTGCGCCACCATGCCCGGCTTTTTTACTCATTTATTTGCAAGCAGAGACACATAGAGAGAGGAGGGAGAGAGAGAGAGAGAGTGGACGCACCAGGGTCTCCAGCCACTGCAAATGAACTCCAGACGCGTGTGCCACTCTAAGCATCTGTCCGTATGTGGGTACTGGGGAATCCAACCCAGGCTGTTAGGTGTTGCAGGCAGGTGCCTTCACCACTGACCTATCCCTCCAGCCCCTTCTTTTTCTTTTTATTTGAGGCAGGGTGTCATGTAGCCCAGGGTGGCCTCAAACTTGCTGTGTAGCTGAGGATGACCTTGAACTCCTGATCCTCCTGCCCCTACCACCCAATTGCTGGGATTACAAGCATGCACCAGTATGTCCCAGGAATGCAAGGCTGGGCATGGAACCCAGAGCCTTGTGCGTGCCACGCAAGCACGCAGTTATACCATCAGCTCTTCCTGCATTTTCTGGGCCCTTGCTGTGAGTCAGGCTATAAACGTGGTGCAGAAAATACGAAACAAGTTTAACCAAGTCCTAAAATAATAATAATAACAATAACAACTAAGTCCTGCTCCCCCAAGGGGAAGGGGGAGGTGACAAGGCTCATGGCCCACGTGTACATGCAGACTTGCACGGGATTCTCCCCAGAGGTTCCGTGAGTTTGGACTCGGTTGGTCCCTAGGTCTGTTTCGGCGCATAGCCAAGAAGCCGCACTCAGAGAGGGCACACGCCCATGTTGGGTCTCGGATGCCACGTTTCACACCTAGCCACACCCCTTACCCAGCGGCATGCCGATGCCATAGCCCTTGGTGTCGAGGAGACCCCCGATCTGGGTGAGGTTACAGTTCAGGCGCCGGTGGTACTCGTTCATGGTGGACTCCAGCAGGAAGGCGTAGCGGGAGTTGAGCACTCGGGCGATGCCCTCCTCCGTGCTCTTCACAAACACGCTGGGCTGCTTGGACTGCATGTAGTTCCACATCCGTTGGTACGTCTGGTACCGTGAGTTCTGGGGAGAGAAAATGCAAGGGAAGACAGGTGAGGGCCTCTCTCTGTCCCTCCCTCCCTCCCCAGCCTGGCTCCCTGTCCTCCAGAAGTCTCCCCTAACCAAAGAACAAAGGAGAGGAGGGCAAGGAAGAGGGCGCAGACACATGAACAGACCAAGGCCAGGCCCACGTCACGACCTCACTCATTCCTTATGGCCCTCCAGCCCCTCCCGGGGAGGTTTGCCTCCCCGCCTTCTTTGGAGACGCTGCTCCCCTGCCAGAGCGTTGACCCAACTCCAGCCTTTCCTGGACTTGGTGGTGTGATCTGGCCTGGCTCAGAAGGAACACGCAGGGTGCCCTTAAAGTGCCCACCCTGAACCCTTTCCTCGGGGCTTTCCCTCCCTTCCCAGAATGACACGGGACAACTTCTTCAACCTTGAAACTCTTCCTCGCCTTCACTGACTCACAATTATTGTCATCTGCTCCAGGCTCCTCCTTGAGGACACTTGATCCCTACTGCCCAACGCTGACACAACATGAAAACCCCCATCTACCTCTCCGCTCCGATTCCCTGGGTGAAGTTTTTTATAATTAATATTATTTTAAAACATCTTTTAAAATCGTTTTAATTTGTTTATTTATTAGATACAGAGGGAGAGAGAGAATGGGCACTCCAGGGCCTCTAGCCACTGCAAACGAACTCCAGATACATGCGCCCCCTTGTGCAGCTGGCTAACGTGGGACCTGGAGAATTGAACCTGGGTCCTTAGGCTTCAATGGTAAGTGCCTTAACCATTAAGCCATCTCTCCAGCCCTATTAATTATTTTTAGTTTTTCAAGGTAGGGTCTTGCTCTAGCCCAGGCTGACCTGGAATTCACTATGTAGTCTCAGGGTGTCCTCGAACTTATGGTGATCCTCCTACCTTTGCCTCCTAAATTCTGGGGATTAAAGGCGTGCGGCTCCTAGGTGAAGTGTTAGACAAAGAGCAGGATGCCCCAGAGGAGCACAGGTGTGTCTTCCGTTCCTTGAATTCCAAGTTCTGACTGATGGGCAGACCTTCCAGCCCAGGAGGCTCCGCCCAGCCCCACCCAGAGTTGCTACACAGGCCATCTGCTCCTACCAAGCCCGGGAGAGTCTGGGGATACCGCACCTGGAAGAAGGTCATGGTGGATCCGGCGTGGATGGTGCCGTACTCGATGTTGGTCTGATCTGCCAGGTCATCGGCCGACTCCACAGGGACCTCCATGCGCTGCACCGTGAGGAAGGCGGCCAGATTGGCCGTGTAGGAGGAGATGATGATGAGGGTGAAGGCCCACCTGAGAGGGAGGAATAGCTACTGGCTGGAGCCATCTCTTCATCTTGATTTTGACCTGTGAACATCCTAACTCAAAAACTCAGTGGGCTGGGCGTGGTGGAGCACGTCTTTAATCCCAGCATTCGGTTGGGAGAGGTAGGAGGATCACCGTGAGTTCGAGGCCACCCTGGGACTACAGAGTGAACTCCAGGTCAGCCTGGGCTAGCATGAGACCAACTCAAACAAACAAACAAATAATAATAATAATAATAATAATAACAACAACAGAGGTCAGGAGTGTGGATTCTGGAGCCAGACTCCCAGGGATTTTACTATAGCTTGCAGAGACGTCCACTTCCAGGTATAAGAGAGTGGGACTGGTCTCAAGATAACCCTCTGGCTATTTGTGTAAAGAAAACTGGACAGAATACAGACAGACAACCTTTTGAAATCCTGGAGATTGAATCTAGGGGCTTGGCCTGTCCTAGACAAGCATACTGTCAGTGAGCCACGCCCCCAGCCCCTCACTGTGGGTTCTAGACAAGTGCTCTACCCCTGAGCCACGGCCCCAGCCCCTCACTGTGGACTCTAGACAAGTGCTCTACCTCTGAGTCACGACCCCAGCCCCTCACTGTGGATCCTAGACAAGTGCTCTACCTCTGAGCCACGCCCCCAGCCCCTCACTGTGGGTTCTAGACAAGTGCTCTACCTCTGAGCCACGCCCCCAGCCCCTCACTGTGGACTCTAGACAAGTGCTTTACCTCTGAGCCATGTCCCCAGCCCCTCACTGTGGACTCTAGACAAGTGCTCTACCTCTGAGCCACGCCCCCCGCCCCTCACTGTGGATTCTAGACAAGTGCTCTACCTCTGAGCCACGCCCCCAGCCCCTCAGTGTGGATTCTAGACAAATGCTCTAACTCTGAGCCACGCCCCCAGCCCCTCACTGTGGATCCTAGACAAGTGCTCTACCTCTGAGCCACGCCCCAGCCCCTTAGTGTGGATTCTAGACAAGTGCTCTACCTCTGAGCCACGCCCCCAGCCCCTCACTGTGGGTTCTAGACAAGTGCTCTACCTCTGAGCCATGCCCCCAGCCCCTAACTGAGGCAGGAAAATCAGTAGTTTGAGGTCAACCTAGGCAACATACTGAGGTCCTATCTGAAAATGAAATAGACAGGTCTCCTGAGCCCAGTGGTAGAGTGTTTACCTTAGCACATGTCAAACCGTGAGTTCAGTCCCTAATCACACACATGCACACATACCAACAAAAAAGCAGGGTATGGTGGTGCATGCCTCTAACCCCAGCACTTTGGAGGCAAAGGTAGGAGAAGCGCTGTGAATTCAAGGCCACCCTGAGACTACATAGTGAATTCCCAGTCAGCCTGAGCTAGAGTGAGACCCTACCTCAAAGAAACAAACAAACAACAAAAAAAAATTAAACCATCACTCCCAACTTGGAAATGTTGGTTCACCGCTGTAATCCCTGTATCAGGAGGCAGACAAGAGAATGCCCACAAAACTAAGGTCAGCCTGATCTATGTAGCAAGTTTGAAGCCAGGAATGCCTATATAGTGAGACCTGTCTCAAAAAACAAACACAGGGGGCTGGAGAGATGGCTTAGTGGTTAAGCACTTGCCTGTGAAGACTAAGGATCCCGGTTCGAGGCTCGATTCCCCAGGACCCACGTAAGCCAGATGCACAAGGGGGGCGCATGCGTCTGGAGCTCGTTTGCAGTGGCTAGAGGCCCTGATGTGCCCATTCTCTCTCTCTCTCTCTCTCTCTTTCTCTGCCTCTTTCTGTCTGTCGCTCTCAAATAAATAAATAAAAATAAAAGTTAAAAAAAAAAACAGTAACACAAAAATCCAGCTATTGTAGCATGCCTGTAATCCAAGCATTGAGGATGCTAAGATGAGAGGGTGGTAAGTTCAAGTCCAGACTGCAAAGCAAGACCCTGTTTTAAAATTTTATTTAGAGCCAGGTGTGGTGGCACATGCCTTTAATCCCAGCACTCGGGAGGCAGAGGTTCGAGGCCACCCTGAGACGACCTAGTGAATTCCAGGTCAGCCTGAGTTAGAGTGAGATCCTACCTCAAAAACAAAACAAAACAAAAAAGGGCTGGAGAGATGGCTTAGTGGTTAAGCGCTTGCCTTTGAAGCCTAAGGACCCCAGTTCGAGGCTCGATTCCCCAGGACCCACGTTAGCCAGATGCACAAGGTGGCACATACATCTGGAGTTCGTTTGCAGTGGCTGGAGGGCCTGATGCGCCCATTCTCTCTCCCTCTCCCTCTTTCTCTCTCTGTCTGTCACTGTCAAATAAATAAGTAAATAATAATAATAATGATAATAATAAAACAAAAAAAGTTTAAAAAATGATTAAAAATTTTTTATTTAGGGGACTGGAGAGATGGCTCAGCAGTTAAAGTGCTTGCCTGCAAAACCTAAGGACCCATGTTTGATTCCTCAGTGCCCATGTAAAGCCAGATGCACAGATTGGCGCATATACCTGAACTTTGCTTGCAGTGGCTTGAGGCCCTGGCATGCCCGTTCTCACTCTTCCTCTCTTTGAAAATCAATAAATAACATATATTAAAATCTTGTTTATAGCTGGCCGTGGTGGCGCACGCCTTTAATCCCAGCACTCGGGAGGCAGAGGTAGGAGGATTGCCATGAGTTCGAGGCCACCCTGAGACTACATAGTGAATTCCAGGTCAGCCTGGGCTAGAGTGAGACCCTACCTCTAAACACACACACACGCACATGCACACACAGTAAAACAATAATACAGGGTGGGCAGATGGTACATCTCGCAAGCCCCAGAAATCAAAAAGCTGTAATCGAGCAAAGCTAACTTTGAAACAACCAATGATGCCACTGACGACAGGCTTAGAAAATATTTGTGTACCTATGGGCTGCGGAGATGGCTTGGCGGTTAAGGCGTTTGCCTGCAAAGCCAAAGGACCCAGGTTCGATTCCCCAGGACCCACGTAAGCCAGATGCACAAGGTGGTGCATGTGTCTGGAGTTCGTTTGCTGTGGCTGGAGGCCCTGGAGGGCCCATTCTCTCTCTCTCTCTCTCTCACACACATATAAATAAATAAAATAAAAGTATTAAAAAATATTTGTGTACCTAATTACAGAGCTTCAAATTTCATCAAGCAAAAATTCATAGATGGGTTGGGGACACAATTTCTGTACTGCAAGGCATCTCTTAGGCCAAGGCTTCAAATCCTCCCATGTTCCTCCTGCAAATCAGTTCCAAAAGGCCTAAAGCCACACAGATGGGTTTCCAGCATCAACAATCCCATTTCTTGGTACCAGTTTTACCATAGTCAGCTTCATGTTGCTGGCAGAATATACCCGACCAAAAGCAGTTCTTTTTTTTGAGAGAGAGAGAGAAAGGGAGAGGAAGAATTGGCACGCCAGGGCCTCAGCCACTGCAATTGAACTCCAGACGCTTGCAGCACCTAGTGGGCACGTGCGACCTTGCGCTTGCCTCACCTTTGTGTGTCTGGCTTACGTGGGATCTGGAGAGTCGAACATGGGTCCCTAGGCTTCACATGCAAGTGCCTTAACCTCTAAGCCATCTCTGCAGCCCATCAAAAGCAGTTTTTGGAGGAAAGCATTTTAGTTTGGCTTACAGACTCAAGGGGAAGCTCCACGATGACAGGGGAAAACATGGCATGAACAGAGGCTGGGCATCACCTCCTGGCCAACCTCAGGTGGACAACAGCAGCAGGCCAGACACAATTTCTCCACAATCACAGATGGACACCCCCTTCTCACGTAGACAGAAAATCCCTATGGATGTCAAAGCGGAGGGTAACACCATCAACCCACTGGCCCTGGCTGACACTTCCAGGACACTTCAACCTACCAACAGCCGAATATATCTCCAATATGAGCACACCGGGGACACGTCCCCTGCACACGCCATATGCAGGGCCATAAACAAGTCTCAATAAATGTAAAAGGATTAAAGACCTACTGAGAATGTTCTCTGACCACAATGGAACTGAATTAGAAATCAATAGAAAGAGCTGTGGAAAATCCCCAAGTCCTGCCTCTACCACCACCTAGCTGTGTGACCTTGAGGCTCTGCTCCTGTCCTCACTTGAGAGGTACAGCCGCTGGCTCTTCCTCCGGGGTTTTGTGGAGAGAGTGAACGGGGCAGACAGAATGCGCCATGCCAGTGTGGGTTTCACAGCCTGACTCAGGGAAGAGACACCCTTGAAGCCGGCTGTGGGAACCCAGGGCAGCCATTCCTCATCCTGGTCCCTTCTGTCCTCCCTCCTAGGAAATAAGAGACCTCAGACTCTGGAGATCACAGATCCAAGGGCCCTGGGTACAGAGAGAAGAGGCTGAGGGGACCTCCCAGGACCCCCACCCACTCTCCAGCCCGCAACATACGTATTGTGTCGGGTGCTGGGGTCGGGACGGGGCAGGGGCTTGATGCGGGGGTGAATCATGCAACCTGCTGCAAACGAAGCCCAACCCTGACCCAAGAAGACCCACGTGGAGATTTGATTCAGGTGTCCCCCCATAAACTTAGTTGTTCTATGCTAGGTCCCCAGCTGATGGTGATTTGGGAATTAACGCCTCCTGGAGGTGTTACTGTATTGTTGGGGGTGGGCTTCGTTATAGCCAGCTTCCTCTTGCCAGTGGTTGGCACACTCTGCTGTTGCTATTGTCCACCTTATGTGGGCCGGGGGGTGATGTCCACCCTCTGCTCATGCCATCGATTTCCCCTGCCATCATGGAGCTTCCCCCTCGAGTCTATAAGCCAAAATGAACTTCCTTTTTCCCAAAGCTGTTCTTGGTCAGGTGATTTTTTTTTGTTGTCTTTTCGAGGCAGGGTCTCGCTCTAGCCCAGGCTGACCTGGAATTCACTGTGTCGTCTCAGGGTGGCCTCGAACTCATGGTGATCCTCCTACCTCTGCCTCCCGAGTGCTGGGATTAAAGGCGTGCGCCACCACGCCCGGCTGGTCGGGTGATTTCTACCAGCAATGCGAACCTGACTGCGACACCGAGGGACCGGCACGACCTGTTTGGAAGCCGAGTCTCTATAAGCCAACCCCAGGCCGAATGTTACCATTCACTACAAAGGTGGTGGCATCTGGGGCACATCAGGTTTGAGAATGGCTGACGGGTAGGTGACAGAGCCAAGGTTAACAGCTCCGTTAACGCGCTGAGAGAACAGGCGACGTGCGGGTGGGGGTGGGGGTTGGATGTGGGACCGCAGAAGTGAGCTGTCTGGATGAGGTGAAGCTGGAGGCAGCAGGAGAGCTCCTGATGGTCGGAGGCACGGAGAGAGAGGTCCGAGGTGAGGACTTTGGGGGTGGCGTCCGGCCCAGTGCGCATGGAGGGGCCACCTGTGGCCGGGGAGGTGTGCGGAGGGGGCTTGGGGTTGGGGAAAGTGTGGGGACACTGCTAGCTGTGGTAATTTTGGAGGATGGGCAGGTTTAATTCACAGTGCAGGGTGAACAACAGAAAAAAAAAAAAACTGGGTACACAGGGGCTAGAGAGATAGCACTGCCTTACAAACCCTGACGGCCTGGGTTTGATTGCCCCAGTGCCCACATAAAGCCAGACACACGGAGGGATGCATGCATTTGGGGTTCATTTGCAGTCAGTAGCATGCCCCCCCTCTAAAAGAAAAAGAAGAAAGAAAAGAAAAAGAAAAAGAGAAAAATTGGTTCATGATTATCAGAGGCTAATACTTGGTCCAGCCAAACATGGCTTCTTCTTCTTCTTCTTCTGTTTTTGTTTTTGCTTTTTTGAGGTAGGGTTTCCCTCTAGCCCAGGCTGACCTGGAATTCACTATGGAGTCTCAGGGTGGCCTCGAACTCACGACGCTCCTCCTACCTCTGCCTCCCGAGTGCTGGGGTTAAAGGCAGGAGCCACCACAGCGGGCGAGACTATCGTTTGAGGATAAAGTGGATCTAGGGGCAAGCCAGAGGACATGGCAGCCTAGGAAAAGAAGCGAGTCTCCCGAAATGTGTGGCAAGCAGGGCCCCTTCTGCCTGGGGTAAGACGGGGATTGGACATATAGATAAGGGGTCACGTGTGCAGCCGGGGTTTGGGATGGAGGAGGAGAGGCCATGCGCTGAGGAGAGTCGGGGCTGTGGAGGGTGTTTCTTGCCAGGAGGGTGTTGAGGACCTGGTGGAGAGCTGAGGACGGAAGCTGAGGTGGTGGCCTGGGAGCAAACCTGCCTATGAGATATGGAAACAGGCAGGGCCAGAGAGCGGGGAGAGGGAGATCACAGAGTGACCGGGAGAGGGTCTGACAGGGTCAGGGGCTGTGGTCAGGGAGAAGCCCTGGGAATGCTGATGGCCACCGCACAGATGTCCTCAGTGATGACCAGCCCTAGGGTGTCACTACAGGAGGCTGTGGGCAGAGTGACCACGGGAGGCCAGGGCTCAGGAGGCAAGTTCTGGCTAGGCTGCTTTAGCAAAGTCCCCTAGGAGGATGGCACCAAACCGCCACAGCCTCACCACTGAAATATGATGAGTCATAGGATGGTGGGAACCTGGCTGAGTCACTGTCCTGAGACCACATCTAGACATTTGCCAACTCTGGCTGAGGAAGCCAGTGTGTGGGAGGACTCGGGGTTCAGAAGACAGGATTACCAGATCGCGAGGATCTATGAGTGTATTTGCCCAGTTTTTTTTCGTTGTTGTTTCTTAGTTTTGTTGTTGTTGTTGGTTGTTTGTTTGTTTTTTGTTTTCCCAAGGTAGGGTCTCACTCTATCCCAGGCTGACCCGGAATTCACTACGTAGTCTCAGGGTGACCTCGAACTCACAGGGATCCTCCCAAGAGCTGGGATTAAAGGAGTGCGGTGCACCACCATGCCCAGCACATCTATCTAGTTTTTAAGTGTTAGATTTAATTCCACATATTAAAATGTTATTTATTTAATTATTTGAGAACGAAAGACAGAGAGAGAGAGAGAGAGAGAGAGAGAAGTAGATAGATAGAGAATGGGTATGCCAGGGCCTCCAGCCACTGAAAACAGACACCAAATGCATGTGCCACCTTGTGCATCTGGTTTACGTGGGTCCTGGGGAATTGAACCTGGGTGCTTTCGCTTATCTGTGGCTAAGCCAGCTCTAACTCTGTATTTTTTAAAAACTGTGGCCCGGGGGCTGGAGAACGGATTCGGCGATTGACAACTGTTTGAGACACAAGCATGAGAGCCCCAGTTTGAGCCTCAGCGCCCATCGTAAAAATCCAAGTGTGGCCACGCACGCCTGCAACCCCAGTCCCGAGGGAGGTGAACACAGCACAATCACTGGGTCATACTCGTCACCCACGCTGAAAACGGCAGCCCCAGGTTCAGTGAGAGACGCCGTCTCAAAAGACAACAATGTGGGGCAGGAGAGATGGCTCAGCGGTTAAGCGCTTGCCTGTGAAGCCTAAGGACCCCGGTTTGAGGCTCAATTCTCTAGGACCCACATAAGCCAGATGCACAAGGGGATGCATACCGTCTGGAGTTCTTTTTCAGTGGCTGGAGGCCCTGGGGCGCCCATTCTCGCTCTATCTGCCTCTTTCTCTCTGTCTGTCGCTCTCCAATAAATAAACAAAAATAAGCAAACAAACAAACAAACAAACAAAAAACAATGTGGAAGAGCGCTAGAGGACACCAATGTCTTCCTCTGGCCTCTGCACGCACATGTACGAGGGCACAAGCAACTGCACACAGACAAGCACATGCCACACATACCACACAGAGCACAGCACACACACGAACACAAGACACATGCCAAAAAAGAAAACAAAAATTTTTTTGGAGCAGGCACCATGAGCTGCAAGTGCCCTCCCATAAGTTTCCCGAAGTTAGTCCTGTACAAGATGTTGGGACCCGGTGCAGGGACCCAAAGTCTCTGTGATAACTAGAGCACTGGCCCCGACAGCAACCTCAGTGGCCCTCCTGTCACGTGAGGAGACGATGTTCGGTTCACTGGACACTTTATTAGAGCAGGGTCACTAACAGCCCCTCACTGTGGATTCTAGACAAGTGCTCTACCTCTGAGCAACACCCCAGCCCCTCACTGTGGGTTCTAGACAAGTGCTCTACCTCTGAGCCACGCCCCCAGCCCCTCACTGTGGATTCTGGACAAGTGCTTTACCTCTGAGCCACACCCCCAGCCCCTCACTGTGGATTCTAGACAAGTGCTCTACCTCTGAGCCACGCCCCCAGCCCCTCACTGTGGATTCTAGACAAGTGCTCTACCTCTGAGCCACGCCCCCAGCCCCTCACTGTGGATTCTAGACAAGTGCTCTACCTCTGAGCCACGCCCCCAGCCCCTCACTGTGGATTCTAGACAAGTGCTCTACCTCTGAGCCACGCCCCCAGCCCCTCACTGTGGATTCTAGACAAGTGCTCTACCTCTAAGCCACGGCCCCAGCCCCTCACTGTGGATCCTAGACAAGTGCTCTACCTCTGAGCCACGCCCCCAGCCCCTCACTGTGGATTCTAGACAAGTGCTCTACCTCTGAGCCACGCCCCCAGCCCCTCACTGTGGATTCTACACAAGTGCTCTACCTCTGAGCCACGCCCCCAGCCCCTCACTGTGGGTTCTAGACAAGTGCTCTACCTCTGAGCCACGCCCCCAGCCCCTCACTGTGGGTTCTAGACAAGTGCTCTACCTCTGAGCCACGCCCTCAGCCCCTCACTGTGGATTCTAGACAAGTGCTCTACCTCTGAGCCACACCTCAGCCCCTCACTGTGGATTCTAGACAAGTGCTCTACCTCTGAGCCACACCCCCAGCCCCTCACTGTGGATTCTAGACAAGTGCTCTACCCCTGAGCCACGACCCCAGTACCTCATTGGTGGTGGATTCTAGGCAAACTGTGTAGTCCTTTTTTTTTTTTTTTTTTTTTTCCCCCTTTGGCAGTAGAGTCTAGCTCTAGTTCAGGCTGACCTGGAATTCACTATGTAGTCTCAGGGTGGATTCGAACTCATGGCAGTCCTCCTACCTCTGCCTTCTGAGTGCTGGGATTAAAGGCATCTGCCACCATGCCCGGCTTTACAGTCCTTGTTTTTGTTTTTTTTTAATTTCATGTATTTATTTATTTGAGAGAGCGAGAGAGAAAGAGGCAGAGAGAGAGAGAGAGAGAGAAAGAAAGGGGCACACCAGGGCTTCCAGCCACTGCAAATGAACTCCAGACACATGCGCCACCTTGTGTATCTGGCACATGGGTCCTGGGGATTCAAAGCAAGGTCCTTTGTCTTTGCTGACAAGTGCCTTAACTGCTAAGCCATCTTCCCAGCCCTCAGTCCTTGTTTTTTTTTTTTTTTTTTTTTTTTTCGAGGTAGGGTCTCACTCTGGCCCAGGCTGACCTGGAATTCACTATGTAGTCTCAGGGTGGCCTTGAACTCATGGCGATCCTCCTACCTCTGCCTCCCAAGTGCTGGGATAAAAGGCGTACGCCACCATGCCCGGCTACAGCCTTGTTTTTTGAGACTGCCTCAATATGTAGCCCAGGCTGGCCCTGACAATCAGCTCCCTACAAGTACTGTGATTAATGCTGGAGAGTTGGTGCTTGCTTGCAAAGCCTGACGTGATGACCTGGGTTCAATTGCCCCCCATACTCACATAAACCCAGATGCACGAAGTGGTACATGCTTCTAGAGACCGTGATGCACCCATTCTCTTTCCTCACTTTCTCAAATAAATAAATATTAAAAAAAAACAAAAACAGGGCTGGAGAGATGGCTTAGCAATTAAGGCACTTGTCTGCAAAGCCTAAGGACCCAGGTTCAATTCCCTAGTCCTTCCATAAGCCAGATGCACATGGTGGCACATGCATCTGGAGTTTGTTTTGCAGTGGCTACAGGCCCTAGCACAGTCTTTCTCTCTCATAAGTAAATAAATAAAACTAAACAATGGGGCTGGAGGGATGGCTTAGTGGTTAAGGCGTTCGCCTGCAAAGCCAAAGGACCCAGGTTCGATTCCCCCAGGACCCACGTTAGCCAGATGCACAAGGGGGTACACGTGATTGGAGTTCATTTGCAGTGGCTAGAGGCCCTCGTGCACCTTCTCTCTCTCTCTCTTTCTCTCCCTCTTTCTCTGTCAAATAAATAAATAGATAAATAATATTCTAAAAAATAACCGTTAAAAAAATAAGTAAATAATTTTTTTAAATGCTAAAGGCAGGCTTGATGACGCACGCCTTTTAATCCCAGCACTCAGGAGGTAGAGGTAGGAGGATCGCCGTGAGTTCGAGGCCACCCTGAAGACTACATAGTGAATTCCAGGTCAGCCTGGGCTAGAGTGAGACCCTACCTCGAAAATCCAAAAGAATAAAAAAAAAAAAAAAAAACTGCTGAGATTACAGACGTGGCACAGGCCCCTTTGTCTCATTTTTCGGATGTGGAGACCGAGGCAAGGAACAAGGACATAGCGTACCCAAAGGTCACAGGTCTTTCCACCCTGCTCCCTGTCACACAGCTCACAGTGGGTGGGG
This sequence comes from Dipus sagitta, assembly GCA_036346955.1. Taxonomy (NCBI): domain Eukaryota; kingdom Metazoa; phylum Chordata; class Mammalia; order Rodentia; family Dipodidae; genus Dipus; species Dipus sagitta. Next base: position 73,646,027 of record CM070787.1, on the reverse strand, counting down.
GGTGTTCAGAGACTTGCCTGGGGTACCCCAGCAGCCCCACTGCCCTCTGGAACGGATGCTCGCCTCCCCTCCCCCATCCCGCGGGTGCAGCTAGGAGGTCGCTCACCAGACTCCGCTGACACAGCGCGTGGACAGCGCCCGAGGCATGATCTCTGAGCCCTGCTGCATGAAGCCCCCCACTGGGAACCAGAGGCTGTTGCCCAGCGTGTACTGGTTCTCCAGGATGTGGGGGCGTGCTCTCAGGCAGGGGTGCGGGTTGTACCACTCGTAGGGGCTCAGCCTGTGGAGAGACATGGATGGGTGGATGCGGGTGAGTTTTGGAGAAAGAGGAGAGCAACTGAGGAAGGAGATGGAGTTACCACGATGAAAAGGGCAGGGGACAGAGACGGAAAAAGAAAGAGAAAGATAGAGCCGGGCGTGGTGGCACACGCCTTTAATCCCAGCACTTGGGAGGCAGAGGTAGGAGGATCGCTGTGAGTTCGAGGCCACCCTGAGACTCCATAGTGAATTCCAGGCCAGCCTGGGCTAGAGTGAGACCCTACCTCGAAAAACCAACCAACCAAACAAACAAACAAAAAAACAAAGCAAGAAAGAGAAAGAGAGAGGGAGGGGAGACGGCTCAGTGGTTAAAGGCGCTTGCTTGCAAAGCTTGCCAGTCCAGGGTTCAACTCCCCGATACCCATGTAAAACCAGATGCACATGGTGGTGTATGCTTCTAGAGTTCATTTACAGTGGTGGCAAGAGGCCCTGGGAGTCCCACGCTCACTGGCAGGGGCTCGTTCTCGCTCTCTCTTGCCCTCCCTCTTCCTCTCTCTGTTCGCAAATAAATAAATAAATAAACTATTTTTAATGGTTCTTCTTTTATTTTTATTTTTAATTATTTATTTGAGATCAACAGACAAAGAGAGAGAGAGAGAGAGAGAGAGAGAGAGAGAGAGAGAATGGGCGCATCAGGGCATCCAGCCACTGCAAATGAACTCCAGATGCATGCGCCACCTTGTGCCTCTGGTTTATTATGTGGGTCCTGGGGAATCAAGCCTCGAACCGGGGTCCTTAGTCTTCACAGGCAAGCGCTTAACCGCTAAGCCATCTCTCCAGCCCCAAACTATTTTTTTTTTCTTTAAAGAAAGAGATAAATCACACCTTTGATCCCAGCACTTGGGAGGCAGAGGCACCAGGATCAGTGAGTTCGAGGTCAGCCTGAGACTACCTAGTGAATTCCAGGCCAGCCTGGGCTAGAGTGAGACCCTACCTAGAAAAATGCAAAAATAAATAAATAAATTGGAAAAAAACAAAAATTTTAAAAAAAGGAGAGATGGAGGAGACCGGAAGAAACACACCCAGCCAAAGTCTGAGCCCCCCCCCCCCCAGGGGTAGAAGGAGACCCCAGAGGCCAGGAAAGAAAGGACGACGGGTGTGGGTGTGGGGAAGCCAAGGCCCCAGCACGCACTGTACCAGCGCCCCGGCCACGGCCCTTCCCGCCCCAGAGCCGGGGACTCACCTGGCAGCCAGGAAGAGCACGCAGCTGACGGCCAGGTAGGCTAGGAGCATGAAGAGCCATACGGCGGGGGAGAAGGGATCCAGGAAGGAGAAGTAGCCCGGCTTGCGGCCCTGGGAGTGTGGGGAGACGGCGGGAATGAGACCAGCCACGCTCTGCCCACGAGCTGTGTGTTCGATCCCCACCCACCCGACCAGGGATCGGGAATCCTGCCTAGCCCATCACGCAAGGTCCACTTCAGCCCCAGGCCTCCGCTCTCACGCCGGGCCCCCTGGCCCCCCAGCCCTCGGTCCCCCCAGCTTACCATGTGCACCCGGTACAGGATGCTGATCCCCAGCGTCATGAAGGGCTTGGAGAAGTCGATGACTTTCTCGCGTTCGGCTGTGATGGTGAAGGCGGCCACGGCCAGGTCTGCCTTCTGCTGGAGGGCAAGCAGCCGGGGCGGCAGGGGAGGGCCAGACAGAAATGGGCAGTTAGCGGGAAGATGATCGATCGCGGGGAGGGGGCGCAGGAGGAGCTGGGAGGAGACAGCGAGCCCCCACACTGCCTCCAGCCCCTCACTCGCCTCTGCTGGGACAATCGCCCCTCAGCTCTTTCCTGCCCAGCTGCCCAGTCCCAGGCATTCCATTGTCCACTCCCCTGTCCACTTCATCATGACAGCTCCACTTTTTTTGTTTGTTTCTTGTTTGTTTTGTGACAGGGTCTCATGCAGCCCAGACTGGCCTCAAACTTGCTATGTAGTTGAGGTTGTCCTTGGACTCCTGATATTTTTTTTTCTTTTTTTAAATATTTTATTTGTTGGGCTGGAGAGTCGGCTTATTGGTTAAGGCATTTGCCTCCAAATCCAAAGGATCCCAGTTCGACTCTCCAGGACCCATGTAAGCCAGATGCACAAGGGGCGCACATGTGTCTGGAGTTCCTTTGCAGTGGCTGGAGGCACTGACATGCCCATTCTCTCCTTCTCTCTCTCGCTCTGCCTCTTTCTCTCTCTCAAATAAATAAATAAATAAAATATATTAAAAACAATTTATTTGTTTAATTGAGAAAGATAGAGAGAGGGAAGCAGAGGTTTTGGAGGCAACAGCCTTAACTGCTAAGCCATCTCTCCAGCCCCTCCTTTTTTAGGTAGGGTCTCACTTCTAGCCCAAGCTGACTTGGAACTCACTCTGTAGCTCCAGGGTATTCACAGTAATCCTCCTACCTCAGCCTCCCAAGTGTTAGGACTAAAGGTGTGCACCACCGTGCCTGGCTAGTGTATGTGTGTGTGTATATGTGTGTGTGTGTGTATATGTATGTATATATATATATATATATATATATATATATATATATATATATAGTTATATATATTTTGTTTCTTTGAGGTAGCCAGTCTGATCTGGAATTCACTATGTAGTCTCAGGGTGGCCTTGAACTCATGACTGTCCTCCTACCTCTGCCTCCCGAGTGTAGGAATTAAAGGTATGTGCCACCACACCCAGCTAATAGTTTATTTATTTGCAAGGGGTAAGAGAGAGAGAGTCAGAGACAGACAGACAGAGAGAATATGGGTGCAGCAGGGCTTCTTGCAGCTACAAACTCCAGATGCAAGCATCACATTTAAAAAAATATTTTTTCCAGAAGCCCGGATAAGTAAAAAATTTTAAGGCAATTGTTGCTGGGCGTAGTGGCACACGCCTTTAATCCCAGCACTCGGGAGGCAGAGGTAGGAGGATAGTCGTGAGTTTGAGGCCACCCTGAGACTACATAGTGACTTCCAGGTCAGCCTGGGCTAGACTGAGACTCTACCTCGAAAAAAAAAAAAAGTGGGGGGGGGGGCGATTGTGTCATGGGACATACTTCCTTCCCTACACTATGATTCCATCCCCCAAGCTTTATCTAGGGCTGCAGTGTCAGGGGGGCTGCAGACAGAGGGAGCCCCAAAACCCAAATTCAAGAACAGCGCGCCCTCTAGGGTTGAGACTGAGAATACATTAGTTAATGCTAAGGGCACAAACCCAGCACAGAATCCGTGGCCAGGTGATGGGGTCCACCAAAGCCCAGCCTCGGACGAGGACAGATGGCCCAGACCCAAACCCGAGAGTCAGGTGACGACGTGAAAGCCAAAGTCAGCAAACGATGCCACAGACCCGAAGGATATAACCGCAAGGCTGAATACCTAGTGATCCAAGGTCAAGGACAGAACAGGTGGGTCTCCACTGAGATCCAGGGCCAGGGAGAGGAGAGACAGGTTCGAAAGACAAGGAATTCCTCGGTGCCAGGGAGAGCCAACACAGCCCCAAAAGATGGGCGAGAGCCCACAGACAGGGCACAGGCTCAACAAGGGGATTCAGGGCAAGTGAGAAATCCCCCAGTACAGCTCGGACGCACAGAGAGACGCATGTCAGAGGCTGAGAAGGATGCTGATGTACGCCGGGATTCCTGGGACCGAGGGGACAAAGCCATGAGCCCCTTTCTTCTAAACTGGTCGCACTTATGATAAAGCCGAGAATTGGTGTGGGAACCACCAGGGCTAACACAGGTTTTCCTGTTATGTTCCCACACGCACAGAAGGCTCCCCACGGTGGCCCAGGCCTCCAGTGCACACAGGAGGAAACGTGCTCACGAACCCCATTTCCTCAGGAAACCTGCAGGGGGTCCCCTGCTCTGCTCGGCCTGTCTTGTGAACCCAGTACGCTCCTCATGGCTCTTGAGGCCACGTACCTATACCTTTTTTTCTCCGGTAGCAAGGGAGGTGGCTCTGCCCTGGAACATTCCTAGGTCTGTCCGTTTCACTCCACCTCCATCACCCAGGACACCCTGTGTCTTTCCAGATACTTGTGTTTCTGCTCAACTCTCCCCACCTCTGATAAAGCCCCCCACCCACTCCCCATGTGTAAGCCCAATGGGTGGTCCCAGTCATTTTATTTTATTTTTAATTAATTTTTAAAAATATTTAATCCGGGCTGGAGGGATGGATTAGCGGTTAAGGCGCTTGCCTGCAAAGCCTAAGGACTCATGTTTTACTGTCCAGATCTCACGTAAGCCAGATGCGCAAAGTGAGGCAAGCGTGCAAGGTTGCACATGCGCACCAGGGGGCGCATACATCTGGAGTTCGATTGCAGTGGCTGCACCAATTCTCTCTCTCTCTCTGGCTCTCTCACGTTAAAAAAAAAAAAAAAAAAAGCAGCCGGGAGTTGTGGCACATGCCTTTAATCCCGGCACTCGGGAGGCAGAGGTAGGAGGGTCACCGTGAGTTTGAGACCACCCTGAGACTACATAGTGAATTCCAGGTCAGCCTGGACCAGAGTGAGATCTTACCTCAAAAAACTAAAAAAAAAAAAAAAATTTTAAATCTATTTGAGAGAGGGGGAGAAAGAAAGAGAGAGAGAGACAGGGAGAGAATGGGTGCACCATGACCTCCAGCCAATGCAAATGAACTCCAGATGCTTGTACCACCTTGTGCATCTGGCTTTAGGTGAGTACTGGGGAATCGAACCCAGGTCCTTAGGCTTTGCAGGCAAGCACCTTAACTGCTGAGCCATCTCTCCAGCCCCACGGTCCTGGTTTAAAATGGCTTCTCACAGTGCGGAGAGGCCATGGAGAACTGGCTTCCTGCCTCACTGGCTCCTCTCACTTGGTCTCCTACCCACCCTGCTCCAGCCACCTTCTGTTACTCCTCAGCACTGAAGATTCATTCCCCACCACAGGGCCTTGGCTCCCGCTCTTCCTCAGCTACGCACCAGACGTTGCAAACGAAAACTGAACAGGGGGCAGAGGTAGGAGGATCTCCGTGAGTTCCGAGGCCACCCTGAGACTACATAGCGAATTCCAGGTCAGCCTGGGCTAGAGCGAGACCCTACCTCGAAAAAACAAAACACACAAGCAGACAAAAACAAATCAATAACAACAGTAAAATTTCCCACCACACCCAGGGTTCAGCCTTTGAAGGTGACTCCGCTGGACCAGCAATGGTGCCCAAAATAAAGTCTCCCCTTCTGAGCCTCAGAGTGTGCCTGGCTGGTCACTTCAAGTCAACCTGGTTTCTCACATAACGAAAGCAGCCTCCAGGGCCTGGGAGATGGCTCAGTGGGTAAAAGTGCTTGCTTACGAAGTCGGCTAGGCCAAGTTTGATTTCCCAGTATCCACGTGAAGCCAGATGCACAAAGTGGTGCATGATCTGGAGTTTGTTGGCAGCAGCAAGAGACCTTGGCAAGCTTATACTCTAGCTTGCTCTCTCTCTGGTTATACATAAATGAATTTTTTTGGTTTATTTTTAGTTATTTATTTGAAAGCGACAGAGAGAGAAAGTGGCAGAAAGAGAGAGAGAGAGAATGGGCGCGCCAGGGCCTCCAGCCACTGCCAACGAACTCCAGACGCGTGCGCCCCCTTGTGCATCATCTGGCTAACGTGGGTCCTGGGGAATCAAGCCTCGAACCAGAGGTCCTTAGGCTTCGCAGGCAAGTGCCTTAACCACTTAGCCATCTCTCCAGCCCCAAAGCTGCTTTTTAAAAATTCATTTATTGGGCTTGCACTTGCATCCATGGGATCCGGAGAGTAGAACATGGGTCCTTAGGCTTTGCAGGCAAGCCATCTCTCCAGCCCAATAAATGAATTTTTTGTTTTCTGTTTTTTTTTTTTTTCAAGGTAGGGTCTCACTCTAGCCCAGGCTGACCTGGAATTCACTATGGAGTCTCAGGGTGGCCTAGAACTCATGACAATCCTCCTACCTCTGCCTCCCGAGTACTGGGATTAAAGGCATGCGCCACCACACCCAGCCCAATAAATGAATTTTTAAAAAGTAGCTTTGGGGCTGGAGCGATGGCTCAGTGGTTAAGGCACTTGCCTGCGAAGCCTAAGGACCCATGTTCGACTCTCTGGATCCCATGGATGCAAGTGCAAGTTCGCACATGTGCGCAAGGTGGTGCACGTGTCTGGAGTCCGACTGCAGCGGCTGGAGGCCCTGGCGCGCCCATTCTCTAGCTGCCTCTCGTTTTCTCCCTGCGTGGCTGGTTGGTCTGGCTCGGAGCACAGCCCAGGGCCTACCTGGAGAAAATTCCCAACAAACACGGCTTGTGTTTTCAGTAAACCCAGCCTCTCTGAATGGCACTCATGGCTGCCAACAGTCGGCCCACCACATTGCTGGGCCACTTGCCAGCCCCCTCTGTGCCAGCTGCGTTCATCAGGTGTCTTCCTCTTCCACCTAAGGTCCCTGACACGGTCTGTCGCTGAACCAGGAGCCCCCCGATTTTCAATCAGACTGCCCGGCCAGGGAGCCCCAGAGATCCTTCCGTCTCTCTCCCCCTTGTGCTGGGGTTACAGGCACGCGGGGTTATCGCTGGCTGTTTGCAGGGGTGCCGGGGATTAGGCTCAGCTCCTGGTGCTCACGCAGCAACTGCTTTTATCCTCTGAGCCGCCTCCTCGCTTTTCCAAGGCAGGGTCTCGCTGCAGCCCAGGCTGGCCTGGAACGCGCTGCGCAGTCAGGGCGAACTCAGGTTGATCCATCGATATCAGTCTCCACTGTGCTGGGATTAAAACTGTGCGCCACCACAGCCAGCTAGTTTGAACTTTTAAATTTACAAATAAGGGACACACACACACACACATACTGGCCAGGTCTGGTGGTGCCGGCCTTTAATTCCAGCACTTGGGAAGCAGAAGGAGGAGGATCATTGTGAATATGAGGCCAGCCTGAGACTACCTAGTGAATTCCGGGTCAGCATGGACTAGAGAGAGAGACCCTACCTTGAAACAACAACAACAACAAAAAGCCATTATGGAAGTTGTCAATAAAAATATTACATATATATATATACACACACACACACATATAAAGCTGGGCATGGTGGCACACACCTTTAATCCCGGCACTTGGGAGGCAGAGGTAGGAGGATCTCCATGAGTTCGAGGCCACCCAGAGACTACAGAGTGAATTCCAGGTCAGCCGCAGTTTGAGTGGTATCCGAACTCAGAAAAAAGAAGAAGAAAAACGTTCATAAGGTCATGCCACCTTTGCTGGTGGTGTCCCTGCCACCTCCAAGTTCGCCCTACGGAGCTCATGCATCCCTTGACCTCAGCACGTAGCCCTACGTTCACTGCTCTGCTTCCGTTACTAAACCACGGACCCTTCTACGGCAGGGCTGGCTGGTCATGCCGTCTGTCTGGGGCACCACTCTGGGACCAGTCAGAACAGGACCCTCTGTACCTCACGTCCCATGATCCTCTGCTGAAGTCCTGGGACCACCATCTCCCGGGTCTCCCCGTCATTCTCTGACCCCACTGGAACCTCACACGGGTCAGACACGTCTTCATACGCAGCATTATCCCACAAGGCCACCATTCCAGGGTTTCCCCTTTCAGTAGCTCATCCAGTCCCCAGAGCAGTTATGTTTTTATATATTTTATTTATTTATTTATTTGGTTGGGGGTGGGGCTAGGTAGGGAGAGAATGGGTGTACCAGGGCCTCTAGCCACTGCAAACAAACTCCAGACACATGCGCCACCTTGTGCCTCTGGCTTATGTGGGTCCTGGGGAATGAACCTGGGTCCTTAAGCTTCGTAGGCAAGAGCCTTAACCGCTGAGCCATCTCTGCAGAGCAGAGGCACCTTCATCTCTGTCATCCTAGATGTGAAGAAACTGAGGCACAGGAGAGGGTAGGTACGCTGATTTCATCAACCCTAGATTCCAGAAGCACTTCCCCACCCTTCGAGGCCGGGGTCATTGGAGGTCACCTCCATCCTCCCGGACGTCAGCAAACCAGCGGAACTGACCGGACGGATGAGCAGGTCCTCCACCCTCTGAGGATCCTGCAGTCACTCCGGCTCCCTCACGAGCCCACAGTGCTGCTCCGAGTCCTATCCTTGTCACCCCTCCCAGGCCAACCGGGCGGCTGCTCCGCACACATCCCTCACCCTCACTACAGCCACACACAGCCCTCTTGAGTCTGTCCCCAAACACCTTTGGAATGGTGTCATCCCCTTCCTGCCCAGGCCACCGTCTCCCGGGCCACTACAGCTGGCAGCCTCAGGGACTCTAATGAGCCACAATCAGGTCATGCCACTTGTTGCAGTTACCTCTGCGTTGCTAGGGCACACTCACGGGACCAGAAGCAGCTTATGGGAGGCAGGGGTTCGTGTCAGGCTTTACGGAATCCACGGGAATCTCCAGCACGGCAGAGGCAGCTGGCTCACCTCCACAGATCCATAGCAGAGAGACTCCGCTACAGCCAGCAAACACACACAGCCACAGCTCCAAGGGAACACACTTGAGGGCTGGCTTACAAGACCTGCCCCCAGTAACACCTCCTCCAGCCGGCTGCTGAGGACTCAAGTTGTAAGCTTAATCAAATATAATACCTCAGCCGGGGGCTGGAGGACATGGCTTAGCGGTTAAGGCGCTTGCCTGCGAAGCCTAAGGACTCAGGTTCAATTCTCCGGGTCCCACGTATGCCAGATGTACATGGTGGTGCATGCGTCTGGAGTTCGTTTGCAGTGGCTAGAGGCCCTGGCGTGCCCATTCTCTCTCTCTCTCTCTCTATAATAAATAAATAAAAATAAATAAAGTCTTTAAAATAAAATATCTCAGCCGGGCGTGGTGGCACACACCTTTAATCCCAGCTCTTGGGAGGCAGAGATAGGAGGATGGCTGTGAGTTCGAGGCCACCCTGAGATTACTTAGTGAATTCCAAGTCAGCCTGGCCTAGAGTGAAACCCTACCTCAGAAAAAAAAACAAAACAAAACAAAACAAAAAAAAACCCTTAGGCTATGTGGGACGTACATTCACATTCAAACCACCACATTCTGCCCCTGGCCCCCATAGACTTAGGATCATCTCACAGAGCAAACTGCATTCAGACCAACTTCAAAGGTCCCATAGTCTTTACGGACTTTAGCCCCATTCAAAAGTCCCAAGTCTCATCTGATATTAAGATCAAAACACAAGTAAGGGCTGGGTATGGTAGTGCACGCCTTTAATTCCAGTGCTTGGGAGGCAGAGGTAGGAGGATCACTGTGAGTTTGAGGCCAACCTGAGAGTACACAGTGAATTCCAGGTCAGCCTGGGCTAGAGCGAGACCTTATCTCAAAAAAAATTAAAAAAGGGGCCTGGAGAGATGGCTTAGTGGTTAAGGTGCTTACCTACAGAGCCAAAGGACCCAGGTTTGATTCCTCAGGACCCACATAAGCCAGATGCACAAGAGGGCGCATGTGTCTGGAGTTCGTTTACAGGGGCTGGATGCCATGTTGCACCCATACTCTCTTACTCTCTCCCTCTTTCGGTCCCTTTCTCTCTCTCTCAAATAACTAAAAAAAAAAATAAATAAACAAACAAACAAACCCAAGTAAGCTGGCCGTGGTGGCGCACACCTTTAATCCCAGAACTCTGGAGGTAGAGGTAGGAGGATCACTGCGTGTTCAAGGCCAGCCCAAGACTACATAGTGAATTCCAGGCCAACTTGAGCTAGAGTGAGATCCAAAACAACAACAATAAAACCCACCAGTAATTAGTTCCAATATATAATGGCACAGTGTAAAGAGGCATAACACGGAGAGACTGGACCAATGAAAATAATAACCAGCAGGTACACATCAAACATCTGGAGTTCAAGTCCAACATCCACACACAGTGATGAAAGTCTCTGGATTCCACTTTTGCCCATCCAGCTGGTAACCATTCCACAGCCCTGGTATAGACAAATCACCTCCAGATCTACACTGCAAACCATGGTTCATCTTCACAGCTCCATATAATGCCCTTACTTGAACTCCACACAGGGATTTCAACAACCCTGTTTCACATGCCACATCTCAGCAGCTCCAACTGTGGCCTCACTGGGTCTCCACACAGAGATTTCAACCCCAGGGGCCGTTTCAAAAAAAAAACAAACAAACAAACAAACAAACAAAAACACTATGTCACACTTCATGACTTGCTCCCCTGTAGTTTCTTGCTTCCAAAACCATTTCCAGCTAAGCAGGCATAGCCAAATTCATAAAACTGGGGCGGGGGTGGTGGAATAAACCTTGACCTTGAAGAAGAGCAGATGCTTCTTTAGAATTCTTCCTTCAAGCTACCTCCTTGTAAAAAGAATTTGTGGAGCCGGGCGTGGTGGCGCACACCTTTAATCCCAGCACTTGGGAGGCAGAGGTAGGATTGCCATGAGTTCGAGGCCACCCTGAGACTCCATAGTGAATTCCAGGTCAGCCTAGGCTAGAGTGAGACCCTACCTCAAAAAAACAAAACAAAAAAAAAAAAAAAGAATTTGTGGGTCTGGAGAGATGGCTTAGCGGTCAAGGCTCTTGCCTGCAAAGCCTAAGGACCCAGGTTCAATTCCCCCAGTACTCACATAAGCCAGATGCACAAGGTGATGAATGCATCTGGAGTTCGTTTGTAGTGTCTAGAGGCCCTGGCGTGCCCATTCTCCTTCCCTCTCTGCTTCCAAATAAATAAAAATTAAATATTTTTAAAAACAGAGTTTGTATTCTTACTCACTTGAGCCTTCAATGGGTGGTTTCACCTTCATCCATCTTTTCCTCTGTCCCGATGCAAAGCAGCTGGCCCACCCTTAATGGTGGTAATCAATGTAACCATGGCAGCTTCAGTGACCTAAAACCAGTCACCACACTACTAGCTTTGAAGTTGTTTGAATGCTTCCTGTGATAAACCATACATCTTTCATATTTCTGTTCTGTTCCTTCCACGAAGCACACCAGTCCATTACTTTTAAATTCAACCTTGAGGGCTGGAGAGATGGCTTAGTGGTTAAGGCACTTTCCTGCAAAGCCAAAGGACCTTGGTTCGATTCCCCAGGACCCACATAAGGCAGATGCACAAGGGGGCACACGCATCGGGAGTTCATTTGCAGTGGCTGGAAGCCCTGGTGCGCCCACTCTCTCTCTTTCTGTCACTCTGCCTCGTTCCCTCTCTCAGATAAATACATAAAAATAAAATATTTAAATTCAACCTTGATCAAACTCTCTGGGCAGGGGCAGAAGAACGCAGCCAGCCTTCATGCCAGTAGCCCAGTTCCAACAAAGTTCTCTTTTTTCCCCCTTTAAGTTTCTAAGCTATAGCACTCGGGAGGTAGAGGTAAGAGGATCACTGTGAGTTTGAGGCCACCCTCAGACTACATAGTGAGTTCTAGGTCAGCCTGGACTAGAACGAGATCCTACCTTAAAAACCAATAAAATAAAATAAGAAGCTCCAGGGCCGGGTGTGGCGCACAGCCTTTAATCCCAGTACTTGGGAGGCAGAGGTAGGAGGACTGCTGTGAGTTTGAGGCCAGTCTGAGACTACATAGTGAATTCCAGGTCAGCCTGGGCTAGATGCATTTAGCATTTTGAAGAATAGTCTATCAAGCTCTGTTTCTCTGATTTTTGTTTGTTTGTTTGTTTGTTTGTTTTAAATTTTAGAGAGAGTGAACGAGAGAGAATTGGCACACCAGGGCCTCAGCCACTGTAATTGAACTCCAGACATTTGTGCCACCTAGTGGGCATGTGCGACTTTGCGCTTGCCTCACCTTTGTGCATCTGGCTTATGTGGGATCTGGAGAGTCGAACATGGGTCCTTAGGCTTCGCAGGCAAGCGCCTTAACCGCTAAGCCATCTCTCTTGCCCAAGCTCTGCTTTCAATACTGTAAGGCTTCTCCAGTGCAAAGTACCAAATCCTTCCACATTCTCCTGCCCACAAATTCGAAAAGAACAAACCGTGCATGGCAAGATTCACTGCGGTAATAACCCCATTGGTACTGATTTTACTGTTGCCGTTACCTTTGCTGGACAAACACCCAACCAGAAGCAGGTGATAGGAGACAAGGGTTGATTTCAGGCTTACAGATTCCCGGGGAAGTTCCACCATAGCAGAAGCTGGCTCACTTCCATAGATCCGCAGCAGAGACGCGCCACCAAACAGCCCACAAACACAGACAGCCAGAGCTCAAACTGCTCTGAACACACCTTAGGGCTGGGCTGCAAGATCCACTCCCAGCGACACCTCCTCCAACAGGCTGCTGGAGACTCAAGTTGTACGCTTAATCAGAAATACCCCAGGCTGGGCGTGGTGGCGCACCCCTTTGATCCCAGCACTTGGGAGGCAGAGGTAGGAGGATCCCTGTGAGGTTGAGGCCAGCCTGAGACTACATAGTGAGTTCTAGGTCAGCATGGGCTACAGCAAAGACCCTACCACGAAAAACAAACAAACAAACAAACAAACAAACCCTCAGGTCAAGCTGGAGAGATGGATCAGTGGTTAAGGCGTTTGCCTGCAAAACCTGTGTCCTGGGTTCGATCCCCCCAGTACCCATGTAAAGCCAGCTGCACAAAGTGGCACATGCAATCTGGAGTTCATTTACAGTGGCTAGAGACCCTGGCATGTCCATTCTCTCTCATAAATAAATGAATGAATAAATAAATAAATTTCGAATATCTCAGATTGCCCCGGTTTGATTTCCCAGGACCCACATAAAGCCAGATGCACAGAGCGGCGCATACATCTGGAGTTCATTTGCAGTGGCTGGAGGCTTTAGGGCATCCATTCTTCCTCCATCTGTCTCTTTCTCTCAAATAAATAAAATATTAAAAATTTTTTCATCTGTCCCCATGAGACCCAGACCATACCTGTTCCCCCATCCCAAGACCCTGCCTCATATCTGATCCCCCATGGGGCCCTGACCCCCATGTCCCTACAGCCTTGACTTTCTCATTCCCTTCCATTTTGACCTCTATCCCCACAAGCAGACACTCTGCCCCTTCTATTCTTTGGTCATTCACTCACTCACCCATTCATCTACCTACACAACAAATCTTGACTGAGCTCTGTCTGGTAGGCAAGCATAATTCCAACTTTCAAAACAGAGAACAGACATGAAATGAGTGACACGTGTTATGAGGAAAGTAAAATCAAGCCAGGTGTGGTGGCGCACACCTTTAATCCCAGCACTCAGGAGGCAGAGGTAGGGGGATCGCCGTGAGTTCGAGGCCACCCTAAGATTACATAGTGAATTCTAGGCCAGCCTGGGCTAGAGCAAAACCCTACCTAGAAAAAACAAAACAAAACAGATAAACAAACAAAAGCAGACTGCAGGGATGAATAGAAGACCAGGCTTTAGGAACACTAGTCCAACTGGGAAGGTAGTGGGCGGGCTGGGAGAAGACCCATGAGACAACTGGGGCTGAGGTACAGCCGGGCAGCCCCCGAGTGAAGCAGGAAGCCTCTTGGCAGCTTTAGGCAGCTTTGCAGGAGACAGGGGGTAGGACTAGAGCCTGAAGAGTCTGCGGGCCCTGGTGAGCAGCCGGGTTCTGCTCCAAGACCAACAAAGGACATCACGTCACAGGGTGTGAGCAGGGGAAGAGATGACCTGAACTCTGTGAGGACACGGAGTAGACAGCTGGTCAGATATGTGGACACAGGGACCAGGGAGCCAGGGGGAGGCACCACGGAGATGCTGAGAGAATAGAAGAAAGTGAGTAGAGAGGTGGTCAGATGTGGACACAGGGACCAGGGAGCCAGGGGGTAACACCACGGAGATGCTGAGAGAAGGGTTGAGAATCAGCAAAGAGGTGGTCAGACCACAGTTTGGGTCTGAAAGGCTTTTAAATGTCACAAGCTCCCAAGGCTCTAATCCCCTGCACTCCTCTTCACCCTCATGTCCCAACAGGAACACCTCGTATTTAATGTCTCTCCACAATAGACACTCTCACTGTACCCCAATGGGGCCAGGAGGGTTGTCTAACTTACGGAATGAAATAAGGAAGAATTCGAATTAGAAATGAGACCAAGGGTTCACTTGAACGCCTAAAAGTCAATCAAGGCATTTACCGGCGATTGTCCCTTGGGTCCAAACCCACTCTCCAGACATCGGGGTACCCGCAACCCTCATTCCTGCTTTGCCAACAGTCCTGCTGGACTCTGCCAGTAGGGGGCGCCAGAGGTGGAGCTGCAAGGCTGGAAAGGGGGGGAAAGGGAGCCGTGTTTTTTTTTTTTTTTTTTTTTTTTTGCTTTCCTATCATCCCTCCCTCCAGGCCTTGCTTCCAGCAACACCAGGTTACTTCTCCCAACATCACTTACAGAGCTGGCCTCATCCTGAGCCAGCCTTGAGTAGCCCCCAGAGACAGTTTCAGATCCACAATCCCCCTTCCTTGAAGTGGTGGGGGCTGGAGAGATGGGTTAGCAGTTAAGATGCTTGCCTGCAAAGCCTAATGAGCACAAGGGGGCGCACGTATCTGGAGTTCATTTGCAGTGGCTGAAGGCCCTGGCATGCTCATCCTCTCTCTCTAATTAAAAAAATACATTAGGGGCTGGAGAGATGGCTTAGTGGTTAAGGCACTTACCTGCAAAGCTGAAGGACCCCGGTTCAATTCCCCAGAACCCACATAAGCCGGATGTGCAAGGTGGCACATGTGTCTGACGTTTGTTCAACAGTGGCTGGAGGCCCTGACATGCCCACTCTCTTTCTCTATCTGCCTCTTCCTCTCTCTCTCTCTCTCTTTCAAAATAATAAATAAATAAAATATTTTTAAAAATACATTAAAACAAAAAATTAAAAAAAAAAACTAGGAGTGTGGGGCTGGAGAGGGGGAAATGGCTCAGGGTCAAAGGCACTTGCTTGCAAAGCCAACTGGCCTAGACTCAATCCCCCAGCCACCCATATAAAGCTGAAAGAATGTTTCTTTGCAGTAGCAGCAAGAGATCCTGCCATGCCCATACACATATACAAATAGATAATTTTATTTTAACTAGGAGTGTGGCCACTTTCTGCATGCCACCCAAAAGCAACGGTGGGCAAGAATGGCTGGCCTAGCCCATCTATTTACTTTTGCAAATAAAGCTTTTTTTTTTTTTTTCTGGTTTTTCGAGGTAGGGTCTCACTCTAGCCCAGGCTGACCTGGAATTCACTATGGAGTCTCAGGGTGGCCTCGAACTCACGGCGGTCCTCCTACCTCTGCCTCCCGAGTGCTGGGATTAAAGGCGTGCGCCACCATGCCCGGCTTGCAAGTCAAGTTTTATTGAAACATGGTCTGCCACTTCTTTGTGTGTTGTCTGACTGTTTCCCACAGAACAGTTTTTCTTGCAAAGCCCGACGGCCCTGGCTTTTATTCCCAGAGGACCCACGTAAAGCCAGATGCACAAAGTGGCGCATGCGTTTGGAGTTCGTTCGCAGAGGCTAGAGGCCCTGATGCACTCATTCTCTCTCTCTCACTTCCTTTCCCTTTCCTTCCCGTTGCAAATAAATAAAATATCTTTTAAAAACAAAGTTTTGAAGCCGGGCAGAAACGACACCCTTAACCTGATGGGAGCTCCGGCCACCTGGCCTCTCAGGGCCATGGGCAGGTGTTGGGTCTTGGACGAGGCCCTGGGGACGCCAGAAACGGTGTCTCTAAGGACCACAGTCAGTGCCTAGAGCATAGGTTTGCCTCCAGAGGTCACTCACCGGCACCTGCCATAACTCCAAAACCCATTCTGCCTGCCATCAGCACTTTGCGGATCTGCTGGGCTGTGGAGCCTGGCGGGGGGGGGGGGTTGGGGGGGCACAAGCCCTGCATCAGCCTTGCTGCAGGGCCGCTGTGCGCGCTGACCCTCACTCAAAATGCAAAGCCCGATGGGTCAGTTGGGAGGCAAGCAGACGAGAGTCACATAAGCTCATCATCGTGGTCCAAGTTGCCACCGAAAACTTGCCAAACGTCACCAGCACCAAGGAAACACACCAAACAAATACGGCTCCTTTCTTAGAGGTCCGAGTCTTGGCTCTGTGGGGTTCTCCTCTGGGCTCTAAGTTGACGTCTTTTCAGTCTCTTCCCCTCGCTGCCTCAGCCTGAAGGGCAGTAAACTATCTCCTACAGTTGTCACCCCTATGGCCTTTTGGTTTTCTTGCTACCTCTGTTGATTGACAACATTACATTTAGTTAATGATTTATTTATTTATTTATTTTTAATTTTTTTTTTTTTCCGAGGTAGGGTCTCTCTCTAGCCCAGGCTGACCTGGAATTCACTATGTAGTCTCAGGGTGGCCTCGAACTCACAAAGATCCTCCTACCTCTGCCTCCTGAGTGCTGGGATTAAAGGTGTGCGCCACCACTGCCCGCCACAGTTAATGGTGTGTGTGTGTGTGTGTGTGTGTGTGGTGGTGGTACTGGGCACTGTACCTGGGCAGGTGTCTGCTGTAAGCCATACCTGCAGCCTCCTTTTGCTTCTTTACTTTTTATTGTGAAAAAAAGAGTGTCACTAAGTTGTCCAGGGAAGCCACGAACGAGCAATCCTCCTGCCTCAGCCACCTGAGTGCTGAGATAACACGTCTATGAATTTCTACCACCACTACCGCGTCTTGTTCATTAACAGTTGTTTTTTTTTTTTTAACATTCAATCTCTCCATTGAAATAACTGCTATGAGGCGGGCATAAGGGCTCATGCCCACTAATCCCAGCATTTGCAGGCTGAAGGAAAAGGGATCGCTGTGAGTTCAAGGCCAGTGTGGGACTACAGAGTGAGTTCTGGTTAGCCTGGGCTAGAGTGAGAACCTACCTGAAAAAATAAAATAAAATAAAATAAAGAGGGCTGGAGAGATGGCTGGGCAGTTAAGGCACTTGCCCACAAAGCTTAAGGACCAGAGTTCTATTCCCCAAGACCCACATAATAGCAAATATACAAGGTGGCACATGCATCTGGACTTTGTTTGTAGTGGCTAGAGGCCCTGGCATATCCATTCTCTCTCTCTATCTGCCTCTCTCTCAAATAAATAAATAATTAAAAAAAAAAGAGTTTGGTCAGGCATGGTGGTGTACACCTTTAATCCCAGCACTTGGGAAGCAGAGATAAGAGGATCACTGTGAGTTCGAGGCCACCCTGAGACTATATAGTGAATTCCAGGTCAGCCTGGGCTAGAACAAGATCCTACCTCAAAAATAGTTTGAGGGGGGCTGGAGAGATGGCTTAGTGGTTAAGGTGCTTGCCTGTGAAGCCTCAGGATCCAGGTTATATTCTCCAGGTCCCATGTAAGCCAGATGCACAAGGTGGTGCATGCATCTGGAGTTCGTTTGCAGTGGCTGGAGGTCCCGACATGCCCATCCTCTCTATCTTTCTCTCTCTCTCTAATAAATAAATTTTAAAAAAGAAAGAAAATAGTTTGAGGGAAATAGTTGAGGGCTGGAGAGATGGCTTAGTGGTTAAGGTGCTTGTCTGCAAAGCCAAAGGACCCAGGTTCATTTCCTCAGTACCCAAGCAAAGCAATGATGCATAAAGTGGCACATGCATCTGGTGTTTGTTTGTAGTGGCTAGATGCCCTGGGGGGTCCATTCTCTCTCTATCTGCCTTTCTCTCTCTCTCTCAAATAAATAAATAATTTAAAGAGTTCAGCCAGGCGTGGTGGCACATGCCTTTAATCCCAGCACTCAGGAGGCACAGGTAGGAGGATCACCATGAGTTCAAGGCTACCCTGAGACTACATAGTG
The DNA here is from genome assembly GCA_036346955.1 of Dipus sagitta. Taxonomy (NCBI): domain Eukaryota; kingdom Metazoa; phylum Chordata; class Mammalia; order Rodentia; family Dipodidae; genus Dipus; species Dipus sagitta. Next base: position 73,628,109 of record CM070787.1, on the reverse strand, counting down.
AATTCCAGATCAGTCAGCTTATGCTAGAGGGAGACCCTACCTTGAAAAGAGTTCGAGGGTGTGGGGAATGAAGAGATGGCTTAGTGGTGAAGGTGCTTGCCTGCAAAGCCAAAGGAGCCAGGTTCAATTTCCCAGTACCCAGTAAAGCCAGATGCACAAGGCGGTGCATGTATCCTGAGTTCATTTGCAGTGGCTAAAGGCCCTGGTGTGCCCATTCTTTCTCTATATATACCTCTTTCTCCCTCTCTTTCAAATAAATAAAAATAAAATATTAAAAAAAAAGAGTTTGAGCTGGGTGTGGTGGCACATGCCTTTAATCCCAGCACTCGGGAAGCAGAGGTAGGAGGATCGCCGTGAGTTCGAGGCCATCCTGAGACTACATAGTGAATTCCAGGTAAACCTGGGCTAGAGCAAGACCCTACTTCAAAAAAAACCAAAAACAGGAAAAAAAAAATGACTTTGAGGCCAACCTGGGCTACAGAATAGAGACCTTGTTTCAAAACAACAACAAAATCAAGTAGGTCTGGGAGTATTACTAAATCATAGAACCTTGCCTCGCCTTCATGAGGCCATAGGTTCAGTCCCCTGTGCCGCAACGCACGCACACATTCATTCACTCCAGTAGCTGTGTGGGGCTGGGGAGAAGGAGTTCGATTCCTAGACAGCACGAGCTTCTGTAATGCCAGGGTTCTGACACTCCGGTGAGGAGGCGGAGACGCGAGAATTTCCAGCACGCTCAGGGTAACCGGAGCAAGAACACACAGTAGCAGAGGGAGAATCCAGAGAGAGAAACTGTGCTCCGAATCAGGCGGAAAGGTCAGGACTGAGCTGAAAGTTGGCCTCCCACCTCCACCCATGCTCCCCAGGACACACACATACCTGTTCTCACATGCACCGTCCTTCACACGAACATAACAAATTAAAAAAAAAAAAAACAAACACAACAACTGGAGCTTGAAGACAGCTTAGTGGTGAAGGCGCCGGCCTACAAAGCCAAAGGGCCCAGGTTCGATTCCCCAGGACCCACGTAAGCCAGACGCACAAGATGGTGCATGTATCTGGTGTTCGTTTGCAGAGGCTGGAGACCCTGGTGTGCTCATTCTGTCTCTGTTTCTCCCTCAAATTAAAAAAAAAATTCTTTTTTTAAGGGCTGGAGAAATGGCTTAGTGGTTAAGCGCTTGCCTATGAAGCCTAAGGACTCCAGTTCGAGGCTCAGTTCCCCAGGATCCACGTTAGCCAGATGCACAAGGGGGCGCACGCGTCTGGAGTTCCTTTGCAGTGGCTGGAGGCCCTGGCGCGCCCATTCTCTCTCTCTATATATATCTGCCTCTTTCTCTCTCTGTCTGTTGCTCTCAAATAAATAAATAAAAATTAAAAAAGAACCAAAAAGAGTTTTAAGAAAACTGTTATTATTCCAGTCAAGTAACTGGTACTGTTTTTTTTACCTCCACACTTGACTGACATCCACGGTGCTACGGCTAACCTCTCCTAAACACTTAGCTTAGCGGTTAAGCGCTTGCCTGTGAAGCCTAAGGACCCCGGTTCCAGGCTCAATTCCCCAGGACCCACGTTAGCCAGATGCACAAGGGGGCGCACGCATCTGGAGTTCGTTTACAGAGGCTGGAAGCTCTGGCGCGCCCATTCTCTCTCTCTCTCTCTCTCTCTCTGCGTCCTTCTCTCTGTCGCTCTCAAATAAATAAATAAACAAACAAAAAAATTTAAAAAAAGAAAACCTCTTCCTGCTCCTGAGATCCCATCCATATAACAGCGGGTGTAAGAGATGCTGGAGGGACCCGGGAGATGAAGCCGTGCTCTGCCTGCATCATGGCAGAGAGGGGGAATGGGCAAGGCTGTGAGGGGGTGTCCTCCCAGCGAGGTGCCCTCCCAGCCCCTGGTGGTCCTTGGAAACAGGGAGGGAGAAGGAAGCATTTGTCAGGTGTGGTCGTTTAAATAAATACCACCCACCCACCCGCCGTATGGATTCAGGAGTTTATTAAAACTTCTTGGATTTCCAGCCACGTGGCTGGAGGAGGTGTCAGTGGGTGGTCCAGCCCTAAAGTGTGCTGCTGGATTTGACATTCCTATCTAAAAGCATGCAAAGTGCCTGCGTTCCTCCTGGTCTGTCTGTTTGTCTGTCTTCCTTTCTTTCTTTTTGTTTTTGAGGTAGGGTTTCACTCTAGCCCAGGCTGACCTGGAATTCACTATGGAGTCTCAGGGTGGCCTCGAACCCACGGCGACCCTCCTACCTCTGCCTCCCCAGTGCTGGGATTAAAGGCGTGCGCCACCACGCCCTGGCTCCCTCCTGGTTTTGGGCTTTTGGCTTTTTCTCTCTCTCTCTGCCTGGTCCTTTAAGAGGGGCCAGCTTCTTCTGTCATTATGGAACTTCCCCTGGGTCTGTAAGCCTCAGTAAGTATCCCTTCCTCCAGAACTGTGCCTGGTCTGGAAGGTCATCTCAGCCCACCCGAAGCTGTCTGCTACACCAGGTCACTGGCTCAGACCGGCTGTCAGGAGCGGTGCTGAACGTGCCCAAGTAAAAGATGCTTCATTTGGGACAGCGACCGTCACCTGCTTACAGGAACAACCCTCCCCCCCCCCCAGAGTCACGCGCCAGGATCCATCTGCCTCAGCCAGGTCCAAACGGGCAGCTGAATGGGGGTGCTGGATGATCGGTACCCTTGGCTTCTTTCAAGCTGCTAATGGTGGCACTAATGTCTGCAATATCCCTCCCCCCTCCCTCGGCCGCCAATGGGTATGATGTCGCTTTTAAATTACCTTCCTGGGGAAGATGGGGAGCTCTAGGGGGTTCCACTTGGCTCTTTCCACCACAGTGGGTTCCCGCTTCTCTCGGTCAGTGTGCCAGTGTGGGATTCTGCGAGCTGCCAGCATCTCTGTATCAATTATACAGGCAGGAGAAACACAGGGCCGGGCCGCAGGCCTAGCAGCCCATTGTGAACCGAACCTGGGCTCCTACTCAGCCTATCACCCACCCATAGCAGCCCACTACAGAAGCCAAACGAGTCACTATTTACCAACACGGCAGGGGACGGTCCCTGCTACATGCCAATCAAATGCTCGTGCTGAGAAGGAGCCCATAGAGAAACTGATGTCATTTTTTTTTTTTGAAAAGCAATTCAGCAATATATAAGAAAAGCCAACCTCCAGTGAGTTGTTAGCCAGGGAGGTCCCTGATGCCCTCAAAACACTATAGGCCATTACCAAGTCCCTTGGCTTCCCACCAGGAATAGATGGTAAGACCCTATTGCTGAAGACTCCACATACTTGGGCTGCAAGGCCACTGAGAAATCCTGCTGGAACTGAGCTGATAACCTCCTCCATGTAGACCGGCTGGGAGAAAGCTGGAAGAAGCCATTCTACATGTAGTTCAATGGGAGAAAGAGATACCACCAGTGAAGATACGCAACAGTGGACACTGCAAGCCTTATAATTGGCCAGCCAGGCCAAATGAGCCAACGGGTACAATAGTGGCACGTCTGTCATGGTGGACACCAATTGCCCTCCAATTGGACTGGAGGCCCGCTCCATGGGGGGGGGAATACATCCCTGACACTGAAAACTTAAAACAGAGGTAGTCATGAGGCCTAGGGGTGTAACATCTGCTGATGTCTGGAAAAATGTATATACTATGCTTATCAAACTGCCCAGTAAGCACTTTTCTTAATATTTATACCCTTATATTAATGCTACTCTCACTTTGGGTAGAGAATCTTCTCTTTTCAGATGGCAGTGACCTTGGGATGACTCAGAAGGTATCATAGTGCTGGAAAGAAGTGACTGGAGTACTGAGTAACATCTCGATCACACCTTCCAAGGCTCAGGGTCTAAGGCAGAAGAGGTGGCGGGAAGAATGTAAGAGCCAAAGGAAGGGTGGGACTCCTTACAACGTCCTCCCTCCAGACATAAAATGGCCTGGATATCCATGACCTCATAGTGCCTGACACTACCTACAAAAGACCATCATAAGAGGAGGAAAAGATCATGACATCAAAATAAAAGAGAGACTGGTTGAGAGGGGGAGGAGATATGATGGAGAATGGAATTTCAAAGGGGAAAGTGGGGGGAGGGAGGGTAGTACCATGGGATATTTTTTATAATCATGGAAGATGTTAATAAAAATTGAGAAAAAAAAAGAAAAGCCATACAAAGGGTCTTCCTGGGCTGAAGAGATAGCAGAGGTAGGAGGTTCGTTGTGAGTTTGAGGCCACCCTGAGACTCCATAGTGAATTCCCCGTTAGCCTGGGCTAGAGTGAAACCCTACCTTGATAAAAAAAAAAGGGGGGGGGCTGGAGAGATGGCTTAGCAGTTAAGGTGCTTGCCTGCAAAGCTGAAGAACCCAGGTTCGATTTCCCAGGACCCACATAAGCAGATTCACAAGGTGGCACATGCGTCTGGAGTTCATTTGCAGTGGCTAAAGGCCCTGGCACACCCATTCTCTCTCTCTCTCTCCCTCTAATAAATAAAATAAATACATTTTAAAAATTTAAAAAAGAGGGCTAGATCATAGAAAAAGTAAAAATAAAATTAAAAAAAATAAAAGAGGGCTGGAGAGATGGCTTAGCAGTTAAGGCATTTGCCTACAAAGCCAAAGGACCCAGGTTCAATTCCCCAGGACCCACATAAGCCAGATGCACAAGGGGCACATGTGTCTGGAGTTCATTTGCAGTGGCTAGAGGCCTTGGCACACCCATTCTCTCTCTATCTGCCTCTCTTCTCTCTATCTCTCTCTGCTTGCAAGTAAATAAATAAAATTTAAAAATTAATAAAAGAGATGGCTTAACAATTAAGGCACTTGTTCATGAAGCCTAGGGACCCATGTTCAACTCTCCAGGTCCCACATAAGCCAGATGCACAAGGTGACACAAGCATACAAGGTTGCACATGCCCACAAGATGGCCCATGTGTCTGGAGTTCAACTACAGTGGATGGAGTCCCTGGCACACTAATTCTCTCCCACTCTCTCTCATTAAAAAAAAGGGGGGGAATGGAGAGATGGCTTAGTGGTTAAGCACTTGCCTGTGAAGCCTAAGGACCCCGGTTTGAGGCTTGATCCCCAGGACCCACATAAGCCAGATGCACAAGGTGGCACATGCATCTGGAGTTTGTTTGCAGTGGCTGGAGGCCCTGGCGTGCCCATTCTCTCTCCCCCTCTCTCTCTCCCTCATTCTCTCTGTGTTGCTCTCAAATAAATAAATAAAAATAAACAAAAATAAATAACCAAATAAAAAAGGGGTCTTCCTTTTTTCCTTTTTCACCCAGTCATATTTTCACCTCCTTCTTTCTTTCTTTTATTTTTCCTATTTCGTAGTAGGGATGGAACCTTAAGAGATGGGCCTTACACACGTTGGGCAAGTACTGAGCTACACGGCCAGCTCTCACCCAGTTATTCTGTGCAAAGAGTCCATGTTGAGAAAGCAAGCTGGGCATGGTGGCGCACACCTTTCATCCCAGCACTCGGGAGGCAGAGGTAGGAGGATCGCCATGAGTTCGAGGCCACCCTGAGACTACACAGTGAATTCCAGGTCAGCCTGGGCTACAGCAAGACCCTAACTGTGGGGGGGAGGGGGAGAGAAGAAAGAAAAGAAGAGACCAGTCATGGTGCAGCATGTCTGTAAACCCAGCACTCCAGAGGGAGAGGCAGGAGGATCAAGAGTTCAAGGTAACCCTCAGCTACATAGTAAATTCAAGTGTAGCCTGGATTATGTGAGACTCTGTCTCAAAAAAGTGCCTCCCCCTCCCCCCCGCTGGAGAGATGGCTCAGTGGTTAAGGTGCTTGTCTGCAAAGCCCAAGGACCTGGGTTTGATTCCACATAGAACCAGGCACAGGAGGTGGTTCATGTGCCTGGAGTTTATTTGCAGCAGCAAGAGGCCATGAACTTTCCATTCTGTTTCTCTCCTTGCAAAAAAATCATATATATACCCATACACACACACACACACACACACACACACACACACACAAACGATGTATTTTTTTTTTCTTTTTTCTTTTTTTGGTTTTTGGAGGTAGGGTCTCACTCTGGCCCAGGCTGACCTGGAATTCACTATGTAGTCTCAAGGTGGCCTTGAACTCATGGCGATCCTCCTACCTCTGCCTCCCGAGTGCTGGGATTAAAGGCATGCGCCACCACACCTGGCTGTATGCTTTTTTTTTTTTTTAAATACTTTTTAAAACTCCTTTTTACATTTATTTACTTGAGACAGAGAGAGACAAAGAGAATGGGCATGCCAGGGCCTCCAGCTGCAAACTAACTCCAGATACATGTGCCCCCTCGTACACCTGGCTTACATGGGTCCTGGGGAATCGAACCTGGGTCCTTTGGCTTTGCAGGCAAGTGTCTTAACCACCAAGCCATCTCTCTGGCCCTATATTTGGTTTTTTGAGATAGGGTCTTGCTCTAGCCCAGGCTCACTTGGAATTCACTAGATAGTCTCAGGCTGGCCTCAAACTAAGCAATCCTTCTACCTCTGCCTCCCAAGTGCTGGGATTAAAGTGGTGTGCCACCACGCCTGGCAGGGAAAGAGTGTGAATGGGAACACCAGGGCCTCTAGTGGCTGCAAATGAACTCCAGATGCACGCCCCACTTTGTAAATCTGGCTTTATGTGGGTATTAAGAAATCAAACTCAGGTCGTTAGGCTTGGCAGGCAGGCGCCTTACCCACTGAGCCATCTCTCCAGCCCCCAAAATACTTTAAAAAAAGGTTAAATAAATAGTACATCCATGTAGAGATTAACACTCAACCATTTAACAACACGGTGTTTAGGTAACAATCAGGTATTACTGTTGGTTTGTCACATTGGCAAGGTGTGTGTGTGTGTGCACACATGCACACGCACGTGCACAGGCACGTGCAGAGGCCAGGGGAGAAGGATGGATGTCTTCTATCACGCTTCTGCATGGTTCCCTTGAGATGCGTCTCCTCAGGAACTGGACATACAGGTGTGCATGGCCATGCCCAGCTGTGGGCACTGAGGAATCGAACTCACGGCAAATCAGGTGGTCTCAGACCCTCATGTTGTGTGGCCAATGGTCTTTCCAGCTGAGCCATCTCCCCAACTCCTACAGATTCTCTTTTAAAAAACAGTTTTAGGTGCTGGGCATGGTGACGCACGCCTTTAATCCCAGCACTCGGGAGGCAGAGGTGGGAGGATCGCCATGAGTTCAAGGCTACCCTGAGACTACATAGTGAGTTCCAGGTCAGCCTGGGCTAGAGTGAGACCCTACCTCGAAAAACCAACATATGTGTGTGTGTGTGTGTGTGTGTGTGTGTGTGTGTGTGTGTGTATGGAGAGAGAGATGGATTAGCAGTTAAGACACTTGCCTGCGTCTGTCATGGTGGAAACCAATTGCCCTCCAATTGGACTGGAGGCCCGCTCCATGGGAAGGAATACATCCCTGATACTGAAAACTTAAAACAGGGGTAGTCATGAGCCCTGGGGGTGTAACATCTGCTGATGTCTGGAAAAATGTATATACTATGCTTATCAAACTGCCCAGTAAGCACTTTTCTTAATATTTATACCCTTGTATTAACGCTACTCTCACTTTGAGTAGAGAATCTCTTTTCAGATGGCAGTGACCTTGGGATGACTCAGAAGGTATCATAGTGCTGGAAAGAAGTGACTGGAGTACTGAGTAACATCTCGATCACACCTTCCAAGGCTCAGGGTCTAAGGTGGAAGAGGTGGCGGAAAGAATGTAAGAGCCAAAGGAAGGGTAGGACTCCTTACAATGTCCTCCCTCCAGACATAAAATGGCCTGGATATCCATGATCTCATAGTGCCTGACACTACCTACACAAGGCCATCATAAGAGGAGGAAAAGATCATGACATCAAAATAAAAGAGAGACTGATTGAGATGGGGAGGGGATATGATGGAGAATGGAATTTCAAGGGGAAAGTGGGGGGAGGGAGGGTATTACCATGGGAAATTTTTTATAATCATGGAAAATGTTAATAAAAATTGAGGAAAGAAAAAAAAAGACACTTGCCTGCAAAGTCTAAGGACCCAGGTTTGATTCCCCGAACCCAAGTAAGCCAGATGCACAAGGTGTTCATTTGCACTGGCTGGAGACCCTGGTGTGTCCATTCTGTCTTGTTCTCTCTCTCTCTCAAATAAATAAATAAATAAATATTTTTAAAAGATTTTTATTTATTTCAGAGAAGGTAGGGGAGGAAAGTATGGACACACCAGGATCTCTTGCTGCTGCAAAAGAACTGCAGGCGCATGCACAATTTTGGCATCTGGCTTTATATGGATACTAGGGAATCATCAGTCTTTGCCTGTAAGTGCATGTAACCACTGAGCCATCTCTCCAGTGCCCCTGTGGATTCTCTGAGACTGATGATATGCTCTGCTGGCAAGAGTGTGGGTAGCCTGACACTCCCTCACCTTTGGTGGGAACATAAATTGATGGACTGTTTTTGAACAATCATTTCAAAATATATACTTAAGAATCATCCGTGCCGGGTATGGTGGCGCATGCCTTTAATCCCAGGGCTCAGGAGGCAGAGGTAGGAGGAGGATCGCCGTGAGTTCGAGACCACCCTGAGACTACATAGTGAATTTCAGGTTAGCCTGGGCTAGAGTGAGACCCTACCTCGAAAAACCAAAGCCCACACAAGACAAAACAAAAACTTGAAATCATCCACAGCCTTTGAGCCAGCACTTCCGCTTCTTAGAGTATGTCCCTCAGGCAGCGGGGGGGGGGGGGGGGGCACACGACTGCCGTTTGTTTGCAGTGGCTGGGGGCCCTGGGGTGCCCATTCTCTCTCTCTTTCTTTTTGTACCTGCTTCTTTCTTTCCATCTCTCTTAAAATAAATACATGAGTAGGGCTGGAGGGACGGCTTAGTGGTTAAGGCGTTTGCCTACAAAGCCAAAGGACCCAGGTTCGATTCCCCAGGACCCACATAAGCCAGATGCACAAGGTGGCGCATGCATCTGGAGTTTATTTGCAGTGGCTGGAGACCCTGGAGCGTGCCAACTCTCTCTCTCTCTCTCTCTCTCTCTCTCTCTCTCTCTATATATATATATATATATATATATATATATAATATATATGTAATATATAATGTATATATATGTATGATATATAATGTATATATGTGTATATATGTGTATATATATATATATATATATATATATATATATAAAATAAATTAAGATGCAGGTGTTATATCCACTCAATGGAATATTATTTGGCTTTAAAAAGGAGGGCTGGAGAGATGGCTTAGTGGTTAAGTGCCTGCCTGTGAAGCCTAAGGACTCTGGTTTGAAGTTCGATTCCCCAGGACCCATGTAAGCCAGATGCACTAGGTGGCACATGCATCTGGAGTTCGTTTTCAGTGGCTGGAGGCCCTGGTGCACCCATTCTCTCTCTCTCCCTCTTTCTCTCTCTGTCTGTCACTCTCAAATAAATAAATAAAAATAAACAAAATAAAAATTAAAAAAAGGGGGGAGAGGGAGGGCATAATCATGGGATATTTTTTATAATCATGGAAGTTGTTAATAAAAAATAATTTGAAAAGAAAAAAAGAAAGAAAGAAAGAGCTTAAAGATTAAAAAAAAAAAGGAATGCACCATCCTTCCAACGTGACTGGTGTGTTCAGAAGCTCTCAGTGATTACTGATAGGTACCTCCTCAAGACCAGCATGGTCTGAGCCCACGACATTAGGCCATGAAGAACAGAGGAGCGGAGCACAAAAGGAACAAGACAACAAAGCAGAGGAAAGACCACCTTCAAAGAAAAGGCTGGTCCCTGGGCTGGAGCGATGGCTCAGTGGTTAAGGTGCTTGTCTGCAAAGCCTGATGACCCAGGTTCGATTCCCCAGTATCCACATAATGCCAGATACACAAAATGGCGCATGTGTCTGGAGCTCCTTTGCAGCATCTAGAGGCCCTGGTGTGCCCATTCTGTGTCTCTCTTCTCTCTCTCTGCTTGCTTTTAAATAAATAAGTATTTTAAAGACAATAATGGGCCGGGCGTGGTGGCGCACGCCTTTAATCCCAGCACTTGGGAGGCCGAGGTAGTAGAATCACCGTGAGTTCGAAGCCACCCTGAGACTACATAGTGAATTCCAGGTCAACCTGGGGTACAGCGAGACCCTACCTCGAAAAAATAAACAAACAGAGAGAGAGAGAGAGAGAATAATGGGAGGGGAACATGATCATTATATTAAAGTTTCCAACACTAAGAACAAGGAGTGCAGTACTGACATACGCTACAATGTGGATGAGTGAATATGAAATAGCCATAAGAGGTAAATCCACGGAGACAGAAAGACTGGGGACTTCTGGGGCTGGTGGGAGAGAGAGGAGAGAATGGGGAAGTAAGAGCTTATGTGAACAGGGCTTCCTGTGACGGTTACAAAAATGCTTTAGAACGATGCAGAGGTAACGACCATGCTAAGTGCCACCTAACTGTGCCATTCTTGTTGCTTGAGACAGGGTCTTGCTGTGTGGGCCCAGGCTGGCCTTGAGCTCTTTTTGTTGTTGTTGTTTGTGTTTTTTCCAGGTAGGCTCTCACTCTAGCCCAGGCTGACCTGGAATTCACTATGTAGTCTCAGGGTGGCCTCAAAATCACGGTGATCCTCCTACCTCTGTTTCCCAAGCATTGGGATTAAAGGTATGTGCCACCATGCCCGGCTTAACTTACTTTATTTTGTTTATTCATTTATTTGAGAAAGTGAGAGAGGGAAAGAGGCAGATAGAAAGAAGGAAAGAGAGAGAGGGAGAGAATGGGTGCACCAGGGCCTCCAGCCACTGCAAAAGGACTCCAGAAATATGTGCCACCTCATACATCTGTCTTACGAAGGTCCTGGGGAATCAAACCTGGGTCCTTAGGCTTTGTAGGCAAGCGCCTTAACCGCTAAACCATCTCTCCAGCAGCCCACCCCCCCCTCCCTGCCAGCTTAACTCTTGATCTTCCTCTCAGTTTAGCCAATGACAGGATTGAAAGCATCTAACAGTGCTGCTCGGGAGGTTGTAACAGGAGGGCTGCAAGTTCAAGGCCAGTTTGGGTTAAGAGACGGCTGTCTCAACAAACACACACACCTCAATAAAAGATGAGAAAAGGGCTAAGTATGGTGGTGCGTGTCTTTAATCCTAGCACTGGGAAGGCAGATGTAGGAGGATCACTATGAATTCGAGGCCAGCCTGGTACTACACAATGAGTTCTAGGTCAGCCTGGGCCAGAGCGAGTCCTTACATCGGGGCGGGGGGGAGATGAGGAAAGAGGGTTGGGGAGATGGTTCAGAGGTTAAAGGCATTTGCTTGCAGAGCCTGCTGAAACAAGTCCTACCTTCCCCAGCACCCACATAAAGCCAGACGCAAAGAGGTTCATGTGCCTGTGGTCCCAACAAATATGCCAATGGGAGGCAGAGCCAAGAGGGTCTGTTTGCAGGAGCCAGAGACCCTGTCTCAAGCAGGGTGGAAGATATGCTAAAACATCCATTTGTTTTTTTCTCTCTCTCTCTGTACTTGCAAATAAATAAAATGAAAAAGCAAATTACATCATGGTATATGTAACAGGATATTTTGTGCGTGCACACACAAGGAGGTCAGAGGTCAGAATCAAGGTGACAGTCCTTGCCCTCCATCCTGTCTGACACAGGGTCTCTCTTGTCTGCCACTGAGGATGTCAGGATAACTGTCCCAAGAGCTCCCGCGGTTCTCCTGGCTGCGCCCCCTCTTGCCCATAAACACACAGGGATTACAGGCATTCCGGCTGTTGCAACCAACTTTACATCTGTTCTGGAGATGTGAACTCCAGCACGTTCCTTTAACCAGTGAGGCATCTCTCAGCCCCATGGTACCATTCAGGCAAAAAAAAAAAAAAAAAAAAGACACATGCCTTTAGTCCCAGCACTAGGGAGGCAGAGGTAGGAGGACCGCCATGAGTTTGAGACCACCCTGAGACTACACAGTGAATTTCAGGTCAGTCTGTGCTAGAGTGAGACCCTACCTCAGAAAAAAAAAAAAAAAAAAGGCTGGAGAGATAGCTTAGCAGTTAAAGCACTTGCCTGCAAAGTAAGGACCCAGGTTTGATTCTCCAGGTCCCACGTAAGCCAGATGCACAAAGGTGAGGCAAGTGCAAGGTTGCACATGCCCACTAGGTGGTGTAAACGTCTGGAGCTTAATAGCAGTGGCTAAGGCCCTGATACACCAATTCTCTCCCTCCTTTTCTCTGAAAAAAAGGGGTGGGGCTGGAGAGATGGGTTAGCAGTAGTTAAGGGGCTTGCCTCCAGGACCCACACAAGCCAGCTGCACAAGGTTTGCACCTGGAGTTCTGCAGCGCCTAAAGGCTCTGGCACGCCAATACGCTATCTACCCCTTTATTTTTCTCTCTCTGTAATAAATAAAAAGATGAAAAAAAAAAAAAAAAAACAGCCATGGTGACACACGCCTTTAATCCCAGCATACAAGAAGCAGAGGTAGGAGGATTGCTGTGAGTTTGAGGCCACCCTGAGACAGAGTGAATTCCAGGCCAGTCTGGACTAGAGTGAGACCCTACTTTGAAAAACCAAATCCAGGCTGAAGAGATAGCTTAGCAGTTAAGACACTTGCCTACAAAGCCAAAGAACTCAAGTTCGATTCCCCAGGACCCATGTAAACCAGCATGCATCTAGAGTTAGTTTGAAGTGGATAGAGGCCCTGACATGCCCATTATTTCCTTCTCTATCTGCCTCTCTTTCTCTCTCCAATAAATAAAATATAAGAAGAAAAAGAAAAGTCTTTAAAAAGACTTCATATTCTTTAAACCACGTGTGATGGCGCACGCCTTTAATCCCAGCACTCAGGAGGCAGAGGTAGGAGGATTGCTGTGAGTTCGAGGCCACCCTGGGACTATTTAGTGAATTCCAGATTAGCCAGGGCTAGAGTGAGACCCTACCTCAAAAAGAAACAAACCAAACCAAAACAAAACAAAACTTTATGCTCTTAAAAATAAATAAATAAAAATAAAAGAAAGAAAGAAAAACCAAAACACACACACACAAGAACAATAAAAATGTATATTAGCAGGGTGTGGTAGTGCATGCCTTTAATGTGAGAACTATGGAGGCAACAGCAGGAGGATCAGTGTGTGTTCGAGGCCATTCTGAGACTACAGAGTGAATTCCAGGCCAGCCTGGGCAAGAGCGAGACCCTACCTGGAAAAAAAAAAATGCACGTTAGGGGGCTGGAGGGATGGCTTAGCGGTTAAGGCGTTTGCCTGCAAAGCCAAAGCACCCCAGTTCGATTCTCCAGATGCACAAGAAGGTGCATGCACCTGGACTTCGTTTGCAGTGGCTGAAGGCCCTGGTGAGCCCCCCGCCCCACCGCCTCTTTCTCTCTCTCAAATACATAAATAACTAAAATATATTTTATTTATTTATTTATTGGTTTATTTATTTATCTGTTTATTTTTGGTTTTTCGAGATAGGGTCTCACTCTAGTTCAGGCTGACCTGGAATACACTGTAATCTCAGGGTGGCCTTTAACTCATGGCAATCCTCCTACCTCTGTCTCCCGAGTGCTGGGATTAAAGGCGTGCGCCACCACACCTGGCAAAATATATATGTTTTAAATGTACGTTAGTGAATCTAAAGAAATGACCTGGAAGGATTTTCTCTATACTCACCACAGTGGTTGTCTCAGTGGAGAACGTAACTCAAATTCAAGCCAAGTGAAAGTAACTTTTCACTTTGTGTCACTGTCCTGCTTACCTAACACACTGACTTCTGGTGTGCATTTGCAGTGCCTTTGCTTTTGCAGGGGATGGAATCCAGGACCTCAATTGCTTTAGACAAGCTCTACCGCTGAGCCACACCCCCAGCCCCTCACTGTGGATCCTAGACAAGTGTTCTACCTCTGAGCCATGCCCCCAGCCCCTCACTGTGGATTCTAGACAAGTGCTCTACCCCTGAGACACGCCCCTAGCCCCTCACTGTGGATGCCAGACCAGTGCTCTACCTGTGAGCCACGCCCCAGCCCCTCACTGTGGATTCTAGACAAGTGCTCTACCTCTGACCCACGCCCCCAGCCCCTCACTGTGGATTCCAGACAAGGGCTCTACCTCTGAGCCACGCCCCCAGCCCCTCACTGTGGATTCTAGACAAGTGCTCCTTAGTCGCTAGGCCATCTCTTGAGCCCAGGGGATTGTTTGTAAATTGCTTATGGCAATTTGGGGTGGTGGTGCTGAGGACCAAACAAAAGGTATCGCACATATGAAGCACATGCTCTGCCACTAAGCTACAACTCTAGTCATTACCATTCTTTAAAAAAATAAATAAATAAATATTATTTATTTACAAGCAGAGAGAGATAGAAAGAATGGGTGCACTAGGGCCTCCAACCACTGCAAACACACTCCAGATGCGTGTGCCACTTTTTGCTTATTATGTAAATAAATTTGATACTCCTTACTATACTGTTATAAAACAGTACAGTATGATTTGGTTTTTCACAAAATAGGTATTTGCATTAAAAAAAATACATTTCAGGCTGGAGAGATGGCTTAGCAGTTAAACACTTGCCTGTGATTCCCCAGGACTTACGTTAGCCAGATGCATAAGGGGACGCATGTGTCTGGAGTTCGTTTGCAGTGGCTGGAGGCCCTGGCACGCCCATTCTCTCTCTCTCTGCCTCTTTCTCAAATAAATAAACAAATAAATAAATAAAAATACATTTCAGCTGAGCCTTTAATCCCAGCACTTGGGAGGTAGAGGCAGGAGGATCACCATGAGTTCGAGGCCACCCTGAGACTACATAGTGAATTCCAGGTCAGCCTGGACCAGAGTGAGACCCTACCTCAAAAAACCAAAGTAATATTAATAATAATAATAATAATAATAATAATACATTTCTGGGACTGGAGAGCTGGCTCAGCAGTTAAGACGCTTGCCTATGAAGCCTAAGGACCCAGGTTCGATTCCCCAGGACCCACATAAGCCAGATGCACAAGGTAGCACCTGTGTCTGGAGTTCGTTTGCAGTGGCTAGAGGCCCTGGTGCTCCCATTTTCTCTATCTGCTTCTTCCTCTCTCTTTCTGTCAAATAAAATAAATATTTTTTAAAAGTTACATTTCTGCATGTCATCAAAAGTCATGGGGCTTTGCCAGGCATGGTGGTACACACCTTTAATCTCAGCATTTGAAAGAGAGGGGTAAGAGGATCGCCATGAGTTCAAGGTCACTCTGACACTACATAGTGAAATCCAGGTCAGCCTGGACTAAAGCAAGACCTTACCTTAAAAAAAAAACAAAAGTGATGGGGCTGGAGTGATGGCTCAGCAGTTAAGGCACTTGCCTGCAAGGTCTAATGACCCAGGTTTGATTCCCAATACCCACATAAAGCCAGATCACAAAGTGGCGCATGCATCTGGAATTTGTTCGCAGTGGTTACAGGCCCTGGTGTGCCCATTCTCTCTCTCCCTATCTATGTATCTATATATGTATCTATCTATGTATCTATGTATCTATCTATGTATCTATCTATCTATCTATCTATCTATGTCTCTGTCTCAAATAAATAAATAAATATAAACAAGCTGGGGCTGGAGCGATGGCTTAGTGGTTAAGGTGCTTGCCTACAAATCCTAAGGACCCATGTTTGACTCTCCAGATTCTACATAAGCCAGACGCACAAAGGTGAGGTTAAGCGCAAAGTCGCACATGCCCACTGGGTGGCGCAAGTGTGCAGCGTTCAATTGCAGAGGCTGAGGCCCTGGCACGCCAATTCTCTCTCTTTCTGTCTGTCTCTCTCTTGCTCTCTCTCTCAAATTAAAAATTGTTTAGTGTGTGTGTGTGTGTGAGTGCTGGTGCACATGGGTGCAGGCAAGTGTGCGTGCCGCAGCACATGTGCAGAAGTCAGAGGCCGCCTTCCTGGTCCGTCCTCAACTCCCACCTCATTTGAAGCAGGTTCTCCAATTGTTGGCCACTGCTCCAGTGGTGAGCTTCTGGCAATTTCTCCTGTCTCCAGCTCCCTTCTCTCTGTAGATGCACTGGGATGACCAGAAGCCTGACATGGTCTCTGTTTTTTTTTTTTTTTTTTCGTTTTTTCAAGGTAGGGTCTGGCTCTAGTCCAGGCTGACCTGGAATTCACTATGTAGTCTCAGGGTGGCCTTGAACTCGAACATGGCCTCGAACATGCACCACTTTGTGCCTCTGCTTTTATGTGGGTACTGGGGAATCAAACCCAGGACATCAGGCTTTACGAGCAAGCGCCTTTAACCACTGGGCCATCTGTCCGTCCTAGTTTCTGGCCTTTACACAGGGTCTGAGGATGGAACTCAGACGCCGAGAATTGTGGGAAAAGCGCTTTACCCACCAAGCTTTCTCCCAGCGCAATGAAGTGATTTTTTGGGGGGGGGATTGGGGTCTCACACTACCCTAGGCTGACCTAGAGTTCACTCGATAGTTTCAGGGTGGCCTTGAACTCAGGGCGATCCTCCTACCTCTGCCTCCCGTGTGCTGGAATTAAAAGCGTACCCCACCACACGGGGCCTGTTGTGTTTTTTTAAGTTGTTTTTTTGTTATTTTGAGATAAGGTCTCACCCTAGCTCAGGCTGACCTGGAATTCATTATGTAGTCTCAGGGTGGCCTCGAACTCATGGCGATCTTCCTACCTCTGCCTCCCAAGTGCTAGGATTAAAGGTGTGCGCCAGGCTGGTGTTCTTGAACTCACAGCAATCCTCCTACCTCTGCCTCCTGAGTGCTGGGATTAAAGCCTTTAACTATGGCTTAAATGATTAAATGACAGGGTCTCACTACATGTCCAGCTAGCCTTGAACTTGTAATCCTCCCATTCCAGCCTCCCAAATGCTCTAATTATAAGGATGCACAGCCAGGCATGGCAGCACACACCTTTAATCCCAGCACTTGGGAGGCAGAGGTAGGAGGATCGCCGTGACTTCGAGGTCACCTTGAGACTACATAGTGAATTTCAGGTCAGCCTGAGCTAGAGCAAAACCCTATCTCACGAAAAAAAAAAAAAAAAAGCATGCACCACCAGGCATGACTATGACATACTCTTTAAAAGAATTTTTGTTGTTGTTTTAGAGAGTGAGAAAGCAAGAGAGAGAGAGAGAATTGGCATGCCAGGGCCTCAGCCACTAAGATCAAACACCAGACGCTTGCGCCACCTAGTGGGCATATGCGACCTTGCGCTTGCCTCACGTTTGTGTGTCTGGCTTGCGTGGGATCTGGAGAGTTGAACATGGGTCCTTAGGCTTCGCAGGCAAGTGCCTTAACCGCTGAGCCATCTCTCCAGCCCATGACATACTCTTTTAAAGCAAAACACAGTTCACCTATACAGATATTCTTTTCCATCCCTGCACCTACCTATCTATGTCTTTCCAGATGTGCAAAACAACTGGGATTGGAAGACAAACGCAGCAAGGTATTTGAGAATGCCGATCTAGGGGACCCGCTGTTATCCTGCGAGACAGGGCCAGATGAGGGCTGCGAGCAAGAAGAGTTGGGATCAGCCACTGTGTGCTTGGGTGAAGAAAAACAGTGTGTCACCTTCCAAGGCTCAGTGTCCATTGCGGAAGAGGTGGCAGAAAGAATGTAAGAGCCAAAGGAAGGGGAGGACTCCTTACAACGTGCTCCTCCAGACACAAAATGGCCTGGATATCCATGACCTCACAGTGCCTGACACTACCTACACAAGACCATCATAAGAGGAGGAAAAGATCATGACATCAAAATAAAAGAGAGACTGATTGAGATGGGGAGGGGATATGATGGAGAGTGGAGTTTCAAAGGGGAAAGTGGGGGGGAGGGAGGGAATTACCATGGGATGTTTTTTATAATCATGGAAGTTGTCAATAAAAATGTGAAAAAATAAAACAGTGTGTGCGTGCACACATGCAAGACCCAAGGGCAGCGGTTGGCAGAACCTATCAGTCACCCATTCAACATCCGTTTATCGCACACTATGTGCCATGCCAGGGATGCCAGAGCCAGCTGAGCCTCCTGCCGCAGAGGGGCTGCCCAGGATAAAGTGGATGCCATCTTGGGTTACGGCAGCACCTCTGCTCATCTCATGTGTCCCTCGTGGCGACCCGTCCTGGCTAGAGGTCATTACTCCCCATCCTGGAGGAGACCAGGACTCGGGGGGCCAGCCACCGTCAGGTCACACGGCAAGCCCAAACTCAACACCAGGATTGTGCGACTCAAGGCTCTGCTTCTAGCCACATTCCAACACACCCCAGCTCCCTGACCGTGACCATCAAGTAGTGACCGCCTATGTGCTGGCGTGCTTTGCAAACACTCTCATTTAATCCCTGTCCAGCCTCTGTGAGGGAAGAAACATCTTTCAAGAGGGGAAACTGAGGCTGGAGAGATGACTCAGCAGTTAAGGCATTTGCCTGTGAAGCCTAAGGACCCAGGTCCCACGTAAGCCAGATGCACAAGGTGGTGCACGTGTCTGGAGTTCCTTTGCAGTGGATGGAAGCCGTGACAATCTATGTGCCTCCTCCTCTCTCTCCCTCCTTCTCTCTCTCCCAAATAAATAAATAAAATACTTTTTTAAAAAAACAAAGAGGGGCGGGCTGGAGAGATGGCTTAGCAGTTAAGTGCTTGCCTGTGAAGCCTAAGCACCCGGGTTCAGTTCAAGGCTCGATTCCCCAGGACCCACGTTAGCCAGATGCACAAGGGGGCGCACGCGTCTGGCGTTCGTTCGCAGTGGCTGGAGGCCCTGGCGTCGCCCAATCTCTCCCTGCACCCAATCTCTCTGCCTCTTTCTCTATCTCTCTCTGTCTGTTGCTCTCAAATAAATAAGTAAAAATAAGCAAAACCCCACTGTTTGAACAATCTAAAAAAACAGAGGGGAAACTGAGGCCCAAGAATCCCGGGGGAACTGGGGGAGCCTTGGGCTTGCTGTCTGGGTGTAATGGGTGCCATGGTGGACCCCAGGCCCTCATTTCAGGGTTCGGGTCCTTGGTGTCCAGCTGCCCTGGCTACTAGTGGCTCTCAGTCCTGACAGTGGGAGACCTCCTGTCACTCAAGGTGTTGCCCCTCCCCTGAGGGCAGCTCACTTCTAAGGATGTATCTGAAGAGCACAGAGGCCTGGTCCCCTTGCTGGAGGCGGGTCCGTGACAGCCAGCCCCGCTCTGGAGTTTCCTAGGAGTTCCAGGCAAGACTGCGTCATCCCTCCCTCTGCCCAAGCCGTCTGCCTCCTGAAGCTATGGCCTAAGACACCTGCCCTGTTTTGTTTTGTTTTGCTTTGCTTTGTTTTGTTTTGTTTTGTTTTGCTTTTTTGAGGTAGGGTGTCACCCTGGCCCAGGCTGACCTGGAATTCACTATGCAATCTCAGGGTGGCCTCGAACTCATGGTGATCCTCCTACCTCTGCCTCCCGAGCTCTGGGATTAAAGGCATGCGCCACCACGCCTGGCTTCCTGTTTTTTAAACATTTTATTTTTATTGATTTATTCATTTGAGAGAAAGAAAGAGAGATAGAGGCAGAGAGACAGAGAGAGAGAAAATGGGTGCACCAGGGCCTCCAGCCGCTGCAAACAAACTCCAGAAGCATGTGCCATCTTGTGCATCTGGCTTACATGGGTCCTGGAGAATCGAACCTGGATCCTTTGGCTTTGCAGGCAAGTGCCTTAACCACTAAGCAATCTTTCCACCCTATAAATATTTATTTACTTACTTGAGAGAGAGAGAAAGAGGCAAAGAGAAACGAGAGAAGGAGAGAGAGAATGGGTATGCCAGGGCCTCTAGTCATTGCAAGGAACAAACTCCAGACACCTGTGCCACCATGTGCATCTGGCTTTACGTGGGTACTGGGGAATTGAACTGGGGTCCTTAGGCTCTGCAGGCAAGGGCCTTAACCTCTGAGCAATCTCTCCAGCCCATGTACTTATTTTTTAAGTATTAAATTTATTTATTTATTAATTTGAGAAAAAAGAGAAAGAGGGAGATTGAGAGAGAATAGGCCCACCAGGGTATCTAACCACTGCAAACAAACCCCAGACGCATGCACCACCTTGTGCATCTGGCTTACGTGGGTCCTGCAGAATCGAAGCTGGGTCCTTAGGCTTTGCAGGTAAGTGCCTCAACTGCTGAGCCATCTCTCCAGCCCCTCTATTGTGTTTTTTTTTTTAAATACTTATTTATGAGCCTGGGCATGGTGGCGCACGCCTTTAATCCCAGCACTCATGAGGCAGAGTTAGGAGAATCGTCATGAGTTCGAGGCCACCCTGAGACTCCATAGTGAATTCCAGGTCAGCCTGGGCTAGAGTGAGACCCTACCTCGAAAAACCAAAAAAAAAACAAACGAAAAACAAAAACTTATTTATTATATATGGAGATAATGGGCACACCCGGGCCTCCTGCCACTGCAAACGAACTCCACCTTGTGCATCTGGCTCTGTGTGGGCACTGGGGAACTGAACCAGGACCATCAGGCTTTGCAAGCAAGAGCTATTAACCACTGATCCTTCTTACCAGCCCTACCTGCTCTGTGTTGAAGGACCAAGTGATTTTGAGTCCTGGTGTGGGCGGAGGCTGGCACAAGGAGGCTGGATTCACACAGCAGCCAGAGGGCCAATTCCAGCAGCGGCCACTGGGTGGAATAAAGGAAGCGTATTCTGAGCCTGGCCAAGGATCCCTGGATGGGGTGGGGTTAATGCCTGGGCTGCCTTCCATCTCCAGCTCGGGGCCTGACTGTCGGGCTGTCCTGGTTCTCCCAGGGCACTAGCCGTGGTACCTGGACGTGGTAGTTCCTCCGTACCTACTGCATTCGATGAGTCACACTAATACTGATCCCTCCCTCGCTCAGTGGCCATGGGGGTGGGAAGCTTGGACGAGGCCCTGGCCCAGCAGGAGCGTTTAATCAAGACTGGATGGGCTGGAGCGATGGCTTAGCAGTGAAGGCGCTTGCCTGCGAAACCTAAGGACCAAGGTTTGATTCCCCAGTACCCGTGTAAAGCAGGTGCACAAGGTGGCGCATGGGTCTGGAGTTTGTTTGCAGTGGCTGGAGGCCCTGGCATGCCCATTCTTTCTCTCTCTCTAATAAGTGAATAAAAATTAAGTTAAAGGAAGCCGGGAAGTGGTGGCGAACGCCTTTAATGCCAGCACTTGGGAGGCAGAGGTAGAGGATCTTTGTGAGTTTCGAGGCCACCCTGAGACAACACAGTGAATTCCAGGTCAGCCTGAGCTAGAGTGAGACCCTACCTCGGAAAACAAAACAAAACAAAAATTAATTAATTAATTAATTAAAGGGCTAGAGGAATGGCTTAGCGGTTAAGGTGCTTGCCTATGAAACCTAAGGACTCAGGTTCAGTTCCCCAGTACCCACTTAAGCCAGGGGGTGTATGCATCTGGAGTTCATTTGCAGAGGCTAGAGGCCATGGCATGCCCTTCTACCCCCACCCCTCTCTATCTATCTGCCTCTTTCTCTGTCGAATAAATAAGTATTAAAACAAAAAGAGAGAGAGAGAGAGAGAGAGAGAGAGAGAACAAATGTCCTTACTGCTTTGGGCTGTCTAAATATCTACTGGGGGTGGGGATGGGGTCTGCAAAGGGTACACCTTGGCTTGGGGACAGACACACCTGACTAGTCGCGTGTGTGCTCGGGGGGGGGGCCCAGGTCTCATGCTGGCTTCGGGCCCTGCAGGATCGTTATGAGAACAGAGAGTTAAGTAACACTTGGATCGTTCCCAGAACGTGGCGTAAAGTCTACCAACAGCAGCAGCTGGTGCTGCTGTCGGGCGATGTGGCGAGAATTCCCACGTGGCTCTGCGGGCCTGGCCACCCCACAGCCGCACGGCAGGTGGCGCCGGCTCTGCACGGGCCCGGCCCACCCTCCTCTGCCATCCCAGACTGCTCCTCCTCCACTGTTCTCTCGTGAAATGTCATCGCCAGCTGCCCCAGCCAGACATGGGAAGATGCCATCACCACACAGCCTTCTTCCCACCTAAGAGCCACCAGGTGCCCCCCGCGTCCCCCCAGAACCTCTTGCTGCCGTCGCACTCCCTCACATTTGAGCCATCTTGACCTGCCGACGTCCAAACCCTGTCTAGACAGGTCAAAGCCACTTCTGGCTTGTTTACCACTGTAACCCTAGGGTAACGCTTGGGGCCCAGTACACACTTGATGCTCAATAAATACCAGCTTGCTGGAAAATGGATATACGCATGAACTGACCGGGCCTGCAGGGACACAGGCACTTAGCAAACCCCTGGCCACCAAGCCCTGTCCCGGGTCTTTAATACATGGATACATTCACTTCATGCTACAGCTACACTATAGGCCGAGGGCTATTTCCCCAGGTGTCTATATGTATATATATATATACACACATATATATGTGTATATATATGTATATACATATATATATATATATATATATATATATATAATACTTTATTTTTATTTATTTGAGAGAGAGAGAGAGAGAGAGAAGGAAAGGCAGATAGAGAGAGAATAGGCACACCAGGGCCTCCAGCTGCTGCAAACGAACTCCAGACACATGCGCCACCATGTGCATCTGGCTTACGTGGGTCCTGGGGAATCAAATCTAGGTCTTTCAGCTACGCAGGCAAGCACCTTAACCACTAAGCAATCTCTACAGCACTCCCCCAGATATATATATTTACTTATTTATTTGCAAGGAGAGACACTAAGAAAAGAGAGGGAGGGGGAGAGAGAGAAACAGAGAGAGAGAGAGAGAGAGAGAATGGACACCCCAGGGTGTCCAGCCAATGCAAACTAACTCTAGATTCAAGGGCTACTTTGTGCATCTGGCTTATGTGGGTCCTGGGGAATCAAACGTGGATCCTTAGGCTTCGTAGGCAAGTGCCTTAACTGCCAAGCCATCTCCCCAGGCCTCCCCCTGATTCTTTGGTTGAAGGAACCAAGTTACAGGGAGGTCAAATAACTTGTCCAAGGCTAGTGTACAACAGACGTTAAGACTCAAAACAGGTTGAGCGTTACAATCATAGCAACCCATCAGGCTCTCTGTCCCCAAGCACCAACCCTTTTGCCCACTCTGCTGGGTAGGCCCAGGGTCACAAAAGTGAAGACGCCCTCCTGGGTAGAGGAATAAACTAGCACTGGTTTATAGTGATTTCACTTGGGGGTGGGGGCCTAGCCCACTGCCGCTTGCTTGTTGCTGGGGGAAATCCAACGGAAGAATGTTCCCAACCCCATGCAAAGGAGGCCTGAGCTAAAAACAGGTCGGAGGGGAGCCTGACAGTGGGGGGCGCAGAGCAGTGGTCCTCGGGCCTCTTCCCCTCTGTCATGTCCCTCTCTGGGACAGGGGGCCCTTAACACCCACCGCCGGGAAGAAGCTTTCAAAGCAGCCGGCAGCCTCGTGGGGCCGGCGCCTCGGGGCCTGCCCGCGGGCTGGAGAGACAGAGTCCTGGGAGCCTCTGTGCGCAAGGAGAAGGCGCCTCTAACAGGAAGAGCAGCTCTGCCCTTCAGAATCACTTTTGAAAAATCAGTGCCCTGAGGGATAAATGTCCTTGTCAAGCCGAGTGCCCTGCTTGCGTCTACCCTGGTGACATTCAGGGGCTCAGACGCTGGCACGGGAAAGACAGGAGGGTGAGCCCCGCCAAGTCTACTGTCAAGGCCACCTTGGACAGCTCCTGGCTTGCAGTTCCCAGGCTCTGCGCGAGGGCTCTGATGGGTCCTAGCGGCTTCTCGTACAGTCCTGCCCATTTGCCCTACCTGGTTTCTTTTCTCCTCGGGAATAAAAAAGAGCCATGGGGACTGGAGGGGGCAGGGGGCTCAGCGTTGAAGGCACTTGCTTACAAAGCTTGGTGGCCCGGATCTGATTCCCCAGGACCCACATAAAGCCAGCCGCACAAAGTGCCAAATGCGTCTGCAGCCTGTTTGTAGCGGCAAAAGGGCCCGGTGCGCCCATTCATTCTGTCTCTCATAAATAAATAAATAAATAAATAAATAAATAAATAAATAAATAAATAAAGTTTTTGGTTTTTTTAAGGTAGGGTCTCACTCTAGCCCAGGCTGACCAGAAACTCACTCTGCAGTCTCAGGCTGGCCTTGAACTCACAATGATCCTCCTACCTCTGCCTCCCAGCTAAATAAAGTTGTTGTTGTTTTTTTTTAAAATTGTTTCCCACTGCCCCCCAGGTAGGATCTCACTCTAGCCTAGACTGACCGGGAATTCACTATATAGTCTCAGGGTGGCCTCAAACTCACAGTGATCCTATTTCTGAGTGCTTGGGGTGTGTGCTACCATGCCCAGTTATAAATAAAATATTTTAAATTTTTTTTGGCTTAGCCTAAGGTGCTTGCCTGCAAAGTCAAAGGACCTAGAGTCGATTCCCACATAAGGACCCACATAAGCCAGATGCACAAGGTGGCACGTGTGTCTGGAGTTCATTTGCAGGGCTAGAGGCCCTGGTGCGCTCATATTCTCTCTCTCTCTCTATCTCTCTCTGCCTCTTTTTCTATCTCAAATTAAAAAAAAATTTTTTTTAATTACAAGGGCTGGGCTGGAGAGATCACTTAGCAGCTAAGGCATTTGGCTGCAAAGCCAAAGGACCCAGGTTCGATTCCCGAGGGCCCACGTAAGCCAGATGTATAAGGGGGCGTATGCACCTGGAGTTCGTTTGCAGTGGCTGGAGGTCCTGGTGTGCCCATTCTCTCTCTGTCTCTCTTCTATCTCTCTCTCTGCTTGCAAATAAATAAATAAATATAAATTATAAGGTCTGAGGACGTGGCTCCATTGGTATAATGCTCGTCTGGTGTACACAAGGCCCTGGGTTCGGTCCTTAGCACCACATAAACTGGTCCTGGAGAACAAGCCTATCACCCTAGCTCTCAGAAGTACAGGTACAGGCGGAGGGATCATATGTTCAAGGTCAAGCTCAGCTACATGGCCAGTTCAAGGCCGGCCTGGGCTATGTGGGACCCTGTCTCAAAACACAAAACGAAACAAGTACTCTACCATCCTGTCCCTGTTTCCAGAGAACTTCTCCACGGATCTGTGGGGTGATATCACCATCGCAGAGGGGAAATGATTCTCCCAAGACTCCAGTCCAGGTCAGCTCTGATTCCAGAATATTCTTCCCACCGCCACCCTTGCCTCCCACCTCCTGCTTCTTATTTCTCCTCACCTTCATCCAAGTCCTAACCACACATAGACAGGCCCAGCTGCTTCTACCAGGGTCCCATACTCTCTAGGACCCCCCACCTCTATAAGTGCTTACCATTGCAGCTCTAAGCAGGCTTCTCCTTCCCATACACCTCACCTTCTTTTTAAAATATATTTCATTTATTTATTTATTTATTTGAGAGAGAGAAAGAGAGACAGGGAGAGAATGGGCACCCCAGGGCCTCCAGCCACTGCAAACAAACTCCAGATGCATGCGCCCCCTTTTGCATCTGGCTTTTGTGGGTCCTGGAGAATCGAACCAGGATCCTTTGGCTTTGCAGGCAAACGCCTTAACAGCTAAGTCGTCTCTCCAGCCCTCATTCTTTTCTTTTCTTTTCTTTTCTTTTCTTTTCTTTTCTTTTCTTTTCTTTTCTTTTCTTTTCTTTCTTTCTTTCTTTCTTTCTTTCTTTCTTTCTTTCTTTCTTTCTTTCTCTCTCTCTTTCTTTCTTTCTTTTCGAGGTCCAGACTATAGCTCCCCATTTGTGTCATTAAACTGGCTGACCAGGGAGCCTCAAACGATCCCCTTGTCTCTGTCCACTGCCCTCCCACAATCTTAGTGCTGGGGTTACAGGCATGTACATGCCTGGCTTTTTAAAGATTTTTACTTACTTATTGGTAAGCAGAGAGAGAGAGAGAGAATGATTCAACAGCCACACCAGAGCTTCTCGACATTGCCAACAAACTCCAGACGCAGGTGCCACTTTGTGCATCTGGCTTTATGTGGGTACTGGGGAAATCGAATCCAGGCCAATCCAGCCCAGCAGGCTTTGCAAGCAAGCACCTCTACCCACTGAGCCATCTCCCCAGCCCTCTGTCTGGCTTTTAACATGGGTGCTGGGGATTTGAACTCAAGTTCTCACACTTACATAGCAAGCACTCTTACGCACTTAACCATTCCCCCAGCTCTTTGTTTCTTTTCAGTTTTTGGTTTTGCTTTTTGTTTTTGTTTGTTTGTTTGCTTTTGTTTTTCCCAAGGTAGGGTCTCGCTCTAGCCCAGGTGACCTGGAACTCACTCTGTAGTATCAGGCTGGCCTTGAACTCACTGAAAACCTCCTACTTCTGCCTCCCAAGTGCTAGGATTAAAGGCATGCACCACAATGCCTGGCCCCCTTAATTAATTAGAGAGAGAAAGAGGCAGATAGGTAGGTAGGTAGGTAGGTAGATAGATAGACAGACAGACAGACAGAGAGAATGGGCACGCCAGGGCCTCCAGCCACTGCAAACAGACTCCAAAAGCATGCGCCCCCTTGTGCATCTGGCTTATGTGGGTACTGAGGAATTGAACCAGGGTCCTTAGGTTTCATAGACAAGTGCCTTAACCATTAAACCATTTCTCCAGTCCCTAAATTTTTTTTTTTTTTCAAGGTAGGGTCTCGCTCTAGCCCAGGCTGACCTGGAATTCACTATGTAGTCTCGGGATGGCCTCGAACTCACGGCGATCCTCCTACCTCTGTCTCCAGGGATTAAAGGCGTGTGCCACCATGCCCGGCTTCATCTGGCTTACGTGGGACCTGGAGAATCGGACCTGGGTCCTTAGGCTTCACAGGCAAGTGCCTTAACCATTAAACCATCTCTCTGGTGCCTAAATCTTTCATTTTTATTTTTTTGCACATCATAGTATGTGTGGTGGTGGTGGAGGTGAGTGTGCGTGTGCGTGCATGCTCACCATCCTTCTACCTCTGCCTCCTGAGCGCTGGTGGGACTAAAGGTATGCACCATCACTCCTGGCTCTTTTCTTTGGAGGCAGGGTCTCTGTAGTCCCGGGTGGCTCGACACCCACTACACAAACCAGGCTGGCCTCAAACTTACTTCAAGCCTGCCTCCAGCCACTGCGTGCTACTGAGGGCGAGGTTACAGGCAAGTGCCATCATGCCCAGCTTTGGCTGGGGATCAAACCCAGGGCTTCATTCACGGGAAGCTGGCATCCTACCAACCGAGCGCCGTCCCCAGCCCCAGCAGATGGAACGCGGTGCGCCAGCCCTCCCTGGCGGCGCTGGGCAGATTGCAAAGTGAGGCAGGCGCAGTCCTGCCTCTTGGTTTTGCCTCCTGGGGAAAGCCGTTCTTCAAAGCTCTAAGCACGGTGAGGGGCATTTTGCAAAGCGGGACCCGAGACACAGAACACACCCGCGTGCTTTCCCCGTCGGGCCCCAGGACGCTCCCAGGCACCGGTTACCGGCACACCATCTCACCTCTGCTGAGCGCTGGCCTGGTCCTGCCCTGCCCTCCCCTGCCCCACTCGGCGGCCCTTTCCCCAGAGCCAGCCCAGCCGTACCCGGTTGATGAGCTCGCCGACCATGCCCGTCCAGGAGCCGTTGGGCTCCGGTGCGCCGTACAGGCCGTCCTCCACCAAGCGCAGGCGGTAGCGGAAACGCAGCAGCTCGGCCAGCTCCCGCAGCATGTCCACGCAGAAGCCCTCAAAGCGCTCGTTCCCCGACAGGGCCTGGAAGTTGGGCCTGCGCATGACATACGGGTTCTCCTGGGTGAGCAAGAGAAAACCCGGGTCAGGGACTGGGCATCTGGGGGTCCAGGCAGAGCCCAAGGACCTATAGCAGGAACATGTCCAAAAAGAGAGGGGGGATGACAAACTTACTATATGCACGTGTGTGTGTGTATGCGTGTTTTGGTTTTTCGAGGTAGGGTCTCACTCTAGCTCAGGCTGACCTGGAACTCACTATGTAGTCTCAGGGTGGCCTCGAACTCACGGCGATCCTCCTGCCACCGCATCCCCACTGCTGGGATTAAAGGAGTGTGCCACCACGCCTGGCACGAGGTAGGGTCTGGCTTTAGCCCAGGCTGACCTGGAACTCACTATGTAGTCTCAGGCTGGCCTCGAACTCACGGTGATCCTCCTACCTCTGCCTCTGCTGGGATTAAAGGCGTGCGCCACCACGCCCAGCTTGTCTTTCTTTTGAATGTGGACCCATATAGCTCAGACTGTCCTTGAATTCCCCAGGCAGATGAGACCAGCTTTGAACTCCTGATCCTCCTGCCTCCACCTCCTGAGTACTGGGGTCACAGACATGCACTGCCGTGCCTGGCAGCTGTAAGCTTTCCATACATACAAATGCTGACTGGGGAACAGGCCTGGAAGCCCGGTGTGTAGCAGGGGAGGGATTCACATGGGCCCTGTGAGCCCCTAGCAGACTGAAGGGAGATTTTTTTTTTTTTTTTTTTTTTTTAGTTTTTCAAGGTAGGGTCTCATTCTAGCCCAGGCTGACCTGGAATTCACTAATGTAGTCTCAGGGTAGTTTCAAACTCATATCAATCCTCCTACCTCTGCCTCCCAAGTGCTAGAATTAAAGCCTGTGCCATCACACCCGGCTTTTTCTTAAAATATATCTTATTTATTTATTTCAGAGAGAGAATGGGCGCACCAGGACCCCCAGCCTCTGCAAACGAACTCCAGACACATGTGCCGCCTTGTGCATCTGGATCAGGTGGGTTCTGGGGAATTGAATCTGAGTCCTTAGGCTTCACAGACAAGTGCTTTAACCACTTAGCCATCTCTCCAGCCCAAGGGAGACATTTTTAATCTCCCAATATTCACTGGTCTCCAACTGAAATACCCAAAGAACATCTGACTGTAATGGGACTTTATCGAGCTAGAACAAAGCTATCCTATCCTAGTGACCCATCCCACACTATGGTATAGTTCACCCTGTAACCCAAGTCACCACGCACACACACGCACACACAGTTAAGTGACAGTGTCCCACAGAAGTCTCTGTTCTTGGTGACTGTCATCAGCACACAAATATCCTCAACTCAGCTCTTCATGTTTTTGTTTTTGATTTTTCCACACTAAACCTTCATGAGCCACCAATGGGCCAAAGAGGGTTTCCCCCCACCAGGATTTCGCTCAAGCCCAAAGCTACCACGAGGAAAGCAGGCCGGAGAACACGCCAGATGGTGCAACTGTAAGACAATTTGGAAGCCTAGATTGTTTTGAAAATCTCCTGATTATGAATGTTAGCAACTAAAATTCTAATACTCTTTTTTTTTTTTTTTCCCAGGCCACACAAACACATCCATCAGTTTGGAATTTCTGACTTTTGCTGTACTGATGATCTGATTTTTTTTTTTTGTTTGTTTTTTTGAGGTAGGGTTTCGCTCTAGCCCAGGCTGACCTGGAATTCACTCTGTAGTCTCAGGGTGGCCTCGAACTCACGGCGATCCTCCTACCTCTGCCTCCTGAGTGCTGGGATTAAAGGCGTGTGCCACTATGCCTGGCCTTGATTTTTTTTTTTTTTTTTTTTTTTGGTTTTTCGAGGTAGGGTCTGGCTCTAGCCCAGATTGATCTGAAATTTACTATGTAGTCTCAGGCTGGCCTCGAACTCACAGTGATCCTCCTACCTCTGCCTCCCAAGCGCTGGGATTAAAGGCGTGCGCCATCATGCCTGGCTTCTTTCTTCTTTTTAAAATACTTCTTTCTGCTGGGTGTGGTGGCGCACGCCTTTGATCCCATCACATACATATATTTCTTTCTTTTTTTCTTTATTGGAGAGAGAGAAAGCAAGAATAGTCAGGATGACAGGTCCTTCTGCTTCTGCAAATGAACTCCAGATGCATGTGACAGACACAGTGTGCGTTTGTCTGGCTTTACTTGGGTACTGGGGAATCGAACCTAGGCCATCAGGCTTTGCATGCAAATGCCTTTAACCACTGAGCAATCTCTCTAGTTTCTAATCAGTTTTTTTTTCCAGGTAGGGTCTCATCCAGCTCAGGCTAACCTGGGACTCACTCTGCAGCTCCGGACTGGCCTTGAACTCATAGCAGTCCTCCCACCTCAGCTTCCTGAGTGCTGGGATTAACGGCGTGTGACACCACCCCTGGCCCCACCTTTTTTTTTTTTTTTTTTTTTCGATGTAGGATCTCACTCTATCCCAGGCTGACCTGGAATTCACTCTGTAGTCTCAAGATGACCTAGAATTCACAGCCATCCTCCTACCTCAACCTCCAAAGTGCTGGGATTAAAAGCATATGCCACCACGACTGGACTTTTTTTCTTTTTTTTGAGACATCCTGTCATGTATCCCAGACTAGTCTCAAATTTGCTATGTACTGAGCATGACCTTGAACTTCTGATCCTCCTGCCTCTACCTTTTGGATGCTAGGACTAAGGCATGCACCGCCACTCCTGGCTTACTCAGGGCTGGGGATAGAACCCAGGGCCTTGTACATGCTAAGCAAGCTGTCTACCAGACTGCACTACATCCTCAACCCCTTCTTTCTCTTCTTTTTTTAAAAATATATTATATGAGAGAGAGAGAGAGAGAGAGAGAGAATGGGCACACCAGGGCCTCCAGCCACTGCAAACGAACTCCAGATGTATGCAGCCACCCTGTGCACCTGGCTTACGCGGGTCCTGGGGAAATCAAACCAGGATCCTTTGGCTTTGCAGTCAAACGCCTTAAACCTCTGGACCATCTCTGCATCCCCACCTCTTCTTTCTTTTTATGCAACATAATGTCATTACATAGCCCCAGCTGGCCTTGAACTCGTGATCCTCCCGCCTCAGTTTCCTGAGTATGGAGGTTCCAGACCACACCAGCTAAAGGGGTGATTACTGCTGAGGGTCACGAGCAAATTTCACAGATACCCGGCCCTCCCACACACACACCATCATGTCAAAGAAACACAAAAGCAGAGAGAACCTTCAAGGTGCTAATAAGACAAGGCGTCCAGAGAGGATGTAACAAAAGGGAAACTTACCTGGGCGTACCTAATACCTAAAAGGTTAGTAGGATAGTGTCACTTTGGACTGAGGCGCAAAAGGACTCAAGACTCACAGAACAGCTGGGGCTGGGAGCTGTTTCACTCATCTATGACCCCAGCACTCGGGAGGGTGAGGTGGAAGGATCGCTGTGAGTTCAAGACCACTGTGGGGCTACAAGAGTGAATTCCAGGTCAGCCTGGGAGAGAGTGACAACCTGCCTTGAAAAAAAAAAGCAAAAAAGAACAGGGATGGAGAGACGGCTTAACAGTTAAGGCACTTGCCTGTGAAGCCTAAGGACCCAGGTTTGATTCTCCAGGCCCCACGTAAACCAGACGCACATTGTGGTGCACGCACCTGGAGTTCGTTTGCAGTGGCTGGAGGCCCTGGCGTGCCCATTCTCTCTCTCTCTCTGTGTGTCTCTCTCTCTGTGTCCTTCTATCTCTAATAAATAAACAAAAAATATCAGAAAAAAAATAAAAACAACAAAACCAGCCAAGAGAGAATGCTTTGGTGATAACAGTTCATGATGGTTGCCATGTGGGTCCTTCCTTCCCACTTGTTTTCTGTGTGCTTACTAGATTATAACTTCAATTTTTTTTTTTTTTTTTGGATGTAAGCCCAACAGACTGACCTTTATTGCAAGAGAGAGAATTGGCACATCAGAGCCTCCAGTCACTGCAATTGAACGCCAGACGCAGGCGCCACCTAGCGCCCATGTGTGACCTTGGGCACTTGCGTCATCCTGCATCTGGCTTACGCGGGACCTGGAGCGTTGAACATGGGTCCTTAGGCTTGGCAGGGAAGTGCCTTAACGGCTAAGCCATCTCTCCAGCTCTCTATATTCTTTAAATCATTACAGAAGTCCAAGGTGAGCATTACTAGAACTCTCCCCCCGCCCTCCCAGAGCTGAGAATTGAACCAAGGGCCTTGGAGGTGTTGGCAAGTGCTCAGTCACTGAGCAACACCTCGGCCCCTCACTGGTGAATTCCAGACAAGCACCCCTCTGGCTAGGCAACAACAAGCCCTCTTTTTCCTTTTCCTTTTTTTTTTTTTTTTTTTTTTTTTTTTTTTTTTGTTGTTGTTGTTGTTGTTCGATGAATTTTCAAGGTAAGGTCTCACTCTAGTCCAGGCTCACCTGGAACTCACTCTGTAGGCTGGCCTCCAACTCACAGCAATCTTCCTACCTCTGCCTCCTGAGTACTGGGACTAAGGGTGTGCATCACCAGGCCTGGCTTACTTTCCATTTTGAGACAGGATCTAATGGCCCAAGGCTGGCCTTGAAGTCACAGTGCACGTTCAATCCTTCTGCCTGAGTCTCCCAAGCACCTGGGATTACAGGCCTGCACCCACACGCCTAAACGATCAGGCTCGTTCTTATACATGTGCACTGAGACTCAGGGAGGGCCAGTGACCTCCGCCACCTTTCAAAACTCCTGAGCTCTGCCAAAGGTGTAGCCGTGACATTTTGCTGCCTCTTCTACCACCACGTGGCAGCCAACTTCCCTACTCCTTGCACCAGCAGGATGTGGGAGAAGTGATGCTGA
This sequence comes from Dipus sagitta, assembly GCA_036346955.1. Taxonomy (NCBI): domain Eukaryota; kingdom Metazoa; phylum Chordata; class Mammalia; order Rodentia; family Dipodidae; genus Dipus; species Dipus sagitta. Next base: position 73,595,719 of record CM070787.1, on the reverse strand, counting down.
GAGAATTCCAGATCCATAACAGGCGTCCAAGCACCTCGAGGCCTCCACATAAGGAAGCCCTGGCCAGCCCGGAGAACAAGTGGGCCAGGGACTGTCAGCCAACCGCTGGCACCCGGACATTCTGGACACCCCAGGGTAGCTGGCCACCAGCTGAATGGAGCCAGCGAGTGCGGATGGAGAGGAGGGACAGACAGGCTGAGAAGGGACCCCATCAACCCGTGAGAAATAGCCAGTCACGACTCAGTCTTTTTCTTGGGGTGGCTTGTTACTTCTTGGGGTGGCTTCTTAGAGAGCCAGAGACAGATTCCTTTCTCTTATGAGGCCACGTTATGTCACACGCCCTGTATTCCCAGAACACCCCCCCCCTCAAAAGCTGAGGATGACAGAATGGAGAAAGCCCAGTGTTTCTAGCCGGGCGTGGTGGCGCACGCCTTTAATCCCAGCACTTGGGAGGCAGAGGTAGGAGGATCGCCGTGAGTTCGAGGCCACCCTGAGACTCCATAGTGAATTCCAGGTCAGCCTGGGCTAGAGTGAAACCCTACCTCGAAAAACCAAAAAAAAAAAAAAAAAAAAAAAAAGCCCAGCGTTTCTCTCTCTCAATCTCTCTCTCTCTCTCTCTGTGTCTCCCAAGTTGCTTCTCTAAATCCAGAATTATGGCACTGGGAACAGGAATGTGAGATAACACTATTAATAGCGGCGGCAGCTAGCATTTCTCGTGGGCTTGCTGTGTGACAGTTCCGTGAGCGTGGGAGGCCAGCATGATTACCTCTGGGTTAGAGCTGAGGACACCCAGGGCCTTGACAAGCGGAGTCGTAAGTCAGCGAGGCTCCAAAGCCCCAGCGCTCTGCCCTTAAGCCCTGTGCCAGACTGAGCTCAGGGCCGCAGAGCCGGCGAGTGGATGTGGGAGAAGCCAGACACAGAGATGGGGGAGCGGGAGAGTCAGAAACCAGTGACTCTTAGAGCCAAGTAGGCCTGCTGAAGACAGGATGCTCTCCTTCAGCCTTCTTGGTTCCCAGAGAAGAAACCCAAGGCCGGGGAGACAATTCGTGCAGCCCAAGGCCACCAGCAGGGCAGAGGGAAGGAGAGGCAGGGCAGGGCTGAGATCCACACAGGGGGGTGCACACGCCACAGCTCTTTAACCTGATCACCCAAAGAAAGATCTTCTCCATGGGAAGGGGCTTCCTGCCTGCTACCAAAATGCTAATCGAATGCTTATGACTGGAGAGGTCATAAGCCCTAGGAAGGAAACTACTACTGTTGTCTGGCTGTTATATATCCATTAAACTGCCCTCTAGCCGGGCGTGGTGGCGCACGCCTTTAATCACAGCACTTGGGAGCTAGAGGTAGGAGGATCGCTGTGAGTTCAAGGCTACTCTGAGACTACATAGTGAATTCCTGGTCAGCCTGAGCTAGAGTGAGTACAGTGAGACCCTACCTCGAAAAACCAAAAAAAAAAAAAAAAAACCACCACCTTCCAAGGCTCAGAGTCTAAGGTGGAAGAGGTGGTGGAAAGAATGTAAGAGCCAAAGGAAGGGTAGGACTCCTTACAACATCCTCCCTCCAGACATAAGATGGCCTGGATATCCATGACCTCACAGTGCCTGACACTACCTACACAAGACCGTCATAGGAGGAGGAAAAGATCATGACATCGAAATAAAAGAGAGACTGATTGAGATGGGGAGGGGATATGATGGAGAATGGAATTTCAAAGGGGAAAGTGGGGGGAGGGAGGGTAGTACCATGGGATATTTTTTATAATCATGGAAAATGCTAATAAAAATTGAGAAAAGAAAAAAAAATAATCCTAAACTGCCCTCTAAATATTTATGTTTGTGCCCATATATTAGTGCCATTCTCACTTTTGGTTAGAGAAGCTTCTCTTTTCAGATGATGGTGACCACCGGGGCCACTCAAAACTTATCCAAGAGCTGAGAAGAAGTGACAGAGGGGTGCTCAGCACTGAGGGAGGCGTCTCCATCACACCTTCCAAGGCTCAGGAGAAGAGGTGAAGAGGCGGCAGAAAGAACTGTAAAAGCCAAAGGAAGGGTAGGACTCCTTACAACGCACTCCTCCAGACACAAAATGGCCTGGATACCCATGACCTCACAGTGCCTGACACTACCTACACAAGACCATCATAATAGGAGGAAAAGATCATGACATCAAAATAGAAGAGAGACTAGTTGGAAAGAAGACGGGGTTCAGTGGAGAGGGGAATCAGAAGAGGGAGAAGGGAGGATGGTGGGAGAGGATTATAACCATGGCATATTGTTTTTATAGTTATGGAAGTGGTCAATAAAAAAATTGGGAGGGGTCAGAGAGATGGCTTAGTAGTTAAAGTGCTTGCCTGTGAAACCTAAGGACCCAGGTTCAGCTCCCCAGAACCCACCTGGACACACCCGGTCGTGCAAGCGTACAAGGTGGCGCGTGTGTCTGGAGTTTGTTTGCAGTGGCTGGAGGCCCTGGGGCGCCAATTCTTTTTCTCATATAAAATAAACCGGGCGTGGTGGTGTATGCCTTTAATTCCAGCACTTGGGAGTCAAAGGTAGGAGGATCGCCGTGAGTTCAAGGCCACCCTGAGACTACATAGTGAATTTCAGGTCAGCCTGGACTAGAGCGAAATCCTACCTAAAACAAACAAACAAACAAACAAACAACAAAACTAAGCAGAGGGCTGGAGAGTTGGCGTAGTGGCTAAGGCACTTGTCTTCAAAGTCAAAGGACCCAGGTCCAATTCTCCAGGACCCATAGAAACCAGATGCACAAGGTGGCACAAGCATCTGGAATTCTTTTGCAGCAGCTGGAGGCCCTGGCACAACCATATTCTCTCTTTCTCTCTCAAATAAATAAATAAATAAATAAATAAATAAAAATTAAAAAGGATTTAGATTTAAGGGCAAGGTCTTTTGGAAGAATGAGAACTAGGGCAGAACTTAAGTGGCCACAGAAACATAGGGAAGATCATTACAGCAGGGCCTGAGGACTCGACTTCAGGCTCTAGAATTACCACTTAGTCTCAGGGTGACCTCAAAATCACTGCATCCTCCCACCTGCTGAGTGCTGGGATTAAAGGCGTGCCACCATGCCTGGCTTAGACACTCATAATGGAAGATTTAAAGGTCCTTGTATTATTTTTTTTCTGGGGGGGGGGAGTTGGATACTAGCATTGAACCCAAGGCCTCCCATATGCCAGGCCAGCACTCCATCACTTAGCTACACACCCCACCCTCTTTTTGTTTTGTTTTGTTTTTCAGGTAGGGTCTCACTCTAGTCCAGGTTGACCTGGAATTCACTAGGTAATCTCAGGGTGGCCTCGAACTCTCAGTGATCCTCCTGCCTCTGCCTCCCAAATGCTGGGATTAAAGGCATGTGCCACCACGCCTGGCTTCCCAACCTCTTTTATTTCATATTTTAAAAAATATTTATTTATTTATTTTATTTGAGAGAGAGAGAAGAGGAGAGAGAAAGAGGCAGATAGAGAATGGGCGGGCGCTCAGGGCCTCCAGCCACTGCAAACGAACTCCAGACGCATGCGCCCCCTTGTGCATCTAGCTTATGTGGGTCCTGGGGAGTTGAACCTGGGACATTTGGCTTTATAGGCAAAGGTCTTAACGGCTAAGCCATCTCTCCAGCCGTAGGCCTTGAATTTTTGACCCACCTTACCTCAACCTCTGCAGTAGCTGGGATGACAGGCCTATACCAAAAGACTAAGCCTCCACAAGGAAGCTCTTAATATTTTATTTATTTATTTAAGGAGACAAAGAAAGAGAGAAAGCAACAGACAGAGAGAGTGAATGGGTGTGCCAGGGCTCTAGCCATTGCAAATAAACTCCAGATGCAGACGCCAACCGTGTGCATCCAGCTTTACGCGGGCAATGGGGAATCGAACCTGGGTCCAAGCATTTCAAATTTCTTCCGAGACAATCTCACGCAGAAGTCCTGAACGGAGGACAGGCAGGAGGATGAGCCAGTTCTAAGGACCCGTCCCTGTCACCAATGGCCTCCTATCTAGCCACAGAGGAAACGTAGGTCTGAGAAAGACATGACAGCAGGGCCTGGGGTGGGGACAAAGGCTGAAAGAGCCTAATTTGGAACGAGTTAGAGAGATCATCCATGTCATAAAAGAATTCCAGGCAATTACTAAAATAGCAAGGTCTATAAGATATATTAGGAGGAAAAACACAAGGCACGGAACAACCTGTACAGTGTGCTATTCTTTGTGGAAGAAAGAGGGGGAGGCGCTTGTACATACATAGACATTTCTGGAAGATCGGGGGGCTCTGAGAAAGAAAAACGAGGGGCCTGGGCCTGGGAGGAACGAAGACTAATTTTTTTCTCTTCTTTTTCTAGTTTCTGTTTTTTTTTTTTTGTGTGTGTGTGTGTGTGTGTGTGTGTGTGTGACCTGGAATTCACTCTGTAGTTTCAGGCTGGCCTCGAACTCACAGTGATCCTGTTACCTCAGTCTCCCAAGTGCTGGGACTAAAGGTGTGGGCCACCAAGCCTGATTTTATTATATATGCATATGTGTATGTGTGTGTATATATATATACACTTTTTTTTTTTCAATTTTAGAGGTAGGGTCTCTCTCTAGCCTGGACTGACCTGGAATTCACTATGTATTCTCAGGGTGGCCTCAAACTCACAGCAATCCTCCTACCTCTGCCTCCCGAGTGCTGGGATTAAAGGTGTGTGCCACCACACGTGGCCCGGTTTCCGTATGCATTTATTTTTAAACTTTATTTTGTTTATGAGAAAGAGAGAGAGAGAGAATGGGTACACCAGGGCCTTCAGCTGCTGTAAACAAACTCTAGATACATGTACCACCTTGTACATCTGGTTTACATGGGTCCTGGGGAATTGAACCTGGGTCCTTTGGCTTCACAGACAAATGCCTTAAACTCTAAGCCATTTCTCCAGCCCCTGATTTTAGTTTTTTTAATTATTTCCCTTTATACTCTGAAATTCTGTTTTACCCCACCCAATATCATGAAATGTCTGTTTTGGATTTTTTTTAAATTTCTATTTTTTGATGTAGGGTCTCACTCTAGCTCAGGCTGAACTGGAATTCACTATGTAGTCTCAGGGTGGCCTTGAACTCATGGTGATCCTCCTACCTCTGCCTCCCCAGTGCTGGGATTAAAGGCGTGTACCACCACGCCCAGCAAAAAATATATATATATGTGTGTGTGTGTGTGTGTATTTAAGTTATTTATTTATTATTTATTTATTTGAGAGAGAGAATGAGCACACCAGGGTCTTCAGTAGCTGCAAATGAACTGCTAAGCCATCTCTCCAGCCCTTGTTTTGGTTTCTTGAGACAAAGTCTTACTCCACAGTCTCTAATTCGACAATTTTCCTGCCTCAACTTCAAGGCCTTGTATGACAGGACTGCGCCACATGCCTTGCTTGTAACGAATTTTTAAAAACTAAAGCGTGGGGTTAGGGAGATGGCTCGGTAGACAAAGGCACTTGCTTGCAAAGCCTGCAGACCCCAATTCAATTTCCCAGCCACCCATGTAAAGCCAGAAGAAAACTGGGTGCAAGCCTGTGACACTCCATTTGCAGTGACAAGAGATCCTGGTGTGTACACACACACATGTAAATAAATAAATTAAATTAAAAATAAATAAGTACGAGGCAGGTGTGGTGGCGCACGCCTTTAATCCCAGCACACAGGAGGCAGAGGTAGTAGGATGGCCGTGAGTTCGAGGCCACCCTGAGATTACATAGAGAATTCCAGGTCTGCCTGAGCTAGAGTGAGACCCTACCTCAAAAATAAATAAATAAATAAATAAGTAAATAAATAAATAAATAGGCCGGGTGTGGTGACACACATCTTTAATCCCAGCACTCAGGAGGCAGAGGTTGGAGGATCACCATGAGTTCAAGGCCAGCATGAGACTACATAGTGAATTCCAGGTCAGCCTGGGCTAGAGTAAGAGTCTACCTTGAACCCCCCCCCCAAAAAAAACACAATAAAAATAAACCAAACAAATAAATAGGGCCACAGAGATGGCTCAGTGGTTAAAGCACTTGCTTGCAAAGCCTGCCAGCCTGGCATCAGCCCAAGTTCAAGTCCCCAGCATCATTGTAAAGCCAGATGCACAAAGTGACACATGCATCTGGAGTTTGTTTGTAGTGGCTAGAGACCCTGATGTGACCATTCTCTCTCTCTCTCTCTCTCTCTCTTCTTGCAAATAAATAAATAAAACAAAAATAAACAAAGAGGGGTGGAGAGATGGCTTAGCGGTTAAGGCAGTTGCCTGCAAAGCCAAAGGACCCAGGTTCAGTTCCCCAGGACCCACATAAGCCAGATGCACAAGGTGGTGCATGGGTCTGGAGTTCGTTTGCAGTGGCTGGAGGCCCTGGTGTGCCCATTCTCTCTCTCACTCTCATAAAAATAAAATTTTAAAGATGGAAAAAGAATTGAGCAAGGATAACCCAAAAATAGGATTTTCCAAATACCCAATCGACACAAAAAGGTAATCGAGCACAAATGCTAACAACCATATGTCCCTGGTACCTCTATGCACTCTGCACTGGGGAGAATGAAAAGTGACTAGAATTCTCAGTCATACACAGCGGGGGGGGGGGGGGCAGGGGATGGGGGGAAGGGGGGAGAGGGGAGTGGGGGGTAGGGGGAGGGGTGGAATGGGGCGGCCATTTTGCAAAAGGCTTTTGTCATGTCTACTAAATCCGACGCACAGGGAGGGAGCCAGCAATTCTGTACCCTGAAACATACCCACAGAGAATAGACACCAATACAACTTCACCAAAAGTCATGGAACGTCCCAGCACTCGGGAGGCAGAGGCAAGAGGATCGCCAGGAGTTCGAGGCCACCCTGAGACTACATAGTAAATTCAAGGTCAGCCTGGGCTAGGGCGAGCCCCTACCTCAGAAAAAAAAAAAAAAAAAGTCATGGAACAGGCTGAGCGGATGGTTCAGTGGATAAAGCACTTGCCATGCAGACATGAGGTGCAGACTTTGGACTCTCAGCATCCACAAAAATTCCAGACAGGGCCAAGCTTGATGGCGCACATGCTTTAATCCCAGCACTTGGGAGGCAGAGGCAGGAGGATCGCCGTGAGTTCGAGGCCACCCTGAGACTACATAGTGAATTCCAGGTCAGCCTGGGCTAGAGCGAGACCCTCCCTTGAAAAACTGAAAAACCAACCAAACCAAACCAAACAAATTCCAGACAGGGGTCTAGAGAGATGGCCCAGAGGTTAAAGGTGCTTGCTTGCAAAGCCTGTCAAGTCTGGGTTCGATTCTCCAACACCCACGGAAAGCCAGACCAGATACACAAAGTGGCACATGCACCTTAAGATCATTTACAGCAGCAAGAGTCCCTGATGTGCTCATACTCTCTACACTAGCAAATAAATTTTAAAAATTTTTTTTAATTCCAGCCGAGCGTGGAGGCACACGCCTTTAGTCCCAACACTCTGGAGACAGAGGTGGGAGGATCGTCATGAGTCCGAGGCCACCCTGAGACTACATAGTGAATTCCAGGTCGGCCTGGGCTAGAGTGAGACCCTACTTTGAAAAACAAAACAAAACAAAAATTTATTAAATAAAAAAAATGCCCAGGCGTGGTGGCACACACCTTTAATCCCAGCACTCAGGAGGCAGAAGTAAGAGGATTGTTGAGAATTCAAGGCCATCCTGAGAATACAGAGTGAATTCCAGGTCAGCCTGGGCTAGAGTGAGACCCTACCTTGAAAAACCAAGACAATAATAATAATAGTAAATAAAATAAATAAAAATAATAATTCCAGACAGGACATGGCAGTCGGCTTGCAGTCCCAGTGCTTGCTAGGTGAAGCGAGAGGACGCTAGGCCGTGCTAGCCTAGCTAGAACACCTGAATCGGTGAGCGCGGGCTTCCACTGAGATACCCTGACTTCATAACACAGACAGATCAGAGGCCAGACATGGTGGCGCACGCCTTTAATCCCAACACACAGGAGGCAGACACTGGAGGATTGCCATGAGACCCTACCTTGAAAAACCAAAAAGAAGCAAAAAGAGAGAGAGAGAGAGAAACCCGACGTCAACCACTGGCCTCCACACACCTGCATGCACACACCACACACATTAAGTAGAATCTTCCTAGTAGCATCACTCACAGCCAAAAATGCATGGCTATTTGATTCCTGTTGTTTTTACAAGGCAGGGTCTCGCTCTAGCCCAGGCTGACCTGGAATTCACTCTGTAGTCCCGGGTTGGCCTGGAACTCATGGCGATCCTCCTACCTCTGCCTCCCAAGCGCAGGAATTAAAAGGCGCGCGCCACCACGCCCGGACATGACAACAAAGAAAAACCCAGAAACAAGTCAGATGTCCAGTTACCTTTGACAGATATGTAAATCATGCTGCATTCAAGGCCCAGGACACATGAGACGACACTACACGCAACACCACGGGCGTGGGATGGGCGATGAGCACAAGGACCAAGAACAGGAGCACGCAGTATTCCACCTACTTGTGCAAAGGTGGCAGGTACTCTACAAGATGGTGGTTCTCTTAGGCAGGTGAGTGACTAACTGGAAGAGGGCCACAAGCGTTTAAGTAGGCACTGTTTACGTACGTACGTTCAGCTTTTGAAAATTCAGAAAAGTAACACATTGTGTTGATGTGTGTTATAGGGTGGGGGCGTGGCTCAGAGGTAGAGCACTTGTCTAGAATCCACAGTGAGGGGCTGGGGGCGTGGCTCAGAGGTAGAGCACTTGTCTAGAATCCACAGTGAGGGGCTGGGGGTGTGGCTCAGAGGTAGAGCACTTGTCTAGGATCCACAGTGAGAGTCTGGGGGGCGTGGCTCAGAGGTAGAGCACTTGTCTAGAATCCACAGTGAGGGGCTGGGGGCGTGGCTCAGAGGTAGAGCACTTGTCTAGGATCCACAGTGAGGGGCTGGGGACGTGGCTCAGAGGTAGAGCACTTGTCTAGAACCCACAGTGAGGGGCTGGGGGCATGGCTCAGAGGTAGAGCACTTGTCTAGAACCCACAGTGAGGGGCTGGGGGCGTGGCTCAGAGGTAGAGCACTTTTCTAGGATCCACAGTGAGGGGCTGGGGGCGTGGCTCAGAGGTAGAGCACTTGTCTAGAATCCACAGTGAGGGGCTGGGGGTGTGGCTCAGAGGTAGAGCACTTGTCTAGAACCCACAGTGAGGGGCTGGGGGCGTGGCTCAGAGGTAGAGCACTTGTCTAGAATCCACAGTGAGGGGCTGGGGGTGTGGCTCAGAGGTAGAGCACTTGTGTAGAATCCATAGTGAGGGGTGGGGGCGTGGCTCAGAGGTAGAGCACTTGTCCAGAGTCCACAGTGAGGGGTGGGGGTGTGGGTTAGTCCTGGAATGCTTGTCTATATCCCACCAGAGGGGCACTTGGGTTCAGTCTCCCTGGGGAGGGGGGACAGCTTCTTGAAAGTAAAAATAAACAGTCACAATGAGGTAATTCCTCACAAGCTGCACATCCACGACTGGCTGGAGTGCGGCTTGCCTGACTCACATCTATCCTGAGCCCTTCACTCTGCGGTGTGTACTTTACTCTGACATAGTAAAGCAAGGAGCCAGGGACGGGGGAGAGAGAGTGCTTGCTCAGGTCACACAGTGTGGGCGGCAGAGCCAGGCCCAGAACACAGCCCTTAGGAGCACAGGACAAAGCAGATAACGGAGATAACGCGGTACAAAGACAAGCACACCTGTGTTGGCACCTCTGGCAGGGCACTTAACCCTCCTATGCCTTAGCCTCTGCGTTTGAAGGTGGCCGTCACACACTGCTGGCTAGCCCCGTCAGAGCCTCACATCGTGCTCAGAGGAGAGCCGCCAGGACCACTCACTGATGCTCACGCCAAGCATGCACAGCCTCCAGCCTCTGCATCAGGTCCCCTTTTCCTGGGAACACCTGAGTTGGAATGACTGTGACCTGGGTCAGCCTGAGGGCTGCGTCCTCCAGGGTCCCCTCAATAGCACCTGTGACTCACTTCTGTGCGAGGCCAGGAACACAGCTGTGTCACCAAGTATTTGAGGAAACAAAGGAGTAAACAAACTAATCCCTCAAGCGGGCTGCAGAGACCCCTCAGCGGTTAAGGCACTTGCCTGCGAAGCCTAACGATCTGGGTTCGATTCCCCGGTACCTACATAAAGCCAGATGCACAAAGTGGCTCATGTATCTGGAGCTCGTTTGCAGCGGCTAGAGGCTCTGGCATGCCCATTCTCTCTCTCTCCTTGCAAATAAATAAATATTAAAGAAAAATAACAAGAGGGTGGACCTCTTGGAGCGGTGTGTGAGGAAGAGCTCATAACGACCTCTGTCTGACCTCTGCCCCTGCTCCCCACCAAATTCCCATCTCTGCTGCTTACAGGATGCGTCAGAGGAGATGGGTCTCAGGCCACCCACAGAGATGCCCATGGCTCCCTGCCAAGCCAGGCCTCAGGGCTCCCTCAGTGGGGCTGTCAGGAAGCGCCTGGCTTCCAGTCTGCCATCTGTCTCTCTGCAACTGGCTCACCAGCCCTTCTCCGGTGGGACCGAAGTCTGCTTTAGGTCAGGAGTTCCCTGGGGACCGAGGGCCTCAGATGCTCTGTAGAACCCTCTGGAAATCCGCTCTGAACTCTGGCATGCCCGCGATTAGCTCTACCCAGCTCCCACGGCTGCAGGGCACGATGCCACTGCTGCGAAGAATGGAGCCGCCTGCCGCGTCCAGCCTCCGGGGCTCTGCTGATCAGGGAAGCCCCTGGGTGTCACCCCCTGCCAGACACAGGGCCCGACAGGAGGCAGCAGGGTGCATCTGAGAGGGACAGATCCAGACCTTGATGCTTTATCTAGCCAAGAACTCGCAGCACGACCCTGCTTACTGTCCACAGGGGGAACATGACACCAACCTCACGGGGCAGCTGTGAGGTTTCAAGATTGATTCTTGGAAGCTGGGTGTGGTGGCGCACGCCTTTAAGCCCGGCGCTAGAGAGGCAGAGGTAGGAGGATGGCTGTGAGTTTGAGGTCAGTCTGGGACTACAGAGTGTATTTCCAGGTCAGCCTGGACTAGACTGAGCCCCTACCTAAAAAAAAAAAAGAAAGAAAGAAAGAAAGAAAAACCGGGTATTGTGGCACACGCCTTTAATCCCAGCACTTGGGAGGCAGAGGTAGGAGGATCGCTGTGAGTTCGAGGCCACCCTGAGACTACCTAGTGAATTCCAGGTCAGCCTAGGCTAGAGTGAGACCATACCTGGCAAAACCAAAAAGGAAAAAAACAAAACAAAACAAAAACTGACACTTGGAAAAGGCATAAAACCGTTTAGTTGTACAACTGTTTTTTTTTTTTTTCTTTGCCATTTTTGGTTGTTGTTGTTTTGAGCCAGGGTCTCATGTACCCCAGGCTAACTCGTACTTGTTACGTAGCTGAGGTTGACCCTTGGACGTCTGATCAAACCCAGAGTTTTGTGCGTGGTAGACAAGTACTCTTATCAACTGAGCTACAACCCCAGCCCCTCCGCAAGCCATTACTGACACACAAGGCCTCTCATCTCCTCTTAAGCAGAGGACAGGAGTCACAGCCCTTCCGCTACAGGGTAACATCTTCGGGTGGCGCTCAGGTACAGTAAGGAACGTCAGAGCACGGTGCTCAGTACTGACAGAGCTCAGAGACAGGCTTCTATCCCGGCTCTGACATGCGCTGGCTGTGTGACCCAGGACAAGCTGCTCCCCTTTTCTGAGCCTCAGTCTCCACATTTACTTAATTGAAATTATTTATTTATTTACTTGAGAGAGAGGGGGGGGGAGAAAAAAGGAGGGAGGGAGAGAGAGAGACAGAGAGAGAGAAGAAGACAGGTGTGATAGGGCCTCCAGCCACTGCAAACAAACTCCACACATATGTGCTGCTTTGTACATGTGGCTTACGTGGGTACTGGGGAATCGAACCTGAGTCCTTAGGCTTCACATGCAAGTGCCGTAAGTGCTAAGCCATCTCTCCAGCCCCACTTTTTTTTTTTTTTTGAGGTAGGGTTTCACTTTAGTCCAGGCTGACCAGGAATTCACTCTGTAGTGCCAGGCTGGTCTTGAACTCACAGTGGTCCTCCTACCTCTGCCTCTTAAGTGCTGGGATTAAAGATGTGTGCCACCATGCCCAGCTGAGTTCCCACATTTTTCAAGCTGGATACTGAACAAGCCAGTATGTGTCAACACACTAGATTGGCAAGAGTGACAAAATGATTATTCTAGTAATGGCGACTTTGAAGAACCTGCCACGGGCTAGATCATACAAGAAAGCCAGGGCTGGGCTGGAGAGATGGCTTAGTAGTTAAGGCACTTGCCTGCCCATGTTCGACTCTCCAGATCCCACGTAAGCCAGACGCACAAAGATGAGGCAAGCGCAAGGCTGCACATGCCCACTAGGTGGCGCCAGCAGCTGGAGTTCAATTGCAGTGGCTGAGGCCCTGGTGCACCAATTCTCTCTCTCCTCTCTCTCTCTTTAAAAGAAAGAAAGAGAAAGAGAAGAAAGGAAGAAAGAAAGAAGGAAAGGAAGGAAGGAAGGAAGGAAGGAAGGAAGGAAGGAAGGAAGGAAGGAAGGAAGGAAGGAGGAAACAGAGAAAGGAAAGAAAGAAAGAGAGAAAGTTAGCCAGCCAGCACTGAATCTGACTCCCTGGGCAGACTGTACCCTCTCTCACCGTTCTGGCCGTGGTTACAATGGTGACACCTTAGTCACGGTTCAGGGTTACTGGTGCTTGGAACATGTCCCCCAGCTTATCTGCACAGAGCCCTGTACCAGACAAGGCACCCTTCCCTGTCACGAGGGACTTATGAGAACCCCGGGCCCCATCCCATGAAGACCGAGCACTGGAGTTCCTTATGCCCCCCGGCGCCACCTGGGCCACTCACCAGGATGGTCGTGACCACGAGCGTCTTGTTGGCCAGCGTCTGTGAGAGGTTGATGTCCAGGGTGGTGGCGTTCATGGCCAAGGTCCGGTTGGAGTACCACACCCCTATCTGGAGTCAGAGAGGGTAGGGTCAGCCCAGGCCCTCTGCCTTGGGTTCCAGCATTGTTGGGGTCAGAGGCCAGCGTGGGGACCCCTGGGCCCCGCTCACCTCGCGGTGGCCCTGCCGGGATTTCTCCAGGATGCGCAGAGTGTAGTTGGTCCTCTGGCCTTTGCTGTTGAACTCCACCCGCCCGGTCAGCCCGTCATACTCTACCTAGCAGGGCGGGAGGCGGGGCAGAGGGAGGGGAGGCACGGGCCAGAGATGGGGGGGACGAGCCCGCGACAACAGAGATACAGAAGGGCACAGGGACAGGGGTGGAGGAACAGGAGAGAAGGACCGGACCCCGAGACAACATGAGCAGGATATGAAAGGGTGGGGCACAGGGAAGCCGGGGGAGTCAGGTGTGGGTTAGAGGTGGGGAGAAGGCAGAGGACGGGAGGGTGGACACAGTCAGTGCCCCCACCTGAGGCAGCTGCTGCACCCCGCCTCCTCCACGCGCCCCCCCCCCCCTTGTCCCTGGCCCACCATGCGCAGGTAGTTCATGAGGCTGGTCCCATGAGGCCAAATGTTGGCCGAAGTACAGGCCAGCGGCTTGACACCGATCTCCTGGCTGCGGTTCAGCTCCCGGACGGCGCTCACCACCACGTGCACCGCGTCGAACATCAGGGCAGCTGAAAGCTGGGGGGGGGGGGGGGAGTCAGAGGTGAGGCGGAATGGGAAAGCGGCAGCTTAGACAAGGGGACCCCAGAACCCCCACCGTGGCACTTCTCCGCGAGCCTCAGACATCTCCTGTCATTGTTAAGTCTGGAAAACTAGAGACAGCGCTGGAGAGATGGCCCAGCAGTGAAGGCGTTTGCCAGCAAAGTTCCCCAGAACCCAAGTAAAGCCAGATGCACAAGGGGGCGCATGCGGCTCGAGTTCATTTACAGTGGCTAGAGGCTCTGGCACACCCATTCTCTCTCTCTCTCTCAAACAAATGAGTATATAACATATGTATTTAAGAAAAAGGAAAACGAGAGATAGCTCTGGTGTCTTTGGGGGGGACATGCAGATGACAGCCATGAAGTCGTTTGTGCCCTACACCTTGGTGGGATTAAAAGCTCTATTGGAGTGCATGGCCATGTCTGTTTGGGACAGGACATGACTAAGGTGGTCTTGGGTTTTTTTTTTTTTTTTTGGTTTTCCAAGGTAGAGTCTCACTCTAGCCCAGGCTGACCTGGAATTCACTATGTAGTCTCAGGGTGGCCTTGAACTCATGGTGATCCTCTTACCTCTGCCTCCCGAGTGCTGGGATTAAAGGTTTGCATCACCATGCCTGGATGACTGACTTAAAAATATTTATTTAGGGCTGGAGAGATGGCTTAATATTTAAGGTCCTTGCCAGCAAAGCCAAAGGACCCAGGTTCCATTCCCCAGTACCCACATAAAGCCAGATGTGCAAGATGCCACATGCATCTGGAGTTCATTTGCAGTGGCTAGAGGCTCTGGTGTGCCCATTTTTGCCTCTTCTCTCTCACCTCCCCTCACATAAATAAATGAATAAAACATTTTAGAATATTAATTAATTAATTTATTTGATGGGCTGGAGAGATGGCTTAGTGGTTAAGGCACTTGCCTTCAAAGCCAAAGGACCTTAGTTTGATTCTTCAGTACCTGTGTAAAGCCAGATGCACAAGGTAGTACATGCATCTTGGAGTTTGTTTGCAGTGGCTAGAGGCCCTGGTGTGCCCATTCTCTATCTGCCTCTTTCTCCTCCCTCATAAATAAATAAATAAATATTTTTTAAAGTATTTTTTTCGAGAGAGAGGAAAAAAGAGAGAAAGAATGAGCATGTCAGGGTCTCCTGCTACTGCAAGTGAACTCTAAATGCACGTGTCACTTTGTGCATCTGGCTTTATGAGGGTACTTGGGAATCTAACTAGGGCCATCAGGCTTTGCAAGCAAGTGCCTTTAACCACTGAACCATCTCTCCAGTGCCGATAGAGGTGTTTCATTTGATTAGTTTTCTGAGACAGGATCTCATTGTAGCCCAGGCTTGATTCAATCTCACTATATAGCCAAGGCTGACCTTGAACTCCTGATCCTCCTGCACAGTGCCACCATATCTGGCTTGTCAAAGAAGCATTTGCCTAGATGGCCCGCTGTCTCCCCTCCCCCGCCCTGCTGCGCAGACACACACACACAGGTCTACAGTGTAAGCCGGAAGAACAGCCACTGTCCCCACTTAAATGTGTGCCTGGGTCATGCTGATGTAAGAGGGCAGGGCAGATATGCCTAGCAGTCCATACACGAGGTGGGTACTGGGGTCAGGAGGCAAGAGGGGGGGGAGGGTTGATCCTGGGCCTGCAGGACAGGTGGCTCTGAGTTGAAGGCCAGTTTTGCTGTTTCCTGACTCAAAAACCGTGTCCCGACCCCTCTTCGAGCCTCCGTTTCCTCCCTTGCATTAACGGGGTTAACAGCTGTCTTCACCTCTGAGCACAGCTGTGGGGATCCAAGCAGGTTACACACCTTGCAACAAAGGCCGGGTGTGATGGTACCCACGTGTATATTGCCAGCACTCAAGAGGCTGAGACAGGAGGGCTTGGGCTTTGAGACTAGTCTAGACTTCATCGTAAGAGAAAGAATGGTCAGGGCTGGGGAGAGATGGCTTAACGGTTAAGGCATTTGCCTGCAAAGCCAAAGGACCTTGATTGCATTCCCCAGGATCCACATTAGACAGATGCACAAGGGGGCACACGCGTCTGGAGTTCATTTGCAGTGGCTGGAGGCCCTGGCACGCCCATTCTCTCTCTCTCTCACTCTGCCTCTTCCCCGCTTTCAAATAAATAAATTATACATACATACATATATATATATGCATATATATATGAAGAAGAATGGTCAGGGCTGGAGAGATATGGCTTAGTGGTTAAGCACTTGCCTGTGAAGCCTAAGGACCCTGGTTTGAGGCTCGATTCCCCAGGACCCACGTTAGCCAGATGCACAAAGTGCTGCATGCATCTGGAGTTCATTTGCAGTGGCTGGAGGCCCTGACGCGCCCATTCTCTCTCTCTCTCTCTCTTTTTCTCTCTGTCTGCCACTCTCATATAAATAAAAATAAACAAAAAAATTTTTTTTAAATGGCCAGAACAGAGTGTGCTGCACACAGCCTCACCACGAGGCTGTGGCCGACAGTGGTCTGTGTTCGTCTATGAGCATGTGCCTTAGCTGGGCTTACGTGGGTCTTGGTTCGGTGTGTGCAGGGATGCACACAAACGTGCCTCTGCCTGTGTTGACGTATGTGCTGGCCCTCTGTGCACACGTGTGACCGCACAGCTTACACACACGTGTTTCTCAGCATCTCAGTCTCTGAGCAGGGTGTCTGGGGACAGCCACTCCCGCATGTGCAGGTTTTGTGGGTTCACATGTGTCCGACATGGATGGCCGGACCTTCTCTGAGCCAAGCTGCTGGAGGCGCTGGGGCACGGTGGACGGAGCGTGGACAGAAAGGCTGGCCTTCCCTTCACAGAACTCACCACCTACAGACCTCACCTTCACGGAAGTGTAACCCACTGTGCCACACGGTGATTAAGTACAAGACCTCCCACCAGTGCAACAGTGGCCCGTCCGCTACGTAAGTAACCAGCTGCTTTCAGCCTGGGTCTCAGGCTGTCTCCACGGGAGCAAATTCATGCCTGACACTGAAAACATAACTCAAAAGCCTATGGCTGGACTGGTCATAGGGCCTAAGAGAGGGGGGGGGGAGAAAAAGAAAAGAAAAGAAATAAATACAACTGCTCTGGGGAGAGGGAAAGAGGCTAAAAGTCAGTGGTGGGCTAGAGAGACAGCTCAGTAATTAAAAGCGCTTTGCCTGCAAAGCCTGACAGCCTGGGTTGATCTTCTAGTACCCACATAAAGCCAGATGCACAAAAGTGGAGCATGCATCTGGAATTCACTTGCAGCAGCGTAGGGCCCTGGCACGTCCATTCATATTCTGTCTCTCTCTCAAATAAATATTTAAAAAAAAAAACAAGGGTTGGGGAGACAGCTTTGCAGTTAAGGCACTTGCCTGCAAAGCCAAAGGACCCAGGTTCAATTCCCCAGGACCCATGTAAGCCAGATGCACAAGGTTGCACATGTGTCTGGAGTTTATCTGCAGTGGCTAGAGGCCCTGGCCTGCCCATGCTCTATCTGTTCTCCCCTTCTCTCAAAGAAATAAATAAGGATTTTAAAAATTGGGCTGGAAAGATGGCTTAGCGGTTAAGGCATTTGCCTGCAAAGCCAAAGGATCCCAGTTCAACTCTCCAGGACCCACTTAAGCCAGATGCACGAAGGGGTGCATGCATCTGGAGTTCGTTTGCTGGCTGGAGGCCCTGGCACGCCCATTCTCTTTCTCTCTCTCTCTGTTTCTCACTCTCAAATAAATAAATATTTTAAAAATTATTTAAAAAATTTTTTAATAAAATAAAATAAGCCAGGCATGTTGGTGCACACATTTAATCCCAGCACTGGGGAGGCCTCTAGAGGTAGGAGGATTGCCATGAGTTCAAGGCCAGCCTCAGACTACATAGTGAATTCCAGGTCAGCCTGGGCTAGAGTGAGACCCTGCCTCAAAAAACAAAACCACAAAAATAAAAAAAATTAAAAAATATGTCAGGCATGGCAGCACACTCCTTTAATCCTAATACTCAGGAGGCTGAGGTAGGAGGACTGCTGTGAGTTTGAGAGTTTGAGGCCAGCTTAGAATTACAGAGTGAGTTCCAGGTCAGCCTGGGCTACAATGAGACCCTACCTTGAAAAAAAATTTTTTTAAAGATTTTTTTTATTTTTTATTTATTTGAGAGCGACAGACAGAAAGAGGCAGAGAGAGAGAGAGAGAGAGAGAGAGAATGGGCACGCCAGGGCTTCCAGCCACTGCAAACGAACTCCAGACGCGTGCGCCCCCTTGTGCATCTGGCTAACGTGGGTCCTGGGGAGTCGAGCCTCGAACTGGTGTCCTTAGGCTTCACAGGAAAACGCTTAACCGCTAAGCCATCTCTCCAGCCCGAAAAAAAATTTTTTTAATAAGATAAAATAAAATAAGGGCTAGGGAGATGGTTCCGTGGTTAAAGGCACTTTCTTGTAATGCCCACTGTCTCATATTTGATTCCCCAGTACCCATGTAAAGCCAGATGCACAATGTGGTGTGTCTGCAGTTTGTTTTCAGGGACAAGATGTCCTGTGCACTCGTATTCTTTTTTGTATCCCCCTCTCTTCTTTCAAATAAATAAATATTTTAAAAATTAAAATTAAAAAAGTAGGTAGTTTCTCATTTTTAAAATAGAGGGGCCAAGGAAAGTCTTTTTAAAAAAATATTTTATTTATTTCCAAGCAGAGAGAGAAGAGAGAGAGAGAGACAGAGCGAAGATGAGAGAGACAGGGGGAATGGGTGCACCAGGGCCTCTTAAACCACTGCAAACAAACTCCAATTGCATGCACCACTTTGTGCATCTGGCTCTCTGTAGGTACTGGGGAATTGAACCCCGGGGCCATCAGGCACCCTTAACTGCTGAGCCATCTCTCCAGTCCCCAAGGAGGGTCTCCTAACTAAGGGGAGACGTGAGCAAAAACCGTAGCCCGCAAAGGGCTTCACTGACCCTATGGAGAAATACACGGGAAACAGACGCAAGACAAGTGCGAAGGCCCAGAGATGTGCCCGTGCTTGGGGCACGGGGACACCTGGAAGAGGGCGTGTGGCCGGAGCAGTAGACACGGGAGAGGACAGAGGTCAGACTCCTCAGGGACTGCCCTGGACAGTCTCTAATGGCAGAGGGCTGTGGGCCCCATCAGGCTGCGGCCTGAGGGTCGTGCATCATGGGCGCGCGCGCGCTTACCGCGGGGCCCGGGTACGTGCTGGCTTCGCAGTTTTCCCTCCAGGACATGTTGAGGCTGCGCACGAACTCTGGGTAGAATGGATGGGAGGTGTTGAACATGGAGAAGCCCAGGATGTTGGAAGAGTCCTCGACGATCCCGTCCAGATGCAGGATGGGGAAGTCCTGGGACCGAGAAGAAGGGGTGAGGGGGGGGGGCGCGCAGCCCAGGTGGGCAGTGGTGGCGGGTGGGAGCAGACGGACAGGTACACTACGCACCATGGTGGTGAGGATATACTTGTAAAACGCCGAGGTCATTCCCAGCTCCGAGGCCTGGTGGACACAGGAGAGGCCGAGCAGCGAACGGGAAGCCCAGAAGGGAAGAGAGATGTAGAGAAGATGTTCAGTGTGGAGCCCAGTAAGAGACCCCCAGACAGGGACCATGAGGAGGAGACGAGTGTGGCCAGAGGGAGACCTTGGCCCCTGGCCCCCTGGCATCCCACCATGCTGGGAGTAACGGAATGTCTTTTATTTTTATTTTTATTTTTAGGTAGGGTGTCACTCTAGCTCAGGTTGGCCTGGAACTCACTGTGTAGTCTCAGGGTGGCCTCGAACTCATGGCGATCCTTCTACCTCTGCCTCCCGAGGGCTGGGATTAAAGGCGGGTGCCATTCTCTCTCTGTCTGTCTGTCTCTCTCTCCCCTTGCAAATAAATAAATATTAAAAATTTTTTTTCAAATGTTTTATTTAGTTATCTGAGAAGGGGAGAGAGAAAATGGGTGTACCAGGGCCTCCAGCCCACTGTAAATGAACTCAACACACATGTGCCATCTTGTGCACCTGGTTTACGTAGGTACTGGAGAACTGAACCTAGGTCCTTAGGCTTCACAGGCAAGCGCCTTAACCACTGAGCCATCTCTCCAGCCCCCCCCCTTTTTTTTTTTTTTTCGAGGTAGGGCCTCACTCTAGCTCAGGCTGACCTGGAATTCACTGTGTATTCTCAGGGTGTCCTTGAACTCACAATGATCCTCCTACCTTTGCCTCCCAAGTGCTGGGATTAAAGGTGTACACCAACACACCCGGCCAGGCTCCATTTTTTTTTTTAATTAAAAAAAAAAGACCAGGGCTGGAGAAATGGCTTAGCGGTTAAGGTGCTTGCCTGACAAGCCTAAGACCTCATGTTTGACTCTCCAGGTCCCATGTAAGCCAGATGCACAAGGTGACCAAGAATGCATGCACACTAGATGGCATATGCAACCTGAGTTTAACTGCAATGGCTGGAGGCCCTGGCATGCCAATTCTCTCCTTCTCATTAAAAAAAAAAAAAAAAAAACAAACAAAAACAGGTGTGGTGGCATATGCCTTTAATCCAAGCATTTGGGAGGTGGAGGAAGGAGGATCACCATGAGTTTGAGGCCACCCTGAGATTACACAGTGAATTTCAGGTAAGCCTGGGCTAGAGTGAGACCCTACCTCAAAAAAAAAAAAAATTAAAAATAGGGCTGGAGAGATGGCTTGCTGGTTAAGGTGTTTGCCTGCCAAGCCAAAGGATCCTGGTTCAATTCTCCAGGACCCACATTAGCCAGATGCACAAAGGGGCACATGCATCTGGAGTTCATTTGCAGTGGCTGGAGGCTCTGGCATGCCCATTCTCTCTCTCTCTCTCTCTCCCTCTCTCTGCCTTTTTCTGTCTCTCAAATAAATAAAATGTACTAAATTTTAAAAAAAATTCTTTTTTATATTTTATTTTTATTTATTTATTTTATAGAGAGCGAGGGAGAGAGAGAGAACGGGCGCCAGAGCCTCCAGCCATTGCAGACGAACTCCAGACGCATGCGCCCCCTTGTGCATCTGGCTTACGTGGGTCCTGGGGAATCGAACCGAGATCCTTTATTTAGCTTTGCAGGCAAACGCCTTAACCGCTAAGCCATCCCTCCAGCCCAAAATATACCGATTTTTTTTTTTTAGAAATTAATAATAAGGAGGGGAGCTGGGGAAATGGCTGCAGTGGTTAAAGGTGCTTGTATAGCCTATCGGCACTGGACTAATTCCCCAGCACCCATGCAAAGCTGGAAACAGAAAGGGGCACATGGATCTGCTATTCATTTGTAGCACTTAGGGACCCTGGTACATCCATACACACAACCATAAGTAAGAAAATAAATGAATAATTTAAAAAAATGTTTTATTTTTATTTATTTATTTGGGAGAAATAGGCAGAGAGAGAGAGAGAATGGGCATGCCAGGGCCTCCAGCCACTGCAAATGAACTCCAGACGTGTGTGCCCCCTTGTGTATCTGGCTTACATGGGTGCTGGGGAATCGAACCTGGGTTCTTTGGCTTCACAGGCAATTGCCTTAAACACTATGCCATTTCTCCAGCCCCAAATAAATAATTTTTATTTTTTTTTTGGTTTTTCGAGGTAGGGTCTCACTGTAGCCCAGGCTGACCTGGAATTCACTATGGAGTCTCAGGGTGGCCTTGAACTCACGGCGATCCTCCTACCTCTGCCTCCCGAGTGCTGGGATTAAAGGACGTGCGCCACCATGCCTGGCTCAAATAAATAATTTTTAATTAAGATATTTTATTTATTTATTGGAGAGAGAGAGGAAGAGAAAGAGGCAGGTGAGAAAGAGAGAATGGGCATACCATGGCCTCCAGCCACTGCAAACAAACTCTAGACACATGTGCCACCTTGTGCATCTGGCTTACGTGGGTGTTGGAGAACTGAAACTGGGTCCTTAGGCTTTACAAGCAAGCGCCTTAACTGCTAAGCCAGCTCTTTCCAGCCTGTAAGTAATTAATGTATATATATATATATATATATATATATATATATATATCTTTTTTTTTTTTTTGGTTTTTCGAGGTAGGGTCTCACTGTAGCCCAGGCTGACCTGGAATTCACTATGTAGTCTCAGGGTGGCCTTGAACTCATGGGGATCCTCCTACCTCTGCCTCCTGCATGCAGGGATTAAAGACGTGCACCACCACGCCTGGTTTTAAAATAATTTTTTTTAAAAAAAATGTATTTGAGAAAGGCAGAGGGAGAGAGAGAGAGAATGGGCACGACAGGGCCTCCAGCCACTGCAAACAAGCTCCAGACGCGTGTGCCCCCTTGTGCATCTGGCTAACGTGGGTCCTGGGGAATCGAACCCGGGTCTCCAGCCCCCCCCCGTAAATAATTTTTAAAGGGCTGGAAGACGACTGGGTGGGTAAAGCCCTTGCTGCAGAAACACGAGGCCTTGAGCTCAGGTCCCCGGCGGCCACGTGAAAGCAGACACAGCGATCCCAGTGCTCCAGCAGCAGGAGAAGTGGAGACTGGAAAAGTCCCGCGAGGAAGCGCGTGGACCAGACAGCCTGGCACGGGCGGCACCAAACAAACGATCCTGCCTTCGGGGCTGGAGAGATGGCTTAGCGGTTAAGCGCTTGCCTGTGAAGCCTAAGGACCCTGGTTCGAGGCTCAGTTACCCAGGACCCACATAAGCCAGATGCGTAAGGTGGCGCACGTGTCTGGAGTTCGTTTGCAGTGGCTGGAGGCCCTGGTGTGCCCATTCTTTATCTATCTGCCTCTTTCTCTCTCTGGCTGTCTGTTGCTCTCAAATAAATAAACAAAAAAAAAATTTTTTTTTTTTAAGATCCTCCCTCAAACAAGGTGGAAGACCCCAAGTTGTCCTGTGATCCCCACATGTGCCTTGGCATATGTGTGTCCATACATACACAAGTACATCATGCATGCATGCTCGCATGCATTCACACAAAGGTTTACGGAGGGCTGGAGAGATGGCTTAGCGGTTAAGGCACTTGCCTGCTAAGCATCAGGATCCAGGTTCAGTTCCCCAGGATCCACATAAGCCGGATGCACAAGGTGGCGCATGCGTCTGGAATTCGTCTGCAGTGGCTAGAAACCCTGGTGTGCCCATTCTCTATCTGCCTCTTTTTCTCCCTCTCTTTAAAAAAATAAAATAAAATAATAAAGGTTTGAGGATATGACTCAGTGGAAGAGCTCTTACCTAATATCCAGCAGACCCTAGACTGAATTCCCAGTACCACATAAACAGAGAAGGGCAGGGGAGGTTGGGGAGATTTTGAATCTCAAGTTCATTCTTTCAGCCCCCCTTCTTTTGGTCTTCAAGGAGAATAAGGCTGGAAGAAAGAACTCCCAATGCTAGCATCCCCCTCCTGATCCCTGCCATAAGAATTAAAACATTGTGGGCTGGAGAGATGGCTTAGTGGTTAAGCTGTTTGCCTGCAAAGCCAAAGGACCTTGGTTTGATTCCCCACGACCCACGTAAGCCAGATGCACAAGGTGGTGCATGCATCTGGAGTTCATTTGCAGGGGCTGAAGGCCCTGGCTCACTCATTCTCTCTCTCTCTCTCTCACTCTGCCAAATAAAGAAATAAATTAATTTAATTAAAAAAAAAGAATTAAAACATTGCATGGCCCAGGTGTGGTGATGCACGCCTTTAATCCCAGCACTCGGGAGGCAGAGGTAGGAGGATTGCCAAGAGCTTGAGGCCACCCTGAGACTACATAGTTAATTCCAGGTCAGCCTGGGCTAGAGTGAGACCCTACTTTGAAAAGCCACAAAAAAAAAAAGAAAGAAAGAAAAAAAAATTGCAGGGCCCCAGCTTGCATTTCTGAGGAATAGGAGCTAGGCTGAGACACACAGGTGTAGAGGAAGGGCTGGGTGGGGGAGACAGGAGGGACAGGACCCCTGCCCCAGATAGCCTGCCTGCAGAGCCCAGAACCTCTTCCCTAAGCCATCCGGAATTCTCAAAAGCCCGTTCCACACTTCTTCCTGTGGGCTACAATCAGCAGTGACATATGGTTTTAATTAAAAGGAAAAAAAAAAAAAGATAAGCAGAGAGAAATGATACAAATTTGATTATAGAGAAAAATTAAGAACAGGGGAGCAAATGAATGATTAACGTGTGCAGCTCACTGGCATATGGAATAGGCAGGGGAGGACTTTAAGGAAAGGCCCTGGTACTTTGAGCTCTTCTGTGTGGCCCTGAGCCCCCAGAACCCCAGCATCTTTCTCCACAAAATACTCCTGGTACCTGCCCTGCAAGGCTGGGCAAGAACCCAATGAAAGACACCTCAGGGTTGGAGAGATTGCTTAGTGGTTAAGGTGCTTGCCTGGAAAGACAAAGGACTCAGATTCGATTGCCCAGGACCCACATAAGCCAGATGTACAAGGGGGCGCATGCGTATGGAGTTCATTTGCAGTGGCTGGATGCCCTGGTGTGCCCATTCTCTCTCTCTTTCCCTCTCTCAAATATATAAAAATAAAAAAAAAAAAGACATCTCAAACCAGAGCTCCTCAAACACCTAACTGGGGGTGCTGGAGAGATGGCTGAGCAGTTTAAAGGTGCTTGCTTGCAAAGCCTGGTGGCCTGGGTATGATTTCCCCAGTACCCACATAAAGCCAGATGTGCAAAGTGGCCACATGCGTCTGGAGTTCGTTTGCAGTGGCAAGCGGCCCTTGGCACATCCATTCCATTTCTCTCTTCTTGCAAATGAATTAAAATATGTTTTTAAGTCCTCCTAGCTGGATATGGTGGGATCCTGAGATCCAGATTAGCCTAGGTTACCCAGGGAGACTCTGCCTTGAAAACGCAAAACATAGCCAAGTGTGGTGGCACACGCCTTTCATCCCAGCACTCGGGAGGCAGAGGTAGGAGGATCGCTGTGAATTTGAGGCCAACCTGAGACTACATAGTGAATTTCAGGTCAGCCTGGGTTACAGCAAGACCTTACCTCAGAAAACCACACACACACACACACACACACACACACACACAAAAGCTTGAAAAGAGAGTCCTGAGCTGGAGCCTAAGAACACATCTCCAGGTCCCACGTAGCCAGACGCATAGTGATGTAAGTGTGCAATGCTGCACATGCGCACAAGGGGGCGCACGCGTCTGGAGTTTGTTCATAGTGGCTGAAATGCCCTGGCACACCCATTCTCTCTCTCTCTCTCCCTTTCTTTCTCTCTCGGTCTCTGTCTCACAAATAAAATAATAATAAAGAAAAGAAGCCGGGCGTGGTGGCGCACATCTTTAATCCCAGAACTGGGGAGGCAGAGGTAGGAGAATCACCGTGAGTTCAAAGCCACCCTGAGACTACAGAGTGAATTCCAGGTCAGCCTGGGCTAGAGTGAGACCCTACCTCAAAAAAAAAAAAAAAAAAAAAAGAGAGAGAGAGAGAGAAAAAAGAAGAGTCCTAAATCTCCTTTACCGCCACTGAGGCCACTGGACTCACCCAGGTCTCCGTCCCCCAGCCTTTGGGAGAATGAACGGAGGGGACCCACCTTACGGAGGACGAGGTGGGAGATGGACGCATTGGCATCGATGATGATGGTGGACACTTTGTCGTCTCGGATCTCCTTGAGCAATGGTGTGGGGTCCCGGCTGTCGTCCAGCATCCTCACTGATAACGTCTCCTTGGAGATGAGGAAGCCACGTACCAGTTCTTCCAATCGCAGCAGGCCTGGGGGGCGGCGGGAGGAAGGGTGGATCTCAGGTTAGAGCTTTTCTCTCTTCGTACCCGGGCACGGGGCAGAGACGCTCCTTCCTCCTGTCCAGCGTGGGGGCCGCTGGACAGAAGCCAGGAGGGGGTGCTGAGAGATACAGTGGCTGGTCCTGGTACTTGTAGGGCCCTTGGAACACTGGGCTCGGGGACTTCATGCCTGCGCTGTGCGTTTAACGCTCCAGTCTTCTTGCCCAAACCTCTCACTGTATCTCTCTGCCTGTCGTCACTGGCTGTCAATTGTTCAGGCCAGAACCAGGATGGAAGTGTGGCTCCTTTATGTTATTTTCCCCTAACGCATTCGGGCTCTACCTCTGAAACACATCCATGCCTATGACATCCTGACACCCACCCTGGCACAAGCCACTGCCATCTCTCTTGCCTCTCACAATGGCCACACTTGCTCCCACCCACCCGTTCCCCGGCCCCTCACCTCCCCACCCCCGGCCGCACACAGGAGCCAGAGGGGTGGAACAGATGTGTTCTCTTCTGTGCCAAGCCCTGTGATGGCTTCTCATCTCCTCCTGTCACTTACGTTCCCACCTGCTCCAGTCACATGTTTGGCGCAGCGAGACTTCTGTCCCGTGGCCTTGGTTTGCTTTGTTCCCTCTACTTGGGTCCCTGTTTCCCCAGATCCCCCATGCCACCTTCTGTCCCCTTCACCTACTCCAAGTCTTTGCTCAAAATGTCACCTGCTCAGTGAGGCCTATGAGGCCCGTGTCCACTTCATTTAAAGTCGCCCCCCCCCCACACACACACACAAGCTGGAGAGATGGCTTAGCGATCAAGGCGCTTGCCTGCGAGGCCTAAGGACCCATGTTCGACTCTCCAGGTCCCACGTACGCCAGATGCGCAGGGACGCGAGTGTGCAAGGTCGCCTGTGTGCACTAGGTGGCGTGTGCGTCTGGAGTTCGACTGCAGTGGCTGAGGCCCTGGCGTGACAATTCCCTCTCTCTCTTTCTCTCACTCTTGCATTAAAAAAAAAAAAAGGCCAAAGATCAGTCTGTTGAGCTTCCCTTTTAAAAAAAAAAAGAAAGAAAACCGGGCGTGGTGACGCACGCCTTTAATCCCAGCACTTGGGAGGCAGAGGTAGGAGGATCGCCATGAATTCGAGGCCACCCTGAGACTACTACATAGTTAATTCCAGGTCAGCTGGAGCCAGAGTGAGACCCTACCTCGAAAAACCAAAAAAAAAAAAGAAAAAGAACAGGAAATCGTCCCCCACCTCACTCTAGATCCCCAATCCTCACAACTTGCCTGGGGCTCCACAGGACATAGTCTATGCAGACAAGGCGTTTACTGACAGCGGGGATCTCCTGGCCCTGGCGCGGGGTGTGGCCAGGGCAGCCATCTGCAGCTATCTCACCCAACTACTCCTCACACCAAGAGTCTGACACGCAGAAGGCGATCAGCAAACACCTCTGCAAAGAGGAGTTCCACCCAGCAGCTCGGGAGCTCAGCGCCTCCTCCAGCCTCCCCCCAGCCCACCGCGCGTCTCACTTGAATTGTTCCGAGGACATCGCGCGGAACCTGCGCTCTAGATCGCTTGTGAGACGCTGGCTTTCTCCCACGGCCTGCCCGCTCTCCTCCTCCACGAGGCCTGGCCCTCCACCCCATCGGAACCACCTGGCCCTACGGCAAACATCTCCCTCTGCCTCCTCGGCTCTCCCTGACTCTGGTGTGTCGCTGTCAGTCCATTCACTTCGCACAACACGGACCCTCCAGCGCTTGGAAGTCCTCCCTGGTGCTCCTCATCCTCCACGGCTCTCCTCGTCTCCCGCTCTAACCACAGGAACGTCATGAGCCCTTAGGGCTCCTTTGCGTCTCGACCCCGCCAAGGTCCTTGCTCACACCATACCCCCACCACCTTTCAGGTTCAGCTCAGAGGTCACCTTCTCAGGACACGGGTTCTGAACCTCCCAGATGGATCAGAGCTCCTCTCCGAGGACCCACACACCCCTCAACAGCCCCCGTGCCTATCTGTGTCCCAAGAGCTTAGTGACCTAAGGTTTCCCCTAGACCAAGAGTCATGTGCAGAGGGTAATTACATGTAAAAACTATATATAAAGCCATAGGGAGCTGGAGAGATGGCTCAGCAGTTAAAGATGCTTGCTTTGCAAAGCCTGATGGCCCGGGTTTGTTCCCCAGTGCCCACATAAAGCCAGATGCACAAAGTGGTGCATGTGTCTGGGGTTCATCTGCAGTGGCAAGATGCCCTGGCAGGCCCAGTCTCTCTCTTTCCCCCTCTGTCTGCCTCTTTCTCTCTCTCTCAAATAAATAATAAAAATTTTAAAAACTCTTAAATACATATATATGAAAATGTCATAATTAAACTCATAATGTTGTATGCTAAATAAAAATTATTATTTTATTTTTAAAAAGATTTATTTACTTATTAGAGGCAGAGAGATAGAGTGAGAATGGGTATGCCAGGGCTTCTAGCCACTGCAAACAAACTCCAGATGCATACACCACCATGTCCATCTGGCTTACGTGGGACCTGGAGAATCAAACCTGGGTCCTTAGGCTTTGCAGGCATGCACCTTAACCGCTAAGCCATTTCTCCAGGGCCCCCCAATAAAAATTATTTTTAAAACAATAGCTTTGTGGGCTGGAGAGATGGCTTAGCGGTTAAGCGCTTGCCTGTGAAGCCTAAGAACCCCAGGTTCGAGGCTCGATTCCCCAGGACCCACGCTAGCCAGATGCACAAGGGGGGCGCATGCATCTGGAGTTTGTTTGCAGTGGCTGGAGGCCCTGGTGCTCCCATTCTCTCCTCTCTCTCTCTCTCTCTCTCTCTCTCTCTCTATCTATCTATCTGCCTCTTTCTCTCTCTGTCTGTCACTTTCAAATAAATAAATAAAAATAAACAAAATTTTAAAAAATAGCTTTGTATGGGCTGGGATCATGTTCAGTACTCTCTCCCTGCCACCTTCCAAAGCTGAGGAGAGGGCTGACAGAGTGGGGGCTTAGTTGCCCTCTGTGGGCCACATGAGCTTCTGTGAGGCAGAAGAGGTATGCAGAACCAGCGGTTTCCTTTCCCGAAGGGGAAGGGAAAGGTGGGGACTAGGAGAGCCAGGTGCCTGAGTAACGCGGGGGTTCTAATCGGGGGGGGGGGGACACGAGAGCTCTTGGGACGCGGCCCACGTGGGGTGGTGACAAAGAGCACACCCAGTCCCCCTGTCTCACACTCAGCCTTGGCACAGATGAGGCTGGCCGAGGGATAGTTGAAGGACTTGAGGATCCGGGAGACAGCCAGGCTGACGTCCTCGTTACTGGGATACAGGCTGACAGACGCGAAGCGGAGGTACTGAAGTCGGGGCGTCTCCTCAGGACCCACCTTGATGTGGGGGATCTGGACAGAGAGGGAGCTGTTGCTTCCTAGGAATCCAAGCTCCAACCCCCTCCCAGCCCCGCCCCAAGAGGCCTACGCGCCCCACACCTCACCTCCTTCTCCCCACAGATATGGCTCACGGTGGAGGCAGATGCTGGGCTGGAGGAAGGCCCCAGGACAGACACGACCCCCTTGGGCAGGATCTGACACACTACACAAAAGGCAGGGAAGAGAGAAACAGTCAAGGACTCTCTGTCTCCTCCCCTGCCCCGCCTGCCAGGGGACCACCATGGTTCCTGGGAGGACCCAGAGGGTCACAGCTCCCTGACGCTCCTCTGTCAGCCAGGACCCAGCGGCCCAGTCCCCCGGCCCTGCTCAATGCAGTGCTCAATCCAAACAAGGAAGCAGACAGATAGGAGGACACAGCCACGGAGGGACAAGAGGCAGGTCAAACCAAGAGAAACAAACACGGGAAGGCATGAAGAAAAGACAGCATCTCTGGGCTGGTGGCACATGCCTTCAATCCGGAGGCAGAGAAGCCAGCCTGAGCCTACATAGTGAATTCCAAGTCAGCCTGGGCTAGAGGGAGACCCTACCTAGAAAAACAAAACAAAACAAAACAAAAAAAAGAAAAAAAAAAAAAAAGAGTGAAAGAAGCCGGGCGTGGTGGCGCAGGCCTTTAATCCCAGCACACGGGAGGCCAAGGTAGGAGGATTGCTGTGAGTTTGAGGCCAACCTGGGACTACATAGTGAACTCCAGGTCAGCCTGGGCTAGAGTGAGACCCTACCTTGAAAAACAACAACAACAAAAATTACACACACACACACACACACACACACACACACACGACGGGTGTGGTGAGCATGCCTTTAATCCCAACACTCAGGATGCAGAGGTAGGAGGACCGCCATGAGTTTGAGGTCACCCTGAGACTACATAGTGAATTCCAGGTCAGCCTGGGCAAGAGTGAGACCAAGAAAGAGACAGAGAGAGAGCAACACTTTAGACCTCCACCTGCCCAACTTTTCTTTTGTTATCATTTAACACTTTCATTTACTTTAGAGAGAGAATGGATGTACCAGGGCCTCTTGCCACTGTAAATGAAACGTGCCACTTTGGGTGTTTGGCTTTAAGTGGTTACTGGGGAATCAAACCTGGGCCTGCAGTCTTTGCAAGCAAGTGCCTTCAACTGCTGAGCCATCTACCCAGCCCTGTCTCCTTTTTCTGTTTTCCTTGTTTTATTGAGGTAGGGCTTTGTTCTAGCCCAGGCTGACCTGGGAAGAATTCACTATGTAGTCTCAGGCTGGCCTCAAACTCATGGTGACCCTCCTACCTCTGGCCCCCCCCCGCCAAGTGCTAGATTAAAGGCATGCCCAGCTTGTTGTTTTTATTTTTTTTTTTGAAGCAAGTTCTCACTTTATTTATTTTTTTAAAAAATTTTTGTTTATTTTTATTTATTTGAAAGTGACAGACAGAAAGAGGCAGATAGAGAGAGAGAGAGAATGGGTGCACCAGGGCCTCCAGCCACTGCAAACGAACTCCAGACGCATGCGTCCCCTTGTGCATCTGGCTACTGTGGGTCCTGGGGAGTTGAGCCTTGAACCGGGGTCCTTAGGCTTCACAGGCAAGCGTTTAACCGCTAAGCCCTCTCTCCAGCCCAAGTTCTCACTTTAGATTACACTGACCTAGAACTTACTCTGGAGCCCAGATCCTCAGTCTGCAGAGTGCTGGGATTGTAGGTGTGAACCAACTAGATTTTTCTTCTTTTTAAAATATGTTTTTAAATTTTATTTATTTGAGAGAAAGAGAGAAAATGGGCACACCAGGGCCTCCAGCCACTGCAAACGAACCCTGGACACATGCGCCCCCTTGTGCATCTGGCTTACATGGGTCCTGGGGAATAGAAGCTGGGTCCTTAGGCTTCACAGGCAAGTGCCATCACTGCTAAGCCATCTCTCCAGCCCTTTTCTTTTTTAAAAAATTAATGATTAATTAATTTATTTATTTATTGCCCAAGGTAGGGTCTCACTCTGGTCCAGGCTGACCTGGAATTCACTATGTAGTCTCAGGGTGGCCTCAAACTCACAGCAACCCTCCTCCCTCTGCCTCCCAAGTGCTGGGATTAAAGGTGTGTGCCACCACGCCTGACTCCTTCTCTTCTTTGTTTGAGACAGTCTCATGTAGCTCAAAATAGCCTTTCTATTAGGCTGACCTTGAAGTTCTGATCCTCCTGCCTCTAACTCCCAAATACTAGGATTACAGACATGTCTTCTGTGCCTGGTTCATACAGTGCTGGGAGTCGAACCCAGGGTTCCGTGTATGCTGAGCAAGCACTTTACCAACTGGGCATGCCCAGATGCCTCCGCCAACTAATTTTTTTTTTTTTTGAGGCAAAGTCTCACTATGTAGTCCAGGCTGGCCTCAAACTCCCCAGGATGAGCACTGGGATTATAGGTGTGCACGGCCATGCCTGGTTCCACGGGCCTCGTTCCAAAACAAAAGTGACACACACGCGTCTGGCATCTGTTTACAGCAGCCAGAGACTCTGGTGTGAGAGCGCACATGCACGCACACACACAAAATAGATACATTTTGGAAACTAACGTCTTGAGGGACTGGAGGGATGGCTTAGCGGTTAAGGCATTTGCCTGTAAAGCCAAAGGATCCCGATTCGATTCTTCAGGACCCACGTAAGCCAGATGCACAAGGGGGTGCATGTGTCTGGAGTTCGTCTGAAGTGGTTGGAGGCCCTGCTGCGCCCATTCTCTCTTTCTCTCTCAAATAAATAAATAAATAAAACCATTTTAAAAAAAAGTCTTGGGGCTAGCAGAGAGAAAGAGATGGTTCATCAGTTAAGGCACTTGCTTGCAAAGCCTAAAGACCCGGGTTTGATTTCCCCAGTACCCCCTCCATGTAAAGGCAAATGCACAAAGTGGAGTGTGCATCTGGAGTTTGTGATGGCTAGACACTCTGACGTGCCCATATTCATTCATTCATTCTCTCTCTGCTTCCAAATAAATAAATAAACAAAAAAAATTTGTTTTCGGGTTTTCAAAGTAGGGTCTCACTCGTCCAGGCTGTCCTGGAACTCACTCTATAGTCTCAGGTTGTCCTCAAACTCACGGCAATCCTCCTACCTCTGCCTCCCGAGTGTTGGGATTAAAGGCATGCGCCAACACGCCTGGCTAACAAAATATTTTTTAAATGTCTCTGTGTCCCCCGGTGCTGAGGACGAACCAAGGGCCTCACACATACACATGCTAGACAAGCCTTCTACCACTGAGCTGCAGCCCGAGTCACAATGTTCTCTTAAGCCAGCCCGAGCTGGGATTCGGTCTCACATCTAAGTAAAAACATCAAGAAAGAGCATCTCGTTCTGACACAAACTTCTTCCTTCTGTGCCTTCCACGTGGCTGAAGGTCCCTCTATCTGCACACACCAGATGCCCGAGATGGTCCCTTGTGTTCAGTCTCTCTCCTGACTGCCACTAGTGTGACATCTTACTTATTTACCCTCTCACATCTGTCCCCTTCTCCCAGCCCCTGCCTTAGTTCAGGACGCCCAACTCAGGCGTGTCTACAAGCTCCCCTACTCGCCACCAGAATCCGAGTCTCCAGATTCACTTTCCAGAAGACCCGGGTCCCTGTTCCGAACCCACGGACGGCTCCCCACAGCCTCGGCTGAAGTGGGGGGTCTCCTATCTAGCTAGCTACCCACCCTCCCCTCCCACTGCCCCGTCACACTCCAGTTCAGAGGCCACTCCACGGTCCCCTCAAACATGCCCTGACTCCAGCTGCTCAGGATGGCCTCAATCCCCGCACCCTGTTCCTTGGCTCCAAAACGTTCCCCCTGTATCCCCAGTTCCAGGCTCCAAGCACGTGCCTGGAATGCCGTCCGCCCCTCAGCCATCCATCCCAGCTTCTCCCAGACTGGTCTATGCCGCACTAGGCCAAAAAAAAAAAAAAAAAAAAAAAAAAAAGTTCTAGCCAGGTGTGGTGGCGCACGCCTTTAATGCCAGCCCCAGCCCTCGGGCGGCAGAGGGAGGAGGATCGCCGCGAGTTCGAGGCTATGCTGAGAGTAAAGTTCTGCAAACATTCTCCCTCCTGGGATCTGAAATGCACGGCAAGGTGTGCAGGAAAGAAACTTGTCCGTAGACATGTTTGTTTACTTGCAATAATGGGATCAAACCCACGGCTCACGCATGCTGAGCAGGGGCTGTGCTGATGAGACCGGTCCCACACCTAAAATGTCCCCCTACTCACTATGTAGCCAAGGCTGTCCTCGAAATCATTACAATCCTCCTGCCTCATCCTTTCAATAGCTGGAACTACAGGGATGAGCCACTGTGCCTGGACTATAAAACATGTCTTAAGGCAGAAGTCACAAAGATCCATGATCCCCCCCACACACACATAGCTGACAAGTGTCATGCAGTCATTCACGTGGGCCACCAGTGCTCCACAGACGTTTCTGCATCCGTACTGTGTGATGAGCTGGGCTCTGCAGGGTGGGCCAGAGCAACTCCATTAGAAGCCTCCTGCTCACCGGCAAGCAGTCCGGCCTTCTCCAGAACAACCCTTGAGCCCCCCCCACCGCCTGACTGTCAGGCCTCTGGGCTCAGCCTCAGAAGGAGAATGTGAGGGGGGGGGACTGGAGGGATGGCTTAGCAGTTAAGGCATTTGCCTGCAAAGCCAAAGGATCCCGGTTCGATTCTCCAGGACCCACATTAGCCAGATGCACAAGGGGGCGCGTGCGTCTGGAGTTCGTTTGCAGGGGCTGGAGGCCCTGGCGTGCCTATTCTCTCTCTCTCTCTCTCTACTCTTTCTCTCTCTCAAACAAATAAATTATACACACACACACATAAAGAAGGAGAAGGTACAGACAGACATGAAAGAACGGCGCAAACCGAGCTGCAAGAGGACAGGATGGAGCTGAGAGGCTGGAAGCCCAGGGATGAACTGAGAGCATCAGCCAGCAGCCCTGCCCTGCCCTGCCTCACCCCACGCCCCCGCGGCCCCGCTCACTGGTGTCCGTGGTCTCGTACTGGCTGTCCCGCTGAAGCTCAAAGATGTCTACTTCCACTCGGGCCTTGGCCGGGACCTCGATGATCCCGTTGATTTGCTCCCGGGCCAGTGCCAGGGCCAGACGCTCCCCCCGGCCACACACAGTCTGGTCGTCCAGGATCGCAGCTGAAGGGACACAGGGGTTAGGGGGGGACAGCCGACCTCCCGGGTCCTGAGCAAGGAGGGGCTCGGGGCTTGGACGCCAGGGCCCCCGGAGTGCAGGGAGGTGTCAGGATTAAGGACGACATAGACGCAGCCTCGAATCTAAGGCTGGAGTGTTCCTGGGTCCTTGGCAGGCCCGAGTTTCCAGGAAGGAGCTTCCAAGGGCCTGGTGGGAGGGTGTCTTAGGAGGTGGGGTCTCACCCATGCGCAGTGACGACAGCACCTGGCAGCTGGGGCTGGCGAAGGCGGCTATCAGCAACATTAGCAGCTCAGCCGGCATCTTCCTCCCCTCCTCATGGGGACGCAGCTGCCGCGGCCCCCACTCGCCACCTGCGGGGAGACCCCCCAGCCCGAGGGGAGACTGATGATGTGGGGGGTGAGGGCCGCTGCACAGGGTGACATACACAGTCGTCCACACATTGTTGGTGCAGAGTTCTGAGGGCCCCTGCCTCACAGTACTGGGGGCACTGGGGTATGAGGTCAAGTTAAGGGGTCTCTGATGGGACGTTGTTAAGAGATGTCAGACAGGGCTGACTCCAGGGACCAGCCCCACCCCAACAGAAAACCAGGAAGTACCACCCCCCCCCCACACACACACACCCTGTCCCGCCCCTGTCTCTGGGCAGGCAGCTGTTACCAAGCAACAGAAACCAGCTGGAGAGGATGCGGTGGTTGCTAGGCAACCCCATCCCAAGCCTCCCTTGCTGCCTTCCTGACATCCCTGGTTCCCACAATCCCATGGGGAGAAAGGCCTGGACATCCGGGGTCTGGAGAGATGGGGGGAAGAGTATCTGGGAGTTAGGAAACTTGTGGGGACAGAGAGAGAGAGAGAGAGAGAGAAAGAGAGAGAGAGAGAGAACTAAAAAGTCAAGTAACAAAAAAGCTTTTAAAGGAGCACAGAGGATAGAAGAAAAGGGAAGAAACAGTAAGTGGAAGAGAGGCTACGAGGAAAAAAGACGAGGAACTCAGAAAAGGAGAAGGGAAGGGGAAAACAGACGGGTAGATATGAAACAAAACGGGAAGGTGAGAAAGAAAGCAAAGCTGAGAAATGGAGAGAAACAGTGACGGAGTTGGAGATGCAAGGAAGAGAAAGAAAGGGAAGAGGCAGGACGATGAAAATACTCAAGAGACAGAAGCAGGGAGAAGGGAACAGGGCAGGCCATCCAAGGGGACACCAGGGCATAAGTGAGGAAGAGGAAGTCAGAGAATGAAGGGGCGGAGGCGGAGGGGACCAACTCAGGAGGTGACCAGGGAGGGCTGGGCAGGAGACAAGTGCAGTTGGAAGTGAGCTGCCTACCGGAGGTGGGCGCCGAGCCACTGTCCCCAGCTTGTTCTGGGGAGCTGACAGAAGGGGGCTGGCACAGGCCTGCTCCCCACAACTCTCTACCTTCATGGAGTCAGGGCTCGCTCTGGGCACCCCAGGCCTTCTGCAAGGCACCACTGACAGGACAGGTCTGGTCAGCACCAGGGACTTAACTGTGGGCCACACCCCAGGGGAATGCTCCGTGGACAAAGGGATGTCTTAGGGCCCAGGCACACCTGGCGTCCCTCCACACCTCGCCCAAGCCTCACGAGAGGAGGGTTTCAGCTGGTGACATGCCACAACGGCAGCTCCTAGGGAAGGGCCGAGTCACAAGCCAAGGCTTACAATCGGCTCCCACAGCCAGAAAAGTCCGGGCCAAGGAGAAACGACGCCCCACCAGTACCCCCATCTCTGCCCTGATCTTATGAGATGACCTTGAGCAAGTCACCACTCTCCGGGGACTCTGGGAAGTAGAGGCTGAGGGCCGGGATAGGAGGGCATGCTGGGCAAAAACCGCTAGCTGCTTGAGACCTACTGTGAGGCTGGACCAAGGTGGAGGAGCGAGGCATTCTGGGAAAACTGGAAGAAGAGCTTTTAAGGGGAAAGGATGGAAGGAGGGGAAGTTCTCCTGAGACCCTCCAGGGACACGTGGGAAAAATGGGGAGCAGGGACTAGAGACAGACAGGGCAGAAGGTCAGGGACCCACAGGTGGCAGACAGGTGGGAACAAAAGGACTGAGATGCCACGCAGGGACAGACTTAAGAAGCAGCAAATGGACCGAGGTCCAGGACAGAAAGACAGACAGGGCAAAAGCGCTGCTAAGTGGAAAAGAAGGCCAGACAGGGATAGCCTCGAAGGCGTCTAAGGGGTGGGGGGGGGCGCATGGTGACGCATACCTGTAATCCCAGCACGCTGGAGGCTGAGGCAGGAAGACAGAAGACTGAGAGTTCAAAGCCAGCCTGGGCTGCATAGTGAGTTCCAGGGCAGTCTGGGCTATAGAGTTATACACCTCCCCCCCCCCAGCGCCCCGTCTCTAAACAAACAGCAGCACAGGATGCGCAAGGGACAGCAGTGAGCGGCGACGTCTGGGACTCACAGACCCTGAGGTGCAGGCCAGGCACACAAAGGTGGAAGAAGGGTCAGCCACGGAGGGAAGCTGAGGGAAGGGGACCCTACAGGTCCTAGGAGAGTCGTCGGGACAGAGAGGACGGGAGGCGAACGGGGGAGGGAGAGGGTCCAAAGAGGAATGACACACAGCAAGTGTACGAACCACCACAGAGCAGAGTCTTGTAACCCCAACCCGTGGAGATCAGGAGTTCGAGGCCAGCCTGGACTGTATCTTGAGACCCAGTCTCAACAAACAAACGGTAAACAACAGAACTCTGGAAAGTCTGAAACAGGGCGTGTGTGTGTGTGTGTGGGGGGGTGAATGTTGGAATTACACAGCAGCCTAAAGAAGAGAGTAAGGTTCAAAGAAAGGCAGAAGAAGGAAAAGATGTGAGGGAGAGGTATACAGGGAGAGACGGTCACCCAGACTAGGGATGGGGGAAAGAGTCCGGGGAGAAAGTGAGTGGCCTGGACAAGCACCGGTAGCCCACACGGACAAGTGTCACCTGAAGACACTCAGGATGCCCACGGGGGGGGGGAGTGTGTGTGCAGAAGGTTCCAGGGCCCACAAGCCCCCAGGCGTGGGGAGGAACAGGAGCAAAAATATTGGGTAGGGTGGCACCGAGATGGGGATGGAAAAGCCGTCAGGAACCAGGGAAAGGGATCCCGGGGGGTTGGGGGGGCAGAGGAGGGACTGGGGGGTCCAGGGTGGGTCTGAGGAGGGAGGAAGACCAGGAAGAGGTGGAAAAACCAGCCCCTGGAGGGTGGCTTCTGCTGGAAGCCAGAGGTGGAGAGAGGGAGGAGGCCCAAAATGGAAAGACAGAGGTGGGAAGAGGACTAGACGGGCATGGGCACATCTGACAGACACAGGGAGACAGAGACAGCCAGCCAGCCAGACAGACAGACAAGAGACACATGGAGACAGGGTTAGGCTGACAGCAAAGAACAGAGAAGTTGGGCAGAATCAGACAGGCCCCAAAGGACACATGAAATGTAGACTCAAAAAAAAATTTTTAATTTAATTTAAAACACACACACAGAGAGAAAGTCATTTTCAGGTGACAGGAGGTGGTGGGATAGGGGCCTATGGCAAGCAGGCTCAGAGGAAAGGAGAGAGAGAGAAGAGTGAAAGACTGAGAGAGAAGAGAGAGAGAGTCCTGGGCCTGGAGCTTAGAGAAGACCATGCCCCGAGCTCCTGGTAGAGAGACCCCACAAGTAAGCTTTCCTGCCCCCCCCCCGACAGGACCCCAGGAAGCTCAGGCACATTTGAGGACGGGTGTGAGCTATGTACCCAGAAGTAGGGGTGAGCAAAGGTCGCTGCGAATGGAAACGCCCCCCCCCACCAGACCCGAGGGTGGGAAGCAGGCCCCTAGTGGGGCAGGAGGGTCCCTGCCATGCACCGGTTGATGGTGGGGGAGCAGGGATGGAGAGGCCCTGGCAGGCGTGCAAGAGAGACAGCCCCGGAGGTGGGGTGGGGTGGGGGGGATGGGGGGTTGCCTTCCAGGACCCAGCCCCATGCCCCCCTTGCCCTGCAGACACTCACGGATCCTGGTGGGACGGACAGGAGGGCTCCCTCGAGGCCCGGGAGGAAAAGACTACCGGGAGATGGGAGATGATGCTCAGGCGTGCGCCGGGTGGTGCTGGTGGTGGTGGTGGTGTGGCTGGGGGGGGGGGGAGGTGGTGGGGGGGGAGAGGGCAATCCTCCGGGTGGGGTGCCCCCTCCCCCGCCGCCCGCGGTGGTCCTCAACTAATCCAAAACGGTGTCTCCCCGTGGAAGAAGGACAGGTGGAAAAAAATAAATAAATTTAAAATTAAAAAAAAAAAAAGAAAAGCAGAGGGCGGGCCCGGAGGGGGAGGAAGGGTGCGGGGAGGGGGGGGGAAGGAAGGAAAGGAGAAAATGGAGGAGAGAAGGGGAGAGAGGAGAGGGGAAGGAGGAGAGGAAGGTGACAAAACGGAAGGAATCGAGGGAGGGGGGAGAGCTCGGGCAAAGCCGGGGGAGGGGGAGCCGGCCCAGGAAAGGGCCCCCGCCCCCTCCCCTAGCCTGGCCGGCCTGGGGGGGCCACAGGGGGCGAGGACTGCGTGGAGACCAGCGAGCCGGCCATCGGGAGCAGCGGGGGAGGGGAGGGGAGGGCCGGCTGGGGGGGAGGGGGTCGCCCCCTTCCCCCCCTCCCTCCCCCCAGAGCCTTGGGTCTCCCCCCCCCTCCCCCCGAGGCCCTGGATGGAGCTAGGGCCTTGGGAGTCTTCAAGCCCACAGTCCCCCAGAACCCAGCATGATTGGGAGGAGGAGGAAGGGGGGGTACGGGGAAGGTGGTCAGGGAGAAGCTGGACAAATGGGCAAGGGCTTCACAGCCCCCTGGAGAGGCCGACAGGAGCTGGGGTGGGGGCCGGGGAGGGTGGGCAGACGAGGTGGAGAGATGGAGAGGAGGAGGAGGAGGAGGGTGGGGTGTCCCTGGGGCGGCCCGCGCTCAGTGGGAGGGCCTGGCCACTGACTCCTGATGTCCCCCCAACACACACACACACACCCCGCCCCGCGAGCACCGGCCACTGGCGGGCTCCGGGTCCCCCCCCCCCTCTCCTCCAAGCGGGCCTGCCTCCCCGCTAGCTGGCCGCAGCCAGCCAGCCGCCACCGCTCCTTCCTCTCCTTCCTCCCCTCCGAGGCCGCCTGCCCGCCTGCCCGCCTGCCCACCCGCCCGCGCTGGGTCCTGGAGCGCAGGGGGTGGAGAGGAGAGAGATGGAGGGAGGGAGGGAGGGAGGAGGGCGGGCGGGAGGGAGGCAGGGAGCAAGGAGGGAGGGGAGACGGAGAGGATGGGGGGGGGGAGACCGTATTGGTCCGGGCTAGCTGGGTGTGTGTGTAGGGTGGGGGGGGGGCAGCGGCCAGGAATGCTGATGAGACCTCCCCGGGCCAACACCCCCCCCCCCATCCCTCCATGCCCACACCATGCCACCGCCCTGCCCAGGCAGCCCTTGGGCACTACTGGGAGCCCTATGGAGAGATGAGAGGCGGTGGTGGGAAGAAGTGGGGAGAAGGAGGCCGCCCCGCCTTGGTGATGAGAGAGAGAGAGAGGGAGAGCGGGTTACAGAAATGGAGAAAAGAAAAAAAAAAAAATAAAAAAAGCACAGCAACAGAGAGAGTCATGGAGAGCCACAGAGGTGGGCCAAGGCCTACAAAGTCCATAAGGGGGCAGGGACAAGAAAGTAAGGCTGGTGGGGGACAAGGGAGCAGCTTGCAGATAACAGAGCCCCCTTTGAGAGGTGGGGAGAGGCCAGAGACGAGAGTGAGGGCTTGAGCTCCGGGCACTGGGATACTCCACAAGAAGGGCAACCTTGGAGCGGACAGGGACAGAGAGGGTTAGGAGACCGGCAGGAAGTCCCCAAATCAGGGACAGGCAAAAGAAGAGGCCCTGGACATGGAGGAGAGAGGGGGGGGGGCGAGGGGGAGAAGGGGAATTAACTAAACTGTCCACAGTGCATAGAGAAGAGAAATCCTTTACTAGGTCCTACCGGGAGGTGTGGGTAGAGGGAAGGGGCGCTATCCGTCAGTCACCTGAGCAGAGGAATGGGAAGGAGATGGAAGGGTGCTGGAGGGCAGAAGGGGAGCTAGGAGAAACCCAAAAAGGACAGGGGCTAGAAACAGAGAACCAACACAGACCTTTGAGTGGGGGCTGGGTGGTGTGCAAGGCAGGGTGGTGGTGGTGGGGGGGGGGTGAAATTTGGGGGGAAGGAACATGACAGTTGGTGCTGAAGGCTGAGCCCGTGACTCACCACCACCCCCATGCTCGTGATGGGGAGGAGACACCAGCACCCTCACGTGCAGCGCCCCGCACACGTGACCACGTGCCTCGCACACACGGCTGCCACGTGGCGTGGCCACTCTTCTCACCACACATGGGCCTGGTATGGGCAGCCCTATGCTCTCGTCCTCAACAAGCACGTGACGTATCACCTGACCCCAAGGGACCACCAGTTTTTTTTTTCATATACCTTCGCCTTACTAAGTAACACGCCCACGGCCTCCTTAACACACACCCTCACCTCCAGCCAGGCCCGAGGCCCAGGCTTGCCTTTGCTAACATGTCAACCCCAATGTTGATCTTGTCTTTAGTGGGTCCAGAGCCTCAGCTAGAATGTCCCAGCAGGTGTTGATTATCTCCTGTCCCTCTGAAGGGACATAACCAACTTAACTTCAATACTTTTTTGTTTGTTTGTTTGTTTGTTTGTTTGTTTGTTTTGGTTTTTCGAGGTAGGGCCTCACTGTAGCCCAGGCTGACCTGGAATTCTCAGGGTGGCCTCGAACTCACGGCGATCCTCCTACCTCTGCCTCCCAGAGTGCGCCACCATGCCCGGCTCAACTTACTTAAGCAGGGAAATGCAATCAAGCAGAAGGTTCTAGCAGGAGAAGCTAAGCTGGAACCTGGGATGTTTAAGGAGGGTAAAACAGGCCTCAGATGGAGCCCAAGCCTGCCAACGGTGCAGAGCCTGTCAAAGGCTGAGCCTGCCTGCACTTCGGGCTGTTGCCTGTATGTATGACTTCACAGCATTAGAGCACATTGGCCCTAAACTTACAAAAACTCACAGCTCACTGATTCCCACCAACTGCTTTGCGTGTGGGTCCTTGCTGTCAAGGTAGGGTCTCACTCTAGCTCAGGCTGACCTGGAATTCACTATGTAGTCTCAGGCTGGCCTCGAACTCATGGCAATCTTCCTAGCTCTGCCGCCTGAGTGCTGGGATTAAAGGCATGTGCCACCACGCCCGGCTGTCTCCTTCTCACTTTATTTGCAGGCAGAGAGAGTGAGACTAAGTACTGCCGCTGCAAGCAAATTCCAGACGGTTGCCATTTTGTGCATCTGTCTCCACGTGGGCACTGGTGAATCGAACCTGGGATGACAGGCTTTCGCAAGTAAGCACCTGTCTCAGCTTCTTTGTAAACTCAGGGTAAATGTTTTTTCCCATAGAGAGTAACTGAGAGGATTAAACCAAATAATGCATTAAAAAAAATTTTTTTTGTTTAGTTTTATTTATTTATTTGAGAGCTACAGAGACAGAACACAAAGAGAGAGAGAGAGAGAGAATGGGCGCGCCAGGGCCTCCAGCCACTGCAAATGAACTCCAGACATGTGCACCCCCTTGTGCATCTGGCTAACGTGGGTCCTGGGGAATTGAGCCTCGAACTGGGGTCCTTAGGCTTCACAGGCAAACGCTTAACCGCTAAGCCATTGGAAAGCCCTGGACATAATGCCTAATGTATGCTTTTTTTTTTTTTTTTTGAAGTAGGATGTCACTCTAGCCCAGGCAGGCCTTGAACTCAGTCTGTAGTCCCAGACTGGCCTCAGATCTCCTACCTCTGCCTCCCTAGTGCTGTGATTAAAGGCATGTGCCACCCAGCTCACCCGGCGCATCCTGACACATTCAGATGCTAGCTATCACTCGGCTCCTTGAGAGACTGACAGACACTCACAGGGGGATGGCTCAGTGGCGAGTGTGCTCTGCCACACAACTGTGAGGACCCGAGTTCAGATCCCCAGCACCCACATAAGTGTCAGGTGGGTGTGGCGGCCTGTCTGTAATCCCGGTGCTCAGAAGGTGAAGGACGGGATTGAGGGGCTAGCCAAGTCGAACAGGTGAGCCCTGGGTTCACGTGAGAGACCCTAAGAAAATAAACCTCAGGTCTCCGTACCCACATGCACAACCTCCACGTGCATCTGAACATGCATACACACATGCATGCCACACATGCAAAAATTCCTAGGGCTAGAGAGCTGGCTCAGTGGAGAAAGTGCTTGCCAAGCAAGTATGGAGACCTGAGTTCAATCCCAGCATGCCTCATGTAATATGCACTCAGGAGGCAGAGGTGGGAGGAACACTGTGAGCTCAAGGCCACCTTGAGACTACATAGTGAATTCCAGGTCAGCCTGGACTAGAATGAAACCCTACCTCCAAAAACAAAACAAAAGAAAATTATTGACAACTTCCATTATTATAGACAACAAACGATGATACTTCCTTCCCCCCTCACAACTCCACTCTCCATCATATCCCCTCCCCCTCTCAATCAGTATCTCTTTTATTTTGATGTCATCATCTTTTCCTCCTATTATGAAGGTCTTATGTAGGTAGTG
Organism: Dipus sagitta; assembly: GCA_036346955.1. Lineage (NCBI taxonomy): Eukaryota > Metazoa > Chordata > Mammalia > Rodentia > Dipodidae > Dipus > Dipus sagitta. The sequence continues at coordinate 73,553,306 of CM070787.1, read as the reverse complement.
TCAGGCACTGTGAGGTCATGGATATCCAGGCCATTTTGTATCTGGAGGAGCACGTTGTAAGGAGTCCTACCCTTCCTTTGGCTCTTACATTCTTTCAGCCACCTCTTCTGCAATGGACCCTGAGCCTTGGAAGGTGTGATAGAGATACTTCAGTGCTGAACACTCCTCTGTCACTTCTTTGCAACACTATGGTGCCTTCTGAGTCATCCCAAGGTCACCCCCATCTGAAAAGAGAAGCTTCTCTAACCAAAAGTGAGAGTAGCATTAATATATGGGTATGAATGATAAGAGAAGTACTTACCAGGCAGTTTGGTGAGCATAATATATGCATTTAGCCAGACATCAGCAGGCATTACACTCCTAGGACTCATGACCTCCCCCATCATAGGTTTTCAGTATCAGGCAAGTATTCCCTCCCATGGAGCAGGTCTTCAGTCCAATTACAGAGCAGTTAGTTTCCCCCATAACAGACATGCCACTATTGTACCTGTTGGCTCATTTGGCCTAACTGGCCAAACTTAAGGCTTGCAGTGTCCACTGTTGTTTATTGCCATTGATGACTTCTCTCTCTCCCAGAAAGCTGCATGCAGTTTAGCTTTTTCCGGCTTTCTGTCAGCTGGTCTACAGGGAGGAGGTTTTCAGCTCAGCTCCAGCAGGATTTCTCAGTGACCTTGCAGCCCAAATACATGGAGTCTTCAGCAACAGGGTCTTACCATCTGTATTAGTCAGGGTTCTCTAGAGGAACAGAACTGCTAGAATGAATTATTTTAAAAAGGGGATTTATTGGATCAGCTTACAGTAGTCCAATAGCAGTTGCAGGCCCGAGAATCACCGAACCTGGTAGCTGCTCAGTCCTCGTGGCCAGATGCCTCAGCAGTCCAGACCCGGCACTGCAGATGGTGCTGGAAAGCCTGGAGGTTTCCTGAGGAGCCCTGGGCTTCGATCCACAGGGGGTCTTCTGTTGATGCTGGTCTTTAGTCCGCACTGGTCTTCAATCCACGCTGGAAGGTAGCAAGCAGCTCCGGCAGCAAAGTGGGAGGAAGGAAGGAAGGAAGGAACTCTTTTTACCCAGAGCTTCCTTATATCAAGTCCCCCTCTGAGCGGGGGCAGCCCAGTCTGGGGTAAGGGCTCACCCTGGGGGAAAGACTTCCTCCTTTAGTTGACCCTTCCTAGAAGCAACCTGTGGATTACTAAACAGATCAAGTTGACAACACCTTAACTATCACACCATCTATTCCTGGTGGGAAATCAAGGGCCTCAGCAATGGCCTGTAATGTTTGGGGGGCATCAGGTACCTCCCTAGCCAACAACTCACTGGAAGGTATCCCATCCCTGGCACTGAAATTTTTCTAGTAACAATCTATGGCTTCTGGGTGCACCATTGTCCAAAAAAGTAGGTTTCCATATGGCTTATTCATACCCTCTTGGATTTTGATTAACCCTCCCCCACCCCCGCCCTTCCATTACTCAATTCTTCCCCTAACCCCACTTAGGCCTTCCCCTCTCTCCAATAATCTATTCATCTGCTTACATATATACAGTACTGTCCTCTTAAGTGCTCCCCTCTCCTCCCTCCCCTATAGCCCTTTCTAGCTTACTGGCCCCTGCTACCAAGTTGTGGTTTTTTGTTGTTTGTTTTTGTTTTTGAAGGTAGGGTCTTACTCTAGCCCAGGCTGACCTGAAATTCACTGTGTATTCTCAGGGTGGCCTTGAACTCACAGCAATCCTCCTACCTCTGCCTCCCGAATGCTAGGATTAAAGGCGTGCGCCACCACGCTCAGCCTCTGCTACCAAGTTTTATTCGAACTTACATAAAAGCCCGAACATTTGTAGCTAGGTTCCATATATGAGAGAGAAAAATGTATTTTTAGATAAGGGGCTGGGGCTGGAGAAATGGCTTAGTAGTTAAGATGCTTGCCTGTGAAGCCTAAGAACGTATGTTTGAATCTCCAGGTCCCACATAGCCAGACACAAAGTGACACAAGCATGCAATGCCATACATGGACACCAGGGGGTGCACGTGTCTGCAGTTTGTTCACAGCAGCTGAAAGGCCCTAGTGTGCCCATTCTCTCTGCCTCTTTCTCTCTCTGAAAAATAAAATAATAAGGCAGGAGGACTGCCATGAGTTTGAGGCCACCCTGAGACTAATTACAGGTCAGCTGGGCTAAAGCAAGACCTTGCCTCGAAAAAAACAAAAAATAAAATAACAAAAAAAAAAAAGAGGGACTGACCAGGCATGGTGGTGCATGTAGTTAATCCCAGTTCTAGCTCACTATAGATATACTTCTATATCACTCAGGCGGCAGAGGTAGGAGGATCACTGTGAGTTCAAGGCCAGCCTGAGACTACATAGTGAATTCCAGGTCATCCTGGGCTTAAGCAAAACCCTACCTTGAAAAACTAAGAAAAAAAAAGGGGGGGGGACTAGAAAGATGGCTCAGAGGTTAAAGGTGCTTGCTTGCAAACCCTAAGGACCCAGATTCAATTCCCCAGTATGTATGTAAAGCCAGATGCATAAAGCGGTATATGCAACTGGAGTTCATTTGCAGTGGCAAGAAACCCTGATGCATCCATCCATTCATTCATTCTCTTTCTCCCTCCTTGCAAATAATCAATAAAAATATTTTTTAAAAATATGCCAGGCCGGGCATGGTGGCGCACGCCTTTAATCCCAGCACTTGGGAGGCAGAGGTAGGAGGACTGCCGTGAGTTCAAGGCCACCCTGAGACTCCATAGTGAATTCCAGGTCGGCCTGAGCTAGAGTAAAACACTACCTTGAAAAACCAAAAAATAAAATAAAATAAATATATGAATAAATAAAATTAATAATAATAAAAATAAAAATAAAATAAAGTGAGGAAGCCAGGTATGGTATGGTGACGCATGCCTTTAATCCAGCAGTTGCGAGGCAGAGGTAGGAGGATCGCTATGCGTTCAAGGCCAGCATGAGACTACATAGTGAATTCCAGGTCAGCCTGGGCTACAGGGAGACTCTACCTTGAAAAAACAAAACAAAAAATAAAAGTGTGGAGGTGAGGAGCAACTGAGGAAGACACCCCACATCAACCTCTGACCTCCACATCATGTGCACAGATGCATGTGCACACACGCACACACACACAAATTTAAAAGCCTTCTATATCAGCTTTTACTTAATGCCTCACACCCTTGAGATAAAGGCTGTGGCTATCCCCATTTTCAGACGAGGAAAGTAAGGCACAGGAAATCACCTTGTCCAAAGTCACAGCTAGGAAAATGGCCTGGCCAGGACTTCATCCCAGGAAGCCTGGTTTAACCAGATGGGATCTGGTGTAGGCAATTTCGTGGAAAGTTAGGGAAACAAGTTAGACTTAGGTCTGTGTTCAGACCTCTAGTAGTAGCTTTTTGGCTTCAGAAGGGTAAATAACTGGACTTCAGATTGTTTCTTTTTTTTTTTTTTGGTTTTTCGTTCGAGGTAGGGTCTCACTCTAGCTCAGGCTGACCTGGTATTCACTATGAAGTTTCAGGGTGGCCTCGAACTCATGGCGATCCTCCTTCCTCTGCCTCCCTAGTGTTGGGAATAAAAGTGTGTGCCACCACACCTGGCTTCAGATTGTTTCCTTATCTGAGAAACAAGATGTGGGCAGTTTGGCAAGTGCACTTTTTCCAGTAAACCTGATCTTGGACTCAGAGGGATTCTCTGGAAACTTTTTTTTTTTTTTTTTTTTTAATTTCTATTTTTGTTGTTGTTTGGTTTTGAGGCAAGCCCAACAGACTGGCTTTTTTTTTTTTTTTTTTTTTTTTTTTTGGTTTTTTGAGGTAGGGTCTCACTCTAGCCCAGGCTGACCTGGAATTCACTATGGAGTCTCAGGGTGGCCTCGAACTCACGGCAATCCTCCTACCTCTGCCTCCGGAGTGCTGGGATTAAAGGCGTGCGCCACCATGACTGGCTTTTTTTTTTTTTTCCTGGCTAGAATTTTTTTTTATTTCAAATTTTTATTAACAACTTCCATTATTATAAAAAATATCCCATGGTAATACCCTCCCTCCCGCCAATTTCCCCTTTGAAACTCCATTCTCCATCATATCCCCTCCCCATCTCAATCAGTCTCTTTTATTTTGATGTCATGATCTTTTCCTCCTCTTATGATGGTCTTGCATAGGTAATGTCAGGTACTGTGAGGTCATAGATATCCAGGCCATTTTGTGTCTGGGGGGAGCACGTTGTAAGGAGTCCTACCCTTCCTTTGGCTCTTACATTCTTTCCGCCACCTCTTCCGCATTAGACCCTGAGCCTTGGAAGGTGTGATAAGAGATGTTACAGTACTGAGCCCTCTGGGTACTTCTTTCCAGCGCCATGATGCCTTCTGAGTCATCCCAAGGTCACTGTCATCTGAAAAGAGAAGATTCTCTACCAAAAGTGAGAGTAGCATTAATATAAGGGTGTGAACATTAACAGAAGTGCTCACTGGGCAGTTTGATAAGCACAGTATATACATTTAGCCAGACAGCAGCAGACGTTACACCCCTAGGGCTCATGACTACCCCTGTTTAAAGTTTTCAGTATCAGGGATGTATTCCCTCCCATGGAGTGGGCCTCCAGTCCAATTAGAGGGCAGTTGGTTTCCACCATGACAGACGTGCCACTATTGCACCGACTGGCTCATTTGGCCTGGCTGGCCAAATATAAGGTTTGCAGTGTCCACTGTTGAGTATCTTCACTGGTGATTTCTCTCTCTCCCATTGAACTGCATGCAGAATGGCTTCTTCCAGCTTTCTGTCAGCTGGTCTACATGGAGGAGGTTGTCAACTCAGTTCCAGCAGGATTTCTCAGTGGCCTTGCAGTCCAAGTATGTAGAATCTTCAGCAATATATATATATATATTTTTTTTTTTAAATGAGAGAATTGGTGTGCTAGAGCCTCCAGCCACTGTAATCAAACTCCAAATGCGCTTGCCACCTTGCGCACATGTGCAACCTTGTGCAGTGCCACCTTGTGCATGTGGCTTACATGGGATCTGGGGAGTTAAACATGGGTCCTTAGGCTTCACAGGCAAGCACTTTAGCCACTAAGCCATCTCTCCAGCACTGTTTTATTATTTTTTAAATGATGTAAGTTTTCCTAGTGAATTTTTAAAAAATTATTATGGGCTGGAGGGATGGCTTAGCGGTAACGGCACTTCCCTGCAAAGCCAAAAGACCCAAGTTCGATTCCCCAGGACCCATGTAAGCCAGATGCACAAAGTGGCACATGCGTGTCTGGAGTTCGTTTGCAGCTGCTGGAGTCCCTGGCACGCCCATACTCTCTGTCTCTCTCAAAATAAATAAATAAACTTAAAATATTATTGAGAAAGCCGGGCGTGGCGGTGCACGCCTTTAATCCCAGCACTCGGGAGGCAGAGGTAGGAGGATCGCCGTGAGTTCGAGGCCACCCTGAGACTCCATAGTGAATTCCAGGTCAGCCTGCGCTAGAGTGAGACCCTACCTCGAAAAAAAAAATATTGAGAGACAGAAAGAGACACACACACACAATGGGTGCATCAGGGCCTCGTGCTGCTGCAAAGAAACTCCAGATCCATGCACTTCTTTGTGCATCTGTCTTTATATGGGTAACTGGGGAATCTAACCCATGGCATGGCCATCTCTCCGGCCCCATTCTTGCATTTTTTTAAAAAAGATTTTATCTCTATTTATTTATTAGAATCAAAGAGAGACGGGGGGGGGGGGCGGGGAGTGAGAATGAGCGCGCCAGGGCTTCCGGCCACTGCAAACGAACTTCAGATGAATACGTCGTGTGCATCTGGAATAGAACCTGAATCCTTAGGTTTCACAGGCATGCCAAGCCATCTCTCCAGCCCTGCTTGCTTTTTTTTTTTTTCCTAGAAAGAGGCAGATAGAGAATTGGGTGCACCAATTCTGGAGCCCCTGCAAACGAACTCCAGATGCATACGCCACCTTGTGCAGCTGGCTTACGTGGGTCCTGGGGAATCGAACCTGCGTCCCTACGCTTCGCAGGCAAGTGTCTTAACCGCTAAGCCAGCGCTCCAGCCCCAACCCTCCCACCCCCCACAAATTCCTGCAATACAAATCAGCCTGTCATCTTGGTTCCCACCGCTGATTCCATGCGATCGGAGCCTCGGGATTCCCCTCTCCCTTACACGCTGAGCGTTTCGCTTCCTTCTTCATCCGCCATCACCCCCGCCTCCCTCCGCCCCGCAGCTCCGGTGCCCCCCCCCCCCCCCCCCGCATGTGCCGCGCCTCCGACCGCGCAGACTCTCAACCCGGCGCCCCCAAGATGGCGCCCGGGCCGGACTCCGACGTCATCGCGCTCTGCGTCCCCTTTTCCCAGTCGACCCAGGCGGAGTCTGGAGAGCTGGGGAACGGAGGAGGGAGCGCAAGGGGGCGGGCACTATCCACCGGGGAGCTAGCGGATTGGTTCTGCGCTGTCATTGGCCCGGGGGCCCTCAGGAACACGAGCACCGATTGGATACACGGCCGAGGGCCCGGCGGTCTGTGATTGGTCGCGTCGCGCCGTGGAGGCGGGGGGGGGGGAGGTGGGCGGGGCGTTGCTGAGGGTTGTTGGGAGGCCTGAGCGAGGCTGCGGAGCAGACGAGACGTCGGCGGCTAGAGAGGACCACGACGGCGGGCTAAGAGTGGCGGTACCGGGGGAGCGGTTGCCCGGGCCCGGGCCCGGGGCGTGTGAGACGGCGGAGGCGGGTGAGTTGGAACGGATGCTACAAGGTCGGCCGGTTCCCCACCACCACCACCACCACCACACCTCACCCCTGGCGGCTTGCTCGCGTCACTGGGCCTTGCGTACACCGGGCGGGGAGGGCGGAGCGGTCCCAACGGCCACGGGGCGCGCGGGCCTGGCGGGGAAGCGGGGCGGGGTCGGGGGGTGGAGTCGTGTGCTGGGTGCGGGCCGGGACGGAGCTGGGGTGGGAAGAGGAGGCCTCACGGTTGCCCCGGAGAGCGTCCACGGATGCTGGGGGCAGAGGACTTGGGCGCTGGGTGAGGCTAGTGGAGGATGCAGGACCCTCAGGAGCGCCCATGGGTCTTGTATGCTGGTGAAATAAGGCGCGGGGGGGAGGATGCAGGACCCTCAGGAGCGTCCATGGATCTTGGATGCTGGTGAAATAAGGGGTGGGGGATGCAGGACCCTTGGGTGCCAGGAGGGTGTGGGGAAAAAAAGGTGATTAACCTCACAAAGGGGGGGAATTGACTTTTGTCAAGGGAGCAGTGGAGAGGGTGTTAGTGTGAAAAGGTATTAGGAAACGGGGAAACCTAAAGCTAAGATAGAGACCTAGATGTGGAAAAGGGGTTAAGTTAATATAAAGATGTGTTGAACTCTTGCAGTGTGAGGGGTTGGGTACCCTTGAAAAGTGTTGAGAGGGGTGTTTGTCTATCGGATTGTGCAATATGAAAACGGTGCCTTGTGTGTCCCTAGAATGGGATGGGAGGGTTGGTTTGTTTGGTTTATAAGTATGGGTAACTAGGTCAAAGTGAAGGTCAGATTTGGGTGTTGTGGGGTGTAGGGTGGGAAGAGAGATGTATTTTATAGAGAAGTGGTAGTCTGAGAATTCCTGGCATGAGAATGAGATGCCAATGTCACATAGATAACTTGGGAGTCTGGATATCCTTTCCCTATAATAGGCTGGTGAGAAACTTTGGGTGTGAGGAAGAGGATGGGGGTGGGTGGGTGGGTCTTTCTGATGTGTTAGGGTGGTGATGGAAGTTCCTTATGATAAGAATTTGGGGGCCTAGGTATCCCTGGAGGGGATTGGGGCAGTGAGAGGGAAAGGAGATTAAGCCATGTCTTGAAGAATACTCCTGGGTACCCCTAGATAGGGCTATAGTGTGTGGGTATCTTCTTGAGAAAAAGAGGAGTAAGGACTAGAAAGATGGCTCAATGGTTAAAGGAACTTGCCTGTAAAGCTTGACCACCCCACCAGGGTTTAATTCACCAGTGTCCATGTGTGTCTGGAGTTGGTTTACAGTGACAGGAAGCCCTGGCACACCCATACTTCATACTTCGCTTCTCCCTCAAATAATAATTAAAAATTAGTTTATGTGCAAGGAGAAAGAGAATGAATGCATGAATGTGGGCGTACCAGGGCACATCTGGAGTCTGTTTGCAGTGGCTGGAGGCCCTGGTGCACCCATACTCTCTCTTCCTGTCCATCTGTTTACAAATAGATAACTAAAACAATATTTAAAAAACGAATTAGGGCATAGAGAGGTGGCTTAGTGGTTAAGGTACTTGCCTGCAAAGCCAAAAGCCCCCGGTTCAAGTCCCAAGGACCCATGTAAGCCACATGCACAAAGTGGTGCATGCATCTAGAGTTCATTTGCAGTGGCAAGAGGCACTCATTCTCTCTCTCTTCACTCTCTCTCTCCTTGCAAATAAATAATAAATTTTAAATTTTAAAACGGGACAACAAAAAAAGATGGGCTGGAGAGATGATTTAGCAGTTAAGGTGCTTGCTTAAGGACCCAAGTTCGATTCTCCAGATCCCACATAAGCCAGATACACATGGTGGCGCATGCATCTGGAGTTTGTAGTGGCTGGTGGTCCGGCGGTGCCCATTCTCTCTCTCTCTCCCTCTCTGTCTCAAATAAATAAATAAATAAATAATCAATCTTTAATAAAAAGATGTTGCGAACCCAAGAGAAAGAGGCCCTGGAGAAATGTGGCTGGAGAAACAGGCCAGGAAGGCTGGTGAGGGTTCTCCTGGGTAACTTGTAGGGTATGCAGGAAGGCTGGTGAGGGAACGCGGGAGTATGAGTTGGTGAGTCAGAGCAGGGAGGTCTGTAGAAAGGCGACAAACAGATTCCTCTGTGCCAGGCAGGGCCTTGAGGGCCTGCTGTGCGTCATGGGGAGTGAGTGGATTGAGTAGGTTACGAAGGCCATGGTGGGTGGACTTTGCCACAAGATGACGAGTGAGACTTGGAGTCAAGTTCTGAGAAGGGGGTTTGCATGTTTGGGAGGTTGGAGGGCGGTAGGTGGAAGGCATTGGAAGGTGGCGGTGGTGGAAGGAGTGGACTGTCCCTGGGAGAGCTGACGTGTGCCCACTCTCCATCCTTGCAGCCCAAGGCCTGGCTGCTGCCATGACGGAGGAGTCGGAGGAGACCGTCCTGTACATTGAGCACCGCTATGTCTGCTCCGAGTGCAACCAGCTCTACGGATCCCTGGAGGAGGTGCTGGTGCACCAGAACTCACACATGCCCCAGCAGCACTTTGAACTGGTGGGTGTGGCCGACCCTGGGGTCACTGTGGCCACCGAGGCAGCTTCAGGCGCAGGTCTCTATCAGACCCTAGTTCAGGAGAGCCAGTACCAGTGTCTCGAGTGTGGGCAACTGCTGATGTCACCCAGCCAGCTCTTGGAGCACCAGGAGCTGCACCTGAAGATGATGGCACCCCAGGAGGCCGTGCCCGCTGCGCCAGCATCCAAGGTTGCACCCCTGAGCTCCAGCGCCATCCACTATGAGTGTGTGGATTGCAAGGCTCTCTTTGCCAGCCAGGAGCTGTGGCTGAGCCACAGGCAGACGCACCTCCGGGCCACGCCCACCAAGGCTCCTGCCCCAGTTGTCTTGGGGTCCCCAGTTGTCCTCGGCCCCCCTGTGAGCCAGGCCCGTGTAGCTGTGGAGCATTCATACCGAAAGGCGGAAGAGGGTGGCGAAGGGGCAGCTGTCCCCTCCGCAGCCGCTGCCACCACTGAGGTGGTGACCGAGGTGGAGCTGCTCTTCTACAAGTGCTCCGAGTGCTCACAGCTCTTCCAGCTGCCGGCTGACTTCTTGGAGCACCAGGCGACCCACTTCCCCGCCCCCGCCCTGGAGGCCGAGGAGCCTGGCTTACAGCCCGAGACCCTGGTCCCATCGCCTGCCGAGGTACCGGTACCTCAGCCCGAGCCCCTGCCGGCCTCTGACCACAGTTACGAGCTGCGTAACGGGGAAAGCCTTGGACGCGATCGCCGGGGGCGCCGGCCCCGAAGGAGCAACAGCGAGGAGCCGGGCGCTGCGGCCACCCAGGAACTGTTTTGCTCAGCCTGTGACCAGCTCTTCCTCTCACCCCACCAGCTGCAGCAGCACCTGCGGAGTCACCGCGAGGGCGTCTTTAAGTGCCCCCTGTGCAGCCGGGTCTTCCCCAGCCCCACCAGTCTGGACCAGCACCTGGGGGACCACAGCAGTGAGTCCCACTTCCTGTGTGTGGACTGTGGCCTGGCCTTCGGCACGGAAGCGCTCCTCCTGGCCCACCGGCGAGCCCACACCCCAAATCCTCTGCATTCGTGCCCCTGCGGCAAGACCTTTGTCAACCTTACCAAGTTCCTTTATCACCGGCGGACCCATGGGGCAGGGGGCGTCCCTCTGCCTACAACCCCAGTCCCACCAGAGGAGCCTGTCATTGGTTTACCTGAGCCCGCCCCAGCTGAGAGCGGAGAGCCAGAGGCCCCGGAGCCCCCGGCGTCTGAAGAGAGCTCCGTGGAGCCCACTGCCCCGGGCACCTACCGCTGCCTCCTGTGCAGCCGGGAGTTTGCCAAGGCGCTGCAGCTGACCCGGCACCAGCGGTTCGTGCACCGGCTCGAGCGGCGCCACAAGTGCAGCATTTGTGGCAAGATGTTCAAGAAGAAGTCGCACGTGCGCAACCACCTGCGCACACACACAGGAGAGCGGCCCTTCCCGTGCCCTGACTGCTCCAAGCCCTTCAACTCGCCTGCCAACCTGGCCCGCCACCGGCTCACGCACACCGGGGAGCGGCCCTACCGGTGCGGGGACTGCGGCAAGGCGTTCACGCAGAGCTCCACACTGCGACAGCACCGCCTGGTGCACGCCCAGCACTTCCCGTACCGCTGCCAGGAGTGCGGGGTGCGCTTTCACCGCCCTTACCGCCTGCTCATGCACCGCTACCACCACACCGGCGAGTACCCCTACAAGTGCCGAGAGTGCCCCCGCTCCTTCTTGCTGCGCCGGCTGCTGGAGGTGCACCAGCTCGTGGTCCACGCCGGGCGCCAGCCGCACCGCTGCCCATCCTGCGGGGCTGCCTTCCCGTCCTCCCTGCGGCTCCGGGAGCACCGCTGTGCCGCCGCCGCCGCCCAGGCCCCTCGGCGCTTCGAGTGCGGCACCTGTGGCAAGAAAGTGGGCTCTGCTGCGCGCCTGCAGGCGCACGAGGCAGCCCATGCAGCTGCTGGGCCCGGAGAGGTTCTGGCCAAGGAGCCCCCAGCTCCCCGGGCCCCGAGGGCCACTCGCACGCCAGTCACCACCTCCCCGACGGCCCTCGGGGGCAACGTGCCTGCGGCTCCCGCAGCCCCTGCCCGCCGCCGAGGCCTGGAGTGCGGCGAGTGCAAGAAGCTGTTCAGCACCGAGACCTCGCTGCAGGTGCACCGGCGGATCCACACGGGCGAACGGCCGTACCCGTGCCCGGACTGTGGCAAGGCCTTCCGTCAGAGCACCCACCTGAAAGACCACCGGCGCCTGCACACAGGTGAGCGACCTTTTGCCTGTGAAGTGTGCGGCAAGGCCTTTGCCATCTCCATGCGCCTGGCGGAACACCGGCGCATCCACACGGGGGAGCGGCCCTACTCCTGCCCCGACTGCGGCAAGAGCTACCGCTCCTTCTCCAACCTCTGGAAGCACCGCAAGACCCACCAGCAGCAGCAACAGGCGGCTGTGCGGCAGCAGCTGGCCGAGGCCGAGGCTGCCGTGGGCCTGGCTGTGATGGAGACGGCAGTGGAGGCCCTGCCCTTGGTGGAGGCCATTGAGATCTACCCTCTGGCGGAAGCCGAAGGGGTCCAGATCAGCGGGTGACCGCCCCTTCCCTCCTCAGCACCACCATGTGCTGGTGCCAAGGCCTCGAGCCTCCCTCTAGACCTCTGTACATACCATAGTTTTCGTTTTCCTCCCACCGCCATAGAAGTCCTGTGACTGGATTTATTATTTTCTTTTGCGGGGTGCTTTGGGGCCCTTGATGCATTAAGGCCTCATCCTCCACCGCCCACCCACAGGGTGGTCCCACAGTGAAACAATAAAGACTGAGTTGGACGCTGGTGTGCTTCTGTCAGGCCCAGTGGTGTAGGGCTGGAATTTTGGGGTCATGGGGCCAGGTCTTCCTGTGATTTCTCATGGCTGCATTCCTAACACCCAGAGTGGGCACTGGCGGGGAAATCGAGTTAAAGAGGAATCAGCCTAAGCCGGGTGTGGAGGCACATGCCTTTAATCAAGGCCACTCTGAGACTACATAGTGAGTTCCAGGTCAGCCTGGGCTAGAGTGAGACCCTGCCTTAAAAAAAAAAAAAAAAAAAGAGAGAGAGATAGAGAAGACATCCTGAGTGTATCTTTGACCCCAACCCCACCTCTCCCTGGTGTCAGGTGAAGGCAGCATGGCTCTGTGGCCACTAGAGGGCCCCATGGCCTGTGGAAAGTGTGAAGCCCTTTATGCTGAGCGCTGGGACGCTTTAGAGACAGGACATTATATATATATACACACACATATATTTGCAAGGAGAAAGGGAATGGATGCACCAGGGCCTCTTACACTGCAAACAAACTCCAAATGCATGTGCCAGCTGTGGCTCAGCCAATATGGTGTTTCCCCCCAATATTTTTACTTACTAGAGAGCATGGGCATGTCAGGGCTTCTTGCTACTGTGAATGAACTCCATCCAGATGTGCTAACAAAAAAAGGTCAGGAAAAGAAAGCTGAGACTGCCTGCTACTCCGGGTGCTGAGGCTTTGCGACTTTGTTGGGAAAATTCCAGTTTCATCTGTTGCTCAAATGAGAAGAGTGTTAAGTAAGAAATGACGTTAAGAAAGGACGTTCCGCAGGCAGTGGATAGAAGCGGAGCTAGAAGCCAGCTCTCCAAATTCCTTTGCTTGAAAACAAAAATACTTTTTTTAAAAGTAGCTTGCATTACCCAATGATTTATTTATATGAGAGAAAGAGCGAGTGAATGGTGTGCCAGGTCCTTAAGCCACTGCAAATGAACTCCAGACACATGCACCACCTTGTGCATCTGTCTTACATGGGCAATCAAACCTGGGACCTTTGGCTTTGCAGGCAAGCGCCTTAGTTGCTAACCATCTCTCCAGCCCACAATCATAATTTCCTTGTTTGTGAGCAGAGAGGGAGGAAATGCACACTCCCGGGCCTCTTCCCCCTGCAGACTTTGTGCATCTGGCTTAATGTGGGTCCTGGGGAATCGAACCTGGGTTGTTAGGCTTTGCAGGCAAACACCTTAACCTCTGAGCCATCTCTTCAGCCAACAAGACCATTCCTGATCAGTGGTTTCTAGCAGGGAACCCAACCTGGCCTGTGAAGGTGTTGGTAGCATCAACTTGAATGACTTCTCCAGGACGGCACGGCGAGTAGCTGTCCCTCGAAGGAGGAGCTGGGTGGTGCACACAATCACCAGACAGCTTTATAACATAAGTTTTCTGTGGTGCTGAGGGTTGAACCTAGGATCTCATCCGTGCCAGCGACCTACCACTGAGCCACAATCCCAGCCCTTGTCCATGCCAGTGACTAGCCACTGCGAATGAACTCCAGACACACGTGCACGAGCCACCTTGTGTGCATGCGCCACCCGTGCACGAGTCACCTTGTGAGCATGCGCCACCCGTGCACGAGCCACCTTGTGAGCATGCGCCACACGTGCACGAGCCACCTTGTGTGCATGCGCCACCCGTGCACGAGTCACCTTGTGAGCATGCGCCACCCGTGCACGAGCCACCTTGTGAGCATGCGCCACCCGTGCACGAGCCACCTTGTGAGCATGCGCCACACGTGCACGAGCCACCTTGTGTGCATGCGCCACCCGTGCACGAGCCACCTTGTGTAGCTGGCTTACATGGGTTCTGGGGAGTCAAACCTGGGTCCTTCGGCTTAGCAGGCAAGCACCTTAACAGCTAAGCCATCTCTCCAGCCCCTCACCAACTATTTATTTATTTGTGTGTGGGGGCACCAAGGTCTCACTGCTGCAAATGAATGCCTATACAGCTTTATGTGGGTAGCTGGGGAATTGAACCTGGGCTGACAGGCTTTGTAAGTAAGTGCCTTTGACTGCTGAGCCATCACTCCAGCCTCTGCTTTTTTTTTTTTTTTTTTTTTTTTTTCTTTTCTTTTTGAGTTAGTCTTAACTCTAGGGCAGGCTGACCTTGAACTAACTCTGTAACCCAGGCTGGCCTGGAACTCACAGCAATCCTACCTCAGCCTCTTAAATGTTGGGATCATAGGTATTAGCTTTTTTGGGGGCGGGGAGGGGGGATGAAGAGAATCATGTAACCCAGATTGGCCACTATATAGCTGAGAATAACTTCTAAGTTCTGATTCTCCAGACCTGCAGACAAAAGAGGAAATGAGTGCACCAGGGCCTCCAGACACACGCGCCCCTTGTGCATCTGGCTTATGTGGGTCCTGGGGAATTGAGCCTGGGTCCTTTGGCTGTACAAGCAAGTGCCTTAACCGCTAAGCCATCTCTCCAGCCTTCAACTCTTATTTTATTATTTTTTAATTTTTTGTTTACTTTTTATTTATTTGAGAGTGACGGACTGAGGGAGAAAGAAACAGAGAGAGAACGGGCGCGCCAGGGCCTCCAGCCACTGCAAACAAACTCTAGATGCGTGTGCCCCCTTGTGCATCTGGCTAATGTGAGTCCTGGGGAATCGAGCCTCGAACCGGGGTCCTTAGGCTTCACAGGCAAGCACTTAACCACTAAGCCATCTCTCCAGCCCTCAACTCTTATTTTAAAGGGTTATTTTAGTCAAATGGGGAGGCATCCAGGGGTGGAGGTGGGATGGTACATGCTGGTTTCTTTGCTGCCAGGCATGGTGCAAAAAAACAAAAAAAGATTCCAAGGGTCTCTCCCCTGAGCATGATTTTACTCCACGAGGTAGGTGTTGACCTTGCCGGACAGATGAGAACTCACATTTATAGAAGGGCAGAACTGAAATTTGGATGTGGGAATTTGAATTCATTTTACGTTCCAAGATTTCGTTATCTGAATGGAGAAAAAAATAGGTTCAGAACTGAAAAAAAAAAAAAAATCTACTTATTTGAGAGAGAGAGGGAGAATGGGCGCACCAGGGCCTCCAGCCACTGCAAAGGAACTCCAGACACATGTGCCACCTTGTGCTTATGTGGGTCCTGAGGAGCTTTGACCATGATACAGTTTCTTTGACCTTGAGCTTATTATGTAGCCCAGGTTAGCCTGGTACTCAAAAGTCTCCCAGCCCCCCTCACATCTTTCTCCCCCACACCCTTTCTCACTTCCAGGACAGGACAGCAAGCAGCATTTCTCTCTGTACAGTTTTTTTAATTTTTTATTTTTTTGATGTTTGCTGTTCAGATGAATGACACACTCAAGTTACAAAAATGGGGCCTTAAAAGAAGCACATTGTACAATGAACAGGCAGATCGGAGTCAACACTGAAACACTAACCCGCTACCACGAGAAGAGACAGGAAGGGGATAACAGGACGGGAGGGGAGGGGCTACCAACACAGGGGTCAGACAACCAAAAGGAGGACTACCTCAGTGGGAATGGAGGACGGGCAGGTCACTCCAAGGTCTACTCACTTTGGCCACACACCCCTCTAAGTCGCCCACTTATACCTGGGCATTCAAGTGAGTAGGTGAGAGACACCTCCCCCCCCAAAAAATAAATAAAGGGTCAGACCGATCAGATCTTTACGACATAGGGTGGTCACCTGTCCCTACTGCACCCTTGGGCTTGGAGGTGGTGGGTGGTGGCAGCAGTGAGATAGGGGCTCAGAGGAGCTGATGAAAGGCCCTCTGCTTGTCCCCAGAAACGCCTGCCCCTCTCCACCTGCCGCCATGCAAAGGGCCACCCCCTTCCAGAGAAGCCCCAGTCACCCTGAAGTTATGTAAATAAATACTGAGCCCCTGGGCTTGGGGGACAGGTTGGTGGGCGGGGGGGGGGGGGGTCTAGAGGAAAGGAGAGGGGGAGGGAGGAAGGAGGGGTCACAGGCAAAGCAAAAAGTTGTCTCCGTCCCAGCAACACTCTGGATTTTATTTTCCTTTTTTGTTTTTTTGCTCCCTTTTTGTGTGTTTAGCAAGGAGCTAACATCTCAAGGACAAATACTTTTAAAAATATACATTTTTTTTTTTCCTTTGTATCCGCCTTGTCATCGTCGTCTTGCCTTGGAGACTGCTGAGGTCAAAGTTTAAACCGCACAAAAGAACTGCGGCTTGGAGTTTTTGTGTTTATTTTTTTTAATTTTAAATTTTTTTCACTTTTTTTCCCAACATATAAAAAGGTAGCGGAGTTGTCTGTGGGTTTTTTTTAAATGGTTAAATCTTTGGTTTGTTTCTTTTTTTTTTTTTTTTTTCTCTTGGAGGTCTTTAGCTCTTGCACTGGCCTTTCCCACTCAGAGACCCGGTGGGGGCCCGCGTGTCTCAATCTCGCTCAGTCCGTCTCTCACTCAGTTCCCCCTACCCTTGGCTAGAGGAAGAGAGAGGCACCCTGGGAATGGGCTGCATGGGAGAAATTCGCCAAGTCAAGAGGTTACCCCTCTTGTCTGGGTCCTTGCTCAGTTTTCCCAGGGGGCAGGCCTTGGAGACCCTCATGGTCTTCCCTGGGAAATTTTGGACAGCTCACACCTTCCCTCTCCTCCCAGTTTTAGCCCCATCTTCCACAGGGGCTTGGGAACTCTCTCCCTCCCCACTATACACACCCAGTCTCTCCCTCCCATTTCTGGGCCCCACCCTGCACACACACCCCCAGAAGGGAACAGAAAGGTGGTTTAGTTACTGGCATTTTTCTTTTTTTATTTTGGCACAATTAAAAGGCCTGCCATTAAGGTAGACCCAACCTCTGCCCCTCGTTTAAATGGAGGTCAAGACTGGAGAAGAAAATTCGAAGGGCTTGCTGCA
This sequence comes from Dipus sagitta, assembly GCA_036346955.1. Classification (NCBI taxonomy): domain Eukaryota; kingdom Metazoa; phylum Chordata; class Mammalia; order Rodentia; family Dipodidae; genus Dipus; species Dipus sagitta. The sequence goes on along the minus strand of CM070787.1, from coordinate 73,536,441 downwards.
CCCCAGTCATTCACCTGTCCTCTCTAGCCCAGGCCTCTGCCCCCACCCCACCTGACATCTAAGCTAGCCCAGAGCCTGGCCTGGGCTCTTCTCCCTCCCACTCCCACTTAAAGCTCCTTCGCTCGCCAACTCTCGCTCACACAGACACACGGACATAGGCTCTGTACAGACCACAAAATAAAAACGATGAGATAGTTTTGTTTCCCGGAGTCGAGACTGGGGTTGACTGGAGTGGAAGGAGCAGGTGAGGGTGGGGGGGGGCTGGAATTCCCCCATCACCTTTCCAACCCTGACTCCCTCCAGCCCACCCCCCCAGCCCCTTGCCCTGGCTGGCTCCCAGCCAACGATATTTGGTTTCCTTTTTTTTTTTTTTTTTTTTTAACATTAAAGTTCTATGAGGTATTTGGTGCCTTATCTCGAGTCCTCAGGGGAGAGGGGACCCAGGGGGGGGAGACCTGGGGCTCACCTGCCCCTCCCTCCCTCCCTCCCACCCCCTTCCCAATATTTGGTTTCACAGCTGTAGTTAAAGCTTGGGATTTGGTTATTTTCCCCCCCTCCCAGGAATTTTCCTTTTTTTTTTTTTTGTTTTTTGTTTTTTGTTTTTCTTTTCCCAGTTGTGGAGGTTGGATGGGGAGGGTCCCCACCACCCACGGCTGCATGGGAGGGGTCCCTCCACCAATGCCAGGGTATCTGCCCCATCCCTGCCCCTGCTTCCTCCTCTTTTTGCCCCACTCCCCCACGCTGGGGTGGGGGGACGTCCAGGTGAGGTCTCGATGGAGGAAGCAGGATGAATTGGGTGGTAGTGGCGAGTCCTGGATTTTTCTTTCCTTTTTCTTTCTTTCTTTCTTTTTTGGTTTAAAATCATAGTTTTTGTTCGAGTCATCTCCACCATGCCTTCCAGGCTGCCTGTCTTCTTGGAGGGTTATTTTGTTGTTGTTTGTAATCCTTTTCATTCTGTTCTAGTCAAACATCTTCCCTTCTGGTCAGAAGCCCTTGGCCCCCTCTCCACCCTTGGGTTGGGGCCGAGGCCCTCTTGCTAGCCGCCCGCTCTTCAGGAAATTAAAATGGACAAATTCAGAGGTAGGGAAAGGGCAGGGAGTCGGTGCAGGGAGATGCTTACATTCTAGCGAGGATGGGTCAGGCTGATGAGATGCCCGGGAGTTGGGGACTGGCCACTCTACCACTGTCCCCCCCCTCCCCGCCAAGGCACCCTGCTGCCTCGGGGACCCAGCCTGACAGTTTTTGTCCCCCCACCTCCACCCCGGGGGGGGGGAAACAGAAGGGAGACCAGAAGAACAGAACACCGAGACAGGCCTGGGGCTCTGGCTGCCTCTCCTCGCAGTGTCCAGCGTGGAAGCTGCTGGGGGGACGCATCAACCAGCTGTCCCCTCCCTCCGCTCCTGCCCAGCCAGGGGGCGGGCCACTCTTATTTCAATGGCTCGAGTCTTTCACAGCAACACTTTGGTTTGAGGAGAGACACAGAGTGAGACTGACAGAAGTGAGAGAGGAGGGAGAGGAGAGCTGAGGACAGAAACTGGACACAGAAGAGAACAGAAATCAAGGTGGGGCGTGGGGAATCGAACCACCCAAAAGTTGTGTTTTCTTTTGTCCGTTCTTTTTGCTTTCTTGCCTTTTTTTTTTTTCCCTTAAAGCTTTTTCAGTTGATTGGAGTGGGGGGAGGTGGCGGGGAGTTTGGGGCACTCCACCATGGTCCCTGACACCCTCTCTCAGCCCCACCCACCCGCTTCCATCCACCCTGGCTGGGACAGGCCTTGCCCCAGCGGCCTCCCCCCCCACCTCCAGCTTTCCCGAAGACCACAACGACGTCCATGAGGTATTTGTGAAGAGAAAGAAGCATTATGTCTTTTCATCCGCCTTGGGGACCAAGGGCCTGAACCTCAGTGCAGGGCTTGGCTCCACCTCGCGGCCTCTCTTGTTCTCCAAGAATCCTCATCTTCTTTCTCATATATATATGTATATATATATATAATCTATATATATATCTATAAATTCTTTTTTTCTAGTTTTAATTTATTGTTTGTTTGGTTTTCTGTTTTTGTTTTTGTTGTTTTTTTTTTTTTTTGGATTTTTTGTTTTTTTGGTTCAAAATTTTGTCGGCCTCCACAATCGCAGGAGGGCAAGGTGGCTCCCAGCAGCGCCTCCTCTGTTCAGTGTAGAGATGTGTCCAGGGATGGGCACACTCGGGCTCCAGCCAAGACTCCTGGAGGTTCCACGGGCATGGCGCCACCACGAGCGCCCTCTTGGATGGAGACCACAGATCATGGCACTGTCCCCCGCCACATGGACCCTGATAGGGTGCCACCTGGAAGGAGCCCACCACTGGGGTGTGTGCGTGTGTGCGTGGGGAGGGGGGAGGTATCTGCCACTGTCAGGGGGCACAGGGTGGGCGGAGCGAGGCAAGTTTCTTTTTGGTTTCTGGTTAATGTTAAGGAGCGTGAAGGATCCCACGGATAGGCACTGGAATATGAAATTTTCTTTTTCTTTTCTTTTTTTTTTTTTTTTCTTCAGGGAAAATTGACCAACAGGATGGAAAGAAAGACAACTTTAAAGCCCTCACCTCATCCCCTTTTGCTTGCAATGACCACCTTCCCATAGTCTGGGGAGGGGGTCTACTCCAGAGCAGAAGAGCAGACAGGGTTGAGGGGGGGAGACTCATGAGACTGGAACTTGGCAAAATGACCTAGCCCACCCTTCAAGGGAAAAGGTCCAGGGAGGTTCAAGGAATGAAAAAAAGTCACTCCCAGGCCTTCCTCTGAACTCTCCGCAGGCGGGGGGCGGGGGGGTGGCCAGGGAGGAAAGCAAGACACCCCCTCCCGCCCCGGCCTAGTGGGGAGAGCTTGGGGGGGGGGGAAGGGGGACACATGTTAGGGACACATTCTGTTGAGCACAACGCTAAAAATTCTGTACATCCTTTGGATGAAGCTACTGAATATTTGGTGTAAGGTTGTTCAGGCTCTTCCTCTTTTACTTTCCGGAAAAGACCATTTGGCAGGTAGTTCTGGGCCCTCCCCGGTGCCCCTCCTGCCTGCCCAGGCTTGTGCCCTGTCTCCGCTGGCCCAGGGCTGGGGCTTGGGACGGGGAGGGGGGGGCAGCAGGCTGGCACATTCTCTTGTTCCTTCTCTGTCCCCCCACCTCTGGAGGGGGGAGGGGCTAAGGTTGGGGGTTGGCCCCACAGCCAGGGCTCCGAGGCGAGGCATGAGGTCCGACCTGCCGGAGGCTGCTCTGTTCCTGGCCAGGGGCTATTTGGTGTCATAGCAGTCAAGCGTGAGCAGGTATATTCCCAGATCTGGCTCGAGACTGGTTTTTTTTTTTTTGGTTTGGTTGATTTTGTTGGGGGTGGGGGAGATTTTTTGTTTTTGGTTTTTGTTGTGTTTTTTTTTTTTTTTTTTTTTGGTTTGTTTTTCATCTCTGGTTCCCTTAGGGCAGCTGGTTTCTGTTGTGATTGTTTTTTGGTTTTCTTTCGTTGGTTAGTTTGTTTGTTTCTTTTCTTTTTTTTTTTTTTTTTTTGGCTGTTTTTTGGTCTTTCTTTTCTCCCTTGTCACTCGGAGGACATGCTGCAACCCCTTACCACTGGCCTCCTCACCTTCTCCCCAGGCAGTGGGAACCAAGGTGGGGTCCGGAGGAGTGGGAGGGGAGGTATCTGGCAGGCCCTCACTCAGCCTTGGACCCTGCCTCGGGCCCCCCCGAGCTTCCAGGGGTCTGGGCTGTCACCTCGCTGCAGGTGGAGGAGGAGGAAGAGGAGGAGGAAGATGAAGAGGACGAAGAAAGGCCAGGTGACTTGCTGGAGGTGGAGGCCGCCACGGCTGCAGCTGCTGCGGACAGTAGGCCCACCCCCGGTGGGGCGCTGAGCAGGGGCAGCCCCGCGTGGTTCAGGAAGAGAGGTGATGTCACCAGGCCCGGGCTCCCTGGGGCCGCTCCAGCCGCCCCCAGCACCAAGTTCCCGCTGCCGTCAAGGCTGGTAAGGGGCAGGGTTCCACCAGAGGCCAGGGCTGGTGGGAGAGAGAAAAAGAGAGGGAGGCTGGGCTGGGGGCACAGCAGGCCAAGGGGAGACCGCCGTCTTGCAGTGCCTGCCCCACCGATCCCCCCGTCAGCGCCCCTCACACGTGCCCCCGATGAGATGGGGATGAAGAGGGAGCGATGCAGTGAGCAAGGGGCGCGGCTGGAGCAGCGATGGCGGGTGACAGTGACCGTGACGTGAGGGCAGCACGCACCTTGGATAGTGGCCAAAGGGTTGTTGCTCATGAGGGCTGGACTCAGCCCAGAGCCCAAGCCTACCATTGTGCTTCTGCAAGAGCAAAGCAGGAGCATTAGCGGGGGAGTGCGGGGCAGGATTGGGGTGCGGCACCCCACCTGGAAAAGCAACAGTGACCGCCCAGTGGCAGCCACACGGCAGCATACTTACCCCGTGCTGGGGTTCAGGCCCGTCAAGCCGATGGCTGAGTGGCTGCCTTGAGGGCTGGGGTTTGTGCTATTGGTGGTTGCCGGGGGTGGGGGAGTGACAGAGGGAATGGAATTGAGGGGGGGCGCGGCCCCGCCCCCGCCCCCACCCCCTCCAACTGTCCGGCTGGGGTGGAGCGTCCCCACAGCTGAGGATAAGGTAGTAACTGCCAGAGGGAGAGAGAGGGAGAGACAGGAAGATGGAGTTTTTAGCTTCGACTGGTCCTTCATCAAGAAAGCCAAAGCCAGGTCTGGTGGCGCACGCCTTTAATCCCAGCACTGGGGAGGCAGAGGTAGGAGGATCGCCGTGAGTTCAAGGCCAACCTGAGACTACAGAGTGAATTCCAGGTCAGCCTGGGCTAGTGAGACCCTACCTCAAAAAAACAAAAAAGAAAGCCAAAGCCGGGCGTGGTGGCTTAGTCCCAGCACTCAGGAGGCAGAGGTAGGAGGATCACTATGAGTTCAAGGCCAACCTGAGACTACAGAGTGAATTCCGGGCCAGCTTGAGCTAAAGCATAACCCTACCATATAAAACAAAACAACAGGCTGGGTGTGGTGGTGCACGCCTTTTATCCCAGCACTTGGGAGGTAGAGGTAGGAGGATCACCATGAGTTCGAAGCCATCCTGAGACTACATAGTGAATTCCAGGTCAGCCTGAGCTAGAGTGAGACCCTATCTCGGAAGAAACAAGAAAAAAAAAAAAAAACAGCAAAATACACTCTTCTACTAAAAAGTGAGGGGTATAAGAAATTACCAACGGCAGCAGAGAAGTAGGAGAGATCCAGAGCATCTAGAGCCCACATAGGCAGACAGAAGCGGCTCCAGCAGCAGTGACACCAGGTCCGTGGGGCCACAGCTGCAAGGCTGGCTTGAGCCACAGGAAAAGCCAGGTGAGGAGATTTTCCACTCACACCAAAGCTCCTCGCAAACTCAAGAAACGTGAAGAAAGGACCACAGCGACCAATAGAGAGCAGCTCACGAGGTAGAGGATCATGTGGACCAGTGGGAGAACTAGAGTCACCATCCACAGCCTCCCCTCCCCCACCACCAGCACAAGCACCAGCAAGCACCAGAGACCAGGGAAAGGGAGATCACAGCACCCAGCACCGGCGACCACAGCAGCGGTCCAGTGACCCAGCCAGCCTACCTGAACCCACAGAACAGCAAAGAGGGACCCAATCAGGAGTGGTGCAGCATAACTGAGACCAAAATCATCCCAAAAGGTAACTGGGATTACACCAGGTCAGTACCCGCCTAATAAACCTGGTATATAGGCCTGAACCAGAAGTGCTAATTGCACCTTCCATATCAGGATAAATTATATGTTAAATCTGATGGATGGTCAGATTTGCCATTCTTAAATAAGCTATACTTTGGGCTTGTTATTTGTTGCTTCCTGATTTATAGTGGCTTTGTTTCCTCTTCTGTTGTACATTAGGGAAGGGTCTCACTTGGTCACAAGCTGACTTGGAACCCTCAACAGACCAGAAATCTTAGCCTGCTAGTTGGCAGGATTAAGGGTGTGGGGCAACACACATCCTAAGGGACAGTGACTTTGTTAGAGGATCTGGTTGTCATAAAAGCTCTTGCATAAATACTCTGTGCTGTTTTTCATTGAAAGTGTACATTGTTTAGTTAAATTTTAGAATCTGCCTGTATTTTGTTCCACTCAGCCTGCTTGAATACTGCCATAGCAGGCAAACCTAACATCAAGGCTCACTTTTGTAGATACTCTGAGAGTCTTGAGAGCCACACCTAGCACCTTAAGCTCCTACCCTGAAGAAATATAACATCAGATTGATTGATACATCTAATAATACTGCAGCTAACTAGAAAATCCAAGCATTAAATTAATCCAAGATGCAAAAATACATACATTATAACACAAGAAACACCAAAAATCAAGACAGTATAAATCCACCAAAAACTATTAATGCATCAGAAATGACCCCCAGTGAGAATGAGTTAGAGGACATGCCTGAGAAAGATTTCAAAAGAATGATTATAAATATGCTCAAAGAAGTCAAAGAGGAAATCAAAGGAATGAAAGAGGAAATCAGAAAAGACACAGGACACCACTTTTGTCAATACAAGACATAAATAAGGAAATAGAAATAATAAAGAAAAACCAGTCAGAATTACTAGCAATGAAGAACACAGTCAATGAAATAAAAAAAACCCAAGTAGACCCACCCTTCCCCACTTCCCAGGAGTCCTTACTTCCCTCCCACCTGACGCTAGTCACAATAATCACATCAAGATCCGCTCCCACCTACTGGGCCCCGGGTACACCTGCCACTGGCTCTGCACACCTGGACATGGACAAGAACTGGGATGCTGGGCAGACGAATCCCTGCACTTCCCTCTACAGGCCACAGAGGGCGCACGAGGTGCAAGCATGCTGCCTGTCGCCCAGTGGCGAGCCAGCCGTGTCCTTGAGTTAAGTGCTTTGACATCTCTCTCGGTTCCGTTGTGGAAAATGAGAATAGGAACTACCTCCTAAAACGCATGTGAAAATTAATATAATTTATGAAGGTAAGAAGGACCTGGACCAATGAAGACTTCCTCTTAATGCTTTCTTTTTTCTTTTCTTCTTTCTTTCTTTCTTTTTTTTTTGGTTTTTCTAGTTCAGGCTGACCTGTAATTCACTATGTAGTCTCAGGATGGCCTTGAACTCACAGTGATCCTCCTATCTCTGCCTCCGGAGTGCTGGGATTAAAGGCGTGCACCACCACACCGGCCCTCCGCTTAATGCTTTTTGAACTGCTGCTTATGATCTTTCTTTTTCTTGATTTCTTCCATGTAGGGTCTCAATCTAGCCCAGGCTGGCCCAGAACTCATTCGGCAGTCCCCAGGCTGGCCTCGAACCCACAGTGATCCTCCTACCTCTGCCTCCCGAATGCTGGGATTAAAGGTGTGTACCACCATGCCTGGCCTTTGTTTTTTGAGTGCATACTGTGTAGTGTGTACTCATGTATAAGTTTACATGTGTGTGGGCACACGTGTGTACACGAGTATATAGGTACATACATGCAAAGGCCAGAGGTTGATGTCAAATGTTTTCTTTGACCACTCTTCACCTTATATATTTACGTATTTTCCAAGGTAGGGTCTCACTCTGTCCAGGCTGACCTGGAATTCACTATGTAGTCTCAGGGTGACCTTGAACTCATGGTGATCCTCCTACCTCTGCCTCCTGAGTGCTGGGATGAAAGGCGTGCGCCACCACACGCCCACTCCCTTAATTTTCCATCCTACTCTCTCTCTTGTGGTTTTCCTTGGTTAGGGTCTCGCTCTAGCCCAGGCTGACCTGCAGTTCACTACGTAGTCTCAGGCTGGCCTCAAACTTATGGCGATGCTCCTACCTCTGCCTCCCGAGTGCTGGGATTAAAGGTGTGAGCCACCACGCCCGGCTCCACCTTATTTTTATTTTAGGGTCTCTCACTTGAACCCAGAGCTCGTTGATGTGGTTAGCCTAGCTAGACAGCTTGCCTGGGGAATGTCGGTCTCTGCCTCCGGAGCTCTGGGATCACGGGCGGGCACTCACAGTTGTCGGCCATTGTGTGGGTGCTGGGGTTCCAAACTCCAGTCCTGGAGCTCTTGCCGCAAACGCTTTACCCACTGAGCCATCTCCCCGCCTTGTGCGGTTATGTATGATACACTTATGATTATCTGATAAGACCTGAAGCTGGGCTGGAGGAATGGCTTAGTGGTTAAGGCAGTTGCCTGCAAAGCCAAAGGACCCAGGTTCGATTCCCCAGGACCCACATTAGCCAGATGCACAAGGGGGCGCACGCATATGGAGTTTGTTTGCAGTGGCTGGAGGCCCTGACGCACCCATTCTCATTCTCTCTCTCCCCCCTCTTTCTCTGCTAAATAAATAAAAATAAAATATTAAAAAATAACCCTGAAGCTCAGAGAGGTGCAGCAGGCAGCAGCTTCTTGAGTTCACAGGGCATATAAATGACAAGAGTCCAGGGACAAAAGCCCAGGTGTCACCTTCAGTAATTGCCATGCTTTGATCACAGGACATCATAGAACACAGCAGTGGCCAGATGCTCTGGAGAGGAGGTGTGAGGCCCACCCTCTGTCGTCCTCATGCCCCCTACACCCAAGACTCGGCCTTAAGGCCCACGGCCACCAAGAGCCACTGCGGGATCTCAGGCCCATGCAGCGCCCTCCCCATCTCCCTCTCCGTGCATCATTCCTGACCTGTTGTGCTCAGACTGCTGGAAGCTTGGGACAATGGTAAGGTCCCTGTGCCCCCCTGGGGTGTGACCTGGGGAGAGAGGAAAGGAGGCACGGTTAGTTCAGACTTGACAGCACCTGTGACGTTCCTTGCATATACACGACCCTCGACCCTCACCGCCCTGAGCTCAGGATGAGGAAAAGAGAGGGCTTGAGGTACAAGGCTTTGCTCACATCACACCGTGTCTTTTCCATCGTCTCTCCCTGTATGCGCCACAGGCAAGAAGGGCTCATTCTCTCCAGGGCTCGAGAGATGGCTTAATGGTTAAGGCGCTTGCCTTCCAAGCCTAAGGACCCAGGTTCGACTCTCCAGGACCCACGTAAGCCAGACACCCAAGGTGACACAAGTGAGCAAGGTCACACATGCGCAGCACAAGGTGGTGCACAAGTCTGGAGTTCAATTGTAATGGCTGGAGGCCCTGGCTTGCCAATTCCCTCTCAGTCATTTTTTAAAAAAATTTTTTTTGTTTATTTATTTATTTGAGAGCAACAGACAGAGCAAGAAAGAGGCAGAGAGAGAGACACAGAGAGAATGGGTGCGCCAGGGCCTCCAGCCACTGCAAACGAACTCCAGACGCGTGCGCCCACTTGTGCATCTGGCTAACGTGGGTCCTGGGGAGTCGAGCCTTGAACTGGGGTCCTTAGGCTTCACAGGCAAGCGCTTAACCGCTAAGCCATCTCTCCAGCCCCCTCTCAGTCATTAAAAAAAAAAAATACAAAAAAAGAAGGGCTCATTTTCCACTGAGGGGATCCCCACTCCTCCTCTGACACTCGGAAGTGCTATGTCCTGGATCATACTTGCAGAACCACACCTGCTCCTGTAGTATTCTCCTGGAGTGAGAGAGGAACATGCCTGCCCCCTTTTTATTTATTCATTTATGTGCGTATGGGTACATGTGCCACAGCATGTGTGTGGAGTTCAGAGGACAACTCTGAGGTGTCTGTGCTCCACCATCTTATTTATTTACTAGAGAAAGAAAGAATGGGTGCACCAGGGCCTCCAGCCACTGCAAACAAACTCCAGATGCATGTGCCCCTTGTGCATCTGGCTTATGTGGGTTCTGGGGAATCAGACCTGGATCCTTAGGCTTCACAGGCAAGTGCCTTAATCGTAAAGCCATCTCTCCAGCCCTGTATTTTTTTTTCAAGGTAGTGTCTCGCTAGCCCAGGTTGACCTGGAATTCACTGTGTAGTCTCAGGGTGGCCTCGAACTCACAGTGATCCTCCTATCTCTGCTTCCCAAGTGCTGGGATTAAAGGCGTGCGCCATCATGCCCTGCACTGTTTTTTTTTTTAATTTTCTCAATTTTTATTAATATTTTCTATGATTATAAAAAATATCCCATGGTAGTACCTTCCTCCCATGTTTTTTTTTTTTTTTTTTTTTTTGGAAGCAGGGTCTCATTCTAGCCTAGAACTCACTCTATAGCCCCAGGCTGGCCTTGAACTTACAGACATCCTCCTACCGCAGCCTCCCAAGCCCTGGAATTAAAGGCATGAGCCGCCACACCCTCCACCTTCTTTGAGACAGGATATCTCACTGCTGCAAACCACCGCACTGCAAACTGTCAGAGCAGCTGTCTGACAAGCTTTGAACCCTCTTGGCTCCACGTCCCATCATCATAGGTTCTGCTGAGATCACAGATGCCTGCGCCGCTTTGCATCTGGCTTTACGTGGGTGCTGGGGAACTGAACCCTGGCCATGCAGACTTTAACTGATGAGCCACCTCCTCAGCCGTCTCAGGGGAGCTGGCAAACCTGGGTTGTATAATGAGTTTGAAGCCAGTCTGGGCTACAAATAACAAAAGGCTGTCTCAAAAAATAAATAAATAAATAAATAAATAAATAAAAATAAAAATCTGTGATCCAAGCACTCAAGAGACAGGCAAAAGGACAGCCGTCATCCTCTGTTACACAGCAAATTCAAAACCAACACGGGCCGGCCGTGGTGGCGCACGCCTTTGACCCCAGCACTCAGGAGGGAGAGGCAGAAGGATCGCTGTGAGTTGGAGGCCACCGTGAGACTACAGAGTGAATTCCAGGTCGACCTGGGCCAGAGAGAGACCCTGCCTTGAAAAAACAACAACAAAAATCAACATGGGCTACATGATAACCTGTCTCAAACAAACAAGCGAAAACAAGCAAAAGAAAAGAAGTCCTCTCACCTTGTAAAGCAAAAGGGGCTGGCCAGTGAGGCAGAAAAATCTGTCCATCGTGACCCAGGCCTAAAGCGCACTTGTCTGTATGAGTGCGTGGGGAAGGTAGTAGATAAATTAACGGAAATCCTGGCATCAGAGTGTTAGCCTGGCGTGGTGGTGCACGCCTTTGATTCCAGCACTTGGGAGGCAGAGGTAGGAGGATCACCGTGAGTTCAAGGCCACCCTGAGACTCCATAGTGAATTCCAGGTCAGCCTGGACTAGAGCAAGACCTTATGTAGAAAAAAAAACACAAACAGGGCTGGAGAGATGGCTTGGTGGTTAAGGCATTGGCCTGCAAAGCCAAAGGATCCTGGTTCGATTCTCCAGGACCCACGTAAGCCAGATGCACAAGGAGGTGCACGCGTCTGGAGTTTGTTTGCAGTGGCTGGCGCCCTGGCGCATCCATTCTCTCTCTCTCCTTCTTTCTCTCTTTCAAATAAATAAATAAATAAAATATTTTTTAAAAAAAAGTCCAACCAGAGTGCTGACATACCACATACTTGATTTTTCTGGGATTATTCACTGACCTCTCTCCTTCAGGTTCCCTCTGCCTCCAGTCTCACCCTTTCATTAGTGTTTGTAACCTCTCTGAATTTGACACCAACGCTCCTCAAAGCCTCTCCTCGGCCCCGCGCTCTCCAAGACTCAGATTCAGCAGAACTGGGGTACCTACGCCTGCCAACTCCCTCCCATCCCCACTGCCACATCACCTAGGTGGCCCAAGAAGGTCTTTGGCTGAACTCAAAAAGTCCCCACCTCATGACTCAGAAGGCATCATGGTGCTGGGAAGAAGTGACAGGAGTGCTCAGCACTGACACATCTCTATCACATCTTCCATGGCTCAGGATCCATTGAGAAAGAGGCGGCGGAAAGAATGTAAGAGCCAGAGGAAGGGTAGGACTCCTTACAACGTGCTCCCCACAGACACAAAATGTCCTGGATACCCATGACCTCACAGTGCCTGACACTACCTACACAAGACCTTCATAATGGGAGGAAAAGATCATGGCATCAAAATAAAAGGGAGACTGGTTGAGAAGGGGAGGGGATATGATGGAGAGTGGAGTTTCAAGGGGGAAAATGGGAGGAGGAAGGAAATGAGATATTGTCTACAATCATGAAAGTTGTCAATAGACTTTCCTCCACACCCCTAGGAATAAGGGGCCCCCTTGACTGTCACCGCAATCTGCTACTGAGCAGGCCTGTGAAAGGCGGGTGATGCTGACAGAATGACCTGGGACTTCTGTTCCACCTGACTTCTCCCGGTTCATGGGAAGCTGGGCGTTAAATCCAGGGCTCCGAGCATGCTAGGTAAACCCTTTACCAACTGAGCCACACCCCGCAAAGCTGGCACGGATCTCGGTGGGGAGCTTGCATCCTCCACCTGAGGCCCACCCCCGTGTGACTGTGCGGGGTCCCTGACAGCCCGTGTTCTAGGCTCTGCTCATAGCGTTGCGCTCCTCCTCTCCGCTCCTGCCCACCCACCCTGCAGGACTCGGGTACCAGGTGGGGGCTGTAGCTGGCAGGCTTCCCCGGGCTGGGCAGCATGGGGGCCGCGCTGCACGGGTTGATGCGTTTCTCCTTCTGGCGCCGGTTGCAGAACCAGACGCGGATCACTTCCTTTTCCATGTGCAGCTGCTCGGCAATCAGCAGAATCTCCTCTGAGGTAGGCTTCTGGTTCTGCGAGCGGAGAGAGGGCCCGTGAGCGACGTCCTCCCTCCCTCCAGCCTAGTGCGCAGGGGGCGGAGCTACACGAATCCCGTCCTCCCTCCCTCCATCCTAGTGTGCAGGGGGCGGAGCTACACGAATCCCGTCCTCCCTCCCTCCATCCTAGTGCGCAGGGGGCGGAGCTACACGAATCCCGCCCTCCCTCCCTCCATCCTAGTGTGCAGGGGGCGGGGTCACGCGAATCCCGTCCTCCCTCCCTCCATCCTAGTGTGCAGGGGGCGGGGCCACGGGAATCCCGTCCTCCCTCCCTCCATCCTAGTGTGCAGGGGGCCCACGCGAACCCCATCCTCCCTCCCTCCATCCTAGTGTGCAGGGGGCGGGGCCACGCGAATCCCGTCCTCCCTCCCTCCATCCTAGTGTGCAGGGGGCGGGGCCACGGGAATCCCGTCCTCCCTCCCTCCATCCTAGTGTGCAGGGGGCCCACGCGAACCCCATCCTCCCTCCCTCCATCCTAGTGTGCAGGGGGCGGAGCTACACGAACCCCGTCCTCCCTCCGTCCATCCTATGTGCAGGGGGCGGGGCCACGCGAACCCCGTCCTCCCTCCCTCCATCCTAGTGTGCAGGGGGCGGGGCCACGCAAGTCCCGTCCTCCCTCCCTCCATCCTAGTGTGCAGGGGGCGGGGCCACGCAAGTCCCGTCCTCCCTCCCTCCATCCTAGTGTGCAGGGGGCGGGGCCACGCGAGTCCCGTCCTCCCTCCCTCCATCCTAGTGTGCAGGGGGCGGGGCCACGCGAGTCCCGTCCTCCCTCCCTCCATCCTATGTGCAGGGGGCGGGGCCACGCGAACCCCGTCCTCCCTCCCTCCTAGTGTGCAGGGGGCGGGGCCACGCGAGTCCCGTCCTCCCTCCCTCCATCCTAGTGTGCAGGGGGCGGGGCCACGCGAGTCCCGTCCTCCCTCCCTCCATCCTAGTGTGCAGGGCGCCGGGCCACGCGAGTCCCGTCCTCCCTCCCTCCATCCTAGTGTGCAGGGGGCGGGGCCACGTGAATCCCGTCCTCCCTCCCTCCATCCTAGTGTGCAAGGGGCGGAGCTACACGAATCCCGTCCTGCCTCCCTCCATCCTAGTGTGCAGGGGGCGGGGCCACGCGAATCCCGTCCTCCCTCCCTCCATCCTAGTGTGCAGGGGGCGGGGCTACGCGAATCCCGTCCTCCCTCCCTCCTAGTGTGCAGGGGGCGGGGCTACGCGAATCCCGTCCTGCCTCCGTCCATCCTATGTGCAGGGGGCGGGGCTACGCGAATCCCGTCCTCCCTCCCTCCTAGTGTGCAGGGGGCGGGGCTACGCGAATCCCGTCCTGCCTCCCTCCATCCTAGTGTGCAGGGGGCGGGGCCACGCGAGTCCCGTCCTCCCTCCCTGGATCCTAGTGTGCAGGGGGCGGAGCCACGGGAATCCCGTCCTCCCTCCCTCCATCCTAGTGTGCAGGGGCGGGGCTGAGAGGCCCTTCCTCCTTGCATGGCCCCTGTCTCCAGGGGCGGGGCTACGAGGCCCACCCGTTGCCTAGTTCACCCCACCATCCGCACAGGTGGGAGCCGGGGCTCACCGCTAGAAAGCTCTTCTCTAAGGCGAAGCGGACGTTTGTCTCGATGCTGGTCCTTTTCTTGCGTCTCCGCCCGGGCAGCCCGTCGAAACCCAGGCTGGGGCTGCTCAGCTGGTTGGGGCTGGGCAGACTTGAATCCACAGACATCGTTTCTGAGCGGACAGGAGATTCACCGTGTGAGCCAACGTCTCCATCACCCATCCCTCTCCAAGTGCCCCCTCCCCCCGAGCGCACCCACCCACCCACCTGCATCCTGGAACCCCAGCCCGGGCCCACCTGCGTCGTTGAGCCACTTCTCCAAGAGGGGCTTGAGCTTGCACATGTTCTTGAAGCTCAGGTTGAGGGCCTCGAAGCGGGAAATGGTCGTCTGGCTGAAATCGTTGCCATAGAGCTTGCCCATGGCCAGGCCCACGTCACCCTGGTGGTCCAGAGAGATGCAGTTCAGGGTGAGTGTGTGTGTGTGTGTGTGTGTGTGTGTGTGTAGGGGGGGGTCTTCCAGCCCTGGACCACTCCACCCACCGCTAGCCACGCCCCCCTCATGCAACCCACCCTCCCCCCCCATTGCCCAAGGTAACCCCCCGGACCTGAGTGAAACCCAGCTTGATGCGGCGTTGCTTGAAGGTGCGGGCGAACTGCTCCAACTCCTCCAAATCACTGGGCTCCTCGGGGTGGGATGGTGGCTCCAAGCATTTGGGGGGCTGCGGGTGTGAGAGGTGCGGGTCGGGCAGCGTGGGGCGGGTCACGGCCTGGTAGGGCGGGCAGGTATGGATGGAATGCAGGACGGGGGTGGGGCGAAGCGGTGGCTGCAGGGTCCCTGCACCCTCCCTTTGGTCCAACACCTATTCCTGTAGACACCCGTCCCCACCCCCCTTCACCTGCCCAGGAGACCTCTTCAAACTCTTTTTTTTAAAAAAAAATGTTTTTTTTAAAGATATTAATCCTCTATTGGATATGTCGCTGGTGAAGATTTTCTTTCTTTCTTTCTTTCTCTTTCTTTCTTTCTTTTTGTTGGGGGGGGGTGGTCAAGGTAGGGTCTCACTGTAGCTCAGGCTGACCTGGAATTCACTAGGTAGTCTCAGGGTGGCCTTGAACTCTTGGTGGTCCTCCTACCTCTGCCTCCCCAGTGCTGGGATTAAAGGCGTGCACCACCACTCCCGGCAGATTTTCTTTCTTTAAAAAAACAAACAAACTTTTTTTTCGAGGTAGGGTTTCACTCAAGCTCAGGCTGACCTGGAAATCACTATATAATCTCAGGGTGGCCTCGAATTCTTGATGGTCCTCCTACCTCTGCCTCCCGAGTGCTGGGATTAAAGGCGTGTGACACTACTCCTAGCCCCCCAAAGTTTTTTATTTTATTTATTTATTTATTTATTTATTTATTTACTTATTTATTTATTTTGAAGTAGGGTTTGGCATGGAAAACAACCCTAAAATTTGAGTTTGGGCCAGGCACACGCCTCTGTAATCCTGACTATTCAGGAAAATGAGTCAGGAGGAGGACTCCAAGTTTAAGATCAGTCTGAGCTACAGAGTTAGTTCAAGGCCATGCCTGAGTGACTTTGTGAGACTGTTTCAAAAGAAAAAAGTGAAGAGACTGGGCGTGGTGGCACACACCTTTAATCCCAGCACTGGGGAGGCAGAGGTAGGAGGATGGCTTTGAGTTCAAGGCCACCCTGAGAATACATAGTGAATTCCAGGTCAGCTTGAGCTAGAGTGAAACCCTATCTAAAAAGAAGTAAAGCTAAAATAAAAGTGAAAAAGGTCTGGGATGGCTCAGAGGTAGAGCACTTGTCTAGAATCCACAGTGAGGGGCTGGGGACGTGGCTCAGTAGTAGAGCACTTGTCTAGAATCCACAGTGAGGGGCTGGGGGCGTGGCTCAGAGGTAGAGCACTTGTCTAGAACCCACAGTGAGGGGCTGGGGGCGTGGCTCAGAGGTAGAGCACTTGTCTAGAATCCACAGTGAGGGGCTGGGGGCGTGGCTCAGAGGTAGAGCACTTGTCTAGGATCCACAGTGAGGGGCTGGGGACGTGGCTCAGAGGTAGAGCACTTGTCTAGGATCCACAGTGAGGGGTGGGGGGTGTGGCTCAGAGGTAGAGCACTTGTCTAGAACCCACAGTGAGGGGCTGGGGGCGTGGCTCAGAGGTAAAGTACTTGTCTAGAATCCACAGTGAGGGGCCGGGGGTGTGGCTCAGAGGTAGAGCACTTGTCTAGAATCCACAGTGAGGGGCCGGGGGCGTGGCTCAGAGGTAGAGCACTTGTCTAGAATCCACAGTGAGGGGCCGGGGGCGTGGCTCAGAGGTAGAGCACTTGTCTAGAATTCACAGTGAGGGGTTGGGGACGTGGCTCAGAGGTAGAGCACTTGTCTAGAATGCACAGTGAGGGGCTGGGGCGTGGCTCAGCGGTTGAGAACTTGTCTGGGATCCACAGTGAGGGGCTGGGGACGTGGCTCAGAGGTAGAGCACTTGTCTAGAGTCCACAGTGAGGGGCTGGGGGCGTTGGTCAGCGTAGAGAACTTGCCTAACTTGTTGGAGCCCACAGGGCTCAGTTTCCCATATCACCAAAATAAAATAAAAATTTCTTTCAAAACGAATAATAGTATGAAAGTGAATGGGGTGGACAATTAAATGCCTGAAATGATTTACTGACATAAAGATAAAGCATCTGAAGCAGGCGGTTGGCTGGTACTGGAATGTGATTCTCCAAGATCTTTGATGATCCGGAATCCTAGCACCAGATGTGTTTTTAAAGCTCAAAGGGAGAGCAAGGCTTGGTGGACAACGCCTTTAATCCCAGCATCCGGGAGGCAGAGATAGGAGGGTCGCCTGGAGTTCAAGGCCACCTGAGACTACATAGTGAATTCCAGGTCAGCCTGGGCTACAGCGAGACCCTACCTAAAAAAAAAAAAAAAAAAAAAAAAAAAGCCAGTCTGTTGGGCTTGCTTCAAAAAGAAAAAGAAAAAAAAGTCAGAGATTTCTCAGATTTTAGCCCGGCTACCCATGGCACATGGCACGTACCAGGCGAGTCCCATCAAGGTCAAGACTTCATGGCAATGAGACAGATGTGCAGTTTGGCAGAGGCAGCTGTGCTATCACTCCTCGAGTGATAAGGAAAAGCCACGTGCTGCCCTCAGGTCAGGCAGGACAAGGACTTCTGCAGTCAAGCGAGTTCTAAGGTCGTCGTTATAAGAACCCCATGACTTTCAGAGCATTTCAACATTGCAGCCAAGAAAGGCCTGTGTTCATCTCTAAACTTTTCAGTCTTCTGATACACACACACACACACATTTTTAAATTTTTCTTTGAGGTAGGGTTTGCCTCAAACTCAAAATGATCCTCCTACCTCAGCCTCCCAATTGCTGGGATTAAAGGTGTGCACCACCACACCCTGCAGACAGAGAGAAAGAGACAGAATGGGCGCACCAGGGCCTGTAGCCACTGCAAATGAACTCCAGACGCATGCGCCACGTTGTACATCTGGCTTACATGGGTACTAGGGATTGAACCCAGGTCATTAGGCTTTATAGACAAGTGCCTTTATAGACAAGTGGTTATACTGAGCTATCTCTCCAGCTCCATATTTTGTTGTTATGTTTTAGATACTGGGGATTGAAGCCAAGTCCTTGAGTACACTAAACACATGGTCCATCTCTGAACTATACTCCAACTCTCATAGCTTTTTTTGAAAGGGCTATAAAAAATGGGTCAAGCCAAGCATGGTGGTGCACGCCTTTTAGTCCCAGCACTGGGGAGGCAGAGGTAGGAGGATCGTTGTGAGTTCGAGGCCACTCTGCGCCTACATAGTGAATTCCAGGTCAGCCTGGGCTAGAGTGAAACCCTACCTCAAACCCCCCTCCCAAAAAAAAAAGAAAAAGAAAAAAAGGTCAGAAAAACTTGGAACTGTATAAAGAATCATGAAAAATTCTTACTATTTATTGTGGCAGTAAGGATTAAACCTCATGCCCTAGGCAAGCACTTTACTGCTGAGGTATGCCTTAGTGGAGGATTCTAGACAAGAACTCTATCACTGAATCACACTCTCGTCTTTTGTTTTACAATTTTTTTTTGGCTTATTTATTTATTTGAGAGAGAGAGAGTAGGAGAGAGAGAGAATGGGCACACCAGGGCCTCCAGCCACTGCAAACAAACTCCAGATGCATGTTCCTCCTTGTGCATCTGGCTTACATGGGTCCTGGGAAATCTAACTGGGGTCCTTTGGCTTTGCAAGCAAGGGCCTTAACCACTAAGCCATCTTCTCCAGCCCTTTTTCTTTCTTTTCTTTTTTTTTTTTTTTTTGGTGTTTTGAGTCAGGGTCTCACCTTAGCCCAGGCTGACCTCACGTTCATGGCAATCCAACTACCTCACTTCCCAAGGGCTGGGATTGCAGGCATGCACGAGCATGCCAAATTTATTTTTGGCACACCATCTGTCACTGAACCCAGAACTTGAAAACTCAGCTAGACTCACTTGCCAGCGAGCCCTGGAGATCCACCTGTATCTGCCTCTCCAACACGGGGATTACAGGCATGCCACCTTGCCCATGCTCTGGTCAACGACCTTATTAAAGTCACGACTCGGGCAGTAAATTGACCCCTTCAAGGGTCCAGGCAAGAGAATGCTGGAGTGACCGCAGATCCGGCGCCCTTCTTGAAATCCCTCCTTACTGCCATCGTGTGAACGGAGACGGGAGTGTGGTCTGAGGTGCTTTGTGAAGAGAAGCTGGAATTCCAGTGCTTTTGGGGAGTTAAAATTGACACTAGCCAAACAAAGCACATCGGTGGGGCTGGAGAGATGGCGCAGTGCTTAAGGCATTTGCCTGCGAAGCCTAAGGACCCAGGTTCAATTCCCTAGAACCAGATGTAAGCCAGATGCACAAGGTGGCGCATGCATCTGGAGTTCATGTATTGGGTTGTGGACATGGCTCAGCAGTTAAAGGCACTTGCTTGCAAAGCCTGCCGGCCTAGTGTTCGATTCCCCAGCGCCCACATAAAGCCAGATGCACAGAGTGGCATGTGCGTCTGTAGTTTGATTAAAGTGGCAAGAAGCCCAGGCACGCCTATCACATACACACACACACTCTCTGCTTGCAAATAAAGAGTGAATTCTAAGTTAGCCTGGGCTAGAGTGAGACCCTACCTTGAAAAACAAACAACAACAACAACAACAAAAAAAATGCTGCATTTCTACAGATGTACATTTGATGGCAACAGGGGTTAGATTTAAATATTTCCACAGATTCTCAGGAGTCCATGTTCCTGGAATAGTTAAGAACTTCTCGTCTGGTTTAAGTCCCCTTATTCTACGCAAGAAGGAGCAGACCCCAAACTGGAGTGTAATGTACCCCCAGCTCCTACAGCCAATCAGTGGCAGAGTGGGGTTTTGGGCCCTCGTTCCCCCGAATGCTGTCCTGTGCACCCGTGGGTGTGGAGCGGACCGATGGAAAGGAGACTTTCGCAGCCCCCACCACCCTTTCCACTCAGCCCTCAGCCCACCCTACTGCTGGGCCCAACACACCCAGCCGATGGTCTCACCTGTGTAGGAAGCCCGGCCCGGGGTTGGGAGGTCAGAAGAGCTCCTTGGGTTTGCTGAGGTAGCTGGAATAGATTTGGCGTCGGTAGCAGGCCTGGGGGAGATGAGAAGGAACATAAAAGGTGACCAGGCAAGGGGCTGGAGGGATGGCTTAGCAGATAAGGTGCTTGCCTGCAAACCCGAAGGACCCTAGTTCGATTCCCCAGAACCCACGTAAACTAGGTGCACAAGGTGGTGCATGCGTCTGGAACTTGTTGCAGTGACTGAAGGCCCCAGCGCGCCCATTCTCCCTCCCCTTCTTAAATAAATAAGTTTAAAAAAATTTTAAAACAGGGGCTTAGCCATTAAGGCGTTTGCCTGCAAAGCCAAAGGACCCAGGTTCAACTCCCCAGGACGCACATAAGCCAGATGTACAAGGGGGCGCATGCATCTGGAGTTCATTTGCAGTGGCTGGAGCCCTGGCTCTCTCTCTCTCTGTGTCTCCCCCTCTCTTTCTCTCTGTCAAATGAATAATAAATAAATATTAAATATTTAAAGATATAGTTTTTTTAGAGCCGGGCGTGGTGGTGCACGCCTTTAACCCCAGCACTCGGGAGGCAGAGGTAGGAGGTTCACTGTGACTTCAAGGCCACTCTGAAACTACATAGTGAATTCCAGGTCAGCCTGCGCTAGAGTGAGACTCTACCTCAAAAAACCAAAAAATAAAATAAAATAAAATAAAAATAAAATAAATAAATAAATAAGTAAATAAATAAAATAAATATTTAAAAAAAAACACAGACGGGCAGGAGGGTCTTACCTGGCTGACTCTGTTGGGCCTGTGGCAGCAGGAACTGAGCGGGTGGTTGGAGGTGGTGGCCTGGCACAAGCACCAGCTGTTGCAGCTGGAGAAGCTGCTGTATGTCCTGGCAGGGAGAGGACGGACAGAAAGACAGACTGAGTCCTGGCTGGGGGGGGGGTCTCTTTCTGCAACATCTGCTCCCCGGGGGGCTGAAGCCAAGACTCGTGCTGCTACACCTGCAGTCTGTAATCCCAGCTACGGTCCCACGAGGTTGGCACAAAGGCACCCTGACTCCGGGCCACCCACAGATCCAGTCCGAGCCGTCCCCGGACGCTTTGCTGCTGGCCCGATGACATATTTGTCCCGTCTCACGTTCCCGCAGAACAAACGGACTTGCTTAAGAATGTAAACCAGACTAAGTCTTTCCTCTTAAAAAAAAACACTCCCAAGGCAAATGATATGATGTCTGGAATTAGCTTTAAAATACTCTAGCAAATAGTAAGTGTGTACACTGGTATGACCACTCAGGGGAAGAGAATTCCCTAGCATCAATACAGATGGAAGAAAAAGAACCTCAGAATGTGAACGTATTTGGAGATAGGGTCTTTGGAGATGACCCAGTTAAAATGAGGTCATGACCCTAACCCAGTATGACTAGCATACACACAAGGGAAAGTTTAAATCAGACACAGTGATGCACGCAGTTCCCAGCAGCCGAAGGCTGAGGCAGGAGGATCCTGTGTTCAGGCGCAATCTGGGCAATTTAATAAGACTTTGTCTCAAAGTAAAAACAAACAAACAAAAAAAAGGTGCATGTGGGGAGGAATACAGATGTTAACTCAATAGTAGAGTGCCTGTGTACAATCCACAGTGAGGGGCTGGGGGTGTGGCTCAGAGGTAGAACACTTGTCTAGGATCCACAGTGAGGGGCTGGGGGTGTGGCTCAGCAGTAAAGCACTTGTCTAGAATCCACAGTGAGGGACTGGGGGTGTGGCTCAGAGGTAGAGCACTTGTCTAGAACCCACAGTGAGGGGCTGGGGTTGTGGCTCAGAGGTAGAGCACTTGTCTAAAACCCACAGTGAGGGGCTGGGGTTGTGGCTCAGAGGTAGAGCACTTGTCTAGAATCCACAGTGAGGGGCTGGGGTGTGGCTCAGAGGTAGAGCACTTGTCTAGAACCCACAGTGAGGGGCTGGGGGCGTGGCTCAGAGGTAGAGCACTTGTCTAGGATACACAGTGAGGGGCTGGGGGTGTGACTCAGAGGTAGAGCACTTGTCTAGAATCCACAGTGAGGGGCTGGGGTGTGGCTCAGAGGTAGAGCCCTTGTCTAGAATCCACAGTGAGGGGCTGGGGTGCGGCTCAGAGGTAGAGCACTTGTCTAGAATCCACAGTGAGGGGCTGGGGGCGTGGCTCAGAAGTAGAGCACTTGTCTAGGATCCACAGTGAGGGGCTGGGGACGTGGCTCAGAAGTAGAGCACTTGTCTAGGATCCACAGTGAGGGTCTGGGGGCGTGGCTCAGAAGTAGAGCACTTGTCTAGGATCCACAGTGAGGGTCTGGGGGTGTGACTCAGAGGTAGAACACTTGTCTAGGATCCACAGTGAGGGGCTGGAGGTGTGACTCAGAGGTAGAGCACTTGTCTAGAGTCCACAATGAGGGGCTGGGGACATGGCTCATTGGTAGAGAACTTGTCTAACATATGTGAAACCCTGGGTTCAATCCCCAGTACCATAAACAAGCAACCAAAAACATCCAATATGGAGTCAGAGATACAAATAGAGGAAGATGATGTGAGGCAACATAGGAAAGATGACTATGGGCAAGCCAAGGAGAGAGGTCTACAGCAGCCCCTTCCCTCAGGACCGGCCCCGCCACACCCGGACGCCACACTTCTGCCATCCAGTGTTGTGAGATAATACCTGGTTGTTATTTCAGTCACCCAGTTTGTAGTTTTTCATTATAACAGCGTTAACAAGATGATCCAGGCCAAACACATGCCTGCTTTATAAATGTGCAATCCTATTCCTGGGTATATAACCCATCAGAAATGTGTATGGAAATTGTATTCTGTGTAATACATGTGCTAGAATTTCCATACACAGCACCTGATAGAGCGCAAGCGCCAGTCAGCAGTATAATGAATGAATAAAGATTCAGTGGGAGAAAGCTGCGCAGTGCTTCAGCACTGAGAATTAGCTGCTATGTGGGGCTGGAAGGACGGCTTAGCACTTAAGGCATTTGCCTCCAAAGACAAAGAACCCAGGTTCGATTCCCCAGGACCCATGTAAGCCAGATACACAAGGTGTCGCATGTGTCTGGTGTTCGTTTGCAGTGGCTGAAGGCCCTGGCACACCCATTCTCTCTCTCTCTCTCTCTCTCTCAAGTAAATAATTTTTTAAAAAATCTTTGTTAAGAATTAGCTGCTATGGGGCTGGAGAGATGACTCAGCAGTTAAGGCACTTGTCTGCAAAGCCCAAGGACCCAGGTTCGATTCTCCAGGACACACATTAGTCAGATGCACAAGGGGGCGCATGCATATGGAGTTCCTTTGCAGTGGCTGGAAGCCCTGGCGTGCTCATTCTCTCTCTCTGTCTCTCTTTCTCCCTATTCCTGTATCTCTCTCTCAAATAAATGAATAAAAATAAAATAAAGAATTAGCTGCCATGATCTGTGGTTGCACACAACAATACAAGCTTCCCATAAGCAGTAGGCAAAAGTGAAGCTAGTCATAACTGAATGTTCCAGATAGTTCTGTTTGCACGTTTCTCTTTCTTTTTTTTCTTTCCTAAGCAAACCTCGAACTCATGATGATCCTCCTACCTCAGCCTCCCACACCCAGCTCATCTGCACATTTGAAGCTTGGGAGCCTCTGGGTGCCAATGACATGGGTGTACTCTGATAGTGTGTGTCATTGAGATGCACACTTGTGACTTGTGTACTTGTCTTTAAAAAAAATTATTTATTTGCAGGGAAGCCAGGTGTGGTGGTGCACGCCTTTTATCCCAGCACTGGGGAAGCTGAGGTAGGAGTATCGCCGTGAGTTCGAGGCCACCCCGAGACTATACAGTGAATTCCCAGTCAGCCTCGGCTAGAGTGAGACCCTACCTCAAAAAATTGGAAAGCTGGGCTGGAGAAATGGCTTAGCAGTTAAGGCACTTGCCAGCAAAGCTAAAGGACCAAAGGTTTGATTCTCCAGGACCCAAGTAAACCAAGTGCAAGGTGTCTCGCGAGCCTGGAGTTCGTTTGCAGTGGCTGGAGGCCCTGGCACACCCACCCTTTATCTTTCTCTCTCCTTCCTTTTCTCTCTCTCCAATAAATAAATAAAGTATTTGAAAGAAAGAAAGAAGAAGAAGGGAAGGAAGAAAGGAAGGGAGGGAGGGAGGGAGGAATTCTGGATGTAGAGTTTAGCAGAGTCTGAGCTGTCTTAGCCAGTAGGGAGCGACATTTCTCCATAATCCAGAGGCTGTGTGGTTTTCTGAGGCCACTTGAGGGCGTGTTTAATCAGAAGCAAATTGGCAGAGAGATTACCGTTAGCTCAGTGAGAGATGTTGAAGGGGCCCTGTATAGCACATTTCCTGACACAACTGCTTTGTCCTTAACCTGTGAGGGAAGACCCAGTCGCTAGCCCAGTGGGTTAGCACACACCAGTAAACTTTAAAGCTTAGAAGAGAACAAATCAACTCCTTTTTATTTTCCCTTTGCTTTCTTTTCTTTTCTTTCCTTTTCTTTCTTTTCTTTTCTTTTTTTTTTTTTTTTTTTTTTTTTTTTTTTTTTTTTTTGAGTTAGGGTCTCGGTCTAGCCCAGGCTGTCTCAGGCTGGCCTTGAATTTGTAGCGATCCTCCTACCTCTGCCTCCTGGAGTGCTGGGATTAAAGGTGTGCACCACCGTGGCCAGCTTACTTTCTTTGTTTTTGAGGTCGAGTTGAACTGTAGCCCAAGCTGATCTGCACTTTGCTCTGCAGCCCAGGATGACAATCCCCTACTTTAACCTCCCGAGTGAGTACTAGGATCAAAAATGTCAGGGCGGGGGACTGCGGAAAAGGCTTAGCAGTTCTGGCATTGCCTGTGAAGCCTAAGGACCCGGGTTGGATTCCCCAGGACCCACATAAGCCAGATGCACAAGGGGGCACATGTGTCTGGAGTTCATATGCAGTGGCTAAAGGCCCTGGTGTGCCCATTCTCTCTTTCTCACTGTCTCTTCCTCTCTCATAAATAAATAAATAAAATATTTTTTAAAAATGTCAGGGCTCTGGCTGAAGAGACGGCTTATCGGTTAAGGCTCTTGCCTGGAAAGCCAATGGACCCGGGTTTGATTCCCCAGGACCCACATAAACCAGATGCACAAGTTGGCGCATGCATCTGGAGTTCGTTTGCAGCAGCTGGAGGCCCTGGTGCACCCATTCTCTCCCTCTGCCCCCTTCTCTCTGTGTCTCTCTCTCAAATAAATAAAAATAAAACAATAAAAGATAATAATAACAATAAGAGATGGCTTAGCGGTTAAGGCGTTTGCCTGCAAAGCCAAAGGATCCCAGTTCGACTCTCCAGGACCCATGTAAACCAGATGCACAAGGGGGTACATGCATCTGGAGTTTGTCTGCATGAGGCTGGAGGCCCTGACACACCCATTATTATTTTTCTCTCTCTCTGCTTGAAAATAAATAAAAATATTTTAAAGAAAAAAAATTTTAAGCCAGGCGTGTTGGCACACACCTTTAGTTCCAGCACTCGGGAGGCCAAATGAGCCAATGGGTGCAACAGTGACATGTCTGTTATGTGGGAAATGATCCACCCTCTAATTGGACTGGAGGCCCACTCCATAGGAGGGAATACATCCCTGATACTGAAAACCTACAATAGGGGTAGTCATGAGCCCTAGGGGTGTAACGTCTGCTGCTGTCTGACTAAATGTATACTCTATGCTCACCAAATTGCCCAGTAAGCACTTCTCTTAATGTCCATACCCATATATTAATGCTACTTTCACTTTTGGTTAGAGAACCTTCTCTTTTCAGATGGCAGCGACCTTGGGATGACTCAGAAGGCACCATGGTGCTGAGAAGAAGTGACAGAGGAATGCTCAGCACTGCAATATCTCTATCACACCTTCCAAGGCTCAGGGTCCACTGCGGAAGAGGTGGCGGAAAGAATGTAAGAGCCAAAGGAAGGGTAGGACACCTTACGACGTGCTCCCCCCAGACACAAAATGGCCTAGATATCCACGACCTCACAGTGCCTGACACTACCTACACAAGGCCATAATAATAGGAGGAAAAGATGGTGACATCAAAATAAAAGAGATACTGATTGAGATGGGAAGGGGATATGATGGAGAGTGGAGTTTCAAAGGGGAAAGTGGGGGGGAGGGAGGGAATTACCATGGGATATTGTTTACAACCATGGAAGCTGTCAATTAAAAAAAAAAAGAGAGACTCTATCTTGAAGAAAACAACAACAACAAAAAAAATCTATAGCTCACACCTTTAATCCAGCACTCAGGAGGCAGAGGTAGGAGGATCGCCATGAGTTCGAGGCCACCCTGACACTACATAGTGAATTCCAGGTCAGCCTGGGCTAACGTGAGACCCTACCTCAAAAAAAAAAAATTTTTTTTTAAAGAGAAAGATGGATGCAGCGTGAACATGCTGCATAGGGGAAGGAGTGGAGGCCATGGGTGCTCACTTTCTCACGTGGGCTCGGTGCCACCTGGGGTTGGGAGCAGCAAAAGTGTCAGAGTGGATGGGGGGAGGCCAGGGCCCCAGAGCCAGCCAGCTGCGACCCGGCCCAGGTGCTGCGCCTCGCTTGGGTGCCCAGGGCAGGATGCTGTCCACCACAGGACGCCCTCCCTCTCCCCACAGAGCCCGGACTCCGTGACTTGGATGCCATCCCTACTATGTCAGTTCGCGACCGGTTCCAGACAGCCCATTCTAAGACCCAGACGGCCTCAGATGAAATCCAGACAGGAAGGGACGGGACGTGGGCGCCACGTAGCTCGTGTTAGGATCGGGCTGTCAAGGAAGGTGTACGCGGGTGGGGGATGGGGCAGCACTGCCTGAGGGGTACAAAGTTTCCGTTAGACAGGAGGAGGGCTCAAGGGTTTACCACGGTGTCTATAATTAATAGCACCATCGCAGATTTCAGAATAACAGGGCATGGTGGCACACGCCTGTAATCCCAGCACTGTGGAGGTGTGGGTACAAGATTAGGTGTTCAAGGCTACACACAGAGTGACAGGTCAATCTAAGCTACATGAGATTCTTTCTCAATAGCCCCACACCCAGAAACCTAAAACCCAAGGTTTTTTTTAAATTTTTTGTTCATTTTTATTTATTTGCGAGCAATAGACAGAGAGAAAGAGAGAGAGAGAGAATGGGCATGAACTCCAGACGCGTGAGCCCCCCTTGTGCATCTGGCTAACATGGGTTCTGGGGAATCAAGCCTCGAACTGGGGTCCTTAGGCTTCACAGGCAAGTGCTTAACCGCTAAGCCATCTCTCTCCAGCTCTTTTTTTTTTTTTGGTCAGGACAAGAGATGGAACCAACTCAGGGCCTTGAGCACACCAGGCAAGTTCTAGACCATGAGCAACATCCCAGCCCAAAAAGATGATTTGAAATGTCCTCCCCACATAGAAATGATATTAGTGTGTTGGCATGGTGCCACTTAAATCCCAGCATTTGGGAGGCAGAGGGAGGAGGATCGCTGTGAGTTCAAGGCCAGTTTGAGACAATATAGGGAATTCCAAGTCCGCCTGGGCTAGAGTGAGACCCTACCTAGAAAAACAAACAAACAAAAATTTTAAAAAGGAGAATAAGGGCTGGAGAGATGGCTGAGCAGTGAAGGTACTTGCCTACAAAGCCTAACACCCGAGGTTCAATTCCCCAGTACCCACATAAAGCCAGATACACAAAGTGGCACATGCATCTGGAGTTTGTGGTGGCTGGAAGCCCTGGCATGCCCATTCTCTCTGTCTTTCTCTCTTCTCTCTCTGCTTGCAAATAAATAAATAAAAATATATTTAAGAATGGAGAATAGGGACTGGAGAGATGGCTTAGCAGTTAAGGTGCTTGCCTGTGAAGCCTAAGGACCCAAGCTCAATTCCCCAATACCCATGTAAGCTTGATGCACAAAGGTGGCACATTCGCCTGGCGTTCATTTGTGGTTAACTAACCATCTCTCCAGTTCTCAGGTACTTTTCTAATTTAGTGAGAGAGAGAGAGAGAGAGAGAGGGAGGGAGGGAGAGAGAATTGGCACTCCAGGGCCTCAGCTACTGTAATTGAACTCCAGACGTTTGCGCCACCTAGTGGTCAAGTGCGACCTTGTGCTTGCTTCACCTTTGTGTGTCTGGCTTATGTGGGATCTGGAGAGTCGAACATGGGTCCTTAGGCTTTGCAGACAAGCGCCTTAACCATTAAGCCATGTTTCCAGCCCCTCTGGTGCTTTTTTGATTAAAATAAACCTTCCTACTGAGTCTTCAGCAGGCACAGCCCCACTGGAGGGGGTGTGTCACTGGGGGAATATCTTGAGTGCAGTCCTTCGAGGTGTGTAGAGATCCAGTTTGAGCTCTGACTGTTCATGCCTGTTGGTGCCAGTGTTTATCTGTCTGCTGCGGATGTATGGAAGGAAGTGAGCCAGCTTCTCCCACCATAATGGAACATTCCCTGGAATCAGCGAGTCTGAAACAGACCCCTTCCTCCCGTAAGCTGCCTCTGGTTGGGTGTTTGTCCCCGCAACAAAAAGGTAACTGCAACAGATAGCCATCTGCCTGTCTGATATCACTGCCTGGATCGTCAAGAGATCCGTCACACCCCTACGCGTCCAAACGAAATAAATGTCAGCTTCCCTACCCCAGCCTTCCAGAATGTGGCGCTCCCTCCTGTCTTCCCCAAGTCAAGAAACCACCCAAGTGCTGGCGAGACGGCTTAGCAGTTAAGGCGCTTGCCTGCAAAGCCTAAGAATTCATGTTCAAATCTCCAGGTCCCATGTAGCCACATGTACGGTGACGCAAGCATGCAGTGTTGCACATGCGCACAAGGGGGCACACGTGTCTGGCGTTTGTTTGCAGTGGCTGAGGGCCCTGGCGCGTGCCCATTCTCTCTTTCTCTCTGCCTCTCTCTGCCTCTCAAAATAAATGGAAAACAAAGAAAGAAAGAAAGAAAGAAAGAAAGAAAGAAAGAAAGAAAGAAAAAAGGAAGGAAAGGAAAGGAAAGAAAGGAAAGGAAACGAAAGGAAAGGAAAGGAAAGGAAAAAAGAAACCAAGTGTAGAAGCTCAAATCCCAGGAATCATCCTTGAGCTGGGTGTGTACAAAGGGCCCATGTCTCACCACCATCGCCCTCTTCATGCAGGTGACCCTTCCCTCCCTCCTGGGTTCCTACACAGGCTTCCTATGAGCTGCTCTTGTTTCTCCTCCCACCCCCTGCAGGTCTTCCTCTCTTTAGCCCAACCAAGGCGCCAGAAAGGTCCAGTCAGGTCACATAACTCTCCCCACTTAATAACACCCCCTAAACAGAGCTGGGGATGTGGCTCAGCAGTAGAGTCCTTGCCTAGGATGCACCAAGCGCTGGGCTCCTTCCCAGCACTAGAACAAATAATATCAAGTCTCCCATCAAACTCCGAATACTTTTGTTTTAACTACAGTTCAGCAGGCCTGGAACTCACTGTAGCCTTGAATTTAGGAGGATCTTTTTGCCTCAGCTTCTTGAGTACTGGGATTACAGGCATGTGCCGCCACACTTAGTTTTAGAACAATTTTTTTAAATATATATACTTATTTATTTATGCGTGAGAGAGAGACAGAGACAGAGAGAAAGGGAGGGAGAGAGGGAGAAAGGGAGGGAAGGAAAACTGGGTGTGGTGGCGCACACTTTTAATCCCAGCACTCAGGAGACAGAGGTAGGAGGATTGCCATGATCTCAAGGCCACCCTGAGACTACAGAGTGAATTCCAGGTCAGCCTGGAGTACAGTGAGACCCTACCTCGAAAAACAAAGAGAGCTCTGGGTACAGGGGGGAGACAGAATAAACATGCTAGGGCCTCCAGCCACTGCAAATGAACTCCAGATGCATGTGCCACCTTGTCCATCTGGCTTATGTGTGTACTGGGGAGTCAAACCTCGGTCCTTAGGCTTTGCAGGCAAGAGCCTTAACCACTAAGCCATCCCTCTAGCCTTAGAATTTGCTGTTGTTGTTGTTTGTTTGTTTGTTTGTTTGTTTTCGAGGCAGGGTCTCACTCTAGCCCAGGCTGACCTGGAATTTTGTTTGTTTTGAGGTAGGGTCTCACTCTAGCTCAGGCTGACTCACTATGTAGTCTCAGGGTGGCCTCGAACTCACAGCGACCCTCCTACCTCTGCCTGACTGCTGGGATTAAAGGCGTGCACCACCATGTCCAGCATTCTTTTTTTTTTAAGTTTTGTTTTTCTTTTTTGAGAGAGAGAGAGAGAGAAAGAGGCAGAGCCAGAGAGAGGGAATGGGCTCACCAGGGCCTTTCAGCCACTGTGAACAAACTCCAGACGCGTGGGCCCCTTGTGTGCACATGCAACATTTGAACATGAGTTCTTCAACTCAAGGCGATCCTCCTACTTCTGCCTCCAGAGTGCTGGGATTAAAGGTGTGTGCCGCCACGCCCGGCTCCTTTCCTTTTTTTTCTTCCTTTCCCTTCCCTTTCTATCCTTTCCCTCCCCCTCCCGGCCCTCCTCCCCTTCCCTTTCTTCTTAACAAGGTCTCATGTACTGCAAGCTAGCCTTGAACTTGCTATGTAGCTGAGGCTGGCCTTGGATTCCAGCTGTGCTCCTCCGTACCCAGCCTTCCCCCTAACCTCTTGGGAGCCTTCCCTTTCCCACTCACCGCCTTCCATGCCTCCTCCCTCTGGCCTTGAACAAGTCTAGCTGGCTTCCACTCCAGTCCTTGCTCTTCCCTCTTCTTGAATCGCACACACCAATTCCGCGCCCCTCCTTTCGTGACTGACTCACTCAGCCCCCTGGCTCTCAAAGGCCATTTTCTCAGTAAAACCTTTCCTAGCCACTCATTAAGGGGGCCTCTCCCTTTCTCACATGGCCTTGTTTTGTTTTCTTTTCGAGGTAGGGTCTCACTGTAGCTCAGGCTGACCTGGAATTCACTATGGAGTCTCAGGGTGGCCTCGAACTCACAGTGATCCTCCTACCTCTGCCTCCCGAGTTCTGGGATTAAAGGCGTGCGCCACCGCGCCTGGCAACTGTCTATTTCCTGATCGGGGCACACGGTCGCCAGGGTGACCACCTCTGCCTTGTTCACAGCTGGCCATGAGTGGGTGTCTGGCATAAAAAAGGGACTCGGTACGCGCCGGTTGAATGAACTGTTGATTCCCGTGACTCTGCAAGGGGAAGTACGAAGGGGGAACAGCGGCTGGGTATAGCGGCACACGCCATAATCCTGGTATTCAAGAAGCTGAGGCCACATATGCACCGACTGGCACAGTGATCACATGCTCGTTATGGGGGAGAACTACTGCTTCCTGGTTGGACTTAAGGCCCATTCAACCAGAGGGTACAGTCCTGCCTAGTACTGAAAACCAAATCAAAAAGCCTGTGTGGCATGGGCTGGAGAGATGGCTTAGTGGGTAAGGCACTTGCCTGTGAAGACTAAGGACCAAGGTTCAATTCCCCAGAGCCCATGTAAGCCAGATGCACATGGTGGTACATGGGTCTGGAGTTCTCAGTGGCTATAGGCCCTGGCATACCCATTCTCTCTGTCTCTCTCACTCTCTAATAAATAAATAAATGAATAAATAAATATTTTTTAAACCCTATGGCTGGGCCTGAAGAGATGGCTCAGCAGGTAAGAAGGCCCTTGCTTGTAGGGTGTGACAGCCCCAGTTCGATTGCCCAGTGCCCATGTAAGCCAGTTGCACAAGTGGCCCATGCGTCTGGAATTCATTTGCAGTGCCAAGAGGCCCTGGTGCATCCATACTCTCTCTCTACTTGCAAATAAATGTATGTTTTTTAAAGCCTATAGTGGGCTGGAGAGTCGGATCAGTAGGTAGGGCACTAGTCTGCAAAGCCTAACAAATCCGGGTTCATTTCCCCAGGACCCATGGAAAGCCAGATGCACAAAGCAGCCCATGAAACTGGAGTTTGCAGCAGCTAGAGACCCTGGTATGCCCATGAATTCTCTCTCTTTCTCCTCCTTGCAAATATATTTTTTTAAAGCCTATGTACTTAAAAAAATGTTTTACTCAGTAGCAAAGGCCAGTAAGCTAGAAAAGAGATATAAAGGGAAGAGAAAGGAAGGGAGGGGGTACTTAATAGGATGGCATTGTATATATGTAAGTAGAAGAATAGATCGATGGGGGGGGGGTGAAAAGGCCCAAAGTGAGGTCAGGGGAAGAGACTGATTAAAGGAAAGGTGGAGGGAGGGCTAATCAAAATATAAGAGGATATGAATAAATTATATAGAAACCTACTTTTTTGGACAATGGAACACTCAGGAGCCATAGATTGTTACTAGAAATTTTTCAGTGCCAGGGATGGGACACCTTCCAGTGAGTTGTTGGCCAGGGAGGTCCCTGATGCCCCAAAACATTATATGCCATTACCGAGGCCCTTGGTTTCCACCAGGAGTAGATGGTAAGACCCTATTGCTGAAGACTCCACATACTTGGGCTGCAAGGCCACTGAGAAACCCTGCTGGAACTGAGCTGTTAACCTCCTCCATGTAGACCAGCTGACAGAAAGCTGGAAGAAGCCATTCTGCATGCAGTTTAATGGGACAGAGAGAAATCACCAGTGAAGATACTCAACAGTGGACACTGCAAGCCTTATATTTGGCCAGCCAGGCCAAATGAGCCAGCGGGTGCAATAGTGGCACGTCTGTCATGGTGGAAACCAACCGCCCTCTAATTGGAATGGAGGCCCACTCCATGGGAGGGAATACATCCCTGATACTGAAAACTTAAAACAGGGGTAGTCATGAGTCCTGGGGGTGTAATGTCTGCTGCTGTCTGGCTAAATGTATATACTATGCTCATCAAACTGCCCAGTAAGCACTTCTCTTAATGCTCATACGCATATATTAATGCTACTCTCACTTTTGGTAGAGAATCTTCTCTTTTCAGATGGCAGTGACCTTGGCATGACTCAGAATGCACCATGGTGCTGGAAAGAAGTGACAGGAGTGCTCAGTACTGCAATATCTCTATCACACCTTCCAAGGCTCAGGGTCTATTGCGGAAGAGGTGGCGGAAATAATGTAAGAGCCAAAGGAAGGGTAGGACTCCTTACAACGTGCTCTCCCCAGAAAAAAAACGGCCTGGATATCCATGATCTCACAGTGCCTGACAGTACCTACACAAGATCATCATAATAGGAGGAAAAGATGATGACATCAAAATAAAAGAGAGACTGATTGAGAGGGGGAGGGGATATGATGGAGAGTGGAGTTTCAAAGGGGAAAGTGGGGGGAGGGAGGGCATTTCCATGGGTTATTTTTATAATCATGGAAGTTGTTAATAAAAAATATATATATATTTAAAAATTTTTAAAGGGCTGGAGAGATGGCTCAGCGATTAAGGCACTTATTTACAAAGCCTAACAACCCGGGTTTGAATCCCCAGGACCCACGTAAAGCCAGATGCACAAAGCAGTGTGAGCATCTGGAGTTTGTTTGCAGCAGCTGGAGGTTCTGGCATGACTATCTTCTCTCTCTCCTTACAAATAAATAAATAAAAATACTTTTTAAAAATAGTTTTTAGCCAGGCGTGATGGCGCATGCCTTTACTCCTAGCACTTGGGAGGCAGAGGTAGGAGGACTGTCATGAATTCAAGGCCACCCTGAGACTACATAGTGAATTCCAGGTCAGCCTGGGCTAGAGTGAGACCCTACCTCAAAAAAAAACAAACAAACAACAACAACAAAAAAAGGTTTTAGAGCCCATGGCTTGGGAGGTCATAAGCTCTGGGAGGAGGGAAGGAACTCATATTGTCTGGCTAAATAGAAATATTATGCCCACCACGCTGCCCTCTAAACACGAAGTTTATGATCATGTATTAATGCTACTCTCACTTTTGGTTAGAGAAGCTTCTCTCTTTAGATGGCGGTGACCACTGGGGTGACTCAGAACCCACTAATGTGCTGAGAAGTGACAGTGGAGTGTTTGGCACTGAGACACCTCTAGCACACACTCCAAGGCTCAGGGACCATAGTGGAAGAAGTGGTGGAAATAACGTAAGAGCCAGAAGAAGGGGAGGAGTGCTTACAATACTGTCTTCCGGACACAACATGGCTATGGGCTGTGGTGTTCGTGACCCCACAGTGACTGATGCTACCTACACCAGACTTGCATAATAATAAAAAATGATGATATCAAGGTAGGAGAGAGATTAGATGAAAAGAAAGGGATTCAATGGAGAGGAGATTTGGGAGGGGAAAGGAAGGGAGATGGTAGGAGGGCATTATGAGCTTAGTATATTGCTTATATTTATGGCGGTTGTTAATAAAAATAAAAATCAGCCAAGCATGGTGGTGCATGCCTTATTATCCCAGTTCTGGGGAGGCTGAAGTAGGATCACTGTGAGTTCAAGGCCAGCCTGGGTACAGAATGAGTTCCAGGTCAACCTGGACTAGAGCGAGGTCCTTCCTGGACAACAACAACAAACGGGCTGGAGAGATGGATCCACGGGTAGGGCGTTTCCCTGCAAAGCCTAATGACCCCCGTTCCATTCCTCAGTGCTCACATAAAGCCAGATGCGCAAGGCGGCACATGCTTTGAGAGTTAGTTTGCAGTGGCTGGAGGCCCTGGTGTGCCCATTCTCTCTCTTGCCTGCTCTCTCTCTTCCTTCCCCCCTCTGCTTTCAAATAAATAAAATTTATTTAAAAAAAATAAGGCAGGCATGGTGGTGCACACCTTTAATCCCAGCACTTGGGAGGCAAGGTAGGAGGATGGCTGTGAGTTCGAGGCCACCCTGAGACTCCATAGTAAATTCCAGGTCAGCCTGAGCTAGAGTGAGACCCTACCTTGAAAAACCAAAAATAAATAAATGAACTAAATATAAAACATTCAAAACACAAAAGAAACTGTGGCTGGGGGGCTGAGAGTTCAAGACCAGTCTAGGCTAACAGCAAGATCGTCTAAAAGTACAGATGCGGGAACAGTGTCCAGGGTGGGCTGACCTCTGCATGCCACCGCCCAGAGGACAGCTCTAGTAGATACAGCCCAGGAAGTACTGGCCACTGGGGAACAGTATTATAAAACAGAGAATCATTCAACAGATGAAAATCTGCGTACAAAGTGTGTGTTAAGGGCTGGAGAGATGGCTTAGCGGTTAAGCGCTTGCCTGTGAAGCCTAAGGACCCCGGTTCAAGGCTCGATTTCCCAGGACCCACGTTAGCCAGATGCACAAGGGGGCACATGTATCTGGAGTTCGTTTGCAGTGGCTGGAAGCCCTGGCGCACCCATTCTCTCTCTCTCTCTCTCTCTCTCTCACACACACACACACACACACTCAAATAAATAAATAAATAAAATAAACAAAAAAAAATTTTTTTTAAGTGTGTGTTAAATCCCATGCTGCCTTGTGTCAAAACTCCAGGACACTCGACCCAGCGATCTGTAGACCTACGGGTGTATTTACACGGACTCCCCCACACCTGCACATCTGGCACTACGATCCCTTAAAGCAACAGGACCCAGCTCCTCCATCCACGGACTTGTTCCATGCTCAGGTCTTGAGGGCCACGGGGTGTTTACTCTGGCTTTGCAGGGGCTCGGGTACCAACCCAGGGCTAGCCAGTGATTAAATTTCATATCCTGAGCAGGGCAGCTGCAAGAGGGGTCGAGACTTTGGCAAGGGATGCAAGGAGACAGAGGTCTGGGCCTCATAGTTTGTTTTTTTTTTTTTTTTTTTTTGGTTTGTCAAGGAAGAGTCTCACTCTAGCCCACACTGACCTGGAATTCACTATGTAGTCTCAGGCTGGCCTTGAACTCACAGTGATTCACAGTGACCCTCGTAAACCTGCCTCTCAAGTGCTGGGATTAAAGGAGTGCATCACCATGCCTGGCTTGGACCTCATAATTTGTGGCAAACCTTCCCAGTGATCGGAGACAAATATCTGTGTCTCCTCTTTTGTTACAAAGAGATCAGCTTTAGCATGTGGGATGCCCCTCGGCATGCCCAGCACAACCTCCACCCCGGCTCCGAGGTTCTGCCCACATTCTCAGTTGGTGCGCATTTTTTGAAAATATTTTATTGCCGTGCGTGGTGGCACACACCTTTAATCCCAGCACTCGGGAGGCAGAGGTAGGAAGATCGCTGTGAGCTCGAGGCCTCTCTGAGAATTATTAATGAATTCCAGGTCAGCCTGGGGCTAG
The DNA here is from genome assembly GCA_036346955.1 of Dipus sagitta. Taxonomy (NCBI): domain Eukaryota; kingdom Metazoa; phylum Chordata; class Mammalia; order Rodentia; family Dipodidae; genus Dipus; species Dipus sagitta. The sequence goes on along the minus strand of CM070787.1, from coordinate 73,500,641 downwards.
GCTGAGACCCTACATCCAAAAACCAAAAAAAAAAAAATATATATATATATATATATATATATATATAATATAAAAATTCAATTTATATTTATCTATATATAAATAAATATATAAAATATTATAAAAACATTATATATATATATATATATATATATATATATATATAATTTATTGGGGGGGGAGAATGGGCACACCAGGGTCTCCAGCCACTGCAAACCAATTCCATATGCATGCGCCACCTTGTGCATCTGGCTTTTGTGGGTTCTGAGGAATTGAACCTGGGTCCTTTGGCTTTGCAGGCAAGTGCCTTAACCGCCAAGCCATCGCTCCAGCTCAGTGCTTATTTTTTCCACTTCCCAGAAGGCTTTTCTCCTCCTCCTTCGCCTGGTAAACTCGTATTCATGCCCTAAGTTCAGGTACCGCTGCCTTCTGAAAGCCTTCCTGACTCCCAAAGGCACTTGGCATGTGGCTTGTCCCTGCTTCCCACGACATCTGGTGGGAAACCATTTATTCATTAAGCCTTCTCAGAGCGAAAGATTTTGTTAAGCTCCATTTCCCACGGTCCTATTAGGAAAATGGGGATTCTTGTCCCACTTGCCAAACACAAAGTGATGTTTTCACAGTTAATGTTAAGTTTTCAATCAATGCCGACTGCTACCCCAGACGTAGTGAAAAACTCCCCTGAAGAGATGCCTTCCTTTTCCTTGATTGAAAAACTGCAACAAAACGTTCCTCATTGATTTCCTAAACGTCTTTATAACCAAGGCAGCAGAAGGCATCATACCGAGCATTGGCAAAGCAAATTATCCAACTGTATTATAATCATGCCTTCATATGTACAGCGTGGAAAGCGCCAGGAGCCTCCTGCAAAACTGTCTAAGGAGCAAAGGGATTTTCCCATTGTATTTTTATGTCTTAAAGTGATAGGATTATGAGTTATGGTTTCCTTTCCTTTTGTGCTGCAGTGTCGGAGTTGAAACTTAGGGCATCTTAGAGGCAAGCGCTGAGACACGCCCCCAGCCCCTCACTGTGGGTTCTAGACAAGTGCTCTACCTCTGAGCCACGTCCCCAGCCCCTCACTGTGGATTCTAGACAAGTGCTCTACCTCTGAGCCACGACCCCAGCCCCTCACTGTGGATTCTAGACAAGTGCTCTACCTCTGAGCCACGCCCCCAGCCCCTCACTGTGGGTTCTAGACAAGTGCTCTACCTCTGAGCCACACCCCCAGCCCCTCACTGTGGATCCTAGACAAGTGCTCTACCTCTGAGCCACGCCCCCCAGCCCCTCACTGTGGATCTAGACAAGTGCTCTACCTCTGAGCCACGCCCCCAGCCCCTCACTGTGGGACTCCTAGACAAGTGCTCTACCTCTGAGCCACGCCCCCAGCCCCTCACTGTGGATCCTAGACAAGTTGCTCTACCTCTGAGCCAACGCCCCCAGCCCCTCACTGTGGGTTCTAGACAAGTGCTCTACCTCTGAGCCACACCCCCAGCCCCCTCACTGTGGATCTAGACAAGTGCTCTACCTCTGAGCCACGCCCCAGGCCCCTCACTGTGGCTCCTAGACAAGTGCTCTACCTCTGAGCCACGCCCCCCAGCCCCTCACTGTGGATCCTAGACAAGTGCTCTACCTCTGAGCCACGCCCCCAGCGCCCTCACTGTGGATCCTAGACAAGTGCTATACCTCTGAGCCACGCCCCCAGCCCTCACTGTGGGTTCTAGACAAGTGCTACCTCTGAGCCACGCCCCAGCCCTCACTGTGGGTTCTAGACAAGAGCTCTACCTCTGAGCCCGCCCCCAGCCCCTCACTGTGGGTTCTAGACAAGTGCTCTACCTCTGAGCCACGCCCCAGCCCCTCACTGTGGATTCTAGACAAGGGCTCTACCTCTGAGCCACGCCCCCAGCCCCTCACTGTGGATCCTAGACAAGTGCTCTACCTCTGAGCCACACTCCCAGCCCCTCACTGTGGATTCTAGACAAGGGCTCTACCTCTGAGCCACGCCCCAGCCCTCACTGTGGATTCTAGACAAGGCTCTACCTCTGAGCCACGCCCCCAGCCCCTCACTGTGGATTCTAGACAAGTGCTCTACCTCTGAGCCACACCCCCAGCCCCTCACTGTGGGTTCTAGACAAGTGCTCTACCTATGAGCCACGCCCTCCAGCCCTCACTGTGGGTTCTAGACAAGGGCTCTACCTTGAGCCACGCCCCCAGCCCCTCACTGTGGATTCTAGACAAGTGCTCTACCTCTGAGGCCACGCCCCAGCCCCACACTGTGGATTCTAGACAAGGGCTCTACCTCTGAGCCACGCCCCCAGCCCCTCACTGTGGATTCTAGACAGTGCTCTACCTCTGAGCCACACCCCAGCCCCTCACTGTGGATTCTAGACAAGGCTCTACCTTGAGCCACACCCCAGCCCCTCACTGTGGACTTCTAGACAAGTGCTCTACCTCTGAGCCACGGCCCCAGCCCCTCACTGTGAATTTAGACAAGTGCTCTACCTCTGAGCCACGCCCCCCCAGCCCCTCACTGTGGATTCTAGACAAGTGCTCTACCTCTGAGCCACGCCTCCCAGCCCCTCACTGTGGATCTAGACAAGAGCTCTACCTCTGAGCCACGCCCCCAGCCCCTCACTGTGGGTTCTAGACGAGTGCTCTACCTCTGAGCCACGCCCCCAGCCCCTCACTGTGGGTCCTAGACGAGTGTCTAACCTCTGAGCCACGCCCCCAGCCCCTCACTGTGGATTCTAGACAAGTGCTCTACCTCTGAGCCACACTCCCCAGCCCCTCACTGTGGATTCTAGACAAGTGCTCTACCTCTGAGCCATGTCCCCAGCTCCTCACTGTGGACTCTAGACAAGTGCTCTACCTCTAAGCCACGCCCCCAGCCCCTCACTGTGGATTCTAGGCAAGTGCTCTACCTCTGAGCCACGCCCCCAGCCCCTCACAGTGGACTCTAGACAAGTGCTCTACCTCTGAGACAGGCCCCCAGCCCCTCACTCTGGATTCTAGACAAGTGCTCTACCTCTGAGCCATGCCCCCAGCCCCTCACTGTGGATCCTAGACAAGTGCTCTACCTCTGAGCCACGCCCCCAGCCCCTCACAGTGGACTCTAGACAAGTGCTCTACCTCTGAGCCACGCCCCCAGCCCCTCACTGTGGGTTCTAGACAAGTGCTCTACCTCTGAGCCACGGCCCCAGCCCCTCACTGTGGGTTCTAGACAAGTGCTCTACTGCTGAGCTACAACAACCCCAGGAGTGCTTTTGACTGGACTACTTGGTGTTTTCCAGGTGAATCACATCTTCATTGACTCTAGACCAGGGACCCCCTGGAAGGCAAGCCTGACTCACCCAGGCTGAAGTCCCTAGTTCCCGTCAGGGCCCAAGACCAATGAGACCTGGGGACGTTTGTGAGGTGACCGCATGAACAGAGCTCAGTGGACAAGGGCAGGGCAGGAAGGGAACAAACCGCGTGGAGAGAAGAACTCAAGCCCAAAGCCTGGCACGAGGGCGGCCGCTGTGGGCGGTCGGGGAAGGAGGAGGAGCTGCTCTGGGACTTAGGTGGCCGTCAGAGGGCAGGGGGTGGGGAACACACCATGGCTGGGCAGATGAGAGCACGGGGGTGTTAGTGAGCCCCTGAGGAAGGATTCTCAGAGCCCTGGCTCAGCTCTGGGCGTGGAAAGACCCAGGCTGCGGGCGGGCTAGCTCGAGAAGGGGCGAGAGGAGAGGCCTTGCACAGGAAGACAGAGAAATGTAGACTGCAGGTGGCGGGGGGGGGGGCGGTGCACTGCTGGACGGGGGTCAAAGGAGTCCAGGGCTGGTCCTAGGGGTGCTTGTGGGTGATGGGCTGGCCTTGTCTGCACCAGACTGCCTGCCTCCCCTCCTCTGTCTACTCCGGATTCACTTCAAGGGATATTTATTTCCTCAGACACAACTGGACAAGTCCACATGGGGCTCCAAGAGGGACGGACTCGAGTTTAACAGTGAAGGAATACTTGTCCAAGTAAAGAGAGAGCTAGAGAGAGCAGCTCCAGGAAGAAAGGAGAACAGGGCTGAAGAGATGGCTAAGTGGTTAAGGCGCTGGCATGCGGAGCCTAAGGACCCAGGTTCGATACCCCAGTACCCATGTAAGCCAGATGCACGAGGTGGCATATGTGTCTAGAGTTCTCGTTTGCAGTGGCTAGAGGCCCTGGTGCACCCATTCTCTTTCTCTCATGAATAAATAACTTTTTTAAAGTTTCTTTGGGGGGGGGTGTTTCTTTTTTTTTGTTTTTGTTTTTGGTTTCTTGGTTTTTTGGTTTTTGGTTTTTTTTTTTTTTTTTTTTTTTTTTTTTGGTTTTCCAAGGTAGGGTCTCACTCTAGCTCAAGCTGACCTGAATTCAGTGAGGGTAGCCACGAACTCACGGCAATCCTCCTACCTGTGCCTCCCGAGTGCTGAGATTAAAGGCTTGTGCCACCACACCCAACCTAAGTTGTTTTTTTTTTTTGTTTTTTTTTCTTTTCAAAAGAACAGAAGGGTTGGAGGGATGGCTTAGTGGTTAAGGCATTTGCCTGCAAAGCCCAAGGGCCCAGGTTTGATTCCCCAGGACCCAGATAAAGCCAGATGCACAAGGTGGCACATGCATCTAGCGTTTGTTTGCAGTGCCTGGAGGCCCTGGCGTGCCCAGTCTCCTCTCTCTCTCTCTCAACTAAATAAGTAAAAATAGTTTTATGTTTTTTTTTTTTTTTTTTTAAAGAACAGAAGTAGGGCCTATGGCTTGCGCAAGGAGCCCCAAGACGCTAGCGTTACTCGGTAAAGGGCTACATGCACTGCCAGGCAGATGGACCACCTGCCGCCGCTGGCCCCGTGGGAGGGGCTGGAAACCATGTCCCCGTGAAGGACAGACAGCCCAAGACACAGCCACAGGCCGTGCGGTGAGGGCCCCAGGCTCCCGGGCTGCCACTACTCCTGCTCACAGTGTGATCTGGGGCACATCCCTTTGCCACTGGCACTCTCCAAACCAGACTGCCTTGGCCGAGGGGCGGGTTCCCGTGTTCGGAGGTCACTGCTGGCAGTGCCTGGCACAAACCCAACACCCAGTTATCATAGGGCCATGACGGGAGAAGCCACCGCGGAGGTGAGTGTGTACGGAAGCGTCGGACTTGGCTCAGTGTCCAGGAAGGTCCCGAGTGGGTGCGTTCCTAAGGACACGGGCTGGTCTGAAAGGGGGAACTCAAGAGAATAGCCAGCCGGGCGTGGTGGCGCACGCCTTTAATCCCAGCACTCCGGGAGGCAGAGGTAGGAGGATCGCCGCGAGTTCGAGCCCAGCCTGGGACTACAGAGTGAATTCCAGGTCTGCCTGGGCTAGAGCGAGACCCTACCTTGAAAAAAGAGAGAGAGAGAGAGAGTTGGAAATGGAGACAGACAGACAGACAGACAGAAAAGGCCAAGAAGAAGAAGAGGTAGGAAAGGTTGAGTAAGTTGTCTCCACCCATGGTGGAGTACCACTGGGTGTCAGAACCAGCAGGAGCTCGAACATGTGAGAAACTGTCCTCCATAGCCGAGAGAGAGAGAGGGAGAGAGGGAGAGAGAGAGAGAAAGAACCCTTGCTGACACCCTGCCGTTGCACGTGTGTCCTGAGACCGTACATTTCTGGGGCTTTTTGTTTGCTTATTTTTTTTTCCTTTTGTTTGAGGTAGGATCTTGCTACATAGCTCCGACTGGCCTCAAACTCAGCGTGTAGCCCATGCTACCCTCAAACTCATGCGCTCCTCCTTCCTCTGCTTCTGGAATGTTGGGATGGACAGACATACAGAACCAGAGTCAGCTTTGCTTCTGTTATTTTATTTTGGCTTTTTTTTTAGAGGTAAGGTCTCCCTCTAGCTCAGGCTGACTTGGAATTCACTATGTAGTCTCAGGGTGGCCTCGAACTCATGGCGATTCTCCTACCTCTGCCTCCCGAGTGCTGGGATTAAAGGTGTGCCCCACCATAACCAGCTTCTTTTCTTCTTTTAATATTTTATTTATTTATTTGAGAGAGAGAGAGAGAGAGAGAGGCAGAGAGAGAGAGAGAGAGAGAATGGGTGTGACATAGCCTTCAGCCACTGCAAACAAACTCCAGACACATGCGCCCCCTTGTGCATCTGGCTTACCTAGATACTGGAGAATCAAACCTGGGTCCTTAGGCTTTGCAGGCAAGCGCCTAAACCGCTAAGCCATTTCCCCAGCCTGGCCCTCTTTTCTTTCAAAGAGAATCTTATTGGATGCACCAGGATGTGTGTGTGTGTGTGTGTGTGTGTGTGTGTGTGTGTGTGTGTGCGCGCGCCTAATTCTGACTCTCAGCTTTCTCTTTTGTGCTCACACACGTACCGTCCACTGGGGAGGGCTCCTGGCCTCCTTGCCTATCAGTTGAAGATAGCCCTATTTTTCTGAGCCCTAGGGAGACGCCCAGAGAGTGTTGCCAAGAACGCCAGGTGCAGGGCTAGCACATGAGCTACGCCTTGTGATCCTTGCTTTAGCTTTTTTTTTTTTTTTTCATTTGTGTTTTTTTTGGGGGGGTAGGGTCTGGTTCAAGCCCAGGCTGACCTGGAATTCATGATGTAGTCTCAGGCTGGCCTCGAACTCACGGTGATCCTCCTACCTCTGCCTCCCGAGTGCTGGGATTAAAGGCGTGCGCTACCATGCCCAGCTTATTATTATTATTATTATTATTATTATTATTATTTATATTTGATTTTTCGAGGTAAGGTCTCACTCTAGCCCAGGCTGACCTGGAATTCACTATGGAGTCTCAGGGTGGCCTCGAACTCACGGCGATCCTCCTACCGCTGCCACCCGAGTGCCGGGATTAAAGGTGTGCCACTCCACGCCTGGCATGAGCCTTGCTTTATACCCATCTCAAGGATGGGATGGCATGAACTCAAAAGGATCCACGTGCAGTATTGTCAGCACCCTCCTGCTGGGCACCCTTCTCTGCTTTATGGTTTGTTATTTTTTTGTATTTTTGTTTTTGTTTTTTCCCCCAACAGAGGGTGGGTCATCCTTACCTGTGCTGTGAGCTGGATGGGTTGGGACAGGGTGAGCTGTGGGGTCCCTGGGGGCTGGCTGGCAGGCTGTGGTGGAGGCAGGTCACCTCCCCCAGAGGAGGCTGGGGGCTGCGAGGCGGAGGAGGAGGCAGAGGAGGAGGAAGAGGAGGAGGAGGAAGAGGAGGCGGCGGCGGCAGCGGCGGCGGCTGCGCTGGACTGTTGCACGGCTGCGGCCAGCAGCTGGGCCTGGGCTTGGTGCAGGAAAAGCTGCTGCTGAGCGGGCATCAGAGCTGTGAGCTGCGAGGCGGGCCAGGGGGGCCGAGGGGACGGGAGCACAGAAGGTAGATTAGGGGTTAGCGCCTGGACCAAGCCGGTTAGGGAGCCAGTGTTCCCAGAAGACAGGGCAGGAAGGCAAGAGGCAGGCATGAGAGGGTGGCCAGTGGCCTCGGTGGGGGGGGGGTCACATCATCCTACAACAGATGGGAGGCAGCAGTTCGAGTCCCCAGTCCGGTCGTACTCGGAGTACTTACCCCGGCGAGCTGGCTGCCCGTCAGCATGAGCTGGGCCTGGGGCAGATGAGTCTGAGTCGGCTGGGGGGGCGGGGGAGCTGCCGGGGCTGTGTCACCACTGGGGTCTTCGGCCTTGATCTGGGGAGGAGAGAGGCAGGGTCCGGGACCCCAGAATGTTAAGTGGAGGCCAGAGAGAATGCCCACCTGTGAACCAAAGAGAGGGCACATGTGTGGCATGGCCGCCTTGGGCTGGCTCAAGAGGAGCGGGCAAGAGTAGAGGCCAGGCCGTGGCTTGAGGCCTCTGACCTCTTCTCTGGCCCCAGGGGCCTCCGTCACTCAAGGCTGACACACCATCGTCAGCCAGACTCCCTGCGGGACAAGCTACCGGGGAAGGGCATCTCTCTCCTCCTGGGAAGTTAGCTTCCTCATCTGTAAAGTGAGAAGTGGGTACCACTAGGAGCCTGGGAGGGCAGAGGAGGGGGTTCTGAGACCCACCTGTGCCCCTCGTTTGCACCAACTAACAGCTGCCTATAGCTCGTACTTGTGGAGTAAGACTTTGCTGAATAGAAGGGCCTTGGCAGGGGTGCCAGGAAGATTGTTCAACGGATAAAGTACATGCTTGCAAGCATGAGGAACTGAGTTCAATCCCCATGTTAAAAAAAATCAACAATAGCCGGGCATGGTGGCGCACGCCTTTAATCCCAGCACTCGGGAGGCAGAGGTAGGAGGATCGCCGAGAGTTCGAGGCCACCCTGAGACTACAGAGTGAATTCCAGGTCAGCCTGAGCTAGAGTGAGACCCTACCTCGAAAAACAAAAAACAAAACAAAACAAAAATCAACAATAAAACCCACACCCCCAGAAAGGCCTGGAGAGATGGCTTAGCTATTAAGTCCTTGACTACAAAAGGTTTGATTCCCCAGGATCCACGTAAGCCAGATGCACAAGGTGGTGCATGCATCTGGAGTTCGTTTGCAGTGGCTGGATACCCTGGTGTACCTATTCTCTCTTTCTCCCAAATAAATAAAAAATTTTAAAAAAAAGCCAGTAATGGTGTCTCAGCATTGGGGAGGCAGAGACAGGCAGACACCTGGAGCTTTCGGGCTCACCGAGCCACCGTAGCCTAATTGCTGAGCTACAGGCCAAGGAGAGAGCCTATCTCAAGAAAAGGTGGTGGCGCACACCTTTAATCCCTGCGCTCAAGGGGCAGAGGTGGGAGGACTGCTGTGAGTTCAAGACTAGCCTGGGACTACAGAGTGAGTTTCAAGTCAGCCTGGGTTACAGTGAGACCCTGCCTCAGGAAAAGAAGAAAGAAAAGGGGCGTAATCACACCTGAGTAATGACACCCACGGTTGTCCTTTGGCTTCCACATGCCTGTGCACACACATGCAGCGATACCTACACACATGTACATGCATGCCTGAATGTGTATTCATGTGCACATATGTGCACACACACATGTGTACACACACATACACACACACACACACGTCCTAGGATATTAAAAAAAATTCACCACCTAGAACCAGACATGGTTGTTCACACCTGTAACCCTACCACTCAGGAGGCTGAGCAGGGAGACTGTGACTTCAAAGCTAGCCTGGGCTACACAGAACTTATCTCAAAAAAGTAGTGAGTTGGAATAAAACTCGGTAGCAGAGACCGGTAAGCTAGGAAGGGGCTATAAGGGAGGGAGGAGAGGGGAGAACTTAAGGGGATGGTATTGTATATATGTAAGTAGAAGAACAGATTACAGGGAGGGGAAAGGCCTAAGCGAGGTCAGGGGAAGAGACTGAGTGAAGGAAGTGCGGGTGGGGGTAATCAAAACCTAAAAGGGTATGAATAAGCCATATGGTAACCTACTTTTTTGGACAACGTCACATCCAGAAGCCATAGATTGTTACTAGAAAATTTTCAGTGCCAGGGATGGGATACCTTCCAGTGAGTTGTTGGCCAGGGAGGTCCCTGCTGCCCCCAAAACATTACAAGTCATTGCCGAGGCCCTTGGTTTCCCACCAGGAATAGATGGTAAGACCCTCTTGCTGAAGACGCCACATACTTGGGCTGTAAGGTCACTGAGAAACCCTGCTGGAGCTGAGCTGAAAACCTCTTCCATGTAGAATGCCTGACAGAAAGCTGGAAGAAGCTATGCTGCATGAAGCTCCATGGGAGAGAGAGAAATCACCAGTGAAGATACCCAACAGTGGACACTGCAAGCCTTAAATTGGGCCACCCAGGCCAAATAAGCCAACGGGTGTAATAGCGGCATGTCTGTTATAAGGGAAACCAACTGCCCTCTAATTGGACTGCAGGCCCGCTCCACGGGAGGGAATGCGTGCCTGATACTGAAAACCTATGATGGGAAATTCATGAGCCCTAGGTGTGTGACGCCTGCTGGTGTCTGCCTAAATACATATATTATACTCACCAAACTGCCCAGTAAGCACTTCTCATAATGTGCATACTCATATATTACTGCTATTCTCACTTTTGGTTAGAGAAGCTTCTCTTTTCAGAGGGCAGTGACCTTGGGATGACTCAGAAGGCATCATGGTGCTGGGAAGAAGTGACAGAGGAGTGCTCAGCACTGCAATATCTCTATCACACCTTCCAAGGCTCAGGGTCCATTATGGAAGAGGTGGCGGAAAGAACGTAAGAGCCAAAGGAAGGGTAGGACTCCTTACAACGTGCTCCTCCAGACACAAAATGGCCTGGATATCCATGACCTCACAGTGCCTGACACTACCTACACAAGACCATTATCATAGGAGGAAAAGATGATGACATCAAAATAAAAGACAGACTGATTGAGAGGAGGAGGGGATATGATGGAGAGTGGAGTTATGAAGGGGAGAGGGAATTATCATGGTTTATTGTCTATAATTACAGAAGTTGTCAATAATAATAATAATAATAATAAAAGCCAGTAGGTCTGGAGAGATGGCTTAGCAGTTAAGGCGCTTGCCTACGAAGTCTAAGGATCCAGGCTCGATTCTCCAGGCCCCACATAAGCCAGATGCACAAGGTGGTGCATGCATCTAGAGTTTGTTTGCGGTGGCTAGAGACCCTGGCACACCCACTGTCTCTCTCTCTCTCTCTTTCTGTCTCTAATAAATAAATAAATAAATAAAAATAAATATTTTAAAAATAGCCAGGAGCCGGGCCTGGTGGGGCACGCCTTTAATCCCAGCACTCGGGAGGCAGAGGTAGGAGGATCACCGTGAGTTAGAGGCCACCCTGAGACTACATAGTTAATTCCAGGTCAGCCTGGGCCAGAGTGAGACCCTACCTCGAAAAAAAAAAAAAAAAAAAGCCAGTAGCTGTTAAGGCACTTGCCTGCAAAGCCAAAGGACCCAGGTTCAATTCCCCAGGGCCCATGTGAGCTAAATGCACTAGGTGGCACATACATCTGGAGCTCATTTGCAGTGACTGGATGATGCCCTGGTGTGCCCATTCTCTCTCTCTCTCTCTCCCTGCCTCTTTATCTCTCTCTCTCTCTCTCTCTATATATATATATATATATATATATATATATATATATATTTGGTTTTTGGAGGTAGGGTCTCACTCTAGCCCAGGCTGACCTGGAATTCACTATGTAATCTCAGGGTGGCCTCAAATTCATGGCAATTCATCTACCTCTGCCTCCTGAGTGCTGGGATTAAAGGCATGCACCACCACGCCTGGCTAAAATATACATTTTAAAAATAGCCAGGCATAGTGGCACTCACCTTTAATCCCAGCACTCGGGAGGCAGAAGTAGGAGGCTCACTGTGAGTTCGAAGCCACCCTGAGACTCCATAGTGAATTCCAGATCAGCCTGTGCTAGAGCGAGACCCTACCTCGAAAAACCAAAATAATAATAACAGCAACCACAACATGGATAAATGAAAAGAAAACCAATACACCCACCTAACCACACACAATTACAGAGATAAGCAGACAGTACAAAGGGAATGTGGATGGGGTGGAGGAGGGTTGTCTGGGTCACAGAGTACAACAGATATGTCCGTCCAGGACAGCAGGGCACCATGCTGTCCCTGAGCTTCAGACAAGCTGGATATGGCCCAGGGGATGCCAGGCTCCAGCCTTTCTGCCCAGTGGTCCATGAAGGTAGGTCCTTCCCTCTCCCCTCTGTTATGGAGGTACCTTAAAACACACACATACACACACCAGCATTGAGCCATTACCTGAAAGGCCACTGCCTAAGAACACATGCAGAAATGAGAGCTTGGTAGGTCACACTTTCAGGGCCAGAGAAGGCATTAAGGACCATCCTTCAACCCAGTGTCCCATTTTGCAAAAGGAGGGCCGGAGAGATGGCTCAGTAGTTGAGGCATTTGCCTGCAAAGCCTAAGGACCCATGTTCAACTCTCCAGATCCCACATAAGTCAGATGCACAAAAGTGAGGCAAGTGCAAAGTCGTGCATGCCCACTAGGTGGCGCAAGAGTCTGGAGTTCGATTACAGTGGCTGAGGCCCTGGAGGGCCAATTATCTCTCTCTCTCTCTCTCTCTAAAAATAAATAAAATAAAATAAAATAAAATAAAATAAAATAAAAGGAGGTCCATAGAGAGGGTGACATAGCAAGCTGACAGAGGTGGTGACATTTAGAATACAGACAGATGAACAGACATGCAGAGGCTCAGGAAATGACAGGTCCTGGTGTCTCAGATTATAGGACACAAGTGTGAGAAGTTTTAAGGATCCAGTAATGACTTACGAAGTGACATTGTTAGAAGTCAGGGACAAGGACTGGAGGGATGGCTCAGTGGTTAAAGGTACCTGCTTGCAAAGCCTGATGGCCTGGGTTTAATTCCCTAGTACCCACGTAAGGCCAGATGCACAAAGTGGTAGATGTGCCTGGAGCATGTCTACAATGGCAGGAGGTTCTGGCATGCCTATTCTCTCTCATAAATAAATAAATGATTTTTTAAATACATTTTTCGTTTAGAGAGAATGAGAGAGAGAGAGACAGAGAGAAAAGAGAGAAAATTGGCATGCCAGGGCCTCAGCCACTGAAATTGAATTCCAGATGCTTGTACCATCTAGTGGGCATGTGTGACTTTGCGCTTGCCTCACCTTTGTGCGTCTGGCTTATGTGGGATCTGGAGAGTGGAACATGGGTCCTTAGGCTTCACAGACAAGTGCCTTAACCACTAAGCCATCTCTCCAGTACAATAAGTGATTTTTTTTTTAAAAGAGAAGTCAGAGCTAGGCTCTATCAGGGGCAATAAAGGCTTCTGGGAGGCTGCTTATAATCTATTTTGTGTGTTTTTTGATAGCGTCTTGCTATGTTGCCCAGGATGGCCTTAAACTCAGGGTGATTCTCTTACCTTATCCTCCTCCCAAGTGCTAGGGTTACAGGAGAGTGCTGTCTCACCTGGTTCTCTTTTTCTTTCTTTATATATTTTTAAATTGTATTTATTTATTTTGAGGCATGGTCTCACTCTAGCCCATGGTGGCTTCAAGTTCACATGATCCAACTAACTCAGCCTCCCAGGTGTTGAGATTAAAGATGTGAGCCACCAGGCCTGGCTCTTTCTGGCTATGTTAAAGTCTCTGTACGACAGGAAGTCTTTTATTTATTTATTATTTGTTTATTTCTTTTTTATGAGAGAGAGCTTGTTGGCACACCAGGACCTCCACCAGCCAGTGCAATTGCACACCAGACACGTGCGCCACCTAGTGGGCATGTGCAGCCTTGTGCGCTTGCGTCACTTTGTGCACTTGGCTTATGTGGGATCTGGAGAGTCAAACATGGGTCCTGAGGCTTCGCAGGCAAGTGTTTTATCTCCAGCCCTGCTTTTATTTTATTACTTATTTAACAGGAAGCGAGAACGAGGCAGATAGGGGGAGAGAATGGGCACACCAGGGCCTCTAGCCACTTTAAACAAACTCCAGACACACGCACTACCTTGTGCATCTGGCCTACGTGGGTACTGAGGAATTGAACCTGGGTCCTTAGGCTTTCTAGGCAAATGCCTTAGGTGTTTATCCATCTCTCCAGCCCCTCACTTTGTTTTGTTTTGAGACAGGATCTCCTTAAGTTGTCCAGGCTGGCCTGGAACTCGCTACTGCAGCCCAGGCTGATCTCTAACTCAAAGCACTGTTTTAGCTTCCTGATGCATGTCATCCCTGGCTAGAATTCTGTCAGCACCTCTCCATTGCTGGGTCATTTCCCTTTCAGCCAGCTTAGAAGAGGCTGGGTTTATATATACCCTTCAGCATCATCAGTACATATGCGGGTCTAGGTAAATTTTTTTCTTTTTTTGTTTCTTGAGGTTGGGTCTCACTCTAGACCAGGCTGACCTAGAACTCACTCTATAGTCTCAGGCTGACCTTGAACTCACAGAGATTCTCCTACCACCTCTGCCTCTCAAGTGCTGAGATCAAGGGCGTGTGCTACCATGCCTGGCTACTCTGGGTAAAATTTAATAATGATTGTATTTTCTTTCTTTCCTTCCTTTTTTTTTTTTTTTTTTTTTGAGGGTTTTATTCTAGCCCAGGCTGGCCTGGAATTCACTATGTAGTCTCAGGGTGGCCTAGAACTCATGGCGATCCTCCTACTTCTGCCTCCTGACTGCTGGGGATTAAAGGCATGTGCCACCATGCCTGGCTATTTTTCTTCTTTTTTTTCTTTTTTTGTTTTGTTTTTTGAGGTAGGGTCTCACTCTAGCCCAGGCTGAGCTGGAATTCACTATGTAGTCTCAGGGTGGCCTCGAACTCACGGCAATCCTCCTACCTCTGCCTCCCAAGTGCTAGGATTAAAGGTGTGCACCACCATGCCCAGCCATATAGATATATTTGAGGCATGGTCTTCCTGTAGCTCAGGCTGGCCTTGAACTCTCTATGTAACTGAGGATGACCTTGAATTTATGCTCCTCCTGCCTCCGCCTCCTGAGTGTTGGGGTTACAGGTATGCACAACCACTCCTGGTTTATATGGTATTGGGGATCAAACTCAGGGCTTCCTGCATGCTAAGCGCTCTACCCACTGAGCTTTATTCCCCACCCAATCATCGTATTTGTTTCTATGGCAACTAACACTGGGTTTCCATTCATGAAATTTCCACTTAAAAACCATTTGATCAAGCTGTTGAAAAGAAAATGCCGTTCATGAGTTGATAACTATCGAAACAGACTGGGGGGGGGCGTTTTTATTATACTCATCTGTCGGTTTTTATGTCTGCTTCACATTTCCCATAATAAAATATTTTTTTAAAAAATGAACCACTTTAACAAAATTACTATGGAAGTAACAATCCACCACAGTATGTAGATGCATCTGAGTTGAGGATGGAAGTATTTGGGGAAAATACTGGCCTATGAGAGATGGAGAGATGATGGAGAGAGGTTGAGAAGCTGAGACCAGAGAAGCAGGGTGGTGGCGCACGCCTTTAATCCCAGCACCTGGGAGGCAGAGGTAGGAGGATCCCCGTGAGTTCGAGGCCACCCTGAGACTACAGAGTGAATTCCAGGTCAGCTTGGGCTAGAGTGAGGCCCTACCTCGAAAAAACAAACAAACAAAAAGGAAAACAAACAAACAAACAATCTGGGCTGGAGAGATGGCTTAATGGTTAAGGCACCTGCCTGCAAATCTTTTTTTTTGTTTGTTTGTTTTGTTTTTCTTTTTTTGGTTTTCCGAGGTAGGGTCTCACTTTAGCCCAGGCTGACCTGGAATTCACTATGGAGTCTCAGGGTGGCCTTGAACTCATGGCGATCCTCCTACCTCTGCCTCCCCAGTGCTGGGATTAAACGCGTGCGCCACCATGCCCAGCTCTGCCTGTAAATCTTAAGGACCCAAGTTCCACTCCCCAAAACCTACGTAAGCCACACGCACAGTGACTCATATGCACAAGTTGGGCATGCACACAAGGTGGCGCATGCGTCTGAAGTTCGTTTGCAGCCGCTAAAGCTCTGATGTGCCAATTCTCTCTCTCTCTCATAATAAAAATAAAGGGGCTGGAGATACGGCTTAGCGGGTAAGGTGTTCGCCTACAAAGCCAAAGGATCCCAGTTCGATTCTCCAGGACCCGCGTTAGCCAGATGCACAAGATGGCGCATCAAGTCCCTGATGCGCCCTTTCTCTTTCTCTCTCCTTCTTTCTCAAGTAAATAAATAAATAAAATGTATTTTTAAAACATAAAAAAAAGGGCTGGTTTATCAGTTAAGGCGCATGCCTGCGAAGCCTAAGGACCCAGGTTCGCTTGTCCACGTACCACGTCAGCCAGATGCATATGGGGGCGCATGCGTCTGGAATTTGGTTTGCAGTGGCTGGAGGCCCTGGGACACCCATTCTCACTCCCTCTCCCTGTCTCTAATAAATAACTTAAAATAAAATCATAAAACAAATAAATAGGGCTGGAGAGCTGGCTTAGCAGCTATGGCACTTGCCCGCAAAGCCACCCACATTCAGTTCCCCAGGACCCACGTTAAGACAGACGCACAAGGTGGCACATGCGTCAGGAGTTGTTTTCAGGGTGACTGAAAGCTCTGGCGTGCCTATTCTCTTTCTCTCTCTCTCTCTTTTTTTTTGTCCTTTTTTTTGGGGGGGGTCGGGTATCAAGGCAGGGTCTCACTCTAGCCCAGGCTGACCTGGAATTCACAATGTAGTCTCAGGCTGGCCTCGAACTCTTGACAATCCTCCTACCTGTGCCTCCCAAGTTCAGGGATTAAAGCCGTGAGCCACCACACCCAGCTCTCTGTCTGTCTGCCTCTTTCTCTCAAATAAATAAATAAAACTTCAAAAAAAAAAAAGTTTCCTGAAGCTATGAGGGGGGGGGGGAAACAGAGTCAGGGTCACAGGTGGGAGGTACCAGCTACCTGGAGATACGTGGTCACTTTCTCTTCCCAGCATGGGGCACACCAGATGCTAAAGGGACACTGAGGGGCCATCCATTCTGACTAGCTCCCAGCCCCTCACCCCCCACTAACGTTAGAGAAGTAGAAACTAAGAAAGCCAGAGAGGGGAAGTGACTTTCCCATGGTCACAGAGCAAAGCTGTGGCTGGGTGGGGAGCAGTTCTGAGAGTCCCACCCCATCCTTCAGTCTCCTCTGGTCAGAGTCAGGGTTTTTGTCCATGTCTCCACCCTAGCTACTCCCCCTTCCCCTCTTTGGACCTGTCTGCTCTTCCCCATCACCATACCCATCCACTCCAATCCTCCAGACCGGAAGATGGAGACCTGGATCCAGGAATCAGCCCAGGGGTGCCTACCTAGCACAGGGCACCGTCTAGATTCTGAACTTGACCATCAGATGATTCTGTCTCTCTCCACCACTCTCTCTTGCATCCCCACAGCTGTCCTGGGTGGCTCTGCCACCCCCACTCCCAACACACACACACACACACACACACACGCACACACACTTAGGGCCCACTTGTCCTGCGTGTGTGGTATGTGTGTGTATACTGGGGGACAGGGGGTGCCACAGATCCCTTTGGCCAGGGAAGTAGGGATGGGGGTGGGGCCTTGGCTTCCTGTTGTTCATTGCCCTGGGGCTCTGGGGGGGATTTCCCTGACCACCCCCACCCCCTAGGGAAGGGGAAGGAGCCTGGGTGAGTCACAGGCCTGGGGCAGGAACCCGAGGGTGAGAATGGGCTAGAGCAACCTTGTCACCACCGGGTGCTCTTGCAGAACCTGGTCCCATGGCACATAAACCAAAGACATTAAACCGACCCCCCCAAGCCCCACCCATTCCCTGGACATTCCCACAGGCACTTACCTTGGTGCTGGGGCCAGTTGGCGACACAGAGAATGGGGAGGCCTTATTCTGGGGGTTCTGTGAAAAGAGAGTGTCAGGGCCAGGGGAGTGGAAATAGTGTATTAAGTACCTTCAGACACTCCCCCCCACCAGCTGCTGTACCGAGTCCCTCTCCCCGCTCCCTCCTTCTCGCCTTCCCCCCACCCCTCCACGCTCCTGACCTGATGGTTAGTGTCTGGTCCATTTCTCTCAGTGTCTGCGAAGAGAGGACAAGGGTCTATTATCTCTCGCTCCCGGAGCCCCCCCTGCCCGTTCCTGTGCCTCTGCCCTCCTCACCCACCTGTGTGGTCTGATGGGGAATCCAGACCTTGCTTCTCGGCCTCCAGGGGCTTAGACATTCTTATTTCTGGGGATAGAAACAAAACAAAACAAAAAAAGAGATAAAAGTGAAAAGCCAAAACAACAACAGCAAAAACAAGGAGGCAGAGGTAAGGAGGATCGCTGTGAGTTGGAGGCCACCCGGAGAGACTACATAGTGAATTCCAGGTCAGCCTGGGCTAGAGTGAGACCCTACCTCGAAAAAACAAAAAAACCAAACACCAGAAAAAAAAAAAAAAAAAAAGGAGAGAGAGAGAGAAAAGGAAAAAAAAAAATTGGTCATAACAAGCTATCAGTTACCCAGGGGAAGACCTCTGACCTCCTCCCCAGGCTGGGGGTAGAGGCTCTGGTCGTGCCCCATCAGGTTTCGGGTGAGACATGTTTTCCACCCTGAGCTGTGGGCTTGGGAGATGTGATACAGTGGCAGTGTCCCCAACGGACGGAGCTGTCAGATCTCAGGGTGTGATTCAGCCACCCTCAAGCCCACCGCTTTCCCGTGCCCACCTTCCTCCCACCGGCCTTTCCGTCCCGTGTCCCGTGTGCAAGCGCACAGGCCTGGCACCCCCGCCCTGCCGCTCGCTAACCCCAACGCCATCCGAGCTCGACCCCGGCCTTCAGTCTAGCCGTAGACCCTGCTGGGCCTGCAGCCTTGGATCCTGGCTGTACCCTGAGCCACGTCCCCACTCGGCAGTTCCTCAGACCCAGGCAATGGAAAGAAGGGAGGTAAGGCAGGTGGTAAATGAGTGAAACGGGCACCAGCGAAACAGACTGACAGAAATGCCCTCTCCGCATACGAACACCTACCATGGAAAGGCGCGTGTTTGCCGGCACCCAGCACAGAGCTAAACCGGGCACAGAGTTCACATGAGTCATTGGGGCTAATATCGTCCCATTTCACAGAAGAGGAAACCGAGGACCAAGGGGCGGTGTTCCCTTCCCAAGGACTTGGCGAGACAGCAGAGCAACTGTGGTGCCCTGATTCGGCCTGGGTTCCTGGCCCCTCCTGGGCTAATGGGCTTCGAGTCAGACCTCCAGCCACCTCATCTCCAATAATCCACACAGCTCCCATTCTGCCTTGGCCCGGTTCCCCCGTAAATCTGGTCTTCAGCCTCACCTGTTCTCGGTTCCCTGAGTCCCAACTTGTTCCCCGGGTGCTTCAAGTCCTTCATCTGACCTTGACTCCCAGACCTTACTCAGGACAGCCCCCCAAGTCACTCCACGACCCTCACCTGAACCGTGACCCCCACACGCCTATCAAAGGAGCCTTCTGACTCCAGTGCGTTTGTTCGAGGGAAATGATTTTTACGTGGGATCAGGGGATATCAACTCAGGTACTCAGAGTTACCAGGCAAGTGCTTTATCGCACTGCGCCCTCTCCCTAAGCGAGCCTCCACTTTTGTTGTTGTTGTTGTTGTTTTCCGAGGTAGGGTCTCGCTCTAGCCCAGGCTGACCTGGAATTCACTATGTAGTCTCAGGCTGGCCTTGAACTCACGGTGATCCTCCTACCTCTGCTTCCTGAGTGCTGGGATTAAAGATGTGCACCACCGCGCCGGGCTTTTGAAACTGGGTATCACTCTAGCCTAGGCTGGCATCAAACTCAAGTGCTAGGAACAAGTTATCATGCTTGGTTTGTACAATATATTTTTTAAATATTTTATTTATACAGCCGGGTGTGGTGACACACGCCTTTAATCTCAGCACTCGGGAGGCAGAGGTAGGAGGATCGCTGTGAGTTCAAGGCCACCCTGAGACTACGTGGTAATTTCTAAGTCAGCCTGGACTAGAGTGAGACCCTACCTTGAGACACCAAAATTTTAAAAATATATATTTATTTACAAGTAGATAGAGATGAAGAGAGAAGAAGAGAGAAATAGGTACCCCAGGGCCTTCTGCCACTGCAAACAAACTCCAGATGCATGTGCCACTCCGTGTATCTGGCTTTATATGGATACTGAGGAATTGATTGAGACCATCAGGCAAGACCCTTTAAGCACTGAGCTATCTCTCCAGCCCACCATGTTTTAACAAAAAAAGAAAGAAAAAAACTGGGTGCACACTAATCCCAGAACTGAGGAGGCAGAGGTAGGAGGATCGTTGTGAGTTCAAAGCCACCCTGAGACTACATAGTGAATTCCAGGTCGACCTGGCTAGAGTGAGACCTTACCTCAAAAAAACTAAAACTTAAAAAAAACGGGGGGGGGGGAGGCTGGCATTGGAGAGATAGCTCAGAGGCTAAGGCACTTGTCTGCAAAACCTAAAAGCCTAACTACCCGAGTTTGATTCCCCAGGACCCACATACACACAGATGCACAGGGACGCATGCATTTGACGTTTGTTTGCTGTGGCTGAATGCCCTGAAATGCCCATTCTCTCTCTCTCTCTCTCTCTCTCTCTCTCTCTCCCCTCTTGCTATTTCTCTCTGCTCACAAATAAATAAATAAATGAAATATTTAAGTGGGCTGGAGATTGCTGTGAGTTCAAGGCCAGTCTGGAGCTACAGAATGAGTTCCAGGTCAACCTGGGCTAGAGTGAGACCTTGCCTTTAAAAAAATAAATAAATAAATAAACAAAACAAAAATAAATAAATAAATAACACTGGACTGTAGAAAAGGCACGGAGGTTAAGGCGCTTGCCTGCAAAACCTAATGACCTGGGTTCGAATCCCCAGTACCCACGTAAAGCCAGATGCACAAAATGGCACGTGCATCTGGAGCTTGTTTGCAATGGCTAGAGGCCCTGGCGCACACATTCTCTCCGTCGCACATTCTTTCCGTCTCTCTTCTCTGCTACCCCTCTCTCTGCTTGCAAATAAATAATAATAAGAGCTAAGAACAACCCAGCCCAGCGTGGTGGCGCACGCCTTTAACCCCCAGCACTAGGCAGCCTGAGGTAGGAGAACCAATGTGAGTTCGAGGTCACCCTGAGACTACAGAGTGAATTCCAGGGCAGCCTGGGCTAAAGTGAGACCCTACCTGGAAAAATAAATAAGTAAAAAATGAAAACAATGCAGCACACGATCTTACCAGGGCAAAGGCTGGAGAGGTGGGCAGCAGATGGTAAGGACCCTCCCAGAGCTCAGTCCCCACACTTTAGGCACTGAATGGATGGCTGCCCTGAAGAGAGATGTCAGAAGGTGTCAAAAGTGCCAGGAGAGCCGGGCACGGTGGCACACGCCTTTAATCCCAGCACTCGGGAGGCAGAGGTAGGAGGATTGCTGCGAGTTTGAGGCCACCCTGAGACTACATAGTGGATGCCAGGTCAGCCTGGGCCAGAGTGAGACCCTACCTCGAAAAATAAAACAAACAAACAACAACAACAAAAAGTGCCAGGCAATGACGGATCCTAGGAGTCGGCCCTTTTCCAACCAATTACTGAACCATAAATCCACCCCTTGCAGCCCTGAGACAGCCCACGCCTTCTCCCCAGTTGATCCTCTCCCGTGGTAACCACACAATCTGAGGGCAATCCTTATACTCAGCTGTGCCTGGTCGTTCCCCATTTACATACACCGCCCCCCCCCCCAACACACACACCCCTGGCCTTCCCCGGCTCCCCTCTCTGCAAGAAACATTTTGTCCCTGGGGGCGTGGTGACACACGCCTTTAATCCCAGCGCTCGGGAGGCAGAGGTAGGAGGATTGCTGTGAGTTCGAGGCCACCCTGAGACGACATAGTGAGTTTCAGGTCAGCCTGGGCTACAGTGAAACCCTACCCTAAAAACCACAAAAAATAAAGAACACTGTGTCTGGTCTTTAGGGAGTGCGTCGGCCATCTCTGCTCCTTCTCTCTTCCCTCTCGAACACCCTGTTCTTTGACACACAGAACACCTACCCCTGCCTGGGGGCGCTACCCAACAGCGGGGCTACTCCTGGAAGGTTCTGTGACACCCTTCTCTTTCTCCATCTAGCTGGTCAATACCTCTTCTGAACACAGATTGGGGGGGGGTTGAGTTTGCCACCCCCCTCAAATTCATACACTCCATTCTAATCTCCAGTACGTCTGAATGTTAACTATATTTGGAGAGAACACCCTGCAAACAAGTGTGTTGGGCTAGGGAGATGACATAGTGGTTAAAGGCACTTGCTTGCAAAGCCTGACAGCCCAGGCTCAATTCCCCAGTACCCACGTAAAGCCTGATGTGACTGGTGTGTCTGGAGTTTGTTTGTAGCACTAGGAGGCCCTGGCGTGTCCACGCACTCTCTCCCTCCCTCCCTCTCCTCCCCCGTCCATCTCACCCCATCTCTCAAATAAATAAATGAAAAATTTTTTTTTTGGTTTTCTAGACCAGGCTGGCCTTGAATTCATGGCGATCCTCCTACCTCTGCCTCCCGAGTGCTAGGATAAAAGATGTGCGCCACCACGCCCAGTTGAAAATGTTTTTAAAACACCTTTATCTGGGCGTTGTGGAGTATGCATAATCCTAGCACTTTGGAGGCTGAGGAAGGAGGATCACTGTGAGTTTGAGGCCACCCTGGTTCAGCCTGGGATAGAGTGAAATTATCTCTCAAAAAAAAACAAGTAAGCCAGGGCGTGGTGGCGCACGCCTTTAATCCCAGCACTTGGGAGGCAGAGGTAGGAGGATTGCTGTGAGTTCGAGGCCACCCTGAGACTCCATAGTGAATTCCAGGTCAGCCAGGGCTAGAGTGAGACACTACCTAGAAAAAACAAACAAAGAAAAAACAAAAAACAAACAAACAAAAAAACCAAGTAACCAGCTGTGGTGGCACATGCCTTTGATCCCAGCTCTCAGGAGGCAGAGGTAGGAGGGTTATTATGAGTTTGAGGCCACTGTGAAAGTGTCAGCCTGAGCTACAGCAAGACCCTACCTCAAAAAAAAACAGCAAAAAAGCCGGGCGTGGTGGCACACGCCTTTAATCCCAGCACTGGGGAGGCAGAGGTAGGAGGATCGCCGTGAGTTCGAGGCCAGCCTGAGACTCCATAGTGAATTCCAGGTCAGCCTGGGCTAGAGTGAGACCCTACCTCGAAAAACCAAACCAAACCAAACAAAACAAACAACAAAAAACAGCAAAGAAAGAAAAAAAAAGTTCCAGGGCTGGGAAGTTGGCTCAGCAGTTAAAAGCACTTGCTTACAAGGCCTGCTGACTTGAGTTCAATTTCCCAGCACCTACACAAAGCCCGACTCAAAGTGGCATAATGGGGCTGGAGTTCTTTTGCAGTGGCCAGAAACTAGCATGTGCTCATGCACAAACATATACACACAAATATGCCAATAAATAAATAACATTTTACCTTTTAAAAAAGTGCTGAAAGGCAGCACTCAGGAGGCAGAGGCAAGAGGATCGCTATGAGTTCGAGGCCACCCTCAGACTACATAGTGAATTCCAGGTCAGCCTGAGCTAGAGTGAAACGCTACCTCGAAAAACCAAAAAAAAAAAAAAAAGTGCTGAAAGGGCTGGAGAGATGGCTCAGCAGTTAAGGCGCTTGCCTGCAAAGCCTAAGGACCCAGATTTGATTCCCCAGTATGCATGTTAAAGCCAGATACACAAAGTGTGGTGTGCATCTGGAGTTCGTTTGCAGTGGCTAGAGGACCTGGAGAGCCCATTCTCTCTCTTATCTGCTTCTTTCTCTCTCACAAGTAAAATAAAGTTAAAAAGTGGCAAAGGGCTAGAGAGATGGCTTAGCAGTTAAGGCGCTTGCAAGCCTAAGGACCCACGGTCGACTCTCCAGGTCCCAAGTAAGCCAAACGCACAGGTGATGCAAGCGTGCAAGGTCACACATGCGCACAAGGTGGAGTTTGATTACAGCGCCTGGAGGCCCAATTCCCTCTCTTTCTCTGTCTCTCTGTCGCATTAAAAAAAAGGAGGGGTGGCTGGAGAGATGGCTTAGCGGTTAAGCACTTGCCTGTGAAGCCTAAGGACCCCAGTTCAAGGCTCGATTCCCCAGGACCCACGTGAGCCAGATGCACAAGGGGGCGCACGCGTCTGGAGTTCGTTTGCAGTGCCTGTAGGTTCTGGCGTGCCCATTCTCTCTCTCGCTCTCTCTCTCTCTCTGCCTCTTTCTCTCTCTCTCTCTGTATGTCGCTCTCAAATAAATAAATGAATGAATGAATAAATAAATAAAATAATAATAATAAAAGGCCAGTCTGTTGGGCTTCCGTCAGGAAAAAAAAAAAGTGCCAAAACAAAGAGGAGGAGGAGGAAGAAGAAATCGCAACACAGACACATGGCGAGGCAAGACCCTGTGAAGCCACTAGGACTCGTTGGTTTTTATCTGCAAGCCTTGGACAGAGGCCTTGGACTAACCCAGCCCAGCTGCAGAACCTTGACTTTGGATTTCAAACCTCCAGAACTGCGAGAAAAATCTATGAATGTTGTTTCAGCCACTTGGTCCATAAAGCATTCTTTAAAAAGAGAGAGAGAGAGAGAATTTTATTTTTATTTGTGTGTGAGAGAGAATGGCAGAGTGAGAGAGAATGGGAGAACACATGTGCCACCACACGCTTCTGTGGGTCCTGGGGAGTCAAACCAGGGCCCTTTGGCTTTGCAGGCAAATCTCCAGCTCTGGGGCAGTCATCTTTACTATCTCCTTGATGGACTGTCAAAAGGCCTCCAACTATCTTTGGAACGAACAAATGGATCAAAGGGTCCTCGGCTGACCAGAACCAATGCAAGCAGAGGCCCACCTGCTACTACCCAACACCTCCACCCTCTGCTCCGTCCCCAAAGCAACTGTACCTTTAACCTTTAAGGGTGACATCTCTCCTCAGGGATGGCAGCTGGAGACAAAGTGGTTTGAGCCAGCCGTGGTGGCGCACGCCTTTAATCCCAGCACTCGGGAGGCAGAGGTAGGAGGATCGCTGTGAGTTGTAGAGTTTTAGGCCACCCTGAGACTACTAGTGAATTCCAGGTCAGCCTGGGCTACAGTGATACACTACCTCAAAAAAATAGCCGGGGGTGGTGGCACACGCCTTTAATCCTAGCACGTGGGAGGCAGAGGTAGGAGGATCGCCATGACTTCAAGGCCACCCTGAGACTACAAAACAAACAACAAATCCCTCAAACTAGTGTTCTGGTATTTTTTTTTTGTTGTTTGGTTTGTTTTTGGTTTTTCAAGGTAGGGTTTCACTCTAGCCCAGGCTGACCTGGAATTTACTGTGTAGTCTCAGGCTTGCCTCGAATTCTAAGTGATCTTCCTATGTCTGCCATCTGACTGTTGGGATTAAAGGTGTGCGCCACCATGCCCTGCCCAAAATGTGTAGTCCAGGCTGGCCTCAAACTCCTGATCCTCCTGCCTCTACCTCTTTAGTAATATCCTACCTGCCTGCACCACCACACCAGCTTTTTGTTTGTTTTTCAAGGTAGGGTCTCACTCTAGCCCAGGCTGACCTGGAATTCACTATGTAGTCTCAGGGTGGCCTTGAACTCATGGTGATCCTCCTACCTCTGCCCCCCGAGTGCTGGGATTAAAGGTGTGCGCCACCATGCCAGGCTTTTTTTTTTCCTAGACTGGCCTCAAACTCCTGATCCTCCTGCCTCTACCTCTTTAGTAATATCCCACCTCCCTGCGCCACCACACCAGCTTTTTGTTTGTTTGTTTGTTTTTCAAGGTAGGGTCTCACTCTAGCCCAGGCTGACCTGGAATTCACTATGTAGTCTCAGGGTGGCCTTGAACTCACGGTGATCCTCCTACCTCTGCCTCCCGAGTGCTGGGATTAAAGGCGTGCGCCACCAGGGCAGGCTTTTTTTTTTTTTTTTTTTTTTTTTTTAACTTTGTGTTTTGAGACAGAATCTTCTTAAATTGCCCAGACTAGCCTGGAACTTTCTATCCTCCTGCCTCCTGAGTAGCTGGGATTTCAAGCTTGCACCATTAGGCCCGGCCTGTTTTGTGGGGTATTCTGTTTTTTGTTTTGTTTTGTTTTGCTTTGAGGCAGGGTCTCACTGGAGCCCAGCTGATCTGGAAGTCACTCTGTAGTCCAGGCTGGCCTTGAACTCACAGTGTTCCTTCTTCCTTACCTTCCCACTCCCCACTGAGTGCTGGGACTAAAGGCCTGTGCCACCAAGCTGGGCCACTGTTTTGTGTGTATTTATAAAATGTTACTCATTTTTTTAAATGTTTATTTCTTTCTTTCTTTCTTTCTTTTGTTTTTTTTGAGGTAGAGTCTCACTCTAACCCAGGCTGACCTGGGATTCACTATGTAGTCTCAGGGTGGCCTCGAACTCACAGCGATCCTCCTACCTCTGCCTCCCGAGTGCTGAGATTAAAGACGTGAGCCACCATGCCCGGCAACTCATTTATTTATTCATTTATTTTTATTTTATTTTATTTTATTTTATTTATTTATTTGCTTTTGGTTTTTCCAGGTAGGGTCTCACTCTAGTTCAGGCTGACCTGGAATTCACTATGTCGTCATAGGGTGGCCTCGAACTCATGGCAATCCTCCTACCTCTGCCTCCCAAATGCTGGAATTAATGGCATGCGCCACCACGCCCGGCTCATTTATTTTTGAGAGAGAAATATGTGCCACTTCGTGCATCTGGCCTACCGGGTCCTGGGGAATCAAACCAGGGTCCTTTGGCTTTGCAGGCAAGCACCTTAACTGCTAAGCCACCTCTCGAGCCCAGAGCTCTATTTTTATTAAAAGCCAAAAGATGCCCTTGACAGGGACTCTGAGGGCACTGGACACTGAAGGCTTTGCCTCAGCGTTGACTCTATTTCCACCCAGACAGTGGTGTCAATGGCACAGCAGGTGACCTGGGCATCCAGGTTGTGTGTGTGCCCTCCGCTGTGAAGGTGTGCTGCTGAGGTTGGAACCCAGGGCCTTGTGTATACTATGCAAGCACTCCACCACTGAGCGACCCCCTACCCCAATCCCTGGCACTCAGTTTTTAAAGTCCCTCAGATGATTTTTTTTTCCCCTGGTATTTATTTATTTATGTATTAGAGACAGAGGAAGGGAATGGGCACACCAGGGACTCCAGCCACTGCAAATGAACTCCGGACGCATGAGCCACTATGTGCATTTGGCTTAGGTGGGACCTGGAGAATGGAACCTGGGTCCAAAGGCTTCGCAGGCAAGTGCCTTAACCGCTAAGCCATCTCTCCAGCCCCCCCCCCCAACCCCATGATTTGCATCAACATCCTAGCACTGCCAGAAGCCTCATCCACACAGAAAAGTGGGTGGGGGCGTTTACTGTTGGCCACCCTTGCCCTCATTCCAAGTGATGTGATGCAACCTTTTAGGAGTGACCGGCAGGGAAATGCATCCACGGCCCTCCGTGGCTCCTTGGAGCTGGGCGGGGAGTGGGGGGGGGTGGGGGGTGGTGGTGTTTGAATCCAACCATCTTCAGGTCAGATCGACCCAGGACCTCCCAGAGCCTGGGTTCATCTCCTCCGCTCGCCTGAAGAGCCCCAGGCTTGGGACTCTGGGTAGCCCCCCCCCTCCCCGACTTTCACTTCTCCTCTGCGATTCCCCCAGCTAGTTTTAGCAGACTCAAGCCAGCTTCTCGTTACCACTTACCGAAAACGATCTAAATATAGAGGGCTCAAGGACTGCCCCTCACCCTTCCTGACCCCCCACTCGGCCTGTCCCCTGGGTCCTCTGCCTCCAGCAAGGCTACGGTCTGGCAGCCCCTGTGGGCAGGCTTGGGTACTGCTGGGAACCTCTGTGGGCCCAGGCAGCCCAGCCCCTGGCTTCCCCAGCAGTAAGGTTGGTACCTCACGCCCTCCAACCCTGAGGCTGGCCGGCCTCGAGGGACTGAGCACTTCTGAGCTGTCAGGAGGGAGGAGGTGCAGGCAGCAGACACAACAAGAAACGAGGCCCAGTTGTGCCCAGCAACACACAAGAACTGCCCCACAGAGCCCACACCACAGCCAGGCGAGGACACACGACCACTTAAGCACACATCTGAGAAAGGGATGCGTGTGTGCACGGAGCTGTCCCCGCAGAGCCACAGACTATGTCTGCAATGAATGAATGAATGAATGAAAGGACCCCGGAGCGCTAGAACCAATGCTGTCCAAAGAAAGTCCCCTATCTACTGCCACCTGAAACTTCAAACCTCCACCCTGTCCCCCAAACACCTGACGTGATGCCACAGACTAGTATGGGGAAAAAAAAAAAAAAAAAAAAAACATTCTCAGAGGCCGGGCGTGGTGGCGCAGGCCTTTGATCCCAGCACTTGGGAGGCAGAGGTAGGAGGATCGCCATGAGTTCGAGGCCACCCTGAGACTACAGGTCAGCATGGGCTAGAGTAAGACCCTACCACAAAAAAAAAAAAAAAAAGGCAAACAAAAAGCACATTAGCACAACCTCTCTCTGTCTGTCCTCTCTACCTCTCTTTGCTTGCATATAATAAATAAATACGTTTTAACTAAAAGGGAGGCTGGAGAGATGGCTCAGTGGCTAAGGCGCTTGCCTGTAAAGCTTAACAAAAAGGTTTGATTCCCCAGTACCCACGTAAGCCAGATGCACAAGGTGGCACATACATCTGAAGTTTGTCTGCAGTGGCTAGAGGCCCTCTCTCTTTCTCTCCCTCTTTCCAATAAATAGAATATTTAAAAAATAATAATTCAATTTGAAGAGATGGCTCAGCAGTTAAGGCACCTGCCTGCAAAGCCTGATGACCCAGGTCCAGTTCCCCAGTACCCACGTAAAGCCAGATGCACAAAGTGGTGCATGCATCTGGAGTTCATTTGCAGTGGCAAGAGGCCCTGGTGCGCCCATTCGTATTCTCTCTCTCCTTGCAAATAAATAAATAAATATAAAAAATGTTTTTTTTTAAAAAAAATACCCTAACAGGTGTACACACACCTGCCTTCCCATGTTCTCATACTCAGACACACACAGACACACACACACTCAGAGGCAGCTCATCCTGGGAGAAACCTGGGCAGACCTCGGAGACAGCTCACAGACGCAGAGCCTGAGACCAGGCAGGGCAAGTGATCCACCCAAGGCCACACAATGTATTAATTCGCGTGTTTACAATGTATTAATTCATGTCCTCACAATGTATCGATCCTGTGTCTACACAATGTATTGATTTGTGTCAATGGCCCATAGTGAAAACCCATGCCAGTTCTCCCCTGTACAGAGTTTTTTGCTTTTGTTTTTTTTTTTTTTGGCAAGAAATCCCCAGTAAAAACTTTTGCCAGGCACCTACAAAATCCCTCTTGACCTCTGACAGGGACAAGTCAGCGAAGTGATGAATAGACACTACACGCATATAGACACCCTGGGTCTCATGTCTGTCTGTCTGTATACTATACAGAGACACACGCACAGTCGCTTCAGTAATCGAATGCGTGCCGACCTGCACGTGATCTTCTCAACCCATCCCTCACATCCCGGCTCAGACATGCCTCCTCCGGGAAGCCCTCCCTGCCACTACACTAACTGAGCGGGATGTCTTCTGGGCTCTACCTACCCCTGGACCTCCTCATCCCAGCCTTCTGGAAGCAGGGTCTTTGGGGACAGGTCCATCCTGTCCACTGAACTTGGGGCTCCAGAAGAGAAGACTTGAAGCTTTCTCAGTTGTACGTTCAACACCGGCACCAAGCACAGAACTGCTGAATCCATAAACACGGGCTGGAGAAGGGCTGCCAGGGATGTCCCCACACACCGATGTGCACAGGGGGTGCACCAAGCCAGCACTGGCCCACAGACCCCCGGGAACATCGTATACGCCTAGCAGTAGCTGCATAGCTACTAACAAATCAGTCACGAAGAACCAAGTGCCTGTTATATCCCAGGCTGTGTTGACCATATTCAAGCAAGCACCTTTTTAAAATACACACACACACACACAGAGGAATGGGTGTGCCAGGACCTCCAGCTGCAAGTGAACTCCAGATGCATGTGCCACTTTGTGCATCTGGCTTTATTTGGGTACTGGGGAATAGAACTCAGGCTGTCAGGTTTTGCAAGCAAGCGCCTTTAGCTGCTGAGCGGTACTAGACTTTGCAGGCAAGACCCTTAACAGCAGAGCGAGCAAAATGTCTCCAGCAGGTTCCCATCACCTCCCCTGCCACTGACAACGCAGCTGCAAACATTGCACGCGGCGAGCCGACCCAGCGCCGACGCAGCGTCCACGGGACGGGCAAGTGGGAAGTCGGGACACGTAAGGAACGAGGACAGGCCAAGGTGAGGGCGCAGAGAAGGACGGGATCCGCGCCACGTTACGTGGGGACAACAGGGAAGCCTTCCCGGAGGAAGTGAGCGCCAGACGCGAGCGAAGCGTTGAGCGGAGAGACACCGTTGCCAAGGTGATCCTGGGGATGTCACACACACAGCGATCCCCAACGCTGGCTGACACACAACACACGGGCACCTGCGCACGGATGCACGCGCGCGCGCGCGCGCAAACTCAAGAGAGAGCTCAAGTTCGACAACCTGGCCTTTCCACTTCCTTGCAGCCCCACCCACGTTACCCACCCCACCGATTCCCCGTGGGAAGTCCTGCTGCCTCTCCCCTCCCCCCCTCCCTGGCTCCCTACCCCAGACCCCTCAGGGGAGAGACGCGGTCCAAGCTCCCAGTGCCGGGTGCAAAGCAGGGGCGACGAGGAAGAGAACCCAGTATGGGGTGGGGGGAACGGTCACTGAAGCCCGGAGCAGTAGGACAACGGGGTGGGGGGGCCGGCAGAGGAGACGGTCAGGACACCCCTGAATGAGGTGGCTGTCCTCCCCACCAGTGTGCAGGCATTCACCGCTTACCTGGAGCCCCCATGCTGGAATGAACCATGCTGCCTGCCCTCCGGCCAGCCAGCCAGGGCTGGAGAACCACTGTGTCATCTCCCCGCCCTCTCTGGGGGCCAGCCCTCCCTGCAGGAAGTCACCCGGGGAGGAAACCACAGGGCCGGGTCCGCCCCCTTCAGAAGGGAAAATACCCCAGCCCACAGACCTGCCCCAGCGGTCCAGTCGACCCCGAATCGTGCGTGTTTGGGGGTGAGCTGGACTGCCAGGAGGCTCGGGCAGCAGTGGCCTACGACGGTCACCCCAGCTGTCCTGCGGTCCAGCGTGGGGAGGACTCCTATGGAATAGGGCTTGTGGGTATGAGAGAAGTTGAGCCCATATATAGTTACAAGTTATTTGAGAAAGAGGCTGATAGAGAGAGAGAGACAGAGAGAGAGAATGGGCGCGCCAGGGACTCCAGCCGCTGTCAATGAGCTCTGGGTGCATGTGTCACCTTGTGCATCTGGCTTACGTGGGGAATTGAACCTGGGTCCTTTGACTTTGCAGGCAAGTGCCTTAACCGCTAAGCCATCTCTCCAGCCCCTTGTTTTGTTTTTAAGTATATTTTACTTAAACATGGTGGGGGAGGGTGGGGCACCAGGACCTCCTGCCACTGCAAACAAACTCCAGACACATGTGCCACTTTGTGCAGCTGGCTTTATGTGGGTACTGCGGAATAGAACCCAGGCTGTCAGGATTTGCAAGCAAGAGCCCTTAACTGCTGAGCCGTCTCACCAGCCCCAAGAGGCATTAAAATAATAGTTTTACTTGGGCTGGAGAGATGGCTAAGCAGTTAAAGCACTTGCTTGCAAAGCCAAAGGGCCCAGGCTCAACTCTCCATGACCCACATAAGCATGATGCACAGGGGGCACATGCATCTGGAGTTCGTTTCCAGTGGCTGAAGGTCCTGGTTTGCCCATTCTCTCTTTCTGCCTGCCTATTTCTGTATCTCTCTCTCTTCCTCAAATAAATAAATAATATGATATAATAGTTTTTCTTATTTGCAAGCAGAGAGGCGAGAGAGACATAAAGAGAGAATGGGTGCCCCAGGGTTTCTAGTAACTGCAAACTGCAGACGCATGTGCCACCTGGCGCATCTGACTTGATGTGGGCACTGGAGAACCCAGGTCGTCAGGCTTTGTAAGCAAGTGTCTTTAACCCCTCCAGCCCCCAAGAGGCATTTGAAAGTCAAACAAACAGGATGACGCGCGACACACGACCAAGCCCTGCACCTGTACGCAAGCAAGGCATCCCGGGCCACCACTGGAGAGAAACACGGTCCTCTCGCAGTGGCAGCGAGGGCTTTGGCTCAGAACGGCCACGGGAAGTCTGCGGGAGGGAGGGCCAAGGCGGGCACCCTGAGCAGCTCGGGCTGGCAGCATCGCGCAGGGCCGCGCTCGGCCCCGCGTTCCCCTCGGCGCCCGCCAGAGGGCGGCAGCGTCCAGCCCGCGCGCCGGGGGGGAGGGCCGCGCCGGAGCCCCGCCCGCCCCGCGCACCTGCGAGGGTCACACAAAGGCGCGGGGCTCCAGGCGCACGTCGGCGCAGACAAAGGCGCGCCCCGGCCTTCCGCCTGCTTTCTCCGCTCGGCGCCCGAGGTCTGAGCCTCCAAATAGCCCTCCTATCCCCGCTCCCCCCCCTACGCCACCGCACCCCAAAGCACACATTCATGCACAGATGCCTGGATCCCACCCCCTACACACACACACACACACGCACACGCACACAGCACTTCATACTAATGCACACACAGACACAAATACATACCAGACATGCTGCACCCCAAACTATATGTTCACACAGATGCCTGGATCACACCCCCTACACACACACACACACCCAGCACTTCACACTAATGCACACACAGACACAAATATATACCAGACATGCTGCACCCCAAACTATATGTTCACACAGATGCTTGGACCCAACCCCCCTACACCCACACACATCGCAGCAGCACTTCACACGAATACACAATACACTTTTTTTTTTTTTTTTTTTTTTTTTTTTTGGTTTTTCAAGGTAGGCTTTCACTGTAGCCCAGCCTGACCTGGAATTCACGATATAGTCTCAGGGTGGCCTCGAACTCTCGACAGGCGTGCGCCACCACGCCCGGCTACAATACACAGCTTTGACATTGCCCCAATACCAACTCTCTCTCCTCCTGACCATGGTCTGTCCACTAGACGGACACCCCCTCTAATTCTTCACGTGGACTGAAGAGCACAAGGACACAGCTACACCCAGGCCTGATCATGTGTGTCCATACTGACACGTGCAGACACTCCCTCCGAAGGGACATGGCACGCGGCACTACGTGGGGGTCTTATGTCTGGCCCCTCTGCAGCCGGACACACCCAGGTGGGCAAGGAGAGGCCTGAGCTCCTGTTCTGATGCCAGATATAGAAGGGACAGTGTGGAGACATCCCTGCTCTCTAACACTCAAACATCCCATTAAGGTCTGGAAGCCTAATTTGCCCAGAAAGCTCCGTTTTCGTTTAGGATTTATGTTTTGAGGACTTGGGAATGGAGAGATGAATGTGTGTTTGTGGGAGGAGGGGTGGGGGAGTCAGGACATGAGGAAGGAACAGAACAGGGGACAGTCACAGGAGGGCCGAGGAAGCTTGGGTGGGGAGGGCCTGGCAGGTGGGGATACAGAAGCCCAGGAGGGGCTCAGACAGGGGTCCTCCTTGCCAGTGCAGAGGCCGGGAGCCAGGCTGAACGAGACAGGAAGGGCATGGGTGTTGGGGAGCAGCGGGGGCCACTTGAGGTGCAAGGAGCCTGGAGGGAGGCGGCACAGGGGAGGCCAGGCTGGGCTCAGGGCTGAGCGGTAATTAAAGGAGACGTAGGGGGCTCCCCAGGGCCAGCGGGGCCGGTAACTGACACGCGGGCCCCATTGCTCCGCTCATATTTCTCTCCAGATCGATACGTTTGACTCCCGACAAGACAATAATCGCTTGTACGCGGCCGGCGAGTCGATCAAATACATTATTAGAGCGTGGTCCCCCGGGGGCCCGCCGAGGAACGGTGTATGTGTGTGTGTGTGGGGGGGAGCAGCCATCCCACTGGGGACAGTACAGTGAGACTCTTCACCCCTCAGGACAGCCCCTCCCCACCCCTGCCGTGGCCTCTTCCTCCCAGCCACCCCTGGGGATGCTGCCCATGGCTCAGTTCCCTGGCCTATCTCTCTTGGACTCCTGCTATCTTTCACAGTCTCTCATGAGGCAGGGTGTGTGTGTGGGGGGGGCTGTGGGGTACACCCCTGTAAGTGCCACCCTCACCTGCAGGGTTGTGACACGTAGGTGATCGGAGTGTCCCCTCAGCCCTAGTCTGGCAGGAAGATACCGAGATGGAGTCACAGGCCACGCTGTGGCCGGTGGCTTGAGCCAGGAGATGAGCTTGGGCCCGAGATTCATTTGCAGGTTTAAATTCCGGCAGCTCAACACGCTGGCCTTCAGATCCTGGGTCAAGGTGGGGGGTTGGGGCTCGGGATAACTGGAATAAGGGTGTAAACGAACAGAAAAATAAAGCCAGACGTGCTAACTACCATCTTTAATCCCAGCACTCCAGAGGCTGGGGTAAGAGAAATACCATGAGTTTGAGGCCAGCTTGGGACTACAGAGAGTCTCAGGCCAGCCTGGGCCAAAATGAGACCCTACCTCGAAAACAAACAAAAACAGGGCAGGACGTGGTGGCGCACACCTTTAATCCCAGCACTCGGGAAGCAGAGGTAAGAGGATCACCATGAGTTCGAGGCCACCCTGAGACCACATAGTGAATTCCAGGTCAGACTGAGCTAGAGAGAGACTCTACCTTGAACGCCATCCCCCAAAAAAACGATAGAAAAAAAAAGGCAAGAAAATAGAACGGTAGAGTGGCAGACAAACCCACAGACAAAGGGATCTCACTGCAGCCAATTCAGTCCCCCAGAGCCCTCCAGATACCTTCCATCCACGCCCACCATCAGCCCTGACGCCCCCTGGACACTATGACCACCTCTTGCCCACTTCCTTGGCTTCTGTGACTCTATTTCCATGAGGGAACATGCCTGTCTGTTCTGTGCTTGTTTGTTTTTTAAAATATATTTTATGTATTTATTTGAAAGACAAAAGGAGAGAGAGAGGGAGAATGGGTGCGCCAGGGCCTTCAGCTGCTGCAAGCCAACTCCAGAAGATGTGCCACCTTGTGCATCTGGCTTACGTGGGTCCTGGGGAATTGAACCTGGGTGCGTTAGCTTTGTAGACCAGCACCTTAACCACTATGCCAACCCTCCAGCCCTAAATTAATTAAAATATATGCATGTGTATATAAATTTTTTTATATTTATTTATTTATTTGAGGGAGAGAGAGGATGCAGCAGAGAGAAAGAAAAAGGGAGAGAGAGAGAGAATGGGCATTCCAGGGCCTCCAGCCATTGCAAACAAACTCCAGACACATGTGCCATCTTATGCATCTGGCTTAAGTGGGTACTGGGGGCCCAAACCTGGGTCCTTAGGCTTTGCAGACAAGCACCTTAACCACTAAGCCATCTTTCTAGCCCGATATTTTTATGTTTATTTGTTTGCAAGCAGAGAAAGACAGAGAGGGAATGAGTGCACCAGGGCTTCCGGCCACTGCGAATAAACTCCAGATGCACGCACCCTTTCTGCGCATCTCGCTTTATGTGGGTACTGGGGAATCGAACTTGGATTGTTAGGTTTTGCAGACAAGTGCCTTCTTAACCACTGAACCATCTCCCCAGCCTTCTTTTCTTTTTTTTTTTTTTTTTTTTTATTTTTCAAGGTAAGGTCTCACTCTAGCCCAGGCTGACCTGGAATTCACTATGTAGTTTCAGGCTGGCCTCGAACTCACGGCAATCCACCTACCTCTGCCTCCTGAGTTCTGGGATTAAAGGCGTGTGCCACCACGCCCGGCTCCTCTTCTTGTCTTTTGAAATAGGGTCTCTCTATGTAGCCCAGGCTGACCTCAAACTGTTGGTCCTCCTGTGTCTGCCTCTTAAGCGCTGGCATTATAGGTGCGCACCTCCATGCCCACATCTCCATGACAGTGATGGGTTGTATCGGGGGACCGGCATGGGCACAGGCTGACGGAGTGAATGTGGAGGCAGGGTGGGGCGGGCGCCAGGAGGGCGAACATGAGTTGCAGGCACTCAAGCCACTGTCCAGAGGCTGGAGATGGTGGCAGGCAGATGCCACAGTTGTCTCCGACGGGTGGTGAGAAGAAGGGCAGGTTCGAAACCAGACCAAGAAAAGCATTTTAGAAGCAGCAGGGACTGGCCAGGCAAGCGGCGTGCTCCTCACAAGCTCCTCCTCACTCCCCCAGCCACTGCCATCCCCAAAGCCACCAGTTACTTCCATTCCACCTCAAGTAAAAAGGAAGGCTGGGGGCTGGGGAGATGGCTCAGCGGTTAGGGCGCTTGCCTGCAAAGCCTGCTGTCCCAGGTACGACTCCCTAGCACCCACGTAAAGCCAGATGCACAGAATGGTGCATGCGTCTGGAGTTCATCTGAAGCAGCAAGATGCCCTGGAATGCCCATTCTCCCTCTCTCTCTCAAATGATAAGTAAATACATTTATTTTTATTTTTAGAGAGAGAGAGAGACAGAGAAAGAGACAGAATTGGCATGCCAGGGCCTCAGGCACTGAAATCGAACGCCACATGCTTGCGCCACCTAGTGTCCATGTACGACCTTGCATATGCCTCACCTTTGTGCATCTGGCTTACATGGGATCTGGAGAGTCGAACGTGGGTCCTTAGGCTTCGCAGGCAAGCGCCTTGACCGCTAAGCCATCTCTCCAGCCCTACGATTTCATTTTATTTAGTTTTTAAATATCTATTTTTTTATTAGAGAGAGAGAGAGAGAATGGGCACACCAGGGCCTCTAGCCACTGCAAACAAACTCCAGACACATGCACCACCATGTGCCTCTGGCTTACATGGGTCCTGGAGAATCGAACCTGGGTCCCTAGGCTTCACAGGCATGCATCTTAACTGCAAAGCCATCTCTCCAGGCCTATTATTCCATTTTAAACATCAGGAAGCTGGGCTGGAAATGGGGCTCAGTTGGGACAGTGTTTGGCCTGCACAAAGCCCTAGGTTAGACTCTCTGCACCATATAAAACTGGCCTTGAAGGCTGGGGAGGCGGCTCAGCGGAGAAGAGCACTTGCGGAGCAAGCTTGAGGATCAGAGTTTATCCCATGTAAAAAGCCAGGCACAGCCAGGCTTGGTGGTGCACACTTTTAATCCCAGCATTCACGTGGCCAAGGTGGGAGGATCGCTGTGAGTTCAAGGCCAGCCTGAGACTACAGAGTTAATTCCAGGTTAGCCTGGGATAGAGTGAAACCTTACCTTAAAAAAAAAAATGGCCGGGCGTGGTGGTGCACGCCTTTAATCCCAGCACTGAGGAGGCAGAGGTAGGAGGATCGCTATGAGTTCGAGGACACCCTGAGACTACATAGTGAATTCCAGGTCAGCCTGGGCTAGAGCGAGACCCTACCTCGAAAAACAAAACAAAACAAAAAATACTCTTTTCAGATGGCAGTGACCTTGGGATGACTCATAAGGCATCATGGTGCTGGGAAGAAGTGACAGAGGAGTGCTCAGCACTGCAATATCTCTATCACATCTTCCAAGGCTCAGGGTCCATTGTGGAAGAGGTGGCGAAAAGAATGTAAGAG
Organism: Dipus sagitta; assembly: GCA_036346955.1. Classification (NCBI taxonomy): domain Eukaryota; kingdom Metazoa; phylum Chordata; class Mammalia; order Rodentia; family Dipodidae; genus Dipus; species Dipus sagitta. The sequence goes on along the minus strand of CM070787.1, from coordinate 73,463,684 downwards.
CCAAAGGAAGGGTAGTTCTCCTTACAATGTGCTCCACCAGACACAAAATGACCTGGATATCCATGACTTCACAGTGCCTGACACTACCTACACAAGACCATCATAATAGGAGGAAAAGATCATGACATCAAAATAAAAGAAAGACTGATTGAGAGGCGGAGGGGATATGATGGAAAGTGGAGTTTTTTAATATATTTTATTTTTATTTATTTATTTGACAGAGAGAAAGGAGGGGAGAGAGAAAGAGAGAGAACGGGCGTGCCAGGGCCTCCAGCCACTGCAGATGAACTCCAGACACATGCGCCCCCTTGTGCATCTGGCTAACGTGGGTCCTGGGAAATCGAACCAAGGTCCTTTGGCTTTGCAAGCAAACACCTTAACTGCTAAGCCATCCCTCCAGCCCGAGAGTGGAGTTTCAAAGGGGAAAGTGGGGGTCGGAGGGGAGGAGGGAATTACCATGGGATGTTGTTTACAATTCTGAAAGTTGTCAATTTAAAAAAAAGAAAAAAATAAACAAACAAACAAAAGAAAAAGCCAGGCATGGCCTCATGCGCCCATAACCTCAATGTTGGGGGGCAGAGATAGAGTTGCTGGGGCTCATGGATCAGCCAGTCTGGCCATAGAAAGGAGCTCCAGGTTCAGTGAGAGATCCTGCCTCAGAGGGCAAGGGAGCAACACGGGACACCTGACATCCTACTCTGGCCTCTGCACGTGTGTGCGTGGGGTTCACCATCTTTACACAACCGTGTACACACCACACACATATACCTGACGCCCAAACAGAAGAACAAAAAGGGCCCGAGCTGGGTGGTGCGTGTCTATAATCCCAGCGCTCCGAAGGATCGGAAGTTTGAGACCAGCCTGGGATGACACAGGGCTCTGTCTCTCAATCTGTCCATCCATCAGTAGTCAGTCAACCCACCAACTGACATAAGGAAACCAAGATCCACAGTCACAGAGCAAGACCCACTGACCCAAAAGCTTGAGCGTCATGCTAGCCTGCACGTGGCATCGCGGAGTCCAGGTCCCCTAAGGACAGCCCCTCCACAGCACCATTGCCGTCATCAGTCTCCCAGGAAGTAGGCAGGGACCTGGTCCTGACCTCCCCTGTGAGAGGCTCCACTCTCAGCCCAGGGGCGCCAGCACCTCCTACGCACCTAAACTTCCCACAGCCCACAGACACCTCTGCTCCGCTCCAGCTCTGAGTTCCCAGCCACAGGACACCATCTCCAAGTGCTCAACGGGGCCTCCTCGCTCCTGCACCGGGAGCTGTCCAGATGCTGAAATGTGTTTGTCTTGTTCCTCAGCATGGACACCTTTTTTAAAAATTAATTAATTTATTTATTTATTTGAGAAACACACACACACACAGAAAGAGAAAGAATGGGCACTTCAGGGCCTCTAGCCACTGCAAACGAACCCCAGATGCATGCGCCACCATGTATATCTGGCTTACGTGGGACCTGGAGAATCGAACCTGGGTCCTTAGGCTTCGCAGGCAAGTGCCTTAACCTCTAAGCCATCCCTCCAGCCCATTTTTTTTTTGTAATTTATTATTTAATAGAGAGTTGGGAGGGAGACAGAATGGGCACGCCAGAGCCTGTATCCACTGTAAACAAACTGCAGACGCGTGCACCACCATGTGCATCTGGCTTAGGTGGGTCCTGGGGAATTGAACCTGGGTCCTTGGGCTTCGCAGGCAAGTGCCTTAACTGCTAAGCCAGCTCTTCAGTCCTGGACATTTTCTTTTTAACTTTTCTATCTATATATTTATTTGCAAGCGCGCGCGCGCACACACACACACACACACACACACACACACACACACAGAGTATGGAAGCACCACAGACTCTTGCCATTTGCAAATGAACTCCAGATGCATGTGCTCCTTTTTGCATCTGGCTTACATGGGCTTTGGAGAATTGAACCAGGTCATCAGGCTTTACAAGTAAGCGCCTTTAACTGCTGAGCCATCTCTCCAGCCCTCAGCGTGGACTCTTTTTTTTTTTAAAAGATTTATTTTTATTTATTTATGTGAGACACAGAGAGGGAGAGAGAGATAGTGAGTGAGTGAGAACTGCTAAGCCATCTCTCCATGCCAGGCCTGGACTTTTAAAAAATTATTTATTTATTTATTTTCAAGCAGAGAGATACAGAAAATGGGCACACCAGGGCCTATAGCCACTGCAAACGAACTCCAGACGCACGTGTCACCTTGTGCATCTGGCTTACGTGGGTCCTGGGGAATCAAACCTGGGTCCTTTGGCTTTGCTGGCAAGTATCTTAACTGCTAAGCCATCTCTCCATGCCAGGCCTGGACTTTCATCCTTGTCTGTGCAGAGCCTTCCCGAGACTCCCCGATTCACCATGGACAAACCTAGCCTACCTTGCCGTGGTTTTCGGGGCCCTGCAAAGCTCACCCTCTTCCCACACAGCATCCCACTCCAGCCCACTGGAGTAAAGCAATTTCACCGTCACAGGGACAGACCCCTTTTCCCAGTCCCTTCCTTCTCAGGAATCAGCTCCAAGCCTGACCCTCTTCCATCAAACTCCACTCCAGCCAGACATGGTGGCGCACACCTTTAATCTCAGCACTCGGGAAGCAGAGGTAGGAGGATTGCCGTGAGTTCAAGGCCACCCTAAGACTACATAGTGAATTCCAGGTCAGCCTGGACCAGAGTGACACCCTACCTCAGAAAACAAAAACAAACAAACAAAAAAATTCCACGGCCAGAGGTTTTGTGTGTGTGTGTTTGTGTGTGTGTGTGTGTGTGTGTGTGTCTGTATGTGAGAGGGATGCATGCATATTGTGCACGCATGTGCCTGTGGAGACCAGAGAGTGACATTGGGTACCTTCCTCAGTCACTCTCCACCTAATCTTCTGAGACAGGGTCTCACATTGAATTTGGAGCTCGCCCACTTGACTAGACTAGTTTGCGGGTGATCTCTAAGGAATCCTCTGTCCAATGCTGGGATTATGGGCACACACCATCACACCTGGCTTCCTGCCTGGGTATTGGGGACATAAACTCAGGTAGGTCCTCACGCCTGTATGGAAAGCACTTTACCCACTGAGCCATCCCCACAACTTTCATAGCACTATGGAATTCATTCTTTTAAAAAATATTTTATTTAGCCGGGCGTAGTGGCACATGCCTTTAATCCCAGCACTCAGGAGGCAGAGGTAGGAGGATCACCATGAGATCGAGGCCACCCTGAGACTACATAGTGAATTCCAGGTCAGCCTGGGCTCGAGTGAGACCCTACCTCAAAAAACCAAAACCAAAAACAATATATATATATATTCAGCCACTGAATTCGCACTCCAGACGCTTGCACCACCTAGTGGGCATGTGCATTTGCCTCACCTCTGTGTGTCTGGCTTACGTGGGATTTGGAGAGTCGAACATGGGTCCTTAGGCTTCGCAGGCGAGTGCTTTAACCCCCTAAGCCATGTCTCCAGCCACCCCCCCCAAAATTTTTTTTTAATGAGAAAGAAAGAGATCTGGAGAAATGGTTCAGTGGTTAAGTACACTTCCTACATAAACATGAGGAGCCTGAGACTGTCAGAGTGCGAATCTCCACATCCTACGTGCAGAGCTGGGCGGCACCTGTAACCCCAGTCCTACAGAGGAGCGGAGACCTGAGAATCTCAGAGCCCTGCAAGCTCTAGGAACTGTATAAAGAGACTCCGGCTGGATGAAACACGGGGGAGCAGCACACCTTGTGGACGCCACAAGGGCACATTCACGGGCACGCACCACACACACACACACACACACACACAGTGAGAGAGTGGGGTAGCCGAGGAGATGCCTCAGGGGATCAGGTGCTTCCTGCACAAGCTGGAGCATTCAGGTTTGATCCCCCGGCCCCAAGTAAAATCAAAATGAAAACCAGAAGTCATAACAGGCTTCTATAATCCCAGCACGTTGACGATGATAGTAAGAAGAAGGGCAGACAACAGATGCACAAGGGGGCGCACGCGTCTGGAGTTCGTTTGCAGTGGCTGGGAGCCCTGGCGCGCCCATTCTCTCTCTCTCTCACTCTCTCTCTCTCCTCCTCTCTGTCTGTCACTCTTAAATAAATAAATAAATAAATAATAAACAAAAAAAAGAAGAAGAAGGGCAGAAACAGGAGAATTTCGCGGAAGTTCATGGCTAGTGCAACGAAGAGAGCAGAGCCAGAATCTGGAGTCAGAAACCCTGCCTCAAGTGAGGTGGACAGGCAAGGACTGAACTCTGGTCTCCACACATGCCCCGTGGCGCACGTGTGTGCGCACGTAATGATTATAACTTTGAAAATGAAAGAGAGAGAGAGAAAGAAAGAGAGGAGTGAATGAGTGAGGGAGGGAGGGAGGAAGGGAGGAAAAGGAGGAAGGAAGAGAGATGGAGAAAATGACTGGGGAGATGGATCAGTGGTAAAGGCACTTGCTTGCAAAGGCTGCTGACCTGAGTTTGATCCTCCCTGGCACCCATATAAAGCTGATGCAAAGTATCACCTACACCTGTAATCCAATGTGCCGTTGGCAATTGTGGGGGGGGGCGGGGACAGAGCCATAAGAATCCAGAAGCTCACAGACCAGCTAGACTGGCACACAGTGGCCAAACATCAAGAGCAACCCTGACTCAAAAGAATGTGGAGGAAGGGGCTGGAGCGATAGCTTAGCAGTTAAGGTGCTTGCCTGTGAAGCCAAAGGACCCAGGTTCAATTCCCCAGGACCCACGTTAGCCAGATGCACAAGTTGGTGCATGCATCTGGAGTTCGCTTGCAGTGGCTGGAGGCCCTGGTGCACCTATCCTCTCCCTTTCCCTCTCTCCCTCTCCTTCTTTGCCTCTCTCTCAAATAAATAACAATAAATTAAATTTTTTTTAAATAATGTGGAGGAAGGAGAGAAATATCCCAAACCCTGCCCGTGGGTCACCATGCCACGCATGCGCACGCACACACACACACACACACACACACACACACAATAAATAAATAAATAAATAAAATAAGAGAAAGTAGCCGGGTGTGGTGGCACACGCCTCTAATCTCAGCATTTGGGAGGCAGAGGTAGGAAGATCACTGTGAGTTTGAACCACAGAGAGAGAGCTCCAGGTCAGCCTGGCCTAGAGAGTGAAACACTACCTCGGAAAAAAAGAATAATAAGAAAGGAAGGAAGGAAGGAAGGGAAGTAGGGAGGGGAAAGGTTTGTGTGCTGGGGCTGCAGCTCTTGGAAGAGTGCTTGCCTAAAATGCCTGAAGCACTAGATTCGATCCCCAGCACCGCATGAAACTTAGTGGCTAATGCCTATAACCGCAGCCGTGGGATCAGGTGTTCGAGGCCAGCCTGAGCTACATAGTGAGTGCTTGACTCCCATGTCCAGTAGGGAGCGTGGAAGCTCTCTGAAGGGCTGAGGCTGCTTTCCGGGGTACTAACAGGACAATCGTAATCATTTGAGACAGAGCCGGGCGTGGTGGCGCATGTCTTGAATCCCAGCACTCGGGAGGCAGAGGTAGGAGGATCGCCGTGAGTTTGAGGCCACCCTAAGACTACATAGTGAATTCCAGGTCAGCCTAGGCTAGAGTGAGACCCTACCTCAAAAAAAATAATACTAATAACAATAATTTGAGATTGAGAACAATCAGTAAGCAAATGTCTTTAACTGCTAAGCCACTTTCCCAGCCCCGTGACTAGAAAAAAAAAAGGAGAAATAATCTTGCTGTCACCAAATGTAGTGCTCAGAAATCCTATGTAGTCATGAAGCAAAAGGGATTTATTTTTATTTTTACTTATTTGAGAAAGTGGGGGGGGAGAGAGAGAGAATGAAATGGATATGGGCAAGCCACTCCAAACGAACTCCATACTCATGGGCCACCATGTGCATCTGACTTACATGGGTCCTAGAGAATCGAACCTGGGTCTTCAGGCTTCACAGGCAAGTGTCTTAACCACTAAGCCATATCTCGAGTCCAAAGTCGAACTGAAAAGTAACACAAGGGAAGCTGGGTGTGTTGGCACACGCCTTTAATCCCAGCACTTGGTGGGCAGAGGTAGGAGGATCGCCGTGAGTTCGAGGCCAGCCTGACACTACATAGTGAATTCCAGGTCAGCCTGGACTAGAGTGAAACCCTACCTTGAAAACAAACAAAAAGTAACACAGGGGCTAGAGAGATGGCTTAGCAGTTAGGGCACTTGCCTACAAAGCCAAAGGACCCAGGTTCGATTCCCCAGGACCCGAGTAAGCCAGATGAGGTAACTCATGCATCTGGAGTTCATGTGCAGTGGCTGATGTCCCTGGTGCACACCCACTCTTTCTATCTGCCCCTCCTCTCTCTCAAATAAAATATATATATATATATATATATATATATATATATATATTTTTTTTTTTTTTTTTTTTTTTTTTTTTTGGTTTTTCGAGGTAGGGTCTCACTCTAGCCCAGGCTGACCTGGAATTCACTATGGAGTCTCAGGGTGGCCTCGAACTCACGGCGATCCTCCTACCTCTGCCTCCCGAGTGCTGGGATTAAAGGCGTGCGCCACCACGCCCAGCTTATAAAAATATTTTAAAAGTAACACAACAACACAGCACTCTCCTCCTTCCTAAATAATAATAAAATATATTTATCATTTACAAAAGAAATATACAGATGAATAGATGGAATGGATAGGTAGATCGATAGTAGATATACAGGAAGAGAAGGGAAAAAAGTTATTACCCCAAAGTTGAAGGTCATGGTTACTCCAGCAGGAAGGGAGGTGTTTGTTTGGAAATAACACACATGGTGCAGGCTTTTGGGCGCTGTGAGCCTCAGACAACAAATCCCCCAGGGGATTACATGCATGCCGACTAAGTCAAGGTGTCTCGCCCAGCAACTGTGAGTTTCCTGAGCACGGAGGCCAGCGCAGAGTAGTGGAAGTTTCATCTGCCCTCAGCCCCCTCCCCCCTCGTGTAACGGCCCAGACAACGGTGAGCCTGTGTGCAGCAGGGTGAGCCCCGTTGCTTAGGGACCCTGAGGTGCTGCGGCTGCTGTCCAGGATACTATTAGCCTCCTGCCAAAAGCAGGCTTCGAGATGCATTCCCACTCGGGAGGTGGAGGCAGGAGGATCGGGAGTTCAAAGTCATCCCCGGCTATTCGGCAAGTTTGAGGGCAACCTGGGTTACATGCGACCCTCTCCCAGAAAACTAGTCCCCTCAAAGAAAAACAGAAAAGAAAAAAACAGACAGCTGGGCGTGGTGGCGCACACCTTTAATCCCAGCACTTGAGAGGCAGAGGTAGGAGGATCGCCGTGAGTTCGAGGCCACCCTGAGAATACATAGGGAGTTCCAGGTCAGCCTGGGCTAGAGTGAGACCCTACCTCGAAAAACCAATAATAATAATAATAATAATAGTAATAATAATATAAGACATAAGGGAAAGAAAAAAGAAAAACCTTCAAAATCTTGTGACAGGGACCTCACCAACACTCCAGCCCCTGCTCAGTTCCCCCATGTCGCCTGCTTTTCTCTTCCTGCAACCCAAGCGCTTGCTCCTTCTCGCCTTAGGACCTTTGCTTTTTGTTACTTTTCATTATTTTAAAAAATATATTTTATTTTTGGCGGGCGTGGTGGTGCATGGCCTTAATCCCAGCACTCGGGAGGCAGAGGCAGGAGGATCACCGTGAGTTCGAGGCCACCCTGAGACTCCATAGTGAATTCCAGGTCAGCCTGGGCTAGAGTGAGACCCTACCTCGAAAAACCAAAAAAAAAAAAAAAAAACTATTTTTATTTGAAAGAGAGAGAAAAATGCAAAGAGAGAAATAGGTAGAGAGAGAAAGAGGCAGACAGACAGACAGACACACACACACACACACACACACACACACACAGAATGGGCACACCAGGACCTCCAGCCACTGCAAATGAACTCCAGACACATGTGCCACCTTGTGCAGCTGGCTAACGTGGGTCCTGGGGAATTGAACCTAGGTCCATTGGCATTGCAGGCAAGTGCCTTCACTGCTAAGCCATCTCTCCAGTCCTCTTTTTTTTTTTTTTTTTTTTTTTGAAACAGGGTCTCACTAGAGTGTCTCGGCCTCCAGAGTGCTGGAGTGACAGGCATAGGCATGCACCACCATGGCCGTGTGGTGCTGGCGACTGAGCCCAGGTCTTTGTGCATGCCAGGCGAGCACTGTACCGACTGAGCTACATCCCTAGTGCGTGTTTATTTATTTTATTTTTATTTATTTTATTTTATTTTTTTTGGTTTTTCGAGGTAGAGTCTCACTCTAGCCCAGGCTGACTTGGAATTCACTCTGTATTCTCAGGGTGGCCTCGAACTCACGGCAATTCTCCTAACTCTGCCTCCCGAGTTCTGGGATTAAAGCTTTTTGTTTATTTTTTTTTTCCTAGTGCGTGTTTTTATTAACACCTTCACACGGATCCACCGGTAATGATGCTGGTTCGTGTGCGTCCTTCTCACCCAGATGTCCCCGGTGCCTTCAACAGACTCGGTGTCGACTTCTTAAAGAAGCAGAGGGACCACGTCTAGCAGTGACAGGTGTTGGATGTCAGTTATTCACGACTGCAGTGTGCATGCTCTTTTTTCTTCCACATGTTCTAAGCTCACACTAAAGGATTCATCAGGGGCTGGAGAGATGGCTTAGCGGTTAAGCGCTTACCTGTGAAGCCTAAGGACCTCGGTTCGAGGCTCAATTCCCCAGGACCCATGTTAGCCAGATGCACAAGGGGGCGCACGCATCTGGAGTTCCGTTTGCAGTGGCTGGAAGCCCTGGCGCGCCCATTCTCTCTCTCTCTCTATCTGCCTCTTTCTCTGTGTCTGTTACTCTCAAATAAATAAATAAAAAATGAAGAAAAAAACTGATTTAAAAAAAAAAGGATTCATCAAATCGCATTCAGATGGCTCAGGATTGTACTTCTTTTGCTGGTTACCCCATGCTCTTGGGTTCTATAGTACTTCTAGAATTATGAATAGTGTTGCACTGTAATCTATCAGATAGAGCTATATGTATGGAAAATTTTTGGGGGGGGTTCAATTTTGCAAACACCTTATTTTCTTTTTTTTCTCAATTTGTATTAACATTTTCCATGATCATAAAAAATATCCCATGGTAATACCCTCCCTCCCCCCCATTTTCCCCTTTGAAATTCCATTCTGTATGGAAAATTTTGATCAGTTTTTTTAAGAGATGTATCCTGTTTGCAAGGCACAATAAAGTTGCATCTTACAGGCAATGAAGCTAACAGTAAACTGTATTTAATAAATCATACTCATACTCTGCTCATTTGAATTTGGAAAAAGTCTAGCATATCCAGTAGTTTCAGGGACTTCATTTTAACTTAAAAATTTCTGATTATACTTAATGTATAAATTTTGGACTGATATAATAGAATTTTGGAAAGCTATAAGAAATGCTTTGTTAATGTGTGTGTTCCTATGTAAAGCACATGGCTTCTCCTGTGTATATTTTTAAAAATTAAAGGAATGCACATTAAAAAAAAAAGAAGAAGAAGAAGAGGGACCACAGCCTCTCCACTCAGCCAGAAAGAACCAGTGGGAGGACTGTTCACCTGGCCTCTTGAGGAGGCAGTTGACAGATAAGAAAAAGATCCCAGCCAGGCATGGTGGTGAGCGCCTTTAATCCCAGCACTCGGGAGACAGAGGTAAGGAGGATCGAGGCCACCCTGAGACTACATAGCAAATTCCAGGCCAGCCTGGGCCACAGTGAGACCCTACCTGGAAAAACAAAATAGGGGCTGGAGGGATAGCTTAGTGGTTAAGGCGCTTGCCTGCAGAGCCTGGGGACCCATGTTAGATTCTCCAGATCCCACGTAAGCCAGACACACAAAGATGAGGCACGCATATGCCCACTCGGTGGCGAAAGCGTCTGGAGTTTGATTGCAGTGGCCGAGGCCCTGGTGTGCCAATTCTCTCTCTCTCTCTTTCTCTCTCTCTCTCTTAAAAAAAAAAATCAAACAATCAAAAACTAAATAAACAAATAAAAGAAAAAGATCCGTGTGGTAACGGCTGTGACCCACAGGAGGAACTTGTGCTCAAGGAAGAAGGATCTGTCACCGTGTCACCAATGAGTCCGTGCCACAGCCAGGATGCCCAGAGCTCACCCTGTGTCAGTCCAAGCACCTCCCTGGGCTCTTCACGCACATTTCTGGGTGGAAGCAGCGACAGTGACCGAGCAGGGCCACAGCTCTGCCACTCAGTGCCTGGCGACGTTGGGGCAATCCGCTCGCCTTCCCTAAACCTCAGTGTCCCCACCTGAGAAGCAGGACAATGATATAGGCCAAGTAAAGACCGTCACTCAGCCACAGGACAGGATGGCATGGGCGAAGGTGGGGCCAGTGGAGAGGGAGGAGCTCTAAGCAAGTCATTTGAAGCCAGATGGAAAGGAACTCCAAAATCTACATGCATTACCAAGATAGGAAGTGGGAGTTCTAGAGGTATTACAGATGATAAAGGGGCATAGTCCTCAGGAAGCCAGGGAGGTTTATAAAAAAAAATTGGGGGGCTGGATAGATGGCTTAGTGGTTAAGGCGCTTGCCTACAAAGCCAGAGGACCCAGGTTCGATTCCCCAGGACCCACGTAAGCCAGATTCACAAGGGGGCGCACGTGTCTGGAGTTCGTTTGCAGTGGCTGGAGGCCCTGGCGCGCCCATTCACTCTCTCTCTCTCTCTCTCTCAAACAAATAAAGAAGACTTTAAATCCCCCCCCCCAAAAAAAACAATTGGATAAAGCCAGGTGTGGTGGCGCACGCCTTTAATCCCAGCGCTCGGGAGGCTGAGGTTGGAGGATGGTTGTGAGTTTGAGGCCAGCTATAGAGTGAGCTCTAGGTCAAGTTGGGCTAGAATGAGACCCTGCCTCAAAAATAATAAACTAGGGCTGGAGAGATGGCTTAGCAGCTAAGGCGCTTGCCTGCAAAGCCAAAGGACCCAGGTCTGATTCCCCAGGACCCACATTAAGCCAGATGCACAAGGTGACGCTTGCATCTGGAGTTCATTTGTGGCTAGAGATCCTGACGCACCTATTCTCTCTCTATCTGCCTCTTTCTCTGTTGGTCTCTCAAATAAATAAATAGTAAAAATAAAATAAAGAAGGTTGATGTGGGATGCCTCCCCACATCTCCTCTCTCTTCATCACCCTCTCTTTCCATGCTATCTGGCCTCCACCAGAATCCCACAGTGTCCAGCTGATCCTGCCACCCTTGTGTCCATCCTAGGACCAGACTTTAACTATTAATTAACTATTTAATTAGTTAATTAATTTAAATATGAGAGAGAGTGAGAGAGAAGCCCTGTGGTGTCCACACACCGACTATGTTCCCCAGTGTAAAGATTCTGTTAGAGATGTCCCTTCTCAGAAACCGGAAGAAGCCAGAACCTTCAAGACACAGAAAAGGCCCCAAACACCATCCTTTAGGGAGTGTGAAAGCCAAAGCCAACGAGCTGGGGAGATGGCTTAGCGGTTAAGGCACTTGCCTGCAAAGCCAAAGGACTCAGGTCCAATTCCCTAGTACTCAGGTAAGGCAGATGCACAAGGTGGTGCATGTGGCTGGAGGCCCTGGCGTGCCCATTCTCGCTCTCTTAAAAAACAAAAAAACAAAAAACACCAAGCTGGGCGTGGTGGCGCATGCTTTTAATCCCAGCACTTGGGAGGCAGAGGTAGGAGGATCACCATGAGTTTGAGGCCACCCTGAGACTCCATAGTGAATTCCAGGTCAGCCTGAGCTAGAGCGAGACCCTACCTCGAAAAACCAAAAAAAAGAAAAAAAAAAAAAAAAAACTAAAACACTAAGTGCCAGGTGTAGTGGCCCACACCTTTTAATCCCAGCAGAGGAAGCAGAGGTAGGAGGATCACTGTGAGTTCAAGGCCACCCTTAGGCTACACAGTGAATTCCAGGTCAGAAAGGTGGGGCATGGTGGCGCATGCCTTTAATCCCAGCACTCGGGAGGCAGAGGTAGGAGGATCTCTGTGAGTTCTAGGCCAACCTGAGACGGCATAGTGAATTCCAGGTCAGCCTGAACTAGAGGGAGAACCTACCTCGAGAGAACAAAACCAACAAAAAAACAAAGCAGAGGGGAGGAAAGCGATGCGGAACACGGGGTAGGTTAATTATGTGGCAGACACAGGGACCCGTCCCTTGGGTGTCTGTCTGGGCCTCTGTAGAAATCCAGGAGCTCTCTCACTCAGTGCGTGACAGAAGAGGGCTTTCTACCAACTGTGTCTTCCTTTCTTCCTGCCGATCGTCCCAGGCCCTAGGTTACCTTTACGGCTGTGGGAGAGGTACGACCCAGGAGAGGAATAGGCTAAGACGGGAATATGGGGGACACGGACAGAAGGGAAAGACTGGAAAGCTGGATGGAGCAAAGAGGGGGCGCAGAGAAAGAAGGATGGGGCTGGCGAGGTCTCAGACGCCAGAAAAGAGAAGCACATGGTAGCAGGGGCGGGGGGAGTCGGAGTCAAACAGAGAGTGAGGCAGCGGACAAGGAAGAGAGACAAAGAGAAAAGGAAAAGAAAGAGGGAGGGAGGGGGGCAGAGAAGAGCAAGCCACCCACCTGAGGTGGGGCTGCAGGCTTCTGCAAATTGCTCCCCCAACACTCTCTCCTCTCGGCCTCTCATGACAGTCCTACGAGGAGTGTGGTATTGTTTAGGCTCCCGGACAGAGCTGAGCTGATATATTCGCGCACACATACACTCGAGGGGAGGGGTGTCAATTTCCAGCCCTGTCTCTAACACCTTTTTTTTTTTTTTTTTCCATGTAGGGTCTTGCTCTAGCCCAGGCTGACCTGGAATTCACTATACAGTCTCAGGGTGGCCTCGAACTCATGGCGATCCTCCTACCTCTGCCTCTCCCCAGTGCTGGGGATCCACCAGGCCTGGCTCAGCCCTGTCTCCCCCTCCCTCTGCCACCCACAGGTGAAGACCAGGTCCCTGTGTGACAGCGGCTGAAACAGGGGACTGTGGACCGAGCTGAAGGCACCTGTCTGCCCTGTTCCCAGGTGCTCCTCTCTGGCCAACACTCCCTCCACCTGGGGCCATCATTTGCTGCCCACACCGACACCCCCCCCCCACTCTCCACATGCCCTCCAAGCGTCTCCCCCACCGCCGGAGCCCACCTTTCTTCTCTGCTCCCCAGTAGATAGGTTTTGGGGGGGGGGGTTAGGGAGCAGAGCCAGTGCCTGGGCGTGGGGTGTGTGCATGGGACTGGCTGACATGGATGAGGAGGAAGAGGACGGGGTATTGGTGACAGACGATTCTGACTGTTTGGTGTTGGGGGGTGGGTATGGCAGGGGAGGGGGTGAGGAAGGGCTGGGGGAGGGGTGGTGAGGAAGCAGGTTGTGGGGGGGGGGGGCGGAGAGCAGGACCAAGCTCACATTTGGCATTCAGGGCAGCTGACAATAAAAATGCTTTATTGCCAAGAAACTGGATCGATCGGGGCTGGAGGGGGCCGGCAGGGGGGACGCGGAGGGCTCCGCGCAGAGGCCAGCGGCCCAGCCTCCGCGGCGGCCAGGGCCCGAGCCGCCCTCCCCCTGCACCCCCTCCCTGCCTCCTGCCCTTTCTCCTGCAACCACCGCTTAGTTCTTATTATATTTTTTTTTCTTATATATTTTTCCCCCAGCTTCTCCTGCTCTTGGGTTTTTTTTTTTTCTTTTAATTTTTTTTTAAACTCGCTGTACTCCCAATGCCTCAGGCTGGGTGGGGGTGGGGCAGGGGAGTGGGGGGGGTCTACCCAGGCCAGGCCCCTACCCACGGGCTTCCATGACCGCCGCCTCTGGCATGAGAGCCTCACTTTGCCTCTATACCACCACCCCTCCTGTCCCATTTCAATCAGGTTGCCCACACCCCCTCCCCCCCCCCGAATCTCCCCCTGCTCCAGCCTGGCCCCAAGTCTACCTATCTTTCCTCTACCACTTCTGAGGTCCTCCTCCTCCCCCCCCCCACCCCAAGGAGCAGCCCCACATCCCCACCAGGGTGGGCTCGGGGGGGCCCTGGCCACACTTCCTTCCCCTCCCCCCTACCTGGCCCACCCCGCCCCCTGCTCACTCAGTCATTTGGCTGATGGTCAAAACTGCCCATCAAGGGGGCTCTGAGCCCCTGGGGACCCAGATGGGAGGAGGGAGGGGGAGAGGTCGGGGGTCAGGCCACGTCCCCTTAGCTCCTCTCTTTCCCCTCCCCCTTCCTAACAAAGGGAACAGCCGTCCTGTCGCAGGGTGTGTGGTGGTGGTGGTTGTGGGGGGGGGGGTGGCGGCCTGGTACTAAGCGAAGCAGGAGAGAGGGGCTGTGGACGGCCACAGGCAGGAGGCAGAGTGGGGGGATGCCTGCCCCTCCTCTGCCCGCCCCCCCCCCTCCTTCGGGTCAAGGCTAAGGTGATTTCTCAACCTCTCCAAGCCCGGGCTGGGAAGACAAAGGGCAGGACTGGAAGGGGGGAGTTGGATGCTAGAGGAGGCAAGCACCTGGGACCCACAGTCCCCGCGGGGAGACAGGCAGCGGGCACCCTCCTGGCCCTGGCTTTACCCCAGCTCGACACCTCCTGTGACCCTGCCTGGCATCGGCAGCCAGTCCAGACCCTAGAGCTCAGCAGGATTTTTATGGGGACACCAGGGAAACTGAGGCCCAGAGAAAAGAGAAAGGCGGGGTGGAGGGATGGCTTAGCGGTTAAGGCATTTGCCTGCCAAGCCAACGGAACCAGGTTCGACTCCCCAGGACCCACGGAAGCCAGATGCACAAGGGGGCGCACGCGTCTGGAGTTCCTTTGCAGTGGCTGGAGGCCCTGGCACGCCCATTCTCTCTCTCTCTCTCTCTCTCTCCTTGCCTATTTCTGTATCTCTAATAAATAAATAAATAAATAAATAAATAAACAAATAAATAGAAAAGAGAAAGACAGGGGTAGAATGTAGGACACAGGTGTAGGCACAGGCCTCTCAACCCTGTCTGTCTTCTCCTCAACCTACCAAGGGGAGACACCTTTCCCCCTTGGTCATGAAGGGGACCAAGTGGTAGAAGATTCTGAGGAAAAAAAAAAAAAGGAGGCTGAGTGTTAGGAGAGGCCGTGGTTTTGGGATGCTCGGTGTGGTCTGTCCAGCACTGGCCTGGTACAACTGTGGTAAGGGATTTCGTGGGAAGGGGCCTGTGTCCACAGGCCGCTCCTGAGGGGCCAGCAGCCAGCCGCGGCTGGGAAATAGAACCCTCAGCCATGACTCGTTTCTTGTTCACGAGGTGGAGGACCCTCCCGGGCTGGTCTGCCCCGGTGCTAACAGGACACCACCTTGGGGCTTCCACCTGACTGCCCAGCCTCACTGTGGCACGCCTTGCAAGGGGGCCTGAGGCAGTGAATGGGAATAGAGAGTCACTGTGGAGACAAGACCTAGAACCTAAATTTTCCTACCAAGGCTGGGGTACCTCTTGAGGAGAAAGAGGGCTACAGCCAAGGGGAAGAGGCGGAGGACGGGACGTGTCTCTTTCGGGAGTGGGGGGCTCGAGCATGCCCCCATAGCCTGCCCAGGAGGCCCCGGATGTGCCCAGAACTAAGGGGTCCCGACTGCCCTCCCCCAAACCTCCCCTCCCTTCTCTCCCTCTCTTTCTCGCTGGCTATCGACCGACCAGGCTGTGTGACATGGTGGATCAATACGGCAGGGATATAAAGCCGGCTGGCTGGCTGCCTGCCTCTGCCTCTCTCTCTCTCTCTCTCTCTCTCTCTCTCTCCCTTGCTTGCCTTCCTTTCCTTTCCCGGAGCCGCACCCAGGCCCCCCCATCCCGTGTACCCCATACCCCTACCTCCGAGGGACCGGTCCCCACCCCTACTCCCCTACTGCAGGAGAGTTTAGGGAGGCTGAGAGCTTGGAGAGCCAGGAGAGGGGGTGAGTATGGGGGTGGGTACGGAGGCAGATGGGTGTGGGGGGGTCACACTTGCAGGTAAAGGGGCTGGGATAAATGGAGGGGCAGTTCCTCTGGGAAGAAAGCAAGCATCCCCTCGAATGGGAGTAGCTCAGAGAGATGGGGCCCTTTGAAGGTGATAGATAAAGGAGGTGGTCAGCCACCCCCCCGCCCCAGTGGGGAGGGGGTTGGGGAGACACCATCCTGAGCCAATGGGCAAGGGAAGGAAGGCCCCATGTGCTGGAGTTAACAAAGGTGAATGGATGAAAGGAAGAATGGGCACCCAGGCAGCCTGCTGCCCACCCACAGGGCCCCCAGCCATCCCAGTCCTATGGGTCCCTATGGGTGGAAGCTACCTTGGCCTCTGCCCATGGCCTGGCGTGTACCTGTGGGGCTGGGGGGACTTGTGAGGTGTTGGGCATGATGATGGAACGCTTGGTGGCAGGAGGGGGAGTTGGCTCTGAGTCACCGTACATGGTAAGGTGTGCCCAGGTCCTTGGAGCTCTGCTGGGAAGACGCCGGGACCCTCCCTCCCCCTAGTGTCCCAACCCTTGAGTCATGGTCTGTGTGTGTGGCTATGAACCTGTGGGTGTGCGCCAGGGGCTGTGGTTATGATATGTCCATGAGTGTCCCCAGGTATCTCTGTGGCCCCTGTGGAGGCTGGGTGCTTCCGTGAGTTCTAGAAAATCTACAGGTGGGGAGGGGGGATATGTCTACGGCCACGTCCCCGGCGGAGCGTGTCTGAGCATGGTTCTCAGTGAGTCTCCGGGATGCGTGTGTGTGTGTGCGTGTGTGCGCGCACGCGCGCGTGTCCCTGTACCCGGGTGGGGTGGGGGGCTGCACCCGTGCTTCAGGGCCTGCGTGGTCATCTGTCTCGATGAACGCTGGAGACCTGACGGGTGCTGGGTGTCGGGATGCTCTCGTGGAGTCTTTACATCGACAACCAAGTGCGTTTCCTCGAGTGGGATGGAGGCTGTGGGTGTGTCCCTGTGTGTGTGTGTGCGCGTGTGTGTGTGTGTGTGTCCATGATGAAGGGTGTGGGGGGGGCAGTCATATCCCTGAGCCCGAGTGGGGGAGGGGAGGGTGGCAGAGGCTGCCACGGCGACACCGGCTAGCGGGTTTTAACGCCACACCGTCCCCCACATAGGGTAGAAGGGCCTGTCTGCCTTCTTTCCTTCTATGCCAGAGGCCCCAAACCCCTGCCAGGATGGGCCTGGACCCCCACCCCTCCCTTCTCCCATCTTGGCCAAGCATACCTCTGCTCCTCAATACCCCCAGCTCTGATGGACAACACCTCAACTCCACCAAGCGACCTCCGTCCCTCCCAACCCCCCCAGCGCCACCCGCTCCCCCCCGCCCTCCCCCCACCACAAGTCCAGTCCAACCCAGACAAAAGCAATTACTCCTGAGGTAGGATGTGAGTGTGGGTGTTAGAAACAGAAAAAAAAAAAAAAAAATAGTGGGGGAAGGGAGGGGGAGCGACACACACACACACACACACACACACACACACACACGCGCGCACACGCGCACACAGAGGCAGGGATGGTCAGCCGGAGACCTGGGGAGACAAGAATGGAAGAACAGACAGACAGAGCGAGGGACACACAGGCCGGAGATGAAAGAGAACAGAGGGACACCGAGGCCGAGAGAAAGAGAGCAGGGCCCAGCCAACAGCTCTGTGCTGAGCCACGCAGAGAGGCCGGCCGCAGATAAAGAGATGGGAACCCGGTCCGGGGACAGCTGCTAAACAGAAAGGGAGAGTGACACAGAAAATAACAGAAAGACTGAGGGAGAGAATGAGACCAGGCAGGGAGACCCAAGGGAGAGGCAGACATGAAAGACAGGTGTAGGTGGATGGACAGAGGTGGAGGGGCCCCAAGACAGCAGAGCCAGGAGCACTAAAGGGATATCGTGTCCAAAGTGTATGTGTGTGTGTGTGTGTGTGTCTCTCTCTCTCTCTCACACACACACACACATACACACACACACACCACTCAGCTTAGCATTCATGCCTCCCCAGGCCTGAAGTCAAGCATGACCAAGACCTTCCCATAGATTCCACCGCCACCACCCCCCCCCCCCAGGGACAGAATGGAAGGTCAGTCACAAGTAGCCGCAGGGTCTCAGCTCATAGCCTCGAGGACAGCTGGGACCACCCTACACCTTCCTTAAGAAACACCAGGCAGCCACTGCCTCCCTTGGCCAAGTTCCTCACTCTCTGCCCGGCACAGAAGGCCCTGGTGAGGCTGCTGCCTGAGGCCTCACGTGAGGCGCGTCCTTCCTGCCCCCCCCCCACAGCCGTGTCTGCCCCCCCCCCAGTGTGTCCCCAACACCGCTCTTCACTCCCGTCCAAGCCAGCGGCCAGTCACCTGGGGTAGGCCCTCATGCGAGCTCTCCCTGCTCCTTCCTAATGGTCTCTTACTCTGCCTCCTTGTCCCCACATGGCCACTGTCCTCCCTTCTTTCTGCAAAGCTCCTTCTCCCTTGCTCGTTTCTTTTTTATTATTGCTATTATTTATTTTGGAGGGGAAAAGAGAAAAAGGCAGAGAGAGAAAGAATGGGCGCGCCAGGGCCTCCAGCCACTGCAAACGAACCAGACGCGCGCGCCGCCTCGTGCATTTGGGCTTACGTGGGTCCTTGAGAATCGAACCTGGGGTCCTTTGGCTTCGCAGGCAAGTGCCTTAACCGCTAAGCCATCTCTCCAGCCCTCCCTCCCCATGTCGCTACTGCAGGACACCATCTGAGTTTCCTTGAGTCTCTCCGATGGGTTTCTGGGGTCCTTTTTTTTTTTCCTCAATGACCCCCTCTGAGCCTGTTGTCTCCCACGTACCCCAAGCGGGGGGGGGGGGGGGGCACAGGCAGGCAAAGAAAACAAGGCTTCCTGGAGCAGCAGTGAGGGGACAGGTCCCACTCATGCTTCTCTCTCAAGTGCTTTCCCCCCCTTCTCTGTCCTTGCCACCTCCCCACCTTCATTAGGCTCTGCACCTCCATGTGGCTTGCTCTCTCCCCATCCCCCAACCCCCCCAAAATAAACAAGCTAAGACGCCATCTACACACTCCCCATGTGCAAGACGCAGAAAGAGCTCCCGGCTGGAGAAGAGGAGACGCCGGGGAAGGAAGAAGCCGAAGTGCAGAGACGAGTGAGTTGGACATTCGTCCCGGGGCGTGGCGCAGGATTCCCAACAGCCCTGGCTACAAAGCCCCCGGGGTGTCTCTGGGGGGCCGCCCTAACGCTGACCGTGACCCTCCCTGTGGATCTCTGCGGAACATCTGTCTCCTTCTACCTGAACTCGCAACCCACAGACTTCCCGCAGCCCCTGGGATCCCGCATCCCGGGCTTGGCAGCACCGACGGGCACCTTCATTTGCTACGGGACTGACTGGCAGAGGCTCCAGGGGTCCGTTGTTCCCGCTAAGAGAGGCCAGCGAAGTTGCACCGGGTTTTCACGTCTGTAAGCCCTACCCGGTGGCCAAGAGACGCGCGCTCCCCATTTACCGCCGTCGTCTCCGCCCACCCCACCCCACCGAGGGACCAGCGACAAAGGGACCAAGCCTGCTCTTGTCACCTCCCAGCACCCCACGGTGACAAAACAGCCCCTGGCATCTGGACCCCACATCCAGTGAGCTCAGGCGCTGGCCAGCTGCAGACGTGCTCTGTGGATGTCGCCCTCCAAAGCACAGCCGACTCACACCAAGAGAGTTATTCCTGCCGCGGCCGCTGCCCCTGGCTCCGACCCAAGCCACATCTGTAACAGAATACACCCAAGTCCTGACTATCAAGCCCCCACAAGTGCTCGAGAGAAGAAAGCTGACTGGACCGGAAAGTGGGGGTGGTGGTGCAAAGATTGTTGATGCACCTACTCGCTTCTGGGTTGGGTCCTGTCTGTACCTGACACCACCCTGTCCTCTCTCTCCTGACCACCCGTCTCCATCTTGCTACTCAAGGCCCGTGCTCGTGGGCCCCCCCCCCACACCCGGGGTCTCTGCTAGTCGTCTCGTCAGACCCAGTGATTCAAGCCCGGAGCCCCTGCTTCTGAGGTCTTGGAGGTGACTGCGGGGAGTGTGGGAGCCGTGGGGCACGCCCCTGGTGGGTGAGTCTCCACGACCTCTGTGACCAACCACCAGCACCCCGTCCCCCAGACTGCTTCCCATCAAAAGCCCCCACCACCGCATGCTCTTGTGAATGGATAGAGAGGGACCGCGGAGAAGGTGGTCACGCAAGTCCTATTTGTGCTTTGGGCACTCAGAGGGCATCGGGCACAGGGGACGGTGGCTGGCCATTGAAACTCCAAGGCCAAGCCTGTGTCCATGGTTCCCCAACGTGAGTTAAAGGTTGAAGCCCATCACCAGCCACCCCACTGGGAACGAAACATACCGTGGCTTCTGCAGATCGTCAGGAGCTCCCCCCCCCCTCGGTATTGCCTCCTCCCAGAGATGTCTCAACGGCCACTTGGGAGAGTTATCTGTCCCCTAATCCAGCACCTGCCATCTTGCAGGCTCTGGTTGGTTCTGTTTGCGCCCAGCTCTTCCCCAGCCTGGTACCTCGCTAAGGTCTACGGGGTGGGGGTCCCTCCTCTATGTCCCTGAAGACAAAGACTCAATGCCCAGTGTGCAAGAGCTCCCTCGAGAATGTTGGCCACTGGAATAAACAGATGGATCTGCATCTGGTCGGTGTACGTGGTTGCTCATTCATTCACTCACCCATTCATTCATTCAGCAAAAACTCACTGAGCATTTACACTGTGCTGGGGACCCAAGGCAAACACATCAGATAAGTAGAGACGTCCCCTCGCTCAGAAGCTTATGGGCGGGAGGGTGGCTGGGCGGGGGAGACACTACGTAATCAGGCTCACGTGAGGGTGCTGAGCAGGGCACAGGGGGCATAGTTCAGTCCTGGGTGAGGGCAGCTGTTCAGGGCAGGGTGTCCTCAGATGAGGGGCAGGAGAGGTGGGGTGTGGGTCCAAGCCAGAGTGAGGAGAAGGGCCTGGCACGGGCTGGAGGCGAGCCAGAGAAGTCCCCGGGGGGGGGGGGTAGGAAGAGAGGGAGCCATACCCCAGCTAGGGCAGCAGAGGCAGACCCAGGCCTGGGGTCTAGGAGGGGGCCTTGCACACCCCAGACCTCCAGTTCCCACAGGAGGTCCAGGGGCACAACTGGGGGGGGCACTTACCTTGTGAGGGTGGCTGCGATGGAAAGACACTGTGGACAGGAGCAGCGTTTGTTACAGTCTCGTGACAAAATTCTACCCCTAAAATCAGGGTCTCTTTGAGAGACGTGAGCTTCTCCTTGAACCAGTGGTCCACGCCGCCTTGCACACCCACAGCCAGCATTAGCCAGTCCCACTCATTGCTAAGTCAAGCAGAGTTGATGCTAAATCAGACTCCGTAAGTGTTCTCCCAAATGAAATTCATTCCCTAAGTGCAGATGCTTGCCACCAAGACTCCAGAAACCATTGGGTTTTGGTGAGGTGGTAAAAATGAGAGCTTTAAATTCAGGCAGTCCTGAGTGCAGATGCTGACCCTACCACTGACATGCTGGGTGAGAAAGAGGAGAGAGAGAGGAGAGAGAGAATGGGCATGCCAGGACCTCTAGCTGCTGCAAACAAACTCCAGACAAACTCCAGGCACATGCACCACCTTGTGCATCTGGCTTACATGGGTCCTGGGGAATCGAACTTGGGTCCTTTGGATTTTCAGGCAAGAGCCTTGACTGCTAAGACATTTCTCAAGCCCTCTTTTCTCTTTGTTAACAGGTGGCTAACAGTCACCTCACAGGATTAAAAGGCACGTGTCTAGAACAGTCCTTGGCACATAGGTGGCCCCCTAACTAAGGATCACTTGCTCCATTGAGATGTGATAGTTCTCCGTCACAGGTTAACAACTCTATCACACATACGTCCACAAATCCTTGGACACTTGATGAATATCTATTTGAAGACCCAGATCTGTCTCCACCAACTCTGAAACATACACAAAGCCCCCAATCGACTTCAGACCAGCTTCCAGACAACTTGATTGTAAAGCTTAGAGGCTCCCAGACCCTCCCTTCCACCTCAAGGGTGTCGGAGGATGTGAGGTCCCTGGATGTGACTTGGGTTCCCTGAAGAAAGTGCTGAGATGCCAGGCAGGAGGCAGAGGTAGGGGAATTGCCATGAGTTCGAGGCCACCGAGACAACATAGTGAATTCCAGGTCAGCTTGAGCTAGAGTGAGACCCTACCTCGAAAAACAAAAAACACATCAAAAGAAAGAAAGAAAGAAAGAAAGAAAGAGCTGAGAGTTCAAGGTCAACCTGGGCTACAAAGGGTCAGAGAGTTCGAGGCCACCCTGAGACGACATAGTGAATTCCAGGTCAGCTTGAGATAGAGTGAGACCCTACCTTGAAAAACACACACACACACACACAAAAAAAAAAAAAAAAAAAAAAAAAATCAAGAAAGTGCTGAGAGTTCAAGGTCAACCTGGGCTACAAAGGGGACATCCGGTCAGAGAGAAACACAGAGAGATTCTGTAACTACGATACCCATGTCCCAGCTCCTGAAACAGGGGTTCGTGAATGAACTTTAGTGGGGGGGGGGGTCTGTGAGTACCTGTAAGATGTAGCACAACTGGGTAAATGTAGATACGATTTCTTGTGGTGAGATCTCTGCCACTGCAAGCAAGACTATTTTGAATTTGCGTTAGTTACCAGTATTTAAAAACTGGGAGATTTCCCATTAAAATCTGATTTCTGGTTTCTCTTTCTTCTTGACAGGGTCTCATGTGGCCCAGGTTGGCCTCAAAATCTTTATGGACCCAAGGGTGAGCTTGAACTTCTGGTTCTCCTGCCTCCACCTCCCAAGTGCTGGGATAACAGGTGGATGCCACCTCTCCTAGCTTATGTGGCACTGGGGACCACACCTAGGGCTTTGTGCATGCTGGGCATACACTCTACCAACTGAGTTGCATTCCCAGCTCTTTTTGGTTTTTTAATATATATATTTTTTTGTTTTTTCGAGGTAGGGTTTCACTCTAGTCCAGGCTGACCTGGAATTCACTATGTAGTCTCAGGGTGGCCTCGAACTCACGGTGATCCTTCTACCTCTGCCTCCCAAGTGCTGGGATAAAAGGCGTATGCCACCACGCCCGGCTTTATTTATTTATTTTTAAGTGAAAGAGTGAGAGAGACCGGCACATAGAGACACATGCTTCACCTAGGGCATCTGGCTTATGTAGGTACTAGGGAATCGAACCTGGGTCCTTAGGCTTCACAGGCAAATGCCTGAACCACTAAGCTACCTCTCCAGATGTTTTTTTGTTGTTGTTGCTTTGAGGCCAGGGTTGCACTGTGTAATCCTGGCTGGCATCAAACTTCAAACTCACAGCAATCCTTCTGCCTCAGCCTCCCAAGTGCTGGGATTACAAGCTTCACACTACACTCAGCTCCTGTCTTTGTGTATCTGGCATTGTCTCCAACTGGGGAGTCTCATGAAGTCCAGGCTGATCTCAAACTCACTTTGTAGCCAAGGATGACCTTGAACTTCAGACCCTCCTTTCTCCACCTTTCATAGCGCTGGGATGACCAGTATGCCCTACCACGCCTGGTTTGTGGAATGCTATGGGGTCAAACCCAGGACCTGCTGCATGTTAGGCAAGCACTTAACCAACTGAGGCCCATTGCCAACGCTTCTGGCTTCTGTTGCAAATTCAGAAAACCTGCCCAGTCGGGCTCGTATCTGCACCAGTGCCGTCACGGAGCTGCAGAGACGTCCTCCACCCGTGTTCCACTCCCTCACGTTCCCAACCACACCAGGTGGGCACCAAGCCCTGAGCTACAGAGGCCTCGGGCTTCCCAAAGCACCTGCGCTTCCCTCGCAGTAAAGGACTCCTGGTTAGGGGGCCAGCCTGTGAGGAGGACGGGCAGCTCTCCAGGGTCCTGAGGCTCTGGTGGAAATAAGGCTGCCCGGATGTTCTTGCAGGATGTCCCGCAAAACCGAGCTTTGCTTGCAGCCGGGTAAATGTTGAGGACGGCTGGCTTCTGCTGGGCTGAGCCGCTTGGAGAGGCCTGGCTTCCTTTCCAGAGCCTCACTGGGCTCCAAAACCCCTGATTAGTTGAGGGAGAGCTTCCAGCTGCCTCTCCAGTTCTCACTTTCCAGGGCTACGTGCTTGAAAGAGTAGACTCTCCCGTTTTCACAACACCCTCCATGGCAGGGACCATAAATTCCACTCCTTTGACAGGTAGGGAAACTGAGCCACCATCACACAGCCTGTCCTTTTGCCCTCGGGGTTACACACAAGGTGAATTCTATTATTCTTCTTTTTTGTTGTTGCTGTTGTTTTTTGAGGTAGGTTCTCACTCTGGTCCAGGCTGACCTGGAATTCACTATGTATTCTCAGGGTGGCCTTGAACTCATTGCGATCCTCCTACCTCTGCCTCCCAGGTTCTGGGATTAAAGGTGTGCGCCACCACATCCGGCTGTTCTACTTCTGAATGTTTTGTTTATTTATTTATTTGCAAACAGAGAGGAGACAGGGAAGAGAGAGACGGGTTGGGGGGAGAGACAGAGAGAGTCAGAGACAGAGAGTGAGAGAGGGAGAGAGAGAATGGGCATGCCAGGGCCTCCAGCCACTGCAAACGAACTCCAGACGCATGCGCCAACATGTGCGTCTGGCTTACATGGGTTCTGGGGCATCAAACCTGGGTCCTTTGGCTTTGCAGACAAGCACCCTAATCACCCTAACCACCAAGCAATCTCTCCAGCCCTATTATTCTATTTTTTAAAGATATTTATTTATTTATTTATTTGAGAGAGAGGGGCAAAAAGAGAGAATGGGTGTGCCAGGGCCTCCAGCCACTACAAACAAACTCCAGACACATGCACCACCTTGTACATCTGGCTGCTAGGGAATCAGACCCGGGGTCTTAGGCTTTGCAGACAAGGGCCTTAACCACTGAGCCATCTCTCCAGCCCGCTATTATTCTCCTTTACAGAGGAGAATACGAAGGCGCTGACTTCCCAAAAGTCCCTTGCAGTCAGGTACATCCATCCCCCAAACTGTGATGCAGGCCACTAGGGTATCCACACTCCACCCCCCCCCCATCTTTTCTCCTACAGAGCCCAGACATCCATCAACAGAAATGCCCACGGTGTAACCGGGCGTGGTGGCGCACGCCTTTAATCCCAGCACTCCAGAGGCAGAGGTAGGAGGATCGCCGTGAGTTCAAGGCCACCCTGAGACTACATAGTGAATTCCAGGAAAGCCTGAGCTAGAGTGAAACCTCACCTGCAAATACCAAAAAAAAAAAAAAAAAAAAAAAAGCCCACGGTCACCATCGTAGAGATACAGTGTTAACCAAGAAGCCACAGGACACACGGAGGAAGGAAACATACCAGAGTGTACTCTCTGGGGACCAGAGGACAGCATGGGGAAAGGTGTCCACTCCAAAGGGGAAGCGGGTGACCAGGATGAGAAAGCAAAGAACGCGGCAGAAAGCACACGAGAAGCTGTGACACTTACCTCTTGGGCAGACGCAGCGAAGCTAATACATTCAGGCCACCAACCCGGTCCAGCCCAGAACCTGGGGGAAGATGGAGAGAGGCTGCGGTGAGCATCCGGGGCGGTGGGCTCAGCCTGCTGCAGGAGGACGCTCCCCTCCAGCAGGGGGCTTTTCCTCTGCTCTGGCCGTCAACAGCCGCAAGGTCCTGAGGCCTGGAGACAGGTGCCTGGGACTCAGGCCCTGTGGGTCACTTGTTGCTCTCGGTGACCACATGTGGACCTCAAACTCAGCCTTCCCATCCCATGATGGGCATACTGGTGCTTATCGTTGTTGAACTGTTGTCTGCCCGGTAGCCAGGAAGTTCCTTTTTTTTGGTTTTCTTTTCTTTCTTTCTTTCTTTTCTTTTCATTTTTCAAGGTAGGGTCTCGCCAACCTGGAATTTACTGTGTAGTCTCAGGCTGGCCTCGAACTCACAACAGCCATCCTCCTACCTCTGCCTTCTGAGTGCTGAGATTAAAGGCATGTGCCACCATACCCAGCCTTTTCTTTTTTTAATTTCTATTTATTTATTTGAGAGCAACCGACACAGAGAGAAAGGGAAAGAGAGAGAGAGAGAATGGGCACGCCAGGACCTTCATCCACTGCAAACAAACTCCAGATGCGTGCGCCCCCTTTGTGCATCTGGCTAACGTGGGTCCTGGGGAATCGAGCTTCGAACTGGGGTCCTTAGGCTTCACAGGCAAGCGCTTAACCGCTAAGCCATCTCTCCAGCACCCCACCTTTTTTTGTTGTTTTTTGAAGTAGCGTCTCATTCTAGCCCAGGCTGACATGAAAGTCACTCTGTAGTCCCAGGCTAGACTATAACTCACAGTGATCCTCCTGCCTCGGCCTCCCAAGTGCTAGGATTACAGAATGCTATGTCAGGAAGCTCTCTGAATGGCAGGAACTACATCTTGCAACTTTAATATTTGGCAGAGGACTCAGCAAGTCTGTAATGCTCTGTAAGGACCTAATAGAAGACTGAGTGAATGGATGGATAAATTAATTAGCAAATTGTGGGTCTCAAAGGACAGCTGGCAGGATCCAAAGAGAAGGAAATGTAAAGGAGTGCCCATTAAAGGTGCCTCTGAGTGGTGAGAGATGAAAATGAAAGCTATAGACCTGGGGCCAGAGAGATGGCTCAGAGGTTAAGGTGCTTGCCTGCAAAGCCTAATGACTCGGATTTGATTCCCCAGTATTCATATAAAGCCACATGCACAAAGTGGTGCATGCAACTAGAGTTTGTATGCAGCCACTAGAGACCCTGCCGTGCCCGTTCTCTCCCTCTCTCCCCGTCTCTTTTTGTCTCTTTCCCACGCGTGGTGGTGCACACCTTTAGTTCCAGCACTTGGGAGGCAGACATAGGAGGATCGCTATATGGTGAATTCCAGGTCAGCCTGAGCTAGAGCAAGACCCTACCTCAAAAAAGAGAGAGAGAGAGACAGGGAGCCATGCAGGGTGGGGCATAACTTTAATTCCAGCATTTAGGAGGCAGAGAGAGAGAGAGAGAGAGAGAGCCATGCAGGGTGGGGCATAACTTTAATTCCAGCATTTAGGAGGCAGAGGTAGGAGGACTGCCGTGAGTTTGAGGCCACCCTGCGACTATATAGTGAACTCCAGGTCAGCCTGGGCTAGAGTGAAACCCTACCTCGAAAAACCAAAAAGTAGAAATAAAAATAAAAGGGAGAGAAAAAGTAGGGGGGGCTGAGCTGGAGAGGTGGTTTAACAGTTAAGGCATTTCCTGCAAAGCCAAAGAACCCAGGTTCAATTCCCCAGGACCCAAGTAAGCCAGATGCATAAGGTGGAGCATTCATCTGGAGTTTGCTGTGGCTGAAGGTCCTGACAGCCCCCCCACCTAATAAAGAAATAAAAATAAAAAGAGGGAAAGAGAGGGCTGGAGAGATGGCTCAGCAGTTAAGGCACTTGCCTGAAAAGCCTAATGACCTGGGTTTAATTCCCTAGTAAATTCCCACATAAAGCCAGATGCGCAAAGTGGCGCATGAGTCTGGAGTTTGTTTGCAGTACCTAAAGGTCCTGGTATGCCTTTCTCTGTCTGTCTGTCTGTCTGTCTCTCTCTCTCTCTCAAACAAATAAATAAATAAAATTTTAATCTACCTACAGTATTAAAAAAGAAAGAAAGAAAGGTTATAAAGTTGTAGTGAGACAGGAATGGTGGCTCACAGTTGTAATCCCAGCACTCAAGAGGCTGAGGCAGGCGGGTAGCACCCTAAGTTCAAGGCCAACCTGGCCTATACAGTGAGACCCTACTTCAAAAAAAAAAAAAAATAGGGCTGGAGATATGGCTTAATGGCTAAGGTGCTTGCCTGCAAATCCCAAAGACCCAGGTTCTGTTCTCCAGATCTCATGGAAGCCAGATACACAAGGTGGCACATGCATCTGGAGTTCTTTTGCAGTGGCTATAGATCCTGGCGCACCCATTCTCTCCTCTCTCTCTCCCTCTGTCTCTCTGAAATAAATAAATAAATAAATAAATAAATAAAACTTTTTAAAAGGCATGTGTCACCATGCCTGGCTAAATTAAATAAAAACAATAAACTGGTATTTCTCACTTGCACACTCACCTATTTACTTACTAATATTTCTTTCTTTCTCCCCCTCATTCCTTCCCCTCTCTTTTTATTTATTTATTTATTTTTTTTTGGTTTTTCGAGGTAGGGTCTCACTCTAGCCCAGGCTGACCTGGGATTCACTATGTAGTCTCAGGGTGGCCTCGAACTCACGGTGATCCTCCTACCTCTGCCTCCCGAGTGCTGGGATTAAAGGCGTGCGCCACCACGCCCGGCTTCCCCTCTCTTTTTGTGGGGGGAGGGTTGGAGTTCTTTTGAGACAGCATCTTGCTGCATACATTGCTATGTAGACCAGACCAGGCTGGACTTGAACTAGCTGCAATTCTCCTGCCTCTGCCTCTCAAGTGCTAGAATTACAGGTGTGTTCCTTCCACCTCCTCTCCTCCCCTGCATTCATTCATTCTTTCTTTCTTTTCTTTTCCTTTTTTTTTTTTTTTTTTGGTTTTTTGAGGTAGGGTCTCACTCTAGCCCAGGCTGACCTGGAATTCACTCTGTAGTCTCAGGGTGGCCTTGAACTCACAGTGATCCTCCTACCTCTGCCTCCCAAGTGCTGGGACTAAAGGCTTGTGCCACCACGCCCGGCTTTATGTCCTGTTTTTGAAACAGGACCTCAGTATATAGCTCAAGACGGCCTGGAACTCACTATGTAAACCAGACTGACTTCAAACTGAAAACTCTCCTGCCTCAGCCACTTCATTACTGGGAGAGCAGGTACATACCACCATGTCTGGCATAATAATAAGATTTTTCTTTCTTTCTTTCTTTCTTTTCTTTTTTTTTTTTTTTAATTTTTCTAGGTAGCATCTCACTCTAGCCCAGGCTGACCTGGAATTCACTATGTAGTCTCAGGGTGGCTTCGAACTCACGGCAATCCTCCTACTTCTGCCCCCCGAGTGCTGGGATGAAAGGTGTGTGTCACCACACCCTGCCTCTTTATTATTTATTTATTTATTTATTTTTATGTACTAGAGAGAAACAGAAGTGGCGCACCAGGGCCTCTAGCCACTGCAAACAAACTCCAGATACGCATGCCATCTTGCGCGCATGTGCAACCTTGCGCATCTGGCTTATGCAGGTTCTGGGGAGTTGAACCTGGGTCCTTAGGCCTTGCAGGCAAACACGTTAACCGATAAGCCATCTCTCCAGCCCCCGTAATAAGGTTCTCTAAGCTGGCTCCAAACCAGGTGTGGGAATAAACACACCGGTGAGACAAGGTGTCTGTCCTGCCTCATGGAGGCTTACAGGCAAAGTGGGGAGAGAGAATAAAGAGCTGTCATCAACACACTGGGCTAGGCAGAAGGTGCCGGAGGAATCCCAGGGGAGGTCAGGAAAGACTTATCCAAGCCAAATCCAGTGGATAAATCAACTCTAGTCAGGCAAAGAGCCAGGTGGAAAGAAAAAGTATGTGAGGCCTTCGCCTGCCCAGGATTGAACAACAAGGTAGAGAAGCTTGGAAGATAATGGGAATTGCATGTGTACCCTGTGGGGCCTCCTGTGTCTGGTCCCAGCAGCAGAAGCTTTCTTGGAGAGGGACAGGGACATAAGGCCGTTTGTCTTTGTGAAGTCCCTCTGCCACTGGGTGGGGATGGGAGGGACAGCCAGCTAGAGGGGAGATGGGGGAACCAGTTCCGAAAGAGAAGCAGCGGATGAGGGTCTCCAGAGCCCCATGGGAGGGGAAAGGCAGGGACGGGACTGGCCCCAGTTTACAGGTGAGATGGGAGGGGCCATGACTTGTTGGGGTCCTATGCAACTCCTCGAGAAGCAGATCTGGCTAGAGAGCTCAGGGCTCCACGCCTGCGATGGGAACTTGGTCTCCCGCCTCCTAGATACATAGGCTTCTTTGACAAGCTGCCGCAGCCCAGATGCGAAAGAGCCTGGCCTGTGCTTGCTGTGCGCATTCAGAGAAGGAGCCAGGGACTGTGGGATGAGGGGACGCAGGAATTCCTGGAGACCTCTCCACTACACAGGAACTGACAAGTGAACAGTATTCTCAGAGAAGGAGAGCCCTGGCCAGGCACGGTGGTGCATGCCTGTAATCCCACAACACAGGAGAATGAAACAAGAGGATCATGAGTTCAAGGCCAGCCTGGGCCGCTTAGTGATATCCTGGCTTAAAATCGGAAACAAGGCTGGAGAGATTGCTCAGTGGTTAAGGGCATTTCCTGTGCAGACATGATGACCCAAGGAAAGACCACTTGGAGCTGGATCCTCAGGGCCCACATAAACAGGTGGGCATAGCCACACACACACCTGTCACCCCAGAACTGTAAGGAGCAGAGACCTGAGAACTGCCAGAGTTCATGAAAAAAAAAAAAAAAAAAAAACCAGTAAACTGCAAGATCAGTAAGACTCCAGCTTGAATAAGAATAAGCGGAAGGCCAGGCGTGGTGGCACACACCTATAATCCCAGCACTCGGGAGGCAGAAGTAAGGAGGATTGATGTGAGTTTGAGGCCACTCTGAGAGACTGAATAGTGAATTCCAAGCCAGCCTGGGCTAGAGCAAGACCCTAACCTGAAAAAAACAAAACAAAACAAAAAAGTAAATAATTGGAAGAGCATAGGACACCGAACGTTTTGCTTTGGTCACTGCAGGTGCGCACAAAGGGTACCTTATGAATGGACGAACACACACACACACACACCCCACAAGCAAAAAAATGAAAGAAAGAAAGCCGGGTGTGGTGGCACACACCTTTAATCCCAGCACTCAGGAGGCAGAGGTAGGAGGATCACCATGAGTTCAAGGTCAGCCTGGGCTAGAGTGAGACTCTACCTCAAAAACACACACACACAAGAGAGGGGGGGGGGAGGAGGAGGAGGAGGAAAGAAAGAAAGGAGAAGGACAGAAACAGCCAGGCATGGTAGCTCATGCTTTTAATCCCAACACTGAGAAGGGTGCAGCAACAGGATTGTCTGTTAATTTGAGGACAGCCTAGGCTATGCAGTGAGTTCGGGACAGCCTAGGGATGGCTTAGCCGTTAAGGCATTTGCCTGCAAAGCCAAAGGACCCAGGTTCTATTCCCCAGTACCCATGTGAGCCAGATGCACAAGGTGACGCATCCATCTGGAGTTTGTTTGCAGGGGCTGGAGGTCCTGGCACACCCATTCTCTCCCGCCCCCCGTGTCTTTCTCTCTCTCTCAAATAAATAAATAAAAACACCATCAAACCCTATGCACAAGGTCACATGGTCGGTAAGCCCAGCCCAAACACATGTGTGTACTTGTGGGCATGCTCCTGAGAAGGGAGGGGTGTGCATGACCGGTCATGGACTTTGGTAGCTGTCTTTTCTTTAAAAAAAATTTTTTTTTAATATTTCAATTATTTATTTGAGAGAGAAAGAGGGAGAGAATGGACACACCAAGGCCTCCAGCCACTGCAAACGAACTCTAGACACAAGTGCCACCTTGTGCATCTGGCTTTACATGGGTCCTGGGGAATCGAACCTGGGTCCTCAGGCTTCGCAGGCAAGCGCCTTAACCACTGAGCCAACTCTGCAGCCCGTAGATGACTTCTCTGTCTCAAGGCAAGCAGGCCTTCTGGCACGCATGGGGAGACTGAGGCCCGAGATTAAACAAGGACATAAGAAATTAGGAGAGGCATAGAGTTCAGGAGGAGGCAAGGATGAAAAGAGAGGAACGGAGGGAGAAAATAGATGGAGAGACGTAGAGATAGGACAGGAGGTGTGAAAATGCAGGGAAAGTTGAAAAAAGAGGCCAAACAGCAAAGAAAATGGGAAAAAGGAGTTGGGGGGGTGTCCCCTAAATCCTCTGCTTCCTCCACTTTCCCTGGGTGTCTGGCTGGGTCTCCACCCTCAGGGGCAGAACTACATAACTACTGTGGTCCCGGTGGGGGGGGGGCAGTGGATAGGAGCAGGGGTGACTCCCCTGGGGGCTGCCCCCCCAACCCGCCCCCCCGCCCTGGAGCTAATCAGCGGCTGTCATCTCCACGGTGAGGTCTTGGTTAAGGAGATTTAGAGCTGGGATCAATAGGAAATTTAAAAATCGATGCAGCGCGCAGGGCAAAATCGATGGCGTTTAATCGCCTTGCCGATTCCCAGTCAAAACAATTAGCCGCGCTGAGTGTTGAACACGGCGGCGACACGGCATTAAGCGTCAATATTGGTGTAAGTGATGGCGGGCGGGTGGGGAATCCCCATTCTCAGAGCCCGCCACCCTCCCCGCCAGTCAGACAGCGAGCCTTTAAGGCTGGGGTCTTCCCCCAAGGCCGCATCCCCAAGTTGGGGCTTCCCCTCGCGGGATCCACACGTGTCTCTTGCTACTCTGTCACCTCAGTCACCATGGTGCCCACAGGCAAGTACCATCCTGGCCTGCAAGCCTCCAATTCTGTCACCAAACCTCGCAGGTCCACAATCCTCACATATTCCCTGCGGAGGGGAGACACCCTCCACCCTCTCCAATCAGTCACCCTTACGTAGAGCCCCAGTAGGTGAGGAACTGTCTTCTGTCGTTGCCTGGTGTCTGGTACCTCTCCTCTCACAGGTGGGCGCTCTGAGGGACGGAGTTAGCAGTCACCAGGGACAGGAAGAGGCGGAGGCAGGACTTGAACTCGTGTCTGCTTCAGAAGCCTCGTTTCCCGGGGCTGTACCACAACAGCGCAGATTCCAATGTTCACAAGAGAAGAGTGAGCTCAGAGTTGGGTCCCGGACCATGGGCAAGTCTCCCAGCCAGGGTTGACAACGCTTTGTGATATCCTGGGGTCATTGGTCACCCACCTACCAGGCGGTGAGCTACCTGAGGACAGGGTGAGGCTTCTGGGAGCTCCCCAGCATCACGTAGATGATGGACAACGACACTTGGGACAGACCTAAGGACGATGTCCCCACAGATGCAGCCTGTCCACCTACACCCCCCCCACCGGGGGACAGAGGGACCAGAGACCAACACCCACAAACACATCAGGGTGACTCCAGCAGAGCAGCATGCGTTGCCTAGCCCCCACCACCTACGCTCCAAGCGGGGCTCGGTGCTTTGCAAGTGAGGCCCCCAAGTCCTCACAACCTTTGCTGTGAAACAGCGGAGGGCATGGAGGCTCAGAGAGGTCAAAGCCCCTTAGCCAAAGTCACACAACAGCGGGTGGCTCCGTCTGAAGACCAGAAGACTTACGGTAAATACACTCAATGGCCGCAAGCAAGACGGCTGAATGCCTGGGAGAGGGCAAACGCTTGGCACCCAGAGAGACTGCCCAGAGTGGCTCTGGCAGAGCCAGGGCTTCCGGTCCCGGGGTTCTGCGACGGGACGCCCACAGCCACCTGCTCCCGGGCGCGCGGAAGAGCAGGGGGGGGGAAGCGTGTGGGCAGGGGAGGAGGCCCTTGAGATGAGCCAGGGATTGATCTGACAAAGTCCTAATCAAATGGTCAATATCGCTGACCCGACCACTTAACCTATTGATAAGTTGGCAAGGATAGAGCAGGCAGCAAGTGGGCTCAGGGAACAAGGCAGGGAGAGAGGTGGGGAGCCTGAAGGGGCAGAGCTCAGAGCGGAGGCGGGCTCCCATTCTCTGGCCTCCCTTGTGCTTCTTCTCTTCCTTTCCTCCTGGGTGGGGGCTTCCCCTTCCCAGGCCCTGTCCTCTCGGGGGGGCTCTGCCACTCTCTGCGCGAGGGGAGCAACCGAACCCACAGCATCCCTCAGCTGCTCCTCAGTCCCCTCACCTGGTACCTGGGGACAATTAAAATAGGGACAGCTGGGAAAGACCCTAGATGTCCCATACCTCGGGGCTGACCCAAGAAACAACAGCGGTCAGAGTTGCGGGGGGGAGGGAAATAAGCCTGAAATATATTGATCAAAGGCTCACAATCCATCGGCAGAGGGAGAACAGGGAAATGTATACACAGTATGTGTGGCAGAATCCCATTTTTAAGCCAGGCGTGGTGGCCCATGCCTTTAATCCCAGTACTCGGGAGGCAGAGGTAGGAGGATCGCTGTGAGATCGAGGCCACCCTGAGATTACATAGTGAATTCCAGGTCAGCCTGGGCTAGAGTGAGACCCTACCTTGAAAAACCAAAACTGAAAAAGAAAACTCCAACTTTTAAATTATTTATTTATTTGTGTGTATGTGACAGAGAGAGAATTGGAATGCCAGGGCCTTCAGCCACTGAAAATGAACTGCAGATGCATGTGCCACCTCATGCATCTGGCTTATGTGGGGCCTGGGAAATCGAACTTGTGTCCTTTGGCTTTGAGGGCAAGCTCCTTAACCATAAGCCATCTTTCCAGCCCAAAGAATCCCATTTTTATGAATACATACACAATAAAGAAAGAAAGGACTTGGAGCCAAAAGAAGAGTTTAAATAAAACAGCTACATGCTACTGAGTTATAAGGATAAACTCACAAGCAGGACATTCTGTGAGAAAACACTATGCAGAAAAAGAGATGTCCCGAATTTAATGACCTGATTTAATCATGGAACCAGGTACCTCCAAGAAAAGAGTAGACAACTCTTCTAACTCTGAGCCATGAACCCAACCCCTCACTATGGATTCTAGACAAGTGCTCTACCTCTGAGCCACGCCCCCAGCCCCTCACTGTGGATCCTAGACAAGTGCTGTACCTCTGAGCCACGCCCCCAGCCCCTCACTGTGGACTCTAGACAAGTGCTCTACCTCTGAGCCACGCTCCCAGCCCCTCACTGTGGATTCTAGACAACTGCTCTACCTCTGGGCCACGACCCCAGCCCCTCACTGTGGGTTCTAGACAAGTGCTCTACCTCTGAGCCACGCCCCCAGCCCCTCACTGTGGGTTCTAGACAAGTGCTCTACCTCTGAGCCACGCCCCCAGCCCCTCACTGTGGGTTCCAGACAAGTGCTCTACCTCTGAGCCACGCCCCCAGCCCCTCACTGTGGACTCTAGACAAGTGCTCTACTTCTGAGCCACGTCCCCAGCCCCTCACTGTGGATTCTAGACAAGTGCTCTACCTCTGAGCCACACCCCCAGTGCCTCACTGTGGATTCTAGACAAGTGCTCTACCTCTGAGCCACGCCCCCAGCCCCTCACTGTGGATTCTAGACAAGTGCTCTACCTCTGAGCCACACCCGCAGCCCGTCACTGTGGACTCTAGACAAGTGCTCTACCTCTGAACCACGCCCCCAGCCCCTCACTGTGGATCCTAGACAAGTGCTCTACCTCTGAGCCCCTCCCCCAGCCCCTCACTGTGGATTCTAGACAAGTGCTCTACCTCTGAGCCACGCCCCCAGCCCCTCACTGTGGATTCTAGACAAGTGCTCTACCTCTGAGCCACATTCCCAGCCCCTCACTGTGGATTCTAGACAAGTGCTCTACCTCTGAGCCACGCCCCCAGCCCCTCACTGTGGACTCTAGACAAGTGCTCTACCTCTGAGCCACGCCCCCAGCCCCTCACTGTGGATTCTAGACAAGTGCTCTACCTCTGAGCCACATTCCCAGCCCCTCACTGTGGATTCTAGACAAGTGCTCTACCTCTGAGCCACATTCCCAGCCCCTCACTGTGGATTCTAGACAAGTGCTCTACCTCTGAGCCACGCCCCCAGCCCCTCACTGTGGATTCTAGACAAGTGTTCTAACTCTGAGCCACGCCCCCAGCCCCTCACTGTGGGTTCTAGACAAGTGCTCTACCTCTGAGCCAAGCTCCCAGCCCCTCACTGTGGATTCTAGACAAGTGCTCTACCTCTGAGCCACGCCCCCAGCCCCTCACTGTGGATCCTAGACAAGTGCTCTACCTCTGAGCCACGCCCCCAGCCCCTCACTGTGGATTCTAGACAACTGCTCTACCTCTGAGCCACGACCCCAGCCCCTCACTGTGGATCCTAGACAAGTGCTCTACCTCTGAGCCACGCCCCCAGCCCCACACTGGCAAACTGCAGGAAACATGTTACCTCTGGTCATTCTCCCAACCCTTGGCTTTGTTAAATCAGGGTCTCACTATGTAGGTTACACTGACCTTGATTTTTTTTTTACTTTGCTGCATTATATGTATATATATATTATTGACAACTTCTATACTTACAGACAACAAACCATGGTATTTCCCTCCCCTCCCCCACTTTCCCCTTCATAACTCAGATCTCCATCATATCACCTCCCTCTCTCCATTAGTCTCTCTTTTAATTTGATGTCATCTCGTTCTCCTGTTATGAGGGTCTTGGGTAGGTATTGCCAGGCACGGCGAGGTCTTAGGTCCTTGAACTTTTCTTCTCCTGCCTCAGCCTCCTGAGCTCTGGAATTGTAAGTATGTGCAATGGTGTCTGTCAGCAAGGTTTTGTTGTTGTTTTATTTTTTTCACTTAACTAGATTCATAGTTGCATTTTCTTTCTTTAATATTCTTTCTCTATTTATTAGAGGGAGTAAGAGATAAAGAGTATGGGTGCACCAGGGCCTCTTGGCCGCTGCAAACGAACTGCACACACATATGGCCACCTTGTGTGTCTGGTTTATATGGGTTAGTGGGAATTTGAACCCCGGGCCTGCAGGCTTTGCAAGCAAGCGCGTTTAACTGCTGAGCCGTCTCCCCAGCCACACAGTCACTTTGTTCCTCATCTCCGAATGTCTGTCTTTTCTATTTTACTACAAGGCACGCTTGTCATTGTAAGCAACAGAGCTAATGAAAACTTCATCAGGCGGCCCGTGGCCGGGAGCTGAGGGAACTCACAACAAACACAGTCGCTGTGCACCTTGACCCCGCCAGCCTCCTCGGGTCCCCCGTTGTGAGGCAGAGTTTGGAAACCTCGGGAATGTGAATGGATTTGAACTCAGCTGAGTGCTGAAGAGCCGAAGCCTAACTTGTGCTTTCTGCTTTTTTTTTGTTTTGTTTTTGTTTTTTGTTTTTTCGAGGTAGGGTCTCACTCTAGTCCAGGCTGACCTAGAATTCACTATGTAGTCTCAGGGTGGCCTCGAACTCACGGCAAACCTTCTACCTCTGCCTCCCGAGTGCTGGGATTAAAGGCGTGAGCCACCACGCCCGGCTGCTTTCTGCTTTTAAGAGGGCAGGATAGGACCAAGGTGAATTTTGTTCCCTTTCCTCATCAGGAAATTGAGGGCTTACACGAAGGGGAACCACGAGATGAAAAGCTAAAATCCAGAGGGAGGGATTTTCCCACTGTTACTCTTCCCCCCCCCCAGGGTAGGGTCTCACTCTAGCCTAGGCTGACATGAAACTCATTCTGTAGTTCCGGACTGGCCTTGAACTCACAGCCATCCTTGTACCTCTGCCTCTCCAGTGCGGCGATTAAAGGAGTGTGCCACCACATCCAGGTTCCCAAAGTAATAGTTATGGTGGAGCTAGAACCAGAAGCCAGGGTCCCTAGCACCCGCCATCCAACCGCTGGGACAAGAAAACTCCAAGAGCAAGTGTTCACAGAAGCTTCTGAGTGTGTGTGTGTGTGTGTGTGTGTGTGTGTGTGTGTCTTCAGGGCCAAGATCATTAGGTTAGAACGCTAGGTTCAGGGGCCTGACAGCCTGGGCTCAATTCCCCAGTACCCACGTAAATCTAGATGCACAAAGTGGCGCATGCATCTGGAGTCTGCAGCCGCAGGAGGCCCTGGTATGCCCATTCTCTCTCTCAAATAAAATAATTTAAAAAAAAAAAGTAAGAAAGCTGGGTTTATTCAGACAGGCTTACATATGCCTATGATCTCAGCACTTATGAGCAGCAGAAATTCAAAGCCTGCCTTGGCTATATAGCAAATTTGAGGCCCACCTGGGTACATGAGACCCGGTCTCAAAAACAAAACTAGAGCCAGGCGTGGTGGCACACGCCTTTAATCCCAGCGCTTGGAAGGCAGAGGTAGGAGGATTGCCATGAGTTCGAGGCCACCCTGAGACTACACCGTGAATTTCAGGTCAGCCTGGGCTACAGTGAGACCCTACCTCGAGAAAAAAGAAAAACAAACAAACAACAAACAAAACTAGGAGCTATGGAGAAGGCTCAGTGAATAAGGATGCTTGCTCGCAAAGCCTGCCAGCCAGGATTCAATTCCCTAGCCACCCACATAAAACCGAACAGGCATTCATTTGCAATGACAAGAGACCTTGGTGGGGCTGGAGAGATGGCCCAGTGATACCTGGCCAGATATGTTCCTTTGTTCACTCATTCATTCAACCAGTGATTCACTCTGGAAAAACTTCCCGCGTTTAACTGTAAGCCAGAGCCCAGTGCCAGGCTCCACCATCCGCACGTGAACAGTGAAAGTTCCCAGCAGGTTGATCAAGAGGAAATCCAAGCCGGGCGTGGTGGCGCACGCTTTTAAACCCAGCACTCGGGAGGCAGAGGTAGGAGGATCGCCATGAGTTCGAGGCCACCCTGAGACTTCATAGTGAATTCCAGGTCAGCCTGGGCTAGAGTGAGACCCTACCTCAAAAAAAAAAAGAGGAAATCTTGGCTCAAAGTTGCTTCCTCAATGCCTCCTAAACTGTCCCTTGGGACTGCTCCTGAAAAGTGGCATGGGCACCCCACAGCCTGGCCCACATGTCCCCTCAGAGATGTCTACGTGCACATGCACACTACAGACCAGCAGATGGGTGTGTTCACTTCCGTCACTCCTGGTGCCAAGCACAAGGCCTGACACGCTATAAGGACACTCCAGGCTGTTTTGGTCCTCCTTTTTTTTGTTGTTGTTTGTTTGTTTTGATTTTTTGTTTTTATTTTTTGGTTTTTCGAGATAGGGTCTCACTCTAGCCCAGGCTGACCTGGAATTCACTATGTAGTCTCAGTGTGGCCTTGAACACACGGTGATCCACCTACCTCTGCCTCCTGAGTGCTGGGATTAAAGGCGTGGGCCACCATGCTGGCCTCCATTATTTATTTATTTATTTATTTATTTATTTATTTATTTATTTGACAGAGAATAAGGGAGAGAGAGAAAAATAAAAATAAAAAAGAGAGATCGAGACAGAAGGCATGCCAGGGCCTCCAGCCACTGCAAACAAACTCCAGACACGTGTGCCCTCTTGTGCATCTGGCTAACGTGGGTCCTGGGGAATCGAACCTGGGTTCTTTGGCTTTGCAGGCATGCACATTAAACTCTAAGCCATCCCCCCAACTCCATTGTTTTATTATTATTATTTGTTGTTTGTTTGTTTTGGTTTTTCGAGGTAGGGTTTCACTCTAGCCCACGCTGACCTGGAAGTAACTATGTGGTCTCAGGGTGGCCTCGAACTCACTGCAATCCTCCTACCTCTGCCTCCCAAATTCTGGGATTAAAGGCTTGAGCCACTACGACCGGCCTCCGTTTCCTTTTGTTGTTGTTTTTTTTTGTTGTTTTAACGAACAGAAAATTCAAAGCACCCAGCATAGTGCTGGCACATGGCAGATGCTCAATAAATAGCAGCTATTTATTAGTGTCACCATCACACGCTACCTCACTATGCCCACAGCAAACCTTGTCTTGCCAACCAGGAAACTCAAAGCACAAAAAGCAGTACACGATTTACCCACGGCCATAAAGCCCAGACTCCAAGCCAGGCGCATAGAGCTGGGTGCCGTGGCTCACACCCAGCACTCAGGAGGTCATCCTTGGCTACACAGCAATTGAGAGACCAGCCTAGGCTACATGAGACCCTATCTCAGAACAAAATAAAACAGGGCTGGGGATATGGCTAAGCAACTAAAGGAGCTCGCTTTGCAAAGTCTGCCAGCCCAGGGGGTTTTATTCCCCAGAACCCACATAAAGGCAAAAGCTAAAAAAGGCGCTTGTGGGCTGGAGGGATGGCTTAGCAGTTAAGGCATTTGCCTGAGAAGCCTAAGGACTGAGGTTTGATTCCTCAGTACCCGTGTGAGCCAGATGCACAAGATGGAACATGTATCTGGAGTTTGTTTGTAATGGCTGGAGGCCTGGCACACCCATTCTCTTTCTATTTTTCCTCTTCCTCTCTCCCTCAAATAATAGATAACTAAAATATTTATGTTACAAAAAATTGGCACTTCTGTCTGAAGTTCATTGGCAATGGCAAGAGACCTTAGAACTTTTCTCTGGAGTTCATTGGCAGTGGCAAGAGACCTTGGCATGCCTATTCTCTCTCTCTCTCTCTTTCTGCTTCTATCTCACAAATAAATTAAAATATTAAAAAAAAGAAGCAGGTGGGCTGGAGAGATGGCTCAATGGTTAAAGCATTTGTTTGCAAAGCCTGAAGTCCAGGGGTTCAATTCCCCCATACCTGCGTAAAGCCAGATGCACAAAGTGTTGCATGTGTCTGAAGTTTGTTTGCAGTGGCAAGAGGCCCTGGTGTGTCATTCTCTCATTCTCTCTCTCTCTCTCTCTCTCTCTCTCTCTCTCTCTGGTTTCAAATAAATAATAAATAAAATGTTTTTTAAAAAACAGGGGTTGGAGAGCTGGCTTAGCGGTAAAGGCACTTGCCTGCAAAGCCAAAGGACCCAGGTTCGATTCACCAGGGCCCATGTAAGCCTGATAATTCGTTTGCAGGGCGTGGTGGCACACACCTTTAATCCCGGCACTCGGGAGGCAGAGGTAGGAGGACTGCCGTGAGTTCAAGGCCAGCCTGAGACTACACAGTGAATTCCAGGTCAGCCTGGGCTACAGTGAGACCCTACCTTGAAACAAAAACAAACAGAGAAAACAGCCAGGCATGGTGGCACACGCCTTTAATCCCAGCACTTGGGAGGCAGAGGTACGTGGATCACCATGAGTTCAAGACCACCCTGAGACTACACAATGAATTCCAGGTCAGCCTGGGCCAGAATGAGACCCTACCTTGAAAACCAAAAATAAGTAAGTAAATAAGCAACAGGCTGAGGGAAATATCTCAGTATTTAAAGGTACATGATTGCAAAGCCTACTGGCCTCAGGTTCAGTTCCCCGGGACCCACATAAAGCCAGACACAAAGGGACACATGCATCTAGAGTTTTTGTTGTTTGCAGCATCAAGAGACCACGGCGCACCTATACACATGCTTGCAAATAGATAAATACATTTTAAGAAATGGAGCAAAGCCAAACAAACAAACAACAAAAAAAAAAATCAGGAGTGTCCCTCCCCACAGCTGGGCGGCAGTGTGCTTGGAGGAGGGAAGGGTTAGTAGCCCAGGTGTGCTGTGCAGATGTGCGGGGTAAAGATGAGTAGAATGCAGTAGCAAGTTCGCAGGGAGGTGGGGGCGCGTGGCTGGTTTCAAAGTCTGGTTGCTTTGAGCCGCAGGTGTGAGGCAGCTGTCTGGACGGGGTCCCCACAACACCAGCACGTGAGGCCCCCCTCCGAAAGCGAGCATCCTCATCCTCATCCCTGGCTGCCATCCTCCCCCACCATGACACCGGCCAGCCAGGAGGACAGGGTACCTGGCTCTAGTTCATTTGACAAACACCCGCTCGGCGCTTCCTGAGGGCACTTTTGCTGGGCCCGGGCAGGTGTGGCATGAGCAAGTACCCAGCCTCACGGCACTGAACCTCTAGTGGAAGAAAAGCTTCAGTAGACAATAAAAAATACACTTAAGGACTAAGAAAGAAACCAAAGCCAGGGTGGGGGAGGGGGCGGTTCCCGGATCGTGCCATTACAGACCCGAATGTCAGGAAAGGCTGGCAGCTAACTGCCCAAGTGAAGCGTGGAGGTAAGGACTTTCCTGGCAAAGCTCACAAGTGCGAAGGCCTCGAAGCAGGAGCTAGGTTTAAAGAACAGCAAGCTGCGGAGATGGCCCAGTGGTTCAAGGCGCTTGCTACCAAAGCCTGCCATCCTCGGTTCGATTCTCCAGTGTCTACATAAAGCCAGATGCACCAAATGGCACATGTGTCTGGAGTTCATTTTCATTGGCAGAAGTCCCTGGTTCCTTCCTTCCTTCCTTCCTTCCTTCCTTCCTTCCTTCCTTCCTTCCTTCATTCTCTCTCTCCCTCTTCTCTCTTTCCCTGCTTGCAAACAAATAAGCAGTTTAAAAAAAAAAAATTAGAGAACAGCTGGGTGTGGTAACTCACGCCTCTAATCCCAGCACTCAAGAGGCAGAGGTAGGAGGATCGCCATGAGTATGAGGCCACCCTGAGACTACATAGTGAATCCCAGCTCAGCCTGGGGCTAGAGTGAGACCCTACGTCAAAAGCCAAACAATAAAATAAAATAATAAAACCAGAGTTGGGCTGGAGAGATGACTTAATGGTTAAGACCGAGGTTCGATTCTCTAGGTCCCACATAAGGCAGATGCACAAGGGGGCGCATGTGTCTGGAGTTCATTTGCAGTGGCTAGAAGCCCTGGCTTGCCCATTCTCACTTTCTCTATCTCTCTCTCTCCCTCTCTCTCTAATAAATAAATTAAAATTAAAATTTAAAATTAAAACAAAAAGACAAGCAGCCTGGCATGGTAGTTCACGCCTTTAATCACAGCACTATGGAGGCAGAGGTAGGAGGATCGCCGTGAGTTCGAGGCCACCCTAAGACTTCATAGTGAATTCCAGGTCAGCCTGAGCTAGAGTGAGACCCTACCTCGAGAAAACAAACAAAAGACAAACAGCAGCAACAACAACAACAACAAAAAGAATTGTTAAAAAAAAAAAAAAAAAAAAAAAAGAGTCCTCATCCTTTTTCCAGATCCTCACTGGGGTGTCTGATCTATACATTTCTAGGAATCATCCTGAAAGCCTTCAGTAAGCCCTGAGAGTACCAGGCATGGCTTTCTCAATGTCCACTATCCGCATCCCAGACCAAGGACCCCACCCCCACCCCCCCAAACAGGGAGGGATCTGGCTTATCTGTATACCCAGATATCTGTATACCCAGAGGCCTTAGGGAAATAAAACGTTGGTAACCATGAAAAGAGGATCCTAACCTGGCTCAACCCTCCATCCAGGGGCAAGTTGTCTCCCTTTTTAAAACTGTCCTATTTACTCTTCTGCAAGGAGGGAGAGAGAGAGCACAGGCCTGCCTCTTGCCGCTGCACACAAACCTCAGGCGCATGCGCCACTCTGCGCATCTGGATTTACGTGAGCACCGGGGAACCGAACTCGGGCCACTAG
Source organism: Dipus sagitta (assembly GCA_036346955.1). NCBI lineage: Eukaryota > Metazoa > Chordata > Mammalia > Rodentia > Dipodidae > Dipus > Dipus sagitta. Next base: position 73,420,769 of record CM070787.1, on the reverse strand, counting down.
GCTCTGCAAGCAAGGTCTCGAACCGCTGAACTACCTCTCCAGCCTATATGCTGTCTCTTGTTCGGCTATTTCCAGGGACCAAGAGATGGGGCCAGGGCAAGAGAAAGGAGTCAACTCCATCTGCCAAGACAGAGTTTCTCCAGGGTCCCCACATGGACAGGTAGGATGGGGTAACCCTCTCACCAGTTCTTCCTTCAGGGTCTGCCCATCCTATCCCTCCTCCACACCGGCTTCTGAGGTAACCCTGCCTTGCTCAGCCCTCACAGTCTGTCTGCTCCCTCTTCAAATCCCTTCTGCTTTTTATTAATTTTATCTTATTTTATTTATCCATTTATTTATTTGCTACAGAGAGAGAGAAAGAAAGAGAGAGAATGGATGTGCTAGGGCCTCCAGTCACTGCAAATGAACTCCAGACACATGAGTCCCCTTGTGCAGATCTGGCTTACGTGGGTCCTGGGGAATCAAACCTGGGCCCTTTGGCTTTGCAGGCAAGTACCTTAACCTCTAAGCCACCTCTTCAGCCCCACATTTATATTTAAATGTCAGCTGGGCGTGGTGGCGCACGCCTTTAATCCCAGCACTCAGGAGGCAGAGGTAGGAAGAGCACTGTGAGTTCGAGGCCAGCCAGAGAGACTACATAGTGATTGGCCTCAACAAAAAAGAAAGAGAATCCTTCTTCCACGGAGTTACGCCCGGTTCGGCAATCTAAACCCTAACACATGCACATAGCCCCTTGTTCCTCTTCTACCTAGTTGCCCTCACTCTGTTTATTTTTTAATGTTTCACTTATTTTTATTTATTATTTGGGGCAGGAAAAGAGTGAGAGAGACAGATAGAGAATGGGTGTGCCAGGACTTCCAGCCATTGCAAATGAACTCCGGACACATGCACCTCCTTGTGCATCTGGGTACTGGGGAATCAAACCTGGGTCCTTAGGCTTCCCGTTAAGCTCCTTTACTGTCTCTCCAGCCCTACCCTCACTTTTTTCTTTTCTTTTATTTTCTTTTTCTTTCTTTCTTTCTTTTTTTTTTTTTTTTTTTTGTTTGTTTGTTTGTTTGTTTTTCCAGGTAGGGTCTCACTGTAGTTCAGGCTGACCTGGAATTCACTCTGTAGTCTCAGGGTGGCCTTGAACTCATGGTTGATCCTCCTACCTCTGCCTCCCAAGTGCTGCCCACCCTCACTCTTGATAGCTAACTATCCACTAAGGTCCCAGCAGGACTGATCCTGTCAGTGCTGGGGCTCATGGACAGGCACAGAAGTATCATGCGAGACATGGTTTCCCCAGCCTCTAATTCTGGGCCTGGTTCACACAGGGTCTCTGGACCTGCATGTGGAGAGACTTGTTTTGTTTTGTTTTCTTTTTTAGAGGTAAGGTCTCACTCTAACTCAGGCTGACCTGGAACTCACTCTATAGTCCCAGGCTGGTCTCTAACCTCACAGTGATCCTCCTCCTACCTCAGCCTCCCTGAGTGTTCAAAACACCAAAACAAAAAGGGGGGGCCACATGAGGAGCACCCTGGTGTTTGTCTTGCTTTCTGATGTCTCAGTGTCTGCATGCCTGCATAGACATCCGGGTTTTCACAGCTGTGCAGAAGGGTTTATCCTTGTTTCCTACCTGGTGTGCCCATCACAGATGAGTGTGTAAATTGACAGGCTTTAAGACCCATGCATTTATTTTCAGAGAATCTCTCTGAGAAAATTAAAAGGCAGCCGGATGTGGTGGTACACAGTTTTAATCCCAGCGCTCGGGAGGCAGAGGTAGGAGGATCACTGTGAGTTCGAGGCCACCCTGAGACTGCATAGTGAATTCCAGGTCAGCCTGGACTAGAACGAGACCCTACCTCAGGGGAAAAAAAAAAAAAAAAAAACCATCAGTACCCGCATCACAGGACCCATGGGTGTGTTTATATGGTATGCGTTATTTTGACTATTTTATTTATTTATTTATTTATTTGCAAGTGCAGGGGTGGGGGGAGAAGGAGAAAGAGACAGACAGACAGAATGAGTAAAATGGGCACAGCAGGGCCTCCAGCCACCGCAAACAAACTCCAGACGCATGCGCCACCTTGTGCACCTGGCTTACATGGGCAGTGGGGAATGAAACCTGGGTCCTTAAGCTTCTGCAGGCAAGCGCCTTAACCGCTAAGCCATCTCTCCAGCCCTAACTCTTCTTTTTCCTTTCCTTTCTTTCTTTTTAATTTTTTTTTATTTTTCTTTCTTTATTTATTTGATGGGGAAAGAGGGAGAGAGAGAGAGAGAGAGAAAATGGGCACGCCAGGGCCTCCAGCCACTGCAAACGAATTCCAGATGCGTGCGTCCCCTTGTGCATCTGCCTCACGTGGGTCCTGGGGAATCGAACCTGAGTCCTTTGGCTTTTCAGGCAAACGACTTAACAGCTAAGCCATCCCTCCAGCCCGTGGCTTTGAACTTCTGATCCTCCTCCACCACCTCCTGAGTGCTGGGGTTATAGGCATGATCCGCTGTGCCGTTTCATGTGGCACCGTGGATGGAGCCCAGGGCTTCGTGAAGAACGCTAGGTGAGCGTTCCACCACCGGAGCCCAGTGCCCAGCCCATCATGTGCTTCAGAGTCCACGTGTCTCTGGTTCAGATCATGCAGACAGCTTCGTGCAGAGCTGGGCATTTGTACATCTAGACCTTAATGTGGCTCTCTAGTTTGCAGAGTACAGTACGTGCGTGCATGCGTGCGTGCGTGTGTAATGGGCATGTGCGACCTGTGTGTCTCTCCCGCCCCCCCCCCCCCCCGTACTGCTGTCTCTTCTGTCTGGATAAAGTATGTCTTCCTCTATCTCTTTTCCTCATACACACCCATGCTCATGTGTGCTGTGTGGCTGGGGAGGGGACAGGGGTGTCAGCAAGCTCCCGTGTCACAAGGTTAATTTCTCTGCAGCCGGGCAGGCTGGGCCCTGAGGGGAGAGGTGGGGGAGGGGCTGGTCCCCACAGCCCCTCTGATAAATATGTATTTGGGACTGCTGTGCTCAAAGGTCATGGTGGGGGGGGGGACGGTGGGAGGAGGGAGGTGGTCTGCACAGTGCTCTGCTACTGGGTCCCAGCCGAGCCCAGGAGGGCTTGTGTGATCCTGATTCGGGGAGAGACGCCCCCCTACCCCCCACCCCCTGTTCATCCTGGTCTGTCCCAACCCTGCCACAGCCATGCTCAAAGGGAGGTGCTGCTGGAGGCACACAGACATCCGAACTCCGGGTAAAAGACAAGTCCACATCCCCCGACATCCAGGAAAAGGCACACACGGGCGCGACAAAGACTGCTGTCGGGGGGGGGGGGCACCAAATAATACATGCAGCCGCGGGTCCAGAGCCAAAGCCGTCCACTCCCCCCCTGACCCCAACCTTCGCTCGCACATATATTACACATACGCCTCCCGGTACGTAAGCACACACGAGTGCGTGGCAGTTCGTAGTTAAGAAACGTCCCTGCACACTCGACAGACACGCAGACACGGGGGGTCCCACCTCCAAGGCCCGAGTGCTCTCCGTAGGTGAGCTCTGAGCCTGCACAGAACTGAGCGCCAGGGGACACAAAGTTCTTGGGAGACAGGCACACAGTGATAACTGCGGATAAAGGGGCGCCCGCCCGTGCGCACAGGACACGCATCCTCCACATACAAAGACCCCAAGACGCCCACGCTCGGGTGGGGGATGCGCGGTGGAACCAACCGAGGAAAACCACCCTGTGGAACCGTTTTTTTTGTTTGTTTTTTGTTTTTGTTTTTTCCCCCCTCTGAGGTGAGAAAGGCCGCTTGATCTCCGGGCTGTGGCCCCCCGCCACCACCCATCCAGCCACAGCCAAACGCACCATCATCTGCCCAGCTCTGAGTCACATCAATTGTCCAACCGCCCCTCCTCGCTGACCAAGCCATCTCGGCCATCGGCGGCCCCAGCCATTAGCCGGCTCCTGCCTGTGGCCTGTATTTGTTAAATCGCTCTTACCTGGCAGAACCGTCCGGACCAACAGAGCCCTTTGGGGGTCTGCCTGACTCTTCCCTCAAGGGTGTCCGATGTGGCCCGTGGTGTGACCCTTGGCCCCATGTCTCAGGGCGCCTCCCCCCCTCCTCCACACACTGCTCACGCTGTCATTCTTCAATGACCGCCAGCCACCGTGGTTCTAGTGGATTTCCAGGCTGTGTGTCTGAGTGTGTATGTGTGTGTGTGTGCGCGCGCGTGTGCGTGTGTGTAGGCTGGGAGGTATGTGCGTATGGGTGGTGGGATGGCTACAGCTGTGTTTTAAGTCAAAAGGAGTGTGTGGCGAGGAGGGGGGGGGCGACTAGAATGTCAGCAGCTGGGCTTGAAGTCAAGGGGTGCATGAGTTTACGTTCGTGTGTACGGGGAAGCAGAACGGCACGGGCTACGCTTCACGTGTGCGCGTATGCATCCGCACGTGTGCGTATGTGTGCTTGGTGAAGTAGTGGCCTGGCACATAGGTGTGGGCTTAGTGTTGAGGGCCGGGCCGGGGGGGGGTGGTGGTGGCCGTGAAGGGCCCTCTGTCTTAGGCGTGGGGTGCGGAGTGGTACAGACGTCCGTTTCCGCGAGCAGCTGTGAGCGAGCGAAGTGTGACCCTCTCAGACTCCGTTGCTTGTGTTTGTGAAAGTGACAGATGTTGCCTCTCTGGCCTCACTGCGGCGGATTAAGTCTGTGAATGCCACATGAGTCCGCACCCCGGGTGGGGGAGGGTCCCCAGCCTGCTCTTACACTGGCATGTGTCGACCACGGCCCTGCACATTACAGGATCCTAAAGTCCCCCCCGCACCACCACCACCACCACCACGGCACGCTGTGAGAGAGTCTACACAGATACCAGAATGAAGGCTCCCGTCTGAATACACATGAGCTCACTCTTGTGCACACACTATTCCATGCTGTGTGCTGTCCAGAGGGGTGTGTGTGTGTGGTGTGTGTCTGTCTGCACGCGTACCAGACCAAGTCCAAACTTCTCAAAGCATCACTAAGCAGCCACAGAAAAGGTCTTGCGATATGGGGCCAACCTCTGCTCCCAGGGTCAACCCTCTTAATCAAGGCATCTTCCTCCCCGCTTCTCTCGGCTACATCGATGCCCCTTCCCACCATTCTCCCTGCTCCGTACAAGAGCGTCGTCAACCCCCCCCCCCCATCTCCTAGCTGAAATCCATGGCTTCCTCTTCCTCCTGGTCCCTCGTGACCGGGCAGCTCCCTTTCTGCTCAAAGGCCAGGCACCCACAGCAGAACCTTATCTAAGGCTGGGGACAGGCTTTGCTTCCAAGTCCAGGCCTAAGACAGTTGGCACCTGACAATGGATTTCAGGTAAGAAGTGATCGTGCCACGGTCCCGATTACCTTGGAGTAACTTACTGTACTTCATTCATACAGTGATTCACGCCACTCAATAAATACCTATTAGACGCAAGGGCTTTGTACGTGGGGCCGCCTCAAGGCTTCTTCCGAATGTGTCAGAGCTAAGAAAACTGCCTGCCTCGGAGGCATCTGCTGAAGATGGGAAGGTAGGTGAGACGGGAGGAAGGTGTACCGGCTTTCCAGAGCCACCACGTGGATCTGAAAAGGTGGCCTGGGGCTCCCCAGCGTTGGGGTTGGGGGTGGGGAGCACAGGCCCTTCCATACACCTGTTCTACACAGGCCCGGCCAGAACCTTCTGACAGAGCAGGTTCAGCCGCTCTCTCATTCTCCGTCTTCCCTCCCAGGACACAAAGCAAGACCCAGGTCTTCTTCAAAGCCCACACTGAGTCACGTAAGGCATCCATCCACCTGACAGGTCCTGGGAGACAGGTCCGTGGATGGGCCATCTCACAGGGCAGGGGAGGAAGGGGGGCAGGGTCACAGCCAGAGAAAGGAAAGGACTCAGGGACAGCTAAGGAGAGGGGGAGAGGCTTCTAAGTACAAAGCTGGGGGCTGAGAGTCCAGTCGCCTCGGCGCTGGCAGCAGCTCAGGTACTTATGGGCTAAACAAATAATGCGGGCCTCAGAGTCCTGACCTGCAAGAGGACTACCACGGGGGCTACCATAAAAGCTGAGGGGTTGTGGGAAGGATATGGTTATTATTACTAAAAAATAATAATGTTATTCTACGAAGAAGGGCCCAGGAGAGAAAAATCGACATATTTAGAAGGAGCCATCCGAGGAGACCCTCACATCCAGTCTCCTCTAACAGTTTTCTATGGCCCGGTTTCTCAACCAGTTCTGTCCTGATAAATCTGGAAATTTACCAGCACATATGACTGAGAAGAAAACTGCTCCCTTGTATACACCGATGCCCAAGCACTCCCTGGCCCCTGCCCCGATGTGCCACGTGCCCCCGCCTTATTTTACACCAAGGCTATGTGGTGGGGTGTGACGGTGCAGACCTTTGCTCTGATGGCATATTGATGCGGGGAAGCGCTTTTGGCCCTTGGATCCTGTATGCAAGGAGAGGGTGTATACAGACCAGAACGGAACACGGACCAGGGTGGCCACTGACGGACCCACTGAAGAAAAAAAAGAAAAATCTGGCCGCCATGATGTCTAAAATATACAGGCTAACTACGTCTCCTGCACACTCAGCATGGGTTCAGGTGTGTGTACACACACACACACACACACACACACTATACCATGGCTGAATTCTTTCCTGCCACAGCAGTACTAAACACCAACCGTTCTTCTCTGTAAAGACTGGCGTGCGGAAGTGGAGGTAAAGGCTACCGAGGTCCCCCAGGATGGCATGCAGCCGGCTAGAAGGACAGTCCACAGCCTTGGGGGAAAAAAAAAATGGAGGTCCGGATGTCTCCAATGAGCATGGCCGGGGCTCTGTCCAGCATCACCTATGTATGTCTCGGGCAGTAGACGAATCTGAGACGCTGCCTGTGGGTCTGGTCCACTGCCCTCCTGGCAAGGTAGCCACCCCCTGACATTGGGACACCTCGTGACTACGGAAAGGCCAGGGAGGGTTTTTGGTAGGCTGGCCATCTGTGTGTGAGGGCACAGCCTTTCTTGTTTTTGTTATCTGGAACCCCCGGCTTCAAGGATACCGGGCAGACAATGCCACCACGCGCAGGGCCCGCGACCTCGGCACGCACCGCACGGTCTCCACGCTCCACCTAGGCAGACCTCACTTCACAAACCCGCCCATCCTTTTATGCGGGACACCCAGAGGCTCCCCAGCAATAATAACGACAGCAGTAATGATAGGCCCGTGCACAAACGGCACTTTCAATGGATGACTTCAACGTGCCCACACTCCGTCCAGACCTAACATGCTGCACGTTAGGAGTGTCACGTGTCCGCCGCCGATGCCTGGGCCGTGGACGTGTGCACACGCGTGGATGCTCCCACGCACAGAGCCCATCGTGGGCCTGTCTAGGGCGCACACGGCGGACGGTACGGAAACATCAAGGCGAGGGAAAGACCGGTACAAATCTACGTGCCCACCGTCTTGCACGTCCATCGCCCACAATGGGAATCCCAGGTACCCGGGCCCCCCCCCCAACCCCACTGAAAACATATGTCACGACTCTACACTTTCAGCTCCTGGCGGCTCTCTGCTGAGACTCCGGAGCCCCGTACAGTGTGTCCGTCCCAGACACCTCTTGCTACCACGCAGGCCTTGAACATACGCACACATACAGCCACACGGTACACGCCAGCACCTCCCCCAGCCCCACGCACTGACTCCTCGCCCTCTCCTCAGGGCCTGGAAGATTCGCCTGTCCTGATGGTGAGAGTCTGAAAGCCATAGAGTTAAGTGACTTCATGGAGTCTTGAAAGCCAGGATTTACTAATCTGCGGTTCCACAGGCCCCAGGATGGAGAAAAAAAAAGTGGGGAGTGGTCAGTAGGCCAGAGTCTTTCTCTTTGGGACTCAAAAGCTCTCAGGGCCCTCTCAGACAGGACCCCGCCACCCCTATTTCCTCCTCGTTTTCCTTCCTCGCTATCCACGTCGTTTTCTCTGTCCACACCCATCTCCCTCTCAGTGGGTCCGAGTCTACAGCCATGAGCCCCCTACTTAGACTCAAGCCCTCCCCTGGCAATGCCCCAGTTGAGTATCCAGCAGGACTCCCCTGGAGACCAGAAGGAAATATGGGGTGGCCCCAGAACCCCCCCCACCCCACAAGGCCGACCCAGGCCCCCAGCTCTGAAAGACACGTGATTTGGGCATAGAGATCAGGCTGTGGTGGGAAGAGTCGGGGGCTTTGCTTTTGCATTGAACCCCTAGTCCTGACACCCTGCTTAATGCTGATACTGCAAAAGTGACGAATAAATGAAACTCGGTGGGGGGAAGGGGGGCGGGCGGCAGGGAGGAAAGAAAGAATGAAAGAAAAAGGGAAAGGGGGAAGGGGTTTAAAAAAAAGAGAGAGAAAGCAAAGAAAGCAGTAGAGAGAAAGGAGAGGGGGGAAAGAAGAAGATCTGAGAGGGGGAAAAGAAGGATCTCAGTGAGGAGAGAGAGGAAGAGAAACTGGAAAACAGGGAGCAGAAAGCAATAAAGAAGATAGAGGAAAAAGCCAGTGAGAAAAAGACAGGGAAAGGAAGGGGAAGAAAAGAAGACAGCAAGGAGACAGGAAGAGGCAACCAAAGGGGTTCCCCATGACAGACTTTGCCCAGAGAGCTGAGGGGTGCCCCGTGGCTCCCCCAACATCACTCTGGGCCCAGGAGCTCCTGTCTCCTCTTCATGCCTCTCTGCACCCCATCCCGTCTGCCTCTTTCCATTCACCCCCCCCCCCCGGCCCCGGTCCTTCCTGTTGGTCAAAGCACCCCGTTCCTTTCTCCCACCCACCCCCAACATTCCCACCCCCTCCAAAAGCCCGTTCTCATTCCGGGGTGCCCTTACCTCTCCCCCCCATGCACCCTGTTTCCTTCGGAGCTTCAGGCAGCATCGCCAACCAATATCCCCACCATCATCACACTAAAGCGGCCCCCACACCCCCAGGAAAGGAGAGAAGGGAAAAAAAAAAAAAAAAAAAAGCAGGCGGTACAGCCACCAACCCTGACCACCCTCTCGCCTCATTTTCTCCACAGTCGCCCCTTCCTCAAAGGCAGGGTTAAAATGTGGGGGAGGGTCCCACCCAGCCCCAGATAGCCTCTCAGAAGAGCCCTGGCCCGCCAGGAGCGGGTGCCACCTCGCCTCTCCATCTCGGTCCTTTTTTTTTTTTTTTCTTTCTCTCTTTCTTCCTTTCTTTCTTTTCTTTTTTCTTTTTTTTTTTTTTTCTTCTCTTTTTGTGTGTGTGTGCGTGTGTGTTCGCTGGCCCCAGCAGCGATGTGTTTTATTTTCATCATCTTTTTATTGATATGATTTCCCCTTTTCTTTATTATTATTTTCTTTTTTTTCTTTTTTTCTTTTTTTTTTTTTTTTTTTTTGCCTGGGGGCTGCAAGGATGCAGCGCGCCCACCGTCCGTCTAACCTCTCTCGCTGGCTCCGGGGCTGTCTCGAGCTCTTTTCTCTCTCCTCTCTCTCTCTCTCTCCCCCTTCTTTCTCTTCTCTGTCTCCTCGGTTCTTTCAGCTCCATCCTCCACCGACTGCCTTCTCTTTCTCTCTCTACCGCTTCCCCCTCCACGCCTCTTCTTTTCCCATCCTTCTTGCCTTCTCCCCCCCACCTTTATTTATTTTTTAATCTTTTCTCCTCTTCACCTCTCTGCCCCATTGCATACCCTCCCAACATCCCCCCGACCAATCATCTATCCTTTGATTTCCTCATTGCCACCAACAGCAAGCAGATTGCCCCCCCCACCAAAAAAAAATAATAATAAAAATACCCAACCAAGGGGGCAAAGCCCGGATAAGGGCGGCCGGGATGGAAGCGAGAGGCCATGGGGGGGGGGGTCCCCGCAGCAACCCGCAGCATCCCGGGCAGCAGCCGGAGCGAGCTGCACGCCCGCGCCGGCTCCCCGCCCGCCCGGGAGAGAAGAGCCGTGTCTCTCTCTCTCCTCTCTCCTCTCTCTCTCTCTCTCTGTCTGCAATAGGCCGAGCCGTCTGCATTAAACTTCTTGCAATCAATAAAGCGCGGGTCAGATTATGCAAAGCGCAGATATTAATATGCAAAGTTTTAAAGATTTTTTTTTTTTTTTAAATGGAAGGGTGAGCGCCGGGCGGGCCCGGGGAAGGGTCTGGCGAGGGGAGAGGGAGGAAGGGAGGGCGGGCGTGCGGGCGGGCGCGCAGGCGAGCTGGGGAAGAGGAGGGGAGCCCGCCCGCACGCCCGCCCGCCCGCCCGCACGGCGCTCGCCTTGCCTTACCGCTGCTCCCATCGGTAGGCGCCGCTGTCTTCGCCATGCGCGTCAGCTGCACGGCTCCGAGGGGATGGCCGAGGACGAGCCGCCGCCGACAACGCTGACCCCCCGCTCCCCGCTCCCCGCTCCCGCGCCCGCTGCCCGCTGCCGCTGCCTGCGCTGCTCTGGCCGCCGCTCCTCGCCTGAGCTGCCGGCGCGAGCCCAGGCGCGCGCCATCCCCGGCTCCCACCTTGTCCCCATGGCAACCCCGGGCCCAAGGATGCTCCGGGAGAGAGGAGGGGGGGCGGTGCGCGCGCGGCGGCGGCGGCGGCCGAGTGGCGGCGAGATGGGCAGGGAGGGGGGCGGGGAGAGACCCCGCAGAGACGACGTGCGCAGAGATCTCGGCGGCAGAGACGTGGGGGGGGGCGCGGAGGAGGTGCGGGGCGGGGGACGCCGGGAAGCTCGGGGGCACCACGGAGACACGCACGGAGAGATGGCTGAGAGACGCGAGGGAAAGGAGGAGAGAGGAGAACCCGGGGGAGGGGGGGGCTCAGAGACATGGAGAGACACAGAGACTCAGAGACAGACAGCGAGACAGGGCAGAAGAGACGGAACAGGGGAGTGGGGGAACACACAGAGACATGGAGAGACAGAGATGCAGAGATAGCAGAGACAGTGCAAAAGAGACGGAGCAGGGGACTGGAGAGTCACGAGACACAGGGAAGCCCTGGGACACACAGAGAGACATGGAGGGACAGAGATGCAGAGATAGCGGAGACACTGCAGGAGAGACGGAGCAGGGGACTGGAGGGTCACGAGACACAGGGAAGCCCTGGGACACACAGAGACATGGAGGGACAGAGATGCAGAGATAGCAGAGATAGCAGAGACACTGCAGAAGAGACGGAGCAGGGGAGTGGAGGGGACACAAGACACAGGGAAGCCCTGGGACACACAGAGACACGGAGAGACAGAGATGCAGAGATAGCAGAGATAGTGCAGAAGAGACGGAGCAGGGGAGTGGAGGGAACACGAGACAGGGAAGCCCTGGGACACACAGAGACACGGAGAGACAGAGATGCAGAGATAGCAGAGACAGTACAGAAGAGACAGAGCAGGGGAGTGGAGGGTCACGAGACAGGGAAGCCCTGGGACACACAGAGACACGGAGAGACAGAGATGCAGAGATAGCAGAGACAGTGCGGAAGAGACAGAGCAGGGGTGTGGAGGGACACGAGACAGGGAAGCCCTGGGACACACAGAGACATGGAGAGACAGAGATGCAGAGATAGCAGAGACACTGCAGGAGAGACGGAGCAGGGGAGTGGAGGGAACACGAGACAGGGAAGCTCTGGGACACACAGAGACATGGAGAGACAGAGATGCAGAGATAGCAGAGACAGTACAGAAGAGACGGAGCAGGGGAGTGGAGGGAACACGAGACACAGGGAAGCCCTGGGACACACAGAGACATGGAGAGACAGAGATGCAGAGATAGCAGAGACAGTGCAGAAGAGACGGAGCAGGGGAGTGGAGGGACACGAGACACAGGGAAGCCCTGGGACACACAGAGACATGGAGAGACAGAGATGCAGAGATAGCAGAGACAGTGCAGAAGAGACAGAGCAGGGGAGTGGAGGGAACACGAGACAGGGAAGCCCTGGGACACACAGAGACACGGAGAGACAGAGATGCAGAGATAGCAGAGACACTGCAGGAGAGACGGAGCAGGGGAGTGGAGGGACACGAGACAGGGAAGCCCTGGGACACACAGAGACACGGAGGGACAGAGATGCAGAGATAGCAGAGATAGTGCAGAAGAGACGGAGCAGGGGAGTGGAGGGAACACGAGACAGCGAAGCCCTGGGACACACAGAGACATGGAGAGACAGAGATGCAGAGATAGCAGAGACAGTGCAGAAGAGACGGAGCAGGGGAGTGGAGGGAACACGAGACAGCGAAGCCCTGGGACACACAGAGACATGGAGAGACAGAGATGCAGAGATAGCAGAGACAGTGCAGAAGAGACGGAGCAGGGGAGTGGAGGGAACACGAGACAGGGAAGCCCTGGGACACACAGAGACATGGAGAGACAGAGATGCAGAGATAGCAGAGACAGTGCAGAAGAGACGGAGCAGGGGAGTGGAGGGACACGAGACAGGGAAGCCCTGGGACACACAGAGACACGGAGAGACAGAGATGCAGAGATAGCAGAGACAGTACAGAAGAGACGGAGCAGGGGAGTGGAGGGAACACGAGACAGGGAAGCCCTGGGACACACAGAGACATGGAGAGACAGAGATGCAGAGATAGCAGAGACACTGAAGAAGAGACGGAGCAGGGGAGTGGAGGGACACGAGACAGGGAAGCTCTGGGACACACAGAGACATGGAGAGACAGAGATGCAGAGATAGCAGAGACAGTGCAGAAGAGACGGAGCAGGGGAGTGGAGGGAACACGAGACAGCGAAGCCCTGGGACACACAGAGACATGGAGAGACAGAGATGCAGAGATAGCAGAGACAGTACAGAAGAGACGGAGCAGGGGAGTGGAGGGAACACGAGACAGGGAAGCTCTGGGACACACAGAGACATGGAGAGACAGAGATGCAGAGATAGCAGAGACAGTACAGAAGAGACGGAGCAGGGGAGTGGAGGGAACACGAGACAGGGAAGCTCTGGGACACACAGAGACATGGAGAGACAGAGATGCAGAGATAGCAGAGACAGTGCAGAAGAGACGGAGCAGGGGAGTGGAGGGAACACGAGACAGCGAAGCCCTGGGACACACAGAGACATGGAGAGACAGAGATGCAGAGATAGCAGAGACAGTACAGAAGAGACAGAGCAGGGGTGTGGAGGGACACGAGACAAGGAAGCCCTGGAACACACAGAGACATGGAAAGACAGAGATGCAGAGATAGCAGAGACAGTACAGAAGAGACAGAGCAGGGGTGTGGAGGGACACGAGACACAGGGAAGCCCTGGGACACGCAGAGACATGGAGAGACAGAGATGCAGAGATAGTAGAGACAGTACAGAAGAGACGGAGCAGGGGAGTGGAGGGAACACGAGACAGGGAAGCCCTGGGACACACAGAGACATGGAGAGACAGAGATGCAGAGATAGCAGAGACAGTGCAGAAGAGACGGAGCAGGGGAGTGGAGGGACACGAGACAGGGAAGCTCTGGGACACACAGAGACATGGAGAGACAGAGATGCAGAGATAGCAGAGACAGTGCAGAAGAGACGGAGCAGGGGAGTGGAGGGAACACGAGACAGCGAAGCCCTGGGACACACAGAGACATGGAGAGACAGAGATGCAGAGATAGCAGAGACAGTACAGAAGAGACGGAGCAGGGGAGTGGAGGGAACACGAGACAGGGAAGCTCTGGGACACACAGAGACATGGAGAGACAGAGATGCAGAGATAGCAGAGACAGTACAGAAGAGACGGAGCAGGGGAGTGGAGGGAACACGAGACAGGGAAGCTCTGGGACACACAGAGACATGGAGAGACAGAGATGCAGAGATAGCAGAGACAGTGCAGAAGAGACGGAGCAGGGGAGTGGAGGGAACACGAGACAGCGAAGCCCTGGGACACACAGAGACATGGAGAGACAGAGATGCAGAGATAGCAGAGACAGTACAGAAGAGACAGAGCAGGGGTGTGGAGGGACACGAGACAGGGAAGCCCTGGAACACACAGAGACATGGAAAGACAGAGATGCAGAGATAGCAGAGACAGTACAGAAGAGACAGAGCAGGGGTGTGGAGGGACACGAGACACAGGGAAGCCCTGGGACACGCAGAGACATGGAGAGACAGAGATGCAGAGATAGTAGAGACAGTACAGAAGAGACGGAGCAGGGGAGTGGAGGGAACACGAGACAGGGAAGCCCTGGGACACACAGAGACATGGAGAGACAGAGATGCAGAGATAGCAGAGACAGTGCAGAAGAGACGGAGCAGGGGAGTGGAGGGAACACGAGACAGGGAAGCCCTGGGACACACAGAGACATGGAGAGACAGAGATGCAGAGATAGCAGAGACAGTGCGGAAGAGACGGAGCAAGGGAGTGGAGGGACACGAGACACAGGGAAGCCCTGGGACACACAGAGACACAGGGAGACAGAGATGCAGAGATAGCAGAGACAGTGCAGAAGAGACGGAGCAGGGGAGTGGAGGGAACACGAGACAGGGAAGCCCTGGGACACACAGAGACACGGAGAGACAGAGATGCAGAGATAACAGAGACAGTGCGGAAGAGACAGAGCAGGGGACTGGAGGGGACACGAGACAGGGAAGCCCTGGGACACACAGAGACACGGAGAGACAGAGATGCAGAGATAGCAGAGACAGTGCGGAAGAGACAGAGCAGGGGACTGGAGGGGACACAAGGCAGGGAAGCCCTGGGACACACAGAGACATGGAGAGACAGAGAAATAGTCAGAGAGACTAAGAGAGATGGTACCACTGAGATGAAGGAATGACTGTGGAGGGGACACCAGATACACGGAGAGACACAGAGACATAAGCGAGGGGAGGTAGGGACCTGAAGGTGACTCAAAGGCAGGGAGAGAGACAGTCATTTGCAGAGATACACAGAGATGATGGAAAGATGGCCAGTTTTTGAGTATCAGAAATACAGAGAAATAAATACAGGGACCCAGAGAAGGAGGCGAGATAGGGGGACATGGGCAGAAGAAACTGAAAGGCAAGGAAAGGCCCTAAAAGACAGACGTCCAAAGAGACTCCCAGAGCCAGAGGCACGGAGAGAGCAGTTACCACCGGGGGCATGCGGGCTGAAAGAGACCAGCCGAGGCAGAGAACAGTCCAGAGATACACAGAGAGACATGCAGACACAGGGAAGGGGAAGGGGGGAGTAACAGGGCATAAAAGCAGAGGTGAACCAGGAATCAAAGACACATCCAGAGACAAAGAGCTACGGAAAGGAGTCCACGCAGAGGGAGAGACGAGAGGCAGCCAGAAGATGGCTCAAAGAAGGGGCCTACAGACAGGGGGATACAGAACGGGAGAGACTCACAAAGAGAGATGTAGATGGCGATAAGGCAGAAAGACAGAGAGAGAGAGAACAGAGTTGGAGAGATAGAGAGATAGGAAGACAAAGACAGAAACAGGGATGAGAGAATGAAACACTGCAGAGACAGAAAGAGACAGAGGAAAAAGGGAGAGAGAGAGAGCAGACAGGTGATTCATGAGATGCAGACAGAAGCACAGACAACTATTAGGTAGGGATCCGAAAAGAAGACAGAAATGTGTATGCGACACAGGAGAAAACACATTGATAAGACGAAGTAAGGCCATGCTAAGGGACAGAAAGAAATCAAAAGCTGGGGTTTGGAGAGAGACAGAGAGATGGACAGACGGCCAGAAGGAACAGCAGGACGGGAGAAGCTTCTCGGGAAGCGAAGATGGTGCCAAGTGGAGACAGGCTGGAAGGGGCAGAGCTCTGCAGGGAAGTGAAGCAGGAAGGGCCAGGTTGGGGTGACAGCAGAGAGCCCAGGAGGGTGACAAGAAATTCCAGGGGGAAGAACAGAAAGGAAGGAGAGGGGAGGGATGAAAGGAGGGCAACGTCTCTTGCACAGAGCACCCTGAGGTGCCAGGCGGCCCCGAAAGGCTCTGGGAAGGGAGGAAGAGAAGAAAGGGAAGAGCTGACAAGAGCCATTGGGCCAGGGGGCCATCTGCAATCAGCACAGGGCGTGATGCGCAGCGCCCCCTGCTGGCAGGGTCGTGGAGGTGCAGGGAAATAAATGGTACCTAGACCTGGGAAGGGATGCTGGGGAAGGGAGAGGAGGAAGAGGAGGGTGGGCGCACGCTGCGTCCTTCGCTTTGTTACGGTGGAGACCACCCTGTGCGTAGTGACTGGGCCCACTGGGACCCTCACAATGTGTGTGTGTGTGAGAGAGAGAGAGAGAGAGAGAGAGAGAGAGGAGAATCACAACTGCCCGCGTGTACCGGGGAGGCTCCGGGGACCCAACGAAGCAAGTGCAGTGCATAACAGAAATAAATTCAGGAGACACCTGCCCTGCGGGCGTACATAGTAAGCACCCGGGACCTTTTGCAGCGTGTGTGCACGACGCACACGGAAACTACTTACTACTTTCCCCGCTAAGGAGAGCCCCGTGGGACCCACAGTGTGTGCACAAAACAAGCGAATGCGAGATATTATCACCTACCGACCCAGCCCTTCCCTCGCGTACCGAGAAGGCGCGCGGATTCAGAAACGAGCGCACTCCACACCGAGTACACAAATAAATGCAGGATAATCCCTGCCCAACCTGCGCACTAACTAGTCACGTGGGGCCACCAGGGCATACACCTAAAAACCACCCGGTAAACTGAGAGTGGCGATGCACACCTGTAATCCCAGAATTCCAGGCAAAGGCAGGCGGATCAGCAGCTCAAGGTCATCCTTGGCTACATGGCACGATCAAGGCCAGCATGAGCTACATACAACCCTGACTAAACTGGGCGTGGTGGCGCACGCCTTTAATCCCACCACTCGGGAGGCACAGATAGGAGGATCGCCGTCGCCGTGAGTTCGAGGCCACCCTGAGACTACATAATGAATCCAAGGTCAGCCTGAGCTAGTGAGACCCTACCTTGAAAAACAACAACAACAAAAAAAAAAACCTGACTAATGGGCTGGACAGATGACTCCGCAGTTAAAGTGCTTGCCTGCAAAGCCTAAGGACCTGAGTTTGATTCCCCAAAACCCTCATAAAGCCAGATGCAACAGGGAGGTATCTGGAGTTTGTAGGCACTGGCTAGAGGCCCTGATGCACCCATTCTCTCTCTGTCTCCCTCCCTCCCTCCCTCTTTCTCTCGCTATCTGTCTCTTTCTCCCCCTCCCACAAGTAAAGAAATAAAATACTTTTTAAAACCTACCTCGGGGAGTTGGGGGGCTGGAGAAAGGCTTAGCGGTTAAGATGCTTGTCTGCAAAGCCTAAGGACACAGGTTCAAATCCCCTGTACACACGTAAGCCAGATGCACAAGGTGGCACATGCGTCTGAAGTTTGTTTGCAGTGGCTAGAGGCCCTGGAACACCCATTCTCTCTCACACACACACACACAAATAAAGAAATATTTTTTTTAAAAAAATGAAAGTGGGATGGGCATGGTGGCACACACCTTTAATCCCAGCACTCGGGAGGCAGAGGTAGGAGGATTGCTAAGAGTTCCAGGCCAGTCTGAGACTACATAGTGAATTCCAGGTCAGCCTGGGCTAAAGTGAGACTCTACCTCAAAAAAAAGAAGAAGAAGAGGAAGAGGAGGAGGAAGAAGAGGAGGAGGAGGAAGAAGAAGAGGAGGAGGAGCAGAAGGAGGAAGAGGAGGAGGAGGAGTAGCAGGAGGAGGAAGAAGAGAGGGAGGAAGAAGAAGAGGAGGAGGAAGAAGAGAGGGAGGAAGAGGAGGAAGAAGAAGAGGAGGAGGAAAAAGAGGAAGAGGAGGAAGAGGAGGAGGAGGAAGAAAAAGGAGGAGGAAGAAGAAAAGGAGGAGGAGGAAGAGGAAGAAGAGGAGGAGGAAGAAGAGGAGGAGGAGAAAAAGGAGAAGGAGGAAAAGGAAGAAGAGAAGGAGGAAGAAGAAGCGAAGGAGGAGGAAGAAGAGGAAGAGTAAAAGGAGGAGGAGAAAAGAAGTAGAAATATCTAAAATTTGGGCTGGAGAGAAGGCTCAGAGGTTAAGGCACCTCCCTCCAAGCCTAAGCACACACATACCCACGTACAACCAGATGCACAAGATACTCCTAGCATTCATTCGTTTGCAGTGGCTGGAGGCCCTGGCACATCCATTGTCTCTCTATCTGCCTCTTTCTCGCTCACTCTGTCAAATGAATGAATGAATAAATAAGTAAATACATAAAATATTTTGTAATTATCTTAAAAATGCTACCCACTTCATAAAGAACACAGTACACGGTGAAAGAACACGTGCTGTGAACTCAGGCGTGGATCCAGTGAGCTTCCTCGGGCCTCAGCACCACACTCAAGGGCGACCGCTGCACACGTGGTCAGCAGGCGCTTGCTCCTTGTTGAGACGGTGGCCCCACGCTCATTCTAGGTGCTGAGCACGAGGCAGAGAATCTGATCGCTCTAGCGCCTTCCTTATCTTGGAACTTCCTTTTTTTTTTTTTTTTTTTTTTTCTTTTCTTTTTTGAGGTAGGGTTTCACTCCAGGCCAGGCTGACCTGGAATTCACTATGTAGTCTCAGGGTGGCCTCGAACTCACGCCAATCCACCTACCTCTGCCTCCCAAATGCTAGGATTAAAGGCGTGCGCCACCACGCCTGGCTACCTCAGCCTTTTTTTTTTTTCGAGGTAGGGTCTCACTCTAGCCCAGGCTGACCTGGATTTCACTATGTAGTCTCAGGGTGGCCTCAAACTCACGGCGATCCTCCTACGTCTGCCTCCCGGAGGGCTGGGGCTAAAGGCGTGCGCCACCATGCCCGGCTGTTCTCCTACCTTGGAGAGAGTCCTAACTGCGGAAGTGCTGGGTTCGCTGAGACGTCCGCATGCACTCTCTGGGCGTGACCTGGGCACACATGCCGTCCTTCGTTTGCAACTCATCCCCTCCTCAATCGTCCTGTTTGCATTGCAGAGGCACTTGTTAACAATATGTGAGCTACTACAAGATATGCATTTATTGCTGGGCATGATGGCACACACCTTTAATCCCAGCACTCAGGTGGCAGAGGTAGGTGGATCACTGTGAGTTTGAGGCCACCCTGAGACTACATAGTGAATTCCAGGTCAGCCCGAGTTAGAGTGAAACCCTACCTCGAAAAAACAACAACAACAACAATAATAATAATAAATACATATGTATATGTATGCATTTATCTATTTTATTGGCAGGTATGTAGTATATGTGGTGTATGTATGCATGAGACCCAGTGATTCTCAGGTGTTCTGCAAAGCCAAAAGACCCAGGTTCAACTCTCCAGGACCCATGTAAACCAGATGCAGAAGGTGGTGCATGCTTCTGGAGTTTGTTTGCAATGGCTGGAGGCCCTGGGGCACCCATATTCTCTCTCTCTCTATCTCTATCTCTCTCTCCTTTCATTCTCTCAATTAAATAAATAAAATACTTTCAAAAAAAAGAGAAGGAGGAGGAGAAGGAAGAGGAGGAGGTTGAGGCCGGGCATGGTGGCGCACGCCTTTAATCCCACCACTCGGGAGGCAGAGGTAGGAGGAGGATCGCCATGAGTTCAAAGCCACCCTGAGACTACATAGTGAGTTCCAGCTCAGCCTGAGCTAGAGTGAAACCCTACCTCCAAAACCAAAAAATAAAAAAATAAAATAAAATAAATTGTCGTCTGACTTATTGGTCAATGATGAATACATTAGAATTGTGTTTGACCATATGTATGAAAAAAATATTTAAAAACGCCAGGCATGGTGGCACATGCCTTTAATCCCAGCACTCGGGAGGCAGAGGAAGGAGGATCACTGTGCATTTGAAGCCAGCCTGGGACTATATAGTGAATTCCAGGTCGGCCAGGGCTACAGTAAGACTCTACCTCGAAAAATAAAATAAAAAGGTAGCCGGGCGTGGTGGTGCACGCCTTTAATCTCAGCACTCGAGAGGCAGAGGTAGGAGGATCGCCATGAGTTCGAGGCTACCCTGAGACTACATAGTGAATTCCAGGTCAGCCTGAGCTAGAGTGAAACCCTACCTCAAAAAACCAAAATAAATTAATTAATTAAATTAAATAAATAAAAAGGTGGAGGCAACAGGGTAAGGAGTTCAAGGTCATCCTCGGCCACATAGGGAGTTCTACTACAGTCTAGGTTACATGAAAAAAGAGGAAGGGAGAGAGGGAGGGAAAGAGAGACAGGAAAATCAGCAGAGTATGGTGCCATATTCTTGCAATCTTAGCTTTCTGGGAGCCAAGGCAGAAGGATTGCAAGTAACAGGCCAGCCTAAGGTACATAACCAAACCTTATCTCCCAAGGAAGGAAGGAAAGAAAGGGACTGAAGAGGTGGCTTAGCAGTTAAGGCACTTGCCTGTAAAGCCTAAGGACCCATGTTCGACTCTCCAGGTCCCAATATAATCCAGATGCACAAGATGATGCAAGCGTCTGGAGTTTGATTACAGCACCTGGAGGCCCTGATGTGACAATTCATTCTCTCTCTTTCTCTCATCTAGAGTTTGATTACAGTGCCTGAAGGGCCTGGTGCACCAATTCTCTCTCTCTTTCTCTCTCTCATAAAAAAAAGGCCAGTTTATTGGCTTTGCTTCAGGGAGGAAAAAAAAAAAAAAGAGGGCTGGACAGATGGCTTAGCAGTTAAGGCGCTTGCCTACAAAGCCTAAGGACTCATATTTGAATCTCCAGGTCCCACATAAGCCAGATACACAGTGATGCAAGCATGCAATGTTGCACATGTGCACAAGGGGGCGCATGTGTCTGGAGTTTCATTGCAGTAGCTGAAGGCCCTCACATGCCCATTCTCTCTCCCTCTCCCTCTCCCCCTCCCTCTCTCTCTCTCTCAAGAGGATCACCATGAGTTTGAGGCCACCCTGAGACTACAGAGTGAATTCCAGGTCAGTCTGGGCTAGAGTGAGACCCTACCTCAAAAATCCCCCCCAAAAAATGAATGAATGTAAAATGAAGGGGTCTGGAGAGATGGCTTAGCCATTAAGCGCTTGTCTGTGAAGCCTAAGGACCCCAGTTCCAGGCTTGATTCCCCAGGACCCATGTAAGCCAGATGCACAAGGTGGCGCATGCATCCATACCCATCCTCTCTCTCTCCCTCTCTGCCCCTTTCTCTCTCAAACAAATAAATAAAAATAAACAAAAAACCCAGGTGTGGTGGCGCACGCCTTTAATCCCAGCACTCAGGAGGCAGAGATAGGAGGATCACCATGAGTTTGAGGCCACCCTGAGACTACATAGTGAATTCCAGGTCAGCCTGGACTAGAGTGAAATCCTACCTCGAAAAACCAAAAATAAATAAATGAATAAACAAAAATAAATGAAGGAAGGAAGGGAAGAAGGGAAGGAAGGAAAAGTGAACATGGTGGCACACACCTTTAGTCCCAGCACTCGGGAGGCAGAGGTAGGAGGATCGCCATAAGTTCGAGGCCAGCCTGAGACTACATAGTGAATTCGAGGTCAGCCTGAGATAGAGTGAAACCCTACCTCAGGGGAAAAAAAAAAAAAAAAAAAGCAGAGTAAAGAAAACTCAAGACCCAAAATACAAACCCAGGCTGTTGGTGGTATTATGTTGAGTAAGCCCCAGCCCGACCTCCAAAACCCCTGTGGAAAGGAATCGCTAAGACACCACTGGGGCTGCCTAATGGGCCTCTTGTGCACCCTGAAGAAAAGGTCTCCTTTTCCCCACCCATCCCAGAACTTCTTCCCAGCCCCCCTCATTTGGGGATGTCTCCCCTCCGCAGTCTCTGCTCTGGACCTGTCTAAATCCCATCCGAGGCCTGGAGAAATGGTTTAGCGGTTAAGCGCCTGCCTGTGAAGCCTAAGGACACTGGTTCGAGGCTCGATTCCCCAGTACCCATGTAAGCCAGATGCACAAGGGGGCGCACGAGTCTGGAGTTCGTTTGCACTGGCTAGAGGCCCTGGCACGCCCATTCTCTCTATATATCTGCCTTTCTTTCTCTGTCTGTCGCTCTCAAATAAATAAATAAAAATAAACAAAAAAAATTAAGTCCCATCCGTGACCACGTCTCCTCTGGCAGCTGGCCCCAGAGAAGCTGGCCCCGGATTCCATGTGGCTGTTGCTGCCCCCTGGCGGCATGAGCGATGCATTACTGACCCCTCCCAGGCCAGGCCCATGAGGAGCCCAGCACAGGCCCCTCCCGTCTCTGTACCCTACTCCTGCCTGGCCAGCCTACTCCTCGCTAAACACAGCAGGTACTTTTCTTTCTTTCTTTCTTCCTTTATTTCTTTCTTCTTTTTTTTTTGTGGTTTTTCGAGGTAGGTTCTCACTCTAGCCCAGGCTGACCTGGAATGCACTGTGTAGTCTCAGGCTGGCCTCGAACTCACGGTGATCCTCCTACCTCTGCCTCCTGAGTGCTGGGATTAAAGGCATGCGCCACCACGCCCGGCTCAAATATTCTGATTTATTTGCAATCAGAGAGAGAGGGCATCTAGCCACTGCTAAGGAATTTCAGATGCATGTGCCACTTTGTGCATCTGGCTTTTGGTGGGTACTGGGGATTTGAACCCCGGGGCCATCAGACTTTTCAAGCTAGCACTTTTAAATGCACGACCATCACTGAAAAACTCCTCTTGGTGTCTAAGAAATGACGCCCTGTCCGTTCAGCTGCCTGAGGCTCCCCCGCACAAATCATGCCTTCCCATAATGGTGGTCTCCGTGCTGTTAACCTTAAACTCCTCTTTTAGACATGTCTCCCAAATCCCCTCCTGAAAAGGCCCCGAACACTTCAAAATCAACAACACATCTGTACTTGTCTCTTGTCTCCAGACTGGGGTCACCTCTCCCTGACCTCCATCCAATTTAAGTCAGATAAATGGCCTTGACCTTCCTCTTCCTCATGTTCACATTCACACCCAATCAGGCTTGAAATCCTACCCAGTTCGTGTATATCTTTAATACTAAAGTGCGATGGGGGCTGGAGAGATGGCTTAGCAGTTAAGGCGTTTGCCTGCAAAGCCAAAGGACCCAGGTTCAATTCCCTAGGACCCATGTAAGCCAGATGCACAACGGGGCACACGCATCTGGAGTTCGTCTGCAGTGGCTGGAGGCCCTGGTGTACCCATTCTCTCTCTCTCTCTCTCTCTCTCTCTCTCTCTCTCCCTCTCTGCCTCTTTCGCTCTCTCAAATAATAAATAAATTAAATTTTTAAGTGCGATGGATGAGGGTCACTCTGGGAAAACCACCTTGGCAATCATGGTGTCTCCCTTGCCAGGTAAATGATAATATTAAGTCGGTCATAGCCAGTTGTGTCAATACAAGCCTGCCCTTCCTCTCCCAGCACTTCGGAGGCTGACGCGGGAAGATTGCAAGTTAAAGGCCTGCCTGGGCTACAGAGTGAGTTCAAAGCTGGCCTGGATTGCTGACTGAAACTGTTTCTTTTGCTTAGTATGTTTATTTATTTTTTCTTGTTGTTGTTTTTGGTTTCTTGAGGTAGGGTCTGGTTGTAGCCCAGGCTGACACGGAATTTACCACATAGTCTCAGGGTGGCCCTAAACTCACCCAATCCTCCTAATTCTGCCTCCTGAGTGCTGGAATTAAAGACATGCACCACCACGCCTGGCTACTATTTTTATTTCTTTATCTGCTTGTGTGTGTGTGTGTGTGTGTGTGTGTGTGTGTGTGTGTGCCACAGCCTCCTGCCGATGCCGATACAACAGCACTCCAAACATGTGTCACTTTATTTTAAAATATTATATATATATATATATATATATATATATATATATATATATATGGCTAGTTAGTTATTCATTTAAGAGAGAGAGAGGACCTCTAGCTACTGCAAACAAACTCCAGACGTATGTGCCACCTTGGGCATCTGGCTTTATGTGGGTCCTGAGGAACAGAACCTGGATCCTTAGGCTTTGCAGGCAAGCGCCTTAACTGCTGAGCCACCTTTCCAGCCCGTGTGTCACTATTTAGTCTGGCTTTAGATGGGTACTGGGGAATTGAACCTGGGCTATCAGGCTTTCTAAGCCAGTGCCTTTAACCACTAAGCCATCCCCTCAATCAAAGAATCTGTTTACTGAGACTACATAATGAATTCCATGTCAGCCTGGACTAATGGCTTAGCAGTTAAGGCACTTGTCTGTGAAGCTTAAGGACCCATGTTTGACTCTCCAGATCCCCTGTAAGCCAGACACACAAAGGTGAGGCAAGTGCAAGGTCGTGCATGATCGCTAGGTGGCGCAAGCGTCTGGAGTTCAATTACAATGGCTGAGGCCCCAGCATGCCAATTATCTCTCTCTCTCTCTAAAAATAAAAATAAATAATAAGACGTGGTGGCACACACCTTTAATCCCAGCACTTGGGAGGCAGAGGTAGGAGGATTGCCATGAGTTCATGGCCACCCTGAGACTACATAATGAATTCCAGGTCAGCCTGAGCTACAGTGAGACCTTTCCTTGAAAAACCAAAAATAAATAAATAAAATAAAATAGTCAAAAATGGCCAGGTGTGGTGGTATATGCCTTTAATCCCAGCACTCGGGAGGCAGAGGTAGGAGGAGTTCGAGGCATCCCTGAGACTACATAGTGAATTCCAGGTCAGCCTGAGCTAGGGCGAGACCCTACCTTAAAAAACAAAAACAAAAACAAAAACAAACAAACAAGAAAAAAAGAGCAAAGGATCTCACTCTATAGCCTAGGCTGATCTAGAATTCACTATGGAGTCTCAGGGTGGCCTCGAACTTACAGTGATCCTCCTACCTCTGCTTCCCAAGTGCTGGGATTAAAGGCTTGTGCCACCACGCCCAGTTAAGAGAAATATTTCTTAAAAATTAAAACAAAAATCACAAGTAGCCCGAGTGTGCGTGTGTGCATGCATGTGCTTGTGGAGGCCAGAGGAAATCCTTGGATGTCGTTCCTTGTGTGCTATTTACCGTTTTTGTGGAGAGAGGGTTTCCCACTGGTCTGGAACTGACCAAGTAAACTAGACTCTCTGGCCAGTGAGCTGCAGGGAATCTTGCCTGTCTCTGCACCCGCAGGATTGAGACTCCGGCCATGCACCACCGTGCCCAGTCTTTTTTGTTTGTTTTTTCTTTATTATTATTATATATTTTATCTATTTATTTATTTATTTATTTGACAGAGAAAGAGAGAGAGAGAGAATGCACACAGCAGGGCCTCCAGCCACTGCAAACGAACTCCAGACACGTGCGCCCCCTTGTGCATCTGGCTAATGCGGGTCCTGGAGAATGGAACCTGGGTCCTTTGGCTTTGCAGGCAAACGCCTTAACTGATGAGCCATCCCCCCCAGCCGTGTTTTTGTTTTTTCGAGGTAGGGTCTCACTCTGGACCTCCTCAAGAGGATTGCTGATATTCCCCAAGGTTTGTGGATTATGAGATATGAGAGCATCAGTCAGTCATTGTAAAGGGGGGCATGCCCAATATTTTTTTTTAATTATTTATTTATTTGAGAGAGAAACAGAGAAAGTATAGGCATGCAAGGACCTCCTGCTGCTGCAAATGAACTCCAGATGCATGGGCCCATTTTGTGCTTTTGTGTTTTCCCTCTCTCTCTCTCTCTCTCTCTCTCTTTCTCTCTCTCTCTCTCTCTCTCTCTATATATATATATATATATATATATATTATTTATTTATTTATTTATTTATTTAGGTTTTTCGAGGTAGGGTCTCACTCTAGCCCAGGCTGACCTGGAATTCACTATGGAGTCTCAGGGTGGCCTCGAACTCAAGGCGATCCTCCTACCTCTGCCTCCCAAGTGCTGGGATTAAAGGCGTGCACCACCACGCCCGGCTTATTTATTTATTTATTTGACAGAGAAAGAGATAGACAGAATGGGCACGCCAGGCCCTAGAGCCACTGCAAATGAACTCCAGACACATGCGCCCCCTTGTGGATCTGGCTAATGTAGGTCCTGGGGAATCGAACCTGGGTCCTTTGGCTTTGTAAGCAAGTGCCATTAACTATTGATCCATTGATCCATCTCTCCGGCACCATGCCCAGCTTTTTGTTGTTGTTGTTGCTTTTCAAAATAGGGTCTTGCCCTAGCCCAGGCCAACCTGGAATTCACTCTGTAGTCTCAGGCCAGCCTCAAACTCACGGCGGTCCTCTTACCTCTTGTGGTGGTTTGAATAGAATAGATGGCCCCCAATATATTCAGTTGCTTATTTGTAGTTTGCATCTCTAGCCACCTGGCTGGAGGCAAGGTCACTGGGTGGATCTTAAGGTGTGGTGGTGGATTTCAGATTTCAATCTAAAGATATGCAAAGTGTGCCTAGCTGGAGTTCCTGAAGTGTGCTGTGGCTTTTGACCTTTAGGCTTGTGCTTCTCTCTCTCTCTCTGCTTGGGCCTGTGAAGGCAGGCCAGCGTCTTCTGCCATTATGGAACTTCCCCTGGATCTGTAAACTTCAATAAATCCCTTCCTCCATAACTGTGCCTGGTCTGGAAGTTCATCTCAGCAAACCTGAAGCTGACTAATACAGCTCTTCCTGCCAAGTGCTGAGATTCAAGGCTTGTGCCACCATGCCCGGCTCCTAGCTTTTTTCTTTTTCTTTTTTTTTTTTTTTACGTGGGTTCTCATTGAACCTAAGTCCTCGCACTTGTGCTGCAAACGCCCTGCTGGCTGAGCCATCCCCGTGAAAGCCGGTCCTCCTGAGGCGAGGGGGAGGGCGATCATAATGACAGAGTACAAAATGAACAGCATGCACGTGAGGGTGACCGAGCTGTACGCAGGCAGGCAGTTGGGGTTGCTAATGCCTAAACCATTAAAGAAAGAGGTTGCTGGGAGCTGGCTGGGCCCCACTCATTAAACCAGTAAACATCTTTTGATCTCAGAGGACATGGGGAGCCACAGAAGCCTTTTAAAATTTGTTTACTTATTTGTGAGAGAGAAGAGACAGAGAGAGAGAGAGAGAGAGAGAACACGCACACACCCACTGGGTGTGCAGAATGGCAAAGAAAAAAAAGCCCAAAGTCACATTTTAGAGGCGCGCAGAGGAAAACGTGTTCCTAAATGGGCCAGAGAAATTGTCAAGGAGGGAGACAGAGACCCGGGAGCGTGCGGCCTCGCGGAGGCTGGGCTAGTGTCCCTCGGACGACCCTCACCTCGTGGCATTGTGCTTGTGCGACAACGCCCACGTGGGAGCATGGGCTGCAGCAACGCTACGCACTCCCTCACCTGTACTGAGTACCAAGTGGCAGGAGCGATGGAATGCCACTTCTGAGATTGTCAGACAAAGACTGCAGGGGACGGGCGTGGTGGCGCACGCCTTTAATCCCAGCACTCGGGAGGCAGAGGTAGGAGGATCGCCGTGAGTTCGAGGCCACCCTGAGACTCCATAGTGAATTCCAGGTCAGCCTGGGCCAGAGTGAGACCCTACCTCGGAAAAAAAAAAAAAAAAAAAAAAGCGGGGGTGCTGGAGAGATGGCTTAGCAGTTAAGGCGCTTGCCTGAGAAGCCTTCAGGACCCATGTTCAACTCTCCAGGTCCCACATAAGCCAGATGTACAAAGTGACACAAGTGCACAAGCCCTCACATACACACGAGGGGGTGCATGCGTCTGGAGTCCGATTGCAGTGGCTAGAGACCCCTGTGCGCCCATTCTCTCTCTCTCTCTCTCTAATAAATGCATAAATAAAAAAATAAAATATTAAAAAATAAATAAATTGCCCATGAAGACAGCTCCCTGACTATCCTCTGAGTAACCACCACGGGCTCCTGAAATACATTTCCATGAGACTGTCCGTCAAGGAGCCCAGCTGTCCACATGCCGAGCAGACCCCACATGACCCAAGTTGCACCTACCAAAAGGCTCTCCTCAGAATCTGAATCACGAGGGGAAGATGGCTGAGCAGTGAAGGAGTTTGCCTGCCAAGCCAAAAGACCCTGGTTTGATTCCCCAGCACCCACGTAAGCCAGATGCACAAGGGGGCGCATGCATCTGGAGTTCATTTACAGTGGCTGGAGGCCCTGGCGCACCCATTCTCTCTCTCTCTCTTTCTCTACCTCTCTCTCTCAAATAAATAAATAAAATCATGAGCTTATGTGACAGGAGGCCCAAGCCTACTTGGAGCTGACTTGTGCCACGGTCGGGGCCCTGAGGAGATGGTCTTTCTTGTCACCTCACTCCACCCACGTCCCAGTCTTTGCTGAACACCAGCTCATGGGTGCTGTCCCTATTTCATTCTAGTGAATTCTTTTTTTAATTTTTTTTTTAGTTTTAATTTAATTTTTTATGAAAGAGAGAGAGAGAATTGGCATGCCAAGGCCTCTAGCACTGCAATCAAACTCCAGACGCACGTGCCGCCTTGTGGCCACGTGTCACCTTGTTAACATGTGCTACCTTGTGCATCTGGCTTATGTGGGATCTTGAGAGTCAAACCTGGGTCCTTAGGCTTCACAGGCAAGCATTTTAACCACTAAGCCAACCCTCCATCCCTAAAAGCTTTTTAAAATTTAATTTAAGTTTTTAAAGTTTTTTTTTTTTTTCATTTAATTTACCAGGAACCAGTCTGTGTTGCTTACAGCCAAAAAAAAACCCCTGACTCGTGAGTGTTTTTCCAAAATTTTGGGATGCAATGATGAAGAGAAAGATAAGCCAGGGCTGGAGGGGTGGCTTAGTGGTTAAGGCGTTTGCCTGCAAAGCCAAAAGACCTAGGCTCGATTCCCCAGGACACACGTGAGCCAGATGCACAAGGTGGTGCATGAGTCTGGAGTTCCTTTGCAGTGGCTGGAGGCCCTGGTGCGCCCATTCTCTCTCTATCTGCCTCTCTCTCTCTCTTTGCTTCTCTCTATCTCTTTCTCTCAAATAAATAAATAAATAAAAATTGGGGATAAGCCGGGCGTGGTGGCGCACGCCTTTAATCCCAGCACTCGGGAGGCAGAGGTAGGAGGATCGCCGAGAGTTCGAGGCCACCCTGAGACTACAGAGTGAATTCCAGGTCAGCCTGGGCTAGAGTGAGACCCTACCTCGAAAAACCAAAAAAAATAAAATAAAAATAAAAAAATAAAAATAAAAAAAATTGGGGATAGGGAGATGGCTTAGCAGTTAAGGTGCTTGTGTGTGAAGCCTAAGGACCTAGATTTGATTCCCCAGGACCCATGTAAGCCAAATGTACAATGTGGCACACGAGACTAGAGTTCATTTGCAGTGGCTGGAGGCCCTGGCGTGCCCATTCTCCCTATGTGCCTCTTCCTCTCTCTCTGTCTCTACCGGTCAAATAAATAAATAATAAAATCCTTTAAAAAAATTGAAAAAGATGAGCCAGGTGTAATGGTGCATGCCTTTAATCTCAGCACTCAGGAGGCAGTAAGAGGATTGCTGTGAGTTCAAGGCCAGCCTGATACTACATAGTGAATTCCAGGTCAGCCTGAGCTATAGTGAAACCCTTTTTTTTAAGGCAAGCCCAACAGACTGGACTTTTTTTTTTTTTTTTTTAATGTGAGAGAGCCAGAGAATTGGTGTGCCAGAGCCTCCAGTTGAACTCCAGATGTGTGTGCCACCTTGTGCACATATGTGACCTTGCACACTTGTGTCACCTTGTACATCTGGCTTATGTGGGACTGGTAGAGTCAAACATGGGTCCTCAAGCTTCACAGGCAAGTGCCTTAACCACTAAGCCATCTCTCTAGCCCTCTAAAGCTTTTTAATTCTGTGTGTTTCTTCTTCTTTTTATTATTATTTTATTTATTTATTTTGGTTTTTCGAGGTAGGGTCTCACTGTAGCTCAGGACCTGGATTTCACTATGTAGTCTCAGGGTGGCCTCAAACTCACAGTGATCCTCCTACCTCTGCCTCCAAGTGCTGAGATTAAAGTTGTGCACCACCCCATCGAGCCTAAGACTTTTTCTGTATTTATTTTATTTATTTATTTATTTGGTTTTTCAAGGTAGGGTCTAACTCTGGCCCAGAATGACCTGGAATTAACTATGTAATCTCAGGGTAACCTCGAACTCACCGTGATCCTCCTACCTCTGCTTATCCAGTGCTGGGATTAAAGGTGTCCACCCCCATGCCCGGCTATTTTTTTTTTAAATTTTATTTTAGAAAGAGAGAAAGAGAGAGAGAGAGAGAAAGAGAGAGAGAAAGAGAGAGAGAGAGAGAGAGAACTGGCACACCAGGGCCTCAGCCACAACAATCGAACTCTAAACGCTTGCGCCACCTAGTGCACATGTGCAACCTTGCACACTTGCGTCACTTTTGTGCATCTGGCTTTCGTGGGATCTGGAGAGTCAAATGGGGGTCCTTAGGCTTTGCATGGAAGCACTTTAACCGCTAAGCCATCTCTCCAGTCTCACCATGTCACCCAGGCTGGCCATGGGCTTTGTTTTTGTTTTGTGTTTTTTTGGCTTTTAGAGGTGGAGTCTCACTCTAGCCCAGGTTGACCTGGAATTCACTATGTAGTCTCAGGGTGGCCTCGAACTCATGGTGATCCTCCTACCTCTGCCTCCCGAGTGCTGGGATTAGAGGTGTGCGCCATCACGCCCTACTGACGTGTTTTTTTAGTTGTAGAATAAGTGAAAGAAAATGTATGAGGCCAACTTCTCAGTGTGGTAAAATAAACTTCAACATTTTTACCATTTTAAGGTGTACGATTCAGAGGCATTAGTACATACTGCATGGTTTCCAGCCGTCACAGCACTGGCTTGTTCCAGAACATTTTCTTCACTCCAAAAGATAACTCCCTCGTCATGAGTCACTCTCCATTCCCAGCCCCTGGGAACCAAGCACCAGTACAGTATGCAAACGGTGAGCTCTGGGCAATTTAATTCTATGTGTTTCTTCTTATAATTATTATTTTATTTATTTATTTATTTTGGTTTTTCTAGGTAGGGTCTCACTGTAGCTCAGGACCCGGATTTCACTATGTAGTCTCAAGGTGGCCTCAAACTCACAGTGATCCTCCTACTTCTAGTCCCTGTCCTGGGGTCTCTGCATACTCCTTATGTCTGGATCAAGTTTGGAAGTGGGGGGGGGGGGAGTGAGGAGGGAATCCATTGAGGTACTATAATTGACATTTGACAAATGGGATAAAAACAAGTGGATTGAGGTAGGGTCTCACTCTAGCCCAGGCTGACCTGGAATTCACTATGGAGTCTCAGGGAGGCCTCGAACTCACGGCGATCCTCCTACCTCTGCCTCCTGAGTGCTGGGATTAAAGGCGTGTGCCACCACACCGTGCTCAAAAAAAATTTTTTTTAAGTGGATGGATTTTACTATCTATGGTCCTTTCTACCAGCTGACTATACTATAAATAGACCATTAACAAGATAATCTTTCATTTTCTTTCCTTAAAAATATTTCTTTTCTTCTTTATTTTTCAAGGTAGGGTCTCTCTCTAGCCCAGGCTATATTCACTATATCATCTCAGGCTGGCCTCGAACTCATGGCAATTCTCCTACCTCTGCCTCCCGAGTGCTGAGACTAAAGGCATGTGCCACCACATCCAGGCACCCCCCACACTTTTTTTTAACTTAGACTTGAGAATGGTCAGTCTCTTGTGGTCTTTCTTGGTCCCCTCAACCCTGCCCATGCTCTGCCAATACTTCCTTCATTAACTGAACTTCAGAACCCCAGCTGTGGTCCCTTCTGGTTCCTGCTGGGACCCAGACTAGCAGACAGTTAGTGAGAGAGATCAGATGGTCCACAGTGAGCCACTGGCTGTGCAGGGAAGGGAGAGAAGCCAGAAGGGGTCTGGTGGACTAGCAGACAACAGAAGGATCAAGAGAGTGGGGTTCCCTAGGAGTTGTGAGAGGCTCTCAGACCTGGAAAGCAGGTGCTGGGATCAGAGAGCAGGAAATTGGGTTCTGAAGACATGGAAGATAGTACTAGGTTGTGATTAAAATCTAGAATTTGGGGCTGGAGACATGGCTTAATGGTTAAGGCACTTGCCTGGGAAGCCTAAAGGACCCAGGTCCAATTCCCCAGTACCCATATAAGCCAGATACCAAGGGGGCACAAGCATCTGGAATTTGTCTACAGTGGCTAAAAGCCCTGGCATACCCAGTCTCTCTTTTTCCCCTCTCTCCCTCCCTCTCTAATAAATAAACAAAAATAAAATATAAAAAAAAAAGGGCTGGGTATGGTGGAAACTAGAAACACAAATATCCATTCAATACATGAACTAATACATATTCACACAATGGGATACTATACAGTGATAAAAATGAGTGAAACACACACACACACACACACACACACACACACATGCACGCACAAAAGGGGGAGCTGGAGAGATAGATGGCTTAGTGGTTAAGGTGCTTGCCTGCAAAACCAAACAACCCAGGTTCAATTCCCCAGGACCCACATAAGCCAGATGCACAAGGTGGCGTCTGGAGTTTGTGTGCAGTGGCTAGAGGCCCTGGTGTGCCTATTCTATATCTACCTTTCTCTCTTTATCTCTCACAAACAAATAGATAAATAAGGAAAGTAGCCAGGCATGGTGCACGCCTTTAATCCCAGCATTTGGGAGGGAGAGGTAGGAGGATTGCCATGAGTTCGAGGCCACCCTGAGACTACATAGTTAATTCCAGGTCAGCCTGAGCCACAGTAAGACCCTACCTCAAAAAACCAAGAAAAAGGAAAGTAGACACAATAATACACATATTGTATGGTTCCACTTGTACACAGTTCAAAAAGATTAAATCAGAAGCCAGGAGTAGTGGTGCACACCTTTAATCCCAGCACTCAGGAGGCAGAGGTAGGAGGATCACCATGAGTTCAAGGCCAAATCAGCCTGAGCTAGAGTGAAACTCTACCTCAAAAAAACAAAAGAAAAAAAAAAAAAAGATTAAATCAGGGCTGGAGAAATAGCTCAAGGTTTAAGGCGCTTACCTGCCCTAAAGGACCCAGGTTTGATTCCCCAGTACCCACATAAAGCCAGATGCACAAAGTGGCACATGCATCTGGAGCCAATCTGCAGTGGCAGGAGACCCTGGCATGCCCATTCTCTAGTCTGTGTCTCTTTTATCTCTCTCTGCTTGCAAATGAACAAACAAAAATATATTTAAGCCTGGCGTGGTTGCTCCTGCCTTTAATCCCAGCATTCGGGAGGCAGAGGTAGGAGAATCTGAGACTACAGAGTGAATTCCAGGTCGGCCTGGACTAGAGTGAAACCCTACCTCTGAAAACCAAAAGTAAATAAATAAATAATAAAATAACCCAGCCAAAGTAAATAAAGCTAGGAGAGTTTTTCTAGTCAGTGGGGTGGGAGAGGAAGTTGTGACCAGAAAGGAGTTTGTAACAGAAAGGTTGGTAAGGGACTCCCTGGGGAGCAGGGAGTGGATTTCCTGGCATAGAGAAACATGTGTATTTTACAACATTATCAATGCTTGTATCTTTTATACTTTCCTGAATGTTGTATTTTATGACTATAACGTTACTCAGGTGGTCTGTGATTTTCTTTCTTTCTTTTTTTTTTTTTTTTTTGAGACAGGGTCTCATTTAACCCAGTCTGGCCTCAATTTGCTCTGTAGTTGAGGGTGATCTTAAACTCCTTTCTCCATCTCCTAAATCCTGGGATCACAGGTATAGAACACCATGTCCAGCTCGATGGTGTCTTTTCTTTTTCTTTTTATTTTTTCAATTTAAAAAATTTATTTTAAACCGGGCGTGGTATCGCACGCCTTTAGTCCCAGCACTCGGGAGGCAAAAGTAGGAGGATCGCCATGAGTTCGAGGCTACCCTGAGACTACATAGTGAATCTCAGGTCAGCCTGGGCTAGAGTGAGACCCTACCTTGGAAAGCAAGCAAACAAACAAACAAAAAAGAATTATGAGAGAGAGGTAGAGAAAGAATGGGCACACCAGGGTCTCTAGCCACTGCAAACAAACTCCAGACACACACACACGCGCCATCTTGTGCATCTGGCTTTACATGGGTACTGGGGAATCAACCTGTGTCCTTAGGCTTTGCAGGCAAGTACCCTAACCACTGAACCATCCTTCCAGTCCCATTGATGGTGTTAGCAGAATTAAACAGGCAGGCGTCCCATCTACACACCATCCTCTGGTATTCTAGAAGCACCTATGCCGATTAGTCAGTTGAGACTCTGGCCTCTGGTCCACTGGGTCCTAGTCTGGCTCATCACCAGAATAAGACTTCTGGTCACAATGCTTGTCAAGCCCCACGCACACAGGACCTGTCTCATATCACCACCGATGGTCATGGCCAGAGCCCATGTCTGTCTGTAGAACGTGAGAGAAGAACGTGGACTATGAGGGCGCAGGGCGCTGTTTTCCCTTGTACCTTCTGCTCTGTCCGTCTCTCATTTTTCTTTTTTTAGTTTTGTTTTTTCTAGGTAGGGTCTCACTCTAGCTCAGGCTGACCTGGAATCCACTACGGAGTCTCAGGGTGGCTTCGAACTCACGGCGATCCTCCTACCTCTGCCTCCCGAGTGCTGGGGTTAAAGGCACGCGCCACCAGCCCGCCTGCAGAGCCTCCATCTCCATCCGTCTCTTCACATCCCATTTGAGATTATTCTGAGGCCTTGCAAGAGACTCTCCCAACCTCTACTCGATCATTCTAGCAAACGTCTTGCCTTTATGGAGAAGCCCTAGGCTTCAGTCCTCTGTTAGAACCATGTTAGAACCTTCAAGGCCCCGCAGGCCTGTTCCCAGGGGCTGAATCCTGCTCACCAGTCCCACAGAATCCTCAGGCTTTCCTATGCCTGGATTGGTCCCCATAGCCTGGGGTTAACCCACTTCTGGGTCTCCAGGACCCACCAGTCATCCCTGACACCCCCACAAGCTCTGGGAAGTTTCAGGAGGCCCCGGGCATTTTACCTTGTGGATTTTTTAAAAATATTTTTTGTTCATTTTAATTTATTTATTTGAGAGTGACAGAGAGAGAGAGAGAGAGAGAGAGAGAGAGAGAGGGAGGGAGGGAGGGAAAGAGGCAGATAGAGAGAGAATGGGCGCACCAGGGCTTCCAGCCACTGCAAACGAACTCCAGACGCGTGCGCCCCCTTGTGCATCTGGCTAACGTGGGTCCTGGGGAATCGAGCCTCGAACCGGGGTTCTTAGGCTTCACAGGCAAGCCATCTCTCCAGCCCACCTCATGGATTTTTAAAGAGAGAAAAGAGGCAGATATATATAGAGAGAGAATGGACCATCTAGCCACTGTACACAAACTCCAGATGCATGCGCCCCCTTGTGCATCTATCCTGCTTACGTGGGTCCTAGGGAATGGAACCGGGGTGC
The DNA here is from genome assembly GCA_036346955.1 of Dipus sagitta. Taxonomy (NCBI): domain Eukaryota; kingdom Metazoa; phylum Chordata; class Mammalia; order Rodentia; family Dipodidae; genus Dipus; species Dipus sagitta. The sequence goes on along the minus strand of CM070787.1, from coordinate 73,385,713 downwards.
TTTGGCTTTGCAGGCAAACGCCTTAACCGATAAGCCCACCTCGTGGATTTTTCTGGCACGTGCAATACGCGTTTCTTCCTGCAGCCTCACGGTCAGGCTTCCTTCCTGTGCACACGTGCGTACCAGAGGCGGGGAGCTGGGTTGAAAATCTTGGGGCGGGAGACTTCAGCAAGCAATGGGGGGGTGGGCTGTAGGGAGAAGCTGAAGCAGAAGGCAGAGCCCGAAACGTGCTCAGACCTGAGGAAGGACCTGCCGTTCATGGGTGCCGGGCTAAGACAAGCGGCAGCAGCTCCCACCTCCAAGTAGGGTTCGAACCCAGGAAGGGACTAGAGCCTCAAACCCTAGCTCGTGGGGAGAAGGCCTACTAGAGTGACCCCCTGGAGAGATGGGAGAAGCAAGCCCTACCTCCTTGCCCAACCTGCCTACCTTGGGCTAGGAGTAACATTTCAGTTTCAGTGAAGTGAGAGCCTCTGAGGCTGTTTCCTATCAAGACTTTGGGCTAGGACTGGAGAGATGGCTTAGCGGTTAAGGCATTTGCCTGCAAAGCCAAAGGATCCCAGTTTGATTTCCCAGGATCCACGTAAGCCAGATGCGTCTGGAGTTCGTTTGCAGTGGCTGGAGGCCCTGGCGCACCCACTCTCTCTATCTCTCTCTCTCAAATAAATTAAAAATATATTTTACCTGGATATCCATGACCTCATAGTGCCTGACACTACCTATACAAGACCATCATAAGAGGAGGAAAAGATCATGACATCAAAATGAAAGAGAGACTGATTGAGATGGAGAGGGGATATGATGGAGAATGGAGTTTCAAAGGGGAAAGTGGGGGGAGGGAGGGTAGCACCATGGGGTATTTTTTATAATCATGGAAAATGTTAATAAAAATTAAGAAAAAAATATTTAAAAAAAAAACTTTGGGCCATAGCCGGGTGTGGTGGCACGCACCTTTAATCCCAACACTCGGGAAGAGGTACAAGGATCGCCATGAGTTCGAGGCCACCCTGAAACTGCATAGTGAATTCCAGGTCAGCCTGGGCTAGAGTGAGACCCCACCTCGAAAAAACAAAAACAGAACAACAACAAACTTTGGCCTATAGTGCGTACTTATCCTAATGTCCATACCCATATATTAATGCTACTTCACTTTGGGTTAGAGAAGCTTCTCTTTTCAGATGGTGGTGAACTTAGAATAACTCAAAAGGCACCACAGTGCTGGTAAGTGACAGACCCCGCTCAGCACTGACACATCTCTATCACACCTTCCAAGGCTCAGGGTCTAATGCGGAAGAGGTGGCAGAAAGAATGTAAGAGCCAAAGGAAGGGTAGGACTCCTTACAACGTGCTCCTCCAGACACAAATGGCCTGGATATCCATGACTTCACAGTGCCTGACACTACCTACACAAGACCTTCATAATAGGAAGAAAAGATATCAAAATAAAAAGACTGACTGAGAGGGGGAGGGGATATGATGGAGCTGTGAAGGGGAAAGTGAGAGGGGAGGGTATTATCATAGTTTATTTTTTATAATTACAGATATCATCAATAATGAAAAAAGAATTAAACAACAACAATAAAAAAACTTTGGGTTAAGCCGGGCGTGGTGGTGCACACCTTTAATCCCAGCACTCGGGAGGCAGAGGTAGGAGGATCGCCGTGAGTTCGAGGCCACCCTGAGACTCCATAGTGAATTCCAGGTCAGCCTGGGCTAGAGTGAGACCCTACCTCGAAAAACAAAAAACAAAAACAAAACAAAAAAAAAAAAACTTTGGGTTAAACCGGGCATGGTGGCGCACACCTTTAATCCCAACACTTGGGAGGCAACTGCCATGAATTTGAGGCCACCCTGAGACTATATAGTGAATTCCAGGTCAACCTGGGGTAGAATGAGACCCAACCTTGAAAAGGGAAAAGAAAACAAAAACGTCAGGGGTGGTGGCACACGCCTTTAATCCCAGCACTGGGGAAGCAGAGGTAGGAGGATCACATGAGCTTGAGGCCACCCTGAGACTACAGTGAATTCCGGGTCAGCCCGAGCTGGAGGGAGACCCTGTCTCGGAAAACAAAACAAAACAACAGAAAAAAAAAAAAAAAACCTGGGTCAAAACCCACCCAGAATAGCCAAATATGAAACAGTTGACACCTAGAATTTTGCTCCCTCCTAGAGACCAGAAGCAGTGCAAGACCAGACAGCAGGCAGCCGGCCCAGCCTTGACATGCAGACAGGTCTCCTTGGCTTGCCACTTCATTCCTATACAGCAGTCAAGGGGTCGGGACGTGGTCCAAGGTGTGGACACGGGCATCCCTTTCCCCAGCCAAGGCCAGGAGCAATCGCTGCCTACCTTACCCCCAACTCCTGAGTGCTGGACTCCCCTTGGGAAGGAGAACTGGAATCTTATGTAAGAAACGTGAGCCCCCAAATCACAGGACTCGGAAGGCAGATGGAGGAGGATTGCCATGAATTCAAGGCCACCCTAACAATACATACTGAGTTCCAGGTCTGCCTGGGCTAGACCAAGATTCTACCTCAAAAAAAAAAAAAAAAAATTAAATTAAAAAAAGAAAGAAATGTGAGCCCCACACCGAAATTCGCCCTTGGAGAGGAGGAGAGGGGAAGGCTAGGAGGTTATAACCTCCCCTACAACCACATAGCTCCAGGAAGGCGCTCCTGCCAGGTTAAGACAGGTGCCGGAGCCAGACGGGCATGATTCTAGGCAGAGAACCCTGAGCTACTTTTCCAGTTTCCCCAGTCGTGGAGGTAGATAGCTCCCCGCCCGGAACCAGCTACAGATCCCGGAGTCTAAGGACACAGAAGCCCAGCACAGGTGAGCAGGGCTGGGAGCTGATGACCCCGGGGAAGGGGAAGAACTGAAGGTCCTGGCCCTAACGCCGCCGGGACAGGGACATTCCTTCTCCTGGCTCATCCAGAAAGCGCCCTCCCGGGCGTGGCGGTGCACACCTTAATCCCAGCACTGGGGAGGCACAGGGAGGAGGATCACCGTGAGTTCGAGGCCACCCTGAGGACTACTCGGTGAATTCCGGGTCAGCCTGGGCTAGAGTGAAATCCTACCTTGTAAAAGGAAAACAAAAAGAAACAAAGAGTCCTTAGAGAGCCTTGATGCCCACCTATGCCCCTTCCAGGGCTGTTTTATTGGTGTCATTTGTGAAACGTCTTCCCATCAGCCCCAGCTCATTGCCTTCCCGTTATGAGAAGGTTGATCTGGTCCTGGCCCCAGACCACAGCCGACCTTCAGCTGAGTTCATCAGAAAACCCACGTGCGACACGCTGGGTTAAGGGTCCAAGGGCACGTCTGTACCTAGCTCTGGGGAGTAGAGAGGAAGTGACACGAGCTCTGAGTGTGTGCGTGTGTGTGTGTGTCAGAGCCCTGGCTCGCGAGATACGTGGGCAAGGCGAGCATGCCCCATGGGCACCCCAAGTCCACGGTGCAGCTAAAACCCAGGCAGGGGCAGTAAAATCTGAGATCCTGAGAGAGCAGCCTTTTTAGGCCGAAGTGTGGGGTCCAGCCAGCATCAGTCCGGAGTCAAGAGACATGATGTGGGGGGGGGGCTTGATGTGAGAGGGGGGGCTTTGGTGACTACCACCACCCAGCTCCGGAGATAGGCAGGCCCTGGCCCCCAGGGCTGAGGGAACCATCTGGAAGTGGAAGTGGGGAGTTGGGGGGAGGAAATGGAGCCGGAAGTGGTCCAGCCTCAAAGTCCTCAGCCTGCAGGAGAGGCCGTCGAGAGGCCGGCGGTCCCCGTGCGGTCCTCAGCGCCGCGGGGCTGACATGGCTTCCCTGGCCATCCAGGAAGATGACGGCCTGCAGGCTTGGAGGTGGGGTCCTTCCTTCTAGATCCCGGATCAGGAGGCCTCCATCCCGCGTCGCTCCCCCTCCTCCTCCATCAGCAGCAAGCGGCGCCGGCCGGCCTCGTAGTCAGCCTCGTCCACGCTGACCAGCAGGCGGACAGCCTCCCGGCCCACGGCCTCCCGCAGGGCCTCCGTCAGGAACACGCCCCGCAGGGCCTGCAGCAAAGCCCCACTCAGGTAGTCACCCCAGAAGGCGTCCAGGTAAGAGAGCTCCGAGAACTTGATGTCACACACCACGGAGCCCAGGTCCCTCGATCGCAGCACGGCAGTGGCTTGCCCAAACACGTCCAGCTGTCGGGCCAGCGCCTGGGGTCTCCGCGATGCCACTCCCTGCTCCAAGGCTGGCCCATGCTCACAGTACTCTGCGCGAACCCGGAGCCGGATGTCTGCAGGGGACGGGGAAACTTGTCAGTGGGAAACCGCACTCTTCCTCCCTCTGCCCCACCCCCTTCCAGGTGCCACACCTGAGGACCCTAAAGTCCTGACACCAGTCCTCTGCAAAGCCAGGTTTATTCTCAGAGGCGGTGACCCCCCCCAACACACCACCTTCTTGGTGGCTCCAGCTCAGCCCTGTCTCTCCCAGATCTCCACAGAACTCGCACGTCCAATTCCTACAAGTCTTTGCTCCAATACCCCCTTCCTAGTGTGGCCCACCCACTCCCACAGCATCCCCAGTCCTCCAGAATCCCACTTGGTTTGCCTCAAGGTTCTTGTCACCCTCTGAGGAAGGCAGCTTGCCTCAAGGTTCTTGTCACCCTCTGAGGAAGGCAGCCCTGTGAAGGGTCTTTCTTTTAATTTTGAGAGAGGGAATGGGCGTGCCAGGGCCTCCAGCCACTACAATCGAACTCCAGACGCGGTTTACGTGGGTCCTGGGGAATCGAACCTGGGTCCTTTAGCTTTGCAGGCAACTGCCTTAACCGCTGAGCCATCTCTCCAGCCCTCTTTCATCTGTTTTGCTCACGTGTAAGTGCTTAGTACGTGTTTGTATTTGTAAACAAACCAATGCCAGAGCTAAAGGACTTGTTTTATCACACACCCACATCTCAGAGCGGCCAGTTCTTCCTCCCACAAGCTCCAGAGTGAGACTGCCTGAGCTGAAGATGAGCCAGCCGAGGGTTGAGAGTCTGCACGGGCGGCGGGACAATCCCACAGCAGCTGGGGGACACCAGGTCATCCGGAGGAGAGAACAAACCCCAGCCAGGGCCAAGGCCAGAGTTAAAGATTTCTGAGTTCATCACGTAGTCATGGACCATCAGGACCCACCAGTCCTGGGTGTTCCCGTGCCATCAGTTCCCACTTCTGATTAAACACTCTGAGTGGATTTTTGGCACTGACACTAGGCACAACAGCCCAGGTGAGGGGGCCCGCACCAGACGGCATTTCCCTGCAAGCGTGAGATCGCACCGGTCCCCTGTGCTGGGACCTGAGTCCCCACAGTGAAGCTGGTTGTCCCAAGGACAGCTACATGCTAACAGAGCACCGCTGTCTGCCAGGCGCTTACAGAGCACCGTCTCTTTGCCAGATGCTGCCCAAATGCTAGAGCCACAGGAGCTCAACCCACAAAGGACCCTGTGAGAACCGATGTGCAAGGCGAGTGACCAAGACAACACAGCCAGGCAGCAGACACCACACCGTTTAACATCTCCGACGGGGCAGGCTTTCTCAGTCAACGGAGACCTTCAGGCTGTGACCTGGGACAACACACATAGGTCCCTCCCTACCTAGACCAGAGCACAGCCCCAGCCTGGAGGAGCTCTGAGAGTTCAAGGCCACCCTGAGACTACACAGTGAATTCCACGTCAGCCTGGGCTACAGCGAGACACCAGCTCAAAAATAAAAATAAGATAGGTCAGGTGTGGTGGCGCACACCTTTAATCCCAGCACTGGGGGGGGGGGGCAGAGGCAGGAGGATCGCCATGAGTTCGAGGCCACGGAGACTACATAGTGAATTCCAGGTCATCCTGGGCTACAGCAAGACCCTACCTAGAAAACCCAAAAAAATAAAATAAAACGTTTAAGGCAGATTCCTGGCACGCCCACAGCTTTTCACCTCTATCTGCTTCCTCTTCTCACCCCCAGCTCTTCCTCTTTTGGCCTCAATGGAAACCCCAAACTCCTCCCTGGAGGCCCCAGGAGGACTCCCCAGGCTCAGCTCCCTGGCCTTCCCATGACCATCCTAAGGGCCAGACAAAGTCCTCGGCAGCCATCCTGACCCGGGCCCCACCCGCAGAGACCAAGAGCCGGAAAAACCACCTGCCGGAGGCCGCGCAGGGCTGGGCAGCGGCAGAGGCAGAGGCGGAGGCAGCTGATAAGAGCTCCACAGACCCGGGTGACTCCCAGCTTTAGCCCGCCTCACCTCTCAGCCTGTTTCCTCATCTGAAAAGCACAAACAAGACACCCCAGAGGCCCTGCTGTGTGAGGTCATGAGGAGTCAGTGAGGTGACTCCGCTGTAGGGCCTGACTCAGGGCCTCAGCACACAGAAACTGCGATTCCAACACTCACACGTTCTCCACCCACAGCCCCTGCCCAGGCCCTCCTTCCTCCCCCAAGGGCTCCGCAAGTCCACCTGCTGCCCCATCCTGCCTTCCAGTCTCCACAGCGCTTTCAGCCCCACTCCCTGACAATGGCCTGTCCACTCACACACAATGCCCACCTCCTGCCCAGAGGGTCCTCTCCCCTGGCACCCAGGTACTCAGCTAGCTACCAGGGAGAAGCGGAGCACAGGGACGGGGCGTGATCTCTCTCAGTGGGTGCTTACTGAGTGCCTGGCACACAGGGATCACAGGAGGGCCTGCCCAGGTGGGACAGGAAGATATGCAGTCCACTGTTTGGGTGAGCTCCTCCCATGCCACGCCCTACCTGGGGGGACAGCTTTCCCTCCCAGTCCCCCTAACCCTCAAGGAATTGTCATCCCCACATTTGTGGACAAGGAAATCCCCACCACACCACAGTCCACCTCGGCCCTGGACAACAGAATATGGTGCAGGGGAAGAAGACAGGAGTGGCCCCTGGGATGGCCTCTCCATGACCCGGCCCCGAAGAAACACTAGGGACACTTGAGGTTGCTGGAGCTGCCTTCTCGGCAACTCCATGGAGGTGATGTTGTTGTGTCCTTTGCAGATGGGCAAACAGTGCTGAGTCACCTGCCCCAGGCCAGAACTCCATCTGAGGTGCGGGGCTCTACACCCTGACAGGACCCCTGCCTCTCCCATACAAGCATCCAGAATGCACAAGCCATCCTGAGGACCAGGACGGGTGACGGTGCCCAGGGAGTGAGACAGGAAGCAGCGAGGCCCTCTCTAGATACTTGCATTTGAAATTTAAGGAGGCCATATCCATCGGCCTCGCCAGGAACAGGAGAGAGAGACAGAGAGTTGGGGGGGGGGAGGAAGAGGAGGAGGGAGGGAGGGAGGGAGGGACAAGAAAGGAGGGGGGAGGGACAGAGAAGGGAAGAACTGTTTCTGGAAGACCACTCTGAGAAGTCCTGGGCGGGAAATGCACTTGGGAGCTGGGTATGGTGGCTTCAATCCAGGTGGGAGAATTGCCACGAATTCAAGGCAAGACCCTCCTCCAGAGAGAACAAAATGCACTTGGGTGCAAGGAACCAGTACGCTCCCACGTCAGGCAGGGCTGGGAGTCTGGCCTGACGGGTCGTCTGGAGGTGGCCGCCGTAATGAGGACAGGAAGCATGCTTGGCACGCGGGAAGGACAGGACGGCCTGACTCGGGGAGGCCTCTGGGCTGCTGGGCGGGCGGAAGTGGCAGGCTGGCAGGACCAGGCACAAGGCGGCAGATGCTGCTCAGAGTGGAAGCAATGAGTCCAGGGAGAACTGGACCAGGGACTGGTCCAGGTGGGGCAGTGAGGGTGAGGAGGGAGGGCACTGTGAGGCTTCTTAGGCCCCCACTCAGGAGCTCTGTCTACCCAGAGAGCTACTATTCCCTACACTGGGGGGGGGGGGCAGCACCTCCCCATCCCACCTAGCCCCAGGGGCTGGCTTCACAATGGGACACCAGGGTGCTGGAGGCAGCAGGCTCCCGGCTGGCGTGCCTGGGTGGGCAGACGAGCTGGGGATAGAGGGTCTGGGCTCCTGCTGCCGGGAAGTTTCCAGCCTAGGCAGAAACGGAAACACCCAGCAGAGACCGCTCCCCTGCCTCCTGGCTCCACGCCAGCCTCTGCCAGAGTCACTGTGCCAAGTGTAAACTTCACCACCTACTACGACACTAGTCAACTAGGGTGACAAGGCTGTGCCACCCAACTTCAGAGAAAGGAAAGCACCCAGCGTCCCCCACCTCACAGCACACGCCACACCACCCAGGAAGAGAGCCTGAAAAACCAAGACCCCAGACAGGCGTGCTGGCACACGCCTGTAACCCTAGCCCCGGGGAGGGTGAGACGGAAGTATTGTCATGAGTTCAAGTCCAACCTGGGCTTCCTAGTGAGTTCTGGGGCTAGCTTGAGCTATATGATCCATCAAATGAAAAAGTAAAGATTAAAAGAAAAGGATACACACATACACACACACACACAGAGGAACATCTTTCCATGAGGTAGCAAGACAGCTGAAACGACTCCAAACAACCCAGCTCATGAGAAGACATGAGTCACACAGGCCAACTGGTGAAGTCCACTTTTTACGGCAAAAGTTCGAAGACTGGGGTGGTGGCACACATCTGTAATCCAAGCGCTTAGGAGGTAGGGGAAAGGAAGATCAGAAGTTCAAGGCCAGCATGGGATACACAAGACCCTGTCTTGCTTGTCCAGCTCTCCTAGCAATCAATCTCTTGTGTCCCTGCACCCCAGCCTCCTGACCGCTCAAGGCCTTGGCTCCTGGGCCCTCCATCTGAAACCTGATTTGGCCCTTCATGTCCCACCAAAGACACCACATGGAACAAACCTCACTTTTTTTTGTTGTTGCTATTGGTTTTTGTTTTTTTTTATTTTCTCCAAGGTAGGGTCTCACTCTGGCCCAGGCTGACCTGGAATTTGCTACGTAGTCTCAGGCTGGCCTTGAACTCATGCAATCCTCCTACCTCTGCCTCCCGAGTGCTGGGATTAAAGGCCTGCGCCACCACGCCAGGCTCCCATTATTCAGTAAAGAAAATTGGGGCCCAGATGGGGAGGGCCTCACGCCAGCCCCACCCTGCCTGGTGAGTCAGCAGTCAAGTCCCCGCCCCGCCCTGATGGAAGCCTAGCTTGAGCTTCCCCCCTCCCGGTGACTCTCACTGTCCCAGCCAGCCGGGTGGCTCTAGCAACTGTCCTGACTAGGAGCCACAGTCTCCCCACCCAAGCCCAGAGCTGTGAGGACACCCCTGGTTCGCTGCTCTGCTCCTGGCAGCACCCAGCCCAGGGGGGTGGGGGGGGCGACACCTAGTGCCTGCAAGGCCACGATGGGCACCAAGAGGGGCACCGTGCGCACAGCGTCAGCTGCGGAAGGCTCTGCACACGGTGGGGAGGGGCACACCCCGGCCGCCGTCTCCTGTGGACTCGGGGTCACCCCACCTTGCGCCTGGCCTGAGCTTGCCAACACCTCCTCCATCTGCTCACCTCCAGCTTCCAGGAACTTGCTGGGCACCTGTGGCTCCCTCTGCCAGCACCCCACTGAGGACGCCCACAGCTCCCTGAAGGCATCACCCAGCTCTAGCCCCCCCCTCAAGGGTCTTCTCCCAGGGCCCACAGGCTCCCACCACGTGGCTCTCTGCTCCCTCCGTGGCTCCATGCTTCCTCGGACCACCCTCGCCGCCGGCTGACATGGCATGACCCTTACCTGCCTAGCCCACCTCACGCTAAGCCCTCCAGGGCAACTTTGCTTCCTGAACAGTGCCCGCTTAGGGAAGATGCTTGGTACTAAGGAAAAGCTGGCACTGGATTCCTGGCTCCTCCCAGAGCCAAGGCCAAGCCCCACCCTGGGAGCCCCACCCACCTGCACCTTTGCTGACCTCCCGTCCCAGCTCCTCTTCCGGCCTTGGGCTGCTCCTGAAAGTGGGACCTTCACAGGGAACCCGAGAGGCCAGAGAGCTCCCTGCCCTGCCCTGCCCCGTGCCACACCAGGCTGCCATAGTCCTTCTCCGTGTTCCCTTTGGCCTAGGCCCACTGGGTCGTAACTGATTCTCTGCGTCCCCAGGTTGGCCCAGCTCAGAGAAGTCTGTCCTCCCTAGAGAGCCCAGTACATGTGTCCAGGGCAAAGACTGATTATCAGAGCCTACCATGCCCGTAATTCCAGGCCTGGGGAGACTAAGATAGGTAGGGTAAGTTCAAAGCCAGCCTGGAGTACAGGAGACTGTCTCAAAACAGGGGACAGGATGGGAAGACGGCACGTTTAAAGCCTTTGCCTGCAGGGCCAGCTGGCCTGGGTTCAATTCCCCAGCACCCATGTAAAGCCTAATACCAAAAAGTAGTGCATATGGGCTGGAGAAAAAGATGGCTTAGCAGTTAAGGCGCTTGCCTGTGAAGCCTAAGGTCCTAGGTTTGACTCCCCAGAACCCATATAAGTCAGATGGATGAGGTGGTGCATGCATCTGAAGTTTCATTTGACTTGCAGTGGCTAGAAGCCCTGGCATGCTCATTCCCTCTCCCTAAAAAAAATTTTTTTTAATTTAAAAAAGAGAAATGCATGTTTCTGGAGGTCACTTGCAGCCACAAGAGACCATGGCATGTTGTCCTCATAACATATATGCAAATTCACCAAATATATATATACATACATACACACATATATCTTGGTTCTTTTGTTTTGTTTTCCTTTTTTTTCCTTTTGGTTTTGTGACGCAGGGTCTCACTCTAGCCCAGGCTGACCTGGAATTCACTATGTAGTCTCAGGGTGGCCTTGAACTCACAGTGATCCTCCTACCTCTGCCTCCCGAGTGCTGGGATTAAAGGCGTGCACCACCAAGCCTGGCCTCAGTGGACATCTTGTTTGGTCTGTTACTGTGATGACCCACTGCGTGCTGTGATAACCACTGCGGACTCTTAATGGGCCTGCAGAGGATCGTGGCGCCATGCTGAGGGTCACTGTGAGGTCAGCTATTTTGGGAGTACTTTAAGGTCGGCCATGTTGAGTGTGTCATTGTTTCATCTACTGGGTGCTTGGTGGTTGCCGTTTTGAATGACTTCTGAGGTAGGGTCTTACTTTAGCCCAGGCTGACCTGGAATTCACTATGTAGCCTCAGGGTGGCCTCGAACTCTGAGAGGTCCTCCTACCTCTGCCTCCCTGAGTGCTGGGATTAAAGGCCACCATGGCCGGCTAAGTTTTTTGTTTTTTTTTTTAAAGGTAAAAGAGTACTCCCTTGCCTAAGACCCGTGACTGTGACTACACTGGAAGAAACACGGCCTTCCAAATTCCCAACCATTCAGAGGTGGGTCAACCTGCCTCGGGGCCTGGCTGGCTCCTCCATCGGCTTCCCTCCCCTCCCCAAACCCGTCTCTCTTCCACAGGAGCAGGGAGGGTATCCCCGATGCCCTCCCACTTCCAAGCTGCAGACAACACAAGCGAGACTACAGCCATTACTCCCACAGCACGAGCCCCAGGCCAGGCGCTGCTGGCTGAGGGCGGGCCTCGTGTAGCACTGTTCCAAGTGGGTTGCGCGGTCGTCTTGCCTCTTCTCCCAGCTGCAACGCTCAGAACTGGTGTCGGGGGACTACAGAGATGGCTCAGCAATTATAAGGCGCTTGCCTGTGAAGCCTCAGGACCCAGGTTCGATTCCCCAGAACCCATGTAAGCCAGATGCACAAGGTGACGCAGTGGCTAGAGGTCCTGGCATGCCCATTCTCTCTCTTTCTCTAATAGGTAAATAATAATAAAAAAGTTTTTAAAAAATTGGGAACTTCACAGATGGCTTAGCAGTTAAGGCGCTTGCCTGCAAAGCCAAAGGATCCCAGTTCGATTCTCCAGGACCCACGTAAGCCAGATGCTCATGGGGGCACATGCATCTGGAGATCGTTTGCAGTGGCTACAGGCTCTGGCATAACCATTCTGTCTCTCTCTCACTCTCTCTCAAATAATTTAATAAATAAAATATATTTTTAAAAAAATGTTGGAGCCGGGCTTGGTGGTGCACGCCTTTTATCCCAGCACTGGGAGGCAGAGGTAGGAGGATCAATCGCTGAGTTCGAGGCCACCCTGAGACTCCACAGTGAATTCCAGGTCAGCCTCGGCTAGAGACTCTGCCTCGAAAAACCAAAAATAAAATAAAATAATAAAAAACTGTTGGGCTGGGTGTGGTGGTGCACGCCTTTAAACCTAGCACTTGGGAGGCAGAGGTAGGAGGATCGCTGTGAGTTCCAGGCTATGCTGAAGCAACAGCGAATTCCAGGTCAGCCTGGGCTACAGTGAGACACTACTTCGAAAAACCAAAAAAGGGCTGAAGAGATGGCTTAGCAGTTAAGGCACTTGCCTGTGAAGCCTAAGGACCCAGGTTCAATTCCCCAGAGCCCACATGAGGCAGATGTACATGGTGGCACATGGGTCTGTCTCTCTTTCTCCTTGTCTATCCCTCTGTCTGTTTCTCTCAATTAAATAAATAAAAATAATTTATTTATTTTAAAAAGGAGCTGGGTGTGGTGGTGCATGCCTTTAACCCCAGCACTCCAGAGGCAGAGGTAGGAGGATTGCCGTAATGTGAGACCCTACCTCAAAAAACAAAAAACCAAACACAAACACAACTATTGTCAACCCTGTTTCACAGATATGAGACTAGGCAGGCCCTCTGAGGCTCTGTCACCTGCCCAGGGTCAGACAGCTTATTTAAATGCTGAGACTAAGACCTGAGCTGGGTGACCTGACCTCCAGCCTGTTTTCTACTCTGGACTGCCCACCAATGCATAAGAAAATGACATCCTGCAGGCGTTTGCAGAATGAAACAGGTGGGGAGTTGTGAGGGAAGCCTTTGGCCCTTTATCTAAAGGTGAAATGGGGGCTGGAGAGATGGCTTAGCACTTAAGGTGCTTGCCTGTAAAGCCTAAGGACCCAGGTTCTATTCCCTAGAGCCCACGTGAGCAAGATGCACATGGGTCAGGAGTACAATTGCAGTGGCCAGAGGCCCTGGTGCATCCATTCTCTCTCCCTCTCCTTGCAAAACAGAATATATTAAAGGTGAAATGTAGCCAGGCTGGCCATGGAGAAGGACAGAATGCCAGTGTGATCAGTGGGCGGCAGAGAGCTGCTAGCCACCTGCCAGGTGTGGACACCCCTGAAAAAGGGAGCATGGGCGGCACACCCCAACTCAGCCTGCCGGGGACTCTGAAGACACCTACCACAGGTCACTTTGCCTTCCGCCGGGGGCCTGGACGGTTCCTGCTGCTGCTGCTGCTGCTGCTGCTGCTGCGGCTGCTGTTGAGCGGAAGCCGCGAGTCCTCTCCGCCGCCGCCTGGCGCCACTGCTGGGCCGGCCCCGACTCCGCCGCTGCCGCTTGGTTGGAGGGGAGCCTGAGGAGACAGAGGGCAGGGGGCAGCTGAGGACCAGGGTGGCAGAAGGGGTGCCCAGCGGGTCCCTGGGCACAGTTCAAGGTTATTCTCAAGCTGTAACCCCTTGGGGGGCCCCTCTAGCTTCATACAGAAGATGGGAGTAGGGCCGGAGCTGCCTTAGTGGTTAAGGCACTTGCCTGCCAAGCCTAAGGACCCATGTTTGACTTTCCAGGTCCCACGTAAGCCAGAAGCATAAAAAACACAAGCGTGCAAGGTCACACATGCACACAGGGTGGCATGTGTGGTCTCGAGTTCAATTGCAGTTGCTTGAAGCCACGGGGCACCAATTCACTTTGTCTCTCTATTGCATTAAAAAAGGTGGGGAGAGGGCCGGAGAGATGGCATAGCAGTTAAGGCATTTGCCTGCAAAGCCAAAGGACCCGGGTTCAATTTCCCACGACCCATGTAAGCCAGATGCACAAGATGGCGCATGTGTCTGGAGTTCGTTTGCAGTGGCTGGATGCCCTGGCACGCCATTATCTCTCTCTCCCCCCCTCTGTCTGGTTCTGTCTCTCTCAAATAAACAAACAGGGCTGGAGAGATGCCTTAGTGGTTAAGGCGTTTGCCTGCAAAGCCAAAGGACCTCAGATCAATTCTCCGGGACCCACGTAAGCCAGATGCACAAGGGGAGGGCATGCATCTGGAATTCATCTGCAGTGGCTGGAGGACCTGGCACGGCCCTTCTCTCTCTCCCTCTCTCTCTGCTTCTTTCTTTCTCTCTCTCTCAAGTAAATTAAAAAAAAAATAGGGTTTTTTTTAAAAAGGAAAAAAATAAAATACTAAAAAAAGTCTTTTGGGCTTACCTCAAATAAATAAATAAATAAATATATAAAAGAAGATGGGGTACCATCTTTCAACATCTGCAAGAGCAAACCGGCGCATGTCAACCACCCAGAAGGCCACTCTGGATCTGATCCCAGAGAAGCGCCTGACAGAAGACAGGCGGCATGACAACAGCCACCTGGACATCATCTGTCATCACACACAAAAAAAAAAAAAACAGAAAGGCCGGGAGTTGTGGTACACACCTGTAAATCCCAGCACTTGGGAGGCAGAGGCAGGAGGATCGCCTTGAATTCAAGGTCAGCCTGAGACTACATGGTAAATTCCAGGTCAGCCTGGGCTACAGTGAGACCATATCTTGGGCGGGGGGAGGCAGGCATGGTGCACTTTTAATCCCAGCACTCGGGAGGGAGAGGTAGGAGGATCACTGAGTTCGAGGCCACCCTGAGACTCCATAGTGAATTCCAGGTCAGCCCAGGCTAGAGTGAGACCCTACCTCGGGTGGGGCCGGGGGGGGGGGGGGACAAGGGCCTGAGGATGTAGCTCAGTGGTAGAGCACTAACCTAGCATGCAAGGTTCAAATACGCGTGCGCACGCGCACACACACACACACACACACAGGATCTGACAACAAGAAATCCCAAACAGGCCAGCTTTCATGATAAAATGCTAAACTAATGGAGCAAGAAACAAGCTGGGTGTGGCGGCACATGCCTGTAATCCTAGCACTGAGGAGGCTAAGGCAGGAGTTTCAAAAGTTCTAGGCCAGGGCTGGAGAGATGGCTTAGCGGTTAAAGCTTGCCTGAGAAGCCGAAGGACCCCGGTTCGAGGCTCGAGTCCCCAGGACCCATGTAAGCCAGATGCACAAGGGGGCGCACGTGTCTGGAGTTCGTCTGCAGTGGCTGGAGGCCCTGGCGCGCCCATTCTCTCTTTTTCTGCCTCTCTCTCTGTCTCTCTCAAATAAATAAATAAAAATATTTTTTAAAAAAAGTTCTATGCCAGGCCAGAACTTTTTATTTAATTTTAAGTTTTAATTTTGCTGTTTCACTCAAGTACCTATTTCACACTATCAAAAATTTAAAAGTTTGGGAGGCAGAGGTAGAGGGATTGCCAGGAGTTGGAGGATGACTTGAGCTAGAGAAAATTCTGCTTAAAAAAAAAGAAACAAACAAGGAGGGGGGACCGGCTTTACCCAGCTATAAAATTTTTATTATCAACAACTTCCATAATTATACATAATAAACATGATAATTCCCTCCCCCTTCCCCATTTTAGGAACTTCTTATTGTTTGTTTGTTGGTTTTATGTTGTTGTTTTATCTAGGTAGTGTCTCACTCTAGCTCAGACTGACCTGGAAGTCACTATATAGTCTCAGGATGGCCTTGAACTCACTGGCGATCCTCCTATTCCTCCTACTTCTGCCTCCCGAGTACTGGGATTAAAGGTGCACACCACCACGCCTGGTTTAGGAACTTTTTAAAAGATCTCTGTGTGACACAGACAGGTTAAGTAGCCCACAAGCTTCCCATCTTACTGTGTGCCACTATGTCCTGCGTTATGTGGACACTGGGGTCTAAACTCGGGGGGGCTCATGCTAGTGAGACAGGTGTCTTACCCAAGGAGCCATCTCCCCACCCCAACCAATTTTTTCTTTTCTGTTTGTGTGTGGTGTGTGTGAGGGGGGGTCATACACACATACGTGCCTTGTGAAGCCTACTTGCAGTGACCAGAGGACAATGTTGGGTCTCTGGCTCCATGGCTCTTTGGCCCAATCTTTATTTATTTATTTGAGGGACAGAAAGATGCAGATAGAGAGAGAGAGAGAGAGAGAATGGGCATGCCAGGGCCTCCAGGCCACTGCAAGCCAACTCCAGAAGCATGCGCCCCCCTTGTGCATCTGGCTTACGTGGGTCCTGGGGAATCGAACCTGGATCCTTAGGGCTTTGCAGGCAAACGCCTTAACTGCTAAAGCCATCTCTCCAGCCCTGGCCCGATTTTATTTAAGCTGAAGTTGCTCACTGATCCCAGAGATTGTGTTCCAGAGACTCTCTGACCTCCACTCTCCCAGGGGACGGGGACAGACAGACAGACAGACAGACACACACACACACACACCACACACGTGCATGGCTCAGGAGACCAGAGCCTCCCCCAGATTCTGCTCTCCTACAGGACTGGGGTTATGCATACATGTGGCCATGCCAGCTGTCTCTGGAGGGCCTCTCCGGCTCCCACGTCTGCACAGGAAGTGCTCATGGAAACCCTGAGCCACTCCCACCACCCCCACCCCGTACAGCTGAGAAACCAAGTCTGCACCCCAATCCTGGTCCTTAAATACCAGGGCCTCTAAAAGAAACCAGGTTCCTGGACAAATAGATGACTCTGGAGGTGCAAAGAAAGTTCAAGGTCAGCCAAGGACATCCTGCGCTGCCATAAAATGGTTAAGTACATGTAACAATGTAATCAACTTGAAGCCTGATAAGAGTAACTGGTGATAACAAAGTAAATGATAAGCAAACATATATGAAACCAGTGTGTGTGTGTGTACACACAAGTAAGTAAGTCAAAGTAAATTGAAAAAACACTTTCTTTCTTTTCTTTCTCCCTCAAATGAGTAAATAAAATAACATATAATTAAAAAAAAAAACTTTTAGGACTAGAGAGATGGCTTAGCAGTTAACGCGCTTGCCTTCAAAGCCAACGGACCCAGGTTCAGGTCCCCAGAACCCATGTAAGACAGATGTACAAGGTGGCACATGTGTCTGGAGTTCATTTGCAGTGGCTAAAGGCCCTGGTATACCCATCATCTCTCTCTCTCTGCCTCTCAAGAAAATAAACATACATACATACATACATATATATATATATATATATATATATATATATATGCACTTTAAACTAGGTGTGGTGGTGCACACCTTTAGTCCCAGCACTTGGGAGGCAGTGGCAGGAGGCTCGCTGTCAGCTCAGGGCCAGCCTGGGACTACAGAGGAAGTGCCAAGTCAGCCTGGGCTACATTGATACCTTACTCTAAAAACAAAAAACAGCCAGGTGTGATGGTGCACTCCTTTCCTAGAGTGAAGCCCTACCTTGAAAAACAAAAAACAGGGGCTGGAGAGATGCCTTAGCGGTTAAGCACTTGCTTATGAAGCCTAAGGACCCTGGTTCGAGGCTCAATTTCCCAGGACCCACGTTAGCCAGATGCACAAGGGGGCCCACGCATCTGGAGTTCGTTTGCAGTGGCTGGAGGCCCTGGCGTGCCCATTCTCTCTCTCTCTCTACCTGCCTCTTTCTCTGTCGCTCTCAACTAAATAAATAAAAATGAACAAAAAAAAAATTTTTTAAAGAAAACAACAATTCTTTTTTTAATAAATCAACCATTGCCAGGCCTAGTGGCACAGGCCAGTAATCCCAGCTAGTGGGGAAGTTCAGGCAGAAGGATCAAAGGTTCAAGGTCAGGCTGGGCAACTCGGGGAGAACCTGTTTCAATTCACTTTTTGTTTGTTTAGTTGGTTGGTTTTTCGAGGCAGGGTCTCACTCTAGCCCACACTGACCTGGACTTCACTATGTAGTCTCAGGATGGCCTCAAACTCCCAGTGATCCTCCTACCTCTGCCTCCCAAGTGCTGGGACTAAAGGCGTGTGCCACCAAGCCTGGTTCAATTTTTTGTTGTTGTTGTTTGTTTTTTTCTAGGTAGGGTCTCACTCTGGACCAGGCTGACCTGGAATTCACTATATAGTCTCAGGGTGGCCTTGAACTCACTGTGACCCTCCTACCTCTGTCTCCCAAGTGCTGGGATTAAAGGCGTGCGCCACCGCGGCCAGCTTCACTTTTTTTTTTTTTAAGTTGCCAAAAAAACAGACAACTAATCATCGTTTTACAAACCTGAATGTGGTAACTGGTCAGCAGGGTCCGAGAGAGGACAGGAAAACCACTGGGGGTCAGCGACTGTACAGAAAATGCCCAGGTAACATCTTCTGTGTTGTTTAACCATGACAGGAAATGTCCCATCACGTTGGCAGCTGCGACTACACCCATGTGATCAAAAGTCTGTGCTCACAGAATGACAACCAAACCTTCCATGCCTCATGACTGCGCCCATACCTTACATTACCTACCAAGGAACGCTCCGCCCAAAGTGTGCAACCTCAATCAAACCTAATCACCATTCCACGGGAAATACAAGGAACAGAAGGACAGATGACACCATCCAGTACATCAGACACACCCGGAAACAACTACAACATTCTACACACCAATCAAGTCAAAGCAAGAAAAAGATTAAGTGGTAGCCAGGCATGGTGACCCACACCTTTAATAGAAGCACGGCAGAAGGCCAAGGTAGGAGATCACTGTGAGCTCAGGGCCAGCCTGGGACTACAGAGTGAGTGCCAGATCAGCCTGGGCTACAGGGAGACACTACCTTAAAAATAAATAAAAATATAAATAACAGGCCTGGAGAGATGGCTTAGCGGTTAAGGCTCTTGTCTGCAAAGTCAAAGAATCTAGGTTCCATTCCCCAGGACCAAGGGAAGCCAGATGCGCAAGGTGGCACATGCGTCTGGAGTTTGTTTGCAGCAGCTGGAGGCCATGGTGTGCCCATTCATTCTCTCTCTCTGCCTTTTTCTCTCAAATAAATAAATAAAATATTTTTAAAAAGGAAAACAACAGCACTTGGGAGGCAGAGGTAGGAGGATCACCATGAGATCGAGGGAGACCACCCTGAGCCTAGAGACTACATAGTGTATCCCAGTTCAGCCTGAGCTAAAGCGAGACTCTACCTCGAAAAACTACGGAAAAAAAAAGAGGGCTGGACAGATGGCGCTTACCTATACACCCAAAGGATCACCGTTAGATTCCCCAGGACCCAAGTAAGCCAGATGCACAAGGGGGCACATGCGTCTGGAGTTCGCTTGCAGCGGCTGGAGGCCCTGTTGTGCCCATTCTCTCTATTTCTCTCTACCTGCCTCTTCCTTTCTCTCTTTCAAATAAAAAATATATATATTTTATTTTTTTAATAAAAAGAAGCTGGGCATGGTGGCGTACACCTTTAATCCCAGCACTGGGAAGGCAGAGGTAGGAGGATCACCATGAGCTCGAGGCCACCCTGAGACTACATAGTGAATTCCAGGTCAGCCTGGGCTAGAGTGAGACCCTACCTCAGGAAAAGGAGGAAGGAAGGAAGGAAGGAAGGAAGGAAGGAAGGAAGGAAGGAAGGCCCCCAGCAGCCAGCCAGGTGCTGACTGGCAGCCATGACACAATGTCCCCTGCGTGAAACAACTCTGTGCTTGGCTTCAGGACACATGCATCCTCCTGCTGCAATAACAAACACAGACACTGAGACGAGAGTCACCCTTCAGGCCCCTTCCTTGGGTGACCAGGAGGTAGCATGTTTACCAGGGTTTGGAAGGAAGGCAAACACACCCAGGCGGCTCACCTGAGTCCACGGGACTCTGCTGGGAGTCCGAGGAGCTGCTCGACTCTCGACGTCGCCGGCAGCTGCCCTCGGTCCTTTTGGAAGAAGAGCTGGAACTGCCGTAGCTGTAGCGCTCTGGGGACACTGGGGAAGGAGGAGGGAGACAAGCATTCAGGGCTTCCAAGCCTCTCCTTGGCCACACCTTCAAATTCCCATCCCACCCCTGGACCTCAGGATGCCTGAGTCTAGTTCCTCAGAGGTTAGACAAAAAATACCCACTCCTAAATCAGACCTGGTGGCACACGCCTTTAATCCCAGCACTCGGGAGGCGGAGGTGGGAGAATCACCATGAGTTCAAGGCCACCCTGAGACTACATAGTGAGTTCCAGGTCAGCCTGGGCTAGAGTGAGACCCTACCTTGAAAAACAAAAAACAAACAAACAAACAAAAATAGCCACTCCTTCCCAAACACCTCCCCCCCCCCCCCGGCCCAGAGGTGACCTCCCACATCACAGTGCTGGTCCCCTCTCCGATGCCTACCCAACCTATGTGCCCAACAGCTACCCACTGTCAGGGTTATTCTTTCAGAGGTCTAGGGGGAGCCCTTACCCTTATCTGACCCCCTAGCTCAACTTGAGGCCCCAAGAAGTATGCATACCTCTGTGTCTCTCTTCCAAAGCCTGGCCCTCAGACCTTTCTCTTTTTTTTTTTTTTTCCTTTTTTGACTTTTCCAGGTAAGGTCTCGTTCCAGCCCAGGCTGACCTGAAATTCACTATGGAGTCTCAGGGTGGCCTCGATCTCACTGTGATCCTCCTACCTCTCTGCCTCCCGAGTGCTGGGATTTAAAGGTGTGCATAACCACACCGGTTCTTTTTTTTTTTTTTTTTTTTAATTGATTTGATACAGAAGGTGGGGGGGGTGGGGAGAATGGGCGTGGCAGAGCCTCCAGCCACTGCAAACGAACTCCAGACGCATGCACCGCCCCCTTGTGCATCTGGCTAATGTGGGTCCTGAGGAATTGAACCTGGGTCCTTTGGCTTTGCAGGCAAATGCCTTAACCACTAAGCCATCCCTCAAGTCCCCCCCCTTTTTTTTTAAAGTTTAAAAAAAATTATTCTTATTTATTTATTTGAGAAAGAGGCAGATAGAGTATGGGTGCTCAGGGCCTCCAGCCACTGCAAACCAACTCCAGATGCATGCGCCCCCTTGTGCACCTGGCTTACATGGGTTCTGAGGAGTTGAACCTGGGTCCTTCGGCTTGGCAGGCAAATGCCTTTAAGGCTAAGCCATCTCTCCAGCCCTCACACCTCTTTTTCAAAAAAAAAAAAAAAATTAGCTCATTCACCCTAATTCACCCTAGAAGGCCTTTCTGGTTATATAAATTCCACAGAATCCCCCAGGCTTACTCTAGGCCAGGAAAGCCAGGCCTATGAATGCACAAGGCTCCTGGCACCTGCTTGGGCCTGCTGTCCTTCCCAAAGGCTGCACAGAAGACAGGCCACGCAGGCTTGAATCCTGGCTCCCTAATAGGTTGTGCTGTATCTGTGACATGTCTTCTCAAAGCTCTCTCCACCTACACTTCTGTGACCCAGCTACACCCCCCCATCACCACCACCCTGCCAATGCCACCGTCTCTGAAAGGTCTTCCCTCTAGATTAAGACATCTCCTTTCATCACTGGGTATTTATTTATCCATCACTGTTTATTTCTGTGAATCCATCCCAAGGTAAGTCTCCTGTCTGGTTTACTAACTAACCCCTCCTCTAAACATAGGCTTCAAGAAATGAAGACCTCAGGAGCTGAGACTACCTAGTGAATTCCAGGTCAGCCTGGGCCAGAGTGAGACCCTACCTCAAAAAGACAAAAAAATAAAAAAACAAAAAATAAAAATAAAAATAAAAGGAACGAAGACCTCAGCCCCTGGCTGGCTGGAGGATGTGTTTGTATGCGTAGTAAGCTAAACTTCTGTGAACCTGTTCTTTGCCCTCATACAGTAAGTGCGGGCAGTAACAAGACCTCACTGGGTTTACCTTTGCCTAGTGTGAGACCCTCCGTGAACAGCTGTCACAAACCTTTTCTCTTTTTTTAGTCTTTTTTCAAGGTAGGGTCTCACTCCAGCCCAGGCTGACCTGGAACTCACTCTGTAGTGCCAGGCTAGCCTTGAACTAATGGAACTCCTCCTACCTCTGCCTCCCGAGTGCTGGAACTAAAGGCATGCACCACCATTCCAGAATCCATAATCATTTATTTTTTTTGTGTGGTTTTTCGAGGTACGGTCTCCCTCTAGCCCATGCTGGCCTGGAATTCACTATGTAGTCTGAGGCTGGCCTCGAACTCAGGGCAATCCTCCTACCTCTCAAGTGCTGGGATTCAAGGCATGTGCCACCACACCCAGCTCATAATCATTTTTTAAATAAACGTGTGTGTGTATACAGACACACACACACACACACGTATATATATAATTATACATAATTAGTTATCTATTTATTTACAAGTAGAGACAGAGAGAGAATGGGTGTGCCGTGCTCCACAGGGCCTGTTGCCAGTGAAAATGAATTAAACACAAGCACCACTTCGTGCACCTGGCTTTATGAGGGGTACTGGGGAATCAAACCCAGGCCACAGGGCCTTGCAAGCAAGTGTCTTTAAACACTGAGCAATCTCTCCAGGCCCATAATTATTTTTATTTTATTGTATTTTATACATACATACATACATATATATATATATATATATATATATATATTTGTTGTTGTTTTGTTTTGTTTGTTTGTTTTTTTGTGGTAGGGTCTCACTATATAGCTGAGGCTGACCTGGAATTTACTAGTCTCAGGGTGGCCTTGAACTCATGGCCATCATCCTCCTACCTCTGCCTCCCAAGTGCTCAGATTAAAGGTGTGCCTTTTTTTTTTTTTTTTTTTTTTTTTTTTTTGAGGTAAGGTTTCACTCTAGGCCAGGCTGACCTGGAATTCACTATGTAGTCTCAGGGCGGCCTCGAACTTACAGTGATCCTCCTACCTGTGCCTCCCAAGTGCTGGTATTAAAAGGCATGTGCCACCACGCCCGGCTTCACATAATTTTTTTTTAAATTTAAGTTTATTTGAGAAGGGGGGAGGCAGATAAGAGAGAATGGGGCATGTCAGGGCCTCCAGCCACTACAAATGCACTCCAGAAGCATGTACCACCTTGCGCATCTGGCTTAAGTGGGCCCTGGGAAATCGAACCTGGGACCTTTGGCTTTGCAGGCAAATACCTTAACCAGTAACCAGTAAGTCACCTCCCCAGCCGAGCTCCCCCATATAATTATTATTAGTTTTTAAATGGCCAAATTGCCCAAGCGCAAGCCAGGTATGGCATCTCAGCACTTGGGAGGCAGAGGTAGGAGTTCGAGGTCAGCCTCAGACTCCATAGTGAATTCCAGGTCAGCCTAGACTAGAGTGAGACCCTACCTCGAAAAACCAAAAAAAGAAAAAGGAAAAAAAAAAAAAAAAAAAACTTCCCCAAGCTCACTTCTCTCCCTCCTGTCTTGGTTGGGAGGGACTAGAATGGGACCTAGCTAGTGTCTGAAGTGGCACCCCGAAGAGGAGGGGGGGTGCCCAAAGGAAGCCATCCGGGCCCTCCCTCGCCCCACCCTTACCTGGCCGGCGTCGCTTGCGCGCCAGGTGCGGCAGCAGGTCGTGGCGGGCCAGCACGCGCAGCAGTTGGCTCACGAGCCTCAGGTCGCTCTCGTCGCACAGGCCCCGGCGCTCGAGCTCCAGGAGCAGCTCCAGGCCGCTGCGGGTTCGCGCCAGGCCTCCGGCAGTCCCGGTCCCGGGGGCCGCCGCCGCCTCGTCCAACAAGAAAGCCAGGACTTCCAGCTCGCACTCGGTCAGCTGCCCGCCCACCACCTCGAACATACGGTGAAGCGACAGCATGCCGTAGTAATCCAAACACTCATCCTCCTCCCAGCTCGGGGCCGGGGTCGACCCGGACAACGCCATTTCCCGGGGTTTTTTTTTTTGGGGGGGGGGAAGGCGAGGACAAGGTGGAGGGAAGAGGAGGAGGAGGAGGGAAGGGATGCGGATCGAGCTCAGAGGCAGGGCCTGGAACCCACACGGCGGGGGAAGGGGGAGGAGGAGGAGGCAGTGGTCAGAGATGCGCACAGGCCACCCGGATCTCTGCGGGCAGGGCCAACCCCCCCCAAAAAAACACCTCCCAGCCGCCCCCCCCCCACCGATGGACTTGGATGGTATCGCCCGAGGTCCCTTTGGTAACAGGTCCAGACGCCAAGCACCACCACCATCATCACAGGTCCTCCAGCCCTGCCCAGGCCCAAGGTCCACACAGGCCTGAGAAGTCACCCCCCCCCGCGCGCGCCCCGGGGACCTCTCCCAACAAGAGCCCAGGGCACCTTGACCCCATCGGGCCTCCTGTGACTTTGCAAGGGGTGGTGGACCCTGGGAGAGGGAGGGAGGAGGTCATCCATGTCCGGATGGCCCCTGGCACTGTCCAGTAGGACCGGTCCAGCTCTGCCACCTTAACGACCCCATCCGAGGTGCTCTCCGTACCCCCACCCCACCCGCGACCTCGGGCTTCGTCCATCCGCCTGGCACCGACTCCCAGGACAGTGGAAAGTCCACTCGGGGTCAGCACAGGTCGCTCACTGCCCAGCCCACGACACACCGAGCGCCCCTCAACTCTTTGCCCAGCTCCCAAGTTGGTCCCCCATCTCCCCACCACCAACCCCCTTTCACCCCTAAGCCATCAGCCCCTTTGCCCCTCAGGCCCCACTTGGATCCTCACCGGATTCCGGAGGCCGATGTCTGCCTGTCGGTCTGTCTGTCCGTCCGTCTTTCCCCCGCCCGCACCAACAACACACCACCGGACACGGCCGCAGCCACTTGTTTTCGGATCTTTCTGGCACCTTCTCTTATTATTACGCCTGCGTCACCTCGCTCCTCCTCCAACTCGCGCAGGTGCGATCGCCACGCCCCGAGGGCGCATGCGCGCAATGAGGTTTTCCCCCCCCCAAGACACTCTCCTCCCCGCCCTTCCCCCACCCTTCCTGCTCCCCGGGTCCCCCGGTCCGCCCACAACCCTAGAGGCCCGGCTGAACTGTGCTGCGCACGCGCAAGGTGGAGGGGGCGGGGAAAGGGACAGAATTTCCCTGTGACTGTCACTGGATTCGGGGGCGCCCTGGAGTCCCTTTCTGAGTCCCCCACGGTGGCTGAAGATAACCCGCCCCCGGGAGGTGGGGAGTCTTTGGACAGAGATGATGGCTCAGCGGTGAAAGTCGCTTGCTTGCAAAGTCTTCCGCTCTGGGTTCGATTCCCCAGTGCCCGCGTGAAAAGGCAGATGCACAAAGTGGTGCATGCATCTTGGAGGTCATTGGCAGTGGCCCTGGGAATCATTCAGACACACTTTCTCCATCTCTCTCTCTCTCTCTCTCTCTCTCTGTCTCTCTGCCCTTGCAACTAAATTTTAAAAAATAATTTGGGGGTGGCTGGAGAGATGGCATAGCAACCACTGCAAACAAACTCCAGAAGCATGCTCCCCCGTGGGCAGCTGGCTTACGTGGGTCCTGGGGAATCGAACCGGCGTCTTTAGGCTTACGCAGGCAAACGCCTTAACCGCTAAGCCATGTATCCAGCCCCTGTTATTGATTTTTTTTTGAGAGTGGATCTAACTAGCACAGGCTGACCTGAAATTCACTGTGTAGACACAGGTTGGCCTCCAACTCGCAGCACTCTTTTCATTTTATTATTGTTTTGTTTTTTTTTTTGAGGTAGGGTCTCACTCTAGCCCAGGCTGGCCTGGAATTCACTATGTAGTTTCAGGCTGGCCTCGAACTCACGGCGATCCACCTATCTCTGCCTCCCGGGTGCTGGGATGAAAGAGGCGTGTGCCACCACACCCGGCCGGTGATCACCTCCTTCCAAATCGGATGCCAATGTAAACCTTCAGGAGGCGTCCACCTCCACGTCCCATCACAGACCCCACCTACGGCTAGAATGGCCTCTCGGCCCTCCAAAGTCGAGGACCAGATGTTCCCTCCCTAACCTATCCAGAGCAGGTCTGTCAGGGAAGCCAGCACAGAGACTGGGGGTAGCAGCTTGTCCCAGGCCATCAGGCCTCCCGTGTGACGGCCACTCCCACACCCCCACTTAGGTGACTCGAGGTCAACACCTGCGCGTGCCTGAGACAGCTCTCCTCTGCTGACTGCTTTCGCCCCCAGAATGATCTCCTCCGAGATCGGGACATGTGGGTTGGATGGCTCAAGACTGGCTTATGTTTGGGCTGCAATAATGATGACCTGGGGGCGGGGCCGGGGAACTCTCTTCGTTTCTTGGTCTCAGTTTGTCCACACACAGTGGGTAGTCTATAAGTGATTACCATTAAACCAGATGAGGCTCAGTGGTTGAAAACACTTGCTTGCATAGCCTGCAGCATGGGATCAAATCCCCTGGCACCCATGTAAAGCCAAATGCACAAAGTGGTGCTTGTGTCAGGAGCTTATTTGTAGAGACAAGAGGCCCTAGGCACACCCATTCTCTCTCTTTCTCTGTCCTTGCAAATATATAAAATATTTTTTTTTGGTTTTTTGAGATAGGGTCTCGCTCTAGCCCTGGCTGGCCTAGAATTCACTATGTAATCTCAGGCTGGCCTTCAACTCATGGAGATCCTCCTACCTCTGCCTCCTCCTCAGTGCTATTATTAAAGGGGTTAGCCACCATGCCCAGCTAAATAAATAAAAGTATTTTTTATATTTATTTATTTGACAGGGATAGAGAGAGAGATTGAGAATGGGCGTGCCAGGGCCTCCATCCACTGTAAACGAATTCCAGAGGCATGCACCCCCCTTGTGCATCTGACTAACGTGGGTCCTGGGCAATCGAACCTGAGTCCTTTGGCTTAGCAGTCAAATGCTTTAACCACTAAGCCATCCCTCCAGCCCCAAAATATTTTTTAAGTATTTATTTGAGAGAGATAAAGAAAGAAGCAGAGAGATAAAGAAAGAGAATGCGTGCACCAGGGCATCCAGCCACTGCAAACAAACTCCAGATGCATGTGCCACCTTATGCATCTGGCTTACATGGGTCATGGGGAATCGAACCTGGGTCCTTTGGCTTTGCAAGCAAGCACCTTAACTGTTAAGCCATCTCCCCAGCCCAATAAAAATATTTTATTTATTTATTTGAGGGACAGAAAGAAGCAGAATTACAGAGGGGGGGGGAGAGAATTGGCATGCTAGGTCCTCCAGCCACTGCAAACGAACAGACGCATACACCACCACATGCATCTGGCCCGTGTCAGCACTGGGGAATAGAACCTGGGTCCTCAGGCTTTGCAGGCAAGTGCCTTAACCATTAAGCAATCTCTCCAGCCCACAATAATACATACATATATATATATATTTTACATTGATATTATATATATATAAAATTTATATTGCTTTCCCAGGTAGGGTCTCATTCTAACCCAGGCTGACCTGGAATTCACTATGTACTCAAGCTCAAGGCTATTCTCTTACCTCTACCTCTCAAGTGCTGGGATTACAGGCACGTGCCACCACGTACAGAAATAAAAATATTTTTTTAACTTTATTATTTATTTATTTATTTGAGAGGGAGAGAGAGAACGGGTGTGCCAGGGCCTCCAGCTACTGCAAACGAACTCCGGACGCGTGCGCCCCCTTGTGCATCTGGTTAACGAGGGTCCTGGGGAATCAAACCCACGTCCTGTGGCTTTGTAGGCAAACGCCTTAACTGCAAAGCCATCTCTCCAGCCCTAAAAATATTTTTTTTTATTTATTTGAGAGTGACAGACAGAGAGAGGAAGAGGCAGATAGAGACAGAGAGAGAGAGAATGGGCGCGCCAGGGCTTCCAGCCACTGCAAACGAACTCCAGACGCGTGCGCCTCCTTGTGCATCTGACTAACGTGGGTCCTGGGGAATCAAGCCTTGAACCAGGGTCCTTAGGCTTCACAGGCTAGCGCTTAACCGCTAAGCCATCTCTCCAGCCCCATATTTTTAAAAGGGCTGGAGAGATGGCTCAGCAAAGCCTAATAATCTGGGTTCAATTCTCCAGTACCCAGGTAAAGCCAGGTGCACAAAGTGGTGCGCGCATCTGGAGTTTGTTTTAAGCAGCTGGAGGCCATGGCGCATCCATTCTCTCTTTGTGCTTCTCTTCTCTCTCTGCTTACAAATAAATAAAAATAATTAAAAAAAATATTTCAGGGCCAGGTGTGGTGGCGCCCACCTTTAATCCCAGCACTCGGGAAGCGGAGGGAGGAGAGTCGCCATGAGTTGGAGGCCACCCTGAGACTACATAGTAAATTCCAGGTCAGCCCGGGTTAGAGTGGGACTCTACCTCACAAAACCATAAAATTCAGGGGAAGGAAAGCAATTTTTTATTTTTATTTAAAAGCCGAGGGAGCTAGAAAGAGAATGGACTCCTCCAGCGCATTCGCTCCAGGTCCTCCAGCCACTGCAAATGAACTGTAGACACACACATCACCTTGCTTACGCGGGTCCTGGGGAATCGAACCTGGATCCTTAGGCTCTTCAGATAAGTGCCTTATACGCTTATCTATCTCTCCAGCCCTGGTCCTTTTAATATACATAAATATATATTATATATATATATTTAAAATATATATTAAAATATATATGTAATATATATAGTACATATTAAAATATATAATATACAAATATATATATATAAGGTCTGGAGAGATGGCTTAGCGGTTAAGCGCTTTGCCTGTGAAGCCTAAGAACCCCGGTTCGAGGTTCAATTCCCCAGGACCCATGTTAGCCAGATGCACAAGGGGTCACATGCGTCTGGAGTTCGTTTGCAGTGGCTGAGGCCCTGGCGCGCCCATTCTCTCTCTCTCTCTCCCTCTCTCTCTCTCTGTCTGTCGCTCTCAGAGTAAATAAACAAAAATAAAAACAACAACAAAATAGATCATTAAAAAATATATATATATATAATATATATATATTAAAAGGACCAGGACTGGAGAGATAGACAGATAGATAGATAGATAGATAGATAGATAGATAGATAGATAGATAGATAGATAGATAGATAGATAAATAAATAGATAGATAGAATTTGACAGAGAGAAAGAAGGTCCTGTGAACTTTCAAACTCCAAGGAGCATCCAGGAAGGAGTGAACTGCGCAGGCGCCGCCGCACCCGCCCCGCCCCGCCCCGCCCCAGGAGGACACCGCCCACAGGGCCACACAGATATACGTGCATGCGTGCGTGCGTGCGTGTGTGCGTGGAGGAGGGAGAGACCTGCCGAGCCCCGCCCGCCCGAGCCGCAGCCTTAGCAACACGCAAGCGCTGCGGGCTCTGATTGGTCGGCGCGGTGAGGGGCGCCGCCCAATGGGAGGCGTGGATAGTGAGAGGTTCCTATCACGCCTGGAAGCGAGGGTCCGCGGCATCCGGGAACGCCTGGGGCGGCTGCCGCGGGGGAGGCGGAAGGGAGAGGTGAGTGAAGGGCTGGGGCGGGGGCGCTGGGTGGTTGGGAGAGGGTCGGGGACGTGGAGGGAGGGGCTTCCGGGATGGCCGTGCCCCCCCCCCCCGGGGGGTGGGGGCCTGCGCTTAGGACCCGAGCTGCGCGGACGAGGAAGAGATGGAGAAGCGTTCTCTCTGCCCGTCTCTCGGTCCCCGGGGTCGGCGGGGCTCCCTCGCGCTTGCCGGGGGAGCTCCCGGGCTGCGGGGCGGGAAAGTTGCAACTTTGCAAGCTCCTGATGATGACGGGTCGGGACTTCTGCAATCTTACTGGATGCAAAAGCCCTCCCCCCCACCGCGCCGCTCCATGCCTCTGGGAGCTGCACTGGAGCATGCAATGTGTAGAGCTTGAAAAGCTGCAACCGGGCACCTTCTGAGATTGGGAAAAGAAGAACCTTAAGTGGGGGTGGAGGAGGTGGAAACTGCCACCTTCCAAGAGAGACGTGTTGAAATTATGCCTCCTTTAAAAAAATATATTTATTTGAGATGAAGAGAATAGGCGCATCAGGGCCTCTAGCCACTGCAAATGAACTCCAGATGCATGTGCCACTTAGTGCATTTGGCTTTACGTGGGTCCTGGGGAATTGAACCTGTGTTCTTAGGCTTTGCAGGCAAGTGCTTTAACTGCTAAGCCATCTCTCCAGTTCCCCCTCCTCCCCTTTTTTTTTTTGATAAATGAGTTATGTAAGGGTCAGTGTCTATTAGGTGAACCGTGGTGTCCACACTGTGGGTCAGCCCTTGTGTGTATTGTTTATTTTTAAATGTATTTACTAACATATATTTAACAGACAAGCAGAGAGAGAGAGAGAGAAGGGGCACACCAGGGCCTCCTGCCACTGCAAACGAACTCCAGACACTTTTTGAGCCACTTTGTGCATTGGTTTGATGTGGGCACTGGGGAATTGAACCCAGGCCATCAGGTTTTGCTAGAAAGCGCCCTTAACCAAGCTGAGGCATCTCTCCAGCCCCAATGTTGTTGTTAAGTATGAGAGTTTATCCTCAAACTCACGCGTATGCACTTCACGCAAGCCCTAGGGAAGTTCTCTCTACCTTGTGGGGATGTAAACAAGACAAAATGGGACTATGCACCTTGTGGTTTCTAGGAAAATCCTTTATGGTTCAAAGCGTACGTAACGAATGGGCTGGAGAGAGAGAACTCAACAGTTAAAAGTGCTTATTTGCAAAGTATGATGGCTTGGGTTCGAGTCCCCAGGAATTATAATGGCAGAGGCACAAAGTGGGGCATGTGTCTGGAGTTTGTTTGCAATGGCTAGAGGCCCTGGTGCACCCATTCTCAATTTTTTCCCTCTGTCTCTCTCCTCCCTCCCTATCTCTCTCTCTTTCTCTCTTATTTATTATTTATTTTTATTTAAGACAAGGAGAAAGGGAGAGAAAGAGAGAATGTGCACGCCGGGGCCTTCAGCCACTGCATACAAACTCCAGACACATGCGCCACCTCGTGCATATCTGGCTTACGTGGGAACTAGAGAATCACACCTGGGTCTTTAGGCTTCACAGGCATGTGCTTAACCAATAGGCCATCTCTCCAGAGCCCCCTCTCTCTTGCAAATAAAGATTGAGCACAGCTGAGCGTGGTGGTGCACATCTTCAATCCCAGCATTTGGCAGGCGGAGGTAGGGGGATCGTGGTGAGTTTGAGGCTACCCCGTAACTGCGTAGTGAATTCCGGGTCAGCCTGGGCTAGAGTGAAACCCTACCTCAAAAAACAACTACAACAACAACAAAAGAATTAAGCACAACATATGAGGGATTGATTTGGGATGTTTGGCTCCTGATGATTTATCCATAGAGCATGGATTCGGCAACAGCCGAAAAGAGGGCCCACGTTGGGATGGGAGAGCTGAGCGGGCAGAAGTGTGGTGTGCGCAGGGTTGGTTAAGCTTACAGGGTCTCTTGGGCTGGAGAGATGGTTTAGCGGTTAAGCGTTTGCCTGTGAAGCTTGAGGACCCCGGTTCGAGCCTCGATTCCCCAGGACCCACGTTAGCCAGATGCACAAGGGAGCACATGCGTCTGGAGTTCGTTTGCAGTGGCTGGAGGCCCTGGCGCACCCATCCTCTCTCTCTCTCTTTCTGCCTCTTTCTCTCTGTCTGTCACTCTCAAATAAATAAATGAAAAATAATAAAAAAAAAAAGTTTACAGGGACTCACTTCACACAGGACGTCCCATTTAGCCACCATAGTGCGTGCCTAAGGTGTGCTGCACATCCTGCGGTACTGGAAATACCTCAGATGAAGGTGAGGTGTATGCCCCCTCCCCAGCATTATATGAGCAACGGTTAGATGCAGGGCCACCACCTGCACCCCATCTTCCCCATGGTAAGAACAGAGGCACTGAAGGACAAGTGAAGACAGCAGGGATGGGCATGTAGGAGGTGGAGGCTGGAGCATTAGGAGTTCAAGGCCAGCCTGGAGTATATAAGACCCTCAAAAAACAAAAAGAAAGAGAGACCCTACTTTAAAAAAAAAAAAAAAAGCAAAAGCAGTCGTTTGCTGAGTGGACAGTGAGCCCCTGCTGTGTGAAAGGGACTGGGTGGGTTGAACTCTAAAACAAGTAGAAGATAGGACATAGAGGTAAACTTGAAAGTGAAAGTCCGAGGCCCTGAGCAAGAAGGACCGCCAGACTTCAAGCCAGCCACGATGACACCCCAAAAGAAAAGGTAGGAGCTGGGTGTGGTGGCGCACACCTTGAATCCCAGGCAGAGGTAGGAGGATCACCGTGAGTTCAAGGCCACCCTGAGACTACATAGTGAATTCCAGGTCAGCCTGAGCTACATGGTGAGATCCTACCTTCAAAAAAAAAAAAAAAGTCAGTTAAAATTCTTATTCCTGGTCAGTTCATGGTTGGTTGCTGGGATACCACAGTCAGACCCACACTGAAAACTCTTCAGTTCCTGGGTCCCAAGTTCTAAGAAAGAGAGAGAGAGAGAAAGAAAGGGAGGGAGGGAGGGAGGGAGGAAGGAAGGAAGGAAGGAAGGAAGGAAGGAAGGAAGGAAGGAAGAAAGAAAGAAGAAAAAAAAGCCTTCTATAACCCAGGCTGCCGTTGTCTCTGTGTAGCCCCAAGAAGGACCTTGGACTTCTGATCCACCACCTGCTGATAGCTCAGAGGTCAGCACAGGTGTGTGCCACCGTGCCTGGCTCCAGGCTTGTATTTGCCATGATAGAGACAGTGCAGGCTACCCCGGGAAAAGTTAAGAGTCGCAGAGCTCCCTACCCATCCCCTCCTCTCTCTCCTGACCACCTGGCCGTCCTTGCCCTGGAACTCTGGGCTGCCTCCTGGAGGTCTCTGGGCTAACAGAAAGAAAGACCACCTCCCCCAGCCCATACCTCTGCCCAGCTCTTTCCTCACGGGACACTTTCTCTGGTAAACCCCTCCCTGGCCCTCACTCGTTCTCTTTATTTTTTTTTGAGGTAGGGTTTTACTTTAGCTCAGGCTGACCTGGAATTCACTGTAGTCACAGGGTGGTCTCGAACTCACAGCCATCCTCCTACCTCTGCCTCCCCAGGGCTGGGATTAAAGGCGCGCGCCACCACGCCCGGCCGCACTCATTCTCTTTAAGCTCTGCTGCTCTGGGTACTTGCATCCTCTTCTTCCCATCTCTCTGATACATGTGCTCCCTTTCTCCCTGTCCCCTTCTCTCCCACTACCGTAAACTCTTGGATCCAAAAACCTGTCCATGTGGCTCCTCCACTGTGAACCCTGAACCCAACAGGAACACTGACTTGTCACCACCCTGAAGACAGGCCCGATGTCCTAGGGCATTGTTACCATCCCAGCACCTGGGAGGTGGAGGCAGGAGAATCAGTTGGAGCTACAAAAAAAGACCCTATCTGAAAACAACAAAAAGTGTCCCCCAAAGCCGGGCGTGGTGGCGCACGCCTTTAATCCCAGCCCTGGGGAGGCAGAGGTAGGAGGATCACCAAGAGTTTGAGGCCACCCTGAGACTACATAGTGAATTCCAGGTCAGCCTGGGCTACAAGTGAGACCCTACCTCGGAAAACAAAACAAAAAAAAGGGTCCTCCAAGAGCTCTTCAGGAAAACCTCATTACAGCTCTTGCTCACCATGCCCAATACCAGGGGCTTGGTGGCCAGTCCTACTTCTAACTTTGTGTTTTCTTTTTCATTAAATTTTTTTTGAGGTAGGGTCTCACTGTAGCCAGGTTGACCTGGAACTCTAGTCCCAGGGTGGCCTCAAACTCACAATGATCCTCCCATTTCTGCCTCCCAAGTGCTGGGATTAAAGGTGTGTGCCACCATTGCCTGGCTTACTACTGTCTTCTTTAAAAAATATTTTATTTTTATTTATTTATTAAATAGAGAATGGGTGCACCAGGGCCCCCAGCCACTGCAGAAACTCCAGACTCATGCACCATCATGTGCATCTGGCTTATGTAGGTTCTGGGGAATTCAGTCTAGGTCCTTAGGCTTTGTAGGCAAGCACCTTAACCACTAAGCCATCTCTCCCACCTCTGCCTTATTTATTTTTAAAGTTTTTATTTATTTATTTGAGAGAGACTAGGCACACTAGGGTCTCCAGCCATTGCAGATGAACTCCAGATGCATGTGCCACCTTGTGTATCTGGCTTACATGGGTAGTAGGGAATCAAAACCTGGGTCCTTTGCCTTTGCAGGCAAGCACCTTAACTACTAAGCCATCTCTCCAGCCCTCTATCTTATTTCAAAAACAAACAAAAAAAAAACTTTTTAAAAACTTTTTTTAATTTTTGTTTATTTGAGAGCGGCAGAGAGAGAGAGAGAATGGGCGTGCCAGGGCCTCCAGCCACTGCAAACGAACTCCAGACGCGTGTGCCCCCTTGTGCATCTGGCTAATGTGGGTCCTGGGGAATCGAGCCTCAAGCCGAGGTCCTTAGGCTTCACAGGCAAGTGCTTAACCACTGAGCCATCTCTCCAGCCCACATGTGAGAATTTTAAAAAAATTATTTAGATTTTTTTCTTTTTAAATTTTTTTATTAACAGTTTCCATGATTATAAAAAATGTCCCATGGTAATACCCTCCCTCCCCCAAAAAACTTTTTTTTTTTTTTTTTTTTCGAGGTAGGGTCTCACTCTAGCTCAGGCTGACCTGGAATTCACTATGGAGTCTCAGGGTGGCCTTGAACTCATGGCGATCCTACCTCTGTCTCCTGAGTGCTGGGATTAAAGGCGTGCGCCACCATGCCTGGCAAAAAAAGTAGAATATGGGCATGCCAGAGTCTCTTGCCACTGCAAACAAACTCCAGGTGCATTGCCACTTTGTGCATCTGTCTTTTACATGGGTAATGGGGAATTGATCCGGCCAACAGGCTTTACAAGCAAGCGCCTTTAACCTCTGAGCCATCTCTCTGGCCCCCAGTCTTTTTTGTTGTTGTTTTTACCCTTTTTTTTTGTTGGGCATGGTGGCACTTGCCTTTATGAGAGTGAGAGAGAGCAATTGAGAGAGAGAATTGATGTGTCTGGGCCTCCAGCCACTGCAATGGAATTCCAGATGCATGTGTCATCTGTGCATCTGGCTTACGTGGGATCTGGGGAGTTGAATGTGCCTTAGGTTTCCCAGGCAGTCACCTTAACCGCTATGCCATCGAGATGGCGTAGTGGTTAAGCACTTGCCTGTGAAGCCTAAGGACCCTGGTTCAAGGCTCGATTCCCCAGGACCTACACAAGCCAGATGCACAAGGTGGCACATGGATCTGGAGTTCGTTTGCAGTGGCTGGAGGCCCTGACATGCCCATTCTCTCCCTCTCTCTCTGTCTGTCACTCTCAAATAAATAAATAAAACTAAATTAAAAAATAAAAGTGAGTGAGGGGTGGAGAGATAGCTTAGCACTTAAGGTGCATGCCTCCGAAGCCTAAGGACCAAGGTTTGATTCTCCAGGTCCCACGTAAGCCAGATGCACATGGTGGCGCATGCGTATGGAGTTCATTTGCAGTGGCTAGAGGTCCTGGCGTGCCCATTCTCTCTCTCTCTCCCTGTCTGTCTCTAATAAATAAATAAAAATAAAATCTTTGAAAGAAAGTAAGGGAGGGAGGGAAAGGAAAGAAGGAAGGAAGGAAACTGAGTGAGGAAGAAGAGCTCTGGTTCAAGCTGGAGGAAGTCTGGTTGTAAACACTGGGCCGTGTGTAAGCGGAGAGGTGTTGCACAAAGAGGAAACTACACAGGCAGAGGCTGGGAGGCCAGAAGAGAGAGGGTGTGACGGGGCCTCTGGGAGAAGAGGGCAGCACCGGAGGCCAGGCTGTGGCTGCCTTGGCTGGGCTAGGCTCAGGGACGCAGGGTCATTGCAGACTCAGGCGTCACCAGTGGACCAGGTGTTGTCCACTGACCGAGGCTGGTAAGTGAGGAGGGGACGGGGATGTCCCTTCCCCTCAGGGTCTTCCTCTATTTCTCTATTACTGGCTTCTGCTCCTCTTCCTCCAGGCACTGCCTTCCCCCCCAGAATGGCAGAAATGCTGGCTGAGGTGCCGACACAGACTCCAGGGGCTGCGGAGAGATCAGCAGCCACGGCGGGGCCGCTGACGGAGATGGTGACGGAGGTGACTGAGATGACCCCGGGGGAGGCCCTGGCCTCATCCCTGTTCTTCCAGCACCACCAGTTCATGTGCTCCGAATGTGGCAGCCTCTACAACACCCTGGAGGAAGTGCTCTCGCACCAGGACCAGCACCTGCCCGCCGGGTTGGAGGAGGAGGCGCTGACCACGCAAGATATGGGTCTGGAACCCGAGCTTGTGCCCAGCCCTGGGGAGGGGCCGTTCCAGTGTGGTGAGTGTAGCCAGCTCATCCTCTCCCCCAGCTGAGCTTCTAGCCCACCAGGATGCCCACCTGCAAGAGTCTGCAAGCCAGATCCAGTACCAGTGCGGGGACTGCCAGGCGCTCTTCCCCTCGCCTGAGCTGTGGGTAGCTCACCGCAAGACCCAGCACCTTTACGGCGCTTCGCAGGAGCTGCCGCCCAGGTCGCCGCCACCGCTGCCCCCTGAGGTCAAGATGGAGCCCTACGAGTGTCCCGAGTGCTCCACCCTCTGTGCCACACCTGAGGAGTTCTTGGAGCATCAGGGCACCCACTTTGACTCCCTGGAGAAAGAAGAGCGGAATGGGCTGGAGGAAGAAGAGGAAGAGGAGGAGGAGGAAGAGGATGAGGAGGATGACGACGACGAAGATACCGATGAGGAGGCTGCGGCCATAGCGTTTGCTGCCGATGGCGTGGGAGACAAGTCCACGGCTGGCCGGGCTCTGGACTGTGGGGATCGTCCCCAGCACTGTCCCTCCGCAGGGCCACACCGGAGACACCGGCGCGCACCTCGTGGCCCAGCGTCACCCTCGCACCCCTTCCACTGCGGCCAGTGCCAGCGCAGCTTCAGCTCTGCCAACCGGCTGATGGCACATGGGCGGGCGCACGTGGGTGGCACGCACGAGTGTACCACGTGTTCCAAGGTCTTCAAGAAGGCAGCGTCTCTGGAGCAGCACCTGCGGCTGCACCGCGGAGAAGCCCGCTACCTCTGCGTGGACTGTGGTCGTGGCTTTGGCACCGAGCTCACGCTGGTGGCCCACCGACGGGCGCACACGGCCAACCCATTGCACCGCTGCCGCTGTGGCAAGACGTTCAGTAACATGACCAAGTTCCTCTATCACCGGCGCACTCACGCTGGGAAAAGCGGGATTCCCACCAAGGTGGCCACAGCCTCCCCAGCTCCCGCTCAGCCCGAGCCGCCGCTCCCGCCCCCTGCCCCCCCTGCCCAGCTGCCCTGCCCACAGTGCCCCAAGTCCTTTGCCTCGGCCTCCCGGCTCTCCAGACACCGGCGCGCCGTACACGGGCCCCCCGAGCGTCGGCACCGCTGTGGGGTTTGTGGCAAGGGCTTCAAGAAGCTTGTCCACGTGCGCAACCATCTGCGGACACACACGGGGGAGAGGCCCTTCCAGTGCCACTCGTGTGGCAAGACCTTTGCTTCTTTGGCCAACCTCAGTCGCCACCAGCTCACGCACACGGGTGTGCGTCCCTACCAGTGCCTGGACTGCGGCAAGCGCTTCACCCAGAGCTCCAACCTGCAGCAGCACCGGCGGCTGCACCTGCGGCCCGTCGCCTTTGCCCGCGCCCCTCGTCTTCCCAGTACCGGTGTGTACAAGAGCCCCTACCACTGTGGGACCTGTGGCCGCTGGTTCCGAGCCATGGCTGGCCTTCGACTGCACCAGCGGGTCCACGCCCGAGCCCGGGCTCTGACGCTACAGC
The DNA here is from genome assembly GCA_036346955.1 of Dipus sagitta. NCBI lineage: Eukaryota > Metazoa > Chordata > Mammalia > Rodentia > Dipodidae > Dipus > Dipus sagitta. The sequence goes on along the minus strand of CM070787.1, from coordinate 73,348,449 downwards.
CTCCCAGGTCACCCCCTCCCGCGCCACCCCCACTTCCCGAGGCTCAACAGACGATCATGTGCACAGAGCTCGGGGAGACCATTGCCATCATCGAGACGTCCCAGCCACTGGCCCTTGAGGACACGCTGCAGCTGTGCCAAGCAGCTCTGGGAGCCAGTGAAGCAAGCGGGCTGTTACAGTTGGACACAGCCTTCGTGTGACACAGCCCTGGAGCAGTACTGATGGGCTGGTGGCCAACAGCAAGCACAGGTACCTCTGGGAAGTGGACCCTTCGGGCAGGGCGTGGGAGAGGGTTCCCCCGGGCCTCTGCTGCCAGGGCTCTCTTGCCACCTCTCTCTGCTCCGAGATGTGATGTGATCTGTCCCAGCTCTCCTTGCTGTACTGCAAAATGGGCTTTGCCATAGCTCTTTGCACAACATCACCCCAGTGCCCAGCAACATCAGGTAACCTTACTGAACACTAACTGCGTGCCAGACACTCACATAGGCCTCTTCGGATCCCCTGTTCCCCTCACCCACCCAAGCCCCCGGCCCTAGCCTTCCCTTCGCGTGGTGGCGGCCCTTGGCTTCTCCAGGCTGCCGCCATCTGTTTGATGGGGTGAGAGGAAGTCTCTAAGCTCCAGCCTGTGCAGCTGGGGACCCCGAATGGGCCAAGCACAGGTTCTGCCCTCAGGCTTGCTCACTGTGGCGGGAGGAACCTACCCTAGTGCACGTGGCCTGTGAGGGCGCCGTGGGTCCAGTCAGCCCGCAGCCCCAGGTCTGCAGTGCACAGGCTTCGGTTGTGATGGGGTCGCACGCGGCGGTGGGATCTGAGCAGGGGAGAGATGGAGGTGCCAGAGCATTGCAATTTGAATGCATGGTATCTTAGGCCCACGTTTGTGACTGAAAGACCGCACCCAGCAGCTGAGGTCAGGAGTCCTAACCGCAACAGCCCCGCGTCAGAGCAGTTGGGATTTGAGGGCCTTGGGAGCAGGAGGCGTCTGGGCTGGTGGGGTCCTCAGTCCCCACACGACACAGGAGGGTGCCGGGTCCCCATGGGGTCAGTGAGGTACTGAGTGGGCAGCTACCAGTAGTCTGGAGGGAGAAGACAGGGCTGGGCAGGGGGGAGGAAGTGAGGGACACCCTCAGGGGTCAGAGTCAGGCAGTGGGAAGGAGGAGCACCATGCGCCCCGTCAGACCACCTGTCCTCTTTCATAAGCAGGTGAACTCCAGACTGGAGTTGAGCAAGGGAGGCCAAAGTCTGTCCTCCAATAAAAGCCCCTGAAGGCTGATGCCAGCAGCTCAGGAGAAACCTGTCTGACTTCCCAAGTGGGGTACAGCAGAGGACATGCCATGGCCCCTCCCCTTCCAGAGCCCCTACCTACTTGCAGCTTGGCACCGTGGGGAGGGGGACCATTTCCCTCTGCCAATGGTCCCACTGTCTGGCTCCAGTGCTTGTAAAGTCCGGGAAAGGGCACAGACGAGGCAGCACGGGTCTAACTGCAGCAGCCTGGCTACGTGAGATCATCTCAGGAGGAAGGGAGGCAAAAGCAAGCTGCCCTGCTTTAGCAGGGGGTCCACTCCCAGCACCCCCAAGGGGTGAAGCAAGCCTTGGAAACCTGTCCTGTCCGTGCCCACCCCACTGACAGTCTACAGGCAACAGCTTTTGGCCTGAAACCCGTCACCATCCAGGGTCCTCTGGACCTGCAGCTGCTGGGCTGAGACATACAGCTAGTTAAGCCTCATCTCTGCTGCTAAGGCCTCAATCCCTGACAACTCCCCCCCCAAATCAATTCTTCCCCTGTAACTGGGGATCCTCCCCACGCCTCGCTTGCCTTGGAACAGGCTCTATCTCTGTATTGGATAAGCACCCTACAATGCATGTCAGGACTCCAAATGTCCCCCTGCGCATTCCACACCCCAACAGCTCTCCCAGCACCTCTGGAAACAGGCAGCCAGGCAGGAAGCAGGGTTTCATGCCAATAATTTATTGAACGGAGGTCTGTACACAGGCAAACCTTACTGTGGAAACTAAGACACCAGGGTTCTCCCTAGTCCCCTGCCCTCAAGGGTGGGAAGAGGGAGAAGTCTTAAGGACCAGAGGACAGGAGGGAGGGTACTGCAAGGGGGGCAGGTTGGATGGTGCGAGTCCACATTTTCTTTAAGAAAAAAATTATAACAATCTATTTACACCCGGGGGCCAGGGAAGGAAGGAGTAGATAGGCCGGGCTGGTTCTATTTACAAGGGGTCTGGGGGAGCAGAGGAGGCGGAGACCTGGAGGGAGCAGGGGTAGGAGTCCTCTCACCCCCAACCCCTGTCCTTCCTTCTCTTTCCTCCCCACAACCAGTTAAAATCCTCTTAAAAAGTCCACCACGGGTGAGGCTGGAGGGAGGCCTGGCGGCTGGGGACAAGACTTCTTTCACCTCGGCCCTCTCGTCTCGGGCCCAGAGGGGCAGGAGCTTGATGGGCTATGGCCCCCCCTTCCCAGCCCCATGTGGGGCTCCCAGATGGATGTGGAGGGGTAGGAGGTGGGGCCCTCAGGAAGAGTTACTGAGGGTAGCTGTGACATCGGACGTCTGCCACTCTGAGCCAGTCTGAGCCTCAGATAAAGCTGAAGGAAGGAAGGGGGACAGTTAGGCCACCACCCTGACACCAGAACAGACCGCGGAGACAAGTGGCACTTCAGTCAGACTGTAAGCTCGGAGGCCAGCTTGACACTTGGCCGGCCTACACCAGGGAAGAAAACTTGCTGCCTAGTCTCATTTTCTTCCCCCAAGATGGCCCAAATTTTAAATGTGGCCAACTTTGTTATTTGTTCATATCAAACATTATTTCTTTGGCTCTCTAACTGTCCACAGCACCCTATAAAGATGGGCATAGACATACTGTGAGTGTGCCATCAAAATGTCAACACACATGTGCTCCCCCCACACCCTCTCAGAGTGCTGACCTGGTGAGGACGGGGTGAGGGGAGTAGTCCCCGCTGGGGACCTCAAGTGAGGAGGGATGAGAACGGCATTGAGAGACGGTTGGATGGAGAGTTCTAGAGAAAGAAAATGACATGCCCAGTCAGGGAGAAACAGGCATCTTGAAAAGCAGTTAAAGTTGGGGTAGGGCATGGCCAGGGGCTGACACTGACAGCCACAAAGATTGCAGCATGTCCCCATGCGCAGCTTGGCACGGGCCCTGTGGCACTTTGCACCCCCGTCCCTCAGCGCCCACCTTCACCAGGCCGGTCCGCATCCCCCCCCCCCCCCCCCCCCGGCAGCTGTGCCCTCACCGCCAGCACTGAAGTTGAAGAGCGGGGGCAGGGGCCGGTTGTTGGGGAGCTGGGTTCCGGGGCAGCGCAGCTCATCGAAGAAGCTGTGCGCGCAGGCCTCCAGCGGGGACAGCCTCGAGGATGGCGTGTACTCCAACAGGCTTGAGCACAGCGCCACGGCTTCCGGCGGCGTCCGGGACTTGAACACCTGCAGGCGTGCAGGAGGCGCTCCAGCTCCAGCTCCAGCGGCGGGCACCTCACTGCCACAGTGCCCATCTCCACCTGCCTCCCCATGACGAAGCTGGAGCGTAAGCACTGACAGGGAGCTGGTGTGTCGGTGGGCCCTCAGGGAGCCCTGGGAGGGGGTGTACCTGTGGGTCCTCCGCTTCTCAACGTCTATAAACTTTGTGAACTGATGAACACACTGACTGGTTCTCTGGATAGCCTGAAATGCTGCCCAGCCCTAATTCGGAAAGCAGGCCCCTGGAGTTGGCGTCCAAAGGGAGCCGCCTTGCGCTGTGCTGCACCCTTACCTTTGTCCAGGGGTGAGCTTTGATCTGGGGAAACTTGAACTCTGTGTAGTTGGGGTTCATCTCTCGGATTTGTTCCCGGGTGGGCGTTCCTAATACCTGTGTGGGGAGGGAGGGTCTGAGATAAGAGCCCCTCCCCTTGCCCCCCACCCACACCCTCCCTGGCCCTGCCTCACCTTGATGATCTCCACCAGCTGGTCCACCCCGCTGTCCCCAGGGAAGATGGGCTGGCCGAGGAGGAGCTCAGCCAGCACGCAGCCAGCTGACCACACATCTGAGGGGAGGAGAGTAGGTGCAGAGTTGGGCTACTCACTTGCCAGAACTCCCTTCCTTATGGCCAGCCCCAGGGTGGTCAGCAGGCTCCACTGCCTCAGGACAAGACGACCATGCCAAGCTTGGAAACACTGGAGCCTGACCTCCAACCTCCAGGTCGCCTGTCTCGGAGCCTGCTCTCCAGTCCCCACTTCCCCTGTGGGTAGGCAGCCCCAAGGAACTCCTGCTCAGCTTCTCCTGTAGAAAGACTAAGTACCTCCGTCCTTGAGTCACAAGAAGGTAAAACCTTGAATCGTGGACTTTCTCACGTCCAGCCTGTGCTGCCCCCAGGAAGAACTGTGGCCTGACTGGCTCATCCTCCTCTGTACCTTGACCCCAAGGCACAAATCCACACTTAGGAGTCACTGTGGCCCTCACACTTCCGCCTTCCCCTCAGGCCTGGAAGGGGTGTTGTTGCCCTCACAAACAGGACACAGGCCCTGAGAACAGGTCACGACCTCACAGTGACAGTTCCCCCAAGGTCACTATCAGCCCCGCCCACCCCCTGCTGGCTGGGAGGATCCAGAGTGGGGATGAACTCTGGAGCCAAGTCAGCCTTCAAATGGCAGTCCTGCCCAGGTGCGTGTGGTCATGGGCGGGGCCGGCCTTCCTCAGCTTGTGGGGACTGGTGGATGCACAGGTAAGCTTGAATCACCAAGCCTGGCCCACAGCCCCCAGACAGCTCAGAGCTCAGAAGCCTGCCCCTTTCCACACCTCCCCTAACTGACCGATGGATGACGTGTAGTCAGTGGCTCCAAAGATGAGCTCCGGGGCACGGTAGTACCGAGAACAGATATAGGAGACGTTGGGCTCCCCCCGGACCAACTGCTTTGCACTGTGGGAAGAAATGGGCAGTGGTAAGCAGAACCCTGTGGCTGGGGCCCTTCACCCCTTCAGCCAACCCACATGCCCCAGGTCAGGCCCACCTGCCAAAATCACAGAGCTTGAGGACAGCAGTGTCAGGGTCCACCAGGAGGTTCTGGGGCTTGATGTCACGGTGACACACACCCTGGGAGTGGATGTAGGCCAAGCTCCGGAAAAGCTGGTACATATACACCTGCAGGGCAGGGGACAGGTGAGCTGCAGCCCAGCCCTTCCCCCACGGCCCTGCTGGCCAGCCTCAGTCAAGAGCCCTTGACTGATGGCACTCGGTTCCCAAGCTTCAGGACTTGTCAGAACAGAGTGTGAGCCCCACTCCCAGGTTCTAAATCTGGGACTTGAGAAGTGGGCACTGACAATGGTCCTGGCCCTCATCTGGAGAACTTCTGCCGTCACTTGAAAGCAGAAGTCTTGAGAGACAGATCAGACTCTTGTGAATCCTGTAGGGCCGGGCACTTGGCATCCCCCTTACCAAAACTGGAAGAGGCAGGGTAGAAAGATGGCTCAATGGCCGGGCATAGTGGCGCACACTTTTAATCCCAGCATTTGGGAGGCAGAGGTAAGAGGATCACTGTGAGTTCGAGACCACCCTGAGACTCCATAGTGAATTCCAGGTCAGCCTGGGCTAGAGTGAGACCCTACCTCAAAAAAAAAAAAAAAAAAAAAAAAAAAGCCGGGTATGGTGGCACACTCCTTTAATCCCAGCACTCGGGAGGCAGAGGTAGGAGGATCTGTGAGTTCAGAGCCACCCTGAGAATGCAGAGTGAATTCCAGGTCAGCCTGAGCTGGAGTGAGACCCCTTAAAAAAACCACACACACACACAAAAAAGATGGTTCAATAGTTAAAGAAGCGTTTGTGGTGGGCACGCCTTTAGTCCCAACACTCCGGAGGCAGTGGCAGGACAACTGCTGTGAATTCAAGGCCACCCTGTGACTACACAGTGAATTCCAGGTCAGCCTAGGCTAGAGTGAGACCCTACCTCAGAAAACAAATACATATATATATATGTATATATAATTTTAATTTGCAATGAGAGAGATGTGTGCAGTTGTGCTAGGGAGCCGCACTCTTGATGCCTGCACCACTTTGTGCATCTGGCTTTCCATGGGTACTGGGGAATCAAACCCAGACCAGCAGTCTTGCAAGCAAACATTTTTTTTTTTTTTTTCGAGGTAGGGTCTCACTCTAGCCCAGGCTGACCTGGAATTCACTATGTAGTCTCAGGGTGGCCTCAAACTCACAGCGATCCTCCTACCTCTGCCTCCTGAGTGCTGAGATTAAAGGTGTGTACCACAACACCCAGCTTAACTTAAAAAAAAAAAATTAGGAAAGTTATATTATTAAAAGATTAAAAACATGGGATTTTTTTATAATCATGGAAGTTGTTAATAAAAAATTTTTTGAAAACCAAAATGACAACAACAAAAAAATGATTAAAAACACATGCTGGCAAAAAAAAAAAAAAAAAAAAAAATTTTAAGAAAGATGCACCAGAAATCTTGTGACACGGCTTGGGGGCCAGGCACTCAGGTTCTCCCTCAGCAACGCCTCGGTCTCTCAGGCCTTCACCTAAGCACCACCACGGCGAGCAGCCGCCTCAGCTCTACTTTCCCGCCTCTCTTCTGCCCACTGACCAGACCCCAGGCACTGAGGGCAGGGGTCATGACAGTCTCATGCCTGGAGCCCAAGCTGCCCTTGAACTCCAGGCCCTGCTGTAGCAGCCACCACAGGGAAATGTCACCATGGCAGCCAGGAGCGGTGCTTTCTTGGTGCCAGCTGCTTTCCCCAGACCAAGTCCTGGCATGTGCTGACTGCTTCCTGACCCTGGCAAACACAAGGCTGCCTCTGGGACACCACCTTCGGCGTCCCCATGTCCTTAGCCAGACATGCCACATCCCACCCTGCCCTGCTCTCCACCCACAGACCTTCCTTGATCCTCTGTACTCCCATGTCTGTGGCCCCTCCTCCCCCCCCACACACCCCACACACACCACCCCCTTCAAGGCCATGGTGGGACGCGAGCAGCCTGTGGAGGAGCTCAGCACCAAGCCCCAGTGCAGCTTCCCAGAGCGGGAGAACTCCCGCCCAAGCTGGGCGTGCAGCTGAACTGGGGTGCGCAGCACAGGGGCTGAGCCCAGGGGGAGGCATGCATGCCGGGTTCTTACTGTAACTCTTCGTTCTTTCCACCAGCTCCAAGGGTCTGCACTCTTTGTTGATGTTGTTGGGGGGGAGGAGGGGTACGAGGTAGGGTCTCACTCTGCCCAGGCTGACCTGGAACTCTGTAGTCTCAGGCTGGCCTCACACTCACAGCTTCCTCCTACCTCAACCTCCAGAGTGCTCGGCTTAAAGGCGTGGCCACCACGCCCAGCTTCACTTCTGCTCACTAGGTCCTGAGCCCCAACAGCACTGGAGCTGCCGGGCGGTGGGGAGCGGGTCTTACTGCAGTGCCCCGTCCCCCCTTGCCTTGGCCCTCTCCTAGGGTTAGCTAACTACATCTGAGGGCGACAGGCCTGAGAGCAGGGAACATAGGCCTCGAGAGATCGATGTCAGCTTCGGGAATGGGAGCCACAGGCCTAACAGGAGGCTCCAGAGCCCCTGACTTGGTCACCAGGGCCCCAACAGCCTGCTTGCCTACCTTGACATAGATGGTAGGGATGGTCAGCTTGGCCTTGGTGAAGTGGCGGGCCACTCGGTACACAGTCTCAGGCACGTATTCCAGCACCAGGTTTAAGTAGAGCTCATCCTTCTGAAGAGCAGAGCAGAGCAGAGGTGTTGGCAGGGGCCAGGGAGCGAGGCAGGCAGGAGAAGAGGCAGAGGCAGCCGCAGCCCCGGGTCTCACCTTCTCCCCGCTCGAGTAAAAGAAGTACCGCAGCCGCACGATATTGCAGTGGTCCAGCTTGCGCATGATCTGCAGCTCTCGGTTCTCGGGGAAAGAGGGAGAGTGTCGCAATAAGCAAGCCTTCCTTTGCCCCTCACTACCACCCTGCGCCCGTTCCTAAGACATCCCAGGCCCACGCGACTACAAGTGCTTTCTTCAGCTCTGTAAACTTCTCCAGGGCTGGAGAGACGGCTCAGCCGTTAAAGGCACTTGCCTGCAAAGCCTGATGGCCTGGGTTCGATTCCCCACTGCCCACGTAAAGCCAGATGCACAAAGTGGCGCATGCACCTGAAGTTCGTTTGCAGTGGTACGATGCCCTGGTGTGCTCATTCTCTCTCTCTCTGTTTTCTGTTTGCCTCTTTCTTTCTCAAATAAAATAAATAAAAGTACTTTAAAAAAATTGCTCCAGTTATTGCTAACATTTAGAAGGACAATTATTTTACTCAAAGTTAGTCCAAAGATTCTCTAGAAAAATCAAATGAGGGCAGGAGAGATGGCTTGGTACTTAAGACAGTTGCCTACAAAGCCAAAGGACCCAGGGTCGACTCCCCAGGACCCATATAAGCCAGATGCATAAGGCAGCACATGCATCTGGAGTTCGTTTGCACTGGCTGGAGGCCCTGGTGCCCACTCTCTCTCTTTTATAAATAAATAAATAAAAATATGTTTGCTTTAAAAAAAAAAAAAGAAAAGAAAAATCAGATGAAAGCCAGGTATGTGGCGGCTTAAGCCTTTAATCCCAGCACTCAGGAGGCAGAGATAGGAGGATCACCATGAGTTTGAGGCCACCCTGACACTACATAGTGAATTCCAGGTTAGTCTGGGCTAGAGTGAGATCCTGTATCAGAAAAAAAAAAAAAAAAAAGGCTGTTGAAATGGCTTAGCAGTTAAGATAATTGTCTGCAAAGTCAAAGGACCCAGGTTCAATTCACTGGGACCCACATAAGCCAGATGCACAAGGTGACACATGTGTCTGAAGTTAGTTTCTAGTAGCTGGAGGCCCTGGTACATTCATTCTCTATCTGTCACTTTCTCTCAAATAAATAAATAAAATGTTAAAAAAAAAAAAAAAAAGATGGCTGGGAGGACATGATGGTATACACCTTTAATCCCAGCACACAGGTAACAGGTAGGAAGATCAGTGAGGTTCTATCTTGAAAAAAACATTAGAAAAAGAAAAAAACTGGGCGTGATAGTCCACGCCTTTAATCTCAGCACTCAAGAGGCAGAGGTAGAAGGACTGTGTGAGTTGGAGGCCACCTTGAGACTACACTGTGATTTTTTTTTTTTTTTTTTTTTTTTTTTTGGTTTTTCGAGGTAGGGTCTCACTCTGGCCCAGGCTGACCTGGAATTCACTCTGTAGTCTCAGGGTGGCCTCGAACTCACGGTGATCCTCCTACCTCTGCCTCCCAAGTGCTGGGATTAAAGGCGTGCGCCACCATGCCCAGCTACGCTGTGAATTCTATGTCAGCCTAACCTAGACTAAGACCCTGTGTCAAAAAAAAAAAAAAAAAATAAGTAAACCTGGGGATATGATAGGACCTGCCTAGCATAGATGCGGCTCTTCAGTCAGTTCCAAGTACTGCCAAAAAATAAAAATCAAATGAGTTGGACATGGTAGTGTACGCCTTTAATCCCAGCACTCGGGAGGCAGAGGTAGGAGGATCGCAGTGAGTTCAAGGCCACCCTGAGACCACAGAGTGAATTCCAGGTCAGCCTGAGCTACAGTGAGACCCTACCTCGAAAAACCAAAAAAAAATAAAATAAATAAATAAATAAAAATGAGTTGGACATGGTGGCGCACGCCTTTAATCCCAGCACTTGGGAGGCAGAAGTAGGAGGATTGCCGTGAGTTCGTGGCCACCCTGAGACTCCATAGTGAATTCCAGGTCAGCCTGGGCTAGAGTGAGACCCTACCTCAAAAAAAAAAAAAAAAAAAAAAAAAAAAAAAAAAATCAAATGAGGTGACCACATATGGTTCACCACCCTACATGGTACAACCAATAGTTGACAGCAATGGCCATCTGATTTGCCCTGGCCATTGCCACTTCCTAGTGCCTCCCTGGGCCTCCCAACTCTAGGTTAGACCCTAATTCCAGACTCCAGTCTTTCAATCTCATCTCCCAGTTCACACTTCAGCCTCTTCCCAGCAACCCCCCGTCTCAACATTTCCCTGCCCTCTATTTCCCTCGAGGCCTCACAAGTCCCTGGCCCAGATCCCTCTGTGTTCTGGAATTCAGCTCTATTAAGTTTTGCCTGACACCCCGGAGGCTCCTCCTGCCCCACAGCCCTCAGTGCCCAGCTCCAGGCTCAGTCCCCTGGATAGACTGGCCCAGACTCCAAATGCCACCCTCCGAGCACCAGGTATCCATCCCCTTCCCTCTTCCCCGCCCCCTGCGACTTAGCTCCCCGGGCCTCAGACTCACCGGGCACCCCTTTCTCAGGAGGCAGAGCCCTACTCCAAAGTAGGTGGCTTAGTGCCACACCATCTGGGCTGGACCCTGCTCAGCACTGGCCAAACCTGGGGTAGCTGTAGCACCCCCTGGATGAGAGGTAACCAAATGGCTGAGGTACAGGGCTTGGGAACTGAACAGGACACAAGAGGTCAACTCTTAACCATGATACTTAACTGTGTACATTTAATTTCTGCTGACTTACAACGGCAGTAACAGTAAGTAACCCCCCAAAATTGGTAGGTAAGTTAAACAAGCATTGGCCTGTCAGGCACTTGTACTGAGCAAATGCCCAATAGTCTGTTCTTGGCTATCCTGGAATCCCTATTCACCAACTTCTCTCCCCAAATTCACTGCTTTTTTCTGGGCTCCAGCCCTCTTGCTGCCATACACTCTGGTCCTGTCTGGGCCCAGACATCACCTCCACCTCCCCCAAGCTACCTTGAACCTCTTGTCCTGAAGAACCTTCTTGATGGCCACCAGTTCCCTCGTCTCAGCCAGCCGTGCCTGGTACACAACCCCAAATGAGCCATTGCCGATCACCTTGATGTCAGTGTAGGCCACCTCCTGGGCCCGCTCTGGGCCTTGGCCTACAGTCGCCACCACTGTGGTCACTTTCCCACTGTCACCTGAAGAACAAAAGGGACACAAAATGCACTGATCCTTCCTCTCTTGCCACCACAGCTCCAAGAGGGAAAGCTCTGCCAAAAGCTAACACCGAGATGGCCAGGCTGTGGCTCAGTGGCCGAGTGCTCTTCTATGAGCATGAAGACCCTGGGTTCAACACCCAGCCCGGGGTTGGAGCGGTGGCTGCCTCGGCCTTTTGTGACCTGAGGCCTGAACCCCCAGGATCCCTAAATCCTGCCTGTACCTATATAGAAGACACTGACACTCAAACTTCTTCGTGCTAAAGAGGAGAGAACCCCTAATTTCCACTTCTGGGAAGCGCAGCACAGCACAGCATGTCACTAGGTGGTGGGAGCCTCCCACACCACAGGTGTTGAATCCAGCTACCCTGGACCTGCTGCCCTGTGGCCCCTCCCGCAGGGCAGGCACAAGGTACCATCTTGTACACAAAGGAGCAGGAACAATGGTGTCCTCTTGCCTTAGGAAAGGCATCGTTGTTCTCATAGCCAAAGGGCACTGGCTTCTAAATCCTCCCTGGCAAAGCTGGGCACATCACCACTGCTTCTCGGTGAAAGAAATGACTGTGTTCTCCAGCGCCCTGACCCTCACTTTGGGGGCGTTACTTTAATCCAATGCTTTGCATTGGAACAGGCAATGGACCAGGCCCCTTCATCTGTGTAGTCCAGAGCAGCAGCAAACCTGAGCATGGGACAGCTGATCTCTGTCCCCCTGGGGGACTATTTCTAGCTTCAGGCCTTTGGAGGAAAACCTAGAATCCCCAATCTGACTAGAAGCAAACCCAAAGCCATTCCAAGTGACCCCTTCCCTTAGGGAAAACTCATGGGACAAATCCATTTTGTGGCGCGAGGGACACCTTCTTTTGAATAAAGAGGTATAACCTCAGATCCATATTCTATGGGGAGCATCCCAGGAGCCCACCCTCATTCCATTTCTGCTGAAGGAACCTCCCCAGGCCATGCTATATACACATACACTATATATATATCTATATATATATATATAGATATATATATATATATAAAATGAACAGTGACAATGGACTTGGTTTGAAGTGTATGCTCATTCCCAGTATGTCCTTAATTCTAAGCAACAGTAATTTATTAATTGTTACAATGAGGGTTACAGTTCCACATGTCTTAGGTGTGTAATGATGTTATGCCTTATGTTTTAAACCTGGCTGTGTTCTATTTCTAAGGCACATTCAGTTCAAGTCTCCATCCTTTGAAGGGAAGCAAATGTATATCCGCCCCCCCCCCCCTTCCATGGAGGATGCTTGCCAAGTGATCTCATTCTCTTAGGGGACAATAATCCTAGATCGCCATTGGCAAGCCACTGTGACCTCTGATCCTGTTCCCTGATGGATGGTAACGTCAGGTCTTGGTTTTGAAAGCTTAGGAACCCAGGACCAAAAGGTACTGGAAAAAGAGGGACCAAGTGACCTCGGTTTCACGGTGTGTGAGCAATTCTCTAATTCCGAACTATGAGTGATGTTAACCCCTAACTCCTTTTTCTCGGAGACAGAGAGAGAGAGAGAGAGACAAGAGAGAGAGCGATCAGATCCCCACTTTGAAGCTCGAAGGACCCAGAGGATCCCATCCGGGTACACGGAAGATGCTGATCACCGTTTAAAAGATCTTGGAGGGGGAGTGGGGGAACCCAGGTCACCAACCCCACACACCGAGCGGCCCCTAATACTCACGGCCCAGCTTCACTCCGGGCGGCGGGAAGCTGGTGCTCGAACCGGGGCCGCTGCTGCTTCCACCACCACCGCTGCCGCTGGGGCCGCCCCCGGAGCTCGAGGCACCCACGCCCCCACCCATGGCCCCGACGGACGCCTTCCCGCCGCCGGTGCCTACAGGGCCAGAGGCCGAGCCCCCGGGGCCGCCGCCGCCTCCTCCGCCTCCGCCTCCTGGTTCCGCGAACGAGCTGGTCCGCGCCCGGCTCGAGCCCCCAGGGCCACCACCCGAAGGCCCGCCGCCGCTCATGACGCCGAGCGAAGGCCGCGGGGCTCGGGCTATCCGGGCTGCCCCAGCCGACGCTGTCGCCTCCTCCCCTGGGCTCCGGCCTCTTCCAGGCCGCGCCGATCGGGCTCCGGCTCCAGCTCCGGCCCCTGCGCCCGTCGCGGGGCACGACGGGAGATGTAGTCCGCCAGGCATAGGCTCCCTGGTCGCCACCCTGCAACCCCAGGGCACGCCGGGAAATGGAGTCCCGCAGGCGTACGCTTCACCGTCGACACCCTGCAACCCGGTAGCACGCCGAGAAATGTAGTCCAACCACCGTGAGCTTTATAATTGCCACCCTATACTACCTCAAGGCACGCCGGGAAATGGAGTCCATGAGACTTGTGATTGGACAACTGAGGTTGCCGGATGGGAACAAGCGAGAGGTCGCGCTTTAATAACCCTGAATGACGTCACGGGACTGTCCCGATGGAAGACACTGAGGCCCTTTGGAAGAGTCAAAACTCCAGGCTCAGTCCATCGTATGCCCCAAAACTGTAGACACAGCCGCTGCGTGGGACAAATGCACGCCGGGAAACTGAGTCCGGTCACGCATCGAATCCATCGGCTTATGGCTGACCCCAGCGTCAAGGGGCACGCTGGGAATCCGAGTCGACACCCCCGTGAGCCCGCCCCTCACGGAAGCGCTGCGGCGTGAGGCACGCCGGGAAATAGAGTCGTCGCCGCGCCCTCGCCGCATTGCAGGGGTCCAGAGGCTTCGGAGTGCACGTCGGGAAATGGAGTCCCAGAGTGCGGTTTGAACCTCAAGCAAATATCGGAGCTCCACCGACAGGCGAGGAAATGAAGTCACTCTGTCTCGCTTTTCCATGCCGGTTCCGTGGACCGCAGTCCCTTCCGGGGAAATGTCGTAGATGTCAAGGAAAGCGCAGTGGCTGCGGCGAGCCCTACAGGATTCTGGGAAATGTAGTTCAAGTGCATTGATGGAAGGAGAACAGAGCATGCTGGGAACGACCCACAGTGAATGACGCTTTATGAGGCCGCACTCCGGTGCACGATGGAATTGTAGTCCAACGGAGGGGAGTGCGAGTGAAAGGTTAAGGACAGAGTTTCCCGGTGTGGGGGCAACGGCTAGAAAGTGTCGTCATGTCTCCTCCCACGTCCGCAGAACTGACAGTGAGCGGCGGGCGATCGATGCCTACCCGACAGAGTGAGGGGAACCATAAGAGCTAGGTTCCTGTTAAGGGAAGAGGAGCCGCGAGCGCAACATCTATGTATTTTTACTGGTACGTTCCCAAGATGGCAGAGACTTCTACTGCCTACTTCCTGCTTCCCTCTCCTGAGAACAAAGGACGCTTGGGTAAGTTTTCCCGCCGGAGGGCTTTGCTGGAGCCCAACTTGGGCATGCGCAGTGCTAGTTCCTCCACAGACCAATCAGCGCGTTCCTCTCTGGTGAGCGCTGGCCAATCGGGTTCCAGCGTTCAAACAAAGCCCGCGGAGGGAGGACGGGACGTTCTCCAGACCACAGAGCTGCAAGACGGAAACTGTGCTTCGCTCCGCTTGTCCTTGGTCCCTGCTTTTCACTCCTCTCCATTGGCGGAGGAAATTAACCCGACTCCCTAGTCGGCCAACATCTAGCGGGGGAGGGGGGTCTGTCCCCGAGATTCATCGGCCCCCCCCAAGTCCACCAACTGATTTGAAGGTCAGTAGGAACCGCGTTGAACTGGGGAAGGAAATCAGACAAGGGGGTGGCCATGATGTCACCCGCACCACTGTGGCCTAAAGGATTCGACTCGCACGGCTAAATTCCTCAAGCTGCTCTTCTTTAAAGTTACTTCCTTGCAGGGGCTGGAGAGACGGTGTTTTTGAGTGGAATGAATGACCAAGACCACCTGTCTTGAGATGTTAGAGGCACCGTCTTTTTATTAGCTGGCCAGCCACTGCACAGAACATAGCATTTGTTCTTAAGTGCAGCCCTCACCATTGAGTTTAGCAGCGTTTTAAAGGCAAACACCACATTGCTCAAAATGGTTCAGGAAAGTCCCTAACATTTTCATCATTTGCTTTAATTCTGCAAAAGCAAAGCAAACCTGGTTACACAAGCGGACCTTTGCAGTTACCCTGAAGCCTGAAAAAAGAAAGAAAGAAAAAAAAAAAAAACGGTTACTAGGTATCTGGCCCACAAACATACTTCCCTGCCTTTAGTTTCTTGTTCTCAGAATCCTTTGCTGACTTCTGTTTCTTCCAGGGCATATAAGGGTAACATAAAATGGCTGTCCTTAGGCGAAGTTGCTGGAGACTGCTTAAATAGCTCAGCAGTTAAGGCGCTTGCCTACAAAACCTGAGATTGATTGTCCAGTACCCACGTAAAACCACATACACATGAAGGGCCACAGTAATTCCATTTTGTAAATCTTCACCATATAATGACCTCCCTGAGGCCCTAGCCCCCAAGCCAACCAATCAGCTCCTAGCTACCCCAATAGCCTTGCCAAAATAAGCTTGGGGATTTAACAAAATCCTGCGGTCTAGAACACCAGTTCCTGAAACTAGGCCCCAAAGCAACCTCAGACCCAGACCCAACCAATCTTGCTAAAGGTTACTCCAAGTCCTCCCCCATCCCACTTCCCCACACCTGCTTGTGGTTTTTTGCTTTAAAAGGCCTGCATGCCCTCCCATGAGGTCACAGTCCCAGCTCCTGATTCCAGCTGCATCCCCGATCAATCAGTCCTGCACATCCGTGGTAACTGTAGTAATAAACAGGCTTTTGAGCTCATATTGTCTCAACCTCAATCTTTGTGTGACCCAACATTTTGGGGCTCGTCTGGGATCGTGCAACTTGAGGAAAGGGACAGCTGGTTCTGGGCCAACCGGTAAGTCTCGACTTTCTAGTTTTCTGGTGTCTAGACAATCTGGGGCTTGAAGGAGAACAGGCGGACGCGCTATTGGTCTCAAAGCCAGAGGGGAATCAGGGGACGCCTTGACCCGTCCTCTGGCCATTGGGTTGTTCACTTACGACCCTTTGGAACTGATTTGGGGTCACCGGTCACAGGCAGGCCCCCGTGCAGTGCTCTCCCCTCTGTTTTGTCTGGTTTGTCATCTCGTTACTTTCGTTTCATCGCTGCTGTCTTTGTAATCGTTCTCTGTTTTTCCGTCGCACTCAAATTCATTCCGACTATGGGACAATCATCTCAGTCTCTGACTCCCGTTGACCTTCTTCTCTCCCACTTCAAGGATTTTCCAGAGGCCACAGCGGTCTCAGTGGCCACGGTGAAGCCCAGTAAACTCCGGCTCTTCTGTTCTGTTGAAGGGCCTGCCTTCCAGACTGGCTGGCCACTGATGATGGGAAGTCTCGACTTAAACCTGATCCTCAAAGCCCAGACTGATGTTTGGCCACCCAGACCAAGTGCTATATACTGTGGCCTGGCACTACCTCCTCCTTGGCCCCCCTCCCCCCCGGTTCAAAGCTTTGGTTCCACCTTCTAACAGGTCAGCAGTCCTGTCACTGGTGCCTAAGGGAGATAAGAGAAAGGCCGGAGCTCCAGAGGTATTGCCTCCTTTAGTCTCTCCTGATGAAGACCTCCCCCCTCCCTACAGTCCACAACGGGGCCCATCGGAGGCGGACCCAGACCCTCCTCCCCAGGCCTCACCCTCCAATTCCACGGCCCCGGCCCCAAGTGGAGACCCCTCTCCCAGTCCCCTCCATACCCAGTCAGGGACGCTCTGTCCCCCAGCAACAGTGGACCTCCCACTGCAAACTACTGGGCCACCTGGGGAGAGTGGGAATCAATACCTTACTTATTTTCCCTTTTCTACTAGTGACGTTTATAATTGGAAGCTCCAAAACCCTTCCTTTACAGAGAAACCTCAAGCCCTTATAGACCTTCTTGACACTGTCCTCTTTACCCACCAACCTACCTGGGAGGACAGCCAACTGCTCCTCCAGATTCTTTTCACTACAGAGGAGAGGGACCGGATCCAGAGGGAGTGCTGAAAAGCTGGTTCCGGGCCAAGATGGACGCCTGAACACTGATGAAGCCCCCATTAATGATGCTTTCCCGGCTAACCACCCTGACCTAGGGACTGGAACCCAATACACCTGAACGTAGGAGCGGCTAAAGGTCTATCACCAGGTTCTAATGGGTGGTCTCTAAGCTGCTGCCAAGCGGCCCACAAATTTATCAAAAGTTAGTCAGGTGATCCAGGGAAAAGATGAGTCTCCCAGCACCTTCTTGGAAAGATCACTAGAGGCCTATAAAACCGACACCCCCTCCCCGGACCCAGAGGTGCCAGAAAACCAGACGGCTGTCAATATGGCCTTTGTCAACCAGGCCACCTCAGATATTGAAAGAAAACTCCAATGCATGGATGGGTTTGAAGGTAAGAAGCTCTCCCGAGTTGGTCGTGGTGGCCACTAAAAGTTACAACAGCAGGGAGACCCCAGAGGACAGGCAGACCAAAGGACTGGCAAAGGTCCTCTTGGCAGCCGACATCAGGGAAAGGAGGGAGCTTCAGAGGATATGAGGGAAAACAACTAACTAAGTTGACTTCCCGGAGCAATGGAGAAGAAGCCACATTGAGGCCCTGCCTCAAAAAGGACCAAAGTGCCTATTGCAAAGAAATGGGCCATTGGAAGGGAGAATGACCCCACAGAAAAAGAAAACAGTAGATTTCCAGGAACCCACAAAAGGTCCTGGAACTGGCCGGACTGGATGACTGAAACCTCCCCTCCTCGAGCCTTGGGTAACTCTAAAATTGGGGGGGCACCCTGTCAACTTGCTGGTGGATACGGAGGCTCATCACTGTGTCCTTCAGTTGTCTATGGGACCTTTGTTGGGAAAGAAGACCCGGGTTCAAGGAACTACAGGCACTGACCTGTACCCGTGGACCACCAGGCAGACGGTGGACTTGGGAAAAGGAAGGTCTCCCACTCTTTTATGGTTATCACCGACTGCCCATATCCACTTCTGGGAAGAGACTTACTAAGCAAAATGAAGGTCTGCATTCATTTTACTGGGAAGGGGGGTGATGATCTCCCCATGGCCCGAAGTATTTTATGTTCTAGACATAGACTTGAGGAAGAGTACCACCTCTTTTCCAACGTATTGGTTGCCCAGCCCCCGACCACACTTTCTGAGTTGCAACAACAAATTCCTGATGTGTGGGCCGGAGTATAACATCCCGGGGACTAGCACTTCACCAAGCCCCTGTTACTGTGACTCATAAGCCTACAGCCTCCCCCTGTCCAGGTCAAGCAATACGCAATGACTCCGGAAGCCCGTCAAGGGAGCCGCAAACACATAGACTGAGACAACATGATATTCTAATCGCTTGCAAATCCCCTTGGAATACGCTGCTTCTCCCAGTAAGGAAACTAGGCACAACAGACTACAGGCCAATACAAGATCTGAGGGTAATCAACAAAAGGGTTGAAGATATCCACCCTACAGTGCCTAATCCATACACTCTCTTGAGCTTACTCTCCCCAGAATTACAGGTCTATACTGTCTTAGACCTAAAGGATGCCTTCTTTAGCTTGCCACTGGCTAAAGGTCAACCACTCTTTGCCTTCAAGAGCCTGAAGAAGGTTTTAGCGGGCAGTGGGCTTGGATTTGCATCCCTCAAGGATTTAAAATCTCGCCCACCATATCTGACTAAGCCCTACACCAGGACCTGAGTGAGTACCAAGCCTCCCACACCGAGGTGAGTCTCCTCCAATATATTCATGATCTCTTGCTACTAAAGAGCGGGAGACATGCTTGCAGGCCACTAGAGACCTGTTACAGGCACTGGCCACCTTGGTCCACAAGGTATCAGCTAAAAAGGCCCAAATCTGCACCTTGGAGGTTACTTATTTGGGCTGTATTTTAAAGGAAGGAAAGAGGTGGCTATACCTGGCTCGAAAACAAGCCATCCTTGGGATCCCGACCCCAAGGACACAAAGACAGCTGCGTGAGTTCCTGGGATCGGCTGGGTTCTGTAGGCTCCAGATACCCGGGTTTTGCAGAGATAGCCCAACCCCTCTATGAGGCCACCCAGGGTAATGAGAACTCCTTTACTTGGGGTGAAACCCAAGATAAAGGCTTTCAGGCTATAAAGAAGCACCTCCTTAAGCCGGGCGTGGTGGCACATGCCTTTAATCCCAGCACTCGGGAGGCAGAGGTAGGAGGATCGCCATGAGTTCAAGGCCACCCTTAGACTACAGAGTTAATTCCAGGTCAGCCTGGACCAGAGTGGGACCCTACCTCAAAAAAAAAAAAAAAAAAAAAAAGGCCCTCCTTGAGACACCTGCCTTCGCCCTCCCAGATGTCCACAAGCCATTCCAACTCTATGGACGAATGGGCTGGAGTAGCACAAGGGTGTTAACCCAACGGCTTGGTCCATGGAAACGTCCTGTAGCCTATCTGTCCAAAAGACTGGACACAGTGGCTGCTGGCTGGCTGAGCTGCCTACGCATCATTGCTGCTGATGCAGACAAATTGACTCTAGGACAGCCATTGACTGTCACCACACCCAACTCTGTAGCAGGAGTCCTCAGGAACCCCACAGATAGGTGAATGACAAACGCCAGACTAACTCACTATCAGGCTCTGCTACTTAACCCCCCACGAATAGCCTTCCACCCCACTTCTGCTCTCAACCCGGCCACCCTGCTGCCTAACCCTGACTTAGAGACTCTCCATGACTGTTCTGAGATACTCCGTCAAGTCCAGGGGACTAGACCAGACTTAACAGATGTCCCCTGGAAAAACCCCGATGTTATCTACTTCACTGATGGAGTCAGGTATGCAGGGCAGCCATGGTGACTCCCAACAGAAACTGTTTGGACTACCGCCCTACCTCCAGGGACCTCAGCCCAAAAGGCAGAATTTGTGGCACTAACTGAGGCTCTTAAAATAAGCAAAGGACAAGGGGCCAATATATATACTGATAGTAGGTATGCTTTTGCAACGGCACACGTTCATGGTGCCATTTACCATGAATGAGGCCTGCTAATAGCAGAAGGCAAAACAAAGATGAGCTGGGCGTGATGGCGCACACCTTTAATCCCAGCACTTGGGAGGCAGAGGTAGGAGGATCGCCGTGAGTTCAAGGCCACTCTGAGACTCCATAGTGAATTCCAGGTCAGCCTGGGCTAGAGTGAGACCCTACCTCAAAAAAAAAAAAAAAAAAAAAAAAAAAAAAAAAACCAAAGATGAAATTCTCAATTTATTGTCTGCCCTCTGGCTGTTCCGAAAACTGGCCATAATTCACTGCCCTGGTCACCAGAAGGGGGACACTAAAGAAGCACAGGGCAACAGACTGGCCGACCAGCCTGACAAGAGGGCAGCCATGGGAGACCTACACCTGCTGGTCATGCTGCCAGTGCCCGCCCTACCAGACACCAGAATACACTGTCCGAGATGACCAGGGTTTTGGTACCCTTCCACACACCTACAGTAGGGAAGGACAGAGGTATACTAAGCAGGGACACCTCACCCTTCCCGAAGAAACTGCTAAGGCCCTAATCCATGAGATCCACCAAAGTACACATTTGGGGAGACGCAGAATTAAAGAACTTCTGGCTCCTCCTCATTTCAAGATTCCCCAGCTCAACCAAATTATAGAAACTTACGTCTCCAAGTGCTTACCCTGCCAAGTCACCAACCCAATTTCAGGCAGTCAGTCCCTCGACAAAAGAGAGAGGGGAATGGCGCCAGGGGTGTGCTGGGAAGTTGATGTTACTGAGGTAAGACCAGGTCAATATGGCTGTATCTTTTAGTTTAGTTTTTTTAAATATTTTATTTATTTATTTATTTGACAGAGACTCCCACGCATGCCCTTGTTCGTCCTCCATCACTGTGGGTGACATGACGGGAAACGGTACTTGCTTTCGCTCCGATAACTACCAGTTAAGGGGCTCCCCCTATAAACAACTCTGTGATCCTTCCTCCACCCATGTTGTTCAAAGCTCCAACTCCTGGGGAACACTAGACAGTAATACTGTTAGCAGCACCTGCCAGGACATATTTTGTTTGCGCGTTGGGACTGACCCCTTGCCTCTCAGTATCCTTTATGGAGGAAAATAGCCCTGAGCTGTGTATCTTGGTAACTATTATACCCAAAATACTCTACTATGGCGGGATAATGGGCTGCCAGCATCTAATGCCTCCACTCGCTTTGTACCATTTTCAGAGGGCTGCTCCCATCCTAATCCCCCCCTTAGTGGGAATAGGGATACCAGGGTCCACTGCTATTGGGGCCACCTCTCTGGCACTCCGTGTCTCTAATCACCAACAGCTCACTCAAGTGGTAAGCCAAGATTTAATGAGACTTCATGAGACAACATCCCTATTAGAAAGCCAGGTTGATTTCTTGGCAGAAGTAGTCCTACAGAACTGAAGAGGCTTAGACCTTGTATTCCTTAAAGACGGGACTATGCGCAGCATTAGGAGAAGCTTGCACTTTTTACGCTAACCATTCAGGAGTCATCAAATGGACCCTAGAACTCCTGAAAACAGACATATAAAATAGAGAAAAAGAAAATGAACAGTCATGGTTGTGGTTCCAAAAGCTCTTTAACTCGTCTCCTTGGCTCACCACCTTATGATCTACACTAGCTGGACCCCTCCTGCTTTTACTATTGGCCCTAATGTGTGGGCCTTGCCTCATAAATGCCCTTCTCAGATTTATCCAGGTCTGGGTAGCCTCAGTCAAATTAATGGTGCTCCAGGTCTCAATTTATCCCCCTACGGGTTGATACAGACTTGGAGGGAGACGACTAGGAAGATTTCATTCAGTTACAAGTCAAAGGTGGGAATGAAGGGCCACAGTAACTCCATTTTGTAAATCTTCGCCATCTATGATCTCCCTGTACCCTGCATTCTGAGAAAAACCACCAAGAGTCCCTAGTCCCCAAGCCAACCAGTCAGCTTCTAACTAGCCTAATGGCTTTGCCAAAATAAGCTTGGGGGCTTACCAAGGTCCTGCTGTCTAGACCATCAGTGCTTGAAACTAGGCCCCAAAGCAACATCACACCAGGGCCCAGCCAATCCTGCTAAAGGTTACACCAAGTCCTCCCTCATCCCACGTCCCCACACCTGCTTGTGTTTTTTTTTTTTTTTTTTTTTTCTTTAAAAGACCCGCATGCCCTCCCATCAAGGTCGCAGTCCCAGCTCCCGCGTCTGGCTGTGTCCCTGATCAATCAGTCCTGCACATCCGCGGTAATAGTAGTAATAAACAGGCTTTTGTTGAGCTCATATTGTCTCAACCTCAATCTTTGCGCGACCCCTGACCCAACACACAATATGTCCGTTGTATAAAAGGAGAAAATATTATAGATAATGCTATTGTCAGGCTGGCTGTGCTCAGAACAAAAAGGAAACATGGCGGCCATGCCTTCCACCAGCCCCACTCCCCACGTCCCCGAGCATGATCTGGGCCAGCGGTCTCAACACTTGCCTGCCTCTGCTCCCTCCTCCCTTAAAACGGTTACATTCCTTAGCTTGCTCTCCTGTGCTACTTATGGCCATAGAGGGGAACAGGCTCCCAGCTAACAGGTCATCTTCCCCCACCCGGGCCCCTCAAAAGGCCTCCATCTTTGTCCCGGGCATGACTTCCCTGGCCTCACATTTCAAAACTGGTGAAGCTCGCCCAAGAGCTGTGCCAATAAACCTGAGCTAGCTTTGTTGATCTGGTCTGATTCAGTTCTTCCCGTGGGTCAAGCCTTTGACAGGATGCCAAATCCCAGGAGGAGCTGAGCCCCCAGTCCCGAGGGGCCGGGCCCCCAGTGGACTGGGAACCTCTCCTTTCACAGCTGTGAGCCTGACACAATCCATTGCCTTCTGATTCAGGGTAAGTTGCCTGCTTTTTAGCCTCTGCCTTCTGGGGCCCCTGTCCAAAGTCGCGACAGGACAGGCCCTTCCGTCTTTTCCCATGTCAGGCAGCTGGGTATCCTATAGCATTGGGAGATGTACTACCTTGAGATTACCCACCCTTTCTCTGTTTAGGCCCAGAGCATTTTGGGGGACACCTCACTCTGGTCTCTGGCCCCCAGCTCAGAGCCTCTGGCCTCGGCTTTGAAATGGGTAACTCTGAATCAAACCTTGACCCTCAATCACCTCTGGGCTGTCTGTTACAAAACTTACCCAGATTGGAGCGCTCGCAAACCATTAAGCCTAGACGCCTGATTTTTTTTTTTTTCACTCTCACAAAAGTTGGCCTTTTTATGAGCTTGACATCCAGTCACGCTGGCCTTCGGTGGGTACTCTAGATGTCAATGTCCTCTGTGATTTAGAAAACTTTTGTTAGGGCTGGAGAGATGGCATAGCGGTTAAGTGCATGCCTGTGAAACCTAAGGACCTCGGTTCGAAGCTCAGTTCTCCAGGACCCATGTAAGCCAGATGCACAAGGTGGCACATGCACCTAGAGTTCGTTTGCAGTGGCTGGAGGCCCTGGTGTGTATAAGTAAACAAAATAAAATACATCAAAAAAAAAAAGAAATAAAGAAAACTTGTCGCTGCACCCGTAAATGGTCTGAGCTCCCTTATGTTGGGGCTTTTGGGGAACTACGCTCTCCTCCTCCTCTCAGGTTCTCCTAGGCAGAATAGGCAAGCCAATAGACCAGTCAAAACCACAGGACTCAAATCCCGATCCCAAGTCTTCAGGACTAACTGAACTGCTGGAACAGTTGGCCCCCACCACCACATGGTTCCTCGCCTTGCTCTCCTTCTCCTGCCGACACCCCACCCCTACTTCCCTAAGTACTCCTTCTTCCCCTCCTCCTGCTCCGGTTCCTCCTTCCCTATCTCCTACTTCTCCCTCAATCGCTGCCTCCCTTCCAAACCCCCAAGGCCTTTACTCCCTCTTCCCCCTATCCCTTCCTCTCACCCCCTTCCATGGCCCTCCATCCCTCCTCCACCCTATCCGCTGTGCCCGGCCTCCTCCTCCACTCCCTCGCCCCACCCCGCGAACCCTCTCCCCTCCTCCCCTCCGGTTGCAGCCTTTCCCCAAAAGCCTCAGCCAACTCACCAGGACTCCTCCATTGTGCCCTCCACACGCCTTCCCTAGACCTCTTCTCATGCACAGCCCCACCCATCTCATCCAGGTCACTAACCCACACCCGCCCATTTTGCCAACTCCTGGGACTCCTAAGCCATCTGCCCCACTCCATCACCTCCCATACCCGATCCGGACAGCCTCTTACTGCCAGCATCTTCCCCCTCTGGGAAGTGGCAGCGGCTGAAGATGTCGCCCAGGTACGTGTTCTGTTTTCTCTCCAGGGCCTATACCGAAACAAAAGGCACCTATATTAAAGAATTCCAATACCTCACTCAAGCCTAACCTGGCATGACTTAAGTGTTATTCTTTTTTTTTTTTTACATCCAGGAGAGCTTTTATTTGTATGGAACAGCTTTAAAAATACAGAATAAAATAGCTTTATTCACAACATCTGGTCCAAATATTGCATATTTTTTAAATACTTAAAATTTTAATGAAACCAAGTTAGAAAAACACTATCAAAATTCTTTTTTTAAACTCCATAAAAGGGTTGGAGAGATGGCTTAGAGGTTAAGGTGTTTGCCTGCAAAGCCAAAGGATCCCGGTTTAATTCTCCAGGACCTACATAAGTCAGATGCACAAGGGGCACACGCATCTGGAGTTTGTTTGCAGTGACTGGATGCTCTGGCACACCCATTCTCTCTCTTTCTCTCTCTCTCTGCCTCTTTATCTCTCTCAAATAAAAAAAAAAAAAAACTCCATAAAAGAGTTATACATCTCAAGAAACAAACCCACCCCAAATACCCTCAGTAGGCAAAATAAAAATAAAGAAAACCCCAGGAAGTTATATAGGCAAAGTCAGTCACAGAAGCAACGAAAATAGAGGCATCTCCACTGATTTAAATTTCACAATCAGAAATCTGTCAATGTGTCAAATAAAGGTCATTGGGAGAAAAGGGTAGTTATAAACTGCCAGATGCAACACTGACTGGTATATGTGTCCTAAATGCCAGCAATCCAAGGACTCTGGATGTCGGAGTGTTGCATGTTGTTCTTGTTTCCACCCACCCTTACCCCAGAAGAACGAGAGTGGACACAGATGGTAGCTAAACAGTACACTGAGCAGACCCAATTAACTAACCAAACTCTCCCCTCTGGGGCACAGACGGCTGCACACACAGACCCAGGACGGCATTATCAGGAGGGATGAGGAGGCGAAGGACAAAGAGACATGATGATCACTGGTCCTGTTAGGGGTATGGAAACAGTATCTAACAAAGTGGTTCATTTTTTTTAGTTTTTATTTACTTGCAAGCAGAGAAAGAGATAGAGAAGGGACACAGAGAGAGAATGGGCGCGCCAGGGCATGTAGCCACTACAAACGAACTCCAGACACGTGTGTCCCTTGTGCATCTGGCTTACGTGGGTCCTGGGGAATAGAACCTGGGTCCTTCAGCTTGGCAAGCAAATGTCTTAGCTGCTATGCCATCTCTCCAGCCCAAAGTGGTTAATTTTTTTTTTTTCGAGGTAGGGTCTCACTCTGGCCCAGGCTGACCTGGAATTAACTGTGTAGTCTCAGGGTGGCCTTGAACTCATGGCGATCGTCCTACCTCTGCCTCCTGAGTGCTGGGATTAAAGGTGTGTGGCACCACGCCCAGCAAAGTGGTTAATTTTGATAAACTTAGATCACTCAAGGATGAGATGAAAACCCAGCTATTTCAGAGTCATATCAACAATATTCAGTTACCCCAGGATTTGCTACAAAGATGAAGATGAGGAGCGACCCTGGCAGTACAGGTTGGGGGAAGCTTAATCACATCAGTCACAGCATCGGGCCTGGTGGCAGGCAGACGTGGTGGAGACCACCGCAGTTACCGTCGCTGGCACAGGGAACCCTACAAAACAGGAGGGCTCGAGACCTACTAACCACAGAAAAAGGGGGAACGTGTCTCTCAGGGAAGAATGCTGTTACTATATAAATGAATCGGGCCTGGTGGAGACCCGAGTAAAACGCTCCAGACACTGGGTGAAGACCTCAAGTGGTGCTTCACTAGCCAGGCATCCTCCCCACGCTGGTGCCAATCCATGCCTTTACCCTGGCTCACCCCACTTATGAGCCCCACAATAGTGATTTCTCTTTTTCTTCTCATAGCCCCTTGCTTCCTCCAGGAAGGCATTCTGGAAGTTTCCAGCATGGCCGTCAACCAAGTGCTTCTCCACTTACATGTCCCCTTGAACACGGACCCGCGAACTTCCGACTCTCCTTCCCCCACGTCATCCCGACCAGCTTGAAGTAGCCAGGACTTGAGTCAGCGACCACGTACACAAAAAGGTCAGAATGTTAGGCAGGAACGTGCTCAGAACAAAGACCCAACGTGGTGGCCATGCCCTCTGTTGCAGTCAGGTTCGCATTGCTGGCAGAAATCATCCAACGAAGAGCAGCTTCTGGGAAAAAGAGGTTTATTTGCCTTACAGGCCCGAGGGGAAGCTCCACGATGGCAGGGGAAAACAACGGCATGAGCAGAGAGTGGACATCACCCCCTGGCCAACATAAGGTGGACAATAGCAACAGGAGAGTGTGCCAAACACTGGCAAGGGGAAACTGGCTATAACACCCATAAGCCCACCCCCCAACAATACACTGCCTCCAGGAGGTGTTAATTCCCAAATCTCCATCAACTGGGAACCTAGCATTCAGAACACCTAAGTTTATGGGGGACACCTGAATCAAACTACCACATTCCGCCCCGGTCCCCATAAACAGTAACCATCCATGATGTAAAATACAATGTATTCAGTCCAACTTTCAAAGTTCCCATAGTTTTTATCAATTCCAATGTTCACATACTCCCATAATCTAAGGTCTTTTAACTGAGCCATAATACAAAAAATAACCTCAAAAAACCAATAATGGCACAGAATAAACATTCACACTGCAAAAGATGACATTGGGCATAGCAAAGAAACATTTTTTTTTTTTTTTTTTGGTTTTTTCGAGGTAGGGTCTCACTCTAACCTAGGCTGACCTGGAATTCACTATGGAGTCTCAGGGTGGCCTCGAACTCACAGCGATCCTCCTACCTCTGCCTCCCAGTGCTGGGATTAAAGGCGTGCGCCACCACGCCCGGCTGCAAAGAAACATTTAAACCAACCATGACAAACATCAAACTCTGTAACTCAAGTCCAACAACTCTAGCCAGTGACAAATCTCCAAGTCCAATAATTCTTTTTTTTTGTTTGTTTGTTTTTGGTTTTTCGAGGTGGGGTCTCACTCTAGCCCGGGATGACCTGGAATTCACTATAGAGTCTCAGGGTGGCCTCGAACTCAAGGCGATCCTCCTACCTCTGCCTCCTGAGTGCTGGGATTAAAGGCGTGCACCACACGCCCGGCCAAGTCCCATAATTCTAACCATCAACAATCTCTGGAGTTCTAATTCCACCCCTCCAGCTAAGCTACTCACAGTCCTGGAAAACTTCATCTGGGGCTGGCAGCTCTCCTTGGCAGCCATCCTGTGGTCCTGGCATCTCCACTGGGTCTCCACTGCAATCTACGGTTCCTCCTCATGGCCCCATGGGGTCTCCATGCAGGCATCCAGCAAACCTGCTTCACACTGCCCATGGCCATTTCCAAAACACAAGACCATGTTGCAAATTCAATGACCCTCTTTTCAGCATTTCTTATACTCCACAATACCAGGTAAGGTGCCAATTTGTTAATCCAGGGGCGAATAAAGCAGTCTTTGAAGAACAGAACACTTCTTAAGCACTCAGGCCCCTTCAAAAGAGTCTACATTCTTCCTTTTGCCTCAGTGCAGGTCAGCTGGCCCAACTTCATAGGTTGTAATCTCTCAATTGCAGCTGAATTGGCAGCAGTTCACTCAAAGATTTTTCTTTCTGTGCCATATCCCTCTGCTCACACCAGTTCATGTCTACGTAAAGCAACCCTGCACAACTTCTCAGGACACGGGCATAAGAGCAAGCTTCTCACACAAACTGCTTCTAGCCCACTCCCAGCAAAGCTCTTTCTCACCCTCATAAGCCAAACCTCACAGTCCATAGTTCTTACTGCTTTCAGGCTTTCAACTCTGACCAGAATAGTCCATCAAGCTGTACTTACAGCACTGCAAGGCATCTCTTAGGCCAAGGTTTCAAATCCTTCCACATTCCTCTTGAAAATCAGTACCAAGAGGCCAAATCCACACAGTCAGGTGTCTAGCAGCAATACCACTCCTCAGAACCACTTTACTGTTGCAGTCAGGTTTGCATTGCTGGTAAAAATCACCCAACCAAGAGAAGCTTCTGGGAAAAAGAGGTTTATTTTGGCTTACAGGCTCAAGGGGAAGCTACATGGTGGCAGGGGAAAACAATGGAATGAGCAGAGGGTGGACATCACTTCCTGGCCAACATAAGGTGGACCATAGCAACAGGAGAGTGTGCCAAACACTGGCATGGGGAAACTGGATATAACACCCATAAGCCCGCCTCCAACAATACACTCCCTCCAGGAGGTGTTGATTCCCAAATTTCCATCAACTGGGAACCTAGCATTCAGGATACCTAAGTTTATGGAGGACACCTGAATCAAACCACCACACCCTCTGACAGTCCCATTCCCCACATTCCCGTGTATGATCTGGGCCAGAAGTCTCAAGACTCCCCTGCCTCTACTCCCTCCCTTCCTTAAAATAGTTTCATTCTTCAGCTTGCTCCCATGCACTAGCTATGGCCATATAGGAAAACAGACCAGCTCCCAGGTAACAAGTCATCTTCCCTGCCTGGGCCCTTCAGAAGGCCTCCATCTTCAGTCCCAGGCATGCGACTTCCCTGGCCTCGCATCTCAAGACCAGTGAACCTTGCTGGAGGGCTGTGCCAATAAACCTGAACTAGCTTTATTGATCGGTCAAGCCTTTCAGGTACATTTCTTATATTTCTTTACATTTCTTTATATCAGGCTTAGAGAAAAATCAAAATCACTTCCTTGTAGAGGCTCACAAAAGAAACGCTTGCAAAGCTGGAGCACGCCTTTAATCCCAGCACTTGGAAGGCAAAGTTCGAGGCTACCCTGAGATTACATAGTGAATTCCAGGTCTACTCTGAACTAGAGTGAGACCTTGCATCAAAAACTAAACAAAAACAAAACAGATTATGATGGTAGATAAACAGGGTGTTCTGCTGCTCTGAATAACATTACCCCGGGCCTACATTGTTAAGCAAGATCCTTAAAGGCAAATAAGCAGAACATTCAGAGAATCTTGATCACAGACCTGCCTCACAAACCCCCCCCCCCAGGTGCTTCCTGTAAATGACCAGTAGGCCTATTTCACAAGTTTGGCTTTTTCATGTAATCTTCTAAGAATGGGATATCCCTGCTGTAATGCACCAAAACCCCTTTGTGCTTAAAATTATTTTTACCCTGGGTATGGGGGAACATGCCTTTAATGCCAGCACTTGGGGGGCAGGGATAGAAGGATCCCCATCAGTTCGAGGCCACCTGAGACTACATAGTTAATTCCAGGTCAGCCTAGACCAGAATGAGACCCTACCTCAAAAAAAAATTAATTAATTAATTAAAATAAAATTACTTTTACCATTATAACATGTAGTTTGTGTGGCTTATGGTTGTAGGGGATAAAACGTGCTCCTCCAAGGGGCATGCTACTATGCTCTGAGATCCGGACCTTAGGTGTAGTCCTGGTACCAGCCCTTGCCCAATAAACGTTTTGCCTCTTATCTTCTGATTCCGTTGTCTTACTAGTGCAATATGGGACCCCATAACATTTACTGGGGGCTCGTCCGGGATCCATAATTACATACTTGATGCTGGGTTGACTGCGGGCTTGACCCAAGAACTCACTCTCCAACAGTAGCAAGCCATTGATGGCAATTCTATATTTACAATGACTAGCCCCCACTGTTAGTGGTTAAGCAGACTCTGGAGGTTCGTTTCTGTTTGCGTTCTTCTGGGTCCAAGTGGGAAATGGGACACAGCACTAATTCCCCTGGACGAGGGTCCACAGGGACATTCCCGGCCCTCTCTGTCTGTGTTCGGGAATCTCGAGCAGAGGTTTGTTTTTGATTCAGTTTTAGTTTGGCAGCCACACGGTAATAAGGCCACTATTGTGTGGAGTCTGATTGTGTTCAGTGTTGTCTTTATTTGTCTTGTCTTTGTGTTGGGAGAAGAAATGTGCCAAGGCCACTGTACTAACAACCCCCCCCCCTAGATTTTCAGAAAAAGGCTGTAGGTCCTTCTTGATAAACTAGATAATGTACAAGTGAATGGCCATCATTTAAAAGTGGATGGCCACCAGAGGGCACTTTTACTCTATCTGTAATTTGGTCTGTTCAAAATCAAATATTTTCCTCCCCAGGACATCCAGATCAGGCTCCCTACATCGTTGCTTGGAGAGACCTTGTAAAAGAGCCACGCTCCTTGTTAAAGAAACTACTCCCTCACTCTGGCCTCACCTCTATGCTTGAAACTAAGCCTAAACCTAAGCAGGTTCTCTTTCAAGATGAAGAAACTCCGCCACCACACCTCTCCCTGCCCCTGCCTGCTCCACAGGCTTCCCCTTTCAGTCCTCCTCAAACCTACAGTGGATCTCAATATCAGCTTTCCTCTTATCCTGTCTCCCCCGACCCCACCGAGACACCCAGGAGCCTCAGCTCCCATCCTGACATTCAGGCAGGCTCCCCCAACAGCAAACCCACTGGCTGGTGTGGAACCTCATATGTTTTTGGCTTATACTCCCTTTTCCACCAGCAAGCTGTATAACTGGAAAAATCAGAACCCCTCTTTTTCAGAGAAACCACAGAACCCGATATCTCTTCTAGAAACTTTTTTTCAAGGTAGGGTCTCACAATAGCCCAGGCTGACCTGGAATTCACTATGGAGTCTCAGGGTGGCCTCGAACTCACGGCGATCCTCCTACCTCTTCCTCCCAAGTGCTGGGATTAAAGGCGTGCGCCACCACACCCAGATTAGAAACTATTTTTTACTCCCACCAGCCTACTTCAGAAGACTGTCAACAACTTCTGCAGACTCTCTTTACCATTGAAGAACGTGAAAAAAATTAGGCAAGAAGCTAAGAAATTGGTACCAGGTCCTGATGGTCACCCCGCAGACAATCCAAATATCATTGAAGTGGTTTTTTCCTCTACACGGCCTGACTGGGACCTCAACACCAATGAAGGGAGCATGTCCCTTAATCTCTTTTGCCAGACTCTGTTTGGGGGGTTCTCTGGGCAGCCGCAAGGCACCCCACAAATTTGTCTAAGGAAAGTGAAGTAATCCAAGGGTCCACCAAGTCCCCTGCCACTTCCCTAGGAAGGCTACATGAAGTATACAGAACCTACTCCCTCACAGATCTAGAGGCCCCTAAAAATAGGTGAGCTATTTACATTGCTTTTGTAACTCAGTCTGCTCTGGATATTAGGAGAAAGATTCATAAAATGTAAGGCTCTGAGGGAAAACTTCTTTCAGAATTAGTGGAAATAGCTGCTAGAGTGTATAATAATACAGACACACCAGAAGACAGGCAAGCCAAAACAATAGTTAAGGTCATGGTGGCTAACTTCCAGTAGATACAAGTACCAACAAGAAATCCTTTTCAGAGAGCCAGAGAAAGAAAGAAAGAAAGAAAGAAAGAAAGAAAGAAAGAAAGAAAGAAAGAAAGAAAGAAAGAAAGAAAGGAAGAAATCCTCTTCAAAGGCAGAGGGAATATACTGAAGGACCCTGGGTGGACAAAATGAAATCCCCTCTTTAGAAAGACCAATGTGCATATTGTAAGGAGATGAGGTCATTGGAAAAATGATTGCCCCAAGCGGAACCAGAGGACCACATCAGTGTGGGAACTAAGAGACTGAGGGGGTCAGGGCTTGAAGTCGCTCCCCTGAGCCCAGGCTAACCCTCCAAGTGGGGGGATCCTATCAGATTCCTGGCCTATATCGGGCACATTTTTCAGTTCTTCAAAAAGCTGACAGTTCCTTCTCAGAACAGACCATGGTCCAGGGTGCAAGTGTATCAAAACTTTACCCTTGGACCACCGAAAGACAAGTAGACCTCGGACAAGGTACTGTGACACATTCCTTCCTTGTTATCCCTGAATAACCATACCCGCTGTTGGGGAGGGACTTATTACTGAAAGCAAACTGAAAGCAAAAATTAAGTTTGGGAGCTGGGACATAAGTGTGTCTATTGACAAGCCAGAAATCTTAGTGACTGTGCCATCTGGGTGAAGAATACCTCCGATTAGAAAACCCCTCACAGACAAAATTCAGGATCTCCTGAATACCTTGAGAGACAAGTTTTTTTTTTAAATTTTTTTGTTTGTTTATTTATTTATTTGAGAGCAACAGAGAGAAGGAGGGAGGGAGAGAGAGAGAGAATGGGCGCACCAGAGCTTCCAGCCTCTGTAAACGAACTCCACATGCGTGCGCCCCCTTGTGCATCTGGCTAACGTGGGTCCTGGGGAATTGAGCCTCGAACTGGGGTCCTTAGGCTTCACAGGCAAGCGCTTAACCGCCAAGCCATCTCTCCAGCCCGAGAGAGACAAGTTTTTAATGGTATGGGCTAAAAGCAACAGTCATTGTACAACTAAAAAGTATGGCGACTCCAATCCAAGTCAAACAATATCCCATGCATCTAGATGCAAAACGGGGCATAAAGAAACATATAGATAGGTTACCAACGGCTGGCATTCTGGTGCCTTGCCAGTCTCCCTGGAACACCCCCCACTTGCCAGTAAAACATACAGGAACCGGAGAGTATCAGCCAGTCCAAGATCTAACAGAAGTAAATAAATGGGTACAAGTTATGCATCCCACTGTGCCCGATCCTTATATGTTGCTCAGTATGATCCCACCAGAAAGGCAAATTTACAGGGTTCTGGACTTAAAAGATGCTTTTTCTTTCGCATTCCATTGGCAAAGGGAAGTCAACCTTTTTGTTTGTTTGTTTGATTTTTTTTTTTTTTTTTTTTTGAGGTAGGGTCTCTAGCTCAGGCAGACCTGGAATTCACTATGTTGTCTCAGGCTGGCCTCGAACTCACAGTGATCCTCCTCCCTGTGCCACCCAAGTGCTAGGATTAAAGTGTGCCACCATACTGGGCTTGAGTCCTTTGAGTCAACCCAGTTTTGCCTTCGAATGGACAGATGTGGAGCAAGACACCAGCGGGTAATTAACCAGGGACTAGGCTTCCATAGGGATTTGAGAATTCCCCTACCCTCTTGGATGAGGCTCTTCACAAGGATTTGCAAGTTTTTCACAATGAGACACCTGAGGCAACTCTCCTGCGGTACATGGACGGCCTCCTCCTAGCTGCAGAAGCAGAGGAGAGATGTCTCTTCGCCACAGAGCATCTTCCGGACAGCTTACAACATCTGGGCTATTGTGCATCAGCCAGGAGGCCTCAACTGTATGTATGTAAAGCAACCTACTTGGGATACGAACTCCAAGAAGGTACAAGGATGCTATCGGCCTCTAGAATTCAGACCATCACCCAGATCCCCACACCTCAGACTAAGAGACAAATCTGAGAATTCCTCAGAGCCATGGAGTATTGTGGAATTTGGATCCCAAGGTTTGCTGAATTGGCCAGGCCTCTATATGAGGCCACAAGAGGGCAAGAAAAAGATTTTAACTGGACTGAAAATGAGGAACAAGCATTCCAAGAACTACAGTCAGCTCTAACAATCAGCCCCTGCCCTGGTGCTCCCAGACTTAACCAAACCCTTCCACTCGTACGTGGATGAAAAGATGGGACAGGGCTGGAGAGATGGCTTAGCGGTTAAGTGCTTGCCTGTGAAGCCTAAGGACCCCAGTTCGAGGCTCAATTCCCCAGGACTCACATAAGCCAGATGCACAAGGGGGCGCACGCATCTGGAGTTCTGCAGCAGCTGGAGGCCCTGATACGCCCATTCTCTCTTTCTCTCTCTCTCTCTTTATCTGCCTCTTTCTCTCGTGTCTGTCTCTCTCAAATAAATAAATAAAAATAAAAAGAAAAAAGAAAAGAAAAGACGGAGACAGCCAGGGGCATCCTAACCCAAAGACTGGGGCCAGGGCATCGCCCAGTGTCCTACTTATCTAAAAAAACTAGACCCAGTAGTTGCCAGTTAGTGCCCCCTTGCCTCTGGGCTATTGCATCTGCTGCTATTCTGACAAAGGACGCAGACAAACTGCGACAGACTTTAACGATTACAGCCCCACGTGCAATAGAGACAGTTCTAAAAGGTCCTCCCAACTGAGGGCTCTCCAACTCCCGAATAACCCACTAGCAGGCTTTGCCCCTAGATCAACCAAGGATATCGTTTCATTAAAGGGAGACTTTAGCCGGGCGTGGTGGCGCATGCCTTTAAACCCAGCACTCGGGAGGCAGAGGTAGGAGGATTGCCATGAATTCGAGGCCACCCTGAGACTACATAGTGAATTCCAGGTCAGCCTGGGCCAGAGTGAGACCCTACCTTGAAAAACCAAAAACAAACAAATAAAAAAAAAATTGCAGAAAAGTGGATGGATCTGGAAAGGATTAAACTAAGTGAGGTAACCCAGGCCCAGAAAGCCAAGTGCCACATGTTCTCCGTCATATGTGGATCCTAGCTACGGATGATTGGGCTTCTGTGCAAGAAGGAAAAAACTCAGTAGCAGAGGCCAGTAAGTTAAAAAGGAGATATAAAGGGAAGAGAAAGGAAGGGAGGAGGGTATTTATTAGGTTGGTATTGTATATATGTAAGTAGAAAGATTGAGATGGGGAGGGGATATGATGGAGAATGGAATTTCAAAGGGGAAAGTGGGGAGGGGAGGGTACTACCATGGGACATTTTTTATAATCATGGAAAATGTTAATAAAAATTGAGAAAAAAAAATAAAAAAAATAAAGATTCAAACGAGCTATGTATAGTACCCCATATTATTCCTCAAGTCTACCTGTATGACAGAACATCAGGTAGAGAACATATGGGTTTGATTTCTGCCCTATCAGGGAGAACCACAAGAGGTGCCCCAATCCTGGTACCACTCTCCATAGGGGCTGGCACTGAAAGATCATCTGCCTTAGACACTGCCTCCCTAGTAATAGGGATCAAAAATCTTAGACTACTTAGTGAACAAATAGATCGAGATGTAGGCCACCTAGAAAGCTCTATTACCCGCTCAGAACAACAGGTAGATTCACTAGCTGAGGTCGTGTTACAGAATAGAAGGGGGCTTGATTTACTCTCCAGGAAACAAGGGGGTCTATGTATGGCCCTAGGTAAAACTTGTTGCTTTTATGCTAACCGGTCCAGAATAATCAGAAACACCCTAGCTTTAGTCAGAGAAAACCTTAAAGAAAGAGAACTCCAGGGCTGGAGAGATGGCTTAGCAGTTAAGCGCTTGCATGTGAAGCCTAAGGACCATGGTTTGAGGCTCAATTCCCCAGGACCCACGTTAGCCAGATGCACTAGGGGGCGCATGCATCTGGAGTTCGTTTGCAGTGGCTAGAGGCCGTGGCACACCCGTTCTCTCTCTATCTATCTATCTGCCTTTCTCTTTCTGTCTGTTGCTCTCAAATAAATAAATAAAAATAAACAAGAATTTTTAAAAAATTTAAAAGAAAGAAAGAGAACTCCAAAGACAGGCTACTGGGAACTGGTTTCAGTCTATGCATAATTGGTCTTCACGGTTAACTACTCTTATTTCTGCTGTCACTAGCCCACTATTGCTATTACTTCTAGGCCTCACCATAAGACCGTGCATTATTAATACTTTAGTCAGATGTGTTAAAAATAGAATTAGGAGCTGGGCATGGTGGCGCATGCCTTTAATCCCAGCACTCGGGAGGCAGAGGTAGGAGGATTGCCGTGAGTTCGAGGCCACCCTGAGACTATATAGTGAATTCCAGGTCAGCCTGAGCTAGAGTGAGGCCCTACCTCAAAAACAAACAAACAAACAAAAGAATAGAATTAGTTCTGTTAAGCTTATGGTATACCTCCCTATCTGAAACTTTACAAACCCTACACACTGTCCCTCATGAGTCAAAGATTTAACTCAGTGCCATATCAGAGGGGTAATGTAAAGGGAGCAAATGTTATACATAACAGTATATGTTTTTGTATTTCTTTATATCAGGACTTCTTGACAGCTGACAAAGAAGGGACTTGCCTCTTCTTAAACAAAGAGTGCTGCTACTATGTTAACCAATCAGGCAAGGTGGAACTGGAATTTTTTTTTTAAGTTTAAAAATCTGGCTGACCAACTTCAGGTAGGAACACCACCTACTGCAGTGTCATGGACGATCTTTGGAACCTTTTGGATGTCATTCTTATTGCTGCTGGGCCCTAAGTGGGATATGTCTGCAGCTTTTCTAGTTCCCTGCCTTCTGAAATGTGTTCAAAAGCAGGTACACAGGGGACTTCTGGTTAAGATGGTGGCGTAGGTACCATGCCAAAGCAGCCTAGGGGAGAAAAGCCAAAAAACAAAAAAAAAAAAAAGCAAAATACACACTTTTACTAAAAAGTGAGGTGTATAGGAAATTGAAACAGCAGCGGAGAAGTAGGAGAGATCCAGAGCATCCAGAGCCCACACAGGCCGGCAGAAGCGGCTCCGGCAGGTCCACAGGACCTCAGTGGCGGCCACCAGCCAGCCACCAGGCTCGGCTTGAGCCGCAGGAAAAGCCAGGTGAGGGGATTTTCCACTCACACAGGAGCTCCCCGCAAACTCAAGAAACGTGAAGGGAGAACGGCAGTGAACAACGGAGGAGCAGATCACAAGGTAGAAGAACACGGGGACCAGCGAGAGAACTAGAGCAGCATCAGCAGCCTCCCCTCCCCCACCGCCAGCTCCCGGCTCCAGCGAACAGAGCAGCGGTCCAGGGACCCGGCCACGCCTGCTTGAACCGATCATCCCCAAAGGTAACTGGGATTACACCAGGTCAGTACCTGCCTAATAAACCTGGTATATAGGCCTGAACCAGAAGTGCTAATTGCACCTTCCATATCAGGATAAATTATATGTCAAATCTGATGGATGGTCAGATTTGCCATTCTTTTTTTTTTAAGATGATTAATCATTTCTGGTGGAGAGTTACTTTGTTTTAATATTTTTGTTTATTTATTTGAGAGCGACAGACAGAGAGAGAAAGAGGTAGACAGAGAGAGAATGGGCACGCCAGGGCCTCCAGCCACTGCAAATGAACTCCAGATGCATGCACCTCCTTGTGCATCTGGCTAACGTGGGTCCTGGGGAATCAAGCCTTGAACCGGGGTCCTTAGGCTTCACAGGCAAGCACCTAACCGCTAAGCCATCTCTCCAGCCCAGATTTGCCATTCTTAAATAAGCTATATTTGGGGCTTGTTATTTGTCGCGTCTTGATTTATAGTGGCTTTGTTTCCTCTTCTGTTATACAATAGGGAAGGGTCTCACCTGGTCACAAGCTGACTTGGAACCCCCAACAGACCAGAAATCTTAACCTCCTTGTTGTCAGGATTAAGGGAGTGGGTGAGGCACCACACAGCCTAAGGGACAGACAGAGGATCTGGTTGTCATAATACCTACTCTTGGATAAATATTCTGTGCTGTTTTTCATTGAAAGTGTACATTGTTTAGTTAAATTTTAGAAACTATCTGTATTTGGTTCCACTCAACCTACTTGAATACTCTCATAGCAGGCAAACCCAACACCTAGGGTCACTTTTGTAGAAACTCTGAGAGTCTTGAGAGCCACACCTAGCACCTTAAGCTCCTACCCTGAGGATATATAACATCAGATTGATTGATACATCTAATAATACTGCAGCTAACTAGAAAATCCAAGTATTGAATTAATCCAAGATGCAAAAATATATACATTATAACACAAGAAACACCAAAAATCAAGACAATATAAATCCACCAAAAAGTATTAATACATCAAAATCATGTACACCAAGTCACCCATCAGACATTATCCAGTGACTGACCTGTCCTTCTCCTATTCCACATCAGCGTCTAGCCACCTCCCTACTGCCACCTTTTAAAAAACAAATTGTTAATTTTTATTTATTTATTTGAGAGCAACAAAGAGACAGAGAGAGAAAGAGGCAGAGAGAGAGAATCAGCATACAAGGGCCTCCAGCCACTGTAAGCGAACTCCAGATGCATGTGCCACCTTGTGCATCTGGCTTACATGAGTACTGGGGAATCAAGCCTCGAACCGGGATCCTGAGGCTTCACCGGCAAGCACTTAACTGCTAAGCCCATCTCTCCAGCCCCCTACCGCCAGCTTTGAGGGGACCCATCAACCACAGAAACCAGCATTCCCTAGAATACTCGTTGCCCCCACACAGCAGGAAGCAGATATGGAAGACAAACAGCACCCCATTCTCATCAACAAACGGATGGAGTGTTAGGTTGGACTGAGCCCCAAGATGGAGTCGCTCTGCCATTTCCTGGATAGGGAGACTGAACTGCTTACATTTTTTCTCAGAAATCGCATCACCTTTACTCTCTCTGCATTAACAATGCCCCAAGCCACAGTTTCCTGCTACGTTGTCTCAGGGACCACATTGCCCCTATTCTTCCAACACACACATCCTGACCATAATCTTCTGTTAATGACTAAAGAACGCCTCAGCTTAGCTGCTTGCAGCAGTTCCTCATTCATTCAACCCCATCTCAGAAAACCTTATAAAATACAAACGGTTTAAACTCAGAGCTCAGGCAGCTCATGCCTCAATAAAGCTCCTTTTCCGCCTCAGAGTGGTCTTGAGGGATCTTGGTCACCCCAAAACCTTACACATTCACATTACCCACAATATTCTGTAGATGATGGCCACTGCTCCCAGAGTTTGGTGCTTTCTATTCGAACATCTCACTGATCTCGATAACTCTCTCTGACAACATGGCACATGGTCCAAGGTTCCTTATGTCCAGGGCTCCTTTGCCCTTCGCTCCCATCCCTCCCTTTGTACTCCTTCCTGTACTAACTAAATCCTTCTCTGCCACCACAAACCCTTGAAAACCCTCTTCAAACAAAAGTTCTCCCAGGACTCACCTTTTGACCTAGAAGATGAACAACTACCATACAACTCCCTTTTTGTTGTTGTTGTTGTTGTTGTTTTTTCGAGGTAGGGTCTCACTCTAGCCCAGGCTGACCTGGAATTCACTATGTAGTCTCAAGGTAGCCTCGAACTCACGGCGATCCTCCTACCTCTTCCTCCCAAGTGCTGGGATTAAAGGCGTGCGCCACCATGCCCGGCACAACTCCCCTTTTATACATGCTTCCTTCCCAGCCCCTGTCTACTCTTCCTGCTTCCTAATATCAGCCCCCTGAATCTCCCCCCTCTGCACCTCCTAATATCCCATCCAAACCTCCATCTATACCTTACCTGCAAAGCCTAGGGAACTAGACTCAATTCCCCAGAGCTGACGTAAGCCAGGTGCAAATGGGGCATGTGTCAAGTTCATTTGCAATGGTTACAGGTCCAGGTGCACCTACTCTCTCCCTCAAAATATTAAATATTTAAAAAAAATTAAAAAACAGCACCCAGGGGCTGGAGAGATGGCTTAGTCATTAAGGTGCATGCCTGTGGAGCCTAAGGACCCAGGTTCGATTCTCCAGGTCCCACATAAGCCAGATGCACATGGTGGCACATGCATCTGGAGTTTGTTTGCAGTGGCTAGAGGTACTGGCATGCCCATTCTCACTTGCTGTCTCTCTGTCTCTAATAAATGAATAAATTAAAATAAAATCTTAGTGCTGGAGAGTTGGCTTAGCTAGTTAAGGCACTTGCATGTGAAGCCTAAGGACCCAGGTTTGATCCTCCAGGTCCCACATAAGCCAGATACACATGGTGGCGCATGCGTATGGAGTTCATTTGCAGTGGCTAGAGGTTCTGTGCCCATTCTCTCTCCCTCTCCCTCTCTCTCTCTTTCTGTCTCTAATAAATAGATAAATAAAAAAAAAAAGGTTTTAGCTGGGTGTGGTGGTACATGCCTTTGATCCCAGCACTCGGGAGGCAGAGGTAGGAGGATCACCATGAGTTCAAGGCCACCATGAGACTACATAGTGAACTCCAAGTCAGCATGGGCTAGAGTGAGACCCTACCTCGAAAACCAAAAAAAAAAAAAAAAAAAAAAAAAAACAGCTATAAATTTTCCTCTTAGGACTATATCTGCATTGTGTCCTAAAGGTTCTCATATGTTGTATTATTATCACTTGATTCTATGATTTTTTTCTTTTTGAGGCAAGCCCAAAAGACTGGCCTTTTTTTTTTGTGCACATGCGAGAGAGAATTGGCAGGCCAGGGCCTCCAGCCAGTGTCATCAAACTCCAAACACATGTGTCACCTTGTGTGTCTGGCTTGAGACCTAGGGAGGTGAACATGAGTCCTTAGGCTTTGCAGGCACGCATGTTAACCACTAAGCCCTCTCTCCAGCCCTGATCCTATGATTTTTAAAATTTTCTTTATTGACCCATTCATCATTTAGTAGTGTACTGATTAGTTTCCACAATTTTGTGTATGCTCTTTAGCTTTACTTGCTATTGATTTGTAGTTTGATTCTATTGTGATCAGATAGAGTGCAAGGAATTATTTCAGTTTTCCTATATTTGTTAAGATTTGCTTTGTGTTCTAATATATGGTCTATTTTAGGGAATGTTCCATGTGCTGCTGAAAAGAATGTATATTCTACAGCATGTGGATGGAATGTTCTGTATATATCTGTGAGGCCCATTTGTTCTATGACCTCGTTTAATCCAGATGCTTCTCTGTTTAGTTTTTGCTGGATGACCTGTCAATTGATGAGAGTGGGGTGTTGAAGTCCCCCACTACCACTGTGTTTGGTGTTATCTGTGACCTTAGTTCTAATAGTTTTTGATGAAATTGGGAGCCCCCATATTGGGTGCATATATGTTTAGGATTGTAATATCCTCCTGTTGGAGTGTGCCTTTAATCAGTATAAAGTGACTTTCCTAACTAAGGCTGGACTGAAGTCTACCTTGTCAGATATTAGGGTAGCAACTCCCGCTTGTTTTCTAGGTAGATTTGCTTGAAATACTGTTTCCCAACCATTCACCCTAAGATAGCTGTCCATCCTTTGTAGAAAGGTGGGTTTCTTGGAGGCAACAAATAGAAGGATCCTGCTTTTTAAGCCAGTCAAGGAGCCTGTGTCTTTTGGTTGGGGTGTTAAGGCCATTGATAAAGTTATTATTGAAAGGTGTGCATTTATTCTTGCCATCCTTCTTGTTTTGTAGTGATTCCTGATTCCCCTTTACTCTTTTATATTAACTATTATTTGGGTATGGTTTATTTTTTCCTGTTTTTTTTTTTTTTGTTTGGTTTTTTTTTTTTTTTTTTTTTTTTTTTTTTTTTTTTTCGAGGTAGGGTCTCACTCTAGCTCAGGCTGACCTGGAATTCACTCTGTAGTCTCAGGGTGGCCTCGAACTCTCGGCGATCCTCCTACCTCTGCCTCCCGAGTGCTGGGATTAAAGGCATGCGCCACCACGCCCGGCCCATCCTGTTTTGTTTTTTTTTTTTATATGTGTGCTTTCCTTTCTCTTCAGCATGAAGGGTCCCTTTGATTATTTTCTATAGAGCTGGCTTAGTGGGTCACATATTCCTTTAGCCTGTTTTTGTTGTGGAATGTACTTATTTCTCTGGCAATTTAAATGGATAACTTTGCTGAAGTAATCTTGGTTGACAGTTATCTTTCAGAACTTGGAATACATCATTCCAAGCCCTTCTGGCTTTTTTTTATTATTATTATTTGTGTTTGTTTTCGTTTTTGAGGAAGGATCTCACTGTAGCTCAGGCTGACCTGGAATTCACTATGTATTCTCAGGGTGACCTCGAACTCTTGGCAATCCTCCTACCTCTGTCTCCCAAGTGTTTGGGTTAAAGGTGTGCACCACCGTGACTAGCCCTCTTCTGGCTTTTAAAGTTTGTATTGAGTAATCTGCTGTTATCCTGATGGGCTTGCCTTTGTATGTGACTTGATTTTTGTAGCTGATT
The DNA here is from genome assembly GCA_036346955.1 of Dipus sagitta. NCBI lineage: Eukaryota > Metazoa > Chordata > Mammalia > Rodentia > Dipodidae > Dipus > Dipus sagitta. Next base: position 73,306,608 of record CM070787.1, on the reverse strand, counting down.
TCAATAAATTTTCTTTAGTTAGTGTGTTTATTAGTTTAGGATTTTGTCTGTTTGTTGTTCCAAAGCCTTCCTATATCTGTATTGGCATCTCTTTCCCTATTTGGGGGAAGTTTTCTTATGATTTTTTTGAAAATACCTATGCTTTTGGAGTGAAATTCTTCTTCATTTTTTTTTCCAAGGTAGGGTTTCACTCTAGCCCAGGCTGACCTGGAATTCACTATTTAGTCTCAGGGTGGCCTTGAACTCACAACAATCCTCCTACCTCTGCCTCCTGAGGGCTGGGATTAAAGGTGTGCACCACCATGCCTGGCTTTTTTTTTTTTTTTCTTCTCCTTCTTATGTTTGTTCTTTTCATAGTGTCCCAAATGTCTTGAAATTCCCATTCATGCCTTCCTATTAGTTTGTCTTTCTCTTTGTTGGATGGTATTAGCTCTGCCACCTGGTCTTCTACTTTAGATATTCTGTCTTCTCCTTGATCCATTCTACTGGTGAGATTTCCTACAGAATTTTCTATTTGGCTTACTCTGTTCTGCATTTCTAGTAGTTCTGATTGGTATTTTTTCATTATTTCTATGAGTAACGGCTCACGTCTTGCATTGACCTCCTCATCTCATTAACGTGGTTTCTTGTGTGTTCTCTTGGGATTCTTTCAAGAGTCTGTTTTTCTTTTTTGATTTCTTTGAACATAGATAAAAAACTTTTTAAAAAAGAACTTTATCAGGCATTTCATCTAAATCAGTGTCACTGGAGGTTCTTTCTGATGGATTTATAATTTTTTCCTTTTTGTTGTTGTTTTTCAAGGTAGTGTCTCGCTCTACCCCAGGCTAACCTGCAATTCACTCTGTACTCTCAGGGTGGCCTTGAACTCATGACAATCCTCCTACCTCTGTCTCCCAAGTGCTAGGATTAAAGGTATGCACCTGCATGCCCAGCTATCCCATTAGCATTTGTTAATTTTATTTTTATTCATCTATTAATTAGAGAATAAGGGAATGGGTGTGCCAGGGCCTCTAGCCACTTCAAACAAACTCCAGTTGCATGCACCACCATGTGCACCTGGCTTATGTGTGTTTGGGGGAATCGAACCTGGGTCCTTACACTTTGCAGACAAGTACATTAACTGCTAAGCCATCTCTCCATCCCATATGTATGATTTTTAGTGTAATTGTATTGTCTTGGGTTTTTTTTTTTATTTGAAAGCGACAGAGAGAGAGAGAATGGGCGCGCCAGGGCTTCCAGCCACTGCAAATGAACTCCAGACGCGTGCGCCCCCTTGTGCATCTGGCTAACGTGGGTCCTGGGAAATCAAGCCTTGAATCGGGGTCCTTAGGCTTCACAGGCAAGCGCTTAACCGCTAAGCCATCTCTCCAGCCCTGTCTTGGTTTTTGTGTGTGTGTGTGTGTGTGTGTGTGTGTGTTAATTGTATTATAATGTAGAGGGTTTTTATTTTTATTTTTATTTTTTTTTGCATCTTGAGTTAATTTGTTGCTTCGGTTTTCTAGTTATCTGTAGTATTCTTAGATGTGTAAATCCGACTTTATGCATCTTCAGGATAGGGGTTTAAGGTGCCAGGTGTAGCTCTTACACTCCAAAAGAAACAGCAGCAGTGGCCCTAGGTGTTCAGTTCACCTGCTTTGCAAGTATTCTAGTAGAACTGGGTGGAGCCAATTACATGCAAATTCTAAAACTCAGCTCAGCAATATACACATTCAATCAAAACTGGCACAGAGGGCTGGAGAGATGGCTTCAGCGGGTAAGACATTTGCCTGAAAAGCCGATGAACCCAGGTTCGATTCCCCAGGACCCACGTAAGCCAGATGCACAAGGGGGCGCATGTATCTGGAGCTTGTTTACAGCCGCTGAAGGCCCTGGTGCTCCCATTCTCTCTCCCTCCCTCTGCTTGTGAATAAATAAATAGAATATTAAAAAAAAAAACATAGCAAAGAGTATTTACTTGAGTAGGGATTAAAACAGATAATCTGCTAGGCATGGTGGCATTTACCTTTAATCTCAGCACTTGGGAGGCAGAGGTAAGAGGATCACTGTGAGTTCAAGGCCACCCTGAGACTACATAGTGAATTCTAGGTCAGCCTGAGCTAGACTAGAGTGAGACCCTACCTCAAAAAAACAAAACAACAACAACAAAAAAAAAGAATGGTAAAGACAGAGCCGGGTGCACGCCTTTAATCCCAGCACTCCGGAGGCAGAGGTAGGAGGATCACCGTGAGTTGGAGGCCACCTGAGACTCCATAGTGAATTCCAGGTCAGCCTGAACTAAATAAAGTGAGACCCTACTTTGAAAAACCAAGAAAAAAAAAAAAAAGACTTAACACCACAAACGAACTTGCTAGTCACTATTTATATTTATATTTATATTTATATTTATATTTATATTTATATTTATAGTCTATTTCCTCCCCTGTCAGATCAGAGCCCCTTCCATCCCAGAAGCCCAGGAGACTGGGTCAGGATCAAGACTCCGCTACAGGGAAGCCTAGACCCCAACATGGGAGGGGCCATATCGAATCCTACTGACCACCCGACTTGCTCTCAAAGTTTCAGATGTCAAACCTGGATACACCACACCCACGCTAAGGCTTCGGCCGGCCCAAGCCAGGAGTGGAGTACTTGGGCCACTCTGATCAACCTCTAAATTTGACAATATCAAGGCGACCTCGGAATGACACCAGCCCGGCTCCCACCCTGTCTCCTGATGCCCCTCCTGCTCCTGTGTCAGCGCTCACCAGCTTCCATGACCCTGTCAAATAAGTCATTCTGGAAAGCAACCTTGCCCCAGGGCAACTCCCGTTCCTGGGCACCTGTCAACAGAAGAGCCCCCCCCCAGAAAAGCATCTCCTTCAGTTGGTGCTTCCCAATTGGGGCAGCCCCCCCCAAAAAAAGATCATCCCACGGACCTCATCATGCTCTGATGGAACCGCTCACTCGGGTAGAAGAGACTGTGATATTTACTTGAGATCTGCCTGGAGAATTGCCGCATACGGACGAGTTCCCAGGGGACAGGACAAAGAGTACCGAGGAACGTACTGGTCCTACCTTAAGTTCTGGTCACCTGTGGACCTCGCCACACCATGGTCCTGGCTAGGAGCTCCCACAGCAGGACAGGCAATTAAGTCTGTGACGTGTCTCGGGGGAGGAACCCACGGAAGGATAATATGGGAGCTAACTATGGAGAAGGCCCCTCTTGGGGGCAAGCCACAACTTTGGAATGGACTGGTGCAGCGTGGGTTTAAGAGACCCCTGACAAGCCCTGTGACTCGTTATTACAGCAGCCAATGTGATGGTACCAGTTAGCAGGGTAAATTAACAGCCTGGATCCTTGGGCTCCACAACCAAAAGACACCCCTCCTTCTGAGCATCAGTTTACCTAAGTTTGACCTAGACACCCCCCTCCAATAAAGATGTTCAAGCTTGTGAACAGCAGCCCTGGGCAATTGAACCAGGCCGACCCTGACCTGGGGGAGACTGGTGGAGGTGCCAGATGACCTATACTGGGATGGGGTGACCAACTGGACCATAGTCAATTGGAACAGCAAACATTCCCCTGTCTAGTTGGGCCCCCAGTCCAAACCTTAGGGGAAGCCTTATGCATTGGGACAAAGGAAAATTGTACATATCTGTCCCTCAAGTCCCCAGCTCCCAAGGGGCCTTACAGTGCTTGCCCAAGCAGCACACGTGGGCAACACTGCCATCTCGTCTTCCTTACCCCTGACTTGGACGTTCACCTGGGTACGGAGGTACAGCGACAACACCCTGATCACTGCAGACATAAGAGGAATCCGGTCCTGCGCCCCATTTCCCTAGGAGAGACCTTATCTGGGCTCGGACAGGTCCTGCAGAGCCAGCTGTCCAGCCAGATCAGGGAAGACCACAGAACCCGAGAGGTTCCCTGGCAACGGAGGCACCACAAAACCACAAAGGCTTGGACTTGGTTTCAGCAGAAAAAGGAGGGATTTGTGTGTATCTAAAGGAAGAATGCTGTTTCCACATGAACCAATCTGGCATAAAGGCCAGAGAAGAGGAAAGTGAGTCCTTCTGGAGCATTTGGAGCCCCCTGGCTGGCCCTTCGAGCAGGGCCACTGGTCTTGTTCCTCCTAGTCCTCTTGTTCTGGTCTTACCTGACAAACCTGCTCAGTAGATTCAACCAAAACCAGACTGAGGTTGTCAAGGTCCAGGTAATTTGTCAGGAATATCAGAGAACACCTCAAGAATAGGATAAAAGGAAGCTGGGCGTGGTGGTGCACGCCTTTAATCCCAGCACTCGGGAGGCAGAGGTAGGAGGATTGCTATAAGTTCGAGGCCACCCTGAGACTCCATAGTGAATTCCAGGTCAGCCTGGGCTAGAGTGAGACCCTACCTCAAAAAAAACCAAAAAAAAAAAAAAAAAGAAGAAGAATAGGATAAAAGGGATGATGTAGATGAAGAGGAGGGAATGTGTAAAAAGTAGAAAGATACCAAAAAGCTGAGCTGTGGAAAGTCCCCGAGATGAGATAGGGAGAAGCCCCTAACCCCTTACAGTTTAACCGACACGTATACTTGTATGAGCTTTGCTTGCTCAAATGCCACCTGTATGCTTTGGTTACCATTGCTTGCTTAATGTCCGCATATGAGTTGACAATAATTTCTTTTTTTTTTATTTTTTTATTGACGACTTCCATGATTATAAAAAATATCCCATGGTAATTCCCTCCCTCCCCCTACTTTCCCCTTTGAAACTCCACTCTCCATCATACCCCTTCCCCCTCTCAATCAGTCTCTCTTTTATTTTGATGTCATGATATTTTCTTCCTATTATGATGGTCTTGTGTAGGTAGTGTCAGGCACTGTGAGGCCATGGATATCCAGGCCATTTTGTGTCTGGAGGGGCACGTTGTAAGGAGTCCTACCCTTCCTTTGGCTCTTACATTCTTTCCGCCACCTCTTTCGCAATGGACCCTGAGCCTTGGAAGGCGGGATAGAGATATTTCAGTGCTGAGCGCTCCTCTTGAGTTCACTATAATTTCCCTTGTAATCCTAAACTCAGGGTTGGTGCCATGCCACAGTGATCCAGGTGTCAACCCCTGCATCACCAAACGTCCTCTCCTTCGCCTGATCCTGCAACACCCTTTGTTGAGACCCTCCTTGGAAATGAGTGGGAGACGTTTCTACCCCCACTGGAGATGGGTAATCTCCCTCCAGCCCTATTTATTTATTTTTAATTAAAAACTTATTATTGGGCTAAAGAGATAGATTAGTAGTTAAGGCACTTGTCTACAAAGCCAAAGAACCCAGGTTTGATTCCCCAGGGCCCATGTAAGCCAGATTCATAAGGTGGCACATGTGTCTGAAGTTCATTTGCAGTGGCTGAAGGCCTTGGCACACCCATTCTCTATCTGCCTCTCTCTCTCTCAAATAAATAAATAATAAAATAAAATTATTATTATTTATTTGATAGAGAGAGGGAGAGAGAAAATTCATGCCAGGGCCTCCAGCAGCTGCAAATAAACTCCAGATGACTGCGCTACTTTGTGCATCTGGCTTACGTGGGTACTGGGGAATTGAACCTGGGTCTTTAGGCTTTGCAGACAAGCACTTGAACTGCTAAGCCACCTCTCCAGCCATAATTTTCTTTACTAATTGAGGAATTGGATATTGTTGTGAAGTACTGCACACCTTTATTCCCAGCACTTGGAAGGAAGAGGTAGGAGGATCACCGCAAGGCCATCCTGAGATTACAGAGTGAATTCCAGGTCAGCCTGGGCTACAGCAAGAACCTACCTTGCAAAACAAAAAAAAAAAAACAATATATATATATATTTGCAAGGAGAGAGAGAGAGAGAGAATGAATATGGCTGTTATAGTCTGAATAGATGTCCCCCAACAGATTCAGGAGGTTACTAAAGCTCTTCAGATCTCCAGCTACCTGGCTGGAGGAGGAGTCACTGGGCGCAGGTCTGAATTCCAGTCTAAACTATGCAAAGGCTGGAGCTTTGCCTGTAGTTTGTGAAGTGCGCGTCTTTGTGCTGCTGATGGTTGCTTTTGGCTTCTCTCTCTCTCTCTCTCTCTCTTTCTCTCTCTCCCTCTCTCTCTCTTTGGTTGCTCTGTAAAAGGGGGCCTACTTCTGTCATTATGGAACTTCCCCTGGATCTATAAGTTTCAAATAAATTTATTTTCTTCCATTACAAAAAAAGGGGGGGTGGTCTGGATAGATGGCTTAGCGGTTAAGGTGCTTGCCTGCAAAGCCAAAAGACCCAGGTTCGATTCCCCAGGACCCACATAAGCCAGATGCACAAGGTGGCCCATGCGTCTGGAGTTCGTTTGCAGTGGCTGAAGGCCCTGGCATGCCCATTCTCTCTCACTCTCCCCTCCGTGTCTTTCTCTCTAATAATTAATAAAATATTTTAAAAAACAAAAAGAAGCTGGCCGGATTCCTGACACCATCCTCCTGTAGCAGCAGAGTAAAGACCAAGGCACCAAGATCTCAAGAAAGCTGCCTTAGGGCTGGAGAGATGGCTTAGTGGTTAAGGCATTTGCCTGCCAAGCCAAAGGACCGAGGTTCAATTCCTCAGGACCCACGTAAGCCAGATGCACAGGGGCACATGCATCTGGAGTTCGTTGGCAGTGGCTAGAGGCCCTGGTGTGCCCATTCTGTCTGTCTGTCTCTCTTCTATCTCTCTCTACTTACAAATAAATAAATTAATTAAATTAAATTAAATTAAAAATAAGCCGGGCATGGTGGCACACACCTTTAATCCCCACACTTGGGAGGCAGAGGTAGGAGGATCACTGTGAGATCGAGGCCACCCTAAGACGACTACAGAGTGAATTCCAGGTCAGCCTGAGCTAGAGTGGAAACCCTACCTCAAAAAAAAAAAAAAAAAAAAGAAAAAAAAAAAAAAAAGAAAGAAAGAAAGAAAGAAAGAGAAAAAGAAATCTGCTTTATTAACTGGCTAAGACTTGGACAGAGTGACTTCCCAAAGAACATGAGCCATATTCCAGGTTTTTAACACGTTGTACAGCAAGTGCCTTTACTGCTAAGCCACCTCTCCAGCCCTGTGTTTGGTTTTTTGAGGTAGGGTCTCACGCTAGCCCAGGCTGACCTGGAATTCACTCTGTAGACTCAGGCTGGCCTCAAACTCACAGTGATCCTCCTAACTTCAGCCTCCTGAGTGCTGGGATTAATGTGTGCCACTATGCCCAGCCTTTCACTTTATTACAAAAATGGGAACTTCTGTCGGGCGTAGTGGCGCACACCTTTAATCCCAGCACTTGGGAGGCAGAGGTAGGGGGATTGCTGGGAGTTCAAGGTCAACCTGAGACTACAGAGGGAATTCTAGGTCAGCCTGGGCTAGAGGGAGACCCTAAATCAAAAAAAAAAAAAAAAAAAAAAAAGGAAACTTCTCTATTGCTATTATTTTTTTTTTTAGAGAGACAGAGAGAGAGAAAGAAGTCGTGTGCTAGGGCCTCAGCAACTAAAATCGCACTCCAGACACTTACGCCACCTAGTGGGCATGTGCAACCTTGTGCTTGCCTCACCTTTGTGCATCTGGCTGATGTGGGATCTGGAGAGTGGAATATGGATCCTTAGGCTTCGCAGGCAAGAGCAGTCTCTTCAGCCCTATTTTTTGTTTGTTTGTTTGTTTGTTGTTGTTGTTTTAATTGTTTGTTTTGTTCTGTCTTGTTTTCGAGGCAAGGTCTTGCTCTCTAGCCCAGGCTAACCTGGAATTCCTCAGGGTGGCCTCCAACTCAAGGTGATCCTCCTACCTCAGCCTCCTGAGTGCTGAGATTAAAGGCGTGTGCCACCACACCCAGGTGTTTTTTTTTATGCATTTATTTTATACACACATTTCCCCCCTGGAATGTCGCACCTACTTCGTGGTTCTGTCCTGAGGAAAAAAGAACACATAGGTGAATTTTCCTACCCGAGGGCTTGGTCAGTGGGTTTTCCACACCTGTCTGAATCATGGGTCTTTGCTCAAGCTCACCAACCTGGAGAACTGTGGGCATGTTTCCCCCCTCACTTAATAAAAACCCTATTTCTTTTTTTTTTTTTTTTTTTTTTTTTTTCGAGGTAGGGTCTCACTCTAGCCCAGGCTGACCTGGAATTCACTATGGAGTCTCAGGGTGGCCTCACCCTCACGGCGATCCTCCTACCTCTGCCTCCCGAGTGCTGGAATGAAAGGCGTGCGCCACCACGCCCGGCTATAAAAACCCTATTTGCACTGAGGGCAATGATGGATTCCAGATCCAAATGCTCCCTCCTTTCGCAAGGAGTCTGTTTCTCTGCCTTCACTGTCACCTTAATAAAACTAGCTTCAGCCAGGCGCGGTGGTGCACACCTTTAATCCCAGCACTCAGGAGGCAGAGGTAGGAGGATGGAAGAGTTGCAGGTACCCTGAGAATACACAGTGAATTCCAGGTCAGCCTGAGCTAGAGTGAGACCCTACCTTGGAAAGCCAAAGGAAAATAAGTAAAACAAAATAGCTTCAGCCAGGCATGGTGGCGCACACCTTTATTCTGAGCATTCGGGAGGCAGAGGAGGGAGGATCACCATGATTTCGAGGCCACCCTGACCTACATAGTGAATTCCAGGTCAGCCTGGGCTAGAGTGAGACCCTACCTCAAAAAAGGTAAATAAATAAAGTAAAAAATAAAACAAGCTTCAGGAGGCCAAGAAGATGGCTCAGTGGCTAAAGGCACTTAGTTGCAAAGCCTGTTGGCCTGGATTCAATCCCATAGCCATCCAAGTAAAGCCAGACAGGTATCTATACGCAGTAGCAAGAGACCCTGGTGTATCATAGACCTCAGACACACACAAAAAGTTTAGGGGCTGGAGAGATGGATCAAAGGTTTAAAAATGCTTGCAAACCCATTCAGCCTGGGTTCAATTCCCCAGTACCCCATATAAATCCAGATGCATAAATTGGCCCAAAGAGCTAAAGTTCCTTTGCAGCAGCCAGAGGCCCTGATACACCCATCCTCATTCTGTCTCAAATAAAATATGAAATTAAAACAAAAGCCACCTGTTTTCCTTGACTCTCAGACTTTCCTGCTTCTTTTTAAGGTTGTAATTTTGTTGTTGTTGTTTTGTTTTTCTAGACAGGGTCTCACTGTAGCCCCGGCTGACCTGGAGTTCACTATGTAGTCTCAGGGTGGCCTTGAACTCACGGTGATCCTCCTACCTCTGCCTCCCAAGTGCTGGGATTAAAGGCGTGCGCCACCACACCCAGCTCAGTTCTAATTTTTTAATATTGTTTATTTGAGAGAGAGTGAAAGGGAAAGATACAGAGAGAGAGAGAGAGAGAAATGGGTGCGCCAGGACTTCCAGCCACTGCAAACCAGCACCAGATGCATGTGCCACCTTGTGCATCTGGCTTTTTATACCGGTACTGGGGAATCTGGGTCCATAGGCTTCACAAGCAAGCACCTTAACCACTAAGCCATCTCTCAAGCCCTCTGCTTTCTTTCTTTTTTTTTTTTTTTTTCAAGCCCTCTGCTTTTTAAATTCTTTAACTGGTAGGGGGAAGTGAAGTGCATTGGGGTGGGGTGGGGTGGAGGAACCTAAGACCTAGACAGTAACAAAGGGAGTTTGTTTTTTGAGGTAGGGTCTCACTCTAGGCCAAGTTGACCTGGAATTCACTATGTAGTCTCAGGGTGGCCTCAAACTCAGGGCAATCCTCCTATCTCTGCCTCCCGAGTGCTGGGATTAATGGTGTGCACCAACAGGCCTGGCTCAAAGGAGTTTTTTGGTTTTGATGTTGTTATTGTTTTCTTTCTTTTGAGAGACAGAATGGGTGTGCCAGGGCCTCCACTGCAAACGAACTCCAGACATATGGGCCACCTTGTGCGTCTGGCTTACGTGGGTCCTGGGGAATGGAACCTGGGTCCTTAGGCTCTGCAGGTAAACGCCTTACTTAACCACTCGCTAAGCAATCTCTCCAGCCCAGAAATGAGGTGGGGTTTTTTGTTTGTTTGTTTGATTGATTGATTGATTTTTCTAGGTAGGGGTTTCACTCTAGCTCAAGTTGACCTGAAATTCACTATGTAGTCTCAGGGTGGCCTTGAACTTAAGGCAATCCTCCTGCCTCTGCCTCCCGAGTGCTAGGATTAAAGGCGTGTGCCAATACACCCGGCTTTTTTTTTTTTTTTTTTTAATTCCAGTAGATCATACTATTGGGAAGAAGAAACTGTCTCTTCCTTATCCCTGGCAAAAGGTTTAGGAGACAGTGCCAGGCTGTCTTCCAGGAGAGACTACCTTTACCTAGCAAAGAGGATATCGCCAAGAGAAAGATTAAAAATTTCAGTCTTGAAACCCTGCTGGATACTTTTGGATCCTCCCGCATCCTAAATTAAATTATTAGATCTTAGAAGGCCCAAACGAGGACAGCAGCGAGACGTACTGGCGCCTGCTTTTAATACCTGCACTCAGGAGGCAGGAGGATGGCTATGAGTTCAAGTCCAGTCTGGTGTAACGTGACACCTTGCCACAAAAAAAAAACAAAAAAAAAAAACAAAAAAAAAAAACGGGGAGTTGGTGGGCGGCGTAGTGGCGCACGCCTTTAATCCCAGCACTCGAGAGACAGAGGTATGAGGATCACTGTGAGTTCGAGGCCACCCTGAGATTACATAGAGAATTCCAGGCCAGCATGCACTAGAGCGAGACCCTACCTCGAAAAACTGACTAACTAACTAAATAAAAAGAACGGAAAAGCTGGGGACATCTGTAAGAAACAGCTTCAGGTTAGGGGTGCACATTGAGCTGCCCCATTTACTACGGATTACACCCCGGAAGGCTGCCGCTGCACAGGATGCTGGGAAACAGCGTTCCGAGCCTGCGTGCTTGCAGCCCCTCCTGCCTCGAGAACGCTGGGAAATGGAGGCTCCGGGTGTTGCTTCATCCGAGCCTGTATTCACACGGCTTGTCCTGGCCGCTCTGAAGCCTAAACCAAGCCTTCTCTGCCCGTTCTGTTCCTGCCTGCAAGGCTCAGCGAGCACGGACCGGGTATCGCTCAAGCCTTTTCAGAAAGACTACGATATCCAGAGGGCAATGCGCGGACACTTCCGGCCCCCTGTCCCGCCAAGCCTGCGTGTACAGCCCCGGCCCCCGCTGAGCGCGGGCGTTTCTGGGTGTTGTAGTTCCCCAGCCAAGTACTATGTGCTGCCCTCTAACGGCAGCTCCGAATTGAACAGTAAAAACTTGCCGGGTTTTGGTGGCGCACCCCTTTAATCCCAGCACTCAGGAGGCCATGACTTCGAGGCCACCCTGAGACTACGTAGTGAATTCCAGGTCAGCTTGGGCTAGAGCGAAACCCTACCTTATGGAAAGCTCCATGATGTCAGAGGAAAATGATGGCATGAACAGAGGGTGGACATCACCTCCTGGCCAACATAAAGTGGACAATAGCAATAGGAGAGTGTACCAAACACTGGCAAGGGGAAACTGGCTATAACACCCATAAGCCCGCCCCCAACAATACACTGCCTCCAGAAGGCATTAATTCCCAAATTTCCATCAGCTGGGAACCTAGCATTCAGAACACCTACGTTTATGGGGGACACTTGAATCAAACCACCACTATCACCATACATACATATATATATATATATATATATATATATATATATATATATATATATAGCTCTGTGTGTGTGTGTGTGTGTGTGAGAGTGTGTGTGTCTGTTGGGACTGGAGAGATGATGGCTCAGTGGTGAAGGTGCTTGCCTGCAAAGCCTAAGGACCCTGGTTCAGTTCCCCAGTACCCAGCAGATGGCACAATGGCACATACATCTGGAGTTGATAGGCAATGGCTATAAGTACTAGCATGCCCATTCTCTTTCTCTCTCTCAATTAAATAATCTTTTTTTGGTTGTTTTTGAGGTAGTATCTTGTTCTTGCCCAGGTTGACCTGGAATTCACTTTGTAGTCTCAGGCTGGCCTTGAACTCACGGTGATCCAACTACCTCTGCCTCCCCAGTGCTGGGATTAAAATCGTGTGTCACCACACTCAGCCATAAAATATACTTTTTTTTTATTCATTTATTTTTTTTTCTGGGAAACCCAACCTGGGTCCTTATGCTTCACAGGCAAGCTCCTTAGCTGCTAAGCCATCTCGCCAACCCTTTCGAGGTAGGGCCTCACTCTAACACAGACCGACCCAGCTTTTTAATTTCCTAAAAATATATTTTAGCAGTTCCAGGCGTGGTGGCGCACGCCTTTAACTGCAGCACTGGGGAGGCCAAACGTAGGAGGATCACCAAGAGTTCGAGGCCAGCCTGAGACTCCATAGTGAATTCCAGGTCAGTCTATGCTAGAGTGAGGCCCTACCTCGAAAATCAAACAAACATAACGTGTGTCTTATTTTAGGTTTTGTTGTTGTTGTTTTGTTTTGGTTTTTTCAAGGTAGAGTCTCACTCTAGCTCAGGCTGACCTGGATTTCACTATGTAGTGTCAGGGTGGCCTTAAACTCACGGCAATCCTCCTACCTCTGCCTCCCCAGTACTGGGATTAAAGGTGTGTGCCACCACACACGACTTGTTTTTTTTTGTTTTTTTGGTTTTTTTTTTTAGTATTTATTTACTTATTTATTTAAGAGAGGGAGATAGAGAGGAAGGAAGAACGGTTGTGCCAGGGCCTCTAGCCACTGCAAACTCCAGACACATGAGCCAATGGCTGTAACAGTGGCACGTCTGTCATGGTGGAAACCAACTGCCCTCCAATTGGACTGGAGGCCCGCTCCACGGGAGGGAATACATCCCTGATACTGAAAACCTAAAACAGGGGTAGTCATGAGCCCTAGAGGTGTAACGTCTGCTGCTGTCTGGCCAGAATGTATATACTATGCTCACCAAACTGCCCAGTAAGCACTTCTCTTAATGTTCATACCCATATATTAATGCTACTCTCACTTTTGGTAGAGAATCTTCTCTTTTCAGATGGCAGTGACCTTGGGACTGACTCAGAAGGCATCATGGTGCTGGAAAGAAGTGACCAGAGTGCTCAGTACTGCAATGTCTCTATCACACCTTCCAAGGCTCAGGGTCCATTGCGGAAGAGGTGGCAGAAAGAATATAAGAGCCAAAGGAAGGGTAGGACTCCTTACAATGTGCTCCTCCAGACACCAAATGCCCTGGATATCCATGACCTCACAGTGCCTGACACTACCTACATAAGACCATCATAATAGGAGGAAAAGACAATGACATCAAAATAAAAGAGAGCTTTTCCGGTAGTGGAGTCTGAAGAAGACGCTCAGTGGTCTTTTCAGAAATGGCACCTCGCAAGGGGAAGGAAAAGAAGGAAGAACAGGTCATCAGCCTCGGACCGCAGGTGGCTGAAGGAGAAAATGTATTTGGTGTCTGCCACATCTTTGCATCCTTCAATGATACCTTTGTCCACGTCACTGATCTTTCTGGCAAGGAAACCATCTGCTGTGTGACTGGTGGAATGAAGGTGAAGGCTGACAGAGATGAATCTTCCCCATATGCTGCCATGTTAGCTGCCCAGGATGTGGCCCAGCGGTGCAAGAGGATCGCGTGAGTTCGAGGCCACCCTGAGACTCCATAGTGAATTCCAGGTCAGCCTGGGCTAGAGTGAGACCCTACCTCAAAAAACCAAAAAAAAAAAAAAAAAAAAAGAGAGAGAGAGAGAGAGAAACTGATTGAGATGTGGAGAATGGAGTTTCAAAGGGGAAAGTGGGGAGAGGGAGGATATTGCCATGGGATATTTTTTATAATCATGGAAGTTGTTAATAAAAAAATGTTTTAAAAAATAGGGAAGGGAGGGCTGGAGAGATGTTTTAGTGGTTAAGTACTTGCCTGTGAAGCCTAAGGACCTCGGTTCGAGGCTCAAATCCCCACGACCCACGTTAGCCAGATGCACAAGGGGGCGCACGCATCTGGAGTTCATTTGCAGTGGCTGGAGGCCCTGGCGCGCCCATTCTCTCGCTGTCTGTTGCTCTCAAATAAATAAATAAAAATGACCAAAAAAGTTATTTTAAAAAAATAGGGAAGGGAGCTGGAGAGATGGCTTAGCACTTAAAGTACAAAGCCTAAGGACCCAGGTTCAATTCCCCAGTACTTGTTTAGTTTTTTAAGAAACATTTTACTTATTTATTTGAGAGAAAGAGAGAAAATGAACACACCAGGGCCTTCAGCTACTGCAAATGAACTCCAGATGCATGTGCCACCTTGTGCATCTGGCTTGTGTGCTTATGTGTGTCCTGGGGAATCTGGGTCCTTAGGCTCCAAAGATAAATGCCTGAACCGCTAAGCCATCTCTCTAGACCTGCCTGGTGTTTTTACTGGATCAAGATCATGCAGCCCTATGTGATGTGAAAGCCACTGCATAGCCCAGGTTGGCCTCAAACTCATAGCATTCCTGCGTCAGCTTCCCCAGGGCTGACTGGGCAGTACTGGCATTTGTCACTATACCTAGCTCAGGGTGTCTTTATTATGAACACATGTGCCACCTTGTGCATCTGGCTTATGTGGGTCCTGGGGAATCAAACTTGGGTCCTCGGGCTTCGCAGGCAAGTGCCTTAACTGCTAAGCCACCTCTCTCCAGTCCTCAGGGTGCCTTCTCGTAGAACATCTCAAGTCTGCAAATGGAAAGCCGAACGCCACCTATGACATCTTACATAGCCAGAATCTGGGGCATGTCTGGCTGGAGGTGGTCTGGCCTTGAGAGCCAGCCATTCTGGAGCTGGGCTGAACACTCAGGCAGTCATGTGATGAGAGGTGCTTTGAACAGTTGTAATGAGGCTACTAGCCAGGGTCCTTGCCTGCCTCTTGCCAGTGACGACATCCGCCTTTCTCCATCACCCCACCAGCAAACTCAGCAACACCATGTGTGTTGCCAGGAGATATGTCTCATCCCAACTTCCAGAAATAGCCCAGTGGTCCCCACCCGAGGGAATAGCTTACATCACCCAGGAGAGGGAGCAGTTGCACACAGGCCTCCACAGGAGCCCGAGGTTCCTGCCAGTACCCCAGCTTTAGATCCTCTGTTCACTGCCAACTGATGGTGTTGTCGGGGACCACCCACTATGGGGGCTGGCATAAGCTGAGGGTTAAGTGCTGGAGTCGCAGGTAGCAGTCAAGTGTTCCTTCCTCCCCCAGGGAGGTTGCTTAGGGTGTGTGTGTGGTTGGGGGGGGGGGGGTCATGGTGAATCCAGTCCAACAAGGCTCTTCATTCTCTCCTCCAGCTCTCAGCAGCTGCATGGCCTTGGGGAAACCCCTTCCCTTTTAGGGGCCTCAGGCCCTTCACCTGCGCTGCCTAGGTGGGGCTTGTCTCCACAAGCCATCTCGGCCTGAATTCCTCCCGATTCTTTCCTCTTAGATGGGACTCTCCCAATCTGGGCTTCTAGCTTTTATGAACTCATCGCTCAGATTCCGGGATGCCGACACCTTCCTTGATGTGGTTCCAGCAATCTCGGTATTTTTCGGTCGGAAAAGCCAGGAGTTGTTGACACACTGCTGCGAGCTTCCAGTAGGCCTCACTGAAAAGTCCTAACAGCCCAGCCCAGGGCAATCATTTACCTGGGCCACTTGCTGCCTTTTCTTGTGAGACCTTCAAGCTAAGGATCCTAAACATTTGGCTCACAGTAGGTCAGTCAGCTTCAGTTGTGCTTAGTGGGCCAGACCCCTTCCAATTGTCCGCTCACGACCCCTCCTGTCTGGACACTCCAAGCGTCGAGATTATGGGCATGCGCAACCAGGTCAAGTATTATTCATTCAGAAACAGGGTTTCAAAGACAAGAACGCTGGGGACTGTCCTAGAGTTCCACCTCCCAAGCGCTGGAAATGCAAGTGTGTGCCGCCACGCCCTGCGCCGAGCACCCTTGAGGGATGTGGGCAGGGTGCAAGAGGCAATGCACCGGGCTGACCTGCACGAAGCAGTTCCGGTGTGGAAGGGCAATGACGAAGGGTCTAGAAGAGTTCCTAAGGAAAAGCAGATCCTCCTAATATGAGAAACGGTCGAGAAGTGCAGGCTAGAGAAAGCTGGAGACACTTCATCGTCCACTGGGAAGACTGTGACTCTGGACACTGGGAATAGGCCCCAAGGCCTGGGTTGACTCCTATTCAAATGGGAGTCCGGTCTTTTGACCACAGACTAGGGTGCCCCGGGCAGGGGTGGGTAGACCTGTCCGGAATCAAAGGCTATGGCACCACTGGGTGCTCCCAGTACCTAGGACAGATCGCCACATGCCAAGGTCCAAAGTTTTATTGTTTTGAATACATTCTCCAGCGGCCCCCCTACTCCCCTCCCCCACCCTCCATTCCCAATACAGAGTAAGGCTTGACCATAGCCCTCCAGCCCACCCCTGGGAGGCAGAGAGAAAGGCTTCCAGTTTGGTTATATAGGACACCCCCTTCTTGTCCCCACTGACCTGCCTGCCCATGGGCTAGTTCTAGGAGCAGCTGTTGGGGGGAAGGGATGAAGGGGCTGGACCAGTGCTGGGGTGGGGGTGGAGAGCAGGCACTTATAGAGATTTGTGGCCCATGGGGTGGTACCCCTCACCCTCCTCCGCCCACCCCCCCGCCCCCGCCCCCACCCCCACGGAATTTTTGGTTCATAAAACTGTCCCTCCGATCCCTGCTGCAACCTGTGGGGTATGAGAAACCCAGGCACTCACAGCCCCTGGAGGGGCATGGGAGGCCGAGGGTTGGGGCTGACCAGGGCATGGGGAGGGAGGGAAAGAGGGAAGAGAGGCAGCCAACAGGGCGGGGAAACAAGGCTTCACTTCCTAAGACTGTATAAAAAAAGTTCCTGGGGGCCAAGGCCAAAGTCTCAGTTCCAATAGAAACCCCCAGTATGGAGGTGGCCCCTTAACACCCCTCCCTCCCCCACCACCATGGTGCCCGGAGCTCAGAAACCCAGAGATGGGTTGGACAGCCCCTCGTCCTGGGCAACCCACCCACCCACCCCCTATTAAAAAAAAAAAAATTAAAGTTTTATACAAAATGTGGGGAGGGGAATGGGAGGCGGCAGGAAGGAGACTAGAGAGTTGCCCTCACCTCCAGGGCTTTTTGGGGGGAGGGATTTAAGGCAGCAAAAGCATGGGGAGTGTGGGGGGGGGGCTCCCAGGCCCCCTGCCCACATCCCTCAGGAATCTCTGTGCTCCAGGGAGAGCTGGGCTGTGGCATGCTGAAGGTCAGAGCTCACCCGTCTTGGGGTGAGGGGCCCACTGGACTCTCCAGGCCCCTCCCCACGCACCTTCTTGTCCTCACCTTCCTCCTCAAGGCCCCCAGCAGGGCCCCCACCCCCCTCCAGGCGACAGTCTTCACTCCAGCGCCTCTTAAAACGCAGTTTGAGGGGCATGCACTGGGTGGCCCCGGCTGTCTCGCCAGGCTCGGGCTTGGGGGGCGCAGGAGGCGCACGAGGGGTCTTGAACACCTCCCCATCTTCCTCATCCTCGTCGCTGATGTCAGTCACCTCTACCTCCTCCGACTCTCCTTCGGAGATGGGCTCCACCTTGATCTGGGGTGGCGGCGGCGGCGGTGGGGCCAGGACACCTGCCGCCTCCGCCAGCCCGCCGGAGGCACTGGCCATGCCCCCAATGCCACCGCTGCTCTTGTCAGAGACCCCCAGCGCCTTCTCCCGCTGCCGGCGTCCTAGAGGCGGTGGCTGCAGCTTAAACTTGAATGGGGACGAAGAGGAAGAGGAGGAGGAGGTGGCAGCCGAGGACGGGACCGGTGGGGTCTCGGGCGCCATGGGCGGCAGCGGGCACTTGTCAGGGCGCTGGGGCTGGGGCACCACCAGCCCGGGGTAGTGCAGAAAGGCTCGGGGACTGAGGTGGTAGTTGTAGACGCTTTGGGTGTGGGCCTGCAGGTACCGTTTCATGTCCTCGGGGCTGAAGGAGAAGTGGGAGCCTCCCCCGGAGCCGCTGGGACCCCCGCCAGCGCTGGGGTACATGGGACTCAGCGTGGGCGAAGGCGTGTAGGCCAGGTGGGTGGGCGTCATGGGCAGAGCTGGGGAGAGCTGAGGGGGCAGCAGGGAGCCAGGCCCAGCCAGAGGCGACACGGGAAAAGGGCTGAGGGGCTCCGGGCCACCCCGGGGCCGCGGGTAGACTCGGAAGACACCGGGGTCGTGGGGGAGGCGAGCCAGCGGGGGCCCGCGGAAAGCGCCCAGCTCCGGAGGGCCGGGCGGGCCGCGCCCCCCGAGGGTCCTCGCCCAGGGGCTCCTCCAGCTCCGAGGTGCCGTCACTGCAGTCACTGACCGAGCCTCGGCCCAGGCGACGGGCCACCACGGCCGAGAAGAGAGACGACGACGAGGACGAGCAAGCCGGGGGCGAGCGGGGGTCTTCGGTGGGAGACAGCACCTCGGAAGGCGTGGAGGGAGGGAAGCGGAAGTGGCTGCCGCCCGATGGCACTGGAGGAGCGCTCTGGGGCACTGCCCCCCCTGACAGGGGACACGGGGAAACTGGGTGTCAAAGGCCCTTGGCCTAGCCTGGGCACCCGATCACCCTCCCCCGTTCCTCCCCGCCGCAGACAGAGGCCAAGCATCGCCCTCAAACTCACCAGCTAGCCCCACATCAATGAAAGGGTAATTGACCAGCACCAGTTTGTTGAAGTTGAACTTGTAGGTGAACCGTTTCCCCTTGGTCTTGTGCAGAATACGTTTGTTATAGTAATAGCTGTGGGCGTAAAACACCATGGGGCTGGTGTCAGCTGCATGCCGTGGTCCCCAGCCTACCCCAGACCGTACCATGACATGGGGTGGGGTGGATCGAAATAGAGGCCCTTCTGGTGACTACCGTCTCTCCCCATGTCACCCCTAACGTAATGTCACCAGTGGGCTCAGAAAAGAGCCAGGGACTTGCCCAAGGTCCCAACGCTAAGGTCTAAGTAGAACTGGGAATTAAACCCCAAAGCTTGTCCTCATGCACCAGGGGCTTCTCAAACACGGGGGGAGGGGGGACCCATCCACGTGTCCTTGGAGGCCTGCAGCCCCTCCTCACCGCAAGGCCCGGCTCAGCTTGTCGTAGTTCATCTGGGGCTTGCACTTGCGGACCCCCCAGAGGCGGGCCACCTCATCGGGGTCCTTGATGACAAACTCCCCGTAGTCGCCCTGCCAGGCGATGACCCCCTGGTACTCCTCCTTCCGCAGTAGCTCCAGGATAAAATGCCACAGCTGAATCTGCCTCGAGCCCGGGGACGACTCTGGCTTGTAGGCCCAATCCGGGAAGGCGAACCCTGGGGACGGGAGACAGGGGGTGTGGGCTGAGGTCAGGGTGCCAAGTCCAACACTCTGGGGTGGCACCCCAGGGTCCATCTCCCACCCCCGCAGTAGCCCTCCATTGGAAAGCCCTCTCCCCTCAAGCCTTAACTGAAGAACTCAATCAGAAGGAGACAGTATGTGTCTGTGTGAGGGGCTCGACGGGGGGGGGGGGGGGGGGGGGGGGGGGGGGGCTGGGGCTTATTCCAGCGACACCGGGAGAAACAGGAAACCGTCGGCGGCGGGTCCCGGGGCCAGTGCCAGGGGGCCAGGCACCAAGCCAGGACGGCGGGCAGGGCTGCCAGTGGGGGAGGGGCAGGAAAGGGCACACGTGGCCAGCGGGACGGGGGTACAGCCCCCTCAGTCACCCTTATTCCCATTCAGAGTCAACAGTGCCCTCCCAAGGCTCTTCTGGTCCCTTTCTCATAAAACACACATTATCTTCCCTCTACGACCTATAAGGACGAATCCCTAACTCCTATCCCAAGACTGGAGTGGATTTTTTTTTTTTTTTCTTAAAAGGACCAGGAGGGGTGGGGTGGCTGGTTGAGGATGAGGTCAGCACTTGCACACACAGACGCTTCTGTCTTCCCTGGAGAGTGAAACCCAGACTGTCTGAGAGCACCCCCCCCACACACACACACACATAGACACACCAAGCACGGACCCTCTAGGCTACAGGGCCCACTCCAGGTCCTGAGACTGGACTTGGCCGGAGGGACCTGGCCTAAGCCAAGCCCAAGTTGGCCCAGCTCAAGCGGCCACTCTTCCCACCTCTGCGTTCTCATCCTCACAGCTTACTCTTGCCCGCCCGCCGGCCCCCAGCATTAACCTTGGGTAGAGGTTGGTAGTGGGCTGGCTTGGTCCCTGGAGGGGGTGGGCAGCCTGGGGTGGGGGCTGCGGTTGTAGTCATTTCCCAAACCCCCGGGTAATCAGGGGCCATCAATAATTCAGTACTAGGCAGCCGGTAATGGAGGAGTGGGAGGAGGGAAAGGAGAGGAAGGAGGGGAGAAGTCGGCAGGGCAGGGGCGCCGGTGACACTAGCAGCAGTGAGAAGCCAAGGTGGATGGCTAAAAATGGGCCAGGCTGAAGAGGGCCCATCTCCCTCCTTAGGTTCCGGCTCCAGACCTCCAGGCAAGACTGAGCCTCCCCAAGGCCTCCGCCCAAAGTGTGGAATCCAGCAGAAGACCCTTCCCCTTAGGAACACAGACACTACCTCCTCAGAGTGCATACCTAACCCATTCTGCCCCGACAGGAACACAGACCCTTGAGTCCTTGGCCACAGTAGACAGGGTTGGCTAACCCAACAGTCTCCACCTAGTCCCTGGCCCTGTCAGAAATCCTAGCCTTAAGTCAGCCCTGAGGGCGCCAGGAGAATGACCTACAGAAGCCAGGGAACCATCATCAGGTGCAGAGTCCTGCATCAACAGCCCCATGTTCCTTTACTAGGGACAGCCTCTGTTCAACCCCTGGCATCCACAGACGCATGCCTCTCTCTTGGGAATCCAGGTGTTCAGGCCATTATCCTCACCCTCCTATAGAGAGGCAAGGTCCCAGGGTCTCGCTCGGGACCTTGGTGACTTTGGGAACCCAAGTGTCCAAGTCACTAGATCCCAAATGGTGTGCAGTGCCCTCCAAAAAGCTGCTGGCTCCCCTCAGGGCATGAAGCTCCATGCTACTCCCACCTTAGTCCCAAATCTGGCTCCCAGGCCCATGAGAGGGGGAGCTGAAGCCCCTGAGACATCAGTCTGGGGGTGGAAGGGTGTACTGACTTCCACCCTCCCCCCAAAATTAAAGCCACCCTTCCCAGCCCACCCGCCCCAGCCTCCATGTCCCGGTAACCAGGCAACGTGTGTGCAGCGACAGTCCTGGGAGCGGGGGAGCGGGAGGCTAAAAATAAACTTTGCAGAAGAGAGGGAGTGAGAGAGACTACAGGCAACACAAAGGGAACTCGGAAAGGGGGGGGGGGCTGGAAAAGCCTCATTCTGGGAGCTGTCCCAGACCCCTTGTTAGTCCCCTTTCCCCCAGTATCGCGCCCCCCATCCCGGATCTGGACCGTGGCTGCCACTTCGGGGAGGGACCCTTCCCCTCCAGTCCCACCCCAGCACGGGCTTTCCTCATCAGACACAGCATACATGAAGGCCTGTTCCCAGCTTTGAGGAGGGGGGTGAAGACCGAGGGAGGGGTGACGTCAGGGTGTCTCAATGGGGCTCTGTTCCCCAGGCCTTGGAGCCAGGAGCCAGGCACGGGCAAGGGGAGCATGTGTGTGTTGTATATGGGTCCACGTGTTTGAAACAGAGAAACACCAACTCTTGCACCTAGAACGCTGATGGTGGTGGGGGGCGGCAGAGAGACGGTACAGGACCCCCCCTCCCACCCGAGGATGCAGCGAGGGAAAGCGCCTGCCTGCACTGAGAAGGGACAGGGAGACACAGACACAGACACAGACACAGACACAGACACACACACACACACACACACACACACACACACACACACGGGAAGGGCTGGCTCCCACAAGGCACACCTGGATCTCACAAGGGTGGAGTATGGATTCTCTCCGATGTGCAAACCCTGGGGGGGGGGGGCTAACTTCTGGCCAACGACCCCTCCACCAGCAAACTTCACATGACTGTCCAAACTTTTTTGAAGGGACGCTGGGGGTGGGCTATGATGGGAGAGGGGTGGTGGCTGAGGAAGAGCACACGCCGGCCTCCCAGTGGGGGGACCTCACCACCTCCCCCACTCCAGGCAGACCTCGATGGCGCCAGAGCCGGGAAGAAAACAGGAAGTGGGAAACAGCCGCGGCGGAGAAGAGAAGCGCCGGGATGGAGGATCGGGTGGATGGACGCCTGGTGTGGCCCGGCAGGCGGTGGGAAGGACAGACGCACGGACCTTCTGCAGGCCGCCCGGGTCGGTCCGCATCCCACTCCTCAACCGCACCATCTCCCCACCTCTCTCTTCCCCTCTCCCTGCAGCCACGCAGAACGAACCACAACGCCCGAGTCCCGGGCCGCACGGCCAGGGTGGCAGCGGCCCTGCGGGTGCCATCAAGCCAAGGCCCGTCGCACGGGGAGGGGGCCCAAGGCGGGGTTGTCTGGGGCGCCTCGGCAAGAGAAGCTCCTGCCCCCCCCCCTCCTAGGCCCAGCAGCCAGGGAGCCCGTGGGAGCCCGGAGACTTAAGTGGAACGCACGTGATTGACCCTACCAGCACTCTGCACCCCGGGGGGGCCCATCCACGGCTCCCCGACCCCCCCCCCGCCCTTTAAGAGCCGCCCCCCCCACACACACACCCTGCAAGCCCGGCTTGGGGTGGGTGGGCCGGTCCGGGCGCACGCACGCACGCAAGCACACACCCCGCAACACGAGAGCCCGAGCCCTGCCCGCCGCCGCCGCCGGGGAAGGAAACAAGTTTGAACAGCGGCGCCCGGCCCCTTTCCCCCTCCTCCCCCGTCCCCGCCCCGGGCCGGATTCCGACAGGGTTATAGACGGGCAGGGGGCGGCGGGGACCCCACCCCCTCCCTCTCCCCCACCCAGCGCGCTCGGGCGCAAAGTCCAGTCCGCGCGATCCCCGGGGGAGGGACGGGATGGTGGTGGTGGTGGGAAGGGGGGGGGAAAGTCCGAGTGGGTGGGAGGGGGTTTAATCCTGCTGCCCCCCGCCCCATCCGCAGACGGAGGGGGGAGGGGAACCCTGGCCCCTTAAGGAGGAGCAGCAACTTGGCGGGGGGGGGGGGTGGAAGAGAGGAGGGGGGAGGAGGAGGAAGAGAGGGCCGGTGAAAAGAGGAGAGAGCAAGATCGGGGGGATGCGGGGGAAGGGTGGATGGGATTGGGGGGGGGATGTGCAGTCTCAGCGTCTTCCCATCTTTCTCCACCCTTCCCGGCTAGCGCCGGAGGAAGATGAGGAGGGTACCCAGGTTTCTCTGTGTGTCTTTCTCCTCGGAGCCACCTTAAAAAGCCGCGCGTTCTAAGGTCGGAAACAAAAAGTTCCTTTTTCGAACGTTCGGGCTGCGCTTTGGAACTTTGCGACTCGGGCCGGGCGGGGGAGCGAGCGAGCGAGCGAGAGGAGCCGGGCGGGGGAGGGGCGCTGCAGCCCGGGGGGGGGGGAACCCCCCCCAAGTCCCAGGCTCTCGCTTCTTCTCTCCCCCCCCCATCCCACCCCAAGACACACACGCCCTCCTCCCTGCACTCACGGGCCATCGCGGATCGTCGTGTCCCCCCCCCCTCACACACCACCACCACCTACCTCAACCCCGGTGCAAGGCACGCGCCACCGGTGAAGGTCACGGGCCGGACCGGAGTGGCAGCGAACAGAACCCCCCCTCCCACACAGACATCTCCCTTTCCCGGGGATCGCGGGGGACCCCCCCCAAGCGCAGAACCTCTCTACCTCCCCACCCCGCCCCGAACACGGCCTGTGTGTCCCCCCCCAACACTCCCGCACAACACACAGTGTGCAACGTGACAAGAGTGGCAGGGAGGGGACCCCCACCCCCCCCTTACACATACACACACACCCCAGGATCCCGAGAGTGTGTGGGAAGAGCGCAGTTTGCAACGGGGAGGGGGGCGGCTAAAAGGAGAGCAGACCGGGACCCCCCCCCAAAAAAAAGCACCCACCACGACTGCACTCCAAAAAAAAAGGATCCACGGGTTGGGGGGGGGGAGCTCCAGGTGCACCCCCACTTACACACACACACCGATCGCGCCACGAGAAGCAACAGGTCTCGAGCGCTTGTGGGGGGGGGTCCCCGTCAGAACTAGAGGGGACCCCCCCTTCCTTTCGACCGCAACCACCCCCTCCCTCAAAGTTTTTTTTTCCTCCTCCTCCTCCCTGTCTCCCGGGGCAACAAGTCTTCCCCCCCCACCTCTCTCTCTCTCTTCCCCCCCCAACCCCGCACCCAGCCACACGTGCCGCCCCCGCCCCCACCTGTGTCCGCCGGGGTCTTCATGCTGAGGGGTTCCCCCCCGGGGGGCAAGGCGAGCCCCCCAGGACTCCGGACCGCAGCTCCTCCCCGGGCGTTCCTCCGAGCTCGGCGCCGTGTTCCCCCCCTGTCCCGCGCCCGTCGGGGCCGCCCTCGCCCGGCCTCGCCTCTTCTCGGAGAGACGCTCTCTCCCCTCTCTCCCTCTCTCTCTCTCTCTCTCCACGCTCGCTCGCTCTCTCTCTTTCCCCCTCCTCCCCGCCGCCGCCGCCGCCTCCTCCCGGGTTAATATCGCACTCCGGGGCCGGGACGCCCACGCCCCCCGGCCGGCGACGTCACCGCCGCGTCGCCATGGAGACGCTGCGCCCGCCCCCTCCCTCCCGATGCGCTCGCTCGTGCGCGCGCGCGCACGCCACCGCGCAGCCACAGTGGACCGGGCCGGCTCCGGGGCTTAAAGGGGCGGTGCGCGGCGGGGGAGAAAGAGAGGGGTTAGGGAAGGGAAGGAGATGAGGGCGGGTAAAGGACAGGGGGCGGGGTGTGTGGGGGGGGGACAGGGAGAGAGATCCTGGGGGGCGGGGGTCGTGACCCTTCTTGGCGGCTCCCGGTCTGCTGATAAACTTTTTTTTTTTTTTAAGCCTTTAGCTCTAGCTGCCCACTAAGGAGAGAGAGAGAGAGTTGCTTTTGGGGTAACTTTACCTTCTGAGGATGCATGGGGAAAGAATTTATTTATTTTTATTTTTATTTTTATTTTTTTTTTGCCGGGCAGGAGGATCGCCGTGAGTTCGAGTCCACCCTGAGTCTACATAGTGAATTCTAGGTCAGCCTGGGCCAGAGCGAAACCTCTCCTTAATAAAACAAAAAATTTTTTACTTACTTATTTGGGCTGGAGAGATGCCTTAACGGTTAAGGCGCCTGCCTGCTGAAGCCTAAGGATCCAGATTCGATTCCCCAGCCCCATGTAAGCCAGATGCACAAGGTGGCGCATGTATGTGGAGTTCGTTTGCAGCGGCTGTAGGCCCTGGTGTGCTCATTCTCATTCTGTCTCTCTTCTCTATCTCTATCTCTTTCAAATAAATAAATAAAATATTTTTGCTTAGATTTTTTTATTTTTTTTTTATTTGAGAGCCACAGACAGAGAGAAAGAGGCAGAGAAAGAGAGAGAGGGAGAGAGAGAATGGGCACGCCAGGGCCTCCAGCCACTGAAAATGAACTCCAGATGCATGCACGACCTTATGCATCAGGTTTATGTGGATCCTGGTGAATTGAGCCTCAAACCGGGGGTCCTTAGGCTTCACAGGCAAGCGCTTAACCACTAAGCCATCTCTCCAGCCCTAAATAAAATATTTTTTTAATTATTAATTTGAAAAAAAGAGGAAGATAGAGAAAGGATGCACCAGGGCCCCTAGTCGCTGCAAACGAACTCCAGATGCATGCACCACCTTGTGCATGTGGCCTGGGGAATCGAACCTGAGCTGGAGAGATGGCTTAGCAATTAACATGCTTGCCTATGATTTTTTTTTTTTTAATTTTGAAAGAGAATGGGCGCGCCCGGGCTTTCAGCCACTGCAGATAAACTCCAGCCGCCCTGCCCCCTTGTGCGCATGTGGGACATTGTGTGCTTGCATCATTGTGCGTCTGGTTTACCTGGGACCTGTAGATTGCAACAGGAGTTCTTAGGCTTCGCAGGCTAAGCCATCTCTCCCAGGTGGAGGGGGGAATGTTTTGTGGTTGGGGGGGGGAGCAGAATCTATGCTGGAAGGTGGATGGTGGAGGAGTCTGGACCTTGGAAGGTGATAGCCATTTCCCTAGCCTGGGTTTATACCCAGCTCTCCACCCCCTCAAACTTTTGGGGTAGCTTTAATTTTCTGAGTATGGAGGAAGGGGAAAATCATAAAATTCTCTGCGGGGCCAGGAGAGATGGCTTAAGGGTTAAGGTGCTTGCCTGCAAAGCCTGAGGGCCGAGGTTCAATTCTCCAGGTC
Organism: Dipus sagitta; assembly: GCA_036346955.1. Taxonomy (NCBI): domain Eukaryota; kingdom Metazoa; phylum Chordata; class Mammalia; order Rodentia; family Dipodidae; genus Dipus; species Dipus sagitta. The sequence continues at coordinate 73,280,497 of CM070787.1, read as the reverse complement.
CCACATAAGCCAGATGCACATGGGGCATGTATGTGGGGTTCATTTAGTGGCTGGAGGCCCTGGCACCCCCATTCCCTCTCTCCCTTTCTCTCTGTCTCAAATAAAGGAAATGAATATAGTTTTTTTTTCTTATAAAAGAATTTTTTGTGGGTAGGGGGGCACAATTTATGCAGGAAGTGGCTTGAAGAAATTTGGAACTCGGAGAATGCAAGCCATTTTCCCAGTCTGGGTTTAAATCCAGCCACCACCGCTCTCCCCCCCCCCCTCAAATTTTTGGAATAGGTTTTAGCTTCTGAGGATGGAGGGGAGAATCAGACATTTTTGTGGGGAGGGGGCCCAATCTGTGCAGGAGGACGGGAGGGCGGAGGAGTCCGAACCTAGAAGGACTGATAGGCATTTTCCCCAGGCTAGGTTAGTACCCAGTGGCCCCCCCTTTCTCAGCCCCCGGAGCCTGAAAGAGGGCAGCTGTCCAGGGGTGGAATGGGTGGGAGACATTTCCCAGCATCGGAAATGGGGAGGCGGCCGGCTATGCCCTCAGCTCCTGTAGCCATGGGGGCAGTGAGGACAGACAGGGGCGGGGGAGGGGGTCTTTGGCCTTCCTGATAGCTGGGAAGGAAGTGACCAGAGAGGATGTATGCATTCAAGACCCCCCCACAACCACCATCACCACCTTCCCTTAGGCTGCAGCTGTCCTGGGAACACAGGACCGGAGATACCTCCCCCACACACACACTCACACCAACACCTCCACACTAGGGCTTGGGGGTTCCGGAGGTGGAGTTAGGATGCTGGGGTGTGACCCAAAGTCTGAACAAATGTGCTTCCTGGTAGGGGAGGTCGACAGGAGAGAGAGGAAGACCAGGCTTAAGACCTGAGCGTAGGGGGGGTTGTTATTGTCTGTTTTCTGAAGCAGCTGGGAGGGAGGAATAGAGTCTGAACTTTGGGACACAGGAAATCAGGGTGCTGGTGGGTTGGAGCCCTCTGCCTGCCACTGATTGAAGCAGTGTTGGAACGACCCCGGAGCCTAGATACAGTCTCCAAAAGGACCCAGTTACCCAAGGAAGGGAGTATGGAGCTAGGGGGTTGCGGGACAGGAACTGAAATGCACTACAGAAATAGACAAGAGGTAGGGAAGACCCCAATAGGGGTCAGGCTTCTGGGCGCTTTGGGCTTTAAGGCCCAGTCTTGGACCAACTCCCCATGAGTGCTTTAGGAAAGTGTCCTGCCTCCTCTTCAGGGAGACCAAGGCCTCCAGGGAAGTGTTGTCCCCTTGGGAAATTATGTAACCTTGCCTAGGGACAGTGGAGCTCCCTGTGAATATTGTAATCCTCTGGGAGCAGTGTGGTCCAGCAGTAGCTGTCATCATTGTTACAATAACAACTCACCAATTCCGAGTGCTCAAGATGTGCCAGGCGCTGAGCCAACCATTGTCTAAGGCATCTTCGCATTTAATCCTCATAAAACCCCGGCGAGGGAGGCTGCTGTTGTTATCCCCATTTACAGATTAAGAAAATAAGGCTCTGATAGGGGAAATCAATCCGCCCAGGTCCCAGAGAAGGAAGTGTCAGGGTCAGCACTCAAGCCCACGTCTACCCAATTCCTAAGCCTTGCCAGTTATACCTTAACTACCAACTACCCTGCCCCTCCCCAAAGACCATACAGAGTTTCAAAGGTAGTAGAGATAGATGGCTAAGTGGTTAAGGCTCATGCCTGCAAAGCCTAAGGACCCAGGTTCTAATCTCCAGGTCCCATGTAAACCAGATGCACGTGGCGGCCCATGCGTCTGGAGTTCATTTGCAGTGGCTGAAGGACCTGGCACACCCATTCTCACTCTCTATCTCTCTCTCCCTCTGTCTCAAAAAAAAAAAAAAATAAATAAATAAAAATCTTAGGGCTGGAGAGATGGCTTAGCTGTTAAGGCACTTGCCTGCAAAACCAAAGGATCCAGGTTCAATTCCCCGGGACCCATGTAAGCCAGATGCACAAGGTGTTGCACACATCTGGAGTTCACTTGCAGCAGCTGGAGACGGACCCATCGACCCTCCCACTCTCTCTCTCTCTCTCTCTCAAATAAATATATAATAAAATTTAAAAAAATATTTAAAGCCGGGCATGGTGGCACATACCTTTAATCCCAGCACTTGGGAGGCAGAGATAGGAGGATCGCAGTTTGTTTGAGGCCACCCTGAGACTACATAGTGAATTCCAAGTCAGCCTGAGCTTGATAGACCCTACCTCCAAAAAAAAAAAAAAAAATGGGGCTGGAGAGATGGCTTAGCAGTTAAGCGCTTGCCTGTGAAGCCTAAGGACCCCTGTTCAAGGCTTGTCACCCTGAGACTACATAGTGAATTCCAGGTCAGCCTGAGCTAGAGTGAGACCCTACCTTGAAAAAACGAAAAAAAATATAAAATATAAACAAAATTAAAAATAAAATAATTAATTCTTAAAAAGACTCTGCATGTTTAAAAAATTAATAAATAAATCTTTTAAAAAATTGACAAGAGTTTCAAAGATAATAGTACCAGCCCTGGTGACTTCCCAGCTTCACACCAGCAGAATAAAGAGAGGTGGGTTAGGACCCTAATCCTGATTCTGTCTCTGAGATTTAGAACAACTGAGTTTTGGAATACTCGTGTGAACACTGAGGCTATTCCTAGGAGACCCTACACGATGAGGTGGTTATGATGAATGAGAGGAATGCTGTCGTTTAATGTGAACTAACTGTGCAGGAATACTGGGCTGGGGGTATAGCTCGGTGATGGAACATGTGTTGGGCATATGTGAGACCTTGTCTTCCATCCCACACAACAATAATTAAATAACTCTTAAAAACCCAAAGCTGGGCGTGGTGGCGCACGCCTTTTATCCCAAGCACTCGGGAGGCAGAGGTAGGAGGATCGCCATGAGTTGGACACCCTGAGACTACCTAGTGAATTCCAGGTCAGCCTGAGCTAGACTGAGACCCTACCTTGAAAAGTCAAAAAACCAAAAAAAATTTTTAAAAATAAATAAATACAATCCCAGGCATAGTAGTACACACCCATAATCCCAGCACGGGGGGGGGGGGAGGCAGGAAGATTCATGCAGGTAGCCTCTCGCTCTAGCCGAGGCTGACCTGGAATTCACTGTGTAGTCTCAGGGTGGCCTCGAACGCACAGCGATCCTCCTACTTCTGACTCCCAAATGCTGGGATTAAAAGCATGTGCTATCACTCTGGGCTTTCCCTGTCTGTCTAATCAATAAATAAAATAGCCAGGCTGTATGTGGGTGCTGGGTAATTGAACACTGGCAGGCTGAAATTGCAAGCAAATGCTCTGAAATGCTGACTCACCACCTCAACTTTATTTATTTATTGTCGCAATCCCAACAGACTGGACTTTTCCTATGAGAGAGACCAAGAGAGAATTGGCACACCAGGGCCTCCAGCCACTGTAATGGAACTCCAGATGCCTGCGCCACCTTGTGAGCATGTGCGACTTTGTGCATGGGTCACCTTGTGCATCTGGGGAGTTGAACCTGGGTTCTTAGGCTTCGCAGGCAAGCGCCTTAACCACTAAGCCATCTATCCAGCCCTATTTATTTTTAACTATTTTATTTAATTATTTTTTTGTGTGTAGTTTTTTTGAGGTAGGGTCTCACTCTAGCTCAGACTGACCTGGAATTCACTGTGTAGTCTCAGGATGATCTTGAACTCACAGGCGATCCTCCTACCTCTGTCTGCCTCCCGAGTGCTGGGATTAAAAGCATGCATCACCAGCGCCCAGCTCCAAGAATATTAAAAATAAATAAATTTGAGCCAGGTGTGGTGATACTTGCCTTTAATCCCAGAAATTAAAATAAAATAAATTTGGGTTGGACAGATCACTTAGTGGTTAAGGAGTTTGCTAGCAAAACGAAGAACCCAGGTTCAATTCCCCAGGACCCAAGTAAACCAGATGCACAGGGTGGCGCATGCTTGCAGAGTTCCTTTGTAGTGACTAGAGACTCTGGTGTACACGTTCTCTATTAGCCTTTCTCTCTCTCTCTCTCTCAACTAAATAATATTTTCTTAAATTGTGTCTTAAAAATAAATAGGGCTAGAGAGGTGACTGAGAGGTTAAGGGGCTTGCCTGCAAAGCCAAAGGACTCAGGTTCAATTCCCCAGGACCCACGTAAGCCAGTTGCACAAGGGGGCGCACGCGTCTGGAGTTCATTTGCAGTGGCTGGAGGCCCTGGTGCGCCCATTCTCTCTCTCAAATAACTAAGATTCTCTATCTCTCTCCCTTCCTCTCCCTAAAATAAAATAAAAAAAATTCAAAAAAAAATAAGGTTCTCTATCTCTCCTCACTCTCGCTCTTCCTCTCCTCCCCCCCCAAAAAAATCAAATAAACAGAGAAATAAAATATTTAAATATTTTGTTTTTGGTTTTCTGAGGTACGGTCTCACTCTAGCTCAGGCTGACCTGGATTCACTATGTAGTCTCAGGGTGGCCTCGAACTCACGGTGATCCTCCTACCTCTGCCTCCCCAGTGCCAGTGAGAGTAAGCTCTGTCCAGATGACAGTTAGGGCACTCCCCTCCTATGAACCTGGTAAACTTTGTTCATCTGCCACCCTGATGCAGACAACATCCTCTCACCTGGACACGGACCGAGCATGGCGATTCAAGCTTACAACCCAACACATAAGGAGCTGAAACAGGATTGCCACACGCAAGGTTGAGACCAGGGTAACCTACTTAGTCAGTTCAAGACCAGCCTGGGGCTATATCGTGTGAGGTTCTTTTTTTTTTTTTTTTTTTGAGAGAGAGAGAGAGCAAGGGAGAAAGAGGCAGAGAGAGAGAGATGGGGGAGGGGAGGAGGGAGGAGAACAGAGGGACTGGGCGCGCCGCTGCAAACTCCAGACCCATGTGCCACCTTGTGCATCTGGCTTATATGGGTACTGGGGAATTGAACCTGGGTCTTTAGGCTTGACAGGCAAGTGCCTTAACTGGAAGCCATCTTTCAGCCCCTCCTTTTTTTTTTTTTTTTTTTTTTTTTTTCCCTAGGTAGGGTTTTGCTTTAGCCCAGGTGTCCCTGGAATTTTCTATGTAGTCTCAGGGTGGCCTGGAAGAACTCCTCTTACCTCTGCCTCCTAAACACTGGGATTAAAGGTGTGTGCCACCACAACCACGCCCAGCACCAGCTCCTTTTTAGTTTAGCTTTTTCTTTTTTTTTTTTCGAGGTAGGGTCTCACTCTAGCCCAGGCTGACCTGGAATTCACTATGGAGTCTCAAGGTGGCCTCGAACTCACGGCGATCCTCCTACCTCTGCCTCCTGAGTGCTGGGATTAAAGACATGCCCCACCATGCCTGGCTTTCTTTTTAGTTTTTGAGGCAGAATCGTACTCTAGCCCAAGAAGACCTGGAACTCACTCTGTAGCCCCAGGCTAGCCTCAAAGTCATGGATTTCCTCCTACCTCAGCCTACTGAATGCTGGGACTAAAGGTGTACACCACCACACCTTTCTTTCTTTCTTTTTTTCTTTCTTTAAACTTATTGGCAAAAGAAAAAACATGCACCAGGGCCTCTTGCTGCTGTAAATATAGGTGCCTTTATTTATTTATTTTTGCTTTTGTTTTGTTTTTCCAGGTAGGGTCTCACTCTAGCCCAGGCTGACCTGAAATTCACTATGTAGTCTCAGGGTGGCCTTGAACTCACAACAATCTTCCTACCTCTGCCTACTCTGCCCTCTGCTGAGTGCTGTGCTTAGAGGCGCGCACCACCACGCCCAGACCAAATATTTTTTAAAAGGCATGGATAGGGCTGGACAGATGACTTAGCAGTTAAGGCGCTTACCTAGGAAGCCTAAGCACCCAGGTTCTATTCTCCAGTTCCCACATAAGCCAGATGCACATGGTGGCGCATGCCTCTGGAGGTCATTTGCAGTGGCTAGAGGCCCTGGCTTGCCCATTCTCACTCACTATTTCTCTCTCCCTCTCTCTGTCTCTAAAAATAAATAAAAGATATGCATTACAAAAAAAAAGGAAAAAAAGAAAAAGGCATGGACAGCCGGGCATGGTGGCACACACCTTTGATCCCAGCACTCAGGAGGCAGAGGTAGGAGGATCGCCGTGAGTTCGAGGCCACCCTGAGGTTACATAGTGAATTCCAGGTCAGCCTGGACCAGAGACCCTACCTCAAGAAAACAATAATAAATAAATAAATAAATAAATAAAAATGAAACAAAAACAAAACTATACTAAACAAAACAGCATGGACAGTTGCCCATATAAGTTCCAATGTCTCACAGACTTGTCCACTCAGCTTTTTTTTTTTTTTTTTTTTTTCAGTTTTCCAACGTAGAGTCTCACTTTAGCCCAGGCTGACCTGGAATGATTCACTATGTAATCTCAGGGTGGGCTAGAACTCATGGCAATCCTTTTACTTCTGCTTCCCTGAGTGCTGGGATTAAAGGCCACCACATCCAGCTTCCACTCATTTTTTAAACTCATTTTTCCATTCTTTTATTTATTTATTTATTTGGATTTTTCAAGGTAGGGTTTCTCTCTAGCCCAGGCTGACCTAAATTCACTATGGAGTCTCAGGGTGACCTCAAACTCACAGCGATCCTCCTACCTCTGGCTTCTGAGTGCTGGGATTAAAGGCGTGCGCCACCATGCCCGGCTTTTCCACTCATTTTCATTTGCAGAAGCCAGAGGCCCTGGTGCACCCATATATACACAAATAATTATAAACTTAAAAAAAAATTTTTTTTGAGACAAGCTCAACAGACTGCCTTGTTTTATGCGAGCGTGAGAGAGTGAGAGACAGACAGAGAGAGAATTGGCACGCCAGGCCCTCCAGCTACTGTAAATGAGCTACAGACGTACTCTGTGTCTGGCTTACATAGAACCTGGAGAGTCAAACATGAGTCTGTAGGCTTCACAGACAAGTACATTAACTGCTAAGCCATCTCTCCAGCCCTAACTACTAATTATATACACTAGAGTAAGACCCTACCTCAAAAAAAAATACAAAAGGTAGGGTCTCCTTCTAGCTCAGGCTGTCCTGTAATTCCCTATGTAATCGCAGGCTGGCCTACCTCTGCCTCCCAAGTGCTGGCATTAAAGGTATAAGACGCCATGCCCAGCTTTCGCCCCCAAATCTTTGTTTTTGTTATTGGGGTTTTGTTTGTTTGTTTGTTTTTGGTTTTTCAAAGTAGGGTTGTCTCGCTGTAGCCCAGGCTGACCTGGGAATTCACTATGTAGTCTCCGTGTGTCCTTGAACTCACAGTGATCCTCCTACCTTTGTCTCCCAAGTGCTAGGATTAAAGGCATATGCCACCACACCCAGCTCTACCCCAAATGTTGGTCTCCCCATAAAAAAAAAAAAGTAGTGTAACTTCTCTTCTATAAACACACACATACAAACCAGGTGTGATGGTGCATGCCATTAATTCCAGCACTCGGGAGGCAGAGGTAGGAGGATCACTGAATTTGAGGCAAACCTGGGACTACAGCATGAGCTCCGGGTCAGACTGGGCTAGAGTGAGACCCTACCTCAAAAAAATAATAAATAAATAAATAAATAAAATTAAAACAATAGCAAAACCCCCAAACAAAAAGTCAAGGAACCAAAGAGCTCCTGAGGTGCAAATAAATTTCCAAGGATCTAATGTGGGACAAGGCACCTGGTAGGACAAGGCGCGTGAAAGTCACCACCCCTACTTACTATGCAATTACTACGTGGAAGGCCCTGAGCGACAGATCTCGTTTCAACTTTCTGATAGGATCTCTTATTATCCCCCTGGACATGGCACCTGCTGATGGGTTGATAAATCCCACAGGTATTCTGACTTCCGGGACCCTTCCCCAAAAAAACGTGGCCACCATCAGAACACACGTGTCAGAGAGGGAGAGAGATTGACATTTAACAATTGGATTGTTACATAATATGCTCTGTTGTTTTTAAAATATTTTATTCATTTATTTGAGAAAGAGAGAGATGGGCAGGTAGAATAAGAGAGAGAATGGGTGTGCCAGGGCCTCCAGCCACTGCCAACAAACTCCAGAGGCATGCGCCAGCTTGTGCATCTGGCTTTATTTGGGTACTGGGGAATCAAACCTAGGTCCTTAGGCTTTGCAGGCAAGTGCCTTAACCGTTGAGCAATCTCTCCATCCCAGTTTTATTATTATTTATCACAGACAGAGAGAGAATGGCTGCACCAGGGCCTCCAGCCATTGGAAACACACTCCAGATGCATGCACCACCTTGTGCATCTGGCTTACATGGGACCTGGAGAATCGAACCTGGGTTCTTAGGCTTTGCAGGTAAGTGCCTTAACCACTAAGCCTTCTCTCCAGCACTCCAGCCCAACATTTTTTGGTTTTCCGAGGTAGGGTCTCACGCTAGCTCAGCCTGACTTGGAATTCTTAATGTTTCATAATGTAGTCTTAGGGTGACCTAGAACTCCTGGCGACCCTCCTACCTCTGCTGCGTGTGCCACCACGCCCGGCTTGTTGTTTTTTTCAAGGTAGGGTCTCAATCTAGCTCAGGCTGTCCTAGAATTCACTATGTAGTCTCAGGGTGGCCTCGAACTCTTGGAGATCCTCCTACATCTGCCTCCCAAACTAGGGTTAAAGGCATGTGTCACCATGCCTGGCTTCAGGCCAACGATTTTTTTTTTTTTTTTTTTACTTTCAAATTTTTATTTTATTTTATTTTGTTCTGCTGGGCATCCAACCCAGAGCCTTGTGCATGCTAAGCAAATGCTCCACCACTGAGCCTCACCCCAACCCTCTACAAACATAAACACAAGCCAGAAATGATAGCTAACAACTGAACGTAGGCGAACAACACACAAAAACTATGAATTACATACTTTAATTTTTTGTTCATTTTTTATTTATTTATTTGAGAACGACAGACACTGAGTGAAAGGCAGAGAGAGAGAGAGAGAGAGAGAGAGAATGGGCGCGCCAGGGCCTCCAAGTACTGCAAACTGAACTCCAGATGAATGAGCTCCCTTGTGCACCTGGCTTAGGTGGGTCCTAGAGAATCGAACTGGGGTCCTTTGGCTTGGCCAGCCCTCTTTCTTCCTTTTAAAATGGATAGTGCCATTTGTCTTACCTGTAGTCACCCTGCAGTGCAACACTTGTTTACGCTGCTGTAAAGAACGTGCTAATTCACTGTTTCTCCATAACAAAGCTATGTCTGTGGATCCTAGGTTCTTCCTTCTTCCCAGCCTTTTTCTTTTTTTTTTTTTTTTCTGCTAGAACTAGAACTCGGGACCTTAATGTGGCCAGTGAAGAGCTCTACCACTGAGCCACACCTTCAGCTACAGCTCTGTAACGTCTTTTCTTTTCTTTTTTTTCTTTTTTCTTCCCCCCTCCCTCCAAGACAGTGTCTCATGCTTGCCCAGGCTGATTTAGAATTTACTGTGCAGTCCCAGGCTGGCACTGAATTTACAATAATCCTCCTACCTCTGGTATTAAAGGTGTGCGCTGGGCGTGGTGGCACACACCTTTAATCCCAGCACTTGGGAGGCAGAAGTAGGAGGATCTCAATGAGTTTGAGGCCACCCTGAGACTACATAGTGAATTTCAGGCCTGCCTGGACTAGAGTGAGACCTTAACTGGAAAAACAAAAACCAGGAAACAACAACAACAACAACAAAAAAATATTATGGGGGAGGGGATATGATGGAGAATGGAATTTCAAAGGGAAAATTGGGGGGAGGGAGGGTATTACCATGGGATATTTTTTATAATCATGGAAGATGTTAATAAAAATTGAGAAAAATTAAAAAAAAATATGGGGCTGGAGAGATGGTTTAGCAGTTAAGGCACTTTCCCATGAACCCTAATGACCCAGGTTCAATTCCCCAGTACTCACCTAAGCCAGATGCACAGGGTGGCACATGCATCTGGAGTTTGTTTGCAGTAGCTAGGGGCCCTAGCACACTTAAACACACACACACTCTCTCAAATAAATAATATATATATTTTAAATTATGTATTTATTTGCAAGGGGTGAGAAAGACACACAGGAGAGAGAGAGGGATGGAGGGAGAGAGAGAGAGAGAGAATGGCTACCCAAGGACCTCCAACTGCTGCAAAGACTCCAGACGCATGTACCACTTTGTGCATCTGATTTTACATGGCAACTGAGGAATCAAACCTGGGTCCTTAGGCTTTTCAGGCAAGCAACTTAACCGCTGAGGAGCTCTCTCTCCAAACCTTAAAAACATATTTTTGAGCCGAGTATGATGGTGCATGCCTTTAATCCCAGCACTCAGGAGGCAGAAGCAGGAGGATTGCCATGAGTTCGAGCCACCCTGAGACTACATAGTGAATTCCAGGTCAGCCTGGGCTAGACCAAAACCTTACCTCAAAAAACCAAATAAAAAATGTTTTTTACAATTATTTTTGTTTATTTATTTGAGAGTAACAGACAGAGAGAAAGAGAGAGAGAGAGAGAGGGAGGGAGGGAGAGAATGGGCGCACCAGGGCCTCCAGCCACTGCAAACAAACTCCAGACGCGTGTGCCCCTTTGTGCATCTGGCTAATGTGGGTCCTGGGGAATTGAGCCTCAAACCGGGGTCCTTAGGCTTCACAGGCAAGCAGTTAACTGCTGAGCCATCCCTCCAGCCCCCAAAATATATTTTTAAAAAATATTTTATTTATTTACTTCAGAGAGAGGAAGAGAGAGGCTTCCAGCCACTGCAAATGAACTCCAGATGCATGGCTTATGTGGGTACTGGGGAATCAAATTGGGGTCCTTTGGCTTTGCAGGCAAGTACCTTAACTGCTAAGCCATATCTCCAGCCCATATATATATATGTTGGCTGGCTAGAGACCCTGGCACACCCATTCTCTCTCCCTCTCTGTCTGCAATAAGAAAGAGAGAGGGAGGGAGGGAGAGGGGAAGGAAGTCGGAGGAGGTCTGTGACGACAACAACAACAAATAATATTACACTGTCTGCAGGCAATTCCCACTGCCCATGGCAGCATATGTTGTGTTTATGGGAGACTGTGTCAGATGAAAGCAGGAGCAGACTGGGGTGGACTGGGGGAGGCTTTCCAAAATGGAATTCATCCTGCCCAGGGAGTGTTCTGCTGCAAGGAAATGGGCCTTGGGCCCGGGAGATGGTTCAGTGGTTAAAGGTTAAAGCTTGGAAAGCCTGACAGCCTGGGGTTCAATCCCCCAGTACCCACATAAAGCCAGATGCACAAGGCGTCATAGGTGTCCTCTGGAGGTTCTTTTGCACTGTCAAGAGACTGTCACACCCCCGCCCCACCTTTTTCACTCCGTCAATTCATTCTCTCCTCCCAGCAAACAAATATGTATGTACACACACACAATTTGTTTTTTTGAGGTAGAGTCTTGCTCTAGACCAGGGTGACCTGGAATTCACCATTTAGTCTCAGGGTGGCCTCAAACTCCTGGTGATCCTCCTACCTCTGCCTCCTAAGTGCTGGGACTAAAGGTGTGCGCCACCATGCCTGGCTAATTTATTTATTTTTTTAATTGACAACTTCCATAATTGTAGACAATAACCCATGGTAACTCCCCCCCCCCACTTTCCCCTTTGCAACTCAACTCTCCACCATATCCCCTCCCCTTCTCAATCAGTCTCTCTTTTATCTTGATGTCATCATGTTTTCCTCCTGTTATGATGGTCTTGGATGTGAGGTCATGAATATCCAGGCCATTTTGTGTCTGGGGGAGTACATTGTAAGGAGTCCTGTCCTTCCTTTGGCTCTAACATTCTTTTTGCCACCTCTTCCACAATGGACCCTGAGCACTCCTCTGTCACTTCTTCTCAGCACGATGATGCCTTCTGAGTCATCCCAAGGTCACTGCCATCTGAAAAGAGAAGCTTCTCTAAAGAAAAATGAGAGTACCATTAATATATGGGTATGGACATTAAGAGAAGTACTTACGGGGCAGTTTGGTGAGCATAGTATATACATGTATGCCTTTTTTCCCCTGAGAGATAGAGACAGAGAGAGATAAAAAGAGGGAGAGAGAGAATGAGTGTGCCAGGGTTTCCAGCCACTGCAAACAAAGTCCAGACTCATGTACCACCTTGTGCATCTGGCTTATGCGGGTTCTGGGGAAATGAACCTGAATCCTTTGGCTTTGCAGGCAAGTGCCTTAACCTCTAAGCCACCTCTTCAGCCCTAACTATTTTTTAAGAACAGGCAGGGGGCTCACAAACTCCAGGCCATCTTGGGCTATATAGTGACAAGTGTCTCTAGCAATACCAGCAAAACAAAATGTTAAGTGGCAGGTGGAAGGAGCAGGAATTCAAGGCCATCTTGAATACTTAGCAAATTCAGGAGGAGCCTGGATTACAAGAAACTGTATCTTAAAAACAAAACAAAACAAAAAGATGGCCATGGTGGCACACACCTTTAATCCCAGCACTCAGGAGGCAGAGGTAGGAGGATCCCTGTGAGTTTAAGGCCACTTTGAGACTACACAGTGAATTCCAGGTCAGCCTGGGCTAGAATGAGACCCTACTTCGAAGAACTAAAAAAATAAAAAAACAAACAAAAAAAAAAACCCCAGCAACAACAACAAAAAACAAAACAAAACAAACAAATAACCAAAACAAAACATGGTCTGGGGAGATGGCTCCATGGCTAAAAAGACACTTGTTTGCAAAAATCCACCAGCCTAGGTTCAACTCCCCAGTCCCCATGTAAAGCCAGATGCACAAAGTGGCAGGGGCAAGATGCTCTGGCAGGCCCCTACTCATGCTCTCTGTCTCTCTCTCAAATAAGTAAATAAATAAATATAATAATAATTAAAAAAAAAACTGCCTTGAGGTCCTTTGTCTTCACAGGCAAGTGGCTTAACCACTAAGCCATCTCTCCGGGGATGGAGAGATGGTTTAGCGGTTAAGCCACTTGCCTACAAAGTCAAAGGATCCCAGTTCAACTCTTCAGAACCCACGTAAGCCAGATTCACAAGGGGCTGCATGCATCTGGAGTTCATTTGCAGTGGCTGGAGGCCCTGGCGTGCCCATTCTCTCTCTCCTTCTCTCTCTCTCTGTCTGCCTCTTTCTCTCTCTCAAATAAATAAATATTTAAAAAAATACTGTTATTTTATTTATTTATTTATTAGAGACGCGGGGGCGGGGGGATTGAGAGAGAGAGAAAGAGAGAATGAATGGGCATGCCAGAACCTCTAGCCACTGCAAAAGAACTCCAGACGCATGCACCAACATGTGCATCTGGCTTACATGGGACCCGGAGAATTGAACTGGGCTCCTTAGGCTTTACAGGCATGCGCCTTAACCGCTAAGCCATCTCTCCAGCCCCTTTTAAAAATATTTTATTTTATTTATTTGAAAGAGAGAGACAGAAAGAGGCAGATAGAGGTGTGGGGGGGGGGGGAGGACAGAGAGAGAATGGGCACACCAGGGCCTTCAGCCACTGCCCAGACACATGCTCCACCTTCTGCATCTAGCTTACGTGGGTTCTGGGGAATTGAACCTGGGTCCTATTGCAGGTAAATGCCTTAATGGCTAAGCTATCTCTTCATTTTTTTTTTTTTTTTTTTTTTTTTTTTTGAGGCAGGGTCTTGCTGTAGCCCAGGCTGATTTGGAATTCACTATGTAGTCTCAGGCTGGCCTTGACCTCACACAGTGATCCTCCTGTCTCAGCCTCCCAAGTGTTGGGATCAAAGGTGTGCGCCACCAAACCCTGCTGTTCTCCCCACACCCCAGATGACCTGAAACTCACTGTGTAGTCCCAGGCTGGCCATGACTTGAACTGACCATGATTTTCCTACCTCTGCTTCCTGAGTGCTGGGATTAAAGGCTGGTACCACCACTCCAGGCCTAAATGTGTTTTCCTCACAACCTCTCTGTCTTGAGTGGTTAAGCGTCCTCAGAACCCATCACAGACAAAAGGGCCCTTCTCTAGAGCTGAGGTACATCAGTTTCCCATTATCTTTGGCCCAGGTTAAAACTGATGCAAAGCGAAGCTATAGACAGAAGACAGGTTCGCCTTTGGTGTAAACTCCGCGTGTGGGCAACAGTCATCTGCTACCAAGTCGGGTAGGAAGCTCATCCTCTCCTACTCAGCCCATAGTTTTTTTTTCTTAATGTTTTATTTACTTAGTTATTTTTGGTTTTTCGACGTAGGGTTTCACTCTAGCCCAGGCTGACCTGGAGTTCAGTATGTAGTCTCAGGGTGGCCTTGAACTCACAGAGTTCCTCCTACCTGCGCCTCCAGAGTGCTGGGATTAAAGGCAAGTGCTGCCATGCCTGGCTTTTTTTTTTTTTAATATTTTTATTTATTGGGGAGGGAAGGGAATTATCATGGTTTGTCGTAAGTATGGAAGTGGTCAATAAAAAAATGCCAGAAATACCAAAAAAAATATAAATAAGTAAAAATATAATTTAAAAAAGAAAAATCTCATCACTAATAACTTGACAAAAATTTCCAATTAAAATGTCTACTTCAATAAAAAAATATTTACTATTTATTTGCAAGCAGAGACAGAGAGAGAGAGAAGGAGGGAGAGCGGGAATGAGAATGGGCACACTAGGTCCTTTTGCCTCTGCAAATGAACTCCAGATTTATGCGCCACTTTTGTGCATATGATTTTATGTGGTTGCTGGAGAATCGAACCCAGGTCTTCAGGCTTTGCAAGCCAGCGCCTTTAACCGTTGAGCCATCTCTGCAGCCCTTCATGTTTATTTACTTATAAACAGAAAGAGAGCAAGAGGATGAGGGTGGGGGGAGTGGGCGTGCCAGGGGGAAGGGCCTCTTGCCACTGCAAACCAGCTCCAGATGCATAGGCCACCCAGTGCATCTGGTTGCAGGTGGGTTACTGAGGAATCGAACCCCGAGCCGCTCAGGCTTTGCAAGCCAGAGCCTTTAACCACTTCCCTGCCCCCTCCCCCAGAGACGACCCATAGGGTGAAGCCCACGAAGGGCCGAATTTCCTCCCCACACCCATGCCAGGGCGCTCCTGCACCCCTTGCTGATGGGATGCAAGCGCACCGCTCCCGGCGCCCGATGGCAACAGGGCTTTCCTCGAGGCCGCGCCAGACTTTTCCAGGCCGTTGATTGGTCCCCGTCCGGGGGGGCCTTCCGGGACAGCCAATCAAGCAGTGGGAAGGTGACATCACTAGTTTCTTTGCCCTCCCCCTTCCCCCCACCCCAGCAACCCCAAACTTCCTTACTCCTGCTCGCCCGCCCGCCCGCGGCACCGACCGGCGCGTGGGGGAGGGGCAAGGCAGTGTAGAGCCGGTGAGGTCATCGCGCCGCCCTCGCCACCGCTGATTGGCCGCAGGGCTCTGCGGGTGGCGGTTGGCTGGCTCCTGGCACCTCCCCCTCGTGCCGCTACCACCGCCGCGGAGAGGAGCCACCGGCGACACCCAGAGCCGGCAATCCGGGTGAGTCGGGGCCCTGGGTCTAAAGATATTCCTGGTGTCCGCTGAGACCCTGGGGGAACTGTCCTCTCCGACTTTTCTTTTTTTTTTTTTTTCCTCTTCGCCTGGGTTCTTTGGTGCTCCGGGCACTCTGGTCACATGGGAGTTGTAGTCTGCCTTATAGTGTAATACTACGGGCTAGCTACGCGAGAAGACTATCATTCCCAGCAGGCATTGCGATTCGCTGGTCAACAAACCGCTCGGGCCACGCCTTCCAAGCCTGTTCATTGGAGAGTCAGTCTTCTAGCCCCGCCTTCCCTCCGCCCATTGGCTACTGTCCCTCACGGGGCCGGGTTCCGGCTTAAGCTGCGTGCTGACTGGGTACTGTATCTGTCACTCCGCCTACAAGCTGCCCGTTGATTGGTCAAGGCAGGTGTCCATCACCCGTTGTAAGGTGGGCCCTAGACAGATCAGGCGGTCGTAGGCTCAGGTTGGTGTCGGTCCCGGAGGGAGGCCGGTCTAGGAATTTGGCCCCGCCCTACAGCGTTGCCTTGAGGGAGCGATTGGCTGATGCGGGTGTCGCTCTCAGCCGGTAGGCGGAGCCGACTAGACTGCGGATATCTATTGGCCTAGGTTGGCGCCGGTCAGCGGGGTTGTGGCCGCCGATTGGCTGGTTGCTCCAGCTGTTGCTGGTCCATTCACCATTTTGTGTGTTGGAGTAAAAAAAAAAGGGAGAATCGAGAGGGAGAACCGGAGGGGGGGCGGGGAGGGACCGGACCGGACTGAGCCGGGGCCACGGCCCCCCGCCCCGAAACCCCGCCGAGCCCGAGGTGAGGGGCGGGGCCAGGGCTGACACGACGTGGGGGTCAGAGGGGATTGGGAGCCGAGGTGTGGGGGGGGACAGGTGGCAGGGACGGGTACGGGGTACAGAGGTGGGCGGAATGGTGTGGGAAGGGGAGACAGAGTAGAGGAAGTGGTGGGAAGTCGGGGTGACAGGAAAGGGGTGACTGGGAAGAGGAGGGTAGTGTGCAGAGAACTGTTAATCAGGAATGGAGGGGTGACAGGACTAGATCAGGGTGACAGGGAGAGGGAGGGGACAGAGTTGGAGGGGGTGATGAAAAGAGGTGGTGGGGAGAGTTAGTGTCAGGTCTAGAGGTCTCGAGATGGCTGACAGGAGAGTGACTGGGAGGAATCAGTGACAGAGCTAAATGGGGGTGACCAGTAGGGGGTAACAGGGGAGGGGGCTTAGTGCCTGTGAGGTGAAAGGTAGAGGTGGGGACTGGATGGGAAAAGAGTGGCAGAGAATCTGGGAAGAGCAGGATGCATGGGAGCAGAGGGCATAAGAGCCCCCCAAAGGACCTGGCTTGGCTGAGGGTTGAATCTGAGGGGGGAGGTAAGGGCCCACAGGACCCCCGGTGGGAGTTAGCTGGAGAGGCTGGACAGGAACAGAGTAGGCTCCAAGAAACAGACAGACTTAGATTCTATGGTAAAGGGCTGGGTGGGTCAGCAGGGTCGAGGGGTGCCCCAGGTGATATGATTGTAGGCCATGGGTGGGGTATCTAAAGGTTTGCATTTGGGCCCGTGGTCCAGCAGGTCATGGGAGAAGGTAGTGCTAGCTTCCTAACTCCAGGCCACTTGGATGCCAGGCCCTGGTCCTGAAGACTGCCTGTGAGGACCCCAGGATTTGTCCATAGAAGGGGCTGGCATGAAACTGCAGGGCTCACAGGAAGAGCAGGCCCCACGTTGCAGAGCATGAGGTCTAGGACCCTGAGGAGACTGAAGATGGGCTCGAGGTGCCTAGATCGTGTTTGTCTTCTGGTCCTGCACCTCCAACGGTCTTAGAAGCCCCCGTAAAGCTTCTCAGTTTCTCAAAGTCATTTCAGAGTGAAGTTTTTTTCTCTCTCTCTCCTTAGGGCAGCTTGAAAGGGGGCGGGCTGTAATGACTGTTCAGGAAGTGGGTGAGGTTGGCTTGTTGGCCTTGTCCTGCTTTCTTTGACCTTATCCTACTTATCCCCACCTGGAGTTGAAGGGCGTATTTGGGGGCCTGGGGGTACTGAACAACTCGGCCACCCTACCCCAGCCATCTCAGCCTGGGCGGGGATGCACAAAAGCGAGGAGAGGAGGCTGGGCTCATAGGCATCATGCTGGGTGCTGTGGGGCGGGGAGGGGCAGGCTCCCACCCAGGAGGACAGAGAAGCCCGGGGGTGAAGCAGGGGAAGCGCTGTGTCCCACTGTGTGATGGCTTGTGTGTACTGTGCTTATGTGCGTGTGGGTACTCATGCACAGTACTGTGGCAGCGCCGGGCTACGAGCTCTTGTCCCAGACATGCCCCTGCCTGTTCTCTGCTAGGATGTGGGGAGATGGCTGTACTTGGCAGGCCTGGGGTGCAGAGGAGAGTAGGCAGCCCTCTGCTTGGGACTCTCAGGCTGCCCACTCCTTCCCACAATGCCTGGCCATGCATAGCTGCCCAGAGGGGTGAAGGAAGGGAGTGGTGGGGGGAGGCACTCAATTCACAGTCCATCCAAGCACCTCCCTTTCTATGGCTTGGTGCTTGTGCATGTACGTATGTGCGTTTGAGTGTGTGCCTTCTGCACAGTGACAGAGAACCAGCATGTCCTGTGGATCACGTGACAGGTTGCACACCACAGTGGTTGGGAGCCCGGGTTCTGGAGCCAGAGATGCTGGCTGATCTTGATGCATTCAGCTGTTGAGTCTCCCTGCACCTTGGCTTCCTGAGAGATAAAATGGAGTTTGTAGTGGCACCCCCCTTAGGGCTGTTGGGAGGTGGAGAGAGCTGATAACAGTGAGCCTCGCAGGGCTTGGGTTGACGAGCTGTGCAGGTAGGGACTGTCAGGGCTCCTGGTGTTCCTTGGGGCACCTGTGTGTGCAAGTCCTGTGTCTCCGGCCGAGAGAGCAGGCATGTGAGTGCTCCCCAGGGAGCCACAGTGTATGTGCTTAGGGCACATGGGTGCCAGTGTGTGCCTGGACACTGGCCAGGGCCCACGTGAGGTAAAAGCAGCCTAGGAGAAGGCCTTGCACGTCGCCCCCCTCCTGGGGGTTTTCCGCCTTTCTCCCCATGACCCTGCTGCTCTCCTGTCTTACAGGCGGACAGACATGAAGCCAATGAAGAGGGCCTGTCCTGGCCTCGCAGGTCCTGGTAGTGGCAGCAAGTCCCCACCAGCCACCAGGGCCAAGGCTCTGAGGCGGCGGGGGGCTGGGGAGGGTGACAGAGCTGAGGAGGAGGAGGAACCACAGCAGCAAGCAGGCCCAGAAGAGGCTGGAGAGGGCGAGGAGGAGGCGGCCGAGGGGCCGGCCCCAGACCTGCACCCCAGTGACCCTACTCCAGGCCTGGCGGAAGACCCCAAGGGGGACGGTGAGGCAGGTCGCTGGGAACCCTCACTCAGCCGCAAGACAGCCACATTCAAGTCCCGAGCCCCCAAGAAGAAGTATGTGGAAGAGCATGGTTCTGGCAGTGCGGGCGTGTCCGGGGCCCCTGACGAGCGGGAGCAGACCCCCGAGGAGGCCAGTGCCCTGGGTGTGCCTCCGCAGCCACCCACCTCCACCCGCTCCTCCTCCACGGACACAGCTAGTGAGCACTCAGCCGACCTGGAGGATGAGCCAGCGGAGGCCTGCGGTCCAGGCCTCTGGCCCCCTGGAGGCTCCAGTAGTGGCTTTGACCTGCGGCAGCTAAGGTCCCAGCGGGTGCTGGCTCGGCGTGGTGATGGCCTCTTCCTGCCTGCTGTGGTGCGCCAGGTGCGCCGCAGTCATGACTTGGGCGTGCAGTTCCCCGGGGACCGGGCCTTGACTTTCTACGAGGGAGTGCCTGGTGCTGGTGTGGATGTGGTTTTGGATGCCACCCCACCGCCAGGTGCACTAGTGGTGGGCACAGCCGTGTGTACCTGTGTGGAACCTGGCGTGGCTGTCTACCGGGAGGGCGTAGTGGTGGAGGTGGCCACTAAGCCAGCTGCCTACAAGGTCCGTCTCAGCCATGGTCCCAGCTCCCAGCCAGGGCCACCAGGCTCCCTGCCACAGCTCCAACAGCAGTTGCATCGCGGGCCCGAGGAGGCCTTGTGGGTGGCCCGATCCAGTCTGCGTCTGCTACGCCCCCCCTGGGAATCGGAGGTCCTGCTGAGGAAGCCCCCCGCAGGCCCCGAGGAGGAACAGGCCGAACCTGGGGCTACCCTGCCTCCCTGCCCTGCTGCCCTGGAGCCCAAGCAGCCCGAAGATGCTGAAGTCTCCAAGATCAGCTTTGGTGGCAGCCTGGGAGCTCGCTGCGAGGAGAGTGAAGAGAAGCACCAGCCAGCCCTGGGCACCCCAGTTCTGCTCCCACTTCCCCCGCCCCAGCTTCTGTCACCACCCCCCAAGTCCCCGGCCTTTGCTGGCCCCTGCCGCCCTGGTGAGCAGCCTTCGCCCTGCCAGGAGGGGAGCCAGGGTGGCAGCCGGAGCAGCAGCGTGGCCTCCCTGGAGAAGGGAGCCGCCCCCGCCGCCCGGGCCCGCACCCCGCTGACGGCTGCCCAGCAGAAGTACAAGAAGGGCGATGTGGTGTGCACGCCCAACGGGATCCGAAAGAAGTTCAACGGCAAGCAGTGGCGGAGGCTGTGCTCTCGGGACGGCTGCATGAAGGAGTCTCAGCGGCGGGGCTACTGCTCGCGCCACCTGTCCATGCGCACCAAGGAGATGGAGGGCCTGGCAGACGGCGGGCCAGGCGGCCCTGGGCGGGCGGCTGGTGTGGCAGCCCGAGAGGGCAGCACCGAGTTCGACTGGGGTGACGAGACCTCGAGGGACAGCGAGGCCAGCAGCGTGGCCGCCCGGGGAGACTCGCGCCCGCGCCTGGTGGCCCCCGCTGACCTTGTCTCGCTTCGAGTTCGACGAGTGTGAGGCGGCCGTGATGCTGGTGTCCCTGGGCAGCTCCCGCTCGGGCACGCCCTCCTTCTCTCCCGTGTCCACCCAGTCGCCCTTCTCGCCGGCCCCTTCGCCCTCACCCTCGCCGCTCTTCGGCTTCCGCCCCGCCAACTTCAGCCCCATCAACGCCTCGCCCGTTATCCAGCGCACCGCCGTGCGCAGCCGCCACCTGAGCGCCAGCACCCCTAAGGCCGGCGTGCTGACGCCCCCGGACCTCGGCCCCCACCCGCCGCCACCTGCTCCCCGAGAGCGCCATTCCTCTGGCATCCTACCTACCTTCCAGACCAACTTAACCTTTACTGTGCCCATCAGCCCTGGGCGGCGGAAGACAGAACTGCTGCCCCACCCAGGGACTCTGGGGGCCCCTGGAGCAGGAGGCGGAGGAGCTGCCCCAGAGTTCCCCAAGAGTGACAGTTTAGATTCTGGTGTGGACTCAGTGTCCCACACACCTACTCCCTCCACACCGGCTGGCTTCCGGGCTGTGTCGCCCGCCGTGCCCTTCTCTCGCTCCCGCCAGCCTTCACCATTGCTGCTGTTGCCCCCGCCTGCTGGACTGACCTCCGATCCAGGGCCTTCTGTGCGAAGGGTGCCTGCCGTGCAGCGGGACTCACCTGTCATCGTCCGCAACCCTGATGTGCCACTGCCCTCCAAATTCCCTGGAGAGGTGGGCACTGCTGGTGAGGCGAGGGCTGGGGGACCTGGGCGGGGCTGCCGTGAGACCCCAGTGCCTCCCGGGGTGACCAGTGGGAAGCCTGGTCTGCCTCCACCTCTGCCTGCCCCCGTGCCCATCACCGTGCCTCCAGCCGCGCCAACCGCTGTGGCCCAGCCGATGCCCACCTTTGGCCTGGCTTCCTCACCCTTCCAGCCCGT
Source organism: Dipus sagitta (assembly GCA_036346955.1). NCBI lineage: Eukaryota > Metazoa > Chordata > Mammalia > Rodentia > Dipodidae > Dipus > Dipus sagitta. Next base: position 73,259,374 of record CM070787.1, on the reverse strand, counting down.
GGCCTTCCACCCTTCACCTGCTGCCCTGTTGCCAGTCCTAGTTCCCAGCAGCTATACCAGCCACCCTGCCCCCAAGAAGGAAGTGATCATGGGCAGGCCTGGTACAGGTAAGAAGGCAGGTGGGTGGTTTGCTTGGGGGCTCACTTGGAACAGGGCCTCTTTGGAGCTGGAATTTTAAGAGAAGTGAGCTGCCTGGGTTTGGGGGTGCATATGTACATGTATACATGTTGGGCAAGGAAGGGACTGGATTTTTCAGGCTTGGTTTGGCATTTCCAGAGGCCCAAGTTGGGGTGCATCTGTGAGGGGTCTGGCAGTCAGCAAACCCCACCAAGTCAGGCCCCTGTGGTAGTCATGGTAACAAGGCCCGTGTTTGGGGGACTTGACCAGGGTATCACGGTGATCAGCACTGCACAAGGTTATCTTGCCAAATTTTCACACCCAGCCTATCATACAGGACACCCTGTTCTAACCTCTTTTCAAGTGTGAACTCATCTTGTCTTCACAGCGTTGCTAGTAGGCAAGTGCTACAATTTTGCTTGTTTAGAAGAAACTAAGGCCAGGTTAGTGACTTGCCAGGGCTCTGAAGTGATGAAGGCATGCTGTGGTGTTCAGTAATGGATGGGAAGATGGAGGCTCTAGCAGAGTTCCTTTCCTGCTCTAGGACCAGGACTAGAGGGCAGGGAGGCGGTGTTGTGCTGGGCACTCTTCCAGCTGTGAATCTGGCCTGGTCAGGACAAGGTGAAGTGGACAGATCTGTTCCCAGACTGTGACAGTCTGGAGTGGTCAGGTGGCTGTGGAAGCCCCGAGAAGATATTGACCCAGTCAGAGGTTAGGGAGAACTCGGAGGAGGGGTCAGAACCTTGGGAACCAGGACCTGAAGGCACATAGATGTGGGCCGGGCAAGGCAGGCAGACAGAGGGAAGGGCCTGTGTGAAGGCCTGAGGCAGAAGCAGATAATTAGGAGATGTAATCTGAAATCAAGGGTCTCTGGAAGGCAGCTGAGCATCAGGCTGTGTAGCTGAATTGGTGAGCAAGGGTCAGATTGAAGAGGGCCATTCAAAAACCTGTGAACTGTGTCCTCAGGGCAGTTGGGAGCCTTGGAAGGTTTTATAGCAGGTTTGCCTGCAGCTGCACCTGGAGGGGAGGGCTCAAGCCCCGGAGACCAGAGGCAGGGTTAGCACGAAGGCTGGAGTCGGAGCTGTGGATGTGGGTAGGAACTCTGTGGCTTGTGCTGGGGGAGGAGCTGGTTTAGGAAGGAGCCAGGGCCTGCCCTTATGGAGTGCCAGCCCAGGCTCGCCTCCAGAGTCAGGGCACGGGGACGCAGAGTGTGCCTGCCCCTCACGCTCCTGTGCTGAGGTGGTGAGCTTTGGCACGTTTACTCTCGTTGATACGAGCAGGATTTCATAGGTAGGAGCAGCAGATGAAAACCCCTGGTCTCCACTCCTCGCGTGCCCACAGCCCTCAGCACTGCCCCCACAGCATCGCCTGCCGCCGCTGCTTCCTTGACGCCGAGGCCAAACAAGCCGGGCCCAGGGCTGTTGCCACCATTTTCCAGATGAGAAAATGAGGTCCTGACCAAAAGAGTCCTGAGGTTGTCCAGCCAGGGAGGGCATGGCTGCGGCCTCAGGTTCCCAGCCTCTAGATTGTGAGGCTGTCACTGCCCAAGTCACAGTTATGATGACTTAGCACGGGACTGCTGTGCTCGGCACACAATTTATGAGGCCTGCAGAGCATTCACTCAGTCCTCACAACACCTCAGCAAGGCACCATGATTAGGTCCACTGCAGCCCAGAGAGGTTAAGGGACTTGCCCAAGGTCACCTAGCTAAAAAGAGAGCAAGCCAGGATTTGAACACAGAGTGTCTGGCTCCAGCTTCCAGGCATGTAAGCATTTTCAATAACGATGCTGGTAATACTAATAACCACCCTTTTTTTATTGAGCATATACCATGTGTCCAGCCCCAGGCTCTAGCCCACTTTATCAAATCCACAGGATGCTGGGAAACGGATTCCCAGCTCTGATGTCCAGGCATAGAACTGAGGCTCAGGAAAGGGAGGCCCTTTGCTGGAGGCCACTTGGTTGTCAGAACTTGTCCAGTGCCTGTCTTGGCAGTTCTGAACAGTGCCTCCCTGACAACACCCATGCTGAGGTATCCAGGCTGCCCTCAGGGTCCCAGCCTGCCCGCCCAGCGCCTTTCATTCTTCTCCCAGAGGCCTCACTAACCTTCAGAAGGCAGGCGCCTGGGGGCCTGAGGCCCAGGTAGGGCAAACTGTGCCTGTGTCTCCTGGCATAATGAGGCTACAGTCCTGGTCCCTTGTGTCCTCCCATGCCAGGGCTTGACCCCCATCAGAGGGCAGGGACAGCAGGTGTGAGGGGGTGGCCCAGGGCAGGCTGCCCGCTCTCCCCCTCCTCGCAGGCATTTGCTTCCTCTGGGAGACATGCTGAGGCAGGCTGCCGGCATTCCCCGCATTCTGTGCATGGCATGACCAGCCAGCTGCCATCGCCACCTCCCTCGGACTCTTCCAGCCTGCTTCCCAGGAAAGGACGCCCCTCCCCATCCTGTGTCCCTCACCCAGGCCAGATGTCTCAACCCCATTCCTGGCATGGCCTCCCTCTCAGCTTCCTGCATGGCTTCCTTATATTGACACACGCTGCCCCTCCTCCTGGGCCTCTGTCAGATTGTCGTCTCTGGCTTTTGTCTGTCTCTATTCAAGCTACTATATATCCATCTTTTCCCTGGGCCTTCTGTGTCTTTGTGCTCTATGGTTCTGAGTCGGAGGCTTTTGTGACCCTCTGCCTGATTCTCTTTCAGAAGCTGCCTAGGTATACCTTTGTGGGCCCACCCCTGTTTGGCTTCAATCCTTGTCAGAACCTCCAGCCTAGCCTCTTTCTGGCTTCTAGTCTTGGGGTCCTGTGTCTCTGGGCCTGCTTTCATCTCCCCCTTGGCCCTTCTTTTTGGACACAGGGTTTCTGTAGCCCAGGCTGGCCTGGAGTTTTTGTCAGTCCTCCTGCATCACCCTCCCGAGGCACATCCTCACGTCCAGCGTTCTTCCACTCTTCAGGCAGTCCTGCTGCACCCGTCCCAGCCTCCCCCCGCCCTGTGCGTGTGAGGTCTGCTATCTTTTAAGTCACTGGGCAGTTGCTAAGCACCATGTCTTCTGCTCTTTTGCAGGGTGTTGGGAGGTGTTCAAGCCTGGGGGCCCCCTCCCACTCGGTTCTTTCTTTCTTTTTTTTTTTTTTTTAAGTTTTATGTATTTGAGAGAGAAAGGGGCAGAGAGAGAGGCAGATAGAGAGAGAATGGGTGCACCAGAGCCTCTAGCCACTGCAAATGAACTCCAGACGTATGCGCCCCCTTGTGCATCTGGTTTCCATGGGTCCTGGGGAATCAAACCTGGGTTCTTTGGCTTTGCATTGAAGCACATCTCTCTAGCCCTCCACTCAGTTCTTTTGTTGCCCCTGAGGCCTGTTGAGAAATGTTGGGATGCATCGTGCAGACCCACCCAACCTTCCAAACACCTGTTCCCCAGATAGGCAGGAAGGTGGGGGCTGTAATGGGCAAGCTAGGAGATCCGGGTGTGGGGGGTGGCAGGAAAGCAAGTTCTGTGCCTACCCACCTGCTAGAGGGCAAGACCTAGAACACCTCCGTCTGTCTTCCTGGGGGCACATTTGGTGCCAGGTCAGAAACAAGGCAGTATCCACCAACTATGCCAAGGCATTTGGGGAAAATGAGGCTTGGAGAGAGACTGAGAGTTGAGCCTGGGTCTCTTGACCCCTCAAATCCAGGTTCTTCCCTCTGTAATTTCCATTTTCTCTCAGTGAATCCCATGAAGCCACTAGAAATTGGCTCCTTCCACATCTCTGCCAGATCCAGGCCTGGGCAGCCCTGTGGGAAGGCAGATGAGGATACCGGAGGTCCATAGGGAAGGAAGGGTTGAGCACAGGGACAACTCAGTGACCCACGGGGCCCTGGCTGGAAGACCTGGTGGCCTTTTCCTTGGAGGTGGCGTGAGCTGATGTATGGGGATGAGCGGATTCTAGAGGAGTGAAAGTCCAGGCCGCGGCAGCTGCTTGAGCAAGGCCAGAGGGGGTGAAAGCGCTCGAACTGAGCGGCAGCTGGAGCTGAAGCTGCCCCTACAGTCCAGGCTAAGCATGTACCATGGAGGTAGCCAGGCCTAGAAGCTGGGTTCTGCTTGAGACAGTGGTGTAAGGGATGGTTGGGACAAGGTTGGATCTCAGTGTCAGCAACAGCAGAAGGCCCTAGGCCGGGAAGAAGACAGGAGGAGGAGGAGGGTGCTTTCTCGAGCTCGAGGGGACTGCCTCTGGGTGACTTCGTGGTGCCTCTGGGTGACTTCGTGGAAGAAACCCCAGCTTCCCCAGTGTACCAGCACCGGGCACTGCAAAGGGTCAGGCTGCCTCCTCGTGGCCGCGGGCGGCGGGGCAACAGGCTTGCGCACGCGCAGCGCGGGAGGGGCCGCGTCCCGGAGCCTCAGGCGCCGGGGCATTAATGGCTCCATTAGTGGCCGGGAGGGAGGCGCATTAGCGGCGGCGACGGCGTCTGGCTCCCATTACCACCGGCGGCAGCGGCTGCACCGCAGGCGGCTGGACCCCAGCCCGGCGCGCCGCCGCCTCTGCCCGCACCCGGCCCGAGTTCCCGCTCGGCGCAAGGACGGCCAGGGAACCCCCGGCCCCCGACTTAGCAGAAAAGCTAGCGGCTCCAGCGGCCGGCACCCGGGCAGCACGGTGGTACACACGCACGCCGGCCCGTGGCTCGCGCACTAGGCGGGGACACCGGGGCTTGAGGTTCCCGACCGCGCCTATGGGTGCGGGTTCCCGCGCACCCCAGGGGGTAGGCCCCGGCGGCGGGCCTCCGTCCTTCCCATTGGCTACTGTCTCGCCTGCCGACCGCCCATTGGCCGAAGCCCCCCCTCCTCGCTCCTAAGCGGTTAACCCCTTCGGAGCTGCGTCCTGGAGCTGGGTGCACCCCCCCCCCCGCAGACAGCTCGGGTGCCAGCTGGCCCGCGCCCGCCGCGGCCCGCGTGGGTGTCAGGCCGGGCGCCCGCCCGCCCGCCCTCCGAGCACAAAGCGGCTTTGTGGGGCCTGCCGGGGACTGGCTGGGGGCCAGGCGGCTAGTGGAAAATCTCGTGAGCGCGGAGAGGGGAGCGCAGCACAGGGCGGCGCCCCCTCCTCCGCCCGGCGCCTGCACACGCATCACCCCCTTTCCGCCCTCGCACCTTCCCGCCCCCGAGCCCCCATCCCATCCTGCGCTCTACCTGGATCCCGATCCTCTCCCAATCCCAGGAGACCCTCCTCCCATCTCCCCTGCCTCTTCCCCCGTCCCCTGCCTACCCTAGCCCCACTCGCACTGACTCACTCTGACTCTATTTTTAGCCCCCATCCCTGCCGAGCCGCGCCAGCCCAATCCTAGGCTCGTTCCCCAGGCAACCCTGGCCGTCGCCGACGCCTCCTGGGATGGGTGGTGGGTGGGTGTGTGTGTGTAGAGAACGGGTGAGGGGAGCTGGGGACACCGTGGTGGTGAGCTGAACCGAGGACCCGGCCTGCAGAGCAGGGTGGGGAGCCATGGGAGGCCAGCGCGGGCGCGGTGCCCCGCGGGCTCAGTAAATGGGGCCCCGAGTTGAGCGTGGGTCTGTCCGTCCCTCAGTCTGTCGGCATCTCTGGCGGCTTGCCTCAGGTGTCTGGGCAGGCCCTGGCCTGCATCACCGCCCCAGGTGGCTGTTGGTGTTTCTGTCTGAGCTCTGGGTCCCCAGGCCAGGATGGAGTGTTTTAGTGGGAGCTGTTTAGTTTATGGCCCAACCTTTTGTGGCGCTGGTTAGGGTTAGGGGTGGTGCAGGGGGTGGCCACCACCATAGTCCTGCCCAGTGGCTGCCTTGCGTGGAGGACGGGCTATGAGCCTCCTCCCAGCTGGGGCCTGGGGCCCCGTTTTGGGGAGCCTTCAGCCTTTTCCAACCTGGGAGGCCCTAGTTAGGGTTGAGGATAGCCGGAGAGAGGGAGCAGTTGGAGGACAGGACCTGCTCCCTCCCTTCCACTCCTAATTTACCCCACCCAGGGTTCCTCTACTCTGAACAATGGAAGCTAAGTATAGGGCTGGCCTGGTGCCCATGGCAGGGGGCCCTTCCCGACTGGATTCCCGCCCCTCCCTGCCAAGCAGGGCCCCCACTCGGTTATACCCTGCCCTGAAAGGGGCCTCTTCCTATCCTTTTTCCATGGACACTGTGCTTCACCAGATGTGCCGTCTTCCCAGATGTGTGGGGCCCTCTCTCCCTGCTGTGCCCGGCCTGGCTCTGTTTCTCACTCCGCAGGGCTCCTCTGAGCGCTTGTCTTTGGTCTGCGTCGCAGTGGGGAAAGGGTTAACTTGCCAGTAGGTGACTCACTCACCGGTGAGGAGAGAAGGGGGGTCAGTGGTGGGGAGATAGTGGGCCACATCGATTTCAGCCTCACATTGCATTTCCCTGGGGCAGTGAGGTAATGGAGGGTCGAGTCTGGGGCTGCACAGAGGACGGTCAGTCACCCAATAGTCCCTCTGGTGCCCCCTCCCCCAGGCTCTCTGCCAAGTGTCTGGAGGTCAGAGGCTACAGACCTCCTTTCCACCTGGGACCAGGTTACCTGGTCTTTGCCTTTCTCCTGCTTCATGACCCGGGAAAGAAGGGTGAAGGCAGGGCTTGCCTGCTCCTGTTTAGAGCGGCCGGGACACACTGTAGAGACCTTGTCTGTCTGTCTGCGGGACCATCACCTGTTCAGGTGTGACCCCAGACCCCCCTCCTGTCTCTCCCCGAGTGCCACCCACCTTCCTGTACTTGATGGGTTATTAGCATCACTTGATCATGTTCCTGAGCCTCTTTGGAATTCCCTGCTTGTGTCTACCTCGAGGTCACAAAGGTCAAGAGCACTTGAGTTGGAGTGCTGAGTTGTCGAAGTCCTGGTGGTTTGATCATGCACAACTTAGTCTCTTTGGACCTCATAGCAAGGCCACCCTCACTCCCTAGGTGGCCGGCTGGACTAAGCAAGAGAACACAAGCGTCCACCCTAGTTGCCCTGGTGTTAGTGTCCTTTCTCTCTGAGGGCAGGAAAGGAAAGGGGATGTCCCATGGTGTGCCCCCTGCCTTACACTTCTGAGTACACGGTCCAGAGTGGCTCCCGTCAGGCTTGATGGCTGAGAGACGATAGAAGGCCATAGGTGCGGGATACCTGATGGGTCTGGGCCAGGAGGGATCTAGTGTACCCTAGTGTGTGTGTGTGTGTGGGGGGGTACTGTGATGGTGTCTGTGAGTTGGTATGTATTGGGGCTAGTGGCACTGGGTAGGTGCCAGGCGGGCAGTATGAGGGCGGGTGTAGTTGTGTGGGAGGGATGTTCAGGGTGTGCAGTGCACAAGCAGTTGTGTGTGTGATCCATGTAGGCTGGTGGGGTCTTGGTGGCCCTGTGAGGAAGGCGTGTGTGACGGGCCTGGAACGTGCTGCACGGAGGGTGGAGACTGAGCGAGCACGAGGGTGGGTGGACAGTGAAGGACCAGGAGTGCGAGCAGGTGTGGGGAGTGAGTTCGTGTGTGACAGTATGGTGTAAGGCGGAGGGCGTGTGGCGCCCGTGGTGGTGTGTAACAGCGATAATGGGTGTGGCATGGAAGTGTGTCAGAGGAGTGCGTACGCTCGTGCGCTCGTGTGCACGAGAGTCGGAGGGCTCAGACACGCTGGGCCAGCCCCACGCGGTTGGTGGCCGCGCGCCGGACCCAGCACCAGGCTCAACCCCGGGCGTCCGCAGCGCGGCGCCCCGAGCCGCCCCCCTGGCTCGCTGCCTTTGCTGCAGTGCGCCCTCCCTGCCACCCTCCTCCTGCGGGCCCGCCCCCGGCCGGCTCGGAGCCAACCGGAGTCCGCCCCGCCCCGCCCTCATTTGCATATGACTGACGTTCCCCCGGGGCGGCCAATGGGGGCGGGCGCGGCGGGGCCTGACCCGCGCGCGGCGGCGACAGCCAATGGGCTGGCGCGCGGGGGGCCGGGCTTGCGCGGAAGGCCGCGGGGGCCGCGGGGAAGGGGCGGGGGCAGCGGCGCGGCGCGGCGGGGGGAGGGGAGCGCGTAGTAGTGGCGGGGCGGGGAGGCGGCCGTGGTTCGGCGCGGGGCTCGCTCGGAGCGCACGGACGCCAGCCCGCCGGCCCGTGTGCCCGCCCGGGACCCTAGGTCGACCCGGCGCGGAGCCGCCCGCGGGCCCAGGGCCCGGAGAGGCGGGGCGGCGGCGCTGATTGCCGGGGCGCACGGGGCCAGAGCCGTTACCCGCCGGAGCTGCGCGGGAGGGAGGAGGGAGGAGGGAGCGAGCCGGGGAGGGGGGAGGAGGAGGAGGAGGGAGGGCGGAGGGGGCCGCCCCCGCGCACGCGCGCCGCCCCCGCCCGCCCGCCGGACTCTGCGCGGGAGGAGGGACCGGAGGGCGGCGCCGATGGCCCCCGCGCCGCGCGCCCCGTGACGGCCCCCGCGCGCGCCGGGGGGCGGGGCGGGGCCGGCTCGCGCTGACCTCCCCGCCCCCCGGGTGGCGGGAGGCGGCGGCGCTGTGCGCAGGCGCGCCCGGCGGAGACCCCCGCGTGGGGCGGCCAGAGGGGGCTGCGGGGGGGGGGCATGCGGCGGCGGCCTCCCGCTCCCCCCGGGCCCCAGCGCCGACGGCCGCCGACGAGGTGCGCGCCCCTGCCCGCCGGGCCCCCTGGCGCCGGACCATGTACTCGGCCCACAGGCCCCTGATGCCCGCGGCCGGCGCGGCCTCCCGGGGCCTCGGCATGTTCGGTCAGTAGCGTCCGCGCCCCGGGACTGCAGGGTCGGGCGGCGGGGAAAGTTGGTGGCTAGTGGCGGCAGGTGGGAGCGGGGTGTGGCGCGGAGTACCTGAGGACAGGTGCGCGTGCGCCCGGGCGGGACGGACAGCTCGGCGTGGGGCTTGGAGGCGAGGCTGCGGAGTAACGGGCGGGCTTTGAAGTCCGCCTGAGCACGGGAGCCGCCCGCCCGAGCCCCGCTGGCCGGTGGAAGGCGTGGATGGCCCCGAGCACCGGCGGGGAGGGGCCTTGGACTGAGGAGTGGGCCGAGGACCCGGCCGGGGACTCAGCGAGCCAGGCGCTTAAGTGTGGTGCTCGGCTGACTACCTGGACAGTAGTAGTACCCTGGGGAGAAGGTAGGATCAAAGGAGGCCCCCATTGTGTGCCGGCCCTCTTCCCCCCACGAGAGAGATCCAGAGCCCTGGAGGGTCCGGCCAGCGTTGGGTCCTGTGGCAGCTTGTGAGTCGGCCTGCTTTTCTTTTACAGTCCACTCTCGTGGACGGTTCTTCACACACTCCCCCAGTCCTAGCTTCTGAAGGCATTGGGGGGGGTCACCTCAGGTCAGGTTGTTCCAGCAGGGGAGGCTGGGAATGATGGAGCGCAGGCCAGGGCGTTTCCCGGTTGCCCTGATCTGGGGCCCCCCTGCGCCTTGACTGGTTCCACTTCCCCTGGAACTGGCCGCCAGTGAGAGGGGAAGCCCACTGGTAGCCTAGGCTTGTCCCCACAGGTCTAGCAGGGGTGAGTCGCAGGCCAGGGCTCACCTATCCGCCAGCCAGTTGCCAGCTAGAGCTGAGCCTGAACGCTGGACCTCCAGTGTCCCCTGGTGAGGGAACTGTCTTCCTGTCCGTTGCCTCAAGGAAACACCTGGCACTTTTGCCTTCCCTGGGCAACTTTAAGTCTGTGACAATTCCCTCTTCTGCCCCATTGTCCTGGCCTTTTCTAGGTTTACCACACCCTCCTATTCTGGACAAGAAAGCTAGACCCTGGGCCTGAGATAAGCTCAGGGGTTTACTTGGGGGGGGGGCTGCTCTTCGGTGGCGGGGCTTCCTTAGGGGACAAAAGTGGAGAGCTGCTGGAGGCCCTGTTTAGGAAGAGCAGGCTTGGCTCTCTGGGTACTGGCGGGAGAAGGAAGGCCAGGAGGATGTACACACTGGGGCTGGTGAGACCCCTGGTCCAAGGAATGGGGAGAGGAGGTGAGATGAGACAGTGCCATCAGCCTCAGAGGAGGGAGTATGAGGCCATGATGAGGGTGGGGCTCTGTCAGAGTTGGGGGTTCTTGAGCCCAACAGAGGTCGTGGGGCATGGGACTGCAGAATGACAGCTGAGCATGACCTGGTTTGTGGCAGGAGCAGTTCCTCTGCCTTGGTCCCTGGTGGCAGGGCTGGTGGAGGTTGGAAGGGAGGAGAGGAGAGGAGTGGGCTTGAGAACTGCTTCCCTTCCCTGCTTCTGTGTGCGTGTGTCTGTGTTTTCAGTAAGTCTAGAGACCTTTCAGGAGGAGCTTTCTCCTGAGTGGCATCTCACTGGCTGGTCTAAGAGGCCCTAGAGTTGGGGAAGCTGGTATAGAGGCAGGGTGGAGCCACGTTGCCCAGGTTGGGGAAGGGCTAGCGTTGGGGGCAGTCAGGTCAAACGCCCTTGGTCATGGCTCCTTCCCGCAGTGTGGACGAACGTGGAACCCCGTTCTGTGGCTGTGTTCCCTTGGCACTCCTTAGTCCCCTTTCTGGCACCCAGCCAGCCGGACCCCTCTGTGCAGCCCAGTGAGGCCCAGCAACCTGCCAGCCACCCTGTGACCTCCAACCAGAGCAAAGGTGAGGAGGGCACTGTGGAAGGCTTGGGGGTGGGGTCCATGTGGCTCAGGGGCCCTCTGACTCACTCTCTCCTCCCAGAGCCTGCTGAATCGGCTGCTGTCGCTCATGAGCAGCCCCCCGGAGGGACGGGGAGTGCTGACCCTGGGCGTCCCCCCGGAGCCACATGCCCCGAGAGCCCAGGGCCTGGACCCCCACACACACTGGGGGTGGTAGAACCTGGTAAAGGTGTCCCTCCCACCACTGAGGATGAGGCCCCCGGCCCTCCAGGAGAGTCCCGGCTGGACAGTGAGACAGAGAGCGATCACGATGATGCGTGAGTGCCCCAAGGCCTGAGGTGGGCTTGCGGGGAGTGGAGCCAGAGACAGACCCTCACTGCCCCTACCACTCCACAGCTTCCTCTCCATCATGTCTCCTGAGATCCAGTTGCCTTTGCCTCCTGGAAAGCGCCGGACCCAGTCCCTGAGTGCCCTGCCTAAGGAACGGGATTCCTCTTCTGAGAAGGATGGACGCAGCCCCAACAAGGTGCCTCCTCTCCACCTGGCCCCTGCCTCTTCCCCTTCCCACCATGGCCACCCAGGCCTGGCTCCCGCGCCTAACTGTCCTGCTCTGCTCTGCTCTGCTCTGCCTACCCTGGCCCGTGTCCCGTGCAGCGGGAGAAGGACCACATCCGCCGGCCCATGAACGCCTTTATGATCTTCAGCAAGCGGCACCGGGCCCTGGTCCACCAGCGTCACCCCAACCAGGACAACCGGACAGTTAGCAAGATCCTGGGCGAATGGTGGTATGCCCTGGGGCCCAAGGAGAAGCAGAAGTACCACGACCTGGCCTTCCAGGTAGTGCCTCCTCCCCTTGACACCTCCCAGTGTCCTCTGGTGGAGAGAGAGAGTGAAGGGTCGCCCTGCCCTTTCCTGCCAGGTGAAAGAGGCGCACTTCAAGGCGCACCCAGACTGGAAGTGGTGCAACAAGGACCGGAAGAAGTCCAGCTCAGAGGCCAGGCCCACGAGCCTGGGCCTGGCAGGAGCGCACAAGGAGACGCGGGAGAGGAGCATGTCGGAGACGGGCACTGCTGCCGCTCCTGGGGGTCAGTCAGCTCCTTGGCTCTCCCACCTTGCCACCTCCCCTGAGATCCACCATCTTCCCTTCCTTCGCTTGCTTACCCCAGCCTGGTAGCTTCTCTGCTGTGTTGCTTTTGAGGACTTGTCTGTAGAGGAACTGGTGAATGAGCCAGGGCACATGTGGATCAGAGCTGCTGAGCACAGCTCCTTGTCCAGGGCCGTTGCTCCATGCGAGCACCTACGGGTCTGTGTCCTCTCAGACTTCAAAACCATAGCCTGTTTCCAGATGAGGAAACACTCAGAGAGTCAGAGTCAGTTGCTTAAGTCACAGGCTAGTAAGTGCTGCAGCCATAGCAGGGCGTGGTGGCGCACGCCTTTAATCCCAGCACTTGGGAGGCAGAGGTAGGAGGATCGCCGTGAGTTCGAGGCCACCCTGAGACTCCATAGTGAATTCCAGGTCAGCCTGGGCTAGAGTGAGACCCTACCTCAAAAAACCAAAAAAAAAAAAAAAAAAAAAAAAAAAAAAAGTGCTGCAGCCAGAATTTAAACTCAGGTTGGTTGGTACACAGCACAGTTGGAATTACTGCTGCTTACTATGCCTGAGTTGGCTGCTTCTGGGGTGCTGTGTAGCTGTAGTCCTATGGACGTGGCCCTCCACTCTGTAAGGTGGGGATATTGCTTCCTCTCTGAGTGGGGAACACAGGCTTAGGTCAGACCAGTGGCTGACCAGCTGAATGCCACATGGACCAGTGTCTGTGCCTGCTTCTTCCAGAAAGTGCCCTCAGGGAATGGGTTTGTGGCTGGTGTTTTTCCCCATACCGAGTGGTCTAGGAATTGTAACCTGCTTCTCCCTGGGAAGCTGGATCCGTCCATGTGCTTGTGAGAGGCTTCCTGACCGACAGCCTCCATGTCTTCTCCTTTTAGTGTCCTCTGAGCTCTTGTCGTTGCAGCCCAGACACTCCTGAGCTCGGACACCAAGACTCCAGGAAGCGGCCCCTGTGGAGCCGAACGGCTGCATACAGTTGGGGGACCTGGCTCAGCCAGGCCTCGAGCCTTTTCCCACAGTGGGGTGCACAGTCTGGACGGCGGGGAAGTAGACAGCCAGGCGTTACAAGAACTGACTCAGGTTTGGGGGATAGACCACCAAGGAGGTAGGGTGGGGAGGCTGCCCATGGTGGCAGACCCAGCTGAGCACTTGCTGGATCCTGTCCTGCAGATGGTGTCTGGCCCCACGTCGTACTCTGGCCCAAAGCCTTCTCCTCAGTATGGCGCTCCAGGACCTTTTGCTGCCCCCGGTGAGGGGAGTACCTTGGCAGCCAGTGGCCGGCCCCCGTTGTTGCCTTCTCGAGCCTCTCGCTCCCAGCGTGCGGCCAGTGAGGACATGACCAGTGATGAGGAACGCATGGTCATCTGCGAGGAGGAAGGGGATGACGATGTCATTGGTGAGTAGCATAGTGTCCAGAGTCCTGGTGGGGGACCTACAGGCAAAAGCTCATAGAATGAGCAGCATCCGGCTTCCCAAGAACAAGGGGCTTGCCATTCATTCTGTTCCTGCTGAGTGAGCTCAGGGAAGCTCCCAGACAGGTAGGAACCCCAGGAACACGGACCCTGTTAGCTCAGCGCTGCATGCTTTCCCTGAACTCTGGTGAACGGGGCCAGGCACATGGAGCTTTGCGCTCAGGACAAGCCTTGTGGACAGCACTCTGTCTGGGACGGAGTTGAGGCCGCGGTGCCCCGCCTCCCCGTGATCCCTCCGCAGGTGGCTCTGTCTGCACTCCGCCCTTTGCCCATGCTCTTCCCTCTGCTTCCTCAGCCGATGACGGCTTCAGCACCACTGACATTGATCTCAAGTGCAAGGAGCGAGTGACTGACAGCGAGAGCGGGGACAGCTCTGGGGAGGACCCAGAGGGCAACAAGGTGAGTCTTAGAGGGTGCTGGGACGTGTCACTCCTCGGAGAGCAGCGTGTGCCTGTGCACTTGGCCGGGACACTCAGCTGTAGAGAAGGCAAGCTGTTTGGCTGTGGAGTTGGATCACCTCCAGGGTGAATAAGGCTCTTAGTTGGCAGGTGCATCCCGCTGGCCTGGCTGACAGGCAGGCGGAGGTGCCAGGACGAGTCCAAGTGCCTGTGTTCCACCAACTTGGGGTCTCTTTCTTCTTTCGATCCAGGGATTTGGCCGTAAGGTGTTCTCACCTGTCATCCGCTCCTCTTTTACCCACTGCCGTCCAACCCTGGACCCTGAACCACCAGGGCCTCCAGACCCGCCTGCAGCCTTCAGCAAAGGCTACTGTCCTGCTTCATCTTCCTCCTCCTCACCTGCTGCCACCTCAGTGTCCGTCACCACCTCCTTCTCCCTGGGCTCTGGAACCTTCAAAGCCCAGGAGTCTGGTCAGGGCAGCACAGCTGGCCCACTACGGCCCCCACCCCATGGAACTGGGGGTCCAGCCACACCTTCCAAAGCCACCAGGTTCCTCCCAACGGATCCTGCCACCTTCCGCCGCAAGAGACCTGAAAGTGTGGGTGGTTTGGAGCCACCTGGCCCCTCAGTTATTGCAGCACCTCCCAGTGGGGGAGGGAACATTCTACAGACTCTAGTCTTGCCTCCAAACAAGGAGGAACGCGAGGGCAGTGGAGCTCGGGTGCCCTCGGCCCCAGCTCCCTCACTGGCTTACGGGGCTCCGGCTGCCCCCCTGTCCCGCCCTGCTGCCACCATGGTCACCAATGTAGTGCGACCTGTCAGCAGCACTCCTGTGCCCATTGCCTCTAAACCCTTCCCTGCCTCTGGCCGAGCTGAGGCATCTTCAAATGACACAGCAGGTGCCAGGACTGAAATGGGCACTGGGTCTCGGGTGCCCGGGGGCTCCCCACTGGGTGTCAGTTTAGTGTATTCGGACAAGAAGTCAGCAGCCACCTCGCCAGCCCCACACTTGGTAGCGGGGCCCCTACTGGGCACTGTGGGGAAAGCACCGGCTACGGTCACCAACCTGTTGGTGGGCACGCCAGGCTATGGAGCCCCTGCGCCTCCTGCTGTTCAGTTCATTGCCCAGGGGGCCCCTGGTAGTGCCACCACTGTGGGCTCAGGAGCAGGTGCTGCGAGTGGCCCCAATGGGCCAGTACCTCTGGGCATCCTGCAACCAGGTGCCCTGGGCAAGGCTGGGGGAATCACCCAGGTGCAGTACATCCTTCCCACGCTGCCTCAGCAGCTTCAGGTGGCACCTGCCCCAGCGCCAGCCCCTGGGACCAAGGCAGCCAGCTCCCAGTGGTCCTGTACCCACCACCAGCATCCGTTTCACCCTCCCGCCGGGCACCTCCACCAATGGCAAGGTCCTGGCTGCCACCGCACCCACTCCTGGAATCCCCATCCTGCAGTCAGTACCCTCCGCCCCGCCCCCTAAAGGTGAGGCCTGGGCTGGGCGGCACCGGGCTCGGGCCAATGGGGCCTACTTGGCTGTCTAGTAAGCTCCTTTCTCGCCTCTCTTTAGCCCAGTCAGTCTCTCCCGTCCAGGCCCCGCCCCCTGGCGGCTCAGCCCAGCTGCTGCCTGGGAAGGTGCTAGTGCCCCTGGCCGCCCCTAGCATGTCAGTGCGCGGCGGAGGGGCCGGCCAGCCGCTGCCTCTGGTGAGCCCGCCCTTCTCAGTACCTGTGCAGAATGGCGCCCAGCAACCCGGCAAGGTAAAGGCACCTGGCTCTGGCCCTCCCCTCCACTGCTGGATGTCCTGTGTGCCACCGTGTCCATCCTTGTGTCCACCTTTTCTCAGTGTCCTCCTATGTCTCCCTAGGGCTCTGTCCTCCTTGCTGTTTCTGTGCAGCCTGCCCTGTCTTTATCAATTCCTGTGTCCATCTGGACCTTGTACTTTTTTTTTTTTTAATCTGAGGCAGGGTCTCACTCTACCCCAGGCTGACCTGGAATTCACTATGTAGTCTCAAGCTGCCCTCAAACTCATGGTTATCCTCTTACCTCTGCCTCCCCAAGTGCTGGGATTAAAGGTGTGCACCACCTTGCTTGTCTTTTTTTTTTTTTTTTTTTTCGAGGTAGGGTCTTACTCTAGCTGAGGCTGACCTGGAATTCACTATGGAGTCTCAGGGTGGCCTTGAACTCAAGGCGATCCTCCTACCTCTGCCTCCCGAGTGTTGGGATTAAAGGCGTGCGCCACAAAGTCTGGCTTTTAAAAAATATTTTTACTGTGCTGGAGACATGGTTTAGTGATTAAAGCACTTGCTTACAAAGCCGAAGGACCCAGGTTCAATTCCCCAGGACCCACATAAGCCAGATGCACAAGGTGGTGCATGTGTTTAGAGTTTGTTTGCAGTGCCTAGAGGCCCTGACGTGCCTATTCTCTCTCTACCTGTTTTTATCCCTCTCAAATAAATAATAATAAAAAGTTATTCACAAAAATCAAAAACCAGGCCGGGTGTGGTGGCGCACGCCTTTAATCCCAGCACTCGGGAGGCAGAGGTAGGAGGATCTCTGTGAGTTTGAGGCTACCCTGAGATTACATACATAGTGAATTTCAGGTCAGCCTGAGCTAGAGTGAGACCCTACCTTGAAATCCCCCCCCCCCAAAAAAAAGGACAAAAACCAGGCATGATGGCTCATGTCTTTAATCCCAGCATTTGGGAGGCAAAGGTAGGATCACTGTGAGTTCAAGGCTAGCCTGATAATACATAGTGAATCCCAGGTCAGCCCAGGCCAGAGCAAGACCCTGTCTTGAAAAACTGAGAGAGAGTGAGATGTGTATTTGCAAGCAGAGGGAGAATGGGCACTCTAGGACCTTTTGCCACTGTGTGCAAGTGAATTCCAGCTGTGTGCGCCACTTTGTATCTGGCTTTTTGTGGGTCCTGGGTAATCGAACGTAATCCATCAGGCTTTGCAAGCAAGTACCTTAAAGCACTGAGCCATCACCCTCCATCTTACTCTTTCACTGCGTTTCCTCCTCTTGCTGTTGTCTTTCTGCTCTGGCTTCATCCCCAGTCCTAAGTTCCCTGGCTTTTTCTTAGCCCACATTCTAGGTCTCAGTCCTCATTGCCTCCCCTCTGGGGGTCACGCTTACCCCAGCCTGTGGGCACTTTCACATACAGATCATCCAGCTGACTCCTGTGCCCGTGAGCACACCCAGTGGCTTGGTGCCACCCCTGAGCCCAGCCACACTCCCTGGACCCACCTCGCAGCCTCAGAAGGTCTTGCTGCCCTCCTCTACAAGGTGAGCCCAGCCGATCCCTACCTACCTCCCCTGCCAGACCAAGCCGGAGGGGGAGGGAGAGCGGGAGGCGGGGCAGGACCAGCTCGCTTTACTCCTTCTCTCCCTTTCATGGCAGAATCACCTATGTGCAGTCAGCAGGTGGGCACACGCTGCCTCTGGGCACCAGCCCTGCGTCCAGCCAGGCTGGGACGGTCAGCTCGTATGGGCCTGCCAGCTCTGTAGCTCTGGGCTTCGCCTCTCTGGGGCCCAGCGGTCCTGCCTTTGTACAGCCTCTGCTCTCAGGTGAGGGCTGGCCTGGTAGGCAGGGCTGGGGACCCAGGGTGGGAATGAGATGTCCCCAGGCCTTGACTGTTCCTGCCTCTTCTTGTCTGCCTTCCCACAGGCCAAGCCCCACTGCTGGCTCCTGGCCAGGTGGGCGTGTCGCCGGTGCCCAGCCCCCAGCTGCCTCCTGCCTGCACAGCCCCCGGAGGTCCTGTCATAACAGCGTTTTATCCTGGCAGCCCTGCGCCCACCTCAGCATCTCTAGCCCAGCCTTCCCAGGCTCCTCCAAGCCTGGTCTACACTGTAGCCACCAGCACCACCCCGCCCGCTGCCACCATTCTGCCCAAGGGCCCACCAGCCCCTGCCACTGCCACCCCAGCCCCCACGAGTCCTTTTGCTAGTGCTGCAGGTAAGTGCTAGACCAACCTGGACAAGTCTGAGTGTGGGGGCTGAGGGTGTGGGCTTCAGTTAGGCCTGACTCTCGCTCTTCTTGCCAGGAGGCTCTGTGACCTACAGCTTAGTGGCCCCTAAGGCCCAGCGACCGGGCCCGAAGCCCCCTCAGAAGGTGAAGGCCGCCATCGCCAGCATTCCTGTGGGCTCCCTGGAGGCAGGCGCCGCTGGGCGGTCTGGCCCTGGATCTCGGCAGCCTCTCGAGTCTGGCCCGGCCCGAGAGCCAGTTGCCCCAGAGTCTGAGCTCGAGGGGCAGCCCACTCCGCCGGTCCCTCCACTACCCCCAGAGGCCTGGGCTCCCACTGCCCGCAGCAGCCCCCCACCACCACTGCCTGCTGAGGAGCGACCTGGCACCAAAGGCCCTGAGACACTGGTGCGCACCTAACGGAGTTGGCTGAGGGCCTCCTCTGTGCTGGGCTCACACTGCCTTCCTTTCCTCCATGCCTGCGTTTGAGTCTGTCTGCGGTGTCTCCTCCCATGCGGGCTTGGCATTCTGGCTGGCGTGGGTCTTCTCTGAGGGTCTCTGTGTAGGGCGTTTCTGGCTGTTGACACGGTGGCCCCGTTTTCATTGGCCTGGTGCTTGTTGCAACCTTTCTGACTCAGCCTCCTAGTTGCCAGAGTCACAGGCATGAGCTGTAGACTGTGTTTGTTTGCTTTTTAGAAAGTTTTAATTAACTGAGAGTGAGAGAAAGATGCAGAGATAGAGAATGGGTGCACCAGGGCCTTCAGCTGCTGCAAACGAACTTCAGACATATGCTACCCACTCATGTGGGTCCTAGGGAATCAAACCTGGGTCCTTTGGCTTTGCAGGCAAGCGCCTTAAGCACTACACCATCTCTCCAGCCCTTGTTTGATTTATTTTATTTTATTTTTTAGAGAGAATTGGCATGCCAGGGCCTCAGCCACTAAAATTGAACTCCAGACACTTGGCACCACCTAAGTGGGCATGTGTGACCTTGCGCTTGCCTCAGTTTTGTGCATCTGGCTTATGTGGGATCTGGAGAATCAAATATGGGTCTTTAGGCTTCACAGGCAAGCGCCTTAACTGCTAAGCCATCTCTCCAGCCCATGTTTGATTTTTTTGAGACAGATTTTTTTTTAAGGTAGGTTCTCACTCTAGTACAGACCTAACCTGGAATTCAGTATGTATTCTCAGGGTGGCCTTGAACTCACAACCATCCTCCTACCTCTGCCTCCTGAGTGCTCGGATTAAAGGTGTGTGTCACCATGTCTGGCTGAGACAGACTTTTGATGCCCTTGAACTTGCTGTGTAGACCAAACTGCCCTTGAACTTAGGGCAATTTCTGCTTCTGCCTCCTGAGCACTGGAAATATAGGCATGGGCCACCAGCCTCGCTTGTTTTCTCTCTAGGTTTTTGTTTTGTTGTTGTTTTTGGTTTTTCCAGGTAGGGTCTCACTCTAGCCTAGGCTGACCTGGAATTCACTATGTAGTCTCAGGGTGGCCTCGAACTCACAGTGATTCTCCTACCTCTGCCTCCCAGGTGTTGGGATTAAAGGTATGTGCCACCCTGGTGGGTTTTGCTTGCTTGTTTGTTTTAGGTAGGTACTCTAGCCCATGCTGACCTGGAACTTACTTTGTAGCCCAGGCTGGTCTGGAACTATGATCCTCCTCCTACCTCAGCCTCAAGAATGCTGAGAGTAAAGTGGGCACCCCTACACTGAGTCTTTTTTTTAAGCTTATTTTATTTTTGAGAGGGAGAGAAACAGGCAGAGAAAGTAAGAGATAAAGTGTGTGTGAAAGAGAATGGGCCCTCCAGGGCCTCTAGCCATTGCAAACGATCTCCAGATGCATGCGGCACCTTGTGCATCTGGCTTTATAGGGTCCTGGGGAGTTGAACTCTGGTCCTTGTGGGTTTGGACAGTCGAGGGGAGCCGCCTCCTCCTCCCAGCCCGGCTCCAGCTCCAGCCACAGCTCCAGGTGGGGGCGGCAGTGAGGGCAGCAGCGGGCGGGCGGCTGGGGACACGCCTGGAGCGCAAGGAGGGCGGCTAGTTCGGGGGCAAGAAGTGAAGGTGCGGCCTCCCGCCCCTGAAGAAGACCTTTGACTCTGTGGACAAGTGAGCAGGGGTCGTGGTTGAGCGCGGCTTGTTGGGAGAAGGGGGAGCTGCAGCCCGAGGCAGGGGAGGTGACTCTGCCGCACTCCAGCAGGGTCCTGTCGGAGGTGGATTTTGAAGAACGTTTTGCTGAGCTGCCAGAGTTTCGCCAGAAAGAGGTGCTGCCTTCACCCACCCTTGTTTGATTTATTTTATTTTATTTTTTAGAGAGAATTGGCATGCCAGGGCCTCAGCCACTAAAATTGAACTCCAGACACTTGGCACCACCTAAGTGGGCATGTGTGACCTTGCGCTTGCCTCAGTTTTGTGCATCTGGCTTATGTGGGATCTGGAGAATCAAATATGGGTCTTTAGGCTTCACAGGCAAGCACCTTAACTGCTAAGCCATCTCTCCAGCCCATGTTTGATTTTTTTGAGACAGATTTTTTTTTAAGGTAGGTTCTCACTCTAGTACAGACCTAACCTGGAATTCACTCTGTAGTGTCAGCGTGGCCTCGAACTCACGGTGATCCTCCTACCTCTGCCTCCCAGGTGTTGGATTAAAGGTATGTGCCACCCTGGTGGGTTTTGCTTGCTTGTTTGTTTTAGGTAGGTACTCTAGCCCATGCTGACCTGGAACTTACTTTGTAGCCCAGGCTGGTCTGGAACTATGATCCTCCTCCTACCTCTGCCTCCAGGTGGGGGCGGCAGTGAGGGCAGCAGCGGGCGGGCGGCTGGGGACACGCCTGAGCGCAAGGAGGCGGCTAGTTCGGGCAAGAAGGTGAAGGTGCGGCCCCCGCCCCTGAAGAAGACCTTTGACTCTGTGGACAAGTGAGCAGGGGTCGTGGTGGAGCGCGGGCTTGTTGGGAGAAGGGGGAGCTGCAGCCCGAGGCAGGGGAGGTGACTCTGCCGGCACTCCAGCAGGGTCCTGTCGGAGGTGGATTTTGAAGAACGTTTTGCTGAGCTGCCAGAGTTTCGGCCAGAAGAGGTGCTGCCTTCACCCACCCTGCAGTCTTTGGCCACCTCACCCCGGGCTATCCTTGGCTCCTACCGCAAGAAGAGGAAGAACTCCACTGGTAGGCGGAACCTGGCTCCTAGGTAGATGGGGGACAGGCTGGGACCCTCTGCCCTGGACTGAGCTGTTTCTGTTTGGCCAGACCTGGACTCGGCACCTGAGGACCCCACATCGCCCAAGCGCAAGATGAGGAGACGCTCCAGCTGCAGCTCAGAGCCCAACACCCCCAAGAGCGCCAAGTGCGAGGGGGACATCTTCACCTTTGACCGCACAGGTGCCGGTGCCCTGGGATGCGAGTGGCATGAGGGCAATGGGAACGGTAGGACCCTGTAGTCAGGGTGGGCCTGGAGTCCAGCAGGCCCTAGTTTCCATGCGGCTGGACCTTGCCTGCCCCCTGTGAAAAGGCTCATGGGCCCTAGTGGGCACTTGGCCCTTGGCTGCTCCCGGCTTGACCGCCCCGTGTGTGCAGGCACCGACACCGAGGACGTGCTTGGGGAGCTGGAGTACGAGAAGGTGCCCTACTCCTCACTGCGGCGCACCCTGGACCAGCGCCGGGCTCTGGTCATGCAGCTCTTCCAGGACCACGGCTTTTTTCCGTCAGGTGAGCAGATGTCGAATGTTAGCACGCACTCAGATGGGAGCTCTGCACATACCTCCTTGTCTTCACCATCCGTCTGTCTGTCCCCAGCCCAGGCCACGGCAGCCTTCCAGGCCCGTTATGCGGACATCTTCCCATCCAAGGTGTGCTTGCAGTTGAAGATCCGCGAGGTCCGCCAGAAGATCTAGGTAGGTACTCTAGCCCATGCTGACCTGGAACTTACTTTGTAGCCCAGGCTGGTCTGGAACTATGATCCTCCTCCTACCTCTGCCTCCCAGGTGTTGGATTAAAGGTATGTGCCACCCTGGTGGGTTTTGCTTGTTTGTTTTAGGTAGGTACTCTAGCCCATGCTGACCTGGAACTTACTTTGTAGCCCAGGCTGGTCTGGAACTATGATCCTCCTCCTACCTCTGCCTCCCAGGTGTTGGATTAAAGGTATGTGCCACCCTGGTGGGTTTTGCTTGTTTGTTTTAGGTAGGTACTCTAGCCCATGCTGACCTGGAACTTACTTTGTAGCCCAGGCTGGTCTGGAACTATGATCCTCCTCCTACCTCTGCCTCCCAGGTGTTGGATTAAAGGTATGTGCCAC
The DNA here is from genome assembly GCA_036346955.1 of Dipus sagitta. Taxonomy (NCBI): domain Eukaryota; kingdom Metazoa; phylum Chordata; class Mammalia; order Rodentia; family Dipodidae; genus Dipus; species Dipus sagitta. Next base: position 73,237,554 of record CM070787.1, on the reverse strand, counting down.
CCTGGTGGGTTTTGCTTGTTTGTTTTAGGTAGGTACTCTAGCCCATGCTGACCTGGAACTTACTTTGTAGCCCAGGCTGGTCTGGAACTATGATCCTACCTCAGCCTCAAGAATGCTGAGAGTAAAGTGGGCACCCCTACACTGAGTCTTTTTTTTAAGCTTATTTTATTTTTGAGAGGGAGAGAAACAGGCAGAGAAAGTAAGAGATAAAGTGTGTGTGAAAGAGAATGGGCCCTCCAGGGCCTCTAGCCATGCAAACGATCTCCAGATGCATGCGGCACCTTGTGCATCTGGCTTTATAGGGTCCTGGGGAGTTGAACTCTGGTCCTTGGGCTTTGCAGGCAAGCGCCTTAACTGCTGAGCCATCTCTCCAGCCCCTAGTTTTGGTTTTTGACACAGATGCACACCATCTAAGCCCAGTGTTCTTGCTTGTCCTCACCCTAGGCCAGCAAATTCCCCAGCTCATCTTCAGACTGGCGAGTCCCCGGGCTGGGTTTGGACAGTCGAGGGGAGCCGCCTCCTCCTCCCAGCCCGGCTCCAGCTCCAGCCACAGCTCCAGGTGGGGGCGGCAGTGAGGGCAGCAGCGGGCGGGCTGCTGGGGACACGCCTGAGCGCAAGGAGGCGGCTAGTTCGGGCAAGAAGGTGAAGGTGCGGCCCCCGCCCCTGAAGAAGACCTTTGACTCTGTGGACAAGTGAGCAGGGGTCGTGGTGGAGCGCGGGCTTGTTGGGAGAAGGGGGAGCTGCAGCCCGAGGCAGGGGAGGTGACTCTGCCGGCACTCCAGCAGGGTCCTGTCGGAGGTGGATTTTGAAGAACGTTTTGCTGAGCTGCCAGAGTTTCGGCCAGAAGAGGTGCTGCCTTCACCCACCCTGCAGTCTTTGGCCACCTCACCCCGGGCTATCCTTGGCTCCTACCGCAAGAAGAGAAAGAACTCCACTGGTAGGCGGAACCTGGCTCCTAGGTAGATGGGGGACAGGCTGGGACCCTCTGCCCTGGACTGAGCTGTTTCTGTTTGGCCAGACCTGGACTCGGCACCTGAGGACCCCACATCGCCCAAGCGCAAGATGAGGAGACGCTCCAGCTGCAGCTCAGAGCCCAACACCCCCAAGAGCGCCAAGTGCGAGGGGGACATCTTCACCTTTGACCGCACAGGTGCCGGTGCCCTGGGATGCGAGTGGCATGAGGGCAATGGGAACGGTAGGACCCTGTAGTCAGGGTGGGCCTGGAGTCAAGCAGGCCCTAGTTTCCATGCGACTGGACCTTGCCTGCCCCCTGTGAAAAGGCTCATGGGCCCTAGTGGGCACTTGGCCCCTGGCTGCTCCCGGCTTGACCGCCCCGTGTGTGCAGGCACCGACACCGAGGACGATGCAGGCAGCCACTCCTACAGAGCAGCCCCCTGGAGTGGAGGCTCCCCTCCCTGGACCACCCCCTACTGGCACTGCTGCTACTCCTGCCCCCACTCACAGCCCTGCTGGGGGTCCTGATCCCACCTCTCCTGGCTCGGACTCTGGCACTGCCCAGGCTGCCCCGCCACTGCCTCCACCCCCCGAGCCAGGGCCTGGACAGCCTGGCTGGGATGGAGCCTCTCCCCCTTCCCCCCCTCCCTCAGGCCCTTCCACAGCTGCCACAGGCAGGTGAGGGGCTCTTGAGAGAGCCCAGGACCCACAGTACCCCCCTCAAGACATGGACAGTATGTAGGTAGCAGGAATGGGGGGGGGCATGGTGGGATGGTTACCACCTCCCCAACAAAGCCATTTCGTCCTTTCCAGTTTGGGGCGGAATGAGGCCTGTTCCCCTTGTATATACTCCCTTCCCCGCCCCCCAGCTCCCTCCCTGTGCTGGGGGGTAGCTGAGAGGAAGCAGGGGCGCAGTCTCCCTCTGCTGAGCCCCTGTCCATAACCTGGAGTGTGTGACCTTCAGAGCTTTTCACTTGTACTTTATGCAAAATGGCCCGTGTGAGGGCTGCAAGCTGGAGGGTAGTGAGCCTTGGGCCACAGGGAGGTGCCTGTGGAGTAGGGGGAGTTCACGCACCCCCTTTTCCCCCAGAGGGGCTGGACTCAGGTTAGTTTGGGGTGGGGAGGGCTCCTGCACTTTGCCACAGGCATGGGGGTTCTCCCCACCCTCTCTGCCCTCTCAGCTTGGGTTGTACTTTCTAAGAAGGTGATTCCCCTACCATTGTCCCTGTCCCCAGAACAAAACATGTTGATCATGTGCAATATTTCTTACTGTGCCGAGAAGCCGCAATGACCGAGATTAAAGCTGTTTAACACACCCAGGAGGCTGCTGGCTTGCTCTCAGGTGGGCCTGTTGTGTACTAGGCCTGTACCTAAGTGGCCACGGAGCAGTGCGCGTTCCTCTGTGGCAGTCATCCCAGGACCACCCCAGTGTCAGAGGGACATCGGGGAACCTGAAGCCTGCGCAGCGTGGGCGAGCATAGGGAAGGCCTGAGACACCCTCAAAGAATGTAAGAGCCGGGGTGGAGGAGCAAGCCTCTAATGTGGGTCAGTCTAGGCTAGAGAGCAAGACCCTACCTCAAACCAAAAAGGCCACCCTTGGGCTAGTGCTGAGTACTGTGGTGTCTTCAGGGGCCCCTACTGCCCCCGTGTGGCCCGAGCTGTCCTTGCTGCCGGGAGAGGAGCCCACACTGGACGTGGAGCCCCAGGGAGCTTTCCCTGGGTGGAAGTGTGTGGCTGGAGGGACAGCTCAAGGTGGGAGATGGCTGGGTCACTTTCTGGGGTTCCTGCTTGACCTTGATGCTCTAACAATGCTGGCCGACTGGTTTCATCCAGTTTACTATCCCTACCTGAAGCTCACCACTGTGACCGTGGAAATTCCAGAATGCTCCCATGGGCTTCTGATGCCTGCCTGCCTGCCTCAGGCAGAATCGCTTGGTCACAGATGAAGGTGTGGACAAGGTGGGGACCCAGACAGGAAACAGAGGTGGAGGAAGGAACGTTTAATGTCATTGAAGGCAGGCTGCTTAGGGCACGTGCTCTGGCAGAGGGGTGCCCTGACCCTGGTCTTGGGCCAGCAGGCGCAGAAGCAGGGAATGCAGGGCCCGGCACACTGGGGTGTAGCCCAGGCGGCTCAGGTGCAGGTAATCATACATATCGTGGTGGCTTATGGTGCCATCGGAGTGCACGAAGCCAGGGTCAGCATCCAGGAAGTGCGCCCGTGGGTGGCCAGCCAGTGTTGCCCGTACCAGCTCGTTTACCCGTCGGTTCTTCTCCCGAAGTGGGTTAGGGTGTTGGCCCCTTGGAAGCAGGCCCTGAGGAGGGACACTAAGATTCTTAAGTTATCCTACCAGCATCTTCTGTGTGACAAATTGCCCATCCCCCCCTCCCAAGTTCCCAGCTGCAAAATACATTAGAGACAGAAAAGTGGAGCGGGCAGGAGGACAGCCAGTTCCTGATAAGCACATCCCAGCTCCCCTTCAGTTAACACCTCTGGGGATGTCCGCCTCTTCAAGACACGCAGGACTCACGGCCCTGGGTCAGCCAGTGGCTTCTCTCAGGGAACATCACAGGGAGAAGTGATGAAGCCTAAATTTGTCCTAAGAATGCCTGACACCTTTTGGCAACGCAAATGGTTTGAATTTTTTTTAATTTATTACTTTTTTGGTTTTTTGAGGTAGGATCTCACTCTAGCCCTGGCTGACCTGGAATTCACTCTGTAGTGTCAGCGTGGCCTCGAACTCACGGTGATCCTCCTACCTCTGCCTCCCCAGTGCTGGAATTGAAGATGTGTGCCACCATGCCCCGGCTTGCAAGTGGTTTGAGTTTTGAGTTTTTTGTTTTTTTTTTTTGATTTTTTAACTCTACCCACATCCCCCAGCATTTCCTGGGACTAACTGGTCCCTTAACACAGCCACTCTCATAGTTGGAGTAAGCTTTTGGAAAGCCACCGAACTGTGCCAAGGTGCCCAGAACCATGCCAGCTGTGGCTACCTGATGTTCCCTAGACTCAAGCTCGATCTCCCTGCCCTCAGCTGTTCCCATGTGCCGGGATGATAGGTGTGTGTCACCATGCCCAGCACTCCCCACCCGTTTCAGATACTCACCAGCACCACCACCCGGGCCTGGGGTTGCAATTTGTTCACCAACTGCACAATGGCCTCGATGCCTCCGGTCACCTGCTCTGCTGTATGGCCGTGGTTGTTGGTGCCCACCCAGACCACCACAATCTGGGGGAGAGAAGGGCACAAAGCAGCCAGTCAGGAGGCAGGCGAAGGTGGCGTTAACATCCCACTAGAAGCCCCTGCTCACCTTGGGCCGGATGTGTTCCAGTTCCCCATTTTCAAGCCGCCACAGTACGTGCTGTGTACTGTCTCCTCCAATGCCAAAGTTAAGTGCATGCAGTGGAGAGAAGAGCTCTCTCCAGATCTGGGGACAAGAAATGACATGCTCACAAGGGCACCCTCAACACCCACCATCACCCACTGTCCAGGCATTGTCCAAAGGCCACTATGGAAGAGCCTGGCTTTATGGAAGCAGTCTGGTTAAAAATCTCACCTTGGAATAAGCCCCAGTACGGTGAAACCTATTACAGCCTCAAATCAAATCCCATAGAAGTTTAAACTCACTTTTTGAAAATCCTACCTGTTTGAGCCATACACGCAGCCAACAGCAATACAACTGAACCTTAGTTTGAGGAAAAGCCATTATGGCTAAACTTCCCTTAGTGGAAAGATGTTATGATCAACTCTTTTTATAACCGACCTGCACTAGTTGTAAAGGTATACTATAGCCTTGTGCAAAGCCCACGGGGCTGGGCTCTGCTCATACAAACAACCTCACCTTGGGCAATCTTGAAGAGTCCCACCTTGAGTCCCAATGTACACAGACCCAACCTGACAAAGTCAGGGTGCAAACTTCCTCCTCAGCAGAATGGTGCATTTACCCGGAGGCTCAAGGGTCAGTGCCCTCAGGCCACCTGGGTTGCCACCAACCTTGTCTGGGTCCTGGTCCCAAAGTGCCATCCGAAAAGGGACGGATCTTACCTCACACTGGTGCATGAGCTGGACCAAGGAGTCCCCAATGAAGACGACTTCGGGTTCCTTGTCTTTGCTGTCTGCCACGAACCGATGGTGCTGCGGGGAGGGGACTCAACAAGCATGCATGATGCAGGCCCCGCGCCCGGATTCCCCAGGCAGCAAGAACAACCCCCTCCCATGGCTCTGTTAACCATCCCATCCCAGACAGCAAGACCCCCCCCCCGCCATGGCTGTTAACCTTCCCATCCCAGACAGCAAGACCCCCCACCTTAGCTGTTAACCTTCCCATCCCAGACCGCAACCCACCCCCATGGCTCTATTAACCTTCCAATCCTAGATCGCACCCCCCCCCCATGGCTCTATTAACCTTCCCATCCCAGACAACAAGAAGCCCCCCTCCCCCATGGCTCTGTCGAGCCTCCCAGGTAGAGGGAAGAACAGTGGGAATCGGCGGATGGCCGCGCTGGCCCGATCGCTCACCAGGGACATCCACCGCCCGTCGCCCTGCGCGTCCTGCACCGGCGTGGGCTTGCTGGCCGGATTCTCCTCCCGGCTCATGTCGGCGCCGCGAGGCTCCTGGGTGGGATGATGAGCGAGTGCAGGGGTCAGGCCCGGGGCGGGGGGGAGGGGGGGGGAGGAGGAAGAAGGTGGACCAGCCACGCCCACCTCTCCGGGCAACAATGGACCGTCCCTCCCGCAAGGCTGAGGCCGCTCCAAGGCGCCACCTCCTTCCCAGAAGTGCAGACCTTCCTCCAGGAAGGATTGGGAACCGTCGCTTCCTCCCCCCCTCCCCACTACGGCGGCCGCGCAGTGGACTCGTCCAGCGCGTCCCGACCGCGGCGCCGCTCAGCGCAGCGCACTACGGCCTGCGGGGAGGGGGGGGGCGGGCGAAACCATTCGGCGCTCGGAGTAGGGGAGGACGCCTGAACCAAATGGCGTCGCGGGGAGGGGCCGTCGTCAGTGTACCTGAAAAGCGACAGGAAGAAGATGAAGAAAAAAAATACAACACCAACCCCCCCCCCCTCCCTTAAGGGACAGAAACCTTTTGCTGTAGGACCAGAAAAAAATCCGAAAGGACCACCTATGGTGGGCGTGTCCCATTCACGTGGGTGAGCGAGTGGACGAGTCCACTGCTGAGGGGGGTGGCTAGCCGCTGGGAGAGGACGCTTCCACGTCTACAGCTCCGGGTGGGGGACGGGGGACCCCTCAGGAAGGTTTTACTACAAAGCACTTGTTGCAGTCAGGTTCCCATTGCTGGCAGGAATCACCCGATCAAGAGCAGCTTTTGGGTAAAAAGGGTTTATTTTGGCTTACAGACTCCAGGGGAAGCTCCCATGATGGCATGAGCAGAGGGTGGACATCACCCCCTGGCCAACATAAGGTGGACAATAGCAGCAAGAGAGTATGCCAAACACTGGCAAGGGGAAACTGGCTATAACACCCATAAGCCCGCCCCCAACAATACACTGCCTCCTGGAGGTGTTAATTCCCAAATCTCCATCAGCTGGGAACCTAGCATTCAGAACACCTACATTTGTGGGGGACACCTGAATCAAACCACCGCAGCACTATTATTATTTTAATTAATTAATTAATTTTGTTTTTGTTTTTCAAGGTACGGTCTCACTCTGGTCCAGGCGGATCAGGAATTCACTATGTAGTCTCAGGGTGGCCTCGAACGAAATAATGAATAAGTAAATAAAAAATAAGAACGAAATAAATAAATAAATAAAGAGCACTGGTGCCTGGCATGGTGGCGCACACCTTTAATCTCAGCACTCGGGAGGCAGAGGTAGGAGGATCGCCGTGAGTTCGAGGCCAGCCTGAGACTATATAGTGAATTTCTGATCACCCTGAGCTACAGTGAGACCCTACCTTGAAAAACTAACAAACAGGGCTGGAGGGATGGCTTAGCGGTTGAGACACTTGTGTGTGAAGCCTAAGGACCCAGGTTCAATTCTGTAGGTCCCAGTAAGCCAGATGCACATGATGGTACATGTGGCTGGAGGTTGTTTGCAGTGGCTAGAGGCCCTGCAGCCCATTCTCACTCTCTCTCCCACTCTCTGTCTCTAATAAATACATAAAGTAAATCTTTAAAAAAAGAAAAACAAACAAAACAACAATAAAATGTTTTGTTTTTATTTATTTGAGAGACAGAAAGAGGCAGAGAGCAGGAGAGAGAATGGGCTACCAGGGCCATCAGCCACTGCAAACTCCAGACACATGCACCACCTTGTGCATCTGGCTTACATGGGTCCTGGGAAATTGAACCTGGGTCATTTGGCTTTGTAGGTAAGTACCTTAACTGCTAAGCCATCTCCCAGCCCTATTTATTTCTTTAAAAAATTATGGGCTGGAGAGATGGCTTAGCGGTTAAGTGCTTGCCTGTGAAGCCTAAGGACCCTGGTTCGAGGCTCGATTCCCCAGGACCCACATAGGCCAGATGTACAACGTGGCACATGCATCTGGAGTTCGTTTGCAGTGGCTGGAGGCTCTGTGTGCCCATTCTCTCTCTCTCTTTCTCCCTCCCTCCCTCCCCCTTTTTCTCTCTCTGTCTGTTGTTCTTAAATAAATAAAAATAAACAAAAAACTTAAAAAAATTATATATATACATATATATATATACATATATATGTATATATATTTGTGAGAGAGAGATAGATAGAAAGATAATAAAAATAATGGGTGTGCCAGGCCCTTTGGCTGCTGCAAAGGACTCCAGACAAATGCGCCACCCTGTGCATCTGGCTTACATGGGTCCTGGGGAATCAAACCTGGGTTCTTTGGCTTTGCAGGCAAGTGCCTTAACCACTAAGCCATATGTGCAGCCTGCTTTTTATTTAAAAACAATTTTTAAAATTAATTAATTTATTTGTTCATCTGAAAGAGGGATGGAGGAGACTTTAGGCACCCCAAGGCCTCCTGACACTGCAGACAAACTCCAGAGACATGCACAGCTTTGTGTATCTGGCTTTACATGGGTGCTAAGGAATCAAACCCCTAGCCTTCAGGCTTTGCAAGCAAGTACCATTAACTGCTGAGCAATTTCCTCAGTCCCTAGTTGTTCCCCCCCCCTCCCAAGGTGGGGTCTCACTCTAGCGCAGGCTGACCTGGAATTCACTATGTAGTCTCAGGGTGGCCTTGAACTTGTGGCAGTCCTCCTACCCCTGCCTCCTGAGTGCTGGAATTAAAGGTGTGCACCGCCATGCCCGCCTGGCTTCAGTCCCTACTTTTTTTGTTTTTAGTGGTTTTGCTTTTCTTCCAGATAGGTTCTCATTCTAGCCCCAGCTGACCTGGAATTCACTCTGTACTCTCAGGCTGGCCTCGAACTCACAGCGATCCTTACACATAGTGAATTCCAAGTCAGCCTGGGCTAGAGTAAAACCCTACCTTCAAAAACCAAAAACCAAAAACCAAACAAAACAAACATAAAAAAAAGATGCACTGCAAGGTAGATGGAGGTGTAGAAAGGGAATAGAAATCGGAGATGCCCACAAGGACCCAGCTCAGACCCAGCCTGGCACCCCTCCCAGAGATCATCTTGCAGCTCTGTGGTGGCCTCTCCTCCCCTCTCTAAACACAGTGTCAGGCCAACAACTTCAATTCCATGGTTCTGGACGCTGGCATCCCAATCCACGACATATGCCACTCCTTGCATTACTCTACATTAATTGCAGACCTATTGTTTCTCAGTGTTCTGGAAGATCAGATGGGCATCCGCCCTCTCTCCTGAATTTTTATTTTTGTTTGTTTGTTTTGTTTTTCGAAGTAGGGTCTCACTCCAGCCCAGGCTGACCTGAAATTCACAATGTAGTCTCAGGGTGTTCTTGAACTCACAGTGATCCTCCTACCTCTGTGCTGGGATTAAAGGCATGTGCCACCTCGCCTGGCTTCTGAATTCTGAATTTTTTTTTTCTTGTAGCTCCACTTCCAAGTTGGACCTTGCTGACCATTCCTTCTGTGCAGATTGATAGTAAAACACAAATTTGCATTTTTTTTTTTTTTTTTGGTTTTTCGAGGTGGGGTCTCACTCTAGCCCAGGCTGACCTGGAATTCACTATGGAGTCTCAGGGTGGCCTCGAACTCAAGGCGATCCTCCTACCTCTGCCTCCTGAGTGCTGGGATTAAAGGCGTGCGCCACCACTCCTGGCAAAATTGTGGTTTTTAAAAATAACTTTTATTTATTTGCAAAATAGAGACAGAGAGAGAATGGGCATGCTAGAGCCTGTAGCTACTGCAAACGAACTCCAGATGCATATGTCCCCTGTGCATCTGGCTTACGTGGGACCTGGGGAATCGAACTTGTGTCCTTTGGGCTTTGCGGGCAAGTTCCTTAACCGCTAAGCCATCTCTCCAGCCCCAAAGTTGTGGGGGTTTTTTTGTTCATTTTTATTTATTTATTTGAGAGCGACAGACAGAGAGAGAAAGAGGCAGAGAGAGAGAGAGAGAGAGAGAGAGAGAGAGAGAGAGAGAATGGGCGCGCCAGAGCCTCCAGCCACTGCAAATGAACTCCAGATGCATGCACCCCCTTGTGCATCTGGCTTATGTGGGTCCTGGGGAATCAAGCCTCGAACTGGGGTCTTTAGGCTTCATAGGCAAGTGGTTAACCGCTAAGCCATCTCTTTTGAGATAGGCTGTAGTTTCAGGGTGGCCTTGAACTCATGGTGCTCCTCCTACCTCTGCCTCCTAAGTGCTAGGATTAAAGGAACAAGTCACCACACCCGGCTTCAAAATTGTTTTTATTTATTTATTTTCGAGGGTAGGGTCTCACTCTAGTTCAAGATCACCTGGAACTGACTCGCTAGTCCCAGGCTGGCCTTGAACTCATGGTGCTCCTCCTACCTCTGCCTCCTGAGTGGCTAGGATTAAAGGTGTGCCACTAAGTCCCGCCCAGCTTCAAAATTGCATCCACGTTCAGTGGCAAGCCACTTCCCTGGGTCTAAGGACTGCTGAACAAGCGTTACAGTGCTTGTTGAATGAATATTATATGAACAGATCAGAACCTGCCTTCAGCTATGTGTTGGGGAGACAGATCTAGACACAGTACTATAAAACCCCAAGGACTGGCCGGGTGTGGTGGCACAGGCTTTGAATCCCAGCACTCCGGAAGCCGAGGTAGGAGGATCGCCACGAGTTGGAGGCCATCCTGAGAGTACAGAGTGAGTTCCGGGTCAGCCTGAGCTAAAGTGAGACCCTACCTTGAAAAACCAACCAAACAAAAACAAAACAAAACAAAACAAAAACCCCTGGGGTTGGAGAGATGGCTCAGCATTTAAAAGCAGCTTGCTTGCAAAGCTTGATGCCCTGGGTTCAATTCCTCAATACCCGTGTAAAGCCAGATGCACAAAGTGGCGCATACATCTGGAGTTTGTGGGTGGAGGCCCTGGAGGATCCTCTCTCTCTCTCCCTCCTTCTCTATGTCTCAAATAAATAATAGAAATCCCTTAGGGGCTGGAGGGATGGCTTAGTGGTTAAGGCATTTGCCTGCAAAGCCAAAGGACCCAGGTTCGATTCCCCAAGACCTATGTTAGCCATATGCACAAGGGGGTGCACGTGTCTGGCATTGGTTTGCAGCGGCTGGAGGCCCTGGCGCGCCCATTCTCTCTCTCTCTCTCCCCCTATTTCTCCATCAAATGAATAAATAAATAAATATTTAAAAAGTCCCTTAGCTTATATATTTTTTAAAAATATATTTGAGAGAGAGAGAATGGACGCACCAGGGCCTCTTGCTGTTGCAAATGATCTATCTCTAGACTCGGATCACTTTATGCTTCTGGCTTTACATGGGTTCTAGGGGGTCAAACCTGGACCAGTAGGTTTTTTCCTTTGCAAGGAAGTGCCTTTGACCACCAAGCCATCTCCCCAGCCCAGGGCTCTTTTTTTTTTGGTTTGGTTTTTGGAGACAGGGTCTCATATATCTCAGGTTGGTCTCAAATTTGCTGTGTGGCTGAGAATGACCTTCAACTCTATTTATTTATGTATGTTTGGTTTTTTTCAAGGTCAGGTCTCACTGTAGCCCAGGCTGATCTGGAATTTGCTATGTAGTCTCAGGGTGGCCTTGAACTCCTCCTACCTCTGCCTCCCAAATACTGGGATTAAAGGCGTGCTCCACCACACCTGGTTCAAACTCTTTTTTTTTTTTTTTTTAAATATTTTTACTTATTTGAGAGAAAAAGAAGGTAGAGAGACAGATTGGGAGCACCAGGGCATCCAGCCACTGCAAACAAACTCCAGACACATGCACCACTTTGTGCATCTGCCTCAGATGGAACCTGGGGAATCAAACCAAGGCCCATTGGTTTTGGAGGCAAGTGCCTTAACCATTAAGCCATCTTTCTAGCCCATGATCTTGAATTCTTGATTCTCTTGCCTTTACTTCTCAAGTGGCATAACCCACAGTGCCTGGTGAACAGAGCTTCTTAAACTCTCCTACTCAGGCTGGAGAGGGGGCTTAGCTGTTATTTGCTGGCAAAGCCAAAGGACCCAGGTTCAATTCCCTGGGATCCATGTAATCCAGATTTATAAGATGGTACGTGTGTTGAGTTTGCAGTGGCTGGAGCCCTGGTGCACCCATTCTCTATCTCTCTCTCTCAAATAAATAAATTAATTTAAAAAATCAATCTCTTCTACTCAATATATCTTTTTGCCTGAGAAAATTTTCTTTTAATTTTTATTCATTTGCATGTGTCTCTGTGTGTGTGTGTACACATGCCCATGCACCAGTGTCTCTTAACACTGCAAATTAATTCCTAGCCAGTTTTACAGGGGTGCTTGGGGAATTGAACCTGGGCTCGCAGACTTTGCAAGCAAGTGCCTTTAAGCATGGAGGCATCTCCCCTTTCCCTGCCTGGGACATGTTTAGGTGACCTCAGGTTCATAGCTATATAATGTAGGCATACAAATCACACGTTTACAGATGAGAAATCATTTAAATAATTTATTTCAGGCTGTATATGATGGCGCACGCCTTTAATCCCAGCCCTTGGGAGGCAGAGGTAGGAGGATCACTGTGAGTTCAAGGCCAGCCTGGGACTACAGAGTGAGTTCCAGAGAGAGGTCCTACTTTGAAAAACAAAAACAAAAACAAAACTAAAATTTGTTTAGTCAAGAGGTAGTGGCTTATATCTTTAATCCTCGTAAATAAAGGACTGAGGTAGAAGGATGACCATGAGTTCAAGACCAGCCTGGGCTACAAAGTAAGTTCCAGGTCAGCCTGGGCTAGAGTGAGACCTGCCTCAAAAAGAAACCCAAGAAGGGCTGGAGAGATGGCTTAGTGGTTAAGCGCTTGCCTGTGAAGCCTAAGGACCCTGGTTCGAGGCTCGATTCCCCAGGACCCACGTTAGCCAGATGCACAAGGGGGCACACACGTCTGGAGTTCGTTTGCAGTGGCTGGAAGCCCTGGCATGCCCATTCTCTCTCTCTCTCTCTCTCTCTCTGCCTCCTTCTCTCTCTCTGTCACTCTCAAATAAATAAATAAAAATAAACAACAACAAGAAACCCAACAAAAAACAAAACAAAACCACAATTCTTTGGTATACATATAATTTCACCATGTATTGAAGATGAAAGCAGGGTTGGACAGATGCCTTAGTGGTTAAGGTGCTTCCCTGCAAAGCCAAAGGACCCAGGTTTGATTCCCCAGGACCCATGTAAAGCCAGATGCACAAGGGGCACATGTGTCTGGAGTTCGTTTGCAGTGATTGGAGGCCCGGGTGTGCACATTCCCTCTCTCTCTCTCTCTCTCTCAAATAAATAAATAAAATTAAGAAAATATTTTAAAAAGATGGAAGTTGGGCTGGAGAGATGGCTTAGCGGTTAAGCGCTTGCCTGTGAAGGCTAAGGACTCCGGTTCGAGGCTCAACTCCCCAGGACTCACGTTAGCCAGATGCACAAGGGGGCGCACGCGTCTGGAGTTCGTTTGCAGTGGCTGGAAGCGCTGGCGCGCCCATTCTCTCTCTATCTATATGGCTCTTCCTCTCTCTCTCTGTCACTCTCAAATAAATAAATAAAAATGAACCAAAAAATATTTAAAAAATAAAAATAAAAAATAAAAAGATGGAAGCAAGTTTGCATGCTAATGAGATGGATGTACTTATTTATGCAAAAATTAAACATTAGAATATTTGATAGCACAGGATGTAGACAGAGCATCTTCAACATTTTTCAGTACATATATATGAGTGTGTGTGCATTTGTGTGTGTGTGTGTGTGTGTGTGTGTGTGTGTGTGTGTGTGTATGTATGTATGTATATATAATTTTGGTTTCTTGAGGTAGGGACTAGCTGTAGCTCAGGCTGACCTGGAATTCACTATGTAGTCTCTCAGGGTGGCCTTGAACTCACAGCAATCCTCCAACCTCTGCCTCCCAAGTGCTGGGACTAAAGGGGTGTGCCACCATGCCGGGCTTTTTTTTTTTTTTTTTTTTTTGAGGTAGGATCTTTTTTTGAGGTAGAGTCAGTTCCAGGGTGACCCAGAACTCATCTGCAGCCCAGGCTGGCTTCAAACTTATGCTGATCCTCCTGAGCACTGGGATTATTTATTTTCAAGAGTGAGAAAGAGAATGTACAAGTGCAACAGGGCCTCTTGCCACTGCAAAAACTTATTCCAGACTTTATGCATCTGGCTTTATGTGGGCTCTGGAGACTTGAACTCTCACCACCAGGCTTTGCAAGCAAATGTCTTTAACCACTGAGCCATTTCCAACCCCACTTCATCTGATTTAAAAAAAACAACATATATGTATATGGAGAGAGAGAGAGGTAGAGAGAAAGTGAATATGGGAACACCAGGGCCGCTAGCCTCTGCAAACTCCAGATGCATGCATCAATTTGTTTTTTTTGGTTTTTTCGAGGTAGGCTCTCACTCTGGTCCAGGCTAACCTGGAATTCACTATGAAGTCTCAGGGTGGCCTCAAACTCACAGCGATCCTCCTACCTCTGCCTCCCAAGTGCTGGGATTAAAGGTGTGCGCTACCACGCCCGGCTTCATGCATCACTTTATAAACATGGCTTTATGTGGGTACTGGGGAATTCAATCCAGGCTGACAGGCTTTGCAAGGAAGTGAGCCATCTCCTCAGCCCTCGTCTAACATTAAAAAATTATTTCCAGTCTAGAGGGATGTCTTAGCGGTTAAGACACTTACTTGCAAAGCCTAATGACCAGAGTTCAATTCCCCAGTGCCCATGTAAAACCAGACGCACAAGTTGGCGCATGCGTCTGGAGCTGACTTGCAGCAGGGTGGAGGCCCTGCTGGCTTGCCCATTCTCTTGGTCTGTCTCTCCTACCTCTCTCTGCTTGTAAATAAATAAATAAAATATTTCAAAAAAAAAAAAAAAAAAAGCCAGGCGTGGTGGCACACCCCTTTGATCCCAGTACTGGGGAGGCAGAGATAGGAGGATCACCCTGAGTTCAAAGCTGGCCCGGGCTAGAGCTAGACCCTACCTTGAAAAAAGAAAAAAAAAAATTTCCACGTGTGATTGTGTGCCAGGGTCTCTTGCTGCTGCAAATAAATGCCATTCCTGCTTTATATGTTTGGCTGGGGAACTGAACCAGAGCTGGCAGACTTTGCAAGCAACTGACTATAAGCCTTTAATTGCTGAATTAATTCCCAAACTGCCTGCCCACATAGGCCAGATGCAAAAAGCTTATGGTGTTCAGTATTCTCATTTGCAGCAGCAAGAAGTCCTGGTACACACATAACACACAAACAAATAAATAAATATGAAAAACCAAAAAAAAAATTGAGTTCTAGTAATAACAAGCAGGGTTTGAGAGACACTGAAGAGTGGGCAAAGCAGAAAGAAAAGACCCATAGCCGGGCGTGGTGGTGCACGCCTTCATTCCCAGCACTGGCATGGTAGAGGCAGGAGGATCGCTTTGAGTTCGAGGCCACCTTGAGACCACACATAATGAATTCCAGGTCAGCTTGGGCTAGAGGGAGACTCTACATGGAGCCTCCCCCTCCAGAGAGAGAGAGAGAGAGAGAGACAGACAGAGACAGAGACAGAGAGAGAACGAGGGCTGTAAGGATCGCTAGGTGGTTAAAGAGCTTGCCTTGCCAAGCCAAAGGACCCAGGTTCGATTCCTCAGGACCCACAGTAAGCCAGATGCACAGGTGGCACATGCGTCTGGAGTTCATTTGCAGAGGCTGGAGGTCCTGGTGCACCCATTCTGTCTCTCAAATAAATAAATTAATTAATTAAAAAAGACTCCAGAACTGAGAGAGAGAGAGGGAAAGAGAGAGGGAGGGAGAGAATATGGACACTCCAGAGCATCTAGCCACTGCAAATGAACTCCAGACACATGTCCCACTTGGTGCACCTGGCTTTACGTGGGTGTTGGGGACTCTAACCCCGGGCCGTCAGGCTTTGTAAACAAGCCCCTTTTAACCACTGAGCCATCTTCCCCAAAGCCTTGTTACAGACTTTAAAGTCGCAGAGGGGCTGGGGAAATGACTTAGCGGTTAAGGCGCTTGCGTGGGAAGCCTAAGGACCCCGGTTCGACTCCCCAGGACCCACGTAAGCCAGCTGCACAAGGGGGTGCGTGCATCTGGAGTTCGTTTGCTTTGGCTGGAGGCCCTGATGCGCCCATTCTCTCTCTCCCTCTTTGTCGCTCGTAAATGAATAAATAAAGATAAACCAAAAAATTAAAGTCGCAGAGTTCAAACGTTTGTTTTTTCAACCTGGAAAGCGCGTGCAGCCCCAGGATGGAAGTGTTTCCCGCTCTCCACCCAACCTCCCCGCCCCGCACGGAGACCCGGTGGCTGAGCTTCGCCTCGCGCCGCTCACGTCCTGCACACAGCGCGCCTGTAACCGCCTTAGCCAATCAGCGTCGAGGGAGGGGGCGTGGCCTCCAGGTCCTCGCAGCCTATTGGCGGAGGCGGGACCCCCCCCCCCCTGCGTGCCTGGGGGAGGGCGGGGTTATAACTGGCACTCCTGACAGCCCTGGGGGCGTGGCCAGCGGCGCGCACGCGCACGTTGGCGCGCCTGGAGCAGGCCTGAGGCCCCCTCGCACCTCACCCCGCCCCAGCCCAGCCCACCTAGAGCATGGTGTAAGCTTCGAGAGGAAAAGGGGCCATTGTTCTCCACAGCCTCGTGCAGTGGTGGGCGTGGTTCGTTAGGTGAGAAGGGGTGGGGGAAGGGGTGCCTCACCCGCGTCCCCACCAACTGTACCCCATCTCCGGCATCCAGGGGTCCCCTGCCTGACCTCAACTGTCCCAGGCTGCCCTCCTACCTTAGGAGCCAGCACCAGTGCTCATCCCCCCCTGCCCCAGGCTCTCTCCTCTCTTTTCCTACCCTTTCCCTCCACTTTCGGCGTCCTCCACTCCCTCCTCTTCACCCCCAGAGTTCTCCTGAATCCCATTCTGGTCCCCCCTAGATCTCTCCACTCTCGTGAGCCTGTTCTCAGCCTCCATCTTCGTTGTTGTTGCTGCTGCTGCTGCTTTTTAGTCCCGGCTTGGCCTGAAACTCATGATCCTCCTGCCTCAGTTTCCCAAATTGGGTTACAGGCAGAGAAGGGGGTAACACGATGCTGGGCCTCAGCCTCCCAAGCGCTAGGATAAAAGGTTGTGTCACCTTCTTCTTCCCCTCCTCTTCATCTTCCTCCTTTTTTTGTTTTTCCCCGAGATAGGGTCTCACTGTAGCCCAGGCTGACTTGGAATTCACTATGTAGTCTCAGGGTGGCCTCGGACTCGTGACAGTCCTCCTACCTTGGCTTCTCAAGTGCTGAGATTAAAGACGTGCACTACCACGTAGGGTCTCACTCTAGCCCAGGCTGACCTGGAATTCACTCTGTATTCTCAGTGTGTCCTCACACCTGCGAACTCACAGTAATCCTCCTACCTCTGCCTCCTGAGTGCTGGGATTAAAGGCATGTGCCACCACGCCCGGCTATTAATGATATTTTTATTTATTTATTTGCAAGCAGAAAGACAGAGAAGATGGGCACGCCAGGGCCTGCAGTCACTGCAAGCAGACTCCAGATGCTTGTGCCACTTAGTGCATCTGGTTTTACATGGGTACTGGGGAATTGAATTTGGGCCATTTTTTGGCTCTGCAGGCAAGCACCTTAACTGCTGAGCCATCTCTCCAGCCCATTTTCATATATTTAAAAAATATTATCTACTTATTTATATGAGAGAGAGAGAGAAAAAAAAATGGGTGTGCCAGGGCTTTCAGCTACTGCAAAGGAACTCCAGACACATGCGCCCCTCTTGTGTATCTGGCTTACATGGGTCCTGGGGAATGGAACCAGGGTCCTTAGGCTTCACAGGCAAATACCTAAACCACTAAGCCATTTCCCCAGCCCCATTTGCACTTTTTTTTTTTTATATCCTTGTTCCCAGTTATCCTGTCCCCATTCCCTGACATCTTTTTTTTTTTTTAAGATTTTATTTTCATGTATTTATTTATTTGAGAGAGGGAGAGAAAGAGGGGGATAATGGGCACGCCATGCCCTTTAGCCACTGCAAATGAACTTCAGATGTATGTGCCACCATGTGCATCTGGCTTACGTGGGACCTGGAAAATCGAACCTGGGTCCTTGGGCTTCACAGGCAAGTGCCTTAACTGCTAAGCCATATCTCTAGCCCCCTGACATCTCTTCCTATTAGCTTCACTAACCTCATCTAGGACTCTTCCCACGGCCAAGCTTTCCCAATTGCTCACTGCCCACTTCCTTTCTCTCATTCTTCCAAATAGCCTTCTCACTTCACCTGTCATCCTTTTTTGTTCTTTTAATTTTTTAATTTTTATTTATTTATGTATTTTTGGTTTTTCGAAGTAGGCCCAGGTTGACTTGGAATTCACTACGTAGTCTCAGGGTGGCCTTGAACTCATGGCGATCCTCCTACCTCTGCCTCCCGAGTGCAGGGATTAAAGGCGTCCGCCACCATGCCCGGCTCCTCTTTCTTTTCAAGGTAGGGTCTTGTAGCCCAGGCTGACCTTGAACTCACAGCGATCCTCCTACTTCCACCTCCCAAGTGCCAAGATTAGAGGTGTGCGCCACCACACCCAGCTCATTCATCTTGTTTTGCTATTCACCCTGACTTACCTGCATTTAGTGACCACTTTTCCTTTCAGAACACCATGGATCCCCGGGGGCCAGCCCCTCAGCCTTTTCAGAAACCTGAGAAACATGGCCGCGTCCGCCGTCGGAAGACCAGGCGGGAGCGGAACAAGGCCCTGGTGGGCAGCCACCGATCATTGGCCCGTCAGGATGCTCTCATGTCCAGTCGGGAACAATCCACGGCCCTCCAGGATCCTGTGGCTCCTAAAGCCCCTAAGCTTGTGGTCATAACCCAGGGCAGGCTGAGCCGTGAGCACCGGGGTCTCTTCAACCATGAAGTGAAATCTCTGGATGTGACCCGACTGCTTAACAGTGGCTCCCTGGAACCAGGCAGCCCTCTGCTGCCCACCAATTCCTCCCACAGCCCATGCAGGGTCCAGGAACCTGCGTCCCAGCCAAGGGGCAAGGAAAACCAGGTGCATGGAGCCTCAGGCCCAGACCCACCAAATTCCCTGGAGCCCCCTGTGTTGGGGCAATTGCTGGGGGATTTCCAGCGCCAACTGATTCTGCCACAAGCCTTTCCCAGAAGGAACCTGGTACAGGAGGCCAGGGATGCCATCGTGGGGACATTACAGGCTTGCCATGGTTGCGTGCCTGACCTTTCCCTGGTGCTCCGGGGCTTCCAGCCAGCCTTGCCAGGTGAGCCTATCTCCTGACCCCTCTACCTACCTTCTTCTTCTCTTATCAGATGACCCCCATGTTTCTTTCCTGTGCACTAGAGACCAAGTCTAGAGTTCCCGGGAGACTAAGGATGACGCCCTCTTGGGTCACTAGCCCTGAGCAGGTTCCAAGCGAGGGGAAGCAGACTCAACAGGAGACACGGGAGCTCCCCTTCGCTCTGATGAATACCTCCAGCACTTCCCCTGCACACAGGGTTGGCCCGGTGCCACCTATGGGTCCCAGACCACCCCCGTTGCCCTCATTGCCTTCACCCCCCGGGACAACTTGGGGTCCCCCAACAGCCTTTGACCTGCTAAAGAGCATTTGGCTCATAGCCACTCCCCCCCCTTCCCGGCCCTGGGATGTCTTTCCACCCCAGCCCCCGCCTCAGCCACTGTCACCCTTGTTGTCCCGAACAGCTGCCTTGGACTGGAGCCCCAGCTCCCCTGCCCCCCTGCCCAGCCTCTCCTGGATGGTGGCTCAGAACAGTCCGGAGGCCTGGTCCTTTCCCCCCATGAGACTGTACTGAGGGGACTGTGGCTAGGGCTGAGGGCAGATGTCCCCCACTCCCAGTCACCCTAATAAAGTATTTTCTTCATAATTCTCTTAATTTTCGCTGAGTGACTGGTTCAGAAGAGCAGCTTTCCTCAGCTCTGAGTCCTAGGGCAAAGGTGGAAAACTGTCACTTGTCACCCTCCTGGAGCCGGAGGAGGACCAGCAGGATGGGGAAACGGGCCTTCGTGCAGTCTCACAGGTAACGTCTGCTGTGGCAGCCCCAGGACGAGCGACCTGGAAGCCAGCCCAGCGGAAGGCTCACAGGACCCGGCTGCGGGGTTCCATCAGGGACAGAGAAAGGGGTGGGGAGTCCAGGGCGGGGGAGTGATGACTTCATGGAAGAGCTGGCACAGAGCTTATTGTTTTCACCTTGCTAGTGGGAGAATATTTAAGATGAGGGGAGCTGCGGGTACAAGGTCTAAAGAGGGACAGCTCTACAGGGACAGCTCTCTCTCTCTCTCTTTTTGGTTTGTTGAGGCAGGGTCTCACTCTAGCCCAGGCTGACCTGGAATTCACTATTCACTGTGTAGTCTCAGGGTGGCCGCAAACTCACAGCGATCCTCATACCTCTGCTTCCTGAATGCTGGGATTAAAGGTGTGTGCCGCCACCGCACCTGGCTTACTTTATTTGAGAGAGAGGAAAATGGACCTCCTGCCCCTGTGAATGAACTCTAGATTCATGCACCATTTTGTGCATCTGACTTTTCATGGGTACTGGGGAATCAAACCTGGGCCCACAGACTTTGTAAGCAAGTGCCTTTAACCACTGAGCATCTTTCCAGCCCGTTTTATTTTTAATTTTAATTGCTTTTCTAGGGCTGGGGATGTAGCTCAGTTGTTACAGTGTTGGTCTAGTATGCAGAAAACCCTGGGTTCAATCCTCTATACCACATAAACCAGGCAGGGTGGCACATGCCTATAATTACAACACTTGGGAAATAAAGGCAGGAAAATCAAGAGTTAAAATACAGCTTTGGGGCTGGAAAGATGGCTTAGTGTTTAAGGTTAAGGTGCTTGCCTGGGACGCCTAAGGACCCAGGTTCGATTCTCTAGTACCCACATAAGCAAGATGCACATGGTGGCACATGTGTCTGAAGTTTGTTTGCAGTGACTGGAGGCCCTTGCATGTCCATTTCCCCCCACCCCTGCCTCTCAAATAAATAAACAAAAATAAAATCCAGGGCTGGAGAGATTGCTTAGTGGTTAAGGTACTAGTCTGCAAAGCCTAAGGACCCAGGTTCAATTCCCCAGTACCCATGTAAAACAGATGCACAAGGTGGTGCATGCATGCATCTGCAGTTCATTTGCAGTGGCTAAAGGCCCTGGTGTGCCCATTCTGTTGCTATCTATGTATCTGCCTCTCTCTGTCTCAAATAAATAAAATATTCTAAAAAATCCAGCTTCAGCCGGGCGTGGTGGCTCACGCCTTTAATCCCTGCACTCGGGAGGCAGAGATAGGAGGATTGCCGTGAGTTCAAGGCCACCCTGACACTCCATAGTAAGTTCCAGGTCAGCCTGGGCTAGAGTGAGACCCTACCTCGAAAAACCGAAAAAAAAAAAAAAAATCCAGCTTCAAGCTGGGTGTGGTGGTGCACACCTTTATTCCCAACACTTGGGAGGCAGGGGTAGGAGGATCACTGTGAGTTCAAGGCCAGCCTTGGAGCTACAGAGTTCCAGGTCAGTTTAGGCTAGAGTGAGACCACATCTCGAAAAAAATAAACCAAAAAAATCCAGGTTGGACTACATAAGACCCTGTCTCAAAAGCAAAAAACCAGCCGGGCGTGGTGTCGCACGCCTTTAATCCCAGCACTCAGGAGGCAGAGGTAGGAGGATTGCCATGAGTTTGAGGCCACCCTGAGACTACATAGTGAATTCCAGGTCAGCCTGGACTAGAGTGAAACCCTACCTTGAAAACCAAAACCAAAACAAAACAAAAAAATCAATCAAAAGCAAAAAAACTCCACACAAATACAAACAGGTAGGAGATCTCCAACCAACCCTCCTGATAACAGACACTGTGTTCTCCATTATAAAGCTTTATTTCTGCATTTATTTTTATTTATTTACTTCTTTCTTTATTTTTGTTTTTTTGAGGTAGGGGCTCACTCTAGCCCAGGCTGACCTGGAACTCTAGCTGCAGGCTGGCCTTGAACTCACAGTGATCCTCCTATCTCTGCCTCCCAAGTGTTGGGATTAAAGGCGTGTGCCACCATGATCGTCCTCGTGCATTTATTGTTATTATTTATTTATTTATTTATTTATTTTGGTTTTTTGAGGTAGGGTTTCACTCTAGCCCAGGCTAACCTGGAATTCACTCTGTAGTCTCAGGGTGGCCTCAAACTCATGGCGATCCTCCTACCTCTGCCTCCCAAGTGCTGGGATTAAAGGTGTGTGCCACCATGCCTGGCTTTGTGCATTTATTTTTAGACATTATTTTTATACTTTTTTTATTTTAGAAAGAGAGAGAGAATTGGTGTGCCAAGGCCTCAGCCACTGAAATCAAACACCAGACACTTGTGCCACCTAGTGGGCATGTGTGACCTTGCACTTGCCTCACCTTTGTGCATCTAACTTATGTGGTATCTGGAGAGTCAAACATGGGTCCTTAGGCTTCCCAGGCAAGCGCCTTAACCACTAAACCATCTCTCCAGCCCCTCCTGCATTTATTTTTTAAAAATATTGCTGGGTGTAGTGGCACACACCTTTAATTCCAGCACTTGGAAGGCAGAGGTAGGAGGATCGCTGTGAGTTTGAGGCCACCCTGAGACTACATAGTGAATTCCAGGTCAGCCTGGGCTAGAGTGAGACACTGCCTCAAAAAACCAAACTAACTCCAGAAACATGAGCTACCTTGTCCATCTGGCTTTGTGTGGGTGCTGGGGTATCTAACTCAGGCCATCAGGCTTTGCAAAGAAGTGTCTTCAAGCACTGAGTCATCTCTCAAGCCCTTTTTAAAATATTTTATTTTTTTTTAATGAGAGAAAGAGGGAAAGAGAAAGAGAGAGAGAGAATGAATTGGTGTGCCAGGGCCTCCAGCCACTGCAACTGAACTCCAGACTCATGCGCCCCATTGTGTTCATGTGTGACCTTGCACTTGCATCACCCTTGTGTGTCTGGCTTACATGGGACTTGGAGAGTCAAACATGGGTCCTTAGGCTTCACAGGCAAGTGCCATAACCCCTAAGCCATCTCTCCTGTCCTAAATATTATGTTTTTACTTATTTATTTATTTGAGAGAGAGAAAGAGGAAGAGAGGGCTGGAGAGATGGCCTAGCAGTTAAGGTGCTTGTCTGCAAAGCCAAAGGACCTCGGTTCAATTCCCCAGAGCCCACGTAAGCCAGATGCACAAGGTGGCGCATGCATCTAGAGTTCGTTTGCAGTGGCTGGAGGCCCTGGCACACCCATTCTCTCTCCCTCTTTCTGCCTCTTTTCCTCTCTCAAATAAATAATAAATAAATAAAAATTCAAAAAAAAAAAAAAAAAGAGGAAGAGAACATGCACTCCAGGGCCTCTAGCCAATGCAAACGAACTCCAGATGCACGCGCCACCTTGTGCATGTGGCTCACTTGGCTAATGGGAAATCAAACCCGAGTCCTTTGGCTTTGGCAGGCAAGCGCCTTGACTGCTAAGCCACCTCTCCAGCCCTACAGCCCTTTTTTCATGCATTTATATTTCCTTCTCAAAAGAAAAAAATTTGGGGGAGGGGGTGAGGGATTTGAGGCAGCATTGTCCCTATGGTTACCCTGGCTGACTTGGAACTAGCTGTGCTGATCAAATTGAATGCCCTCAAATTAGCAGAGATCCTCCTATCTGTGCCTCCTAAGTGCTGGGGTCTCTGGGGCGTCCTGCCACATTTACCTTGCCTCAGGAAGTTGGTTTGTTTATGTTCTGGGGCTCGATCCCCCAGGGCCTAGAACATACTAGGTAAGCACACCCCCTCCCCCCCCCCCCGCCCCGAGCTACCTCCCTAGCCAAGGAAGTTGTTTTATTTTTATTTTTAAACTTTATATATTTATTTGTTTGTTTTCCTTACTTTTTTTTTTTTTTTTTTTTTTTGCTTTTCCAGGTCTCAGGCTGACCTGGAATTCACTATGTAGTCTCCGGGTGTCCTTGAACTCACAGTGATCCTACTACCTCTGCCTCCTGAGTGCTGGGATTAAAGGTGTGTGTCATCACACCCGGCTTTCCTTAAAATTTTTAGAATTTATTTTCATTTGAGACAGAAAGAGAGAGAGAGTGAGAAAGAATGGGTATGCCAGGGCCTCTAGCCGCTGCAAACAAACTCCAGACACATTTAGCTTATAACTGGAGAACCGTACCTGGGTCCTTAGATTTCGCAGGCAAGTGCCTTAACAGCTAAACCATCTCTCCAGGCCCTGTTTATTTGTTTTCGAGCAGAGAAAGACAGAGAATGGGCATGTCAGGGCCTCCTGCCCCTGCAAAGGAACTCCAGACACATGTGCCACTTTATGTGTCTGGCTTTACGTGGGTACTGGGTAATTGAACCCAGGCCATCAGGCTTTGCAAGTAAGCGCCTTTAACTGCTAAGCCACCTACCCAGCCCAAGGAAATTGTTTCAAATGTGGTTTGTGGGGCTGGTGAGATGACTTAGCAGTTAAAGCACTTGCCTGAGAAGTCCAAGGACCCAGGTTCCATTCCCCATAAACCCCCATGCAAGCCAGCTGCACAAGGTGGCACATGTGTCTGGAGTTCATTTGCAGTGGCTAGAGAGGGCTGGTGAGATGGCTTAGTGATTATCCCTGGTGTGCCCATTCTCTTTTTCTCTCTCAACTAACTAACTAACTAACTAAAAATAAAATAAAATAGTTGGGCATGGTGGCACACACCTTTAATCCCAGCATTTGGGAGGTAGGAGGATCACTGTGAGTTCAAGGCCAGCCTGAGATTACATATTGAATTCCACCCCAGCCTAGACTAGAGAGACCCTGCCTCAAAAATAAAATAAAATAAAATTGGGAGTAGAGGTGAAGAATGGAACTAGAAACGTTTGTTGAAGTCTGATTAGGAAAATGGAGTGAAGGGCTTGGGCTGCAAAGTCTTCTCCGCGTTTCCATGATCCTCTGGGGAAGCCACAGGGCTAATACCAGCCCAGGCGGAACTACCCCGGGGAGCTCAGAGGCTCAGTGACCCTGCCTGGGTCTCATGGTGGGGAAATGGCAACGTGGGATTTGAACCCTGGAAGCTTAAGTCTGTGCTTCTGGGTACCTCACATCTCACAGCAACCCCGGTTTCATACTCCGCTAGCAAGTGGGCAGGAAGGGAGCAGGCAGCTGGGTGTGGTGGCCATGGCCCAGGGCTTTGTCATTTCTGTGTTGTTACACGACCTAGAACAAGTGTCTTGCAAGTTGCACGTGGTGGCGCTCGCCTTTAAGCCCAGCGCTCAGGAGGCAGAGAAAGGAGGATCAAAGTGTGAGTTCGATGCCAGCCTGGGACTACAGCGTGAGTTCTAGGTCAGCCTGGGTTAGAGTGAGACACTACCTTGAAAAACACTGGAAAAAAAAAAAAAAAAAAAGAGGAGCTGGAGGGATGGCTTAGCGGTTAAGACATTTGCCTGCAAAACCAAAGGACTCAGGTTGGATTCCCCAGGACCCACGTTAGCCAGATGCACAAGGGGGCGCACGCGTCTGGAGTTCGTTTGCAGTGGCTGGAAACCCTGGAGCACCCATTCCCTCTCTCTCTTTCTCTGTCAAATAAATACCTATTTTTAAAAAAGAAAAAAAAATTAAAAACAAGCGTCTTGCCCTTTGCCTACAGAATGTGCCGTATCTGGGATGCTGACAACAGAGGGATGAGGTTGGCCGCCACGGATGGAGGGATGGGGAATGGAAGAACAATTTGGGGGCTAAATATGGGGGGGCAGATAGGGGACGACGACGGTCAGGACAGAGCTCAAAATGTGGGGTTGTGGGGAGATCAGAGGTGGCACCGCTTGGGGGCGAGGCATGCTTGGGGCGTGGCGACCAGAAGATGGGTAAGGAATGTTCCCTCCCCGGTGGGGAAGGGTCGGGGCGCCAGGTTGGTGCGTGCGGAGGGACTAGGAGGAGGAGGCGGCGGGGGCGGGGACCGCAGCGGCCCCTTTAATCGGGGGCGCGCTCTGGCCAGCCCGCGCGCTCTCGCCCGCCGCCGTCTCCCGGGCCGAGCGGGATCGGGAGCCAGAGCGGGGCCGGGGCCGGGGCCGGGGCCGGGGCGCCATGGAGCCCCCGCGCGCGCCCGCGCTGCGCCTCCTGCTGCCGCCGCTGCTGCTGCTGCTGCTGCCTCTGTCGCCCCGCGCCCGGGCCAAGTACGTGCGGGGCAACCTCAGCTCCAAGGAGGTGAGCGAGCCCTGCAGCCCCGGGGCCTCCCCAGCATCCCTCCCCACTCCCCCACCCCGGGAGGATGCCGCCCCGCCTCCCTGCGCCCCCTCCAAGGCGGGGAGGGACCCGCGGGCCACTTGGGGGATTGCGGGGGGGGGGGGGTGGACATGGAGGAGCCGGGCCAGGCTCCAGGTTGCAGGCTTGCTGGGGGATGGGGGCGGAGGGTGGTGGTGGTATGATGGACGTCCAAGTCAGGGCTGGGTGGGGAGGGGTCGGTGGGGGAGAATCGGAGTTGGGGGGGCTGCTGCTGCTGATGGTGCTGGTGGATAAACCGGGCAGAGGTGGTGCTGAAAAGGATAGCACCCTGTTCAACTCCACCCCCAGAGGCCAGGTCACCCCCAAGCCTGCTCAGGGCCCGGCAGGAAGGTGAGGGAGGGAGGATGGGTCTCTGAGACCACCGCCAAGGGGTAGGATGCGGTGGGGTGGGGGTGGGGGCTGCGATGGACAGGGTGTCTGTATAATGTAACCAGGGGGAGGTGGCCTGGATAGATGGTGGTGGACATGGCCCTGCAGGGTCTTTCACAGGGTGTATGGGAGACCTGGAGGAAGATGGGTATGAGAGGAAGGGGGGAAACTTGGGGGACATTTGAGAGAGAGAGAAAGAGAGCGCAAGCACGCTAGGGTGTCAGGAGTCTTGGACACACACCGAAGGGCTCTGGAAAGAATTTTGGAGGTGACTTGGTCACCTTGGGCCGTTAGGGAAGCCGGGCACCCGAGGGCAGGGGAAAAAAACGTTGAGGGTCTGTGGAGTCAAGGAGAGTTCTTGAAGGACTCAAAAGAAGGTCCAAACCAGGCACAGTGGCAAAAACCTATAATCTCAGCACTCAGGAGGCAGAGGTAGGAGGATTGCCGTGAGTTTGAGGCCATCCCGAGACTATATAGTGAATTCCAGGTCTGCCTGGGTTAGATCGAGACCCTACCTTGAAACACCAAAAAAAGAAAAAAAAAAAAAAAGAAAGAAAGAAAGAAAGAAAGGAAGAAAGAAAAAAGTCCAACCGGGGATCCTTTTGCCAGGACTGGGTGTTCCTGACAAGATTTTGTTTCCTCTCGGATTATGGCCGACTGGACTTCCGTTTTCGCTACCCGGAGGTGAGTCTTCCTAGTCTAAGCACTGTCCAAGGGGAGGCTGGACACTTCCTTGCACACATACCCCCTCCCCAGCAAAGCAGAAACTACTTAGTTTCTCTTCCTTCTTGCCCCACAATTCCCTGGGTCTGCAGGCCAAGTGCTGTCAGAACATTTTGCTCTATTTCGACGACCCATCCCAATGGCCGGCTGTGTACAAGGCGAAAGACAAGGTGAGGGCTTGGAAGGAGGGCTCAGGGCTCAGCGACAGAGAGTTACACGGCTGGCCAGAGAGTGACCCTCGCGCCCACCCTCCCCTTAGGACTGCATGGCCAAGGAGTCGGTGATCCGGCCGGAGAACAACCAAGTCATCAATCTCACCACCCAGTACGCCTGGTCAGGCTGTCAGGTGCGGGGCGGGGGGGAGGGAGAGTGGGCAGGTGCTGCCCGGCCCAGGGCCTGGTGGCATGGAGGGCGAGGCTTCAGTCTCCTGGCTCTTCCCCAGGTGGTGTCGGAGGAGGGAACCCGCTACCTGAGCTGCTCCAGCGGCCGCAGCTTCCGCTCCGTCCGCGAAAGGTGGTGGTACATAGCGCTCAGCAAGTGTGGGGTAAGGGGGCTGGGGCGGCCACCTGGGCCTTGTCCTCTTTGCCTTGCCGCTGACTCCCTACCTGCCCCCCAGAGACCCCTTAGGCCTCCCCACTGTCCACAGGGAGATGGGTTGCAACTGGAGTACGAAATGGTGCTCACCAACGGCAAGTCCTTCTGGACGCGGCACTTCTCGGCCGATGAGTTTGGTGAGCAGATTATCTGGGGACCAGCGAGGGGCCTGGACCTCGCTGAGAGCCCAGAGTGGCTCGTGGCCCAGGGACACCCACCCCCACCAACAACTATCTCTGTCCTTTTCCATGGAATCCTAGGAATTCTGGAGACAGATGTGACCTTCCTCCTCATCTTCATCCTCATCTTCTTCCTCTCCTGTTACTTTGGATGTGAGTCCAGTACATATGGAGGGGGGCGGGGCGGGTGGATAGGAGAAGTTGGGGAACAGGGGTAGGAAAATGTCCCACCCCCCAGCCTGTGAACAGCCTTTGCCTTCACAGATTTGCTGAAAGGCCGTCAGTTGCTCCACACAACTTATAAAATGTTCATGGCTGCGGCAGGAGTGGAGGGTGAGCTTTGCAGTGTCCCAGCTGTTAAGTTTTTTTTTTTGGGGGGGGTAAGAGGGCCTTGGGGCTCAGAGCCTTGGGCAATGGAGGAGGGCTGGGTCATGAACCTGTGGTCTGAGGGAGGAGGGCTGAGTCTGGAGCCCTGGGTCTGAGGGAAGAGGGCTGGGTCTGGACTCCCGGGTCTGAGGGAGGAGGGCTGGGTCTGGACCCCTGGGTCTGAGGGAGGAGGGCTGGGTCTGGACCCCTGGATCTGAGGGAGGAAGGCTGGGTCTGGAGCCCTGGGTCTGAGGGAGGAGGGCTGGGCCTGGATCCCTGGGTCTGAGGGAGGAGGGCTGGGCCTGGATCCCTGGGTCTGAGGGAGGAGGGCTGGGCCTAGACCCCTGGGTCTGAGGGAGGAGGGCTGGGTTTGCACCCCTGGATCTGAGGGAGGAGGGCTGGGTCTGGACCCCTGGGTCTGAGGGAGGAGGGCTGGGTTTGAACCCCTGGATCTGAGGGAGGAAGGCTGGGTCTGAGCCCCTGGGTCTGAGGGAGGAAGGCTGGGTCTGAAGCCCTGGGTCTGAAGGAGGAGGGCTGGGTCCTGAACCCATGGGTATGAGGGAGGAGGGCTGGTCCTGGTCCTGTGGGTCTGAGGGAGGAGGGTCTGGACCCCTGAGTCTGAGGGAGGAGGGCTGGGTCTGGACCCCTGAGTCTGAGGGAGGAGGGCTGGGTCTGGACCCCTGAGTCTGAGGGAGGAGGGCTGGGTCTGGACCCCTGGGTCTGAGGGAGGAGGGCTGGGCCTAGACCCCTGGGTCTGAGGGAGGAGGGCTGGGTTTGCACCCCTGGGTCTGAGGGAGGAGGGCTGGGTCTGAGCCCCTGGGTCTGAGGGAGGAGGGCTGGGTTTGAACCCCTGGATCTGAGGGAGGAAGGCTGGGTCTGAGCCCCTGGGTCTGAGGGAGGAAGGCTGGGTCTGAAGCCCTGGGTCTGAAGGAGGAGGGCTGGGTCCTGAACCCATGGGTATGAGGGAGGAGGGCTGGTCCTGGTCCTGTGGGTCTGAGGGAGGAGGGTCTGGACCCCTGAGTCTGAGGGAGGAGGGCTGGGTCTGGACCCCTGAGTCTGAGGGAGGAGGGCTGGGTCTGGACCCCTGAGTCTGAGGGAGGAGGGCTGGGTCTGGACCCCTGAGTCTGAGGGAGGAGGGCTGGGTCTGGACCCCTGGGTCTGAGGGAGGAGAACTGGGCCTAGACCCCTTGGTCTGAGGGAGGAGGACTGGGCCTAGACCCCTGGGTCTGAGGGAGGAGGGCTGGTCCTGTGGGTCAGAGGGGCTCAGGCCATGGCCCTCAGAGTCTGCCAGCACAGTGGATGGTGTGAGCAGCCGGTCTGGATTCCTGACCCGGGGATGGTGGCCGAGGTCTCAGGCCACCTGGCCCCTGTTGCTAGCAGCCAGGACGTCCCAAAGTTGGATTTTGTATCCTCTCTACCCTTCCTTCCCACCCCTAGTCCTGAGCCTCCTGTTTTTCTGCATCTACTGGGGCCAGTATGCCACGGATGGCATCGGCAATGAGAGTGTGAAGATCCTGGGTGAGGATGGACTGAGGCCAGGCGAGGGGCCAGGCCTGGGCAGGGGGCTGGCGGCCTCACGGGGAGTCCGCGCTTGAGCCGCCCTCTCTCCTCCCTTCCCAGCCAAGCTGCTCTTCTCCTCCAGTTTCCTCATCTTCCTGCTCACGCTCATCCTTCTGGGGAAGGGATTCACGGTGACACGGTGCCCGGGCGGGGAGTGCTCGTGGGGTGGTTGGGTTGGGCAGCTGGGCTGGGGGAGGGGAGGGGAGGGGAGGGGGGAGCCGGGCCGGGGAGGTGGCCGTCCCCTCCTCCTTGACGGGCCCCTACCCTGCTGTCTCCCCTCACGGCCGGCCGCCAGGGGCCGCAT
Organism: Dipus sagitta; assembly: GCA_036346955.1. Taxonomy (NCBI): domain Eukaryota; kingdom Metazoa; phylum Chordata; class Mammalia; order Rodentia; family Dipodidae; genus Dipus; species Dipus sagitta. The sequence goes on along the minus strand of CM070787.1, from coordinate 73,207,778 downwards.
CAGCCACTCGGGCTCCGTGAAGCTGTCCGTGTACATGACCCTGTATACCCTCACCCACGTGGTGCTGCTCATCTACGAGGCCGAAGTGAGTGCGGGAGGCCCCTGCCAGCCTCCATGCCCTGCCTGCCGCCCTGCTCACTTGTTGCGCTCTCTCCCTGTCCCGTCTGTCTCAAGTGATTGCCCTAGCCTTCTCTGAGCACCATGCCTCCTCCCCGTCTCACGCCGGCTGTCACATCTAAGCATCTGGTCCTGGCTCCAGGTCCCCTGCTTCCTCACTGGTCACTCTGGACCCGTGTCCTCTGGGGGAAAACTCAGGAGGGTCTTGCCCATCTCCAGGGCCCCTCAGAGGCCTCCTGCCATGGATGTGACTTTGATAAGAGTCTTCCCGGTCAGCCTTAGTTTCAGTCTCTGTCATAGAAGGCCTCTCTCTCTTCTCTTTTCTTTTTTTAAATATTTTATTTATTTATTTGTTTGACAGAGAAAGAGGGAGAGAGAGAGAGAGAGAATGGGTGCGCCAGGGCCTCCAGCCACTGCAAACGAACTCCAGACTCGTGCGCCCTCTTTTGCATCTGGCTTACATGGGTCCTGGTAAATCAAGCCCGCTAAGCCATTCCTTCAGCCCTCTTTCTCTTTTCTTTAATATCTTACCTATTGATTTCCAAGGAGAGAGATAGACAGATAGAGAGAGAGAGAGAGAAATTGAGAGAGTATGGGTGCACCAGGGCCTCCAGCCACAGCAAACAAACTCCAGATGCGTGCACTACTTTGTGCATCTGGCTTACATGGGTATTGGGAAATCAAGCCCGACTCATTGTTAGGTTTTGCAGGCAAGTGCCTTAACTGCGGAGCCATCCCTCCAGCCCCACCCCTTAAAAATAGAGGCAGGGAATTACCATGGGAAATTGTTTACAATCATGGAAATATATATGTATATATGTATGTATGTATGTATATATATGATGTTTTTTCAAGGTAGGACCTAGCTGTAACCTAGGCTCACCTGGAATTCACTATGTAGTCTCAGGGTGGCCTGGAATTCATGGCAATCCTACTTCTGTCTCCTGAGTGCTGGGATTAAATATGTGTGCTACCACACCCAACTTAAAAAATATTGTTTTTTGTTTTATTTTTTCGAGGTAGAGTCTTGCTGTAGTCCAGACTGACCTGGAGTTCATTATATAGTCTCAGGTTGGCCTTAAACTCACAGCAATCCTCCTACCTTTGCCTCCCGAGTGCTGGGATTAAAGGCGTGTTGCCATCACACCCAGTTTAAAACATATTTTTATTTATTTTCAAGGTGAGAGAAAGGGGGAGAGAGAGAGCAAGAGAATGGATGCACCTGGGCCTCTTGCCACTGCAAACGAACTGCAGATGCATGCACCACTTTGTGCATCTGACTTTTCGTGGGTACTAGGGATTTGAACCTGGGCTGCCAGGCTTTGCAAGCAGGCTCCTTTAACCACCGAGCCGTCACTCTAGCCCAGGAAGGCATTGATGCATTGGAAAAAGTCACATTCTGGGCACAGGGTGGCTGGTGTCGTCTCTTGCTGTCTTTCACCTTCTCTGCCTCTGAATGCTGCTGGCCCATTGCTGTCTGTCTGTCCTACTGCTTCTGTCCTGGTCCCATTATCACTGCCCGCCCCTCATGTGGGTACCCGGGGGTGGGGTCCAGGGTGGGAGGCCAGAACTATGCTTAACAAGCCTGTCTTGTGGGTCCAGTTCTTTGATCCAGGCCAGGTACTGTATACGTATGAGTCTCCGGCTGGTTACGGGCTCATCGGGCTACAGGTGGCGGCCTACGTGTGGTTCTGCTACGCCGTGCTGGTCTCCCTGCGTCACTTCCCCGAGAAGCAGCCCTTTTATGTGCCCTTCTTTGCTGCCTACACTCTCTGGTGAGATGCGGTGGGGTTCCCAACCCGTCTGCTGCCCGCCTACACACAACCCAGGCCCCCCTCAGTAAGGGAGATGGGCTTTCAAGTCAGGTAGTTGTCACCTGGAATCTGCCACTTCTTAGCGTCACAATCATGAAAATGTTTATTTATTTTTAACATTTTATTTATTTATTATTAGTTATTTGAAAGAGAGATAGAGAAAGAGGCAGATAGGGAGAGAGAGAGAGAGAGAGAGAGAGAGAGGATGAATGGGCGTGTCAGGGCCTCCAGCCACTGCAAACGAACCCCAGATGCATGCGTCACCTTGTGCATCAGGGTCTATGTGGGCCCTAGGGAATGGAACTTGGGTCCTAAGGCTTTGCAGGCAAGTGCCTTAACTGCCAAGCCAGTTCTCCAGCCCCTTTTTTTTTTTCCAAAATTTATTTTTTTTATCGACAACTTCCATAATTGTAAACAATATCCATGGTAATACCCTCCCCCCCACTTTCCCCTTTGAAACTCCACTCTCCATCATATCCCCTCCCCCTCTCAATCAGTCTCTTTTATTTTGATGTCATGATTTTTTTCCTCCTATTATGATGGTCTTGTGTAGGTAGTGTCAGGCACTGTGAGGTCATGGATATCCAGGCCATTTTGGGTCTGGAGGAGCACGTTGTAAGGAATCCTACCCTTCCTTTGACTTACATTCTTCCTGCCACCTCTTCTGCAATGGACCCTGAGCCTTGGAAGGTTTGATAGAGATATTGCAGTGCTGAGCACTCTTCTGTCACTTCTTCTCAGCACCATGGTGCCTTCTGAGTCACCCCAAGGTCACTGCCATCTGAAAAGAGAAGCTTCTCTAATCAGGCTGGAGAGATGGCTTAGTGGTTAAGGCGCTTGCCTGCAAAGCCAAAAGACCCAAGTTTGATTCCCCAGGACCCATGTAAGCCACATGCACAAGGTGGCACATGCGTCTGGAATTTGTTTGCCATGGCTAGAGGCCCTGGTGCGCCCATTCTCTCTCAAGTAAATAAATAAAACTAAAATATAAGAATATGTACACACACACACACATACACACACACACATATCCCTCAGTTGGGAGGGCTGGAGAGATGGCTGAGCCGTTAAAGGCACTTGCTTGCAAAGCCTGATGGCTTGGGTTCAATTCTCCACTATCCACGTAAAGCCATATGCACAAAGTGGTGCATGCCTCTGGATTCATCTGCAGTGTCAAGAGGCCCTGGTACACATTCATTCTCTCTTTCCTTGCAAATAAATAAATACAAAGAGGCCTCAGTTAATACTGTTCAACAACGTAACAGTAAAGTGGGCAGATTCCAGGTCCAGACCTATAAACGGTGTGACCCCAGACAGGTCCGTTGAACTCCCTCTGCCTTGGCTGTCCTCGCCTGTTCACGGCGATGACATCGGTACCTGCTTCCTGTTTCCGCTGTGAGAGACTTAAATGGGCTCCTATTTGTCAACTGTTCAGAAACAGACGTGGCATGCAATATGTCCTTAATTGTTGTTACTATCTTTTATTAATTCAGTCAGGGAACATCTGCTGATAGCCTATCAGATGCCAAAACTTGCAAGGGTGGTGTGGAACTGAGTTAAATTTAACCCAGTACCCTGTCCCCTCTCAGCCTCTGGTTATTGAAGGTTCTAGTGCGTGGGGCCTGTGTGCGCGGGGAGGCGGGGTCATGGGGCAGCCGTCTATCTACCTCCCACCTTCCCTTCCAGGTTCTTCGCAGTTCCCGTCATGGCCCTCATTGCCAACTTTGGGATCCCCAAGTGGGCGCGGGAGAAGATTGTCAATGGGATCCAGCTGGGGATCCACCTGTACGCCCACGGCGTGTTTCTGGTGAGAATGGCCGTGGAGATGGAGTGGGGTGGGGTGTGTGGGAAACTGAAGGCTGGGAGATAATTGAGGTTCCCATCCCCAAAGTATGCTGCTCAGAGGTTTTTAAAAATATATTTTATTTATTTATTTATTTATTTATTTGAGAGAGAGAGAAAGAGGCAGAAAGAGAGAGAGAGAGAGAGAGAGAGAGAGAGAATGGGTGCACCAGGGCCTCTAGCCACTGCAAATGAACTCCAGATGCATGAGCCCCCTTGTGCATCTGGCTTACGAAGTCCTGGGGAGTCGAACTGGGCCTTTGGCTTTGCAGGCAAACACCTTAACCACTAAGCCATCTCTGCAGTCTTTTTTTTTTTTTAATTTTTATTTATTTATTTATTTGAGAGTGACAGAGAGAGAGAGAGGCAGAGAGAGAGAGAGAGAATGGGCATGCCAGGGCTTCCAGCCACTGCAAATGAACTCTAGATGCGTGCGCCCCCTTGTGCATCTGGCTAACATGCGTCCTGGGGTATTGAGCCTCGAACCAGGGTCCTTAGGCTTCACAGGCAAGCGTTTAACCGCTAAGTCATCTCTCCAGCCCTTTTTTTTTTTTTTTTTTTTTTGAGGTAGGGTCTTACTCTAACCCAGGCTGACCTGGAACTCACTATGGAGTCTCAGGGTGGCCTCAAACCCATGGCAATCCTCCTACTTCTGCCTCCCGAGTGCTAGGATTAAAGGCGTGCACCACCATGCCCTTGCTCAGAGTGTTTTTTTTTTTTTTAATTATTTTTACTTATTTGAAAGAGAGAGGCAGATAGAGAATGGGTGCACCAGGGCCTCTAGCCACTGCAAATCAACTCCAGACGCATGCGCCACCTTGTGCACCTGGCTTCACGTGGGTTCTTGGGGATCGAACTTAGGTCCTTTGGCTTTGCTGGCGAGCGTCTTAACCACTGAGCCATTTCTCCAGCCCCTGTTCCGAGCTCTTGACACATATCCCCTTTTTTTATTTTCATTTATTTAGGCAGGGTTTCAAACACTGGCTGTGAACTAGTAAAGTCCTGCCTCAGGAGGCTCCCCGTGCTGGGGTTAGAGCCCTGCACCATCATGCTTGGTTCTGTTTCCCCTTCACCGACTCCTTAGTTGTTGGACAGACACGAACTGTCGGCCTGGTGGGAACTCAGCTCACTGTGCCCCCAGCGCCCACACCTCTTCTGTTCATCTCCTGGCCTCTTCCCCCAGCCCTTGTCTTCTTCTTGCTGTCTCCCACCCCATTGCCATCCTATTTCCTTCTTTCCTTTTTTTTTTTTTCTTTTTGGTTATTCGAGGTAAGGTCTTGCTCTAGCCTTGGTTGGCCTACAATTCACTATGTCGTCTCAGGCTGGCCTCGAACTCACGGCGATCCTCCTACCTCTGCCTCCTGGGCGCTGAGATTAAAGGCGTGCGCCACCACGCCCGGCTTCCATCACGCTTCTTGTTAGGAACATCAGTACATGTTTGTTCCTGTTCTCTCGTTTAATTGCAGAGAGCAGCCCCAATAGTGGATACACAGAGGGGACGCTAAGGCCTAGACCAGGGAAGATGAAATGCCAGGGGTCCATAGCCTCTGGGTGGCAGGGCAGGCACACTGGACCCCGTCCTTCTTTTGCAGACCACCAGGTCTCATGTGGGAAGCCAAAGAGAGAAATAGGTTTACAAAGCCAGGTGTGCTGGTGCATGCCTGTAATCCTAGCCCTTAGGAGGTAGTGCCAGGAGGATCAGGCATTCAAGGTCATCCTCACCTACATATCCATTGGAGGTCAGCCTGGGGTATGTGAGACCCTGTCTCAAAAAAAAAAAAAAAAAAAGAAAAAGCCAGGCTGTGGTGGCACATGCCTTTAATCCCAGCACTCGGGAGGCAGAGGTAGGAGGATCACTGTGAGTTCGAGGCCAGCCTGAGACTCCATAGTGAGTTCCAGGTCAGTCTGGGCCAGAGTGAGACCCTACCTCAAAAAAACAAAAGAAAAAAAATAAAGGGCTAGGGAGATGGTTCACTTACTTGCGGAGCCTGCCAGGATTTGATTCCCTAGTACCCATGCAAAGCCAGATGCACAAGTAGGGTATGTGTCCAGATATCTGCAGTGGCAAGGGGCCCAGAGTGTCCACCCTCCCTCCCTCTCGCTCTCTCTCAATTCAAATAAAGAAAGAAACAAAAATTTAAAAATAAATAAATAAAGTTGGGTGTGTGGTACATGCCTTTAATCCCAGTACTTGGGAGGTAGATGTAGGAGGATTGTTCGAAGCCAGCTTGAGACTCCAGAGTGAATTCTGGGTCAGCCTGGGCTACAGTGAGACCGTATCTTGAAAAACCAAAAAAACAAAAAACAAGGTGGGGGGCTGGAGACATGTCTCAGTGGTTAATGATACTTGCTTGCAAAGCCTGACAGCCTGGGTTTGATTCCTCAGTACCCACGTAAAGCCAGAAGCACAAAGTGATGCATGCATCTGGAGTTTTTTTTTTCCAATGGCAGAAGACCCTGGTGTGCCTATACTCACGCTCTCTGTCTCTCTCTCTTTTTTTTTTTTATTTTTTTGATTTTTTTGTTGATTTTTTGAGGTAGAGTCTCACTGTAGCCCAGGCTGACCTGGAATTCACTGTGGAGTCTCAGGGTGGCCTCGAACTCACGGCGATCCTCCTACCTCTGCCTCCTGAGTGCTGGGATTAAAGGCGTGCGCCACCACGCCCGGCTCTCTGTCTCTTAAATAAATAAATAAATAAAATACATTGCCAGGAGTGGTGGCGCACATTTTAAATCCCAGCACTCAGGAGGCAGAGGGAGGAGGATCTCTGTGAGTTCGAGGCCAGTCTGAGACTACGTAGTGAATTCCACATCAGCCTGGGCTAGAGTGAGACCCTACCTTGGAAAACAAACAAACAAAACACACACAAAAAAACTATACATATACATATATACATATATATACACACACACACGCATACATACATAGGCAGGCCCCTTGAACTGCTTGGCCACCTCCGCAGCCCTGGGAGGCTATGTGTACCAGGTTTTCATTTCTAGCCTCTCATCTTTCCAGATAGGCAACTGTAATCCTTTTAGGCTGGCGAGGCTCGGGTGGTTTAATCAACGTGTCCCAGATCCTACACTTAGTGAGCGATGGAGCCAAGAGGCGTGCCACGGGGCTCAAGGTGCCAGGCGAGGCGCCTTGCAGTTCACCTTCAGCTCCTAACCCCAAAATGCTCAGCTCAGCTCAGCGCAGCGCTGCCGTGGTTCACTGGTTTGGGCTCCCTGTCTGCAAGCACGCAGGCACCACTAACCACTGAGCCGCACAGTCACACACATTCAGCAAGACCTCAGAGAGGCTACTCTGGGGCTTCTGTCCTCATAGCCTACCAGGGACAGCCCTTCCCCCCACATTCAATACATATACACGCACATCTATGTGTACACATACATACATATACACACACATATATATTTGTCTTTCTTTTTGAGGTAGAGTCTCACTCTAGCCCAGGCTGACCTGGAACTCACTGGGATCCTCTTACCTCTGCCTCTGCTGGGATTAAAGACATGTGTCACCAAGCCCAACTTCTCTCTCTCCTTCTTTTAAACTTTTATTTATTTGAGAGAGACAGACAGAAAGCGGCAGACAGTGAGAGAGATAGGAGAATGGGTGTGCACCAGGGCCTCCAGCCACTGCAAATGAACTCCAGATGCATGCGCCACCTTGTGCATCTGGCTTACGTGGGTCCTGGGGAATTGAGCCTCGAACTGGGGTCCTTAGGCTTCACAGGCAAGCGCTTAACCGCTAAGCCATCTTTCCAACCCTCCTCTTTCTTTCTTTCTTTCTTTCTTTCTTTCTTTCTTTCTTTCTTTCTTTCTTTCTTTCTTTCTTTCTGGAGAGAGAGAGAGAGAGACAGAGAGAGAATGGGCACACCAGGACCTCTAGCTACTGCAAACGAAATCCAGAGGCATGTGCCACCTTCTGCATCTGGCTTATGTGGGTACTGGGGAATTGAACCTGGATCCTTTGGCTTCACAGGCAAGCACCTTAACTGCTAAGCCATCTCTCCAGCCCATACTTTTTTTTTTTTTTTTTTTTTGAGTAGGGTCTTGCTCCAGACCAGGCTGACCTGGAATTCACTATGTAGTTCCAGGGTGGCCTCAAATTCACAGTGATCCTCCTATCTTTCAACCAATATTTATTGGGGATCAGGCGATGCTCAAGATTCTACAGGGAAAAAAAAAGTCAAATTCTTGCCAGGTGTGGCGGTGCACATCTTTAATCCTAGCACTCGGGAGGCAGAGGAGGGTAGGAGGATCGCCATGAGTTCGAGGCCACCCTGAAACTACATAGTGAATTATTCCAGGTCAGCCTGACTAGAGTGAGACCCTACTTCGAAAAAAAAAAAAAAACTAAAGAAAAAAAAATAATCTTTTAATAATGCGCTCTTTCCAATATGTTTATGAATGCTTGAACATGCTTGGTTAGGGGAGTGTGCCTAAGAAATTGAAGTTGAATTGAAGCCACATGTGGCTGGCTAGTAGCTATCATAGTGGACAGCATAGATACTGAAATTTAGTTAGTATTTATTAGAGAGACAGACACACAGAGAGAGAATAGGTGCATAAGCATGCGCCACCATGTTCATTTGGCTTGCGTGGGTTAACTGAACCTGGGTTCTTAGGCTTCATAGGCAAGTACCATAACCACTAAGCTGTTTCCTCAGCTGAACACTAACCTTTGCAAAATATTTTTATTGGGCTGGAGTTTTTTTGTTTTGTTTTTTTAATTGCAGTGGCTGGATTCCCTAGTGTGCTCATTCTCTGTTTCTCTTTACTCACAAATAAGACTTTTAGAAAAAAATATATGCATATATATATATATATATATATATATATATATATATTGGTTTTTCAAGGTAGGGTCTCACTCTAGCTCCGGCTGACCTGGAATTACCTATGTAGTCTCAGGGTGGCCGCGAACTCACGGCGATCCTCCTACCACTGCCTCCCGAGTGCTGGGATTAAAGGTGTGCGCCACCACTCCTGGCTTAGAAAATATTTTTAAATTTATTTGAGCAAGAGAGAGGTAGACAGAGAGAGAGAGAATGGGTGTGCCAGGGCCTCTAACCACTGCAAATGAACTCCAGACACATGCGCCACCTTGTGCATCTGGCTTACTTGGGGGGGGGGGTCCTGGGGAATTGAACCAACGTCCTTGGCTTTGCAGGCAAACGCCTTAACCGCTAAGCCATATCTCCAGCCCGAAATAAGTCTTTAGGTGCACGCCTTTAATTCCAGCACTCGGGAGGCAGAGGTAGGAGGACCACCATGAGTGCGACCTGAGACTACACAGTGAATTCCATGTCAGCCTGGACTAGAGTGAAACCCTACCTCGAAAAACCAACCAAACAAACAAACAGACAATTTTATTTATTTATTTACTTGTGAGGAGACAGGCAGAGACAGATAGATTATAGATATGGAGTGCCAGGACCTCCTGCCACTGCAAAGGAACTCCAGACGTGTGCAGCAGTTTGTGCATCTGGCTTTACGTGGGTGCAGGGGACTTGAACCCAGGTCGTCAGGGTTTGCAAAGCAAGCATCTTTAATTGCTGAGTCATCTCCTCAGCCCAGGACACTGGCCTTCACACATCAGTGACAGCCCAGTGGTCAGGGGTTACGGTGGAAGAAACAAGAAACAGAGGGATGAAAATGAGGTTCGGGGGTGGGGGGAAGGTCAGAACCCTGGGAGGGCCACGCTGCCTTCTTTTACCTACCTCTGAATGGCTTGGTTGTAGGGAAGTGTGTGGGTGGAGGGAAATCAAATGCATGGGGCCCGCTTGGGGCCTGGGCATTGCCTCTCTAACCTGTCCGTGGTCTCCTGACCACCGCCTCCCCCTCCCACCCCACCCCAAGATCATGACCCGCCCATCTGCGGCCAACAAGAACTTCCCTTACCACGTGCGCACGTCGCAGATCGCCTCCGCGGGGGTCCCGGGAGCACCGGGAGGGAGTCAGCCCAGCGACAAGGCGTTCCCGCAGCACGTCTACGGAAACGTGACGTTCATCAGCGACTCGGTGCCCAACTTCACGGAGCTCTTCTCCATCCCCCCGCCCAGCTCCTCCGTAAGCCCCGAGGCCCCGGCACCCGAGGAGCTGCTGGCGCCGCCCTTGGAGTACTTGACCCCGGTCCCCGCTCCTCCTCCTCCTCCTCCTCCACCGCCACCATCATCATCACCATCATCATCTCCAGCCCCCGGGACCCCCGGGAGCCTCAGCCCACCCCCGGCCTTCCGCACGCCCCGCGCCCGTGCCCCGCCGCCCGTGCCCACCTGGCCCGCCTGGGTCTCGGCGCTGCTGCGTACGCCCCCGCCGACACCCCGCGCCGTGCCCCCGCCGCCCGCCTTCCGCAGCTCGCCGGGCCCGGCTCCCCGGCCGCCGCCGCCGCCGCCACCGCCCGAGTTTGCCCCGCGCACCCCGACGCCTCCCCTTGAGTACCTGGCCCCGCTGCCCAGGCGCCCCATCACCCACTCCTTCCCTGATTGACACGTGCGTCCATCCTTAGGGTGCTGGGGGGGTCCTGTGGAGGGAGGGAGGAAGGACCCCCCTACTCCAGGGTCCCACAATGGCCTCTGACCCTGGCCCCATTCATCCCATCTTTAGTGTGTGTGGGGTCCTCTGGAAGGAGGGGGAAGGGCCCCCCCATCAGGGTCCCCATGGCCTCTGACACTGACCCCATTCTTCCCATCTCTAGTGTGTGTGGGGTCCTCTGGAGGGAGGGGGAAGGGCCCCCCATCAGGGTCCCCATGGCCTCTGACCCTGAACCCCTCTTCCCATCTCTAGTGAGTGTGGGGTCTTCTGGAGGGAGGGGGAAGGGCCCCCATCAGGGTCCCCATGGCCTCTGACCCTGACCCCATTCTTCCTATCTCTAGTGTGGGGGTGGGGATCCCCTGGAGGGAGGGAAGAAGGACCCCCCACACCAGGGTCGCACGATGGCCTCTGACCCTGACCCCACTCTGCCCATCGCTAGTGTTGGGGTGGGGAGTCCTCTGGAGGGAGGGGGAAAGGCTTTCGTGGTCGCATCTTAACCCCTTCCCCAGGGTACTTGGATGGCTTCTGACCCTCACCACCCTGCAGGTCCTCTGGAGGGAGGGGGGAAGAACCTTTGGGGTCGCATCTGGCTCCCGCTTCCCACACCCGAGGATCCACGATGGCTTCTGACCCTGACGTCCCCCCCTTAGGGTGGTGGTCCTCTGGAGGGAGGGAGAAGGGCCTTCGGGGTCACATCCCCTGCTCCCGCCAGAGTCCCAGATGGTCTCTGATCCTGCCGTTCTCCCTTAGGGTGGTGGAGGGAGGGGGAAAGGCCTTCGGGGTCACATACCCCTTAGGGCTCCGCATGGCCACTGACCCTGACCCCCGTCTCCCAGGCCGGGAAGCAGATGGAGGAGACAGCGGTGGCGGCGGCGGTGGCCCCGAGGGGCCGCGTGGTGACCACGTCCGAGCCGGGCGCAGCCGCCCATGCCCCTCCGCCCTACCAGCCTCTGGTGCCCGCGACGGCGGCTCCGCACCCGGGCTTCACGGAATACTTCAGCATGCACACGGCCGGGGGCCCCGTGCCCCCGCTCTGAGCATCCTGGCCCGCGCCCCCCTTCCTCCTGATGCTGCTGCCCACTAAAATGGGCTGCGCACTGGGCCTGGGCCCCCGCTGGGCTCCAGAACCGCCCCGTCACCCATCACCCCAGCTCTGGTCCCGGCCTCCAGGCTCGGGCCGTGCCAGGCACCACCCCCAATGTCCCTCCCACATCCCCCCCCCAAGGTGGGGTGCGCTGCGACCCTCCCCACCCCACCCCACCCCCGTCCCCTCTCTCGTGCCAAACGGGGCCCGCAGGAGCCGCTCTCCCCATCCCCCCCCTCAGCCCCTGCCCCGAACGTCGCCGGAATCTGGGCTCCCGCTGTTCCGTGATCTCCGACCCCCTGACCCTCTCCGGGACCTCTGACTCTTCCGGACAAAGAGAAGACCGATGGGAAGCCCCAGGCAGCCCCGGGGACTGACTCTCCAGGACTCCCAGACCCTCCTCGAGCCTTGGTTCCCCGGATGGATAATCCCATCTGGAAGCTTGGCCAGCACTCTGGAAACGTCCTCCCTCCCTGTGATCTCGAACCTGCGTCTCTGTCCGCCACCACCCCCAACCCCTGCATCCCAGGGGCCTACTCTCGGGTCCCTGGCACAAAGACATTTTCTCCTCTTGCCAAAATAAAGAGGATTTGTTCGGTTTTTATTTATAACATGACTTTTAAGATATTTTTATTTATTTGCAAGGAGAGGGAGACAGGACAGTATGGGTGCGCCTGGCTGGGCCTCTAGCTGCAGATGAACGCCAGATGCATGCACCACTTTGTGCATCCAGCTTTATGGTGACTCGAATACTGGTCTTTAGGCTTTTGTAGTCTAGTGCCTTAACCACTAAGCCATCTCTCCAGCCCCTATATAACGTGGTTTTTTTGGTCAATTTTTAAAAGATTTATTTGTTAGAGAGAGGGAGAGAGAGAGATAAAGAATGAATGAGAATGGGTGCACCAGGGCCTCCAGCCACTGCAGATGAACTCCAGTCGCATGCACCACCATGTACATCTGGCTTACATGGGAACTGGAGAATCGAACCTGGGTCCTTAACCTTTGCAGGCATGCGCCTTAGCTGCTAACCCATATCTCTAGCCCTAATGTGACTGTTAAAGACGTCTTATTTTGGATTTTCCTTAAATATTTATATTTATTTGCACGAAGAAAAAGAGAGAATTCTTTTTTAAAATATTTTTTTTTACTTTTCTTTTAAAAAATTTAAAATTTATTTTATTTTTTTATTAACAACTTCCACGATTATAAACAATATCCCATGGCAATTCCCTCCCTCCCCCGACTTTCCCCTTTGAAACTCCATTCTCCATCATATCCCCTCCCCCTCTCAATCAGTCTCTAGAGAGAGAAAATTCTTGCCCTTGCAAAGAAACTCCAGATGCATGCATCACCTCGTGCACCTGGCTTTACGTGGGTACTGGAGAATCAAACCCAGGCTGTTAGGCTTTACAAGCAAGTGCCTTTAACCACTGAGTCATCTTTTCAGCTGCTCCCTTTATTTTCATTTTTATTTTTATTTTTTTGGTTTTTCGAGGTAGGGTCTCACTCCAGCCCAGGCTGACCTGGAATTCACTATGTATTCTCGGTGGCCTCGGAACTCATGGCGATCCTCCTATCTCTGCCTTCTGAGTGCTGGGATTAAAGGTGTGCACCACCACGCCCGGCTATGGCTCTTACATTCTTTCTGCGAACCTCTTCCACAATGGACCCTGAGCCTTGGAAGGTGTGATAGAGATGTTTCAGTGCTGAGGACTCCTCTGTCACTTCTTCTCAGCACTACCGTGCCTTTAAATTTTTATTTTTATTTTTAGAGAGAGAGAGGGAGAGAATGGGCACACCAGGGCCTCAGCCACTGCCATTGAACTCCAGATGGTCATGCCACGTAGTGGGTATGTGCAATTTTGCACTTGCCTCACCTTTATTTGTCTGGTTTACATGGGATCTGGAGAGTTGAACCTGGGTCTTTAGGCTTCATAGGCAAGCACCTTAACTGCTAAACCGTCTCTCCAGCCCTATGGTGGTGCCTTTTGAGTCATCCCAGAGGTCACCAACATCTGAAAAGAGAAGGTTCTCTAACAAAAAGTGAGACTAGCATAATATAAGGGTGTGAACATTAAGAGAACTGCTTACTGGGCAGTTTGATGAGCATAGATTATACATTTAGCCAGACAGCAGCAGGTGTTACACCCCAGGTCTCATGACTACCCCTGTTTTAAGTTTTCAGTATCAGAGATGTATTCCCTCCCATGGAGAGGGCCTCCAGTCCAATTAGAGGGCAGCTGGTTTCCCTCATAACAGACATGCCACTATTGCACCCATTGGCTCATTTGGCCTGACTGGCCAAATTTAGGGCTTGCAGTGTCTACTGTTGTTTATGTCCACTGATGACTTCTCTCTCCCATATAGCTGCATGCAGCATAGGTTTTTTGTTTGTTTTGTTTTTCTAGGCAGGGTTTCACTCTAACTTAGGCTGACCTGGAATTCACACTCTGCATTCTCAGGGTGGCCTCGAACTCTTGGCAATCCTCCTACCTCTGCCTCCCAAGTGCTGGGACTAAAGGCATGCGCCACCATGCCCGGCGTAGCATAGCTTTCTCCAGATTTCTTTCAGCTGGTCTACAGGGAGGAGGTTTTCAGCTTAGCTCCAGCAAGATTTCTCAGTGACCTTTCAGACCAAGTCTGTGGCAAGCCTGTGGAGTCTTCAGCAATAGGTTCTTACCATCTAGTCCTGGTGGGGAAACCAAGAGCCTTGGCAGTGGCCTGTAATGTTTTGGGGGCATCAGGGACCTCCCTGGCCAACAACTCACTGGAAGGTATCCCATCCCTGGCAATGTAATTTTGCTAGTAACAACCTGTGGCTTCTGGGTGTGCCACTGTCCAAACAAGAAGGTTTCCTTATGGTTTAGTTATATCCTCTTAGATTTTGATTAACCCTCCCTCTGCCCTTCCTTTACTCAGTCTCTTCCCCTGCCCACTCTTCTTTTCCAGACAGCAGTGTGGGCTTCTCTGTGGAGTCTATGAGTTTCCTGAGGATGGGTTCTGACTTGGTTTCCAGTACCAGATAGGCGTTCTCCCCCACTGAGCAGGCCTAACGTCCAATCAGAGAACAGTTGGTTATCCACAGAGGCTGTGTGCCACTATTGCATGAGTACGTACTTCTTGACCGCCTGGTTGATTTCCTATGTAGTCTGCAGGCTCCCCTGCTTATTCACGCTGTTGGTGACCACTGTCCTCCAGCGGCCCCCATAGGACTTTCCAGCACCACGAGGACTAGCCAGGAGGGGAGCTCGTTTCCCTTTCGGTTCCAGCATGGTATTCTCATGTGCTGTGACCACAGCCAGTGGTGTCTTCAGCCACAGGGTCTTACCTTTTAGCTCTGGAAGGTAATCAAGTGTTCTGGCAATGGCCTAGACCTCATGGGTTTCCCTGTCCAATAGCTCCCTGTGTGTGGCAGCCCAATTCCAGGCCTGGGGATTTACCAGCCAGAGTTCACGGTTTTAAAGTTAACCTTTTTCCATCTTCTGTTTGGACTGTCTCACCTCCCCCTTTGTTGGTGGCTATAGCTTGTAGAATGCAAGCCAGAATGAGTTTCTGTGGAACCAATTCATGTTGTCTCAACTTTTATGTAGATCCCTCCCCACCCTCCCTATCCCCTATCCTGCTAAGCACCAACCCCCATGTTCTGTCTCTCCCCTAAACGTCAAGTAACTCCTCCTCTCTCCTTATTTCTTCTCTCTCCTGGCCTCATTCTCGTTTTTTAAAAGATATGTTTTTAT
Organism: Dipus sagitta; assembly: GCA_036346955.1. Taxonomy (NCBI): domain Eukaryota; kingdom Metazoa; phylum Chordata; class Mammalia; order Rodentia; family Dipodidae; genus Dipus; species Dipus sagitta. Next base: position 73,192,644 of record CM070787.1, on the reverse strand, counting down.
TTATTTATTTGAGGGAGAAATAGGCAGGGAGAGAGAGAGGAGACAGAGAGAAAGGAGAGAAAGAGAGAAAATCGGCGCCAGCCACTGCAAAGGAACTCCAGATGCGTGTGTGTGTGTGTGTGTGTGTGTGTGACCCCTCCCCCATGCATCTGGCTTACGTGGGTACTGGGAAATCAAACCTGGGCCCTTTGGCTTTACAGGGAAGTACCTTAACTTTTAAGAAATCTCTCTAGTCCCTCATTCTAGTTTTATGCCTGTGTTCCTGTTACTTACCATCATTTACACTCATCTCCAATTGATCCCAGTGTCCAAGTCCCTCCCCTCCACTCCCCCCACCTTTTCTTTTTTGTTGTTGTTGAGGTAACCCTCAGTCTAGCTCAGGCTGACCTGGATTTCACTATGTAGTCCCAGGCTGGCCTTGAATTCACAGTAATTCTCCTACGTCTGGGAAGCCATGAAGCCTGGCTTGAGTTTTATTCTCCTCTTTTTTTTTCCCCTTAAATATTTTATTATTTACTGAGAGAGAGACAGAGAGAGGAGAGAGAGAGAGAGAGAAAGAGAGAATGGGCACACCAGGGCATCCAGCCACGGCAAATGAACTCCAGATGTATCTCCATGTGTATCTGGATCTGGAGATTTGAACCTGGGTCCTTAGTTTTCACAGGCAAGTGCCTTAACTGCTAAACCATCTCTCCAGTCCTCCCCGCTCCTTTTTTATCCTTTTCTTTTCTTTTCTTCCTTTTTTTTCTGAGGTAGGGTCTTGCCCTAGCTCAGCTAACCTGGAATTCACTCTGTAGTATCAAGCTGGCCTCAAACTCAGCCTCCTGCGTGCTGGGATTAAAGGTGTGTGCTACCACACCTGGCCATTTTTTTTCCTATTTTATTTATTTATTTTGAGACAGAGGGAGAGAGATAGAGAGATACAGAATGGGCGCCCCAGGGCCTCTAGCCACTGCAAACCAACTCCAGATGCATGTGCCACCATGTGCATCTGCCTTATGTGGTACCTGGAGAATCGAAGTTGGGTCCTTAGGCTTTGCACGCATACGCCTTAACCTCTAAGCCATCTCTCCAGCCCCTCCCCCTTTAAAAAATTTTTAAGTTTACTTATTTATTACAGATAGAGTGAGGGAGAGAAAGAGGGAGAGAGCGAATGGGAGCATCAGGGCCTGTAGCCACTACAAATGAACTCCAGATGCATGCACCACCTTGTGCATCTGGCTTACATGGGACCTGGAGAATTGAACCTGGGTTCTTAGCAAGTGCCTTAGCCGCTAAACCATCTCTCCAGCCCCTCTCCCCCCCCCTTTTATTAAAAGATAAAGAGGCAGAGAGGGAGAATGGGCTGGCATGCCAGGACCTTCAGCCACTGTAAAGGAACTCCAGATGCATGCACCACCTTGCGCATCTGGCTTACGTGGGTCCTGGGAAATCGAACCTGGGTCCTTAGGCTTTACAGGTAAGATACCTCTCCAGCCCCGGAACTAGCTTTTTTTACCGTCCTCACTAATTGCCCTGCCCCACCAACTAGCATGAGTTTAGCACTGCGCATGCGCCATCCTCCCAGGCGCCCGTTAAACGCTTCACCGCTGCGCATGCGTCTCGGGAAGCCGACAGAACGGAAGTCTCCCTTGGCGGAGGGGGCGGGGTCGCGCGCAGCGCAGTCCTCCCGGGGCCGCTCTGGCCCGCCGCTCCGCCGCGTCTCGCCTCCTCTCGGCCGCTCTCCCTGGAAGGAGGCTGCGAGGCTTCGCGCTCGGGGCCCATGACCCTCCGCAGACCCCGTCCCCTTCAGGCCTCTCTGGCCCAGGGAGTGCCCTGGTCTCTATGGTCCATCCGGCCTGGAAGCGAGGCTCCGGTGCGTGCGAGAGCAGCTCGGGCCCGAGAGCCTTGAAGACAGGCTCCGCCCCCAGCACCCGCTCGCGCCCCGCCCCCGGCTGTCTCCCCGGGAGTATCCGGGGCCTGGAGGGTTCCCCCCCCCCCGGCCTGCACCCCTTGCAGGGCGCCCCTGGGAACCCATCCATCTGCCAGATCTGGTTTTGTGTTTTTTGTTTTGTTTTGTTTTTGGCCTGCAGGGGCCACGAGTGTAGCAACTGGCCACACCATTGATGGGGTCGACCCCTCGCTGGGGGACTGTGTCTGTAGGGGACCCCTACGGTCCCCTGGAGGTCGGCCTCATCTCTAACCATCCCATACACAGGGCCGTGCAGGGGTCGATGAGGCCCTGCCCTCGGCGTCCAGGGTCCACCGGCGGCCGCGGGGGCTGCGTCGCGGGCACCTGCTGGGTCTGCAAGGCCATGCCGCAGCTCCCTTAGGGGTGGTCTGTGCGAGAGGCCCTCAGCCCCGGGGAGAGGGTCCCCCAACGGGTCTTCAAGGCCCTGTCCCGCAGAGAGACACTGCGATGGCTTCGTACCGGGGTCCGGCCGGGGCCCTGGCTCTGGCTCTGGCTCTGGCCTGGGCAGTCCTGGGGCCGCTGTCCATCAGGGTCCTGGCTGGGGACTGCAAGGGGCAGCGGCAGGTGCTGCGGGAGGCGCCGGGCTTCGTGACGGATGGTGCGGGCAACTACAGCGTCAATGGCAACTGCGAGTGGCTTATCGAGGGTGAGTTGGGGCCGCGTGCGGTTCGCTCCGCCGCTTCATTCATTTGCGCATGCATCCGACTCGGTCCCTTTCCACCGTCCCAGGGTTTTTGCTTCTCCGATGTTGGACAACCCTGGGTCTCAGTCAACCCCGGGGTTCTCTGCCTTGGGAGGAGGGCAGGAAGTCTGGTGGGAGAGATGCGTGCCGTCTGATTGACAGGAGCGTCAGTGCGGGCATAGCCTGAGTAACTTAAAAACTCGGGCTCAGAGGCCAGTCGTCACGCTTAGAATTTAGGCTCTGTCAGCTTTGTGACTTCGGGCAGGCAGGTGACTCTTCTCTTCCTGAGATTGTTTCCCTAAGTCCAGGATGGGGACTCGCAGTGGTACTTGCCTCCTAGCTAAAATTAAAGGGCAGATAGTGGGCTGGAGAGATGGCTTAGCATTTAAGCGCTTGCCTGTGAAGCCTAAGGACCCACGTTAGCCAGATGCACAAAGGGGGCACATGCATCTGGAGTTCGTTTGCAGTGGCTGGAGGCCCTGGCCCGCCCATTCTCTCTCTCTGCCTCTTTCTCTCTGTCTGTCGCTCTCGAATAAATAAACAAAAAAAAAAAAATTAAAAAAAGGGCAGATAGTTCCATGCCATATAGTACATAAATGGCATTAGGGTTTCTATTGTGTTTACTTCAATAAAAACATTTAAAAATGTTTTATTTATTTATCTGAGAAAGAGGCAGATAGATAGGAAGAGAGAGGCAGCGACAGAGAGAGAGAGGGAGAGGGAGAATGGGTGCACCAGGGCCTCCAGCCACTGCAAACGAACTCCAGATGCATGTACCACCTTGTGCATCTGGCTTAGGTGGGTCCTGGGGAGTTGAACCTGGGTCCTTAGGCTTCACAGACAAGTGCCTTAACTGCTGAGCCATCTCTCCAGCCCAGTTAAAAGCATCTTTTTTTGTTTGTTTGTTTGTTTTTTTTCGAGGTAGGGTCTCACTCTAGCCCAGGAGGACCTGGAATTCACTTATGGAGTCTCAGGGTGGCCTCGAACTCACGGCGATCCTCCTATCTCTGCCTCCCGAGTGCTGGGATTAAAGGCATGCGCCACCACGCCCGGCTAAAAGCATCTTTTAAGTCATTCTTGTGCAAGATGTTATACATTCCATCATGACACAGCAGAGGACCGCCCCCACCCCCCAGTAGTCCCTAATGGCTTAGGACTTGAAGACCAGTGGGAAAGACAGACAGATTGACAGTGACAGGTCAGAGTGGTCCCCAGGGAGAGTCTAGAGGAAGTGCTTCAGTTCAAGGGACTCAGGGAATTAGGTTAAGGGACCAATAGGAATCAAGCAGGACAGGATGGGAAGGGGGAGGAAGGAGAAGAACATTCCAGAAAGAGGGAACAGCCTGTGCAAAGGTCCCAGCCTTGTCCATATGGGCTCCGAGGGAGTAGAGAAGCCCAGAGAAGACTTCTGACTCGGCCTGGGGTCTGGCTGAGACTGGGTCATGGGTGGGAGGGAGCAGGAGTGTGCAGTGTTTTTGAGCAAGTGGAATCCAGTGTTCTAACTTTGAATGCAAGAAAAAGTTCAGAATGGTGGCAGGGGCCAGGGGAGATTGTGAGTTTGAGACCAGCCTGGGCTATATTTTAAGACCCTGTCCTTTATTTATTTATTTATTTGCAGGGAGATGTGTGTATGTGTGTGGGAGAGAGAGAGGGTGTCTGTGTGTGTGTGTGTGGTGGGGGGGCTGAGGGAACTCCAGACCCATACACCACGTTGTGCATCTGGCTTTATACTTTATACTTCGAAATTGGAAATTGAACCCAGTATGGCAGGTGTTGCAAGAAAATGCCCTTAACCACTGACCCATCTCCCCAAACCCCAACCCTGCCTTTTTGTTGTTGTTGTTGTTTTTTGAGGTAGGGTCTCTCTTAGCCCAGGTCTCGAACTCATGACGATCCTCCTACCTCTGCCTCCGAGTGCTGGGATTAAAGGCGTGCGCCACCACGCTGGGCTCCTCGCTTTTTTGGGTGTGTGAGATAGGCTCTCCTGCTGTAGCATAAGATGGTTTCAAACTCAGGCCATTCCTCCTGCCTTCGTCTCCTGAGTGCTGGGATTAGAGACCCCTGGTGTTTTGTTTTTGTTTTTTCATGTGTGCATGTGGGTATAGTTCCTCAGGTGCCATTCATCTTCTTTTTTTTTAAATTTTATTTATTTATTTGAGAGCATGAAATAGAGAGAAGGAGAGAGAGAATGGGTATGCCAGATCTTCCAGCCACTGCAAATGAACTCCAGACACATGTGCTCCCTTGTGCATCTGGCTTACGTGGGTGCTGGGGGATCGAACCTGGGTCCTTTGGCTTTGCACTAACCATTAAGCCATCTCTTCAGCCCTCCCTTTTTTTTTTTTTTGAGACAGGGGTCTCTTATTGGCGTGGAGGTTGGTGCTTAGGCTTAACCTGGCTGGCCAGTAAGCCTCAGGGACTGTCCTGTCTCTGCCTCCCAAGCATTGGGATTACAAGCCACCATGCCTGGCATTTTTGAGTATTGGGGATCCAACTTAGGTCTGATGAGGCAAATGTGTTACCACCTGAGCTGTCTCCCCAGCTTGAGACCCTGTCTTTTTTTTTTTTTTTTTTTTTGGTTTTTCAAGGTAGGGTCTCACTCTTAAATCAGGCTGACCTGACCTGGAATTCACTCTGAAGTCTCAGGCTGTTCTTGAACTCTTGGTGATCCTCCTACCTCTGCCTCCTGAGTGCTGAGATTAAAGGCCTGTCCCACCATGCCCTGCTGAGACCCTGTCTTACAAAAAGAAAAACAAGGGTCTGGAGAGAAGGCTTAGTGGTTAAGGTGCTTGCCTGCAAAGCCAAAGGACCCAGATTCAATTCCCTAGTACTCACATAAAGCCAGATGCACAAGGTGGCATATGTGTCTGAGTTCGTTTGTAGTGTCTAGAGACCCTGGCATTCCCATTCTCTCTTGCTCTCTTTCTTCCTCTCTCTACCTCTTTCTCTCTGTAATAAATAATTCTTTTTTTTTTTTTGGTTTTTTGAGGTAGGGTCTCACTCTGGCCCAGGCTGACCTGGAATTCACTATGTAGTCTCAGGGTGGCCTCGAACTCATGGCGATCCTCCTACCTCTGCCTCCCAAGTGCTGGGATTAAAGGCGTGCACCACCACGCCCGGCAAATAATTCTTTTTGTTTTGTTTTTCAAGATAGGGTCTCACTCTAGCCCAGGCTTACCTGGAATTCACTGTGTAGTCTCAGGCTGGCCTTGAACTCATTTGATCCTCCTACCTCTGCCTCCTAAGTGCTGGGACTAAAGGTGTGCACCACCACATGGGGCACTTTTTAAAAAATTTTTTTAAAGAAAAAGACCTGGATCCCCACCTTTAATCTCAGCACTCCAGAGGCTGAGTTCAAGGCCACCCTGGGGTTACTGAGTGATTCTGGGTCTAGTGGCTTGAGTGAGACCCTACCTTGAAACAAACAAACAACAACAGAAAGGCGTGGGGAGAAAGAAAAGAAAACCCTAGCAAACTACAGCCCGCAGAACCAGAGGGTATAGGATCCTGTGAGTCAGCGACGCCTAGGACAGTGGCTGGAAAAGTCCAGGAAGGCCTCACAGGGCGGTGGATGTGGGAAGTGGCTTCCAAGGAGAGAGAAAGGAGGTCGTCCCATTACACACACGCATTGGGGAAGGATATATCATTGCTAGATTTTGAAAACTCCGTACTGGCTGCGATAGTCGGCTGAACGTGACATCCAGCCCTCTGTGTGCTCACTGGGAACATACTTGGGGCTGAGGCTGAGGCTGAGGCTGAGGGAGGCACAGGGGTCTGGCGGGCAGGGGATGGAGAGGAATCCACTGGAGGAGCCACTGACGCTGGGCTCGGAAGTACGCGCGGAAGTTTGCTGGGTTGTAAAAGTGCGAGCAGCCCCTGTGAAAACATGAGGGAGGCTGGTAGGTCTTAGGAACCTTGTTTTTGTTTTTCACTTATTTTTATTAACAACTTCCATGATTGTAAACAATATCCCATGGTAATGCCCTCCCTCCCCTGACTTTCCCCTTTGAAACTCCACTCTCCATCATATCCTCTCTCCCTCGCAATCAGTCTTTCTTTTATTTTGATGTCATGATCTTTTCCTCCTATTATGATGGCCTTGTGTAGGTAGTGTCAGGCACTGTGAGGTCATGGATATCCAGGCCATTTTGGGTCTGGAGGAGCACGTTGTAAGGAGTCCTACCCTTCCTTTGGCTCTTACATTCTTTCTGCCACCTCTTCTGCAATGGACCCTGAGCCTTGGAAGGTGTGATAGAGATATTGTAGTGCTGAGCTCTCCTCTGTCACTTCTTCTCAGCACCATGGTGCCTTCTGAGTCATCCCAAGGTCACTGCCATCTGAAAAGAGAAGATTCTCTAACCAGAAGTGACAGTAGCATTAATATATATGTATGAACATTAACAGAAGTGCTCACTGGGCAGTTTGATGAGCATAGTATATACATTTAGCCAGACAGCAGTAGATGTTACACCCCTAGGGCTCATGACTACCCCTGTTGTAGGTTTATAGTATCAGGGATGTATTCCCTCCCATGGAGTGGGTCTCCAGTCAAATTAGAGGGCAGCTGGTTTCCCCCATAACAGACGTGCCACTCACCTGTTGGCTCATTTGGCCTGTCTGGCTAAATATAAGGCTTGCAGTGTCCGTTGTTGGGTATCTTGACTGGTGATTTCTCTCTTTCCCATTGAACTGTATGCAGCAAGGCTTTTTCCAGCTTTCTGTCAGCTGGTCTACATGGAGGAAGTTTTCAGCTCAGCTCCAGCAGGATTTCTCAGTTGTGTTGCAGCCCAAGTATATGGAGTCTTCAGCAATAGGGTTTTACCATCTATTCCTGGTGGGAAACCAAGGTCCTCGGCAATGGCCTGTAATGCTGTGGGGGCATCAGGGACCTCCCTGGCCAACAATTCACTGGAATGTGTCTAATCCCTGGCACTGAAAATTTTCTAACAATCTATGGCTTCTGAGTGTTCCTTTATTTTATTTTATTTTATTTTATTTTATTTTATTTTATTTTATTTTATTTTATTTTATTTTATTTTTATGGTAGGGTCTTGCTCTAGCTCAGACTGACCTGGAATTCACTATGCAGTCTCAGGGTGGCCTCAAACTCATGGCGACCCTCCTACCTCTGCCTCCTAAGTGTTGGGATTAAAGGCATGCACAACCATGCCTGGCTCTCTCTCTCTCTCTCTCTCTTTGTCTCTCTCTCTGACAGAGAGAGAATGGGTGCGCCAGGGCTTCCAGACACCGCAGACAAGCTCCAGATGTATGTACCACCTTGTTCATCTGGCGTACATGGGTCCTGGGGAATTGAACCGAGGTCCTTTGGCTTTTGCAGGCAAGGACCTTAACCGCTAAGCCATCTCTCCAGCCCTCTTTTTATTTATTTATTTATTTATTTGAAGGAGAAAGAGGCAGAGTGAAAGAGAGGGAATGGGCATGTCAGGGCCTTTAGCCACTGAAAGTAAACTACAGATGCATGCGCCCCCTTGTGCTTCTGACTTATGTGGGTCCTGGAGAATTGAACTGGGATCCTTTGGCTTTGCAGGCAAACACCTTAACCGCTAAGCAATCTCTGCAGCCCTTTCCCTTTAAAAAAAAAAAAATATGTGTTTCTTTGGGGCTAGAGAGATGGCTGTGTGGCTGAAGGCACTTGCTAGCAAAGCTTTCTGGTCCAGGTTCAGTTCTCCCGTGCCCACGTGGAACCGGACACATAAGGTGGCACATGCCTCTGCAATAAGGTGGCAGTGGCAGGAGGCCCTGGTGCACCCATGCTCTGCCTCCTTCTCTCTGAATCTCTCTCTCAAGTAAATACGTAAAAATAAAAAGGAAGGTTGGAGAGATGGTTCAGCGTAAAGCCAGATGCACAAGGAGGCACATGCGCCTGGAGTTCGTTTGCAGTGGCTGGAGACCTTGGTGTGCACGCTCTTTCTCTTTCTATCTGCCTCTCTTTCTCAAATAAATACATAAAATATTAAAAACAACAATATGGTGACGTTTTTAATCCCAGCACTTGGGAGGCAGAGGTAAGAGGATTGCCATGAGTTCAAGGCCACTCTGAGACTACATAGTGAATTCCAGGTCACCCTGGGCTACAGTGAGACTCTACCTCAAAAAACCAAAAAATAAATAAATAAAAAATAAAATAAAAAAAATAAAGGAAATTATTTATTCCGTGTGACACCTTCTTTGAGATGCGGGTCTTTTGTCACTCTAAATAAACTGCCAAATTAAAAATGTCAGACTGGGGCTGGAGGAGTGGCTTAGCAGTTAAGGCGTTTGCCTGCAAAGCCAAAGGACCCAGGTTCGATTCCCCAGGACCCATGTAAGTCAGATGCACAAGGTGGCCCATGCATCTGGCACGCCCATTCTCTCTCTCTTCCTCTCTCCCTCTTCCTCTAGCAAATAAATAAATAAATAAATAAATAAAAACCCCAACAGCCTAAGTGGGTTGTCTGCTTTTGGTGTTCTGTATAGCCCAGGGTGGCCTTGAACTCATGACCCTCCTGCCTCAGTCTCCTTAGTACTGAGATTATAGGGCTGTGCCATCACCCGGTGACCTACATATTGCATGTGTGTGTGGCTGTTTGTGTGTAGGTAGGTATGTGTAGGTGTATGTGTGTGTAGGTGTGTGTGTATGTATGTGGGTGTGTAAGTGTATGTGTGTAGGGTGTGTGTGTGTAGGTGTGTGGCTGTTTGTGTGTAGGTATATGTGTGTGTAGGTGTGTTTGAGGTACCCGTGCACTTGTTTATGGGGCTGGGTGTTGTGGTTGTCTTCCTTCGCTGCTGTCTCTGTTTTACTATTATTAGTTTTATTATTTTGTCATCTTGAGGCGGGGTCTGTCAGTGAACCTGGAGCTTACCGATTTGGTTAGACCAGCTGCCCAGTGAGTCCTGCCATCCTCCTGCCCTCCTCCTCGGTGTTGGCATTACAGGGCATCTGAGCTCCAGTCCTCATACCATCTCCTCAAGCACCTAATCACTTTTTTTTTTTCTCCCCGAAGTAGGGTTTTGCTCTAACCCAGGCTGACCTGGAATTCACTATGTATTCTCAGGGTGGCCTTGAATTCACAGCGATCCTCCTACCTCTGCCTTCCAAGTGCTTGGATTAAAGGTGTGCGCCACCATGCCTGGCTTGATACTCTTTTTTTTTTTTTTTAAGTATTTTATTTATTTATTTGAGAGAGAGAAAGAAACAGATAGAGAGAAAGAGAGAATGGACACACCAGGGTCTCTAGCCACGGCAAACAAACTCCAGACGCATGCGCCCCCTTGTGCATCTGGCTTATGTGGATCCTGGGGAATCGAACCAGGGTCCTTAGGCTTTGCAGGCAAACGCCTTAACTGCTAAGCCATTTCCCCTGCCCCACTTAAAAAAGAATATTTATTTGAGATAGATAGAAACAGATAGACTGTGGTTGCTTCAAGGCCTTTGGCCACTGCAAATGAACTCCAGATGCATGTGCATCTGGCTTACGTGGGTGCTGGGGAATCAAACCAGGGTTCTAATGCTTTGCAGGCAAGTGTCTTAACCTCTAAGCTATCTCTCCAGCCCTGTTTTTTGTTTTTGTTTTTGAGGTAGTATCTCATTCTAGCCTAGGTTTGAGCTGGAACTCAAGTCAGTAGTCCCAGTTTGACCTTGAACTCATAGCAACCCTCCTCCTACTAATCAGCCTCCCGAGTGCAGAGAGTAAAGGTGTGTGCCGCCATGCCCAGCCTCACCACCTTTTGTGTCACGATCATACATGATCTAGGCCCAGCCTCATGACAACTTCATGAATGTGAGCGTCTGGTTTTGGTGCAGGGCAGGGCAGTGGGCAGTGGTAGAGATCGCATTTCTGTCTGGGATGGTGTGGGGTGCAGTAGAAACAGGAGACTTGAACTATGGAGAGAACAGATGGTGAGCTGGCCTCCCACAGGCTCCTGACAAGGATGCCCTTGTTTGTCCAGGAACCAGGAATGGAGGTCGGTGTTTGGTGGAGGCTGGTGGGGTTGTGGGAGGTCTGACTGAGTGGTTCCCGTATGAGCCCCAAACCGCGGGTGGGGATCTGTGTGCAGTACCCCGGGGCTCTGCTCTGAGCCTGAGAGAGAGTGGCCAGCTGCTCTTCCTTGCTCCTCCCTTTTTAAAAAAAATGGTTATTTTGGGGCTGGAGAGATGGCTTTAGTGATTAAGGCGCATGCCTGTGAAGCCTCAGGATCCAGGGTTCGATTCTCCAGGTGCCATGTAAGCCAGATGCACGTGGTGGGCGCCTGTGTCTGGAGTTCATTGCAGTGGCTGGAAGCCCTGGTGTGCCCATTCTCACTCTCTGTCTGTCTGTAAATAAACAAAAATAAATAAATATTTTAAAAAATGTTATTTTTGGTATTTTATATTGTGTATGTGTGTTATGTTGTATGTGTGGGGTGTAATATGTGTGTGTGGTGTATGTGTGTGTTGTATACATGTGTGTGGTGTATGCATGTTGTGTGTGTGTGTATGTGTGCTGTGTGTGGTGTATACGTGTGTGTATGCGTATGTGTGCTGGGGGGTGTGCTGTGTGTGGTGTAGTGTGTGGGGTATACGTGTGTGGGGTATGCATGTGTGTGTGGGGTATGCATGTGTGTGTGTGTGTGCTGTGTGTGGTGTATACGTGTGTGGGGGGTATGCATGTGTGAGTGTGTGTGTGCGCTGTGTGGTGTATATGTGTGTGTGGGGTATGCATGTGTGTGTGTGTGTGTGTGCTGTGTGTGGTGTATATGTGTGTGTGGGGTATGCATGTGTGTGTGTGCTGTGTGGTGTATATGTGTGTGTGTGCGCTGTGTGTGGTGTATATGTGTGTGGGGTATGCGTGTGTGTGTGTGCTGTGTGTGGTGTATATGTGTGTGTGGGGTATGCATGTGTGTGTGTGCGCTGTGTGTGGTGTATATGTGTGTGTGGGGTATGCATGTGTGTGTGTGTGTGCTGTGTGTGGTGTATATGTGTGTGTGGGGTATGCATGTGTGTGTGTGTGTGTGCTGTGTGTGGTGTATATGTGTGTGGGGGGTATGCATGTGTGTGTGTGTGTGCTGTGTGTGGTGTATATGTGGGGGGGTATGCATGTGTGTGTATGTGCGCTGTGTGTGGTGTATACGTGTGTGTGGGGTATGCATGTGTGTGTGTGCTGTGTGTGGTGTATACGTGTGTGTGGGGTATGCATGTGTGTGTGCTGTGTGTGGTGTATATGTGTGTGTGGCGTATGCATGTGTGTGTGTGTGTGCTGTATATGTGTGTGTGGGGTATGCATGTGTGTGTGTGTGTGCTGTGTGTAGTGTATATGTGTGTGTGGGGCATGCATGTGTGTGTGTGTGCTGTGTGTGGTGTATACGTGTGTGTGGGGTATGCTGTGTGTGTGTGTTGTATACATGTGTGTGGGGTATGCATGTGTGTGTGTGTGTGTGTGTGCTGTGTACTCATTTGCGTGTCCTCCTCTTCCTCTCTTCCTCCTTATTCCTCTGAGTCCGAGTCTCTCACTGAACCTGGAGCTTGCCATTGTTCAGTTAGACTAGGTGACCGGTGAACCCCAGAAATGCTCCTGTCTCCACCCCGCCTCAGCGCTGGGCTCACAGGTATGCATAGCAGCGCTCGGCTTTGTACACGGGTGCTGGGGATTGAACTCAGGTCCTCAGGCTTGTGCAGCAAGGGCTCTGGCCACTGAGCCACCTCCCTAGACCCTCCCTGTGTTGTTTAAAATATTAAAAAATATTTTATGTATTTATTTGTAAGCAGAGAGAGAGAGAGGGAGAGACACAGAGAGAGAGAGAGAATGAGCACACCAGGGCCTCAAGCAACTGCAAACTAACTCCAGAAGCATGCACCACCTTGTGCATCTGGCTTACGTGAATACTTGGGAATCAAACCTGGTCCTTAGGCTTTGCAGGCAAATGCCTTAACTGCTAAGCCATCTCTCCAGCCTAGGGACAGACTTTAGATTGTTAAAGGAGGCATACACTTTAATTTTTTTTTTTTTTTTTTTTTTTTTTTGTGAGAGAGGGAGAGAAATACAGACAGGCAGACAGACAGAGAATTGGTGCTCCAAGGCCTCAGCCACTGCAATTGGAGTCCAGACGCTTACGCCACCAAGTGGGCATGTACGACCCTGTGCTTGCCTCACCTTTGTGCATCTGGCTTATAGGATCTGGAGAGTAGAACCTGGGTCCTTAGGCTTCACAGGCAAGTGCCTTAACAGCTAGGCTGTCTCTCCAGCCCTGGAGACATGTGCTTCTGAGCCTCCTGGTTTTTGCTCAGCTTTCTCTCTCTCTCTCTGTCTCTTCTTTTCATTTATTTGTATTTTACTTTTTTGGGTTTTTGAGGTAGGGTCTCACTCTAGCCCAGGCTGACCTGGAATTCACTATGGAGTCTCAGGGTGGCCTCAAACTCATGGCGACCTCCTACCTCTGCCTCCTGAGTGCTGGGAGGCACAGGGGTCTGGCGGCAGGGGATGGAGAGGAATCCACTGGAGGAGCCACTGACGCTGGGCTCGGAAGTACGCGCGGAAGTTTGCTGGGTTGTAAAAGTGCGAGCAGCCCCTGTGAAAACATGAGGGAGGCTGGTAGGTCTTAGGAACCTTGTTTTTGTTTTTCACTTATTTTTATTAACAACTTCCATGATTGTAAACAATATCCCATGGTAATGCCCTCCCTCCCCTGACTTTCCCCTTTGAAAACTCCACTCTCCATCATATCCTCTCTCCCTCGCAATCAGTCTTTCTTTTATTTTGGTGTCATGATCTTTTCCTCCTATTATGATGGTCTTGTGTAGGTAGTGTCAGGTACCGTGAGGTCATGGATATCCAGGCCATTTTGTGTCTGGAGGAGCATGTTGTAAGGAGTCCTACCCTTCCTTTGGCTCTTACATTCTTTCTGCCACCTCTTCTGCAATGGACCCTGAGCCTTGGAAGGTTGTGATAGAGATATTGTAGTGCTGAGCTCTCCTCTGTCACTTCTTCTCAGCACCATGGTGCCTTCTGAGTCATCCCAAGGTCACTGCCATCTGAAAAGAGAAGATTCTCTAACCAGAAGTGACAGTAGCATTAATATATATGTATGAACATTAAAAGAAGTGCTCACTGGGCAGTTTGATGAGCATAGTATATACATTTAGCCAGACAGCAGTAGATGTTACACCCCTAGGGCTCATGACTACCCCTGTTGTGGGTTTATAGTATCAGGGATGTATTCCCTCCCATGGAGTGAGTCTCTAGTCAAATTAGAGGGCAGCTGGTTTCCCCCATAACAGACGTGCCACTCACCTGTTGGCTCATTTGGCCTGTCTGGCTAAATATAAGGCTTGCAGTGTCCGTTGTTGGGTATCTTGACTGGTGATTTCTCTCTTTCCCATTGAACTGTATGCAGCAAGGCTTTTTCCAGCTTTCTGTCAGCTGGTCTACATGGAGGAGGTTATCAGCTCAGCTCCAGCAGGATTTCTCAGTTGTGTTGCAGCCCAAGTATGTGGAGTCTTCAGCAATAGGGTTTTACCATCTATTCCTGGTGGGAAACCAAGGTCCTCGGCAATGGCCTGTAATGCTGTGGGGGCATCAGGGACCTCCCTGGCCAACAATTCACTGGAATGTGTCTAATCCCTGGCACTGAAAATTTTCTAACAATCTATGGCTTCTGAGTGTTCCTTTATTTTATTTTATTTTATTTTATTTTATTTTTTATGGTAGGGTCTTGCTCTAGCTCAGACTGACCTGGAATTCACTATGCAGTCTCAGGGTGGCCTCAAACTCATGGCGACCCTCCTACCTCTGCCTCCTAAGTGTTGGGATTAAAGGCATGCACAACCATGCCTGGCTCTCTCTCTCTCTCTCTCTCTCTCTCTCTCTCTCTCTTTGTCTCTCTCTCTGACAGAGAGAGAATGGGTGCGCCAGGGCTTCCAGACACCGCAGACAAGCTCCAGATGTATGTACCACCTTGTTCATCTGGCGTACATGGGTCCTGGGGAATTGAACCGAGGTCCTTTGGCTTTTGCAGGCAAGGACCTTAACCGCTAAGCCATCTCTCCAGCCCTCTTTTTATTTATTTATTTATTTGAAGGAGAAAGAGGCAGAGTGAAAGAGAGGGAATGGGCATGTCAGGGCCTTTAGCCACTGAAAGTAAACTACAGATGCATGCGCCCCCTTGTGCTTCTGACTTATGTGGGTCCTGGAGAATTGAACTGGGATCCTTTGGCTTTGCAGGCAAACACCTTAACCGCTAAGCAATCTCTGCAGCCCTTTCCCTTTAAAAAAAAAAATGTGTTTCTTTGGGGCTAGAGAGATGGCTGTGTGGCTGAAGGCACTTGCTAGCAAAGCTTTCTGGTCCAGGTTCAGTTCTCCCGTGCCCACGTGGAACCGGACACATAAGGTGGCACATGCCTCTGCAATAAGGTGGCAGTGGCAGGAGGCCCTGGTGCACCCATGCTCTGCCTCCTTCTCTCTGAATCTCTCTCTCAAGTAAATACGTAAAAATAAAAAGGAAGGTTGGAGAGATGGTTCAGCGTAAAGCCAGATGCACAAGGAGGCACATGCGCCTGGAGTTCGTTTGCAGTGGCTGGAGACCTTGGTGTGCACGCTCTTTCTCTTTCTATCTGCCTCTCTTTCTCAAATAAATACATAAAATATTAAAAAACAATATGGTGACGTTTTTAATCCCAGCACTTGGGAGGCAGAGGTAAGAGGATTGCCATGAGTTCAAGGCCACTCTGAGACTACATAGTGAATTCCAGGTCACCCTAGGCTACAGTGAGACTCTACCTCAAAAAACCAAAAAATAAATAAATAAAAAATAAAATAAAAAATAAAGGAAATTATTTATTCCGTGTGACACCTTCTTTGAGATGGGGGTCTTTTGTCACTCTAAATAAACTGCCAAATTAAAAATGTCAGACTAGGGCTGGAGGAGTGGCTTAGCAGTTAAGGCATTTGCCTGCAAAGCCAAAGGACCCAGGTTCGATTCCCCAGGACCCATGTAAGTCAGATGCACAAGGTGGCCCATGCATCTGGCGCGCCCATTCTCTCTCTCTTCCTCTCTCCCTCTAGCAAATAAATAAATAAATGGATAAATAATTAAATAAATAAAAACCCCAACAGCCTAAGTGGGTTGTCTGCTTTTGGTGTTCTGTATAGCCCAGGGTGGCCTTGAACTCATGACCCTCCTGCCTCAGTCTCCTTACTACTGAGATTATAGGGCTGTGCCATCACCCGGTGACCTACATATTGCATGTGTGTGTGGCTGTTTGTGTGTGAGTAGGTATGTATAGGTGTATGTGTGTGTAGGTGTGTGTGTGTATGTACGTGGGTGTGTAAGTATATTTGTGTAGGGTGTGTGTATGTAGGTGTGTGTGTGTAGGTGTGTGGCTGTTTGTGTGTAGGTATATGTGTGTGTAGGTGTGTTTGAGGTACCTGTGCACTTGTATATGGGGCTGGGTGTTGTGGTTGTCTTCCTTCGCTGCTGTCTCTGTTTTACTATTATTAGTTTTATTATTTTGTCATGTTGAGGCGGGGTCTGTCAGTGAACCTGGAGCTTACCGATTTGGTTAGACCAGCTGCCCAGTGAGTCCTGCCATCCTCCTGCCCTCCTCGGTGTTGGCATTACAGAGCATCTGAGCTCCAGTCCTCATACCATCTCCTCAAGCACCTAATCACTTTTTTTTTTCTCCCCGAAGTAGGGTTTTGCTCTAACCCAGGCTTTGCCCCTGCCCCACTTAAAAAAGAATATTTATTTGAGATAGATAGAAACAGATAGACTGTGGTTGCTTCAAGGCCTTTGGCCACTGCAAATGAACTCCAGATGCATGTGCATCTGGCTTACGTGGGTGCTGGGGAATCAAACCAGGGTTCTAATGCTTTGCAGGCAAGTGTCTTAACCTCTAAGCTATCTCTCCAGCCCTGGTTTTGTTTTTGTTTTTTAGGTGGTATTTCATTCTAGCCTGGGTTTGAGCTGGAACTCAAGTCAGTAGTCCCAGTTTGACCTTGAACTCATAGCAACCCTCCTCCTACTAATCAGCCTCCCGAGTGCAGAGAGTAAAGGTGTGTGCCGCCATGCCCAGCCTCACCACCTTTTGTGTCACGATCATACATGATCTAGTCCCAGCCTCATGACAACTTCATGAATGTGAGCGTCTGGTTTTGGTGCAGGGCAGGGCAGTGGGCAGTGGTAGAGATCGCATTTCTGTCTGGGATGGTGTGGGGTGCAGTAGAAACAGGAGACTTGAACTATGGAGAGAACAGATGGTGAGCTGGCCTCCCACAGGCTCCTGACAAGGATGCCCTTGTTTGTCCAGGAACCAGGAATGGAGGTCGGTGTTTGGTGGAGGCTGGTGGGGTTGTGGGAGGTCTGACTGAGTGGTTCCCGTATGAGCCCCAAACCGCGGGTGGGGATCTGTGTGCAGTACCCCGGGGCTCTGCTCTGAGCCTGAGAGAGAGTGGCCAGCTGCTCTTCCTTGTCTCCTCCCTTTTTAAAAAAATGGTTATTTTGGGGCTGGAGAGATGGCTTAGTGATTAAGGCGCATGCCTGTGAAGCCTCAGGATCCAGGTTCGATTCTCCAGGTGCCATGTAAGCCAGATGCACGTGGTGGCGCCTGTGTCTGGAGTTCATTTGCAGTGGCTGGAAGCCCTGGTGTGCCCATTCTCACTCTCTGTCTGTCTGTAATAAACAAAAATAAATAAATATTTTAAAAATGTTATTTTTGGTATTTTATATTGTGTATGTGTGTATGTGTGTATGTGTGGGGTGTAATATGTGTGTGTGTGGTATATGTGTGTTGTATACATGTGTGTGGTGTATGCATGTGTGTGTGTGTGTGTGTGTGTGCTATGTGTGGTGTATACGTGTGTGTGGGGTATGCGTATGTGTGCTGTGTGTGGTGTATACGTGTGTGGGGTATGCCTGTGTGTGTGTGTGTGTGCTGTGTGCTGTGTACTCATGTGTGTGTCCTCCTCTTCCTCTCTTCCTCTTCGTTTCTCTGAGTCCGAGTCTCTCACTGAACGTGGAGCTTGCCATTGTTCAGTTAGACTAGGTGACCGGTGAACCCCAGAAATGCTCCTGTCTCCACCCCGCCTCAGCGCTGGGCTCACAGGTATGCATAGCAGCGCTCGGCTTTGTACACGGGTGCTGGGGATTGAACTCAGGTCCTCAGGCTTGTGCAGCAAGGGCTCTGGCCACTGAGCCACCTCCCTAGACCCTCCCTGTGTTGCTTAAAATATTAAAAAATATTTTATTTATTTATTTGTAAGCAGAGAGAGGGAAACACTAAGAGAGAGAGAATGAGCACACCAGGGCCTGAAGCAACTGCAAACTAACTCCAGACGTATGCACCACCTTGTGCATCTGGCTTACATGAATACTTGGGAATCAAACCTGGGTCCTTAGGCTTTGCAGGCAAATGCCTTAACCGCTAAGCCATCTCTCCAGCCTAGGGACAGACTTTAGATTGTTAAAGGAGGCATACACTTTAATTTTTTTTTTTTTTTTTTTTTTTTTTTTTTGTGAGAGAGGGAGAGAAATACAGACAGACAGAGAATTGGTGCTCCAGGGCCTCAGCCACTGCAATTGGAGTCCAGACGCTTACGCCAAGTGGGCATGTATGACCCTGCGCTTGCCTCACCTTTGTGCATCTGGCTTATTGGATCTGGAGAGTAGAACCCGGGTCCTTAGGCTTCACAGGCAAGTGCCTTAACAGCTAGGCCGTCTCTCCAGCCCCAGAGACATGTGCTTCTGAGCCTCCTGGTTTTTGCTCAGCTTTCTCTCTCTCTCTCTGTCTCTTCTTTTCATTTATTTTTATTTTACTTTTTTGTTTTTTTGAGGTAGGGTCTCACTCTAGCCCAAGCTGACCTGGAATTCACTATAGAGTCTCAGGGTGGCCTCGAACTCATAGGCGACCCTCCTACCTCTGCCTCCCTGAGTGCTGGGATGACGGGGCGCGAGCCGCCACGCCCAGCTGCTCTCCTGGCTCTGACTTTCGTCTGTTGGTGGACACCCTGGAACTGCAGCGTGACCAGACCCCCTGTCCAAGCACTGTGCTTCCCTCTTTCTTTCTTTGTTTTTTTTTGAGGTAGGGGCTCACTGCAGCCCAGGCTGGCCTCGAACTCACAGTGTTTCTCCTACTTCTGCCTTGTACTCCCCTTTCTGAGAAAGATCAGATTATTAAAAAAAAAAAAAAGTAACATTACCAGAACATACTTCCCCTGAGACCTGAACTCAGTTGCAGCCACGCATGGTGTTGCATGCTTGTAATCTCAGCACTCAGGAGGCTGAGGCAGGAGACTTGCCATGAGTTTGAGGCTAGCCTGGGCTACAACATGAGACTGGGTCTAAAAACAAATCAAAAGACAAACAAACAAATGAAACAAAGGAAACACCTTGTCACCCTGTCATTTGGGTGTTAGAGGCGGAATAAGTCAAGGTCATCCTCGGCCACATGGTGTGTTCCTGACCTGCCTGAGCTGCATGAAACCGTGTTTCAGAAACAAACCCAGGAGCGGAGTGTGGTGGCGCACGCCTTTAGTCCCAGCACTCGGGAGGCAGAGGTAGGAGGATCACAGTGAGTTCGAGGCCAGCCTGAGACTCCATAGTGAATTCCAGGTCAGCCTGAGCTAGAGTGAAACCCTACCCTGAAAAAAAAAAAAAAAATCAAGGCTGTAGAGATGGCCTAGCAATTAAGGCGATTGTCTGCAAAGCCTAAGAGCTCATTCTCGAGTGTCAAGGTCCCACAAAAGCCAGACACACAGTGATCCAAGTATGCAATGTCACACATGTGCCACAAGGGGGCACACACATCTGGAGTTCGTTTGCAGCGGCTGAAAGACCCTGGCGCCCATTCTCTCTCTCTTTCCTTTCAAAATAAATAACAAAATATTTAAAAATGTCCAGGGCTGGAGAGATGGCTGAGTGGTTAAAGTGCATGCTTGTAAAGCCTAAGGATCCAGGCTCGATTCCCCGATAACCACATAAGCCAGATGCACGTGGTGGCACATGTCTGGAGTTTGTTTGCAGTGGCTGAAGGCTCTGGTGTGCCCATTCTCTCTCTCTCTCTACCTCTCTCTCTCTAATAAATAAAATATTAAAAAAGTAAAAAAAAATTTTTTATTTTTATTTATTTGCAAGCAGAGAGAGAGAGAAGAGAGATGGAGAATGGGTGCTCCAGGACCTCCAGCTGCTGCAAACAAACTCTAATGCATGTGCCACTTTGTGCATCTGGCTAAATGTGGGTACTGGGGAACCTAACTCCCAGGTCGTTAGGCTTTGCAGGCAAGGCGCCTTAACCACTGAGTCATCTCTCCAGTCTTTATTATTATTTTTTTTAGAACAAGAGCAAGAGAGAGAGAGAGGATTAGCACACCAGAGCCTCAGCCACTGTAATTGGATTCCAGACGCTTGTGCCACCTAGTACACATGTGCCATCTTGCGCTTGCCTTATCTTTGTGCATCTGGCTTATGTGGGATCTGGAGAGAGATCAAACATGGGTCCTTAGGCTTTGCAGGCAAGCACCTTAACTGCTAGACCATCTCTTCAGCCTGTACCTGGTTTTCTGAGACAGGATCTCGTGTAGCCTGGACTGGCCTGGAACTCACCCGTGTGGCTGAGGATGACCTTGAACTCCTGATCCTCCTGCTTTTACCTTCCAAGCACTGGGGTTGCAGGTGTCATTACATCTACCGTTCTGAACTTGATTCTTTTTTTTTTTTTTTCCAAGGTAGGGTTTCACTCTAGTCCAGGCTGACTTGGAATTCACTATGTAGTCTCAGGCTGGCCTTGAACTCACGGTGATCCTCCTATCTCTAACTCCAGAGTTCTGGGATTAAAGGCGTGTGCTACCACACCGGGCTTCTTTTTTTTTGGGTTGATGTTGTGTTATTTTTTTGTTTGTTTGTTTTGAGGTAGGGTCTCACTCTAGCCCAGGCTGACCTGGAATTCACTCTGTATTCTCAGGGTGGCCTTGAACTTATGGCGATCCTCGTACTTCTGCCTCCCGAGTGCTGGGATTAAAGGCTTGCACCACCATGCCTGGCTAATGTTGCATTTTTTGAGACAGTCTTGCTGTTTAGTATGATAGGCCAGGCTGGCATCCAGTGTGTGGTGATCCTCCTGCCTCTGCCAGAGTGCTGGGATCTCATGCAGCTGCACCAGGCCATGAGAGGTTCTTTTTTTTTTAATTAATTTATTTTTGCTTAACAACTTCCATGATTGTAAACAATATCCCATAGTAATGCCCTCTCTCCCACCACTTTCCCATTTGAAACTCCACTCTCTATTATATCCCCTCCCCCTCTCAGTCTCTCTTTTATTTTGATGTCATGATCTTTTTCCTCCTATTATGAGAGTCTTGTGTAGGTAGTGTCAGGCACTGTGAGGTCATGGATATCCAGGCCATTTTGTGTCTGGAGGAGCACATTGTAAGGAATCCTACCTTTCCTTTGGCTCTTACATTCTTTCCGCCACCTCTTCCCCAATAGACCCTGAGCCTTGGAAGGTGTGATAGAGATATTTCAGTGCTGAGCACTCCTGTCACTTCTCAGCACCATGATGTCTTCTGAGTCCTCCCCAGTTCACTGCCACCTGAAAAGAGAAGATTCTCTACCAAAAGTGAGAGTAGCATTAATATAAGGGTATGAACATTAAGAGAAGTGCTTACTGGGCAGTTTGATGAGCACAGTATATACATTTAGCCAGACAGCAGCAGATGTTACAATCCTAGGGCTCATGGCTACCCCTGTTTTAAGTTTTCAGTATCAGGAATGTATTCCCTCCCATGGAGCGGGCCTCCAGTCCAATTGGAGGGCAGTTGGTTTCCACCATGATAGACGTGCCACTGTTGCACCTGTTGGCTCATTTGGGCTGGCTGGCCAATTATAAGGCTTACAGTATCCACTGTTGAGTATCTTCACTGGTGGTAACTCTTTCTTCCATTGAACTGCATGTAGAATGGCTTCTTCCAGCTTTCTGTCAGCTGGTCTACATGGAGGAGGTTTTCAGCTCAGCTCCAGCAGGATTTCTCAGTGGCCTTGCAGCCCAAGTATGTGGAGTCTTAAGCAATAAGGTCTTACCATCTATTCCTGGTGGGAAACCAATGTCCTCAGCAGTGGCCTATAATGTTTTGGGGCCATCAGGGACCTCTCTGGCCAGCAACTCACTGGAAGGTGTCCCATCCCTGGCACTGAAAATTTTCTAACAATCTATGGCTTCTGAGTATTCCATTCTTTTTTTCTTTCTTTCTGTTCTACCACTGAGTCCATCATTTGTCAGTAATGTATTCTGGGCAAGCACCCTACCGCTGAGCCACACCCCCAGCCCCTAACTGTGGGTTCTAGAAAAGTACTCTACTGCTGAGCCATGCCCCAGCCCCTCACTGTGGGTTCTAGACAAGTGCTCTACCTCTGAGCCACGCCCCCAGCCCCTCACTGTGGATCCTAGACAAGTGCTCTACCTCTGAGCCACGCCCCCAGCCCCTCACTGTGGATCCTAGACAAGTGCTCTACCTTGAGCCACGTCCCCAGCCCCTCACTGTGGATCCTAGACAAGTGCTCTACCTCTGAGCCAATCCCCTAGCCCCTTACTGTGGGTTCTAGACAAGTACTCTGATGCTGAGCCAAGAGGCAAGAGTTGGAAGCCAGGATGTGCTCCATGGTGAGATCCTATTTACAAAAGAGTTCATTTGTGGTGCAGAGGACAGAATCTGGGGCTGTTCAAATGTCAGGCAAGTGCCTTACCACTGAGCCTGTATCCCCAACCTTGATCTACACTTCTCTTTTTAAATTTTTTTAATTTATTTGAGAGAAAAGAGGCAGAGAGAGAGAGAGAGAGAGGAAGAGGGAGGGAGAGAGAGGGAGAGAATGGGCACAACAGGGCCTTCAACCACTCCAAACAAACTCCAGATGTGTGCGCCACCATGTGCATCTGGCTTACGTGGGTCCTGGGGAATCAAACCTGAGTCCTTAGGCTTCACAGGCAAGTGTCTTGACCGCTAAGCCTTTTCTCTAGCCTTACCCATGTCTTAAATTCACTGTAGTATCATTGTGTCCCCATGTTACAGGTTAGGAGAGTAAGCAGGAGAGGGTGGATGTGGTGGTTTGACGCAGATGTCCCCCATAGACTCGTGTTCTGAATGCTTGGTCCCCAGATGATGGCACTTGGGGAGATGAAACCTTGCTGCTGCAGGTGTGGTGTTGGGGTGGGCTTAGGGGTGTTACAGCCAGCTCCCCCTCTGGAGCTTGGCTTCCTCTGGCTGCTCTCCTCCACCTGCTGTGGCAAAGGTGACTCTGCTCTACCACCCTGTCCCCTGCCAACACGAAGCTTCCCCTCGAGACTGTAAAGCAAAACAAACTTTTCTCCCGTCAGCTGCTTTTGGTCGGCTGCTTTATCCCAGCAACAAGAAGATAACTACAGGGCTGGAGAGGGAGCTTAGCGGTTAAGGTGCTTGCCTACAAAACCAAAGGACCCAGGTTCGATTCTCTAGGACCCACGTAAGCCAGATGCCCAAGGGGCCACATGCATCTGAGGTTCATTTGCAGTGGCTGGAGGTCCTGGTGCACCCATTCTCAATCTCTCTCTCAAATAAATAATAATAATTAAAAAAAAACATTTAAAAATAGCTCTTCAGGGGCAGAGCCAAGATTTGAGGCCTGGCATTCCAGCTTGAATCTGAGCCCAGGTTGGGCCAGGGCAAAGGGGGAACTGTGACACTCTGACATTAGTTCTTTATTCATTGGGAGGAAATGGGGCACTGTAGCTCGGCACACCTTGTCTAGGGCCTGTGCCCAGACAGGACAGATGACTGTCGGGCACTGCCGCTCCGTGACTGCCCAGAGGGTCTTGTGAGTTTGCCTAGCTGATTGGTGGCGGCTGGGCAGCTCAGTCACAGGACGGACGCTGTGACTCCTCTCTGAGCTCCTGTCCCTCCGGCTGTCTCAGCTGTGTGACACTTTGAGCCCCTACATGGTCCAGACCGAGACGTGAGCTCTGTGGGTGGGCTGCACATGTCTGGGGAGAAGGGTCCCTGTGTGAGCCTGACCCCCCTGCTCGCCTTCCAGCACCCAGCCCACAGCACCGCATCCTGCTGGACTTCTTTTTCCTGGACACGGAGTGCACCTACGACTACCTGTTCGTGTATGACGGCGACTCTCCTCGAGGGCCCCTGCTTGCCAGTCTCAGTGGGAGCACCCGGCCTCCCCCCATCGAGGCTTCCTCGGGCAAGGCGAGTGCTGACAGGCTGGGGCCCTGTGACTTCAGACCCTCGGGGGAGTGTGAGGGAGAGATACCAGTGACAGGGATCAGGAGGGGCAGGAAAAGAGACAGGGCATCCGAGAGGCATTAGCTAGAGGACGTTGGAAAGAGACAGAGACAGGCGTGGTGGCGTACACTGTCATCCCAGCGCTCTAGCGGCTGAGGCAAGAGGATCAGCAAGAGTTCAAGGTCAGCCTGGACTACATAGTGGCTTCAAGGCCAGCTTGTAATACATAGTGAAACCCTGCTTCAAAGCACACGTCTGGGCCTGGTGTGGTGGCACACGCCTTCAATCCCAGCACTCGGGAGGGTGAGGTAGGAGGATTGCTGTGAATGAGTTCCTGGCCATTCTGAGCTACGGTGAGGCCCGGTCTCAAAAAGCTAAAATACAGGTAGGAGGATCGTGAATTCAGAGCCACCCTGAGACTACATAGTCAATTCCAGGTCAGCCTGGGCTAGAATGAGACTCTATCTAAAAACAAAAACAAACAAACAAAAAAGCCCAACACACACACACACGCGCACGCGCACACACACACACACACACAGAAAGGCAGTGAGGCTGAGGATCACCATGAGTTCAAGGCCACCCTGAGATTACAGAGTCAGCCTGGGCTACAGTGAGACCCTACCTTGGAAAACCAAATACAAACAACCAAACAACCAACCAACCAAACAAACAAAAAAAAACAAAGAAAGGCAGTAGGGGCCTAGAGATGTGGTTTAGTTGGTAAGAGTGCTTACCTAACATGCATGAGACCATGGGTTCAGTTCCTAGGCCATATGAACCAGGCGTGGTGGTGCACTCGGGAGAGGAAGACAGTAGGATCACCAAGAGTTTGAGACTAGTCTGGGTTACATGGTGGGTTCAAGGCCAGCCTGGGCTAGAGTGACACCCTGCCTGAAAAAAAATTACAAAAAGAAGAAAGGTCAGAAAAAAAAATGGTGGGAGGGATACGCCTTTAATCCCAGCACTCGGGAGGCAGAGGCAGGAGGATCGCTGTGAGTTTGAGGCCAGCCTGAGACTACATAGTGAATTCTAGGTCAGCGTGGGCCAGAGTCAGACCCTACCTCAAAAAACAAAAAAAGAAAAGAAAAGAAAGACCAAAATAAGTGCAAGACAGAAAGGCAGGCAGTGCACCTCTGTGGGGTTTGAGCCCCCTCTGGGCCAGTCTGCCCACTGTGCCCCCCTGTGCCCGCAGATGTTGCTCCACCTCTTTAGCGATGCCAACTACAACCTGCTGGGCTTCAATGCCTCCTTCCGCTTCTCCCTGTGCCCGGGGGGCTGCCACGGCCATGGCCAGTGCAGGCCTCCGGGCGTGTGCGAGTGTGAGTCCGGCTGGGGGGGCCCGGACTGCAGCCTGCAGGAGTGCTCGGCCTACTGCGGCAGCCATGGCACCTGCGCCTCGGTGAGCGCCCTCCCCCTGCGCCCCCCGCACCCCGAGTCCGTGACTCCTGCCCCTGAGCTAGACCTCGGTCCTTCCCACGGGAGCCCGTGCCCTCTCCTTCCAGATCCCACCCCCACCGTGACTCGGGTCCCGCCCCAGCTACTGGCCCCTCCTCCTGACCGCCCCTCTGGCTGTGTCCTCGTCAGTGTGCCCTTCACCCCGGGGCCTCGTCACCAGGCCTGGCCCCTCCTTGCACCCAGCCCCAGCCCCAGCCGGGCTTCGTGGCTTTGGACCCTCTGCCACGACCCCATCGCTGCAGCCCAGGCTGTCGTCAAGCTCAAGATGCTTGCGCCACAGCTTCCTCAGCGCTGGGGCTGGGTGTGCGCCCCGTGCCCAGCTCCCTGTCCTGGTTTCCGACCTCGTGCCCCTTGCCTTGCATGCCAGCCACCCGTGCACCCCCAGCTCAGATCTATGTCACACCCTGAGCCGCCCCGCCTGAGCGCTCCGATCTGAGCTGCCCCAGCCCAGGTGGGACGTGGACTCACTAACGGGCCTCTTCTGTCTGTCGTTGCCTTTCCCACGGCTCTTTCCCCTTTTCTGTTGGTCTGTCTGCCTCGTTTCATCTCCGTGTCCCTTTGGTTGACGTCTGCGTTCCATTTCTTTCCCTTCCTGTCCTTCCTGTCTATCTCTGTCTCTTTCTTCCTATCTCTGTCTCTTTCTGCCCCGTCTTTCTCACTCCCTGTCTTTTGTTTCGGGTGGCTCCTGTCCCATCTCCCTGTCCCGTTCTCTCCTTGCCTTTTTGCCCCCCCCCACCCCACCCCTCAGCCGCTGGGACCGTGCCTGTGCGAGCCTGGCTTCCTGGGACGCGCCTGTGACCTGCACTTGTGGGAGAACCAGGGGGCTGGCTGGTGGCACAACGTGAGTGCTGGGGACCCCGCCTTCTCCGTCCGGGTTGGAGCAGCCGGCGCCTTCCTGTCCCCACCAGGGCTGCTGGCTGTGTTTGGAGGTGAGCAGATGGGGGTGGGCACGGAGGGTTGGGGGCCTGTCAGCGTGTGGCCAGAGCTTGAGACCGTCCACCTCTCCACAGGCCAGGACCTCAACAGGGCCCTGGGCGACCTTGTTCTGTACAACTTCTCCGCCAACACCTGGGAGCGCTGGGACCTGAGTCCTGCTCCGGTATGGGCTCCTCCTCATGGCACCCCACCGCCCTGCTGTCCCCAGTGCCCGCCCGCCCTCTTTCCCTTCTTTCTCACTTTTTTTTTTTTTTTTGAGGCAAGCCCAATAGACTAACCCCTTTTTTTATGAGAGAGAGAGAGAAAGAGAAAGAAAGAGAGAACGTGCGTTGGTGCCCCAGGGCCTCCGGCCACTACCATGGAACTCCCGATGTGTGCACCACCTTCTGTGCGTGCATCTGGCTTACATGGGATCTGGGGAGTCTAACATGGTTCCTCAGGCTTCACAGGCAAGCTTCTTAACCACTAAGCCATCTCTCCAGACCTCTTTTTTACTTTAAAAAATTTTATTGATTTATTTGAAAGAGAGAGAAAGAGAGAGGATGGGCATTCCAGGGCCTCCAGCTGCTGCAAACAAACTCCAGACTCATGCGCCACCTAGTGTATTTGGCTTATGTGGGTCTTGGGGGGAGTTGAACCTGTGTCCTTTGGCTTTGGAGGCAAGCTCCTTAACTGCCAAGCCATCCCTCCAGCCCTCTTTTTTCCCCGTGTGAAACGTGTTTCCCTATCAAGCCCAGGCTGACCTTAACCTCTCCATCCTCCTGCTTTGGCGTCTGGGATCACACAGGTGCGCCACCACACCCCGCCAGTCTGCTTTCCCCTTTCTGCCAGTCTCTCTCTGTCTTTCTGTCCCTGTCTGGCTCTGCTCTCTCCAAGCGTCATCCTCTGTTTCCCACAGGCCGCTCGGCATTCCCATGTGGCCGTGGCCTGGGCTGGTTCCCTGGTGCTGATGGGTGGTGAGCTGGCCGATGGCTCGCTCACCAATGACGTGTGGGCCTTTAGCCCACTTGGTGGAGGCCGCTGGGAGCTCCTCGCCCCACCTGCCTTCAGCTCCACGGGGCCCCCAGGCCTGGCGGGCCACGCGGCTGCCCTGGTGGACGACATCTGGTTGTACGTGTCTGGTGGCCGCACCCAGCATGACCTCTTTTCCTCCGGCCTGTTTCGTTTCCGCCTGGACAGCACCAGTGGGGGCTACTGGGAGCAGGTGATCCCAGCAGGTGGGCGTCCTCCTGCTGCCACTGGCCACTCCATGGTGTTCCACGCCCCCTCCCGTGCCCTGCTGGTCCATGGGGGACACCGGCCCTCCACAGCCCGGTGAGTGACCTGCCCCACACCCCTGCCCCTCAGGGCCTAGGCCAGCCCAACACCCCAGGAACCTTAATAATTTTTATTTTATTTTATTTTATTTATTTGTTTGTTTGAGAGAGCAAGAAAGGAGGAGGCAGAGAGAGAGAGAGAGAGAAGAGAGAGAGAAAATGGGTACGCCAGGGCCTCCAGCCACTGCAAATGAATTCCAGACACATGTGCCCCCTCGTACATCTGGCTTACGTGGGTCCTGGGGACTCGAACTGAGGTCCTTTGGCTTTGTAGGCAAACGCCTTAACCGCTAAGCCATTTCTCCAGCCCCCAGGAGCCTTAATCTTTAGATGTCTTTGCCACTAACAGTCTCCTCCAGCCATTCATCGCTTCCTCCTGCCTCCCGCTGTCTGCTTATCGGTCCACTCACCTTTGCACATGCTCTCTGCTCCTTTCCTTAATCTCGTCACCAGTCGCCTCCCCGCACACTCTCACCCACTGAGCCAGCTCTTGCCAGATTATGCAAGCCACCACGTTTATGGGTCAGACCTGGGTCCTGACCTCGGTCAGTGTCTTCTTAGGAGGGGACATACACCTGGTCATTGTCAGCCCAACCCTGGGTGATGTCCTAGTTCCTCAGAGGACAGAAGAAAGCCCTTCCAGCCTTCAGCCCTGGCCCTGCCTCTCTCCCGAAGGTTCTCTGTGCGGGTGAACTCCACTGAGCTCTTCCATGTGGATCGGCGTGTGTGGACCACCCTGAAGGGCCGGGACGGGCTTCAGGGCCCGCGGGAGAGAGCCTTCCACACAGCCAGTGTCCTGGGCAACTACATGGTGGTCTACGGTGAGGAGACTCCTGACCCTGCCTGCCTGCCTCCCGGCTGGGGGCCGGAGCCCACCCGAGCTGAGGCTCCTGCCGTGGGTGTCTTAACCTCCCCCAGGCTCATCAGCACCTCCTTTTCCTCCTCTCCCAGGGGGCAACGTGCACACTCACTACCAGGAAGAGAAGTGCTATGAAGATGGGCTCTTCTTCTACCACCTCGGCTGCCACCAGTGGGTGTCGGGGGCTGAGCTTGCCCCGCCGGGAACCCCGGAGGGTGAGTGGCTGCCTGCTTCCTCTGGCTCCTTGAGGGACCCTGGGAGTCCTCGGATCTGGCCTTGAGTTGCCTTGGTGAGCCAGATGCCTTGTTGGAGTGGCCTGTGGAGGCCAGTGTGGGCTGGGACAGGTTGTGTGGTGTCGCTGTGGAGGCAGGTCCAGCGGCAAGGGACCTAGGTTTTTTTTTTTTTAATTAATTAATTTAGTTATCGCTCGTTTGTGTGGTATGCATGAGGTGTCTGTGTGCTCACTGTGTGTAGGTACGTGTGTCTGCTTGTGGTGTGGTCACCAGAGAGCCATAGCAAGCGTCTTCCTCAGTTACTCTCCACCTTATTTATTCCTTTTTAAATAATGTTTATTTATTTACTTATTTTTGGTTTTTTCGAGGTAGGGTCTACCTCTAACCCAGGCTGATCTGGAATTTACTCTGTAGTCTCAGGTGGCCTCGAACTCACAGCGATCCTCCTACCTCTGCCTCCCGAGTGCTGGGATTAAAGGTGTGCACCACCACGCCCGGCTATTTATTTATTTGAGAAAGAGAGAGAGACAGAGAAAACAGGCAAATGGGCACACCAGGGCCTCCAGCCACTGCAGACAAACTCCAGATGCATGTGCCACCTTGTGCATCTGGCTATGTGGGTATTGGGGAATCAAACCTGGGTTCTTAGGCTTCACAGGCAAGTGCCTTAACTTCTAAGCCATCTCTCCAGCCCCTATTTATTTGGTTTTTGTCAAGGTAGAGTCTCACTGTAGCTCAGGCTGACCTGGAATTGACTATATAGTCCCAGGCTAGCCTCAAACTCATGGTGACCTCCTGCCTATGGATCCTGAGAGCTGGGATTAAAGGTATGCTCCACCACCCTAACCTCCATCTTTTTTTATGAGGGGCCTCTCCACTTCAGCTAGACCAGCCTAGTAAGCTCTGGGGATCTGCCTGTCTCTGCCTAACCAGCGCTGGGATTAGGGGCTCTTACGTGGGTGTTGGGGATCCAAATTCAGGTCCTCACGTTCATACAGCAGCATGCACTTTGAGGAGTGAACTCTCTCTCCAGCCCCAGGACGTAGCTTTGCTAGTTTGCAGCTGTCCCAGGTGGCTGTCTAAGAAGCAGTGACCTCTTTACGGTCACAGTACAAGAGGCAGAACCAAGATGGCCATCTGCAAACCACCATCTGTACAACCATCCCTGGGTCTCTACACCCCGCTCCCCTCATCTGTGAAATGGGGTCTTGGTAAGGCAGTTGCCACCAGGCTGTTGTGAGAGGAAGCTTGAGGCGGGGAATGAAACTTGAATTCTCCAGTGAACACTTGTCTTTCTTTTCGGTGGGGGTTCTTTAAAATAAAAACTATGATTTTCTGCCAGCTGGGGTGGCTCACTGCTATCAAGACTCTTGGTTGTAGGTGACAGAAACCCAGCCAACTGATGAAAGCACAAAGGAGGAAATTTTCCTTTTTGGCTCACTGAGTGGAAACAGGAGGCTGGGCTGGGCCTAGGCACTCACACATGGCCTCAGCCATTATTCTTGGGGGGGTTATTATTATTATTATTTTTATTGACAATTTCTGTAATTGTAAACAATAGTCCATAGTAAGTCCCTGCCTCCCTGCAGTTTCCCCTTCAAACTCCACTCGCCATCATATCCCCCCTCCTCAGTCTCTCTTTTATTTTGATATCATGATCTTTTCCTCCTATTATGAAGGTCTTGTGTAGGTAGTGTCAGGCACTGTGAGGTCATGGATATCCAGGCCATTTTGTGTCAGGAAGAGCGCGTTGTAAGGAGTCCTACCTTTCCTTTGGCTCTTACATTCTTTCCGCCACCTCTTCCACAATGGACCCTGAGCCTTGGAAGGTGTGATAGAGATATTTCAGTGCTAAGCACTCCTCTGTCACATCTTCTCAGCACCATGGTGCCTTCTGAGTTATCCCAAGGTCACCACCATCTTAAAAGAGAAGGTTCTCTAACCAAAAGTGAGAGTAGCATTAATATAAGGGTATGAACATTAAGAGAAGTGCTTACTGGGCTGTTTGATGAGTATAGTATATACATTTAGCCAGACAGCAGCAGACGATACTCCGTTAGGGCTCATGACTAACCCTGTTGTAGGTTTTCAGTATCAGGGATGTATTCCCTCCCATGGAGTGGCCCTCCAGTCCAATTAGAGGGCAGTTGGTTTCCACCATAACAGATGTGCCACTATTGCACTCATTGGTTCATTTGGCCTGGCTGGCCAAATCTAAGGCTTGCAGTGTCCACTGTTGAGTATCTTCACTGGTGATTTTTCTCTCTCCCATTGAACTGCATGCAGAATGGCTTCTTCCAGCTTTCTGTCAGCTGGTTTATATGGAGGAGGTTTTCAGCTTAGTTCCAGCAGGATTTCTCAGTGGCCTTGCAGCCCAAGTATGTGGAGTCTTCAGCAATTGGGTCTTACCATGTATTCCTGGTGGGGAACTAAGGGCCTTGGCAATGGCTTGTAATATTTTGGGGGCATCAGGGACCTTCCTGGCCAAGAACTCACTGGAAGGTGTCCTATCCCTGGCACGCTTCAGCCATTTTAAAAAAATATTTTATTTTTATTTAATTATTTGAGAGAGGGTAAGAGGCAGAGAGAGAGAGAGAGAGAATGGGTGTGCCAGGGCTTTCAACCACTGCAAATGAACTCCAGATGCGTGCACCACCTTGTTCATCTGGCTTACATGGGTACTGGTGAATTGAACTGAGGTCCTTTGGCTTTGCAGGCAAGCACCTTAACTGCTAAGCCATCTCTCCAGCACCCCCACCCCCCGCCCAGCCATTTTTGTCTCTAGTTTTCTGCTGCGTTCATGTCCATCTCTGTCCAGTTTGCCTCTTGTGTCCAGTCACCAGCAGCTTCTGGGTTATGTCTGCATCCTAAAATGCCCACAGGGTCCCACAGGGTCTCAGCAGTATCCCAGCGCTCAAGAGGCTGAGGTAGGAGAATCATGAGTTCGAGGCCAGTCTGGGCTACAAATTGAGATCTTGTGTCAAAACCAGCCCCTAAACCGAAGCTAAACGAAACTAAAATGACCAGAGGGAGGAGACCAGCTCTGTCCCAGGAGCCGCTGGAGCAGCCTAGCCCTTTAGCTTGTAGCTGCCGTGACCTGCAGGCCCGAGGGAACTAAGGCCCTCTCTCTCTGCGGCAGAAGTGGGACAGCTCTGCTCATGCCTCTTGGACTAGGAGCGGGCTGTCACCAGAGAGCAGGCTGGCACTGGGCAGAGAAGTGCACGCGAGACCAGGCAGCCCTCCGGGAGCTTTCCTGTACTTCTGGCTCCTCACGTGGGAATGATGGTTCCATTTATAGGGCGAAAACCAAGACAGAGAGAACTCAAGTCTCCTGCCTAAGGCCACATGGCCAGTAGTTGATCTGTGATTTATTTACTTTTTTTTTTTTTTTTTTTTTGGTTTTTCGAGGTAGGGTCTCACTCTGGCCCAGGCTGACCTGGAATTTACTGTGGAGTCTCAGGCTGGCCTCTAACTTGTGGTGATCCTCCTACCTCAGCCTCCCGAGTGCTGGGATTAAAGGCGTGCGCCACCATGCCTGTCTTGTTTATTTATTTTATTGTACTTATTTGAGAGAGAGAAAGAGGAAGGGGGGGGGGGGGAGAATGGACATACCAGGGTCTCCGCCACTGCAAAGGACCTCCAGATGCATGCACCACCTTGTGCATCTGGCTTATGTGGGTTCTGGGGAATCGAACCAAGCTCCTTTGGCTTTTCAGGCAAGTGCCTTAACTGCTAAGCCAGCTCTCCAGCCCTGATCTCTGATTTGAACTCATGTCTTTCTGACCCAAACGTCATGCTTCGTCTGAAAGATGATTTGAACAGGAACATTGGGGCTCGGGAAGAAGAGAGGGAGTCATGGGCAATGCAGAGCCAGGCAGGTTAGAGGGGTTCCATGGCTAGGTGCACCTGAAGCGCCACGGAAGGTCAGTCAGCCCCTGCCAGGGGAGCCGGGAAGGCGAGGCTGGGGACCTGGGCTTCAGGTCCAGCGCTCTGGAAGGTGCGCACTCTCCTAGGCCGAGCAGCGCCCCCCAGTGGTCGGTACTCACATGTGGCAGCAGTGCTCGGTGGCAGCGTCCTGTTGGTGGCTGGGGGCTACAGTGGCCGGCCTCGTGGGGACTTGATGGCCTACAAGGTGCCCCCCTTCGTGTTCCAGGCACCTGCCCCAGATGTGAGCACTGGGGTTTCAGGGAGAGGGTGGCAGAGGGCGGGGGCAGCATGTTCTCCATGAGGGCGAGGGGAGGTAGGGAGGGCACGCACGGGGCTGTGAGAGGAGTGGGGGCGGGCCTCAGGTGCTGAGCGGTCGGGGTTCCCTGGGGTGATGGCAGTGAATGGAGTCGCTGGCGGACGGGCCCAGGGTCTGAGAAGCGTTCTCTTCTGTGCCCGTCTCCCCGCAGTACCACTTGGACTACTGCTCCATGTACACGGACCACAGCGTCTGCTCCCGAGACCCCGAATGCAGCTGGTGTCAGGGGGCCTGCCAAGCCGCACCCCCTCCTGGGACCCCGTCAGGGGCTGTGAGTGACTGCCCCGGGTGCTCTGTCTTCTGGCACAGAGACCTTCCCTCTACTAAGCGGCCAAGGTCTTGCCCCCACTGCCACCCCAGGTGCTCATGGCCACCTCCTGACCGCCACAGGCTCCCAAGTATTTTCCTTTACACTGACCCCCCCCCCAAGCCCTTGTCCTTCATCTCCCGTGTACCCCTTCTTCCACGTCCCCATTCTCCAATTAGCTAGTCTTTACCCCAGGACTCCTGTATCCACGCCTTTCTCAGGTTCCTCTAACCTGGGGGGATGTGAGAACTTACACCCCACCCCTCTTGCAGTGTCCGGCGGCCAGCTGCCTGGGCCTGGGCCGCCTGCTGGGTGACTGCCAGGCTTGCCTGGCCTTCAGCAGCCCCGCCACCCCTCCCCGGGGGCCCGGCGCCCTGGGCTGGTGCGTGCACAATGAGAGCTGCCTCCCTCGGCCCGGTGAGTGTCCCCAGGTGGTGGGGGAGGGCCTCGGAACGTCCCACAATGACCCCCCAGGCCCCCTGCCCATGTGTTCTCAGAGCAGGGCCGCTGCCGAGGGGAGCAGATCTCAGGCACCGTGGGCTGGTGGGGGCCGGCGCCTGTCTTCGTCACCTCCCTGGAGGCCTGCGTCACCCAGAGCTTCCTCCCTGGCCTGCACCTGCTCACCTTTCAGCAGCCGCCCAATGCCTCCCAGCCAGACAAGGTGGGTCCCGGGAGAGGCTCATGCTCGGAGGCCTCGGCTCTTTAGCACATGGGCCTAGTGTTCTCTTTTCTTTTCTTTTCTTTTCTTTTCTTTTCTTCCTTCCTTCCTTCCTTCCTTCCTTTCTTTCTTTCTCTCTTTCTTTCCTTCCTTCCTTCCTTCTTTCTTTCTGTGTGGTGCTGGGGATGGAATGTAGGACTTTGTGCATGCTAAATGGCAGTTTACCACTGAGTTATACGCAGCTCCAGCTGGATCCTATCCTTTGCTTTCAGCAGCTGGCTCTGGAAAGTTCTGTACTTCCAAGGATCTGATTTCCCTTATGGATATCTTGGAAAAAAAAGAAAAAATAAAGCTAGGTGTGATCGTGTCCACTTGTAACCCTGGCACTCACTCGTGAGGCTGAGGGCGAACAATCGCAGCATTCCAGGCCTGCCTCAGAAACAGTAAAACCCTGCCTCATGCTAGAACAAAGCGGTCTGGACATACGGGTCAGTGGTTTATGCACTTGCTTGCAAAGCCTTAAGGCCTGGGTTCAATTCCCCAGTGCTCACTTAAAGCCAGATGCACAGAGTGGCACATGTGTCTGGAATTTGCAGTGGCAGGAAGCCCTGGCATGCCCCATCTCTGTCTCTCTCTCTCTCTGGTCGCAAATAAATAAATAAAAATGTTAAAAAACAAAACAAAACAAAATACAGGCTGGCAAATGGCTCAGTGGGCAGAAGCTCTTGCGTCAAGCGTGAGCACCGGAGTCGGAGTCCCACTGCCAAGCGACATAAAACGTGGAGCCTGAGCATGGGACAGCCCGCGCCAGTGATCTCAACACCGGGAAGCTCGGGTAAGAGGATCATCGTGAGTTCAAGGCCAGTCTGGGCTACAAAGTGAGTTCCAGGTCATTCTGGACTAAAGTAAGACCTTGCCTCAAAAAAAGCAAAAAGGCCTAGCCTAATTTTTTCTTTTTCACTTTTCTAGTTTTTTTTTTTTTTTTTTGAGGTAGGGTCTCACTCTAGCCCCTGCTGACCTGGAATTCAGGCTGGCCTCGAACTCATGGTGATCCTCCTACCTCTGCTTCTAAGCGCTGGAATTAAAGATATGTGCCACCATGTCTGGCTTCCCTCTTCTCTTTTTAATATTTTACTTGTTTATTTATTCATTTATTTAAGAGAGCGATAGAGGAAGATAGAGAGAATGGGTGTGCCAGGACCTCTAGCCACTGTACATAAACTCCAGACCCATGCACCACCTTGTGCATCTGGCTTATGTGGGTCCTGGGGAATTGAACCTGGGTCCTTAGGCCTTTCAGGCAAGTTCCTTAACCACAGAGCCATCTCTCCAGCCCGATTCTTTTTATTTGAATCAAGGTGTGGTTATGTAATCTAGACTGACTTTGAACTCTGTACCAAGCCCAGGCTGGCCTCAGTCCTCCAGCCTTAGCCCCCAGAGTGTGGGGTTTTTAGGTGTGTGCAGCCAAGCCTGACTCCTGCAATTTATTTAAATAGTCTCCCCATGGTGAATACTTGAGTTATTCTACTCTTCCATTACAGAACCACATTAGCAAAATAAGTCACATACTATGTCTGATATTTGGAATATTGGGCCTAGCCTTAGAAAGGTTTAGGGTATGAAGGTAGGGAGCTGGGGAGGAGGATCATGAAGGGTCCAGTCTTGGAATTTTGTTGGTTTTTATTTATTTGTTTATTTATTTTTTTCTTTTGGTGTTTCAAGGTAGGGTCTCACTGTAGCCCAGGCTGACCTAGAATTCACTATGTAGTCTCAGGGTGGCCTCGAACTCATGGTAATCTTCCTACCTCTGTTTCCTGAGTGCTGGGATTAAAGGAGTGAGCAACCACGCCCACTTAAAAATTTTTCTAAAAAATATTTATTTTTATTTATTTACTTGACAGAGAGAATAGGTGCGCAAGGGCCTCCAGCATTGCAAATAAACTCCAGACGCATGTACCACCTTGTGCATCTGGCTAACATGGGACCTGGGGAATTGAACCTGGGTCCTTTGGCTTTTCAGGCAAACACGTTAACCCCTAAGTCTTCCCTCCAGCCCTGGTTTATTTGTTTTTATTTTTATTTCATTTGCTTGTTTTTTTGTTTATTTTTATTTATTTATTTGAGAGTGACAGACAGAGAGAGAAAGAGGCAGATAGAGAGAGAGAATGGGCGCGCCAGGGCTTCCAGCCACTGCAAATGAACTCCAGATGCGTGCGCCCCCTTGTGCATCTGGCTAACATGGGTCCTGGGGAATCGAGCCTTGAACCAGGGTCCTTAGGCTTCACAGGCAAGCGCTTAACCACTAAGCCATCTCTCCAGCCCTATTTGCTTGTTTTTTGAGGTAGGGTCTGCCTCTAGCCCAGGCTGACATGGAATTCACCATGTAGTCTCAGGGTGGCCTTGAACCTAGTGATTCTCCTACTTCTGCCTCCCGAGTGCTGGTATTAAAGGCGTGCGCCACCACACCCGGCTTGTCTTGGAGTTTTAATATCAACTAGACATGAGGATTTTTTTGTATTGGTTCAGTTTGGCCTTGACACTTCTCCCAGAGGGACAGTTGGATAACTGCCTAAGCCTTGCTCCTTTCTGCCTCAGTTTCTCATTTGGTGAAGGAGGTTGTGTTGTCTTGTCTTTGGTTCTTCTGTGGCCTGAAGGGTGTGGGGACAGAAGGACTCACACATGTACCCCATCCCCGGCTGGCACAGGTCTCAATTGTCCGCAGTACGACAATCACCCTGACGCCGAGCCCGGAAACAGACGTGTCCTTGGTGTACCGTGGCTTCATCCACCCACTGCTGCCGGGAGGGCCGGGCGGGCCGGGGGCCGAGGATGTGGCTGTGTGGGCCCGGGCGCAGCGCCTGCACGTACTGGCCCGCATGTCCCGCGGCCCTGACACCGAGAACATGGTGAGAGAGCCTGGGGTGTTGGTTCTGGGGTAACGTGGGCCTGGGGTGTGGTGAGGACGTCTTTGGTGATGTAACGGTTCTCGGGGGTGATGGGGAGCATGCAGGCATGGGATATGCTCCTAGGGGAGGAAGAGGGTGCGGGGTTGTCAACAGTGAGCAGAATGTGGGGTTGGAGGAGGTTTGAGTTCCCAGATGAGGTTACCCAGAGGAGAGAGGTCTTGGGGAGGGGGCTTGGACGATCTCACAGACTAAGAAGCTCTGAGGCCTCTTGTTTCCAGGAGGAAGTGGGGTTCTGGGCATCTGAGGAAGGGGTGTGAAGAGTTCTGAGGTCCTGCCTGTCACCCTACTCCAGGAGGAGGTGGGGCGCTGGGTGGCTCAGCAGGAGAAGGAGATCCGGAGGCTGCAGCGCCCCGGCTCCACTCGCCTCTTCCCCGTGCCTGGGCGAGGTCACAAGTATGCCGTGGAGATCCGGGGCCAGCTCAACGGTTCAGCAGGCCCCGGGCACAGCGAGCTCACTCTGCTGTGGGACCGGACTGGAGTGCCAGGTGGCAGCGTGAGTACCCACCCGCCCTCACCATTATCCTTGGGCATTGGCCTCAGATCCTCTGGGCTTTCTGCTTTCCAAGTCCCAGACTCTTAATTCCCTGGATCCTGACCTTGAGCCCTAGCCTCTCAACTCTAGGCCTCACCTTGAACCCTCCAGATTCCAGCCTCTGTCCTCACACAGTGATCTGATCTCATATCCTGGTTTGTTTTGTTTTTTGAGATAGGGTCTCACTCTAGCTCAGGCCGATCTGGAGTTCACTATGTAGTCTCAGAGTGGCCTCGAACTCATGGTGATCCTCCTACCTCTGCCTCCCAAGTGCTGGAATTAAAGACATGCACCACCACACCCGTTTTTTTTTTTTTTTTAACATTTTATTTATTTATTTACTGGAGACACAGAGAAGGATTATGAGTGAGAATGGGCGTGCCAGGGCCTCTAGCCACTGCAGTTGAATGCCAGATGCATGTGCCACCTTGTGTATCTGGCTTACATGGGGCCTGGAGAATTGAACATGGGTCCTTAGGCTTCACAGGCAAGTGCCTTAAGTGCTAATACATCTCTAGCCCTGATCTCATATTCTTTAAAAAATTTTTTTTTAATTTTTCTTTTTATTTATTTGTCAGAGTGAGAGAGAAAGAAGGAGAGAGAGAGAGAGAGAGAGGGAGGAATAGAATGGGTGCACCCAGGCTTCCATCCACTGCAAATGAACTCCAGAGGAATGCGCCACCTTGTGCATCTGGCTTACATGGGTCCTGGGAAATGAACTGAGGTCCTTTGGCTTTGCAGGCAAATGCCTTGACCACAAATCCATTTCTCCAGCCCTGATCTCATATTCTTTACTGGGTAGTGCTGGAGATGGAACCCTCTAGGGCCTTCAGCAAGCTAGACAAGTGCTCTACTGCTGAGCCACACCCCCAGCCCCTCACTGTGTATTCTAGACAAGTGCTCTACCTCTGAGCCACGCCCCCAGCCCCTCACTGTGGATTCTAGACAAGTGCTCTACTGCTGAGCCACACCCCAGCCCCTCACTGTGGATTCTAGACAAGTGCTCTACCTCTGAGCCACAACCCCAGCCCCTCACTGTGGATTCTAGACAAGTGCTCTACCTCTGAGTCACGCCCCCAGCCCCTCACTGTGGATTCTAGACAAGTGCTCTACACCTGAGCCACGCCCCCAGCCCCTCACTGTGGGTTCTAGACAAGTGCTGTACCTCTGAGCCACGCCCCAGCCCCTCACTGTGGATTCTAGACAAGTGCTCTACCTCTGAGCCACGCCCCCAGCCCCTCACTGTGGATTCTAGACAAGTGCTCTACCTCTGAGCCACGCCCCCAGCCCCTCACTGTGGGTTCTAGACAAGTGCTCTACCTCTGAGCCACGCCCCCAGCCCCTCACTGTGGATTCTAGACAAGTGCTCTACCTCTGAGCCACGCCCCCAGTCCCTCACTGTGGATTCTAGACAAGTGCTCTACCTCTGAGCCATGTCCCCAGCCCCTCACTGTGGATTCTAGACAAGTGCTCTACCTCTGAGCCACGCCCCCAGACCCTCACTGTGGATTCTAGACAAGTGCTCTACCCCTGAGCCACGCCCCCAGCCTCTCACTGTGGGTTCTCCACGAGCGCTTTACACACATTCCCCCTTCTTGTTCTGACCCCTGTGTCTGTGCTTGGACTTCGAGTCTCTAAGGTCCTTTGGACGCAAGCCCCTTTCCTAAATCTCCCTTACAGTTCTTACCCCATCTTCAGACCCTGAGCCCCAGTCGTCACTCCGTGTGCACTCGGGTGTTCATGTGCTCTGTCCCGCAGGAGATCTCCTTCTTCTTCCTGGAGCCCTACCGCTCCTCCGCCTGCGCCTCCTACTCCTCCTGTCTGGGCTGCCTGGCTGACCAGGGCTGCGGCTGGTGTCTCAGCACTGCCACCTGCCACCTGCGCCAGGGAGGGGCCCACTGCGAGGACGACAGGGCCGGCGGGTCGCTGCTGGTTCTGGTACCTGCCCTCTGCCCGCTCTGTGAGGAGCATCGCGACTGCCACGCCTGTACCCAGGTGCCCGCTGGGAGGAGATCTCGAGATGGAAGCAGCCAGACAGGAACAGGGACAGGACCCCCTAGAGCTGGCACAGGCAGCAGAGGGGCCCTGGCTGAGGGATGGCACCCGGGGCCGTCATCCTTGGCCTCTAAGAGCCAAGTGGGACGGAGAGGAAAGGGGCTGGAAAGATGGAGCCAGGCCCTGCGCTCGGGTCTGATAGAGCGCTGAACTTCTTTCGGCCGGCAGAGGGCGTCACCCGGGCCGCCCCGGAGCCGGAGCCCGAGCAGGAGCAGGAGCTGGAGCAGGAGCTGGAGCAGGCTCTCAGGCCCACCAGCCCCAGTGGTTCCTTGAGAACAACCCATCTTCCGTCCCAAGGGCGCGTGTGCCGAGCCACACTCTTCTTTCTGCTAAGTCGCAAGGGGGAGAACCTGTATGTTCCCCTCCCACCTGCCCCAGAGTCACCTCTCATTGGCTCTAATCAGGTCTTTTTAGTCAATTTCTTTTTCTCTTCTTTTTTTTATTTGCGGTATGGTCCCACTCTTGCCCCGGCTTATCTGGAATTCACTCTATAGTCTCAGGGTGACTTTGAACTCACAGTGTTACCTCTACCTCTTCCTCCCAAGTGCCAGGCGTTGAGGGCGTGTGCCACCACACCCAGCAAGTTTATTTAGTTATTATTATTTTTAGTTTTCTGAGGTAGGGTTTCACTCTAGCCCAGGCTCAGGGTGGCCTCGAACTCATACAAATCCTCCTACATCTGCCTCTCTAGTGCTGGGATTGAAGGATTGAAGGCATGTGCCACCAGCCCTGGCTTAAATTTATTTTTAAAAAAATTTTAATATATATATATATATATTATTTGCAATCAGAGAGAGTGACCGAGCACAAGAGAGGGGAGGGGACAGAGCAAGAATGGGATTGGGCGCGCCAGGGCCTCTTGCTGTTGCAAACAAACTCCAGGTGCAAATGCACCACTTTGTGTATCTGGCTTTACGTGGGTACTGAGAAATTGAACCCGAAAAACCTGAAAAAAGCCTTAGACGAGATTTTTAAATATTTTATTTATTTGAGGGGGGGGAGGAGGGGAGAGAAAGAGAGGGAGAGGCAGAGAATGGGCGTGTCAGGGCCTTTAGCCACTGCAGATCAACTCCAGACGCATGTACCCCCTTGTGCATCTGGCTTACGTGGGTCCTGGGGAATGGAACCTAGGTCCTTTGGCTTTGCAGGGAAGTACCTTAACTGCTAAGCCATCCCCCAGACTACCATCAGGCTTTAAAAAAATATTTTGATTTATTTATTTGAGAAAGAGAGAGAGTATGGGTGTGTCAGGGCCTCCAGCCACTACAAATGAACTCCAGATGTGTGTGCCCACTTGTGCAGCTGGCTTACATGGGTCCTGGGGAGTCGAACCTGGGTCCTTTGGCTTTGCAGGCAAACACCTTAACCGCTAAGCTATCTCTCCAGCTCAACTTTTTTTTAAAGTATTTTTAATTTTTATTTTCATTTGTGCCGGGGGAGAGGGAGAATATGAATGAGAATGTGTGCACCAGGGCCTCCAGCCACTGCATACAAACTCCAGACACATGCTCCACCTTGTGCATCTGGCTTACAGGTCCTGGGAGGTCCTTAGGCTTCACAGGCGAGCGTCTTAACCGCTAAGCCATCTCTCCAGCCCACTTTTTTTTTTTTTTTTTTTGAGCCAGGGTCTCTCTATGTAGCCTGGGCTGGCCTCCAAGTCATAATCCT
Source organism: Dipus sagitta (assembly GCA_036346955.1). NCBI lineage: Eukaryota > Metazoa > Chordata > Mammalia > Rodentia > Dipodidae > Dipus > Dipus sagitta. Next base: position 73,151,553 of record CM070787.1, on the reverse strand, counting down.
CCTGTCTCAGCCTCCCCAGGTCTGGGGTGACAGGCATGTGCCATGAGGACATGGGTTTCCAGTTGGGTCTTGTGCAGGTTACTAGTCTGGTCCTGAGGATGGGAGGTTGTGTGGCTTCTCGCCCGTCTCTGGGTCACAAGGAATGCATCTCCTCACACACCCTAACAGAGGTCTACTGTTGCCCAAAGAAGGGGGGAGGTGAGAGCTGGGTGGACAGCACGCAGATTTCTGTGCCTAAAGGCGGGGTACAGTGAGGCAGGTGCTAGCGACGGGGTGCTTGTTGAGCAAGGGATGGGCGGGGCCCGGGGCCCAGGAGTGAGATGAGCCTGGGCTCCGGCTCCTTCTGCCCCTGGTCAGGACCCCTTCTGCGAGTGGCACCAGAGCACCAACCGCAAGGGAGATGCCGCGTGCAGCCGGCGGGGTCGCGGCCGGGGCGCCCTGAAGAATCCAGAAGAGTGTCCCCCACTCTGCAGCCAGTGAGCCCGGCTCAACCTGGGGATGGCCGGGTGGGTGTGGTTGGCGGGGAGTGGACTGGGGTGACATAGCCCTGCTTCCTGTCCCCAGACGTCTGACCTGTGAAGACTGCCTGGCCAACTCCAGCCAGTGCGCCTGGTGCCAGTCCACCCACACCTGCTTCCTGTTTGCCGCCTACCTGGCACGGTACCCACACGGAGGCTGCCGCGGCTGGGATGACAGGTGCGCTCTGCGAGCCCGGGCTGCTGGAAAGGGGCTCCCAACTGGGGGAGGGGGGCTGCACTCCGACTTCTGCCATCTGTCACCACACAGCGTGCACTCGGAGCCGCGGTGCCGCAGCTGTGGCGGCTTCCTGACTTGTCACGAGTGTCTGCAGAGCCACGAGTGCGGCTGGTGCGGCAACGAGGACAACCCGACCCTGGGCCGGTGAGGGGCGGGGCGCGGGGCCGGGGCGGGGCGGGGCGGGGCGCTGGCTCCCTCGTGATTCTGATCGCCTCTTTCTCTGCCCTGTCCCCTGTCCTGTGACCCTTCCCTTTGCAAACGTGCCCATATCTCTGCTTTCATTCCCTCCTCTCTCCCTGTCTGTTTCCCCTCGCGTCTCTGTCCCCATCCCTTTTCGATCCACAGGTGCCTCCAGGGGGACTTCTCGGGGCCCCTGGGTGGGGGAAACTGCTCCCTGTGGGTGGGGGAAGGCCTGGGGCTTCCTGTAGCCCTCCCTGCCCGCTGGGCTTACGCCCGCTGTCCAGACGTGGACGAGTGTCGCCTGGGCCTGGCCCGTTGTCACCCGAGGGCCACCTGCTTGAACACGCCGCTCAGCTATGAGTGTCACTGCCAGCGCGGCTACCAGGGCGACGGCGTCTCGTACTGCAACCGCACGTGAGTGAGACGCCACGCGGGCTGCTGTGGACACTGGCCCGGGCGGGGGCTTGAGAGGAGGGGAAGACACCCTGGCGCTGGGTCCTGTCGACTAGGACCTCAGTGGAGTGGTGTGCTCCCCAAGGTGACCCTCGTTACTGTGGCAATGGGACATTCGTGGGCTGTGGGCCATAGTCTTCAGCATTGCCATGGAGATGGACGAGGACCCAGTTGAAATAGGGTCTTCACAGTGGTGCTACGGGGTTGCTATGGAGACAGGCATCACTCCAGGTGATGCAGTTGCCTTGGAGACAGTTACCACGCAGCCCAGGACCATGGAAGCAGGCAGTCACTCGTGAGGATGTGGCAGCGGGTGGCGGTGACGGGGTGCTCTGGGGACTCTGGGTCCACCCGGCCTTTCTTCCTTCGCCCATCGTGCGTCTTCAGGTGCCTGGAGGACTGTGGCCACGGTGTATGCAGTGGTCCCCCGGATTTCACCTGTGTGTGCGACCTGGGCTGGACGTCCGACCTGCCCCCGCCCACCCCTGCTCCGGGACCCCCTGCCCCCCGTTGCTCCCGAGACTGTGGTTGCAACTTTCATAGTCACTGCCGCAGGAGGGGGCCCGGCTTCTGCGACGAGTGTCAGGGTGAGCAGCTGGTCCCCATCCAAGGAACCCTGGCTCAGGCCTGTGGGGCCTCCTTCCTTGTCAGGGCTCCAGGGTCGTCCTCCCCACGTCTTCTCTCGCGCATGGCGGGGTACCCATGCCCCGCCCCTGGCGCGTGCCTTGGTCTCACTCCTTTGAAGCAGCTGGGGAGGGGCCGTGCTCAGCAGAGCCTGTCGGTCTGGGCCCTTTCCTGCCCTTGCCCCTGACTTGCGCCCCTGGGGCCTCCACAGACTGGACGTGGGGGGAGCACTGTGAACGGTGCCGGCCCGGCAGCTTTGGCAACGCCACGGGCTCGGGCGGCTGCAGGCCCTGCCAGTGTAACGGGCATGGGGACCCACGCCGTGGCCACTGCGACAACCTCAGCGGGCTCTGCTTCTGCCAGGACCACACCGAAGGCGCCCACTGCCAGCTCTGCTCCCCAGGCTACTATGGGGACCCCCGGTGAGCCAGGGGTTCTACAGGGCTGGGCAGAGCGGGCTTAGGGCCCCTGTGGGCTGGGTGGGAGGGGCTTGATGTTTTACACTTCCTATTTCCTCCACCTGCACAGGGCCGGTGGCTCTTGCTTCCGGGAGTGTGGGGGCCGTGCCCTCCTCACCAACGTGTCCTCAGTGGCGCTAGGCTCCCGCCGGTTTGGGGGGCTGCTGCCTCCGGGTGGTGGGGCAGCGAGAGCTGGGCCTGGCCTGTCCTACTGTGTGTGGGTTGTCTCAGCCACAGAGGAGCTGCAGCCCTGTGCCCCTGGGACCCTCTGCCCCCCACTCACCCTCACCTTCTCCCCGGACAGCAGCACCCCCTGCACGGTGAGTACTGAAGGGGGCTGGGTTCCCTCCGCTCACAAGCCAGAACTGTGTCCCCCCCAGCTGGGATCCCCAATAGACCAGGAATGAGCAGTTCTTAACCTCCCTTGTCAGCGCGGAACTGTGTGATGAGAAAGAGGCTCCCAGGAAGAATGCTGATCGACTAGTCATGTCTGCTGTGCACACAGAAATAGGTGGGCACGCCTTGAATCCCAGCACTCAGGAGGCAGAGGTAGGAGGATCGCTATGAGTTCGAGGCCACCCTGAGACTCCATAGTGAATTCCAGGTCAGCCTGGGATATAGCGAGATCCTACCTCGAAAAACCATAAAAGAAAAAGAAGAAAGAAAGAAAGAAATAGGAGGGTCCTCCATGCTGCAATATGGTGGTCTGCCCTGGATATTGAAATTGCCTGTACTCCAGGCTGCCCCCTCCCTCCCTCCCTGATACATGGTCTCACTACATAGCTTAGGCTGAGTGTGAACTCAGTCATGTCCCAGCCTTTCACGTAGCTTGGCTTACAAGTGCATGCCATTGCGCCCAGTCCTGTACTGTCCTCATGAGGCCGTCCTCTTCCCAGACCCCCAAGCACCCCCCTTTCTTACCCTAATGGTTCCCTAACATACACACTCTCTCTTTTGAGGTAGGGTCTCACACTAGCCCAGGCTGACCTGTAATTCACTCTAGTCCCAGGCTGGCCTCAAACTCACAGCGAGCGATCCTTCTACCTTTACCTGTGCTGGGATTAAAGGTGTGCGCCACCACGCCCGGCAGCTCCCTAACTCGAAACCTGCCCTTTCAGTTGAGCTACGTCCTGGCCTTTGATGGATTCCCACGCTTCCTGGACACTGGTGTCGTTCAGTCCGACCGCAGCCTCATAGCTGCCTTCTGTGGTCAGCGGCGGGACAGACCCCTCACTGTGCAGGCCTTGTCGGGTACGGGGGCTGGGGGCAGTGGGACCTCCCTGTCCTGGGCTGCCCCGGCCCGGTGTTGGGGATGGAATTCAGGACTCCTCCAGCGCTGGCAAGCGCAATGCCGCTACTAAGCGTTCTTCCCCTTCTCCCTCGACCCCTCCTTTTTCTGACGGTCTCGCTCTGGCCCAGGCTGTCCTGGAATTCACCCTGTAGCCCAAGCTGACCTTGATCTCACAACAATCCTCCTACCTCAGCCTCCCAAGTGCTGGGATTACAGTTGTGGTGGCTCATGCCTGGCTTTTCTCACTTCTGTGTGTGTGTGTGTGTGTGTGTGTGTGTGTGTATGTATGTTCATGTGAGTGTGTATATATATATATATATATATATATATATGTTCATATCAGTGCACGTGTGTGTGCATGTATATATGTTCATGTACATTCATGTGAGTGAGTGTGTGTGCATTTATGCCCATGCATGTGTGAGTGCATGTGGCGTCCATGTATATTCATGTGAATTGGAGTGTGTGTGGTGTGTGCATGTACATGAGTGTGTGTGCATGTATGTTTGTGTGTGTGCATGCATGTTCATGTGAATGTGTGTGTGTGTGCACATGAAGGCCAGAGATTGACATTAGATGTCTTCCTCTGTTGCTCTCCACCTTATTTTTTAAAATTTTTGATTATTTATTTGAGACAGAGAGAGAGAGAATGGGCGTGCCAGGGCCTCCAGCCACTGCAAACGAACTCCACACATGTGCACCCCCTTGTGCTTCTGGCTAATGTGGGTCCTGGGGAATCAAACCTGGGTCCTTTGGCTTTGCAGACAAACACCTTAAGTGCTAAGTCATCTCTCCAATGCAAATGTTGCTCTTTTACCTGAGGCAGTGGAAGTGAATGGACCTCTGGCCTCTCTCGGGGAGCCACGCACACGTGTGGTGCATGTGTGTGTCGGGGGAAGGGACAGGGTTTCTTTCTAGGGCAGCAGTCAGGCGGCCACAGGCAGCCTCAGGCGTGGGGAGAGTCGCTGCTCTGGCTCGAGGAGGAGCAGTGCCACATCCTGAGAGCGAGGTGGAGGCTCGGGATTGAGGTCTGCAGAGTGGCGAGAGCGGGGCCCCCGATGTCTTGCTGTGTAGTCCAGGCTGGCCTTAAACTCCCAGCAATCCTCCTGCCTCAGCTTCCCAGGTGCTGGGATTAAAGGACCGTGCCACCATGCCTGGCCGTCTTTCCCTTCCCGTTCCCTTTCTCCTTTTTTCCCTTTCCCCTTTCTTTTCTTTCAGACAGACAAGGTCTTGTGCAGGCCAAGCTGGCCTCAAACTCAAACATAGCCCAGGCTGGCCTTGAACTCCTGATCCTCCTGCCTCCAGGTCCTGCGTGCTGGGGTTACAGTCACGTGTCACCGTGACAGGTGGAAATGCTCTTCCTAAGCCATTCGTCTCACATAGAAGCAGTAGGGAGCCGGGCGTGGTGGCGCACGCCTTTAATCCCAGCACTCGGGAGGCAGAGGTAGGAGGATCGCCGTGAGTTCGAGGACACCCTGAGACTACATAGTGAATTCCGGGTCAGCCTAGGCTACAGTGAGACCCTACCTCAAAAAAACAAAATAAATAAATAAATAAATAAATAAAATAAAAGCAGTAGGGAGCTGCGGAGGGTTTGATGCTCGCTTGTGCCGGGGTCAAGTCCATGTTTGTAAGCATCACATGCACCGGCTTGGACAACAGCCAAGGAAGTGGCAAGCAGTGGATATACAGAGAAATTGAGGCTCTATGTTTATTTTTAGTTTTTTGGTTTTTTGAGGTGCAGTCTCACTCTAGCCCAGGCTGACCTGGAATTCACTCTGTAGTCTCAGTGTAGCCTTGAACTCACGACGATCCTCCTACCTCTGCCTTCCTAGTGCTGGGATTAAAGGCATGCACCACCATGCCCAACATTCTATGTTCATTTTTTGATATTTTTGTGTGGTGCCAAGGATTGAACCCCTAGCCTTGTACATGAGAAGCATGTGCTGTACCACAGAGCGACAGCCCCAGACAGCAATTTAGGTCTAAAGTGCATGGAACGAGGGCTGGGGATATATGCCTAAGTGGGTGGAGTGCTTGCTGCACAAGCATGAGGACCTAAGTTTGGGTCCCCAGAACCCACGTAAAATGATGTTAAGAACCGGGTATGCTAGGACGTGCCTTTAATCCCAGCACTCGGGAGGCAGAGGTAGGAGGATTGTTGTGAGTTCAAGGCCACTTTAAAACTACATAGTGAATGCCAGATCAGCCTGGGCTAGAGTGAGACCCTACCTTGAAAATCAAACAAACAAGACACTTGTGACCCAAGCTTTAGGAAGGCACCATGGAGGGCTCCCTGGTGTAGCCCAGTTGTTGAACTCCAGGTTCAGTGAGATATTCTGTCCCAGAGAATGAGACAAAGAGGGCTGGAGGGATGGCTTAGTAGTTACGGTGTTTGCCTGCAAAGCCAAGGGACCCAGGTTTGATTCCCCAGGACTCACATTAGCTGGATGCACAAGGGGGCACATGCATCTGGAGTTCATTTGCAGTGGATGGAGGCCCTGGCATGCCCATTTTCTTCTCTCTCTCCCTCTTTCTCTGTCCAAAAAAAAAAAAAAAAAAAAAAAGAATGGACAAAGAGCAGTCCAGGAAGCCACTTGATGTTGACCTTTGGCCTCCACACACCGGTGCACACATACCCCAACACTCGTGCGCCCACACATGCACGTGCACGCCCAACACACGTACTATAGCGTGCAAATAAAATGGTTGACCTTCAGACCTGGGAGGGGGGTGCTCATTGGGAGTCCCAGGGCTTGGGAGGTACAAGCAGGTTGACCAGCAGGTCAGGGTCATCCTTGGCTAGTTCAAGGCCCACCTGGGTACATGAGACCCTGTCTCACACAGAAACAAAAGAAACAAGCCCAAAGCGTGAAACGGATGGGAGACCTGCCTTATGGATGGCGGGGTGTCTGGCTTCCCGGGGTTGACTCTGCCACCTGAGGAGCAGTTCCTGGACTGGGGCACTGACCAGCCTCCCACTTCCTGTCCCACAGGGTTGCTTGTGCTACACTGGGAGGCCAACGGCTCCTCATCTTGGGGCTTCAACGCTTCGGTGGGCTCCGCCCGCTGTGGATCAGGGGGCCCTGGGAGCTGCCCTGTCCCCCAGGAGTGTGTGCCCCAGGATGGGGCTGCCGGTGCTGGGCTTTGCCGGTGCCCCCAGGGCTGGGCTGGCCCCCACTGCCGCATGCCTCTGTGTCCTGAGAATTGCAACGCTCACAATGGGGCCGGGATCTGTAACCAGGTACAGGCGGGACAGCTTCCGTCCGTCCGTCTGTCCATCAGATGGGACAGGAGCAGTGTGTAGGGCTCCCCTGAGTCTCTCTCCTGTCCGCAGAGCCTGGGCGTGTGCATCTGTGCTGAGGGCTTTGGAGGCCCAGACTGTGCCACGAAGCTGGACGGCGGACAGTTGGTCTGGGAGACGGTCATGGACAGCCGCCTCTCAGCTGTGAGTCGGGGGTACTGGCTCTGTCCCATGGGTGACTCTCCCACTTCCACTCGAAAGACCACTCTGAGACCCCCCCCCCCACCTAGGCTCAGTACTTTGTCTTGACCTTCAGCTGACCCCGACCCTTATCCCCATCGCAGGACACTGCGAGCCGCTTCCTGCACCGCCTGGGACACACAATGGTGGAGGGACCTGATGCCACCCTGTGGATGTTTGGAGGCCTGGGCCTACCCCAGGGGCTGCTGGGAAACCTGTACAGGTGAGGACTACTCTTGGGAGGTGAGCTACGTGAGTAAGAAAAGCTTACCGGGCTGGAGAGAGATCTCAGCTGTGAAGGCGCTTGCCTGCAAAGCCTAAGCATACGGGTTCGAGTTTTCAGTACCCATGTAAAGCCAGATGCACGTGGTGGTGCATGTGTCTGGAGTCCATTTGTAGTGGCTAGAGGCCCTGGTGCACCCATTCTTTGTCTGCCCTCCCCCCAAATAGATAAATAAATAATTTTTGTTCTGTTTTGTTTTTGAGGTGGGGTCTCACTCTAGCCCAGGCTGACCTGGAATTCACTAGGTAGTCTCAGGGTGGCCTTGAACTCACAGCGCTCCTCCTACCTCTGCCTCCCAAGTGCTGGGATTAAAGGCATGCGCCACCACGCCTGGCCAAATAAATAATGTTTAAACATTTTTAGAAAGTTTCCTAAAGCAGGCATGGTGTTGTGCATGCCTTTAATCCCAGCACTTGGTGGGCTGAGGCAGGAGGAGCACTGTGAGTTCAAGGCCAGCTGAGCTACACAGTGAGACCCTGCGTCAAAAACACAAAGGGTTGGGGAGACAGCTCGGAGGTAAAAAGCGCTTGCTCTGCAAGCCTGCCAACTCTGCAGAGTGTAGGATCCCAGCACCCCTGTAAATCCAGATGCAGAGCGGCACGCGACTGCGATCCCAGTGTGCCCGTGCCACGGCAGGCGGTGCCCCCGCAGCAAACAAGAGACCCTGTCTCAAGGTAGAAGGGGGGGCCTGGCACCCACACTCACTGTGGCATGCATGTGGCCCCCGCACATAGGAATATAAAGGAAAGACAATCTTACTTTAGGGACTGCTTGAGACGTCTGTTACCCAAGAAGTTACCTTAATGGTGTGTAGAAAAACTCTTAGGTGGGGAACACCCCCTAAAGGTGTTGGCACTTGTCATAGGAGGGTTACCTGTGGACACCCTGGGGGTGTACTGTTTGAGTGGTGCTGCCCCAGGAACTGTTAAGAAAATTATCATAGGGCCGGGCGTGGTGGCGCACGCCTTTAATCCCAGCACTCGGGAGGCAGAGGTAGAGGATTGCCATGAGTTCGAGACCACCTGAGACTTCATAGTGAATTCCAGGTCAGCCTGGGCCACAGCAAGACCCTCCATCGAAAAACCAAAACAAAGAAGATTGTCACAGGGAAGTCACCCAAGGACGCTGGGGCATCAGCAGTTGCTGGGATGACTGGACAATGAAGCTGCTATTTTGCGCCTTGGCCCCAGGTATTCAGTGAGTGAGCGGCGGTGGACACAGATGCTGGCCGGAGCTGAGGACGGAGGCCCAGGCCCATCACCTCGCTCCTTCCATGCAGCCGCCTATGTACCTGCCGGCCGTGGAGCTATGTACCTGCTGGGGGGCCTCACGGCTGGGGGTGTTACTCGTGACTTCTGGGTCCTTAACCTCACCACTCTGCAGTGGCGGCAAGAGAAGGTGAGTATCTGTCTCCATCTCCGCTCTGCTCCACACCAGCTCTGACCCAAGTAGCAACAGCATCCGCCTTTGAGCGCTGTCCTCACAGGAAACTACATCTGCCCATGGTTCCAGCAGAAGTGTCAAGATTGAGGAATAAGGGCGTGGCCCAGCGGTAGAGCACTTGTCTAGAATCCACAGTGAGGGGCTGGGGTGTGGCTCAGCGGTAGAGCACTTGTCTAGAATCCACAGTGAGGGGCTGGGGGTGTGGCTCAGAGGTAGAGCACTTGTCTAGAATCCACAGTGAGGGGCTGGGGCCGTGGCTCAGAGGTAGAGCACTTGTCTAGAGTCCACAGTGAGGGGCTGGGGCCATGGCTCAGAGGTAGAGCACTTGTCTAGAATCCACAGTGAGGGGCTGGGGGCGTGGCTCAGAGGTAGAGCCCTTGTCTAGAACCCACAGTGAGGGGCTGGGGGCGTGGCTCAGAGGTAGAGCCCTTGTCTAGAGTCCACAGTGAGGGGCTGGGGGCGTGGCTCAGAGGTAGAGCACTTGTCTAGAACCCACAGTGAGGGGCTGGGGGCGTGGCTCAGAGGTAGAGCACTTGTCTAGAACCCACAGTGAGGGCCTGGGGGTGTGGCTCAGAGGTAGAGCACTTGTCTAGAACCCACAGTGAGGGGCTGGGGGCGTGGCTCAGTGGTAGAGCTGTTGTCTAGAATCCACCTGTGAGGGGCTGGGAGTAGGCTATGCTCAGTGGAGATCACTTGGTTAGCATACACCAGGGCACATTCTAAGCACCGTAGTGGGTGGGAAGCTGTAGAACTGAATTTCACTGACTGTCCTGAGTCACATTATAGTCCCAAGCTGATCCCTAGGCAAGGGCCTGTGATACTGGTTGGCCAGGCTGGGGCCCAGCCGCACCCAGCCATAGAGAGCCAAGGAGTAAAGGCTTTGCAGATACATACCAGGCTGCTGGGGCCTGAAGACGCGGGCGTGCAAGCAGCAGGGCTGCTGGCTGTGGAAGGCCGGGGCAGAGCCGCTGTGGGCGCTCACTCCTGCTCAGCTGAGCCTCCCTTCTGCCCAGAAGGCGAGTCCCTTTCTGCCCTCTGGGTGACCGTGGGTTCTGTCTTGCAGGCCCCTCAGAACACGGAGTTGCCAGCTGTTGCTGGCCACACCCTTACTGCCCGCCGAGGCCTGTCTCTGCTCCTGGTGGGTGGCTACTCCCCTGAAAACGGCTTCAACCAGCGGTTGCTGGAGTACCAGCTGGCAACTGGCACCTGGGTGTCCGGAGTCCAGAGTGGGACACCCCCAACAGGTGGGCCTTCTGCAAGAGACACCTGGGCTTGGCCTAGACTTCTTGTCACCTCCCACATTCAAGTCACTGCCCACTGTACCTTCCGCATCCTCCTGCCCCTTCCTAACCCCGCCCAGACGCCCTGGCAAAGTTCATTTGCTCTGTTTAGCCGCAGACAGCATGGTGAATGGCACTTCCTGTACAGTACAACTGCCACCTCCGTTCCTCCCGTGCTAAGACCACCCCTCAGGGGCTCATTTCTCTCCTCTCTCCTCTGTCGCCTCTGTGTCCTTCCCCTCCCTCCTTGTCTCTCCTTCTACGTTCTTTGATCTCTGTACCCCGGACATTCTGTCATCCTGTCCCCCTCCTACAAGCCTGTCGGAACTCCCCAACACTTCTGACTTTTCCAGGACTGTCTTCTGGAGCCAGGAGAGGAGGGGGGAGGGGAGGCCTGAGGGTTTGCCCGGGGAGGGGTGTGGTCTGGGTTAGGGGACACTGCCGGTTGTCAGCCCTTCTTCCTCATCTCTGTAGTCTTTCTGATCCCTTCCAGGTCTCTACGGTCACTCTGCCGTCTACCATGAGGCCACCGACTCCCTGTACGTGTTTGGGGGCTTCCGTTTCCACGTGGAGCTAGCAGCCCCGTCGCCAGAGCTCTACTCCTTACACTGCCCTGATCGCACGTGGAGCTTGCTGGCCCCTTCTCAGGGGGCAAAGGTCAGAAAATACGGCTCAGAGCGATGGCTGTAGCATCAGGAGGGAGGTGCTCCAGGACTGGCTCCTCCCACACTTCCCAGTCCCAGCACCCAACTGTGACATCCCCATGCTCGTGTTCCATCCCTGAAGGAGGTCAGAGGCGTGGGCTCGGCCCCACTCTGTCCCGCCCGGCAGATCCCTTCCACACCCTTGTCCCTCCTGCGTCTAGAGCCAAGGAGACAGGGCAGGAGAGCAGAGGACCGTCTGTGTTGGTAGGGAGAGTCACGCGTGTGACCCACACATTCCTAAGGCCAGCCCTGTGGGGTTGAGAGGAGGCGGGGAGGAGAACAAGGCCAGGTTCCCAGGGAGTGGCATGGGCTGGGAAGGTTTCTGGGAAAGGAGATGACTCTGGGCTGTTCTGAAGGATCCTGGGGTTTCCTCAAAAAAGGAAGTGAGCTTTGAGGAAGGTGAGGATGGGATGAGCTGGTGGAGGCCAGGGAAGGGCATTCAGGGGTGGCAGCGAGACTGGGGGGAATGTGGGTGCTGGGCTCTGACAGGCCATCCCATGGTATCTTCCCCAACAGCCCCGCCCCCGGCTTTTCCATGCTGCCGCCCTGCTAGGAGACACTATGGTCGTCCTCGGGGGCCGTTCGGACCCTGATGCGTTCAGCAGCGATGTGCTGCTCTACCAGGTCAACTGCAATGCCTGGCTCCTGCCCGACCTCACCCGTGAGTCCCACTTGCTCTTGCTGGGAGGCTGGGGACGCCCATGAGAGCCTTGTTACTGTCCTGCATGTGCCCCTGCATCACGCAGGCCTCTGGACACATCAAAAGTTCCCTTCCTCTCCATACCATCCCCCATGTTACCTTAAGACCATGGGATGGCTGTCCTTCCATGTTTCTTCTTAGGAAGGCTGGTTTTCATTCTGAATGTAAAATTAATATTTATTGTACATAATTTATAAAATAAGAACAGCATCATTCTCTAGAGACGGTCGCTGTTATATGCGGGCATTCCCATGCAGGTTTGTGGTTCATGACTTAGTAGTGGGCTTAAAGAATTGGAAGCAGGAGACTGGGGAGATGTGGCTCAGTATCAAAGACCCTTGCTTGCAAAGCCTGCCAGCCCAGGTTCAATTCTGCAGTACTCACATAAAGCCAGACGCACAGTATGGCACATACATTTAGAGTTTGTTTCCACCAGCAAGAGCCCGGGAGGTGGTGGCACACGCTTTAATCTCAGCATGCAGGAGACAGAGATAAGAGGATCTTGCTATGAGTTTAAAGTCAGCCTGGGACTACAGAGTGAGTGCCGGGTCAACCTAGGCGAGGGTGAGACCCTTCCTCGACAAAACCAACAAGGGCTGGAGAGATGGCTTACCAGTTAAGGCACTTGCCTGTGCAGCGTTAGGACCTAGTCTGGACTCTCCAGAACTCATGTAAACCAGATACATGCACATGGTGGCGCATGCATCTGGAGTTTGTGTGCAGTAACTAGAGGCCCTGGTGTACCCATTCTCTCTCTCTAATAAATAAATAAATAAAACAAAATAAAAGAATTGGAAGCTCTGTAATAAAAACAAACAACAGAAACCAAAAAAAAAGGCAAAAAAATTCCTTAGAATCTATTTCATTTGTAAAATTATAAGTAGTTAGCAATATAGAAAGTACTGTAGTATGATTTAAGCTTCTTTTTTTTTTTCAAGATAGGGTCTCACTCTAGTCCAGGCTGACCTGGAATTCACTATGGAGTCTCAGGGTGGCCTCGAACTCATGGTGATCCTCCTACCTCTGCCGCCCAAGTGCACCACCGTGCCTGGCTGACTTAAGTTTTATGAATCTCAAAAAACAGTGCCATTTATTAATCTTTATATCCCTAGCACCTGACATAGTGATTATGTGTTAATGGAAGAATGTGGAAGAGTCTAAATTCTAGACTCCTGGTAGCTTAGAACTGGAAAGGAATTTTATTTTGTAATAGGCAAAAGGTTGATACATATATCTTGCTTTCTGGGGACAGGGAAGGATAGAATCTAGGAATCTAGGGCTTTACACATGTGGGGCAAGTATTCTACCTCTGAGCCATGCCCACAGCCCCTCTATGTAGATCCTAGACAAGTGCTGTACCTCTGAGCCACGCCCCTAGTCCCTCACTGTGGATCCTAGACAAGTGCTCTACTGCTGAGCCACGCCCCCATCCCCTCGCTGTGGATTCTAGACAAGTGCTCTACCTCTGAGACATATCCCCAGCCCATACCTGGCCTTTTAATTTAATTAATTTTTGTTTTGTTTTTGATTTTTCAAGGTAGGGTCTCATTCTAGCCCAGGCTGACATCCAGCCGCTATAAATGAACTCCTTTGGCTTTGTAGGCAAACTCCTTAACCTGTAAACTATCTCTCCAGCCCAATTTTAAGAATCTTTTAAGAATTATTTATTTACCTGTGTGTATATGTGCATGCACGCATGTGTGCACGGACCTGGGCCTCTTGCTACTGCATGCAAATGCCCATCAGGCTTTATGTGCGTGGCTGGGGAACTGAGCCATGGCCGGCAGGCTTTGCAAGCAGGAACTTCTAACTGCTGAGCCATCTCCCCAGCTCTGTTCTTTGTTTGTGTGTTTGTTTTGTTTTTTTCGAGTTAGGGTCTCACTCTAGCCCAGGCTGACCTAGAATTCACTATGTAGTCTCACGGTGGCCTTGAACTCACGGCAATCCTCCTACCTCTGCCTCCTGAGTGCTGGGATTAAAGGCGTGCGCCACCACAGCCCAGCTCTGTTCTTTTTTAATTGTTTGCTTTTTGCAGTACTGGGGCTAGAACTCAGTGTCTACATGTGCTAAGCCAGCATGCTGTCACTGAGCCACACCTCCAGCCTCCCTTTCTGTTTCTCCTCCTTCCTTTCCCTTTTTTCCTGTTTGTCCACTTGTCTGCCTCGGCCTTTTCTTTCTTTTCTTTTTTTAATATTATTTATTTATTTATTTATTTGAGAGAGAGAGAGAGAGAGAGGAAGGGAGAGGGAGGGGCAGAGAGAGAGAATGGGCATGCCAGGGCCTCCAGCCACTGCAAACGAAATCCAGATGTGTGCGCCCCCTTGTGCATCTGGTGTATGTGGGTCCTGGGGAGTCAACCCTGGTTCTTTAGCTTTGCAGGCAAAAGCCTTAACTGCTAAGCCATCCCTCCAGCCCATGCCTCTGCCTTTTCTGACTGTCCTCTCTGGATAGCCCTCCCAGGAAAGTCTCTACCCTGCTTCTCCTGCTCTTTAGCTCTCTGAACACCCTTGTCTTTTTCCTCAGGCCCGGCCTCTGTGGGGTCCCCGATGGAGGAGTCTGTGGCCCATGCAGTGGCAGCAGTGGGGAGCCGCCTGTATATCTCTGGGGGGTTTGGGGGAGTGGCCCTGGGCCGTCTGCTGGCATTGACCCTGCCCCCTGACCCCTGCCGCCTGCTGCCCTCACCCGAATCTTGTAACCAGTCAGGGGCCTGCACCTGGTGCCACGGTGCCTGCCTGTCCGGGGACCAGGCCCACAGGTAATAGCGGCTGACCATCGTCACGTGGTACTGGTGCCGGCTGAGGGGGTTGGACGGAGGGAGGCCTGGGAGCCATCACAGACAAGACGTCCCTGCAGGAATAGCGCTGGGTTTGGTGATGGGGTGTACCCCCAGGCCTGCAAGTCCCAGCAGGAGCACCAGCTGCTTTCTAAAAATCTGGAAAATTCTGAACTCCAGGCACCTCCAAAGATTTGGGGCAAGGGATTATGGACTGTGAGTGGTGGGGAGCCATGGAAGGCTAAACTGGAAGAGGCAGGACAGTCTGGGCAGAGAGATCCCTGGAGGCCCTGCTAGTGTCAGAGTGGTGAGGGGAGGTGACCCGCTGGCTGTGCTGAGGAGGAGGAGAGGAGTGGGGAGGGGGCTACTAGGTGATGGTTGCGGCCTGCGTGGCCGGCGCACCTTGGGCCCGTCCACCACCGACGGGTAGGGTGCGAGGACCAGGACCAGGAGGTCCTCAGGAGACTGAGGACCACGTGGAAGAGGCACAGGATGAGTCCTGGATGAGTGTAAGTCAGGCTTCATGCCCTCTAGGCTAGGCTGTGGGGTACCCCCCTGCGCCCCAATGCCTCGCTCCCCTGAGGAATGTCGAAGGCTGCGGACCTGCAGCGAGTGCCTGGCCCGCCATCCCCGGACCCTGGAGCCTGGAGACGGAGAGGTGAGTGGCCGCTGGAAGACCACGGGTCCTGGTGTCCACTCTGGTCTGCTGCCCCGCCCCCAGCCATGTATTCCAGCGTCTCAGGAGCCATGGAACCTGTCACCTGTGGGTGGGTGGGGAGGAAGGGCTGTGTAAGGATGGAAGCTGGGGACCCACAGACCCCACCAAGCAATCTTCCCCTGCCAGGCTTCTGCTCCCCGCTGTAAGTGGTGCACCAACTGCCCCGAGGGAGCCTGCATTGGGCGCAATGGGTCCTGCACCTCGGAGAACGACTGTCGGATCAACCAGCGAGAGGTCTTCTGGGCTGGGAACTGCTCCGAGGCCGCATGCGGGGCTGCAGACTGTGAGCAGTGCACTCGGGAGGGCAAGTGCATGTGGACGCGGCAATTCAAGAGGACGGGTGAGCCAGAGGCCTTGATTCCCGAGGGGAGGTCAGGCCTGGCCCTGGATCTGAGGGAGGAGGGCTGGGCCTGGACCACTGGGTCTGAGGGAGGAGGGCTGGATCTGGAGCCCTGGGTCTGAGGGAGGAGGGCTGGGTCTGGAGCCCTGGGTCTGAGGGAGGAGGGCTGGGTCTGAACCCCTGGGTCTGAGGGAGGAGGGCTGGGTCTGGACCCCTGGGTCTGAGGGAGGAGGACTGGGTCTGGACCCCTGGGTCTGAGGGAGGAGGGCTGGGTCTGGAGCCCTGGGTCTGATGGAGGAGGGCTGGGCCTGGACCCCTGGGTCTGAGGGAGGAGGGCTGTGTCTGGACCCCTGGGTCTGAGGGAGGAGGGCTGTGTCTGGACCCCTGGGTCTGAGGGAGGAGGGCTGGGTCTGGAGCCCTGGGTCTGATGGAGGAGGGCTGGGCCTGGACCCCTGGGTCTGAGGGAGGAGGGCTGTGTCTGGACCCCTGGGTCTGAGGGAGGAGGGCTGGGTCTGGAGCCCTGGGTCTGATGGAGGAGGGCTGGGCCTGGACCACTGGGTCTGAGGGAGGAGGCCTGGGTCTGGAGCCCTGGGTCTGAGGGAGGAGGGCTGGGTCTGGACCCCTGGGTCTGAGGGAGGAGGGCTGGGTCTGGACCCCTGGGTCTGAGGGAGGAGGGCTGGGTCTGGACCCCTGGGTCTGAGGGAGGAGGGCTGGGTCTGGACCCCTGGGTCTGAGGGAGGAGGGCTGGGTCTGGAGCCCTGGGTCTGAGGGAGGAGGGCTGGATCTGGACCCCTGCGTCTGAGGGAGGAGGGCTGGGTCTGGAGCCCTGGGTCTGAGGGAGGAGGGCTGGGTCTGGAGCCCTGGGTCTGAGGGAGGAGGGCTAGGATAGGGACCTCTAGGTCTGAGGGGGAGGGATGAGGTCTGCACTCCTGGGTCTGAGGGAGGAGCGCTGTAGACTTGACTGGGTCCTGATCCCTGTGCCGCCACCCGCAGGGGAGACCCGCCGCATCCTCTCTGTGCAGCCCACCTATGACTGGACGTGCTTTAGCCACTCTCTGTTGAACGTGTCCCCAATGCCAGTGGAATCGTCCCCACCCCTGCCCTGCCCCACGCCCTGTCACCTCCTGTCCAACTGCACCTCGTGCCTGGACTCCAAGGGTGCTGACGGGGGCTGGCAGCACTGCGTGTGGAGCAGCAGCCTCCAACAGGTACTGCCCGCCATCCTGCCCGGTGCTGCCCGGCCCTGGTCCCCCCTCCCTCCCCCCCTCCTTCCTCTGCCATCTCTCCCATTCATGACCCCTGTTGCCTTCTCACTGCGGGACTCGGGCCCTGTGTCCCTGCCACTCTCGATTGGGGTCCAGTGAGACAGAGCCCGGGTGGACTGGGAGGCTCGGCTCACACAGGGCAGGCCACAGCCTTGCTTGCCCCTGTGGCTTGGCGATGGGACTGGTGCAGGTGGGCATGGTCATGCAGACATCTGTGTCTGGGACAGTCTGCCACTTCCCTGCCCAGCATGTCCTGTGTTGCCACAAAGTCCAAAGATGTGTCCACCTAGTGTAATTTAGCTTGTCCCAGTGACAGACAAAGGCATTTGTCCCGCCGTGTCCTAGTGTAGGACAGGGAAGCTTCTGATATCCACTGGTGTCCATTCCTTGGCCATCCCGTGATTATGCAGGGCCCAGTGGCGTGCTGACGCTGAGCAGTAACCGTCCACTGTGACCGGTTCAGCTGCCTCTTCTCTCACTAGACAGCAGTGCCAGGGAAAACGGGACACTCGTCATTAGAAAGAATTTCCACCCGGGTGTGGTGGTGGCACATGCCTTTAATCCCAGCACTTGGGAGGCAGAGGTAGGAGGATCGCTGTGAGTTCGAGGCCACCCTGAGACTCCATAGTGAATTCCAGGTCAGCCTGGGCTAGAGTGAGACCCTACCTAGAAAAACCAAAAAAAAAAAAAAAAAAAAAAAATTTCCATCCTGACCCGTGATCCCAGAAAGCAGCAGCCTGGGGGAGGTGGGGCGCGGGCTCTCTAGAGCTGAAGTCCTCGACTGGGTGACCAGCCTCGGTTCTGGCCTCACCCCCGCCACCTCCCAGCTGTTTGACTGGCCGAGTGACCTCCCCTTCTGGAAGCCTCAGGGGGTGTTTGTGCAGAGTCCTGTCGGTGGACTGTTCCTCTGGGAGCGGAGACCTGTGGGGGGGAGAGTTTAGTTACAGCATGGCGCAGTGCCTCCGGCTGAGCGAGGAGTCAGGAGCGGCCGTCATCCCTGCTGCCCTGGCGATGAGCACTGACGGGGCTGCTCCAGCCAGCTGTTCCCCACCACCCGGCTCCAGAGTCTCTCAGAGGTTCCTGTGGGGCTCCCCGGGGAGTCAGTGCATCAGAGGCCCGGCGTGTTGGTCAGTGTCCTGCATGAGGAAACACCCAACAGAAGCAAGGCCAGGTAGCCGGGCGTGGCGGGAGGCAGAGGTAGGGGGATCACCTGAGTTTGAAGCCACCCTGAGACTACATAGCGAATTCCAGGTCAGCCTGGACTAGAGCAAGACCCTACCTCAAAATCCCCCGCCAAAAAAACCCCAAAAAACAAAAACAAAAGCAAAGCCAGGTGTGGAAGGAAGACTCGGCACCAGTGTGCATGGCTTGCAGCCTGAGGGTACGTCACGGCAGCGAGAGCGTGAGGCAGCTGGCCACTCACATGTGCGGTCAGGAAGCAGAGTGATGACCGCTGCTGCTCAGCTTGTTTTCACCTTTCTGTTCAGCCCGGAGGGACCCCAGCCCAGGGAGAGGGGTTGCTCACAGTTGGGGTGGGCCTTCACACCTCAGTTAACCCAGGCTGCAAACTCATTCACAGACACGCCTAGAGGCTTGTCTCCTAGGTGACTCTAGGTCCTGTCCGGTGACAGTCACCATTAACCAGCAAAGTCTACAACAAGCAGAGGCCTTTTGTCTGCCAGCCAGGATCTTTCTAGCAATATAAGTTTTCACATATTCTTAACTTTTTTGGGGGGGGTGATACTGGGCCTTCTGCATGCCAGTCAAGTACTCTTTTTTAAAAAAATGTTTTATTTTTCTTTATTTATTTGAGAGAGAGAGAAATAGGTGGGGGGCGGGGGAGAGAATGGGCACACCAGGGCCTCTGACCACTACAACTGAACACCAGATGCATGTGCCCCCTTGTACATCTGGCTTACATGGGTCCTGGGGAATTGAACCTGGGTCCTTTGGCTTAGCAGGCAAGTACCTTAAACACTAAGCCATTTCTCCAGCCCCAGTCAAGTATTCTTAACAACTGAACTATGTCTCCAGCCCTGCTGAAAAATATACTTGAAAATCCCACAATTGATGCTTGCGGGGACACCAGAGCGCTTCTTAGCGGCACCATGCCCCAGGTCCTCTGTGCCTGCCTGGCTCAAATGCCTAAAGAGAGCAGGCAGCTCAGGAGGTGAGGGAGCAACCCGGGGCAAGGCAGGAGAACGTGGTGGGGCCAGCGAATTGGAGGACACAGCCTGCCCATGGGGCAAAGTTAATGCTGCCATGACATGACAGCCACAGGACTTTTTCCAGATCTTCCGAATTCCATGGGATCTCCTAATTTTATGTATGTGTTTATTTTTAATTTTTAAAATATTTTTGTTCGTATTTTTAAAAATTGTTTCAAATTTTGTTCATTTATTTGAGAGACGGAGAGAGAGAGAATGGACACTCCAGGGTCTCTAGCCACTGCAGATGAACTCCAGACACATGTGCCACCTTGTGTATCTGGTTTACATGGGTATTGGGAATCGAACCTGAGCCCTTAGGTTTCATAGTCAAGCTCCTTAACCACTAAACTATCTCTCCAGCCCCTTCATTTATGTTTTTAATTTTTAAAAATTTTATTTATGCATTTGAGAGAAAGAGGCAGAGAGAGGGAGAAGGAGAGAGAGAAAGTGAGAGAGAGAATGGGCGTGCCAGGGCCTCCCGCTGCTGCAAACAAACTCTAGATGCATGTGTCACCTTGTGCATCTGACTTACATGGGTTCTGGGCACTCGAACCTGGCTGGGTCCTTTGGCTTCATAGGCAAGCACTTTAACCGCTGAACCATCTCTCCAGCCCCCCTTGTTTGTATTTCGAGGTTGTGTCTCACTGTGTAGCCCTGCCTCACCCTCCCCTCTGCAGGGATTGCAGGCATGGGACACGACACCCAGCCCTCCAGACTTCCGTTCACAGCGTGGGAAGTCAGTGTGTTGGGCACTTTCACATTTGCCACCAGGCAAGTCACAGCCAAAGGTGCCATCCAGGAAGGAGGAGTGGGTGCTGCCCTTCTCAGATCGCCTCACCGTCTGCCAGAAGACACACTGACTTTAGATCTTGAGGACCAGCTTGGTAGATTGCTTTGAATATGTATATATATATGATTTTTATTTAGTTATCTATTTGAGAGAAAGGCAGATAGATGGATGAGAGAGAGAGAGAGAATGGGTGCGCCAGGGCCTCTAGCCCCTACAAACGAACTCTAGATACATGCACCACCTTGTGGTTCCTGGGGAATCGAACCTGGGTCCTTTGGGTTTGCAGACAAGTGCCTTAACCACTAAGCACTCTCTCCAGCCCCTTTATTTAATTAACTTAATTAATTAATTAATTTTTTTTGAGGTAGGGTCTCACCCTAGCCCAGGCTGACCTGGGATTCACTATGGAGTCTCAGGGTGGCCTCGAACTCACGGCGATCCTCCTACCTCTGCCTCCCGAGTGCTGGGATTAAAGGCGTGCGCCACCACGCCCGGCTTATTTTACTTTTTAAGTAGAATGCCATTGTTAGGTGTGGTGTGCTCGGGAGACCGAAGCAGGATGTGAGCTCTAGTTCAACTTGAAATACATAGATTTGGGGGCGAGGGGCAGCAAGAGCGAGCACAGGACTTTAGGAAAACTTGTCCCATGCCTGGGGCATGGTGTGCCGGAGTCAGGCCCACCGGGGTCTGCTCACCAGCCCCCAGCATGTGCAGAGCCCTGGCCACAGCAATCAGCGTTCTATTCCAGGATTGGCTACATGATCTCTCTGTTTTTTCCTAAGTGCTGTTGGGCAGTCAGCCCAGATTAATCTCTTATACTTCACTTAAGGCCAAGCAGTAAATGAAATGCTCTTATTCCCGTGGTATGTTCCTGAGGGCCTGAACCTCATCGTAGGAGGTTTCGGCCCCAGCAAGAAGTCATGGCGTAAGCCACCTGGCCTCTCACCCAGGACACCTCTGCCTACAGTTAGGGCTGCAAGAAACCTTTTTGCCCCATAGCCAAGCCCATGTTTGTTCCAAGAGACTGTGACCAGTGACTTCACTCTTTTTGTTGTTGTTGTTGTTGTTTGTTTGTTTTCGAGGCGTAGGGTCTTTCTCTAGCTCAGGTTGACCTGGAATTCACTATGTAGTCTCAGGGTGGCCTCGAACTCATGGCGATCTTCCTACCTCTACCTCCCAAATGCTGGGGTTAAAGGTGTGTGCCACCACGCCCTGCTGACCTCACTCTTGACACTCCTGCCTCCATCCAGGGCCACTGCTTTCCTTTAGCTGTAGGAAACAGTCGCATCTGAGCTGGGAAGGGAAAAAGGGACACACTGCAAGCACAGTAGTACCTTTAGGACATGGAGTGTTCCTGCTCCCTCCCTCACGCCTTCCCTTCTCTACCTCTCTCCCTTCTTTCCTCCCTCCCTTCCTCTTTTCCTTTCCTCCCTCCCTTTTAGTCTGTAGCTCAGGCTGGCCTTGAACTCTCAACCTTCCTGCCTTAGGCTCCCAAGTGTGGGATTACAGGCGCCATCACACCCAGCTCCTTTTTAGGACATGGGTTGAAAGTTGAGCAGGGGGTCATGGAGTCTTGACCCAGAGCCCTGGAAGCTGCCCCAGCCTCTCTGCCTTGGGGTGTGGTGCCTTGTCCTGCCGCTCTGAGGTCCTGCTTTCTCCCTGCCCCTCAGGTCGTCTTCATCTGCTCGTCCCAGTGTCCCTCCTGCCCAGTTCTGCATGATCTTCCCACTTCCAGAACACCCGATCCCACATCCATTTTGTGTGTGTGTGTGTGTGTGTGTGTGTATTGGTGCATACGCCACTCTTTGCATCTGATTTTACATGGGTGCTGGTGAATTGAACCTGGGTCAGCAGGTTTTGCAAGGATCCATTCCCCCCAAATTTGGAGACAGGTTCTCATGTAGCCCAGGCTGGTTTTGAACTCCCTATGTAGCTGAGGAGGACCTTGAACTCCTGTTCCTCCTGCCTCTGCCTCCCAAGTCCTGGGACTAACAGGCGTGTGCCACCGTGCCCGGCTCGTGGAGTTCCAGTGTGTGTGTGTGTGTTTCAAGGCAGGGCCTCACCGTAGCCCTGGTTGACCTGCAGCTCACTTTGTAGTCTCAACACGGCCTCGAATTCAGGCGATCCTCCAACCTCAGCCTCCTGAGCGCTGGGACTGAAGGTGTGTGCCACATCTGGCCACCTGCAGTCTTGCTGCTTGGTTACAAAAGCTCTCGGGCCATGAGGCGGCTGGTTAGTGTCCTCCAGCTAGAGCCAGGGAAGGCAGGGCCTGGGAGAAGAGGGTGCCATCTGCGGAGACCAGCACAGTGTACCTGACTTCTTTCCTTGCCTCTCCTACCCCCCAGTGTCTGAGCCCCTCCTACCTGCCCCTGCGCTGTATGGCTGGAGGCTGTGGGCGACTGCTGCGCGGCCCCGAGAGCTGCTCCCTGGGCTGTGCTCAGGCTACCCAGTGTGCCCTGTGCCTGCGGCGCCCCCACTGCGGCTGGTGTGCCTGGGGGGGCCAGGACGGAGGAGGCCACTGCATGGAGGGCGGCCTCAGCGGCCCCCGTGACGGTGAGAGGCGCTCGGGGGTCTGTCACAGAACATGAGAATACTGGGGCACCCTGGGGTGGGGCCCAGAGGTGGGGGCAAGGGTCTGGATGGCGGGTGAGGCAGGGGTCCCCAGAGTGAAGTCTTGTGTTTCCTGGGGTCAGGGCTGACATGTGGACGTCTTGGGGCATCCTGGGCGTTCCTGTCCTGTCCCCCTGAGGATGAGTGTGCAAACGGGCACCATGACTGCAACGAGACCCAGAACTGCCACGACCAGCCCCACGGCTACGCGTGCACCTGCAAGACTGGCTACACCCTGGACAAGTTAGGGGGGCGGGCGCAGGAGGCTGCACCCCGGAGAAGTGAGGGGGGCGGGCGCAGGAGGCTGCACCCCGGAGAAGTGAGGGGGGATGGGCGCAGGAGGCTGCACCCCGGAGAAGTGAGGGGGGACGGGCGCAGGAGGCTGCACCCCGGAGAAGTGAGGGGGGGCGGGCGCAGGAGGCTGCACCCTGGACAAGTGAGGGGGGACGGGCGCAGGAGGCTACACCCCGGAGAAGTGAGGGGGGGCGGGCGCAGGAGGCTGCACCCCGGAGAAGTGAGGGGGGGCGGGCGCAGGAGGCTGCACCCCGGAGAAGTGAGGGGGGATGGGCGCAGGAGGCTACACCCCGGAGAAGTGAGGGGGGACGGGCGCAGGAGGCTGCACCCCGGAGAAGTGAGGGGGGACGGGCGCAGGAGGCTGCACCCCGGAGAAGTGAGGGGGGACGGGCGCAGGAGGCTACACCCCGGAGAAGTGAGGGGGGACGGGCGCAGGAGGCTGCACCCCGGAGAAGTGAGGGGGGGCGGGCGCAGGAGGCTGCACCCTGGACAAGTGAGGGGGGACGGGCGCAGGAGGCTACACCCCGGAGAAGTGAGGGGGGACGGGCGCAGGAGGCTACACCCCGGAGAAGTGAGGGGGGACGGGCGCAGGAGGCTGCACCCCGGAGAAGTGAGGGGGTGGGCAGACAGGTGGGGGAGCACTCGGAGAACCAGGAGGGATGCTGGTGAGATTTAGAACAAAGCCCATGTGAGGAAAGGGTGGTCAAGGTGCAGGGTGGACAGTGGACTGGGTGGTGGGGGGTATGGATCTTGGCTAGCTTCTAGAGGGAGGTGCCACACCCCAGGGGGAAGAGGGATGGGACAGACCTGGACTGGAGAACCTGTTGACAAGGTAGTGGACAGTGGGTGAGGACCATACCACCTGCCCTGACCTGCATTCTTCCCGCAGCATGACGGGCCTGTGTCGTCCTGTGTGCGCCCAGGGCTGTGTCAACGGCTCCTGTGTGGAGCCTGATCACTGCCGCTGTCATTTCGGCTTTGTTGGCCGCAACTGCTCCACGGAGTGTCGCTGCAACCGCCACAGCGAGTGTGCTGGTGTGGGCGCCCGGGACCACTGCCTGCTGTGCCGTAACCACACCAAGGTGGGCCGCCCGGGGCCCCAAGAACCCTGACTCTGAGACCAAGCCTTTTCCTCTAGACAGTGCTGGACTAGAACTCAGGGTGACCCTCATGCTAGGCATGCTCTACCGCTGAGCCACGCCCCCAGCCCCTCACTGTGGGTTCTAGACAAGTGCTCTACCTCTGAGCCACGCCCCCAGCCCCTCACTGTGGGTTCTAGACAAGTGCTCTACTGCTGAGCCACGACCCCAGCCCCTCACTGTGGATTCTAGACAAGTGCTCTACTGCTGAGCCACGACCCCAGCCCCTCACTGTGGGTTCTAGACAAGTGCTCTACCTCTGAGCCACGACCCCAGCCCCTCACTGTGGGTTCTAGACAAGTGCTCTACCTCTGAGCCACGCCCCCAGCCCCTCACTGTGGGTTCTAGACAAGTGCTCTACCTCTGAGCCACGCCCCCAGCCCCTCACTGTGGATTCTAGACAAGTGCTCTACCTCTGAGGCACGCCCCCAGCCCCTCACTGTGGGTGCTAGACAAGTGCTCTACCTCTGAGCCATGCCCCCAGCCCCTCACTGTGGGTTCTAGACAAGTGCTCTACCTCTGAGCCATGACCCCAGCCCCTCACTGTGGGTTCTAGACAAGTGCTGTACCTCTGAGCCACGCCCCCAGCCCCTCACTGTGGATTCTAGACAAGTGCTCTACCTCTGAGCCACGCCCCCAGCCCCTCACTATGGGTTCTAGACAAGTGCTCTACCGCTGAGCCACGCCTCCAGCCCCTCACTGTGGGTTCTAGACAAGTGCTCTACCTCTGAGCCACGCCCCCAGCCCCTCACTGTGGATTCTAGACAAGTGCTCTACCTCTGAGCCACGCCCCCAGCCCCTCACTGTAGGTTCTAGACAAGTGCTCTACCTCTGAGCCACGCCCCCAGCCCCTCACTGTGGATTCTAGACAAGTGCTCTACCTCTGAGCCACGCCCCCAGCCCCTCACTGTGGATTCTAGACAAGTGCTCTACCTCTGAGCCACGCCCCCAGCCCCTCACTGTGGATTCTAGACAAGTGTTCTACCTCTGAGCCACACCCCCAGACCCTCACCGTGGGTTCTAGACAAGTGCTCTACGTCTGAGCCATGCCCCAGCCCCTCACTGTGGATTCTAGACAAGTGCTCTACTGAGCCTAGTACTTGTGACTCATTTTAAGTCCTAAGAAGCTATGCACAGGGAAAGGTTACAGAGCCCTATTCTAGGTAAAATGTGAGGAGAAATCTGGGGTCATAGTAGTAGACAGAATGGAGGAGGAGCCAGAAAGGGAGGCCTGTGGTGGTAGGGCTTTTGTTTATTTTTTTTTGTATTTTAATTTTATTTATTTGCAAGCAGAAGGAGAGGAAAGAGACAGAGACTGAGTGCACCAGGGCGTCCAGCCACTACAAACGAACTCCAGATGTGTATGCTACTTTATGCATCTGGCTTTATGTGGGTCCTGGGGAATCACACTCAGGTCATTAGGCTTTGCAGGCAGGCATCTTAACTGCAGAGCTATCTCTCCAGCCCTTCATTTTTATTTTATTTTTTTGAGGCAGGGTCTCACTCTCTATAGTCCAGGCTGACCTGGAATTCACTATGTATTCTCAGGGTGGCCTCGAATTTACAGTGATCCTTCTACCTCAGCATCCCAAGTGCTGGGATTAAGGGCATGCGCCATCAGGCCCAGTAGTAGGGGCTTTAATTTTATTTTTTAAAAAAATCTGTGAGAGAGACAGAGAATGAGCACTCCAGGGCCTTTTGCCACTACAAATGAACTCAACACATGTGCCATGGGGACTGGCTTTACGTGGTACTGGGAGTGAAGCCTCAGCCTGCAGGCTTTGAAAGCAACTGCCTGAGCTGCTTCCCCATCCCCAGGAGGGTAGGGGGGCTTTTGAATTCGAACTCAGTACCGAGAGTGAGCCAGTAAAGCGGATGAATGGCAGCGAGCGTGCGTGGTCCACGGCACATCCCCAGCCCTTGTGTCCCCTGCCCCTTGCTTCCCCAGCCCTTCTGACTGCTCTGACCTGGGTTTCCAGGGCAGCCACTGTGAGCAGTGCCTCCCACTGTTTGTGGGTTCAGCTGTGGGTGGTGGGACCTGCCGGCCCTGTCACGCCTTCTGTCGGGGCAACAGCCACGTATGCGTCTCCAGGAAGGAGCTGGAAATGGCCAGGAGAGAGCCAGAGAAGTATTCACTGGATCCTGAGGAGGTGAGAGGCTGGAATCTAGACTCCTGGGTCTGCGGGGAAAGGGCTGAGTCCTGGATTTCTGGTCCGAGAAGAGGGCTTGGGTGTGGACCCCTTGGTCTGAGGGAGGAGGGCTGGGTCTAGATTGGCGGGGCTGAGGGCTGAGGGCTGAGGGCGGAGGGCTGCTCCATGTCTTCGCATAAGTCACCCTCCCCTTGTCTGGCCAGATCGAGAGCTGGGTGGCCGAGGGGCCCAGCGAGGACGCAGCCGTGTGCGTGAACTGTCAGAACAACAGCTACGGCGACACGTGCGAGAGCTGCCTGCACGGCTTCTTCCTGCTGGACGGAAAGTGCACCAAGTGAGCGCGCCCGCCCCTCCCCCGCCCCTGCTGGCAGTCAGCGGTGGGCAGAGTGGCGGGCAGAGTCCCGAGGGAGGCCCAGACCCGGCTGGGATGGGGAACAGTGAGGGGGCTCCCGTGAGAGGCTCCCTCACTCCATCCGATCCGAGGCCTCAAACAAGCTGCTGGGAAGCGCTGATGGCCAGAGGGGCTGCCGAGGGAAGAAGCCCTGACCACCCCGCAATTCTTTGTGAACGTCCCAGGAACTCTGGAGTCATTCTGTGCTGACTGTCACCTAAGGTCTCTGTTACTTCAGAGCTCCTCACAAGTCCATATTGCACCATGTTCACCCTCAGGTGCCAGTGTAACGGCCACGCGGACACCTGTAACGAGCAGGACGGGACGGGCTGCCCGTGTCAGAACAACACCGAGACGGGCACATGCCAAGGCAGCTCCCCTAGTGACCGTCGAGACTGCTACAAGTACCAGGTGCGCTGGAGGAGCAAGTGGCAGGACGAGATGACCACAGGCCCAAAGGGCCAGGGCTGGACCAGCAGCGTGGGTCTGGGTCTGGTCTAGAGGGAAGGTCATCGCACCAGGTTGCATTTGAGCCACACTCGGCTCCAGGCACTGAGCCGTGGTGCTGAGGGCCCTGGCATGGGCTTTGGGAAGCTTTGACCGACAGCCACAGTGTGCAGGTCAACAATGGAAACCCATCTCATAGCAGCTTGAGGAAAAAGCAAATGTGTTGACGCTGAAAACAGGTCCGAATGCGGATGATGGCACGTGTCTGCCATCTGGCTATTCAGGTGGCTGGGGCAGGAGGATCTGGAATTCAATGCTAGCCTGGGCTACAAAGTGGGACCCCATCTCAAAAACACCCACAAGGGCTGGGGATGCAGCTCTGTTGGTGGAGAGCTTGCCTAGCATGCATGAAGCCTAGGTTCCACCCCCAGCACCCCAGAAACTGAGCACGGTGGTGCATGGCATTGGGAGGCGGAGGCAGGATGATCAAAAGTTTCAGATTGCCAGGCGAGGTGGCGCATGCCTTTAATCCCTGCACTTAGGAGGCCAAGGTAGGAGGATTGCTGTGAGTTCAAGGCCAGCCTGAGATTACATAGTGAATTCTAAGTCAGCTGGGCTAGAGAGAGAGACCATACCTCAAAAAACCAAAACAAAAGTTTAAGATTTTTCTAAGCTACATAGTGAGTACATTGCCAGCCTGGGATACATGAGAAACTGTCTCAAAACAACAAAAAAAGCCAGGCATGGTGGCATACTCCTTTGATCCCAGCACTCAGGAGGCAGAGGTAGGAGGATCGCCGTGAGTTCGAGGCCAGCCTGAGACTACATAGTGTATTCTAGGTCAGCCTGGGCTGGAGTCAGATACGTCCTCAAAAACAAAACAAAAACAAATAAACAAACAAAAAGCAAGGGGCTGGAGAGATGGCTTAGCGGTTAAGGCACTTGCCTGCAAAACCTATGGATCCAGGTTTGATTCTCCAGGACCCACGTAAGCCAGATGCACAAGGTGGCACATGCATCTAGAATTTGTTTGCACTGGCTAGAGGCCCTGGCATGCCTATTCTCTCTCTCTCTCCCCCCTTCCCTCCCTCTCTTTGTCTCTAATAAATAAGTTAAAAAATTAAAAAAAAAAAAAGAACTGAGGTAGGGCTGGGCAGATGGCTCGGTGGTTAAAGGCGCTTGCTTGCAAAACTTTCAAACCAGGGTTCAGTTCTCAAGCTGCCACCTAAGGCAGACACAAAACGTAGCACGAATGTCTGGCATTTGTTTGTGTGACAAGAGACCCTGGTGTACCCCCACACACGCACACACACACACACATGCAAATAAGTAAAAATTTAAGAAAGGGGCTGGAGAAATGGCTTAGCGATTAAGGCACTTGCCTGCAAAGCCAAATGACTCAGGTTCGATTCCCCAGTACCCATGTAAGCCAGATGCTGGAGGTCCTGGTACACCCATTTGCGCCTCCCCCTCTCTATGCCTCTTCCTCTCTCTCCAATAAATAAAAATAATTTAAAAAATTTTTGAGCCGGGCGGTGGTGGCGCACACTGCCAGCACTCAGGAGGCAGAGGCAGGAGGATCACTGTGACCACGTGTGCCCACATTCGTGTAAGCATACATATACACACTTACACACGTGAAACACATCATCTGAAACAAATCTGTTCCCACTGAGTCTACGTCCGTTTTCTCTGGCAGAGCGGCTCCTGGAGCACCTGCACTGGTCACCTGGCCGTGCTCCAGGCTGCCATGGGGAGGACATCTCATGCTCCCTCCTTGGGGTACAGGTCCTCCCTCCCACCTTCTACTTCAGGCCTAAGGGGAAGAGAATTCTCTGGCTCTCCCTCCTCCTCTTTACAGAATGATGACGTTCACCAAGTTACAACTCCACTCAAAATGTAACAGTTTTAAAATTTTTCACTTATTTCCAAGCACAGAGAGGAAAACAGACAGAAACAGAAAGAATGGTCACGCCAGGGCTGCTACAAATGGACTCTGGATGCATGCACCACTTTGTGCATCTGACTGTATGTGGGTACTGGGGAATCGAACCCAGGCCATCTGTCAGGTTTTGTAAGCAAATACCTTTAACCACTGAGCCATCTGTCTGGCCCTGCAACAGTTTTATAAGCCTTCCTGGACCAGAATTTTATTTTCCTGATGCACAATTTAAATGCCCATTAGAGGCCTTGGGGTGTGACTCAGTGGTAGAGTGCTGGCCTAGAATCCACAGGGAGGGGCTGGAGGTGAGGCTCAGTGGTAGAGCTTGCCTAGCATGTGTAAGGACCTGGGTTCTATTCCTAGCACCAGAAAAAAAGAGTTGGGTGATTTTTGTTTGTTCTCGTTTTTTTTTGTTTGTTTTTTTGAGGTAGGGTCTTGCTGTAGCCCAGGCTGACCTGGAATTCACTATGTAGTCTCAGGGTGGCCTCGAACTCAGTGATACTCCCACCTCTGTCTCCCAAGTGCTAGGATTAAAGGCATGCGCCACCATGCCCAGCTGTTTTTTTTTTTTTTTTTTAATGAGGTAAAGTCTCACTGTAGTTCAGGCTGACCTGAAATTCACTATGTCATCTCAGGCTGGCCCTGAACTCACAGCATTCCTCCTACACCTCTGCCTCCTGAATGCTGGGGTTAAGGAATGGTGGAATTTGCTGCCCACTTGCCTTTTTTTTGTTTTTAATCACTTTAAAAAAATTTTTTTTTTGAGAGCAAGAAAGAGGGAGAATTGACATACCAAGGCCTCAGCTACTGCATTTGACCTCCAAATGCTTGCACCACCTAGTGGGCATGTGCGACCTTGCATTCACCTTTGTGCTGAGGAAGGCCTTACTGAGAAGGTGGTGCTGGAGGTAGAGGCAAGGGTGTCAGACAAGAGTCGGCATGTAGGGACTACCCACTTGGGTCACATCAGCCAGAGCAGAGGCCGTGCGGCAGGTGTGTGCCTAACAGTCCAGAGGTAGCCAGGTGGGCACACGAGGCTGGTGGACTGTGCCCAGTGTTTGTGTATGGTTTCGGCAGCCTCCCAGTCAGCCTCCGTTCCCACTTGTCTGTAGGGGACTCGTTTCGAGCTCAGTGAGGTGAAGTCACTAGGTGCAGAGCCAGAATCCCACAGCGCCCTTCCCCACTGGGTGTCCGAGAGGCAGAGGCCTCAGGAATGCTCCGCATGGGGTGGGTGTCACAAGGACTGGCTGGGGTACTGGTCGGAGCTCAGGGCAGAGGCTGTTGGCATTGGGCACAGAGCATCGGCCAGCCCCACACCGAGCTCCACTCTGATGGCCGCTCCCACCCCTGCCCTGCCCTGCCCGCAGTGCGCCAAGTGCCGGGAGTCATTCCACGGGAGTCCGCTGGGCGGCCAGCAGTGTTACCGTCTCATCTCGGTGGAGCAGGAGTGCTGTCTCGACCCCACGTCCCAGACCAACTGCTTCCATGAGCCCAAGCGCCGGGCCCTGGGCCCCGGCCGCACCGTGCTCTTTGGCGTGCAGCCCAAGTTCACCAACGTGGACATTCGCCTGACACTGGACGTGACTTTCGGTGCTGTGGACCTCTACGTCTCTACCTCCTATGACACCTTTGTGGTCCGTGTGGCCCCAGACACAGGCGTCCACACCGTGCATATCCAGCCTCCTCCACCCCCGCCACCTCCCCCACCTCCTGCAGATGGTGGACCCAGGGGGGCCGGGGACCCAGGGGCTCTGGGAGTCGGGAGTGGACCAAACACCCCAGTAGAGCCTCGGATCCGGGAGGTGTGGCCCCGAGGCCTGATCACCTACGTGACAGTCACCGAACCTTCCGCAGTGCTGGTGGTCCGCGGTGTGCGGGACCGCCTGGTGATCACCTACCCACACGAGCACCACGCCCTCAAGTCCAGTCGCTTCTACCTGCTGCTGCTGGGAGTGGGCGACCCCAACGGGCCGGGTGCCAACGGCTCAGCCGACTCGCAGGGCCTGCTCTTCTTCCGGCAGGACCAGGCGCACATCGATCTGTTTGTCTTCTTCTCCGTCTTCTTTTCCTGCTTCTTCCTTTTCCTGTCACTGTGCGTGCTCCTCTGGAAAGCCAAGCAGGCCCTGGACCAGCGGCAGGAGCAGCGCAGGCACTTGCAGGAGATGACCAAGATGGCCAGCCGTCCCTTTGCCAAAGTCACCGTCTGCTTTCCCCCAGACCCTGCTGGCCCAGCCCCTGCCTGGAAGCCAGCGGGGCTCCCGCCGCCTGCTTTCCGCCGCTCTGAGCCCTTCCTGGCACCTTTATTGCTGACAGGAGCTGGGGGGCCCTGGGGACCCATGGGAGGAGGCTGCTGTCCTCCAGCCATCCCTGCCACCACAGCTGGCCTTCGGGCCGGGCCCATCACCCTGGAGCCCACGGAAGATGGTATGGCCGGTGTGGCCACGCTGTTGCTCCAACTCCCTGGTGGGCCCCACGCGCCCAATGGTGCCTGCCTGGGGTCGGCCCTTGTCACGCTACGGCACAGGCTGCATGAGTACTGTGGGGGCGGCGGGGGTGCTGGGGGCAGTGGACACGGGGCTGGGGCAGGCCGGAAGGGACTGTTGAGCCAGGACAACCTCACCAGCATGTCCCTCTGACCTGCCGAGGGCCCTCCTCCACTGTAACCACGTCGCCCGGTGTGGCCACCCTGGACTGGAGTCCCCCCAACACTCCTCAGAGACCTCTGGCTCTCCTTCCCCAGGACTCCCTTGCTCTACATTCATCAGCTATTTATTGAACTACTGCTTCGTGCTGGGCACAGTCGTCGGCACAGAGCAAGACAGGAAGTGAGAGAGGAGGCTCCCTGAGGGAATTTGTGGAAGGGGACACACATACACAGACAGGGTGGCTTCAAGGAGGACGAAAGTGTCGTGGGTATTCTGACAGGATGTGGCAGTGAGGAACCTTGGGGTCAAATCAACTGGGCATTCTGAGAAGCAAGATTGAGTAGGACAAGAACTTTCCTAGCGACGAGTTTCTGGAAATGAATCCCAAGCAGAGGGAATGGCAAGGTTAGCTCTCTGGAGTCTGGAATCCGTTTATTTACTGCAAGAACCAGAAGCCTGTTCATTTCCAGGCTGAAGCGAGGCAGGACCCTGTGGGTCTTAGAGTGTGGAGTTTTATTCTCAGGACCGTGGGAAACCGTTGGGTGGCTGTGTAGGGAGAGATCAGTGCCCACTTGAGCAGCCCCGCAGCTCGGGAGGGGAGGATGACTGAGAGGGCAGGAGAGGCTGCCGGGGTGTGGTGGTGGCCCAGGGGGCAGGGGATGGTCAGGGTCAGATGCAGGACCAGTGGCAGGATGTGATGATGGTGCGGGTGTCAGTGTGAGGAAGACGATGTGTCCAAGGTGACTTCGCAAAGGACTTCATGGGCTGGACCACACGTGGATGGTACGGTTGCTACTTTTTATTTTATTTTTAACGAGAGAGAATTGGCCTGCTAGGGCCTCCAGCCACTACACTCGGACTCTTGACGCGTGTGCCGCCTTGTGGGCCTGGCCTGCGCAGCCTTGCGTGCTTGCATCATCTTGTGCGTCTGGCTTATGTGGGACCCGGAGCGTCCAGCATGGGTCCTTAGGCTTCGCAGGCAAGCGCCTTAACCTCTAAGCCATCTCTCCAGCCCAGGGGTGCTTACTAGGATGGGGCTAGTGGCGAAGATGGCAGAGTCCTGCTTGGGCAGAAAATACCCTGTGGGCATCCCCAGTCGGGTCCGGCCGAGGATGCGCGGGGCACCTCCATGAGTGTTTCAGCCCGAGGGATTGTGTGCAGGGATTGGTAGTGGTGGCGAGGGCCGGGGCTGAGAAGGTACCAGCCGACCTGACCTCCCAGCGGGTGAGTAGAAGCAGATGGCTGCCGCTCTCTGCCCTGCGTTGAGGGACAAAGCTCAGTGGCTTGAGACCAGGGTAAATCAGGAAATTCAGGCTTGTTTTAAGGGAGCCTCAGAGGAGAGAAACCTCCTGCCTGAGAGCCTCCCGCCCCAGGGCAGCATGGGGTGTCGGTGGGGGGCCATGAAGAAACACTTGGGCTGCCACTGGCCAGCTGTCAGCGCTGCCCCAAGACTTCAGCGCTCTCCCCAGAGCCACACCCACCCGAGTTTTGGATTTCTGAGCTATTCTACCCACACCCCCCAATCCTAGACAGCTTCCTGAAGTTGGGGCTCCCCCAAGACTCCAGCTCCCAGCTGCTGCTTTGGTCCTGGGTATGGGGCTGGTGGGGGGGTCCCAGTCTGAGGAGTCCCCCCTGTGTGCGCGAAAGCGCGGCAGGGCCACGTGTGGAGGGCAGGAGGGGAGCGGCCGGAGGAGCAAATAAAGCCTGTGGGAAGACTCGCGTGTCCTGCCTGCGTCTGTGCGGGAGAGGGAGGAGCGGTGACCAGTGTCATAATGGTCCCCACTTTTTTTTTTTTTTTTGGTTTATGGAGGCAGGGTCTCACTCTAGCCCAGGCTGGTCTGGAATTCACTATGTAGTCTCGAGCTGGCCTCGAACTCACAGCGATCCTCCTACCTCTGCCTCCCGAGTGCTGGGGTTAAAGGCGTGTGCCACCACGCCCGGCTCGGTTCCACTTCTAAGCCATATGACCTGAGTCTGGCTCCTGGCAGCCCCTCTTTGGTGGTATAGGGTTACCATGATAGGAGTTCTTACTCCCCAAAAGGGACCAAGTGAGCCAGATGTGGTGGCTCAGGTCTATAATCCCAGTACTCACTCGGGAGGCAGAAGTAGGAGGATCGCTGTGAGCTTAAGGCCAGTCTGGGCTAGAGTGAGATCCTGCCTAAAAAAAAAAAAAAAAGAAAAGAAAAGACTTACGGGGGCTATGGGAAGGAGGTGGTTTTTTTTTCTTTTTACCTTTTTAAAATTTTTTATTGACAACTTCCATAATTACAGACAATAGACCATGGTAAAGTTTTTAATTTTAGAATATTTTTACTTATTTATGCAAGAAAGAGAGAGAAGGAAGAGAGTAGTGGGCATGCTACTCTTGCCTCTGCAAATGAACTCCCTGCACACGTGCCACTTTGTGCATCTGGCTTAACATGGGTACTGGGGAATTGAACCCCAGCTGGAAGGCTTTGTAAGGAAGCGCCTTTAACCACTGAGCCATGTCCAGGCCAGCAGGGAGGCTTTTGACCCTTCCCTTGCCCCTGCCCCAATTTGGCTCAGGAGGAAAATAGAGTGGGTTCCAGGCTTGGGGTCTCTTCTGAACTTTACTGAGAGAAGAGCCTGCCTGGGGATTTCTACAGAAGCTACCATATTTCAACAGGTAGAATGGAGTCAGGGAGTTGGAAGCGTTGGCGAAGGCAACAGTTTGGAAGAGATGATGCAGTGAGACCTGGCAATGATACACTTTTTCAAGTTTGAGTACGCTCAAGGTCAAAACCAAAAGCAGGGCTGGAGAGATGGCTTAGCAGTTAAGGCACTTGGCAGCAAAGCCTAAGGACCCAGGTTCAATTTCCCAGATCCCACATAAGCCAGATGTACAAGGTGGCGCATGCATCTGGAGTTCATTTGCAGTGGCTAGAGACCTTGTCATACCCATACCTATTATACCCATTCTCTCTTTCTTAAAAAAATAAAAGACAGGTAGCACTCAGGAGGCAGAAGTAGGAGGATCGCTGTGAGTTTGAGGCCACCCTGAGACTACTTAGTGAATTCCAGGTCAGCCTGGGCTAGAGGGAGAGTCTGCCATGAAAAACAAAATAAACAAAAAAACACATTGCAGGAACCAATTTTCTCTCATGCCCTGGGCAAGCAAAAGCAAGAACTTTCCATCCTCCATGCCGTGGTCATGAGTCTTGCCATAAATGCTCATTAACAGCCCTCCCCCGCCCCCCCCCCACACCAGCCAGGAAGCACAGGAGTGCTGGCTTCCGCGATCAGTTGGACTTGGGGGTGTCAGTCTCCCACCTGGCCTGTGGATAACACGGTGTTTTCCAGATTTTGTGGACAATTGGATTTTCAGTCATCACCGGCCCCATATGAGTTTTTCCCCTTGTAAGCTGATGGCAGTACCTACCTTCTGACACATGACCATGAACTTGGCACAAACAGTCATTTAGTTGAGTGGTAGTTGCCATTTGAACATGGCCATCTGGTCATCGGTGGGTCACCCTCTCAGGAGGAACCCTTCCCGTAGCAGGTGGACGTGGCTAGTAGCTGTCGTGAGGGGACAGGCAGAAGAGGCATAGTGAGCAAGTTCAAGTCCGCCCACTGCTGCAGGGCATGAGGCAGCACTGGCAGGGGGAGCTGATGAGCAGTGGGCATCCCCCTAAGGTGAAGGGGTTTATCCTGACCAGAGGCGAATTCCTGGGTATCCTCCGAGTTACTATGGGGAGTCCTGACATAACGTCCTTTCTAGTAGTAACACTGCGGCTTCACCTTCATAAGCACAGCTGTAGTCTGCCCTCTGTCTGGGTCTCAGAGGCCTACTTGACTCTCCACTGATGTCCTCATGCCCCCAGACCCTCACTGTGGATCCTAGACAAGTGCTCTACCTCTGAGCCACGCCCCCAGACCCTCACTGTGGATCCTAGACAAGTGCTCTACCTCTGAGCCACACCCCCAGCCCCTCACTGTGGATCCTAGACAAGTGCTCTACCTCTGAGCCACGCCCCCAGACCCTCACTGTGGATCCTAGACAAGTGCTCTACCTCTGAGCCACGCCCCCAGACCCTCACTGTGGGTTCTAGACAAGTGCTCTACCTCTGAGCCACACCCCCAGCCCCTCACTGTGGGTTCTAGACAAGTGCTCTACCTCTGAGCCACGCCCCCAGCCCCTCACTGTGGATTCTAGACAAGTGCTCTACCACTGAGCCACGCCCCCAGCCCCTCACTGTGGATCCTAGACAAGTGCTCTACCTCTGAGCCACGCCCCCAGCCCCTCACTGTGGGTTCTAGACAAGTGCTCTACCTCTGAGTCACGCCCCCAGCCCCTCACTGGATCCTAGACAAGTGCTCTACCTCTGAGCCACGCCCCCAGCCCCTCACTGTGGGTTCTAGACAAGTGCTCTACCTCTGAGCCACAACCCCAGCCCCTCACTGTGGATCCTAGACAAGTGCTCTACCTCTGAGCCACGCCCCCAGCCCCTCACTGTGGATCCTAGACAAGTGCTCTACCTCTGAGCCACGCCCCCAGCCCCTCACTGTGGATTCTAGACAAGTGCTCTACCTCTGAGCCACGCCCCCAACCCCTCACTGTGGATTCTAGACAAGTGCTCTACCTCTGAGCCACACCCAAAGCCCCTCACTGTGGAGTCTAGATAAGTGCTCTACCTCTGAACCACGACCCCAGCCCCTCACTGTGGGTTCTAGACAAGTGCTCTACCTCTGAGCCACGCCCCCAGCCCCTCTACCACTGAGACATTTGCTCAACCTTGTTTTTTCTTTATCTTTCCTTTTTTAAAAATATATATTTTGTTTATTTTTATTTATTTGAGAGTGACAGAGAGAAAGAGGCAGAGAGAGAGACAGAGAGAGAGAGAGAGAGAATGGGCACGCAAGGGCCTCCAGCCACTGCAAACGAACTTCAGACGCATGCGCCCCCTTGTGCATCTGGCTAACATGGGTCCTGGGGAATTGAGCCTCGAACTGGGGTCCTTAGGCTTCACAGGCAAGCACTTAACCACTAAGCGATCTCTCCAGCCTTTTTTTTTAATAATGGGGTTGGTGGCGCACGCCTTTAATCTCAGCACTTGGGTAGCAGAGGTAGGAGGATCACCGTGAGTTCGAGGCCAGCCTGAGACTACAGAATGTGTTTCAGGTCAGGGTGGGCTAACATGAGACCCTACCTTGAAAAATCCTCCTGTCTCAGCCTCCTGCATGTCAGTATGACAGGTAGCCACCCACACCTGACTACTCATAGCGTTTTCACACATGAGGAACTGCTCTCCTCAGAGGAGAAAACGGGCTCAGAAAGGTTTATGAGTCACCAAAACAACACAGCAAGTCAGCGGCACGAGTCAAGCCTGGATCCCAGGTCTGTCTAGTGTTGGGACTTAAACGTCCTCTAATTGACTTGTTACTTTTGTTTACTGACGAGTAAATGTTTTGTTAGCTACTACTTCCTAATTAGTAGATGTTACCATGAAAGCTCCCCGCGTGCTGGTTTGTGATGGAAGTTAATGAGATGAGAGTTGAGGTAGCCAAGAACTCTGGTGTCATCAGAACATGGTAGCCGTAGTGGACCACAGTGTTAAAGGCCCATTTTGTCTGGAGGCTGATTTAAGAACCTCTTACAGAGATCAAAGACAAGTGGGGCAGGTCGTTTCGAATGCCTTTAATCTCAGCCCTTGGAAGGCAGAGGGAGGAGGATTCCTGTGAGTTCAAGGCCAGCCTGGGACTATAGAGTGAGTGCCAAGTTAACCTGGGCTAAAACGAGGCCTTACCTAAAAAAAGAAAGGGGCTGGAGAGATGGCTTAGTGGTTAAGCGCTTGCCTGTGAAGCCTAAGGACCCCGGTTCGAGGCTCAGTTCCCCAGGACCCAGGTTAGCCAGATACACAAGGGGGCGCACGCGTCTGGAGTTCATTTGCAGTGGCTAGAGGCCCTGGCACGCCCATTCTCTATCTATCTATCTGTCTCTTTCTCTCTCTGTGTCTGTCTGTTGTTCTTAAATAAATAAATAAAAATAAAAATTTTTTTAAGTTTTTTTAAAAAATTTAAAAAAAGAAAGAAAAGAAAGAAAGAGGGCTGGAGAGATGGCTTAGCGGTTAAGCGCTTGCCTGTGAAGCCTAAGGACCCCAGTTCGAGGCTCCATTCCCCAGTACCCACGTTAGCCAGATGCACAAGGGGGCGCACGCGTCTGGAGTTCGTTTGCAGCGGCTGGAGGCCCTGGTGCGCCCATTCTCTCTCTATCTGCCTCTTTCTCTGTTTGTCGCTCTGAAATAAATAAATAAAAATAAAAGAAAAAAAAAAAGGAAAAGAAAAGAAACAGAGCCAGGCATGGTGGTGTACGCCTTTAATCAGCACTCAGGAGGCAGAGGTAGGAGGATTGCTGTGTGTTCGAGTCCAGCCTGAGACTACATAGTGAATTCTAAGGCAAAAAAGAAAAAAAAGAAAAGTGTTCATTGAGCTGTTTAACCTTTTTTAAATTTAATTAATTTAAATTTGAAAGAGAGAAAGAGGCAGAGACAGAGAGAGAGAATGGGAACGCCAGTGCCTCCAGTCACTGCAAAGGAACTGCAGATGCATGTGCCCCCCCCCCCTTGTGCATCTGACTTAGGTGGGTCCCGAGGAATCGAACCAGGATCCTTTGGCTTTGCAGGCAAACGCCTTAACCGCTAAGCCATCTGTCCAGCCCCAATCTTTATAATTCCTTTCAGCTCCAGAAAGACTTAAGATGGCTAGCTGTCTGCTTTGGAGACAAAAGCCCACTGAACATACAGGTGGAAGTTAGGTGCAGGCCAAGTCTTGTACATACTGACCCAGCAGAGTAGGGCATTCTGTGAAGTGCCTGGGTTTTGCCAAGACAGCCTTTGTACCTTTTTTTTTTTTTTTTCTTCAGGTAGGGTCTCACTCTAGCCCAGGCTGACCTGGAATTCACTATGGAGTCTCAAGGTGGCCTTGAACTCACAGAGATCCTCCTACCTCTGCTTCCCGAGTGCTGGGATTAAAGGTGTGCACCACCATGCCTGGCCCTTTATATCTTTTTCTCCTTTTATTTTTATTTATCTATTTATTTATTTTATTAGTATTATTATTATTTTTTGTTTGTTTTCTGAGGTAGGGTCTCACTGTAGCCCAGGCTGAACTGGAATTCACTATGTAGTCTCAGGGTGGCCTCGAACTCACAGTGAATACTCCTACCTCTGCCTCCCAAGTGCTGGGTTAAAGGAGTGCGCCACCACACCCGGCTCTCGTTTTATTTTTTAATACTTTATATTTTCGCAGGCAGTGAGTTCTGGCTTTATGTGGGTACTGGGGAGTTGAATCCAGACCACCATGCTTTCCAACCAAGCATCTTTAACCTCTGAGCAACATCCCCAGCCCTCGGGGAGGCAGAGGTAGGAGAATCACCATGAGTTTACGGTCACCCTGAGACTACATAGTGAATTCTAGGTCAACCTGGGCTAGAGTAAAACCTTACCTCGAAAAAACTAAACAACAACAAAACAAACAAACAAAAAATTGTTTTTTTTTTGTTGTTGTTGTTGCAACAGTACCTTGGTCTATGACACTCGGGCTGGCCTCATACTATGTAGCCTGGGCTGTCTTCAAACTCCCGTCCTGAGTGCTGAGATTACAGGCTTGTGTCCCCCTACCCAGCCCTAAGACTGCCTTTCTGGTTTTGCTTATTCTGGGACTGTGGGCAGAACTTCAGAGAGGCAGCCGCAGAGATAATCAGGTTAAAACTTAGTTAGAAGGACTACAGAGATGGCTTAGCGGTTAAGGCAGCTTGCCTGCAAAGCCAAAGGACCCAGGTTCGATTCCCCAGGACCCAAGTAAGCCAGATTCACAAGGGGCAGATGTGTCTGGAGTTCCTTTGCAGTGGCCGAAGGCCCTGGCGTGACTGTTCTCTCTCTCTCTCTCTCTCTCTTTGTGCTTACAAATAAATGAAAAAAGGAAAAAAAAAACTTGGTTAGAAACTGATGGGAAAACTTAACAAAGTCCTCAAACTCCTACTTCTTCATCAGACCTCACACTCCACCCAGATTCTTTCTCTGCCACGGAAAAAAAAAAAAAGGATATAGGCGGGGTTGGTTTTCCGGTTTTTATTGTGGGTGTATTTTTGGCGGAGGGACAGACAGGCTTTCCCAGGCGTGACCAGCAGGGCCCGCCGGGGAGGAGGGCCGAGGGCTAAGGGAGGGTCCTTCACTCTCGGATCTTCAGTTCCCGTGCCATCTGACAGAGGGCGCAGGGCAGGCAGAAGGTGAGGGCGGCCCAGTCGTGCCCCACGGAGCCCTGGAGGGTGGGAGAGAGAGAGGGAGAGAGAGAAAGAGAGAGAGAGAGAAAAAGAGGGAGAGAGGGGGAGAGAGAGAGGAAGAGAGGGAGAGAGAAAGATGGGAAGAGAGAGGAGAAGACAGAAAGAGAGAGGGAGAGAAAGGGAGGGAGAGGAGAAAGAGAGAGAGAGGGAGGAAGAGAGAAGGAGGGAGAGAGAAAGGGGGAGAGGGAGGGTGGGAGAAAAAAGGAGGAAGAGAGGAGGAGAGAGAGAAAGAGGGGGAGGGAGAAAAGAGGGGGGAGAGGAGGGGAGAGATGAAAGGAGGTGGAGGGAGGGAGGAAGAGAGGGGAAAAAGGGAGGGAGGGATTGGGAAAGAGAGAGATGGAGGGAGAGAGGGATGGAGGGAGAGAGATGGAGGGAGGAAAGAGAGAGATGGAGGGAGGAAAGAGAGAGATGGAGGAAGAGAGGGATGGGGGAGAGAGGGATGGAGGGAGAGAGGGATGGAGGGAGGAAAGAGAGAGATGGAGGGATGGAGGGAGAGAGATGGAGGGAGGAAAGAGAGAGATGGAGGAAGAGAGGGATGGGGGAGAGAGGGATGGAGGGAGAGAGGGATGGAGGGAGGAAAGAGAGAGATGGAGGGATGGAGGGAGAGATGGAGGGAGGAAAGAGAGAGATGGAGGGAGAGAGGGATGGAGGGAGGAAAGGAGAGAGAGAGACATGGAGGGATGGAGGGAGAGAGATGGAGGGAGGAAAGAGAGATGGAGGGAGGAAAGAGAGATGGAGGAAGAGAGGGATGGAGGGAGATAGATGGAGGGAGGAAAGGGAGAGAGATGGAGGAAGAGAGGTATGGAGGGAGAGAGGGATGGAGGGAGGAAAGGAGAGAGAGATGGAGAGATGGAGGGAGGAAAGAGAGGTGGAGGAAGAGAGGTATGGAGGGAGAGAGGGATGGAGGGAGGAAAGGAGAGAGAGAGAGAGGGAGGTCAGGCGCGTCTCCTCGGCTGCAGGTGTCCCAGGTGGCCGCTCCCCAGCCGCCGCCCCTCCCTCCCCGCCGCCGCGTACCTGGATGTGGTAGCGCTCGCGCATGCCCGTGCGCAGGGAGTGCAGCCCTCCGGGCAGGTAGGGCGCGCAGCAGCACTCGCCGAAGTCGTCGGAGATGCGGCAGGCCAGGCACAGGGGGGCGAAAGTGCCGCACAGACCTGGGCGGGAGGGGAGGGAGGACGGGACGGGACGGTCAGGGATGGATGGGCCGGCTGCGCTCACCTCGCCCGGGAGGGGGCGTCTTGGCAGGGGGAAGATGGGGGGAGAAAGGCAGGTGAGCTCCCAGGGCCAGCGGGGTCCAGACAGGCTGCAGATGGAGCTGTCCAGGGGACGTTGAGCATTGGACTGGTCAGGACACCGTCCTAAGGTGTTTTTGTTTGTTTGTTTTGGTTTTTCAAGGTAGGGTCTCACTCTAGCCCAGGCTGACCTGGAATTCACTATGGAGTCTCAGGGTGGCCTCGAACTCACGGCGATCCTCCTACCTCTGCCTCCCGAGTGCTGGGATTAAAGGCGTGTGCCACCACGCCCAGCTAGGACGGTTTTTTTTTTTTGGGGGGGGGAGGTGTCCCAGGAAAGGGTGAAGATTTCAGAGCGGGAAATCCAGAGTCCTGGGGTGTGGAGGGGAGGACTCGTGCCATCTTCCCCGGTACTCACAGACGGGCATGTCATTGCAGCAATCGGTGAGGCCCGTGTGCCAGTCGCTGAGCTGGGTCTGGTAGCAGGTGCTGGCGCACTGTGGCTGACTGGTCACCGGGTAGGACATGGCTGCAGAGGTGGATGGAGGGGCTCAGCAGGCATTCTGGCAAGACCTCTCGGGCCACTGCGCCCCTGCCACCCTTCCTTCTGCCCCGGGGCGGTCTGGGCGGGGGCCACCTGGCCACCCACTTGAAAGGACATCACTACACCTTCCCATTCCCTTCGGTCACACCTAGGCGTCCACCACCCCAGTCTATCCGTGTTGCTGCTAATAGTTGAGCTATGGGTCAGATATCAGTGCTGCGCGCAGGGTCTGAACGTGCCACCTCCTCTTCCACTGAGCTGGGGCACCCGGGTTCCCAACATTTCAGGGGCCTCGGGGGCGGGAGAGTAGGGGGAGGGGGGGGTAGAAGCAGGTGTCATTTGTGTTGGAAGCCAGGGTGCCCGGGGAAAGGAGACAGCCAGGTTTGGGGTACCGGGAGGTTGCCGGTCCATCTAGTGGTCCCACCTTTTCCTTTCACCGTGGTGTCGTGCATCTCAAACTGCATTTCGCTGACCCTGAGGAGGTGGCGATGCGTGGGTGGCGGTGGGGGTGTGTGTGGCTGCAGCCAATGCGGCGCAGTGGAGTCTGTCCAAGGGATGCTGGATACTGGTCAGGGGAGGGCAAGGGATGGGGGCTCTGGATGGGGGCTGGCCTTTCAGTGGGCAAGGGAGCTGAAGAGAAAGAGCCAAGTTAGCTTGCTGGCTGCGAGAGACAGCAGCAACAATTGGAGATGGATGGTGTTGGGGCGAGAAACTCGCCCATCTTTTTTTTTTTTTTTTTGGCAGCTGCCCGACAGACCCCAGAAGACCCTCCTTGGAGCAGAGCTGGAAAGAGACAGAGCAACAGACAGAGACAGACAGATCCAGGTGACCACAGATGCCACTAGAAATGCCCACACTCGCCCAGCGGTTTGCTGCCCCTGGAAGCCCATTATGCTGAAGAAAACCCACGGGAGATGCTAGACCTTGAGTTTCCAAACCCCAACCCAGTATCGCCGAGGAAGGCAAAGCTCAGGCAGGGGACATTGGGAAGGTCAAGATGTCCCTTAGGGGGCTGGGGAGATGGCTTAGCCTGTTAAGGCGCCCGCTTGAGAAGCCTAAGGACCCAGGTTCGATTCCCCAGGACCCACGTAAGCCGGATGCACAAGGGTGCGCATGCATCTGGAGCTTGTTTGCAGTGGCTGGAGGCCCTGGCATGCCTATTCTCTTTCTCTCTCTCTCCTGTCAAATAAATAACTTTTTTTTTCAAATTTCTTTTTATTAACAACTTCCATGATTATATAAAAAATATCCCATGGTAATTCCCTCCCTCCCCCCACTTTCCCCTTTAAAACTCCACTTTCCATCACATTCCCTCCCTCTCTCGATCAGTCTCTCTTTCATTTTGATGTCATGATCCTTTCCTCCTAATAAATAACATTTTTAAAGTAAAAAAGGATGATATATGAAAGGAGATGGAGATGTGAGCCAGGTAGGTGGAGGAGGGTAGAGCAGAGGCGCCCGGCCTTGGAAGCAGAGGCCACAGGAATGGAAGGCGTGCCTACCTGCAGGCCGGCGGCGATGCGGTGCGGGGAGGAGATGTGACCACGGAGGCTGATGAGGACACTTAAGTTCTCCGCCTCAGCCTCTGAGCTGCTTTTATGGGCCAGGCCGCACCGCTCTGGGCGGGGCTCTGACAGAGGTGCTCGGGGAGCCTAGCCGGTCCTGCTGACCCTTTTCCTTCCACTGGGATTTCCCGCCCTGCCCCCCACTTCCCCTCCTCCCGCGACACCCCTCAGGACCTGGGGTCCAGATAGAAACAAGGGTGGGGAGAAATGGAGACTGAGAGTCAGGTGGAAGAGAAGGTGACGGTCAGAGAGGGCCCAGTTACCGAGATCAAGAGATGAGGG
The DNA here is from genome assembly GCA_036346955.1 of Dipus sagitta. Taxonomy (NCBI): domain Eukaryota; kingdom Metazoa; phylum Chordata; class Mammalia; order Rodentia; family Dipodidae; genus Dipus; species Dipus sagitta. The sequence goes on along the minus strand of CM070787.1, from coordinate 73,108,261 downwards.
AACCAAAAAATAAAATCAAATCAAAAATAAAACAAGCTGGGCATGGTGGCGCATGCCTTTAATTCCCAGGTAGGAGGATCGCCATGAGTTCGAGGCCACCCTGAGGGCTATGTAGTGAATTCCAGGTCAGCCTGGGCTAGAATGAAATCCTACCTCAAAAAAAAACCCAAAAGTTAATAAATAAATTTTATATTAAAAAAGAAGGGAGGTGGAGGTGGGGAGGGAGTCAGGGATGGGGTTGGGGGGAGGGAGGAAGATAGGGAAGTAGAGAAGGGGAGGAAGGGAGGGAGGGAAGGGGAGATTCATAGAGATGGAGAGAGACCCAAGTCAAAGCTGCTGAGAGACAGGCATGAAGATCTGGGGAGATATAACAAAAAAGGAAATAGGACCTGGCGTGGTGGCACACGCCTTTAATCCCAGCACTTGGGAGGCAGCGGTAGGAGGATTGCCCTGAGTTCGAGGCCACCCTGAGACTCCATAGTGAATTCCAGGTCAGCTTGGGCTAGAGTGAGACCCTACCTCAAAAACCAAAAGAAATAAAAATAAAATAAAATAAATAAAAATAGGGCTTTGCAGAGCAGGTCAGAGGGCAGCAGGGGAGTGGAGCGGAAGGTGGGGAGGACAGGGGAGGCTGGTGGTACAGGAGACAGGCTGCCCGGGGCTCTTCTTTGAGGCTCTCTCCCATGATGCTTCGTGACTTTGCTACTACCCGAGGAGAAATACTGTCACCCCATTTAGGGTCAGGAGACACACGGAAGGGTGGGGGGGGCAGTGTGTTTGGGGGAGTGATTCCTGTGGGGGCCTCAGTGAAATAACCACATCTCACCTCAGCTCGAAATTGAGAAGAAAGGAGGCTGGAAACGGAAGAGAAGCAAGGGCATGCATGGCCCTGATCAGAGCCTGGGTGGAAGAGTCTGGAACCTGGGTCTGAGGGAGAAGGGCTGGGTCTGGACCCCTGGGTCTGAGGGAGGAGGGCTGGGTCTGGACCCCTGAGTCTGAGGGAGGAGGGCTGGGTCTGGACCCCTGGGTCTGAGGCAGGAGGGCTGGGTCTGGACCCCTGGGTCTGAGGCAGGAGGGCTGGGTCTGGACCCCTGGGTCTGAGGGAGGAGGGCTGGGTCTGGACCCCTGGGTCTGAGGCAGGAGGGCTGGGTCTGGACCCCTGGGTCTGAGGGAGGAGGGCTGGGTCTGGACCCCTGGGTCTGAGGCAGGAGGGCTGGGTCTGGACCCCTGGGTCTGAGGGAGGAGGGCTGGGCCTGGACCCCTGAGGTCCTTACTCTCGGCGTGTATCCCTGGGTCATAGGAGACCAGAGGTTCCAAACTACTGGGTCTGGGGGTGAAGGGGTGAAGGAGCTGGGGGCTAGATGCCTGATTCACTGGAGTTTCCCCCAACAGGCCTGACGGGGTTGGAGGTGACTCAGTGGGGAAGCGGCATTAGAGTTGGGTGGGGTTTCTACCACGGGTGTCACCTCAAAAAATGTAGGAGGCACTAGAAAATTGGGGTGTCACTTCTAGAGAAGGTGGTGTCATCACACCACTGGGTATGGACATAGGGTGACGGCATGTGGATCACCCGCTGGTCTGGGATCACAGCTTTCCCCACACACCCAGCACACCAGGACCCAAGCCTTGGTCTCCTGGCACCGCCCAGATGACTGGCTTTCTTTGTCCCAAGAATCCCTGCTTGTGTAGATCTGTCACTGGCTCTGGGAGGCTTAATATTTGGTGGACAACTCCCGCTTCATTCTTGGGTCTTCCTTTCCACATTTCTGTATCTATATGGAGCCAACTCTGAACCTTTCCCTTCCTCCCTCACTACATTTTTTCTTTCCTTGAAAAAAGAAAAATGGCCAGGTGTGGTGGCGCACGCCTTTAATTCCAGCACTCGGGAGGCAGAGGTAGGAGGATCGCTGTGAGTTTGAGGCCACCCTGAGACTACGTAGTGAATTCCAGGTCAGCCAGGGCTAAAGTGAGACCCTACCTCAGAAAACAAACAAATAAACAAAAAAATTGTGTCGGGTGTGGTGGCGCATGCTTTTAATTCCAGCACTCAGGAGACAGAGATAGAGGATGGCTGTGAATTCAAGGCCACCCTGAGAGTACATACTGAATTCCAGCTCAGTTTGGGCTAGAACGAGACCCTACCTCAAAACAACAACAACAAAAAAGGGATAGCTCAGCAGTTAAGGCACTTGTTTGCAAAGCCTGACGACCTGGGTTCAACTCCCCAGTACCGGTGCAAAGCCAGATGCACAAGGAGGCGCATGCATCTGGAGTTTGTTTGCATATCGGCTGGAGGCCCTGGTGCACCTATTCTCTCTTGTCTGTTTCTCTTCTTTTTTTTGAGGTAGGGTCTCACTTTAGCCCAGACTGACCTGGAATTCACTACATAGTCTCAGGGTGGCTTCGAACTCATGGCGATCCTCCTACCTCTGCCTCCCGAGTGCTGGGATTAAAGGCGTGCGCCACCACACCCAGCGCTGTTTCTCTTCTTTCTATTGCTCTCTGCTTGCAAATAAATAAAAATGTTTAAAGAAAAACAAAAACATGCATCACTTTCATTTTTTTTAATTTTTTTGTTCATTTTTATTTATTTATTTGAGAGTAACAGAGAGAGAAAGAGGCAGAGAGAGAGAGAGAGAGAGAGAGAGAATGGGCATGCCAGGGCTTCCAGCCACTGCAAACAAACTCCAGACGCATGCGCCCCCTTGTGCATCTGGCTAACGTGGGTCCTGGAGAATCGAGCCTCGAACCGGGGTCCTTAGGCTTCACAGGCAAGCGCTTAACCACTAAGCCATCTCTCCAGCCCAACTTTCATTTTTTTGTATGTGTGTATATGTGCACTTATAAATGTGGGGGTGCACAATCAGAGGTCTTTTTTGTTTGTTTGTTTGTTTCCAAGGTAGGGCCTCACTCTAGCCCAGACTGACCTGGGATTCACTATGCAGTCTCAGGCTGGCCTCAAACTCACAGCGATCCTCCTACCTCTGCCTCCCGAGTGCTGGGATTAAAGGTGTGCGCCACCACGCCTGGCTCTCTCCTCTCTCTCTCTGTCTCTCTGTCTCTCTGTGTGTGTGTGTGTGTGTGTGTGTGTGTGTAAAGTGTCTCATGTAGCTTAGGCTGGCCTTGAGCTCCCTTTGTAGTTGAGAAAGACCTTGAACTTCTAATCCACCTGCCTCCATCTCCTAGGTGCTGGGATTATAGGCACGCACCCAGTTTATGTGGTGCTGGGAATCAAACCCTGGACCTTGTGCATTCTGGGCAAGCAGTGTACCAACTGAGCTACACCCCTTCTTGATCTCCTCCCAGGCTTTGGGTCCTCATCCTGCCTTCTGTCCCAGGCTCTCCTTTTCCTCATCTCTCCTGGTGTGTCCCTGTGGGGCATCCATCCACGAGGTCCCCTCCCGCAGCTGTCCACAGTGGGCTGGAGGTGACTCAGGACAAGCCCAGGCTCAGCTCCCAAGATGACAATCTGAGTTGTCCGTAAGTTTTCCTCTTCTGATAGCCCAGGGATTCCCCCCCCCGGCCACAATTAGATACAGCCACCCATGTAGGTGAGCAGATGGGGGGCTGGGAAAGCTGTGGGGTGGCCTGCTAAGGGGTGAGGCAACCCAGTAGCAGGGAGAGACAAAGTCTGGGGGGCTGGGGAGTGCCCATGACCCAGACACTAGGCACCTGGCTCCGTTCTCCTCAAATGGAAGACAGCTTAAACATAGGGTGCCTGGCTCAATTGTGGTGGTTGTTGTTTTTTAAAAAATATTTTATTTATTTATTTGAGAGAGAAAGAGGCAGATATAGAGAAAGAGAGAGAGAGAGAGAGAGAGAGAGGGAGAGAATGGGTACCCCAGGTCCTCCTGCCACTTCAAACGAACTCCAGACACGTGCGTTACTTAGTGCATGTGGTTTTACCTGGGTACTGAGGAATCGAACCTGGGCTGGCGGGCTTTGTAAACAAGTGCCTTTAAACACTGAGCCATCTCCCCAGCCTGTGTTTTGTTGTTTATTTATTTATTTATTTATTTAAATGTTTTTATTTATTTATTTATTTTCAAGGAGAGAGAGAGAGACAGACAGACAGATAGAATGGGCATGCCAGGGCCTTTAGCCACTGCAGACGAACTCCAGACACATGTGCCACCATGTGCATCTGGCTTATGTAGGTTCTGGGGAATCGAACCTGGGTGCTTAGGTTTTGAAGGTAAGTGCCTTAACCACTAAGCCATCTCTCCAGGCCCAATTTGTTGTTTTTTGAGATAGTGTCTCCATGTGCAGCCCAGGATGACCTTGAACTTCTGATCCTCCTGCCTCAGCTTCCTGAGAAGTGGGATTATAGGTGCACATCAGAGAAACTGAGTAAATTTTTAGTGTTGTTATGTACCATGCAATATTTGAGAGTACTTATACAAAAAAAAAAAACACTAAACATTTGTTATTTATCTGAAATTCAGTGAGCTAGGCTTCTTGTCTTTTAAAAAATTATTTATTTATTTATTTATTTATTTTGGTTTTTTGAGGTAGGGTCTCACTCTAGCCCAGGTTGACCTGGAATTCACTATAGAGTCTCAGGGTGGCCTCGAACTCACAGTGATCCACCTACCTCTGCCTCTCAAGTGCTGGGATTAAAGGCGTGCGCCACCATGCCCAGCCTTTTTTTTTTTTTTAAGAGACAGAGAGAATGGGTGTATCAGGTCCTCTAACCACTGCAAATGAACTCCAGACACATGCACCACTATGTGAATCTAGCTTATGTGGGACCTGGAGAATTGAACCAGGGTCCTTAGACTTCACTGGCATGTGCATTAACCACTAAGCCATCTCTCCAGCCCTTCTTGTCTTTTTTTTTTGTTTATTTATTATTATTTATTTGAGAGTGACAGACAGAGAAAGAGGGAGAGAGAGAGAGAATGGGTGTGCCAGGGCCTCCAGCCACTGCAAATGAACTCCAGATGCATGCGCCCCCTTGTGCATCTAGCTAATGTGGGTCCTGGGGAATTGAGCCTCAAACCGGGGTCCTTAGGCTTCACAGGCAAGCAATTAACCGCTAAGCCATCTCTCCAGCCCCCTTCTTGTCTTTTTATTTGCCACGTTTAGAGCCCTATCATCAAAGACACAAAACTAGGGCTAGAGAGATGGCTTATCTGTTAAGGCACTTACCTGCAAAGCCTAAGGATTCATGTTTGACTCTCCAGGTCCCATGTAAGCCAGACACACAGTGATGCAAGAGCACAAGGTCGCACACATCTGGAGTTCAATTGCAGTGGCTGGAAGCCCCGGTGCGCCAATTCTCCCTCTCTCTCACTGTCACAGTTTTTTTTTTTTTTTCTTTTTTGAAAAAGGCAATCTGTTGGGCTTGATTAAAAAAAAAAAAAAGACACAAAACTAGAACCAGGGCTGGAGGGATGGCTTAGTGGTTGAGGCGTTTGCCTGCAAAGCCAAAGGACCCAGGTTCGATTCTCCAGGACCCACCTTAGCCAGATGCACAAGGGGGCGCACGCGTCTGGAGTTCGTTTGCAGTGGCTGGAGGCCCTAGGGCACCTATTCTCTCCCTCTCTTTCTCTGTCCCTCTCCCTCTTTCTCTGTCAAATAAATAAGAAAAAAAATAAAATATTAGAAATAAAACTAGAACGAAGGTATCTGGGTCTCTGTCCCCTCCTCCTCCCTTAGCACACCATAGTCCCAGGCTGCCAGCACCTCTCTCCCGAGAATCCACGTCCACACTGGAGGCCAGTTGCTCAACCAGGGTTTCACAATGGAGGCAGGTTGGGCCGTTCATGGCCCCGGTGGAACCAGTCCTGCTGAGAGGACAGGCAGGGGCCTCCCGTCCATCCTGAGCCTGCTGTTTCCTGGAGGGCCAGCCCAGGGAACAGGAGGGACTTGGAGAGTCGCTGTGTCTGCTTTGGGTGTGTTGTGTCTCTCTGTGTGGTGTGTGACTGGGGCGGGCGGGGGGGGGTTGTCGTAATACTTTTTTTTTGTCTCCCTGAGTTGGCATCTCAGGTATCCTAGGCTGGCCTCCTACGCGCTATGTAGTCGAGGATAATGTTGATCTTGACCTCCTGACGTGCATGTGCTGCAGGGGACTGAACCCAAGGCCTCGTGCTCTACCAACCGAGCTACATCCTCAGCCCTTTCCTTTTCCCTTTTCTTTCTTTCCTTTCTTTCCTTTCTTTTTTGTTTTGTTTTTGTTTTTTCGAGGTGGGAGCTCACTCTAGCCCAGGCTGACTTGTAATTCACTATGTAGTCTCAGGGTGGCCTCGAACTCACGGCGATCTACCCACCTCTGCCTCCCAAGTGCTGGTATTAAAGGTGTGTGTGACCACACCTAGCTCCCTCTTTCTTTCTTTCTTTCTTTCTTTCTTTCTTTCTTTCTTTCTTTCTTTTTTTCTCTGTCTCCCTCTCTCTCTCTCTCTTTCTTTATCCTTCTTTCCTTTTTTATTTTTCATTTCTGGGCTGGAGAGATGTTTTAACAGTTAAGGCACATGGCCTGCAAAGCCTAAAGACATTCGACTCTCCAGATCCCATGCAAGCCAGACCACACAAGGTGATGCAAGAACACAAAATGGCTTACGTGGCTGGAGTTCAGTTGCAGTGGCTGGTGGCCCCGGCACGCCCATTCTTTCTCTCTCTCTCATAAAAAAAAAAAAAAAATATATATATATATGTATATATATATATATGTATATATATATATATGTGTATATATATATATATTGCTTGTGTACTTTGAATTGTATTACATAATTATTTTATCAGAACTATCTATTTCACAATAATATTGAATTCGCAAAAAATATATATTTAATTAATTTATTTGAGAGAGAGAATGGGCATGCCAGGGCCTCCAGCCATGACAAACAAACTCCGGACACATGAGCCACCTTGTGCATCTGGCTTTATGTGGGTCCTGGGGAATCAAACTCAGGTCCTTAGGCTTTGAAGGCCAGCACCTTAATGGCTGAGCCATCCCTCCAGTGCCCTGGCCCCTTCCTTTCGTCGTGTGATGTGTATGGTGTGTGCACATGCGTGCTGCCTAGAAGTTGATGGATTCCTTCATGTGTCTCCTTGCCTCTGTGTTTGGGGTGATTAAATGTTTCTCTTGCATCTCTCCAGGCAAGTTCATGGCCTCTGACAGACTGACTGAGACTCACTATGTAGCCCAGGCTGGTCTTGAACTTGCAATCATCCTGCCTCAGTGCTGGATTAGAGACGTGTGGTTTTGCCTCATCTGCAATCTGTCGAGTGGCCCCGTGTAGGTTTTCTGTTTGTGTCCCGTCACATGCCTCTGCTTCGACACACTGGGCCCGTGTTTGGAAATGTCCAGTGAATGTGGTTCTGTAATTCTGCCTGGATTAAGGCGGTAATTATTTATTGAGAGATAGCCTTAGGTGACAGACTCCTGAGCTGGGAAACCTGGGTTCAAATCCTGATTGCCTGTGACGACGCAGGTCAATTGCCAAACGGCTCCACACCTTAATTTCCCCATGTGTACAGTGGAAAATAACACCGTAAAACGGCACTGTTGAGAGGGTCACAGGAGCTCGGAGGAGACACCGTTGGTGACAGTGATGTAGTCTGCCAGTTGCTGGGGGGACGTCTAATGGTGACGCCTTCTTCCAGCAGGGAGTGGATCGGGAGGACTTCTCAGCGGCCGGTCATGTAATTGCATAGCTGGGGTGTCTGTTTTGCATGTGTTAATAGGATATTCCTGACTGTGCAGGTGATTGAGATTGTGGGCTTGTGTGTGTGTGTGTGTGTGTGTGTGTGTGTGTGCGTGCACGCTTGTAGGCGGTTTTATGTGCCTTGTGGGTGTAAGGGCAAGATCACAATGAATTTGTATCGTGAGGGCTCACGTTGGGTGCGACCTTGCGTTTCCAACTGGAGTGTAGGGCGTGTGTATGAGCCGAAGAGTCTAGAAACCCCTTCTGTCAGCCCCCAGGCCTCTCTCTGGTGCTGAGCTCAGTGGGAGAGGGTGGGGGGAGGGAAGGTCTACTCAGATGAAAGACCAGAGGCCTCTCCCTCCCAGGCTGGGGATCCAGTGGTTTGGGAAGAAACCCAAGGGTGAAAAGGGAAGGTGGGAGGGGACCAGGGAGAAGCTGAGAGGCATGATGGTGACAGAGAGCGAAATGACGGGGTGGGGACAGAGGAAGGAGCTGCACTGGGAGGGAGGTACGCCTGTTCATTCATCCATCCATTCCATGAGTGGGGGGTGTGTGTGTGTTTTAAAGGTAGGGTCTCTAGCCGGGCGTGGTGGCGCACGCCTTTAATCCCAGCACTCGGGAGGCAGGGGTAGGAGGATCGCCGTGAGTTCGAGGCCACCCTGAGACTCCATAGTGAATTCCAGGTCAGCCTGGGCTAGAGTGAGACCCCACCTCGAAAAAAAAAAATAAAATAAAAAATAAAGGTAGGGTCTCACTGTAGCTCAGACTGACCTGGAATTTACCATGTAGTCTCAGGGCAGCCTTGAACTCACAGCGATCCTCCTACCTCTGCTTCCCGAGTGCTGGGATTCAAGGCGTGCGCCACTACGCCCGGCTTAAGCCCTGGCATGCCCATTCTCTCTCTTTCTCTATCTCTAATAAATAAAAAAAATAAATCTTAAAAAATATTTTATTTATTTATTTATGAGTGAGGGAGAGAATGGGTGCACCAGGGCCTCTAGCCACTGCAAACTAACTCCAGACCCATGCGCCACCTTGTGCATCTGGCTTACGTGGGACCTGGGGAATCGAACATGGGTCCTTTGGCTTTGCAGGCAAGTGCATTAACCGTAAGCCATCTTTCCAGCCCCATTCCATAAGTCTTTGTGGAGCTCCTGAAATGTGTCAGGACCTCGGGGACGCATCTTGCTCAAGGTCTAGGGTGAAGCAGAGAAAGCCAGACCATAGAGACGCACCAGGAACGGTTGCTGTCCCAGGGAGAGACCCACCTGGGTCCACATTGGACCACAGGGATGTTCTGAGTGGTGGGGCAGCAGAGGCGGGGAGAAGGAAGGTCTTGCCTCTCCCTGAGGCCTGCTCTATTCAGATGAAAGACCAGAGGCCTCTCCCTCCCAGGCTGGAGTCATTTTCTTATCATCTCTTGCTGGGATCATGACATTACTTGTCTCCAGCTAATCACCAGTTTTGACCTCAACTTGGTCCAACACCCATAGCAGGAAGGCTTGGATAAGGCTGTTAGCATGGAATCAGGGGAGGAGATACCTCTTTGGTCTTGCCTCCCCTAGGATCCTGAGGTCCCAGTCTCCAGCAACTATGAGAATCCCAGACCCTCCTGTTTTGTTTACTGTATGTCCTTGAGTCTCTCTCTCTCCCTCTCTTTTTTTATTTTTATTTATTTATTTTGTTTTGTTGAGGTAGGGTTTCATTCTAGCCCAGGCTGACCTGGAATTCACTGTCTGGTCTCAGAGTGGCCTTGAACTCATGGTGATCCTCCTACCTCTGCCTCCCCAGTGCTGGGATTAAAGGTGTGCACCACCACACCTGGCTGATTCTCTTTTGGAGCCAGTCTTTGTTTCATTATTATTATTATTAATTATTTGTTTATTTTGGTTTTTCTAGGTAGAGTTTCACTGTAGCCCAGGCTGACATGGAAATTCACTATGTAGTCCCAGGCTGGTCTGAAATTCAAAGCGATCTTCCTACCTCCGCCTCCCAAGTCCTGGGATTTAAGACATGCGCCACCACGCCTGACTATCTGTTTATTTTTGTCATCGTCTGTGTTTTGTGTTCTCTTTACCTCCATATCTCCCGCCCCCCTTCTTCTGTATCTTGATTCGCCTGTCCTGGACTTCAATTTTCTCACTTGTAAAACGGGGATAATGGTGATAATAACAACAATCACAACACTCCTATCTCTCGGAACTGAACTGCAGGGAGGAAAACATGAAATCATTATGCAAAATGCTTAGCACAGAACTCAGGCCATGGAACATTCAATACCAGAGAGCTGTTATTATTGTCGTTTTATTGCTTTTATCGCTCCATTGGTATCTATGTTTTTCTTGTTGTCCACACAACAGTCACAAGTCTCCTCCCCTTCTGGCTTGCAATTGTGGGCAGTGCCCTCCTGCCCGGGATCTGGAAAGGGCACTTCCAGGCCAGAGCGCTTCTTCCCCCTCCACCTCGGCCCTCAGAACACTTGCCCGGGGGCCAGGGCTGGCTCCCATCCCATAAATAGGCTCATAAAATCCTGAACCCCAACTCTGTCATCCGGAAAGGCCAGTGACTCACCGTGTCTTGAAGTTCGGATCCCTGGACTCCAACCTGTCAGGTACCTGGCTTCCTGGTTCCTCAGACCCCAAAATCCAGACCTGTAAGTACATCTCCCTCTTGGGTCCTAAGCACCCTGTTTCTTCAGGGTCAAGGAGTCTGGGCTCCCGCGTCTCCATCCTCTCTTAAGAGCCACTTGTCACTTACATTGTGGGTACAGAACTCAGACTGCATGGTGAATTCTAGGCCAGGTCAGCCTGGGCTAGAGTGAGATCTCACCTTGAAAAACAAAAACACTCAGAGGTAGGAGGAGCACTGTGAGTTCGAGGTCACCCTGAGACTATATAGTGAAGTAAATTCCAGGTCAGCCTGAGCTAGAGTGAGACCTTACCTCAAAAAAAATTTTTTTTAAAAAAAGAAAGGTCCTGGGTTCAATCCCAAGTACTGGAAAAAAAATAAAAATGGGGGGCTGGAGAGATGGCTTAGTGGTTAAGATGATTAAGGCGATTGCCTTTGAAGCCTGGGGACCCAGGTTTGACTCACTAAAACCCAGGTAAGCCAGATGCACAAGGCGGAGCATGTGTCTGGAGTTTGTTTGCAGGGGCTGGAGGGCCTGGCGCACCCATTCTCTCTCTATCTATCTATCTGCCTCTTTCTCTCGCTCTCAAGTAAATAAATAATAAATAAAACATTAAAATACATTTTTAAAAATAAATAAAAGCGGGCCGGGGAGATGGCTCAGCAGTCAAAGGCATTTACTTTCTTTTTTTTTTTGGGGGGGGGTTTCGAGGTAGGGTCTCGCTCTAGCCCAGGCTGACCTGGAATTTACTCTGTAGTCTCAGGCTGGCCTCGAACTCACGGCAATCCTCCTACCTCTGCCTCCCAAGTGCTGGGATTAAAGGCGTGCGCCACCACACCCGGCCCGGCATTTACTTTCAAAGCCTGCTTGCCTGGGTTCGATTCTCCTGTACCTCTGTGGAGTCAGATGTAGACCATAGTGCGTACATCTGGAGTTTTTTATTTTTGTAATTTTTTTTTTTATGATGGAGGTGGGGATTGGTGCGCCAGGGCCTCCAGCCACTGCACACAAGGGTTGTACACGTTGCTAGAGGCCCTGATGCACCAAGCCTTTTTTTTTTTCTCTCTCTCTCTCTCTCTATCTTTCTCTCACATTAAAAAAAATAATAATAACGAAGGGGCTGGAGAGATGGCTTAGCGGTTAAGGCACTTGCCTGCAATGCCAAGGAACCTCGGTTCAATGCCCCAGGACCCACGTAAGCCAGATGCACAAGGGGGCGCATGTGTCTGGAATTCGTTTGCAGTGGCTGGAGGACCTGACACACCCATTCTCTCTCTCTCTCAAATAAATAAACAAAAATTCTTAAAAAAAAAAAAAAAAAGAAATACATCCATCTATTCTTGCCCCCCCCTACCTGGTCTGCTCACCTCTCCGCTCAGCCCTTCTGGTCCTCATTCCTTCCCTAAGTCATGTTTCTCTTGTATAGCCACTCACTCACCGCTCACGCATTCACCCTGTCATTACTTAAGCAAACATTTCCTGGGGTGTCTGGTGTGCCAGGCCTGCGCTGGGTGATGGGAAGTGAACAAGATGAATCAGACCTGAGCCCTGCCCTCAAGTAGCCGGGGTCAGGAGGGAGGGCAGGCATTGGTGAGCAGGGATGTGAAAGGTTGGGAAGAGCAAGAGTTTTTGTCTTTTTTATTTTTTTATTTTTTTATTTTTTGTGGGTGTGTGTGATGTGGTATGGGAAGGATTTCCAGAGGAGGGGAACTGAACCTGGCTGGGTCTTGGAGGAGCCTAAGGTGGCATCAAGGGTGGGGAAGAGGGTGTGGGATAGTGTTTCAACCTGTGCAAAAGCAGGGAGGTGTGTCGCCATGTCTGGGTGCCCGAGTGGAAGGCTGGTCTGGTCCCCGTTGCCACCAGGGAAGCTCAAAGGCTGAAAGAGGGTGAGGATGTAGCCACCGTCCAGACTGAGCGACCTGAGTTTCATCGTTGCAACAGGGAGCCAGGGATTGTGTTAGAGTCGGGGGGGGGGGGTGGGCTGACCGGCAGGAGCTGGAGGAGCGGTGGCCGTGCGCGCACGCACGGGGCCTGGGCTGGGGGAGGGGGGGGACGGAGCCCGGATCCAGGCAGAAGCAGTCAGAGCTCGTGCTTGGTGTAGCCGGGCGTGGTGTGCATTCGTGAGTTCGAGGCCAGCCTGGGACTACATGGTGGATTCCAGGTCAGCCTGAGCTAGAGTGAGACCCTACCTTAAAAAAAATAAGTGAAGTTAGAGTATGTGCTTGGGGGAGTGGAGGGTAAGGAAAAGACCCAAGAGTCCATCTCGCGGGGTCTTCCCTGAAGGGCTCTGGGCCGTAGGACAGGATGACGGAGCCAGGTATGGATGTAGATTCTGGGAGGAATTCTAGGCTAAGGCTCCTCTCCGTCGTGTTTGTGCACGCTCGTGTGCATGTGTGAGCATGTAGAGGTCAGTGTCAAGTGTCTTCCTCATTGGCTCGCCACCTTTTTTTTTTTTTTTTTTTGAGTTAAGAGTCTGGCTGTACCCCTGGCTGACCTGGAATTCACTATGCAGTCTCAGGGTGGCCTTAAACTCACAGTGATCCTCCTACCTCTGCCTCCTGAGTGCTGGGATTTTATTATTTATTTATTTATTTATATTTTAGAGAAAGAGAGAGAGAGAAAGAGACATAGAGACAGAGAGAATTGGCATGCCAGGACCTCAGCCACTGCAATTGAACTCCAGACGCTTACGCCACCTAGTGGGCATATACAACCTTGAGCTTGCCTCACCTGTGTGCATCTGGTATACATGAGATCAGGAGAGTTGATCCTGGGTCCTTAGGCTTCGCAGGCAAGTGCCTTAACTGTTAAGCCATTTCCCCAGCCCTCCACCTTATTTATTTATTTATTTATTTATTTTTGAGACAGGGACTCATAGAACCTGAAACTAATTGGTTTGGTTTGATTAGCTGGCCAGCAAGCCCCAGGGATCCTCCTATCTCTGCCTCCCCAGTGCTGGGATTATGTGGGTGTTGTGAATTTGAACACAGGTCCCCATGCTTGTATGCTTGTGCAGGCAAACACTTTACCAACTGAGCTATCTAGCTCCTCAGCTCTTATTATTATTATTATTATTATTATTATTATTATTTTTGAGATAGGGTCTCACTTGGTAGTCCAGGCTGGCTTGGAAGTCACTGTGGAGCCCAGACTGACTGAATTTGCAGGAATCCTTTTGCATCAGTCTCCCAAGTGCTGTGAGTTCAGGTGCAAACTGCAATATCTGGCTTCCCATTGCAGTGTTTTTATTTTTATTTTTATTTTTAGAGAGAGAGAGAGAGAGAGAGAGAGGCAGACAGAGAGTGAGAGAACAGGCACGCTAGGGCCTTCAGCCTTTTGCAAACAAACGCCAGACACATGCGCCCCCTGGTGTGCATGTGCGACATCGCGCACTTTCGTCACTGCATCTGACTATGTGGGACCTGGAGCTTTGAACATGAGTTCTTAGGCTCCACAGGCAAACACCTTAATTGCTAAGGAGCCATCTCTCCAGCCCAAAGTGTGTGTGTGTGTGTGTGTTTTTTCAAGGCAGGATCTCACTCTAGCCCAGGCTGGCCTCGAACTCACAGTGGTCCTCCTCTTTCTCCCTTCTGAGAGCTGGGGTTAAAGGCATGCACAACCATGCCCGGCTCCGTCACAGGTTTTGATTCAGAAGTCACGTGGATAAACAAGGACCTCTGAGGTTCAAATTCCTTGCTTTTTGACCCGTTAGAAAACTGCTTTCTTGTGTTTTTGCATCTTCTATCTTTCCCTTCCTGACAGGATTCAAACATGTCGCATTATCTCTAAACACCCTCTCCTGCCCCCTGCAATCACGCTCCTGTGAATTTTCTCTCATCCTTTTTTTTTTTTAAATATTAATTTAAAAGCTGGGCATGGTGGCACACACACCTTTAATCCCAGCACTCGGAGAGGCACAGGTAGGAGGATCACTGTGAGCTTGAAGCTACCTTGAGACTATATAGTGAATTCCAGGTCAGCCTGGGCCAGAGTGACATCCTGCCTTGAAAATCCAAAGGGGGGGGGGGAGATTGAGAGAGAAAGAGGGAGAAAGAGAAAATGGGCTCACCAGGTCCTCTAGCCGCTGTAAATGAACTCGAGAGCCACCTTGTGCACCTGGCTTTACGTGGGTACTGGGGAGTTAGGCTTTGCAGGCAAGTAACCTAACCACTGAGCCCCTCTCATTCTTTTTTGGGGGGGTTTGTTTATTTATTTATTTATTGTTTTTTTGAGGTAGGGTCTCACTCTAGCCCCAGGCTGACCTGGAATTCACTATGCAGTCCCAGGCTGGCCTTGAACTCACAGCCATCCTCCTACGTCTGCCTCCCAAGTGCTGGGATTAGAGGCGTGCTCCACCCTGCCCGGCTTCTGATGGGATTTATTTATTTATTTATTTAAATTTTTTTCTCAATTTTTATTAACATTTCCCATGATTATAAAAAATATCCCATGGTAATGCCTTCCCTCCCCCCACTTTCCCCTTTGAAATTCCATTCTCCATCATATCCCCTCCCCCTCTCAATCAGTCTCTTTTATTTCGATGTCATGATCTTTTCCTCCTCTTATGAGGGTCTTGTGTAGGTAGTGTCAGGCACTGTGAGGTCATGGATATCCAGGCCATTTTATGTCTGGAGGGAGCACGTTGTAAGGAGTCCTACCCTTCCTTTGGCTCTTACATCCTCTCATTCTTTTTTTACCACTAGAGATGTGTGGTCCCCACTGGATCAATACCTTACTTTCCACTTTCCACACCCTCTTCAGCCCGCCACATCTGGGTGCCAGCTTCCCACGGCCTTGGACGAGCTCTGTGAGGTCACATGCTTCATCGCTGAGGTCTGAGGATCGCATTTCCATCCTCATCTGTCATGGACCACTCCCTTCTGCCTGGAATTCCCTTTACATCCTCTTTCCTGCCTCACTTCCTCCCTCCCTCCCTCCCTCAGTGCTCCTCAGAACACTCCACGCTGGTTCTCCTACGTGCCATCCACCCCCGCTCAGTCTTTCTAGAATGGTGTTCCTTCCATTCCCTCCAGCCACAAGTCAGCTACCTCCTGGATTCCCCCTTTCCCTCCACCTCATGTCTCATGGAAACAGTTCTGAGTATCTCACATCCCCAGGCCCCTCACAGATGTATACCTGTGCCACCTCCCAGGGAACAGACAGACAGACAGACAGTCTGGCTGGCGGACGGTGTACTTGTGCTGCCCTGGTTCTCCACTCCACTCTACCTTGCTTTCCCGTAATCTCATCCCTACCCTAAATATATCTTTTGTCTCCCCTGGTTTTTCAAGATAGGGTCTCAGCTCTAGCCCAGGCTGACCTGAGATTCACTCTGTAGTCTCAGGGTGGCCTCGAAATCATGGTGATCCTCTTACCTCAACCTCCCAGAGTGCTGAGATTAAGGGCATGCACCACCATGCCTGGCCCCTAAGTAATTCTTTCTTTCTTCCTTCCCTCCCTTCCTCCCTCCCTCCCTTCCTTCCTTCCTTCGAGACAGAGAGAAAGAAAATGGGCGTGCCAGGACCTCTAACCACTGAAAAATCCAGATGCATGCGCCACCTTGTGCATCTGGCTTACGTGGGTCCTGGGGAATTGAGCCTCGAACTGGGGTCCTTAGGCTTCACAGGCAAGTGCTTAACCGCTAAGTCGTCTCTCCACTGAGCCCCCCCCCCACCGCCAAGTAATTCTTATTCAAGCCGGGTGTGCTGGTGGTGCATATGCACGCCTTTAAACCCAACACTCAGGAGGCCAAGGTAGGAGGATCACTGTGAGTTCGAGGCCACCCTGAGACGACATAGTGAATTCCAGGTCAGCCTGAGCTGGAGTGAAACCTTACCTGGAAAAAACCAAAATAAACAAATAATAGATAAATAAATCAATCTTATTCATGCAGCCTCAGTAGTGGCTGTAGGATGTATTGCCATGGCCACTGCCTAGCTCAGGCCTTTTCCTCTTGTCCCCAGTCCCCTCCTTTGTCTTCAGGGCTCATTTTGCCCCTTTTAGTCCATTTCTATTATCCCAGCAGGTTCCTTTCTGTGCCCTGAACCCGGCGCCCCGGGCCCTGCAGCTCTGGTTCACATTATAGCACAGGCCCTTCAGTAGTCTCTTGCTGGCCACCGTGGGCCTGTCCGCACTGCTCACTTGGTTTCCTGGCCCCAGTGGTGGCCGTGATCACTTCCTGTTCACCTTGGCATGCTTTTCTACCTAGGAAGTTTGTGTTGTCTTTTAAGGTCAAGCTACTCCCCACCCCCCCACCCCCCCGTGAAACCTCCGAGACCCCTTGGATCCAGGATCACCCCCTGGACATAAATTATCTTCACCCCTAAACCTCGGGACTAGTCTCTGTTAACTTTGCTCAGATTCCGTGTTTGCATCACTGGTATTTTGGAGGGAATCTATGTATCTATCAGTCATCTACCTGTGTAACCCATCAGTCCATCTAGCTATCATCATCGAATGCACCCATCATCTACCTATCTTTTTTTCTTTGGTTTTAATTCTTTAAGTTAATTTTTTATTTTTTCCTCAATTTTTATTAACATTTTCCATGATTATAAAAAATATCCCATGGTAATACCCTCCCTCCCCCCTAATTCTATAAGTTTTTAAAATGATTTATTTTTATTTATTTATTAGAGACAAGCTGGGCGTGGTGGCACATGCCTTTAATTCCAGCACTCGGGAGGCAGAGAGAGGTAGGAGGATCGCCGTGAGTTCGAGGCCATCCTGACACTACATAGTGAATTCCAGGTCAGCCTGAGGTAGAGTGAGACCCTACCTCAAAACAAAACAAAACAAACCAAAACAAAAAAAAAAAACAAAAAACTAACAAAACCCTGCCAGTGAGACCTACCTGTGCTTCTCACCTTAACCTTCCCAGCCAGGTGATTTCAGCCCGCTCCCCCAGGAACAATGTCTTGGGAATAGCTAGGTCCTGACTCACTTTTTCGTATTGGTGGGGGGCATTACCGCTTGTGACATTTAGGTACAAATTCATGTGAGCCACTGTTACTAAATTAGGTATTCAGAATGAATTTGAGCAGATTGCTCATTAACATAACGAATAAACATCCTTTGATTTCTCCTTTTCCTTCACAACCTTGATTCTGGTCCCCAAAATCAGAACGAATCAAAAGAGCTCCTATTTCCTTAAGGCAGAGTGGCTTGGTACAGTCCTGAGATGTCCCTTCAAATAAGGAGTTATTTTTTTCTGAATGCAAATTGGGGAGGGGCTGGAGGGCTGCTACTTGTGATTTTAAAAGAAAAAAAAAACATGTGTGATACCTTATTCTATAATTGCAACAACTTTGGAAATTCTACTTGTCTGGAATTCTGTGAGCCATCACCACCCTGCATTTAACTGTGCCCGTCCTCCTCCCCTGTCATCTGTTCTCCACTCCAGGGAAGGTGGGCAGCTGGCTCACTCAGACTTTGTTTTTTTTCCTCATGAATGGGTACTTCAGGTTTCTTCCCTGTGAAGGTTGTTTCAGCCACAAACCAATTCATTCTGCTGTTTCAATTCAAAATAAAAGGAAACTTATATGGAAAAAAAAACTAACAAAAAATTATTTATTAGAGAGAGAGAGATAGAGAATGGGTACGCCAGGGCCTCCAGCCACAGCGAACGAACTGAACTCCAGATGCATGTGCCACCAACCATATGCATCTGGCTTCTGTGGGACCTGGAGAATCGAACCTGGGTCCTTAGGCTTCGCAGGCATGCACCTTAACCACTAAGCCATCTCTCCAGCTCTTCTTTCGGGTTTTTCAAGGTAGGGTCTTGCTCTAGCCCAGGCTGACCTACAATTCACTATGTAGTCTCAGGCTGGCCTCAAACTCACTGCGATCCTCCAGAGCGCTGGGATTAAAGGCATGCGCCACCACGTGCGGCTCAAATATATATTTGATGGGGCTCAGTTGGTAAGGGGTGTGTGGGGGGGAGAGCTCCCTACATTACCTCCATCCCATCCTCACACTCAAAAGATTTCCCCGCCAGGCGTGGTGGCACACGCCTTTAATCCCAGGACTCGGAGGCAGAAGCAGGAGGATCGCTGAGAGTTCGAGGCCACCCTGAGACTACACAGTGAATTCCAGGTCAGCCTGGGCCAGAGTGAGAAAAACCAAACCTCGAACCCCCCCCCCCCAAAAGAATAATAATAAAAAAAAGATTTCCCTCTATTCCAAGCACTTGAGCCCGGTGCTGCCCTCTGCTGAGCAGACATCCCTTCCCCCGCCCCACTTCTCCATCCCATCTGAAAAGAGGCCAAATTAACTAACTAAATACATACATGTATATTTTAAATTATTTATTTACAAAAGACATAAACCGACCAGCAGCAGTCGGTGGGCAGCAGCAGCAGTAGAAGGCGGTGGTGGAGTGTGTGTGTGTTTGGGGGGTGCAGCTGTCTCGGTGACGGGTGGTGAGCGTGCATGAGTGTGTCTGTGCGTGTGCACGTCCCCTCCCTCCAGACCCAGGCCTCGGGCTTTTGGCCCCTCCCCTCCTTAAGGCACAGCCACGCCCCTTCCCGCCCGGCCCCACTCTCCGACGGACGGTCCCCGGGAGCGCATCATCACAGAGGCGGGCGCCCAAGCGGCAGCAAGAGGTGTTTAGTGTCGTCCCCCCCGCACCCCCCAGGTCCCCGCGGCGGGGCCCCTCCCCGGGCTCCCGGCTCAGGGCGGCGGCGGCGGAGGCGGCGGCGCGGCGGCGGGCGGCGTGAGGATGAGGCGGATGCGCTCCACGCACTGCTCGGCAGCCTGGCGGGTCTCCCGGCACAGCGACGCCAGGCTCAGGAAGCCGTGCGGCAGGTCCTCCACCACCGTCAGCGTCACCGGTTGGCCCAGGCCTCGAAGTCGCCTGGCAAACATGACCGAGTCGTCCAGCATCGGGTCCAGGGCGCACGCCTGCCCAGGAGGCATCACCGATGGAGGGGAGCATGGGGAGGGGAGGGGGGGGAAAAAGAGTTTAGTTTTTATTTTTATTTAAATCAATTTTGAGACAGAGAGGGAGAGAGAGATTGGGCACACCAGGGCCTCCAGCCACTGCAGATGTGCAGTGCCACCTTGTGCATCTGGCCTACGTGGGACCTGGGGAATCGAATCTGGGTCCTTAGGCTTCCCAGGCAAGCTAAGCCATCTCTCCAGCCCGAGGATGAGTTTAATTGGACCTCTCCCTCCACGCCCCACCCCCTAGGGACACACCTTCTCTCTTCCACTCTGGGAGACCTCTGCCCAAAGCCCCTTGGCACTCATCAGAATTGCAAATGAGGGAGGGGGACCGGAGAGATGGCTCAGTGGTTAAAGGCACTTGCTTGCGAAGCCTGACAGCCAGCTCGATTCCCCCAGCACCCATGTAAAGACAGATGCACAAAGTGGTGCATGCCTCTGGAGTTTGTTTGCAGTGGCAGGAGGCCCTGGCGTACCTATTCTCTTTCTTTCTCTCAAATAAAGTAATGTTTTTTTAAAAATTGCATGGGCTGAAGCTGGGTGTGATGGTGCACACCTTTAATCCTAGCACCACAGAGGCAGAGGTAGGAGGATCGCCATGAGTTCGAGTCCACCCTGACACTACATAGTAAAATTCCAGGTCAGCCTGAGCTAGAGTGAAACCCTACCTCAAACAACAACAACAACAACAAAAAAATTGCATGGGCTGGAGAGATGGGCTCAGCCACTAAAGGGGCTTGTTTGCAAAACCTGGCGGCCTGGGTTCAAACCCCCAGTACCTAAGTAAAGCCAGACGCACAAAGTGGCACATGTGCCTGGAGTTTATTTGCCTAGGCAAGACGTCCTGGTACCCATGTGCTTTCTCTTAAATAAATAAATAAGCAAACAAAAAAGCTGTAAAAACTTGCAAATGACTGATCATGGTGGCGCACACCTTTAATCCCATCATTCCGGGATCCAGGCCAGCCTGAGATAGTGACTTCCAGGTCAGCCTGGGCTAGAGTGAGACCCTACCTCGAAAAACCAATAAATAAATAAATAAAATAAAATAAAATAGAATAAAAAAAGAAAAAAAATTTAAGAAGTGTAAATGATACACCCTCTATCCTCCTCCCAGGCCCAGCTCTCTCTCCTCATGGGCATGGGGCCCCCTCCCCCCAGCTCCGTCCCTGGTCCCACGCTCACCACAATGTGCACAGGTGGCAGGGTCTTCAGCATGTTGTCGGGTGCCAGCAGAGGTGACATGAAGGGGTTCTTGACGATGGGGGACGAGTAGAGGGGCATCCGGAGGATACCCTGGCTGGAGCGCCTGGGCTGGAAGCCCTCGGGGAAGGCGGTCCGCACGCCGGGGCCTCTGTCCTTGGGGCTCAGTTCATCCCTGGCCTCGGACTCTTCGGAAGATTCCTCGGGCCGCAGGAAGAAGTTGACATCGGAGGGTGTGGAGGGCCCCAGGGCCTCGGCGGACATGGACATCTCTGGGGTGTCTGAACTCTCTGAGCTGCTCTTCTGGTTCAAGTCCTTCATCGTCAGGGTCCTGAGGGAGTCGGTGCCCTGTGGGCTCTCGGGCTGGGCTAGGGCTGCCTCGGACACGCTCCTGCGCATGGCCTCTGGGTGGTTGGTGGGGAGGTTGGCAAAGTCAGAGGCTGCCTGAGGCCAGATAGGCCTGTCGGCGAGTGGGGGGTGTGTATGGTAGATAGGGAAGGGCAGTGGCTTGTGGAAGAATGGCAACCCTTTCCAGCTGTGGGGGGTCTATGACAACCTCCCCCTCCCACCCCCACTGAGGGATGGGTGGGGAAATTCCAGCGCCCCAGCCCGCATCTCCCACGATGTTCTAGATGGAGGGAGATACCTTGTGTTCTAGGGCAGTGTGTGTGTGTGTGTGTGTGTGTGTGTGTGTGTGGACTTGGAAGTGTGAGGCAGTTCATTTCTGGGGGATCCTCCATTTCTTTCTCTAAGGAACTATATATATATATATATATAGTCCTTAGCACATAACGTGTAAGAATGTAAGAGCTCAGTGGGATAAGACAATATAGGATTAAGGGCTGAAGAGATAGCTCAGTGGTTAAAGTCACTTGCTTGCAAAGTCGGCTAGCCCTGGTTTGAGTCCCCAGTACCCAAGTAAAACCACACCATGCACAAAGTAGTGCATGCATCTGGAGTTTGTTTGCACCGGCAAGAGGCCCTGGAGTGCCCATACAACACTCTCTCAAATAACATGTATATATATATATATATTTTTGGGGGGGGTGGTTCGAGGTAGGGTGTCACTCTAGGCCAGACTGACCTGAAATTCACTATGTAGTTAGTTCCAGGCTGGCCTCAAACTCACGGCAATCCTCTTTCCTACCTCTGCCTCCCGAGTGCTGGGATTAAAGGCTGTGCGCCACCACACCTGGCTCAAATAATATATAATGTATTTTAAAGTGAGTGGAGCCAGGCATGGTGGTGCATGCAACACTTGCTTGGCAGAGATAGGAGTGCTGTGAGTTTGAGGCCAGCCTGGGGCTACAGAGTGAGCTCCAGGTCCTCCTGGGCTGGACTGAGACTCTGCCAGGACACAAACAGAACCACCAGGGTATGTAACTTGCCCAGGGGCCTTATATGTCCTTGTGCCTTCAGTTTCATACCCTTCCTTTGAGCAACTAGGCAAGTGCACCAATACATGATAAGCTTCTTAGCCTACTTGGTAGGCCCAGCTTGGCTCAATTCTTTCTTTCTTTCTTCTTTCTTTCTTTCTTTCTTTCTTTCTTTCTTTTTTTTTTTGCATTTACTAATTTATTTTTTTATTAACAACTTCCATGATTATAAAAAATATCCCATGGTAATGCCCTCCCTTCCCTCACTTTCCCCTTTGAAACTCCATTCTCCATTATATCCCCTCCCCCTCTCAATCAGTCTCTCTTTTATTTTGATGTCATGATCTTTTCCTCCCATTATGAGGGTCTTGTGTAGGTAGTGTCAGGCACTGTGAGGTCATGGATATCCAGGCCATTTTGTGTCTGGAGGAGCACAGGAGTCCTACCCTTCCTTTGGCTCTTACATTCTTTCCGCCACCTCTTCCACAATAGACCCTGTTGGCTCAATTCTATTAAATTAAGGACCAACTGCTACTACTTACGTGAGTACTGGGGAATCAAACCTGGGCCATCAGGCTTTGCAGGCATGTGCCATTAACCACTGAGCCCCCTGAATGTGCAGTTCCTACTATTCAGAAAATATGTGGGGGCTGGAGAGATGGCTCAACCGTAAAGCACTTGCCTGTGAAGTCTAAGAACACATGCTTGAATCTCCAGGTCCCATGTAAGCCAGATGCAAGTGACGCAAGCATGCAATGTCATACATGCGCACACGAGGGCGCATGCATAGGGAGTTCATTTGCAGCAACTGAAGGCCCTGGTGCACCCATTCTCTCTCTCTCGCTCTCTGCCTTTTCCTCTCTCTGCCTCTTTCTCAAATAAACAATAATAATAAAATATGTGGATCTCTGGGCTGGAGAGATGGCTTAGGTGGTTAAGGCGCTTGCTTGCAAAGCCAAAGGACCCAGCTTCAATTCCTCAGGACTCGCTTAAGCCAGATGCACAAGGTGGCGCATGTGCCTTGAGTTCATTTGCAGTGGCTGGAGACCCTGGTGCACCCATTCTCACTTTCTGTCTCGTTCTCTACTTCTCAAATAAATAAAAATAAAACATGGCTTTAAAGCCAGGCATGGTGGTGGCATGCCTTTAATCCCAGTACTTGGGAAGCAGAGGTAGGGGTGTCACTGTGAGTTTGAGCCCACCCTGAGAATACGTAATCAATCCCGGGTGACCCTGTGCTAGAGTGAGACCCTACCTCGAAAACACAAACAAAATAAGTAAGTAAATAAATTAGAAACTGGGCATGGTGGCACATGCCTTTAATAGCAGCACTTAGGGAACAGAGGTAGGAGGATCGCTGTGAGTTCGAGGCTACCCTGAGACTACATAGTGAATTCCAGGTCAGCCTGGGCTACAGCAAAACCCTACCTTGGAAAAACACAATAATAATAATAAATTAATTAGTTAAAAAATGTGGATCTAAGCCAGGTGTGGTGGCGCACACCTTTAATCCCAGCACTTGGGAGGCAGAGGTAGGAGGATTGCAGTGAGTTTGAGGCCACCCTGAGACTCCATAGTGAATTCCAGGTCAGCCTGGGCTAGAGTGAGACCCTACCTCAAAAACACAAACAAAATAAGTAAGTAAATAAATTAGAAACTGGGCGTGGTGGCACACGTCTTTAATAGCAGCACTTAGGGGACAGAGGTAGGAGGAATGCTGTGAGTTCGAGGTTACCCTGAGACTACATAGTGAATTCCAGGTCAGCCTGGGCTACAGCAAAACCCTACCTTGGAAATTAATTAGTTAAAAAATGTGGATCTAGGCCAGGCGTGGTGGCGCACGCCTTTAATCCCAGCACTGGGAGGCAGAGGTAGGAGGATCGCTGTGAGTTCGAGGCCGCCCTGAGACTCCATAGTGAATTCCAGGTCAGCCTGGGCTAGAGTGAGACCCTACCTCGAAAAACAAAAAAACAAACAAAAAAAAAAAATGTGGATCTAGGCCAGGCGTGGTGGCACACACCTTTAATCCCAGCACTTGGGAGGCAGAGGTAGGAGGATCGCAGTGAGTTCGAGGCCACCCTGAGACTTCCACCCTGAGTGAATTCCAGGTCAGCCTGGGCTAGAGTGAGACCCTACCTCAAAAACAAACAAACAAACAAACAAACAAACAAACAAACAAACAAAAACAGTGGATCTAGCTGGGCATGTGGCCCACACCTTAGCCCCCTGTGAGTTTGAGGCTCTAGTCTGAGACTACATAAGTGAATTCCAGGTTAGTCTGTGCTAAACTGAGACCCTATCTCGGGGTGAAAAAAACAAAAAGCACTTGAGGATTCTTGGGGACAAAAAGGCTGGACGAATGGTACAACTTTGTCATTTCCCAGGGTGCAGGGCCTTTCCGGGGAGAAGGGTGGGGATTATTTAAAGGCATTCCTGGAACTCTGAGGTGACCCAGGGGACCAGATATTCTGAAATTTCCCACATGTTGGCTACAGTGCAAGAGGGAGCCCTGTCGTAGGACTGGGATGGGTGCCGGACGCAGCTACGCGAGAAGGGGGTCTTTGCATCCCTGCATCTGGGGGGCTCTGCCTGTTTCCTCCCTGAGGACTTCTGTTGCCAGGCAGGCTGTCCTGACTGCGTGTCTGTAGGGACAAGCTGACACTCACCTGTTGTGGGCACGGAGGTCTTTTGGGACTTCCGTCCACTCAGCTCCAGGAAGGAGTTGAGCCACGAGGAGGCGCCCAGGCGGAGGTCCCGGAGGAGCAGGGAAGTGTCCCTCTGCATTAACCCCATCACGCCCAGCGCCTTCTGCTCAGAGTCGTGGTGGTCCTCTATCTCCGTACCTGAACACAGTGCACACAGGGGACTGAGTCTGCCTTCCCCTCTTCCTAGGTTCAGTCCCCACACCCAGAACTTGGGGCATCTGTGCCCCTAGGGCGCCAAAGAATGTTTGATCCTTTCAAAAAAAAAAGAGTTCAGGGGCTGGAGAGATGGCTTAGCATTTAAGTGTTTGCCTGTGAAGCCTAAGGGCCCCGGTTCGAGGCTCAAGTCCCCAGGACCCATGTTAGCCAGATGCAAAAGGGGGGCACATGCGTCTGGCGTTCGTTTGCAGTGGCTGGAGGCCCTGGCACGCCCATTCTCTTTCTCTCTATCTCCCTCTTTCTCTCTCTCTCTGTCGCTCTCACAATAAATAAAAATAACAAAAAAATTAAAAAAAAAAAGAGTTTGAAAAAACTTCCTTGTTCTAGTCAAGAGGGCTGCTTCGTAACTACACTAGAACTTCAGGGGAGAAAGAGGCTCGCAGAGGAAACCGAGGAGAGTCAAGACCCATCCCTAAGACAAGAAGAGAGCTGAGTGCCCACTGCGAGGTGCGCCGCCTCTACCATATCTGCTGGGGAAACACTGACATGAGCACTGCTCTTTCTGCCAGCCTGACAACCAGCTCCAGGGTGATGGCGACAGACACTGTGACCAATCAAACCCATCAAAGTAGAAATCCAGAGGCCACAGAGAAGTCAGTAGGCCTGCCGTGGCTCAGGGGACATTGCGGAAGAGAGATCGTGAGAGCCACCGAGTGGGTGGGAATACCCTGAGGTATGGTCCCTCCCCCAGGGACTGGCTGAGGCCTCCATGACCCCACGGTAAATACCATCACTCCACTGAGGGTTACCCCAGGGCACGAGGGGATGAGAGAGTAAAAGCTGTTATAACACATGCACACGCGTGCACGTGGGCCTCACCTGAATAGGCGCTGACACACTTGGAAAGCACACTGAGAGGAAGCAATGGGTCCATGAGGCTCAGGAGGCGGGAGGGCGAGGCGGCGGACTGCAGCGTGGTGACCGGGTAGGCTGCCATGATGCCATCTGGCACCCGTACCCCGTAGGCTGCTGCCCGAAGGGACACGGTGATGCAGAGGTTCCCCCCGGCACTGTCCCCGGCCAGGCATATCTGCTCCCCTGTTGAACCTAGTTTGGGTGGGTGGGGGCATAAAAGAGCGTGGTCACGGCTTGGCAGGGACAGGGGGCTCTGAGGGAGGGACTCAAGGTCTAGGCTAGGAGAAGTGGGCTCTCAGGTGGGGCACGGAGTCCCTAAGACCAGACAGACCAGCAGTTTATTTTATTTTATTTATTTATTTTGGTTTTTCGAGGTAGGGTCTCACTCTGGTCCAGGCTGACCTGGAATTCACTATGGAGTCTCAGGGTGGCCTCGAACTCACGGCGATACTCCTACCTCTGCCTCTCGAGTGCTGGGATTAAAGACATGAGCCACCACGCCCGGCTTTATTTTATTTTTTGAGGTAAGGTCTCACTCTAGCTCAGGCTGACCTGGAATTCACTACGTAGTCTCAGGGTGGCCTGGAACTCACGGTGATCCTCCTACCTCTGCCTCCCCAGCGCTGGGATGAAAGGTGAGCTCCACCATGCCCGGCAGTTTATTTTATTTTAATACTTGATTTAGAATTTATTTGCAAGCAGAGGGAGGGAGAGGGGGAGAGACAAGAGAGAGAGAGCGAGGGGGGAATGAGAATCAGCACCTCAGGGCCTCCTGCCAGGGACAAACGAACTCCAGACGCATGTGCCGCTTTGTGCATCTGGCTTTATGTGGGTCCTGGGGAAGTGAACCAAGGCTGTCAGGCTTTGCAAGCAAGCTCCTTTAACTGTTGAGCTGTCTCTCGGCCCCAGACGATCAGTTTACATATTTTTATTTATTTATTTGCAAAGACAGAGTGGGGAGAGAGAGAATGAGAAAGGGAACACCAGGGCCTCCTGCCACTGCGAATGAACTCCAGGTGCATGCACCTCCTGTGCGTCTGGCTTACATGGGTACAGAGGAGTCAAATCCTGGCCGTCAGGCTTTGCAAACAAGTGCCTTTAAACTGCTAAGCCATTTCTGTAGCTGTGGACTATCACTTAAAATTTTAAAAAATATTTTATTTTTTTAATTTATCTATTTCACAGTGAAAGGGGTGGGGAGAGAGAGAGAGAGAGAGTGCCAAGGCCTCCAGCCACTACAGACAAATTCCAGAATCATGTGCCCCCTTGTGTATCTGGCTAATGTGGGTACTGGGGCATCGAACCTGGGTCCTTTGGCTTTGTAGGCAAACGCCATCCCTCCAAACCTGAACTATCATTTTAAACTTTTTATTTTTTGTTTATTTTTATTTATTTGAGAGTGACAGAGAGACAAAGAGGCACATAGATAGAATGGGAGAGCCAGGGCTTCCAGCCACTGCAAATGAACTCCAGATGCACACGCC
The DNA here is from genome assembly GCA_036346955.1 of Dipus sagitta. NCBI lineage: Eukaryota > Metazoa > Chordata > Mammalia > Rodentia > Dipodidae > Dipus > Dipus sagitta. Next base: position 73,081,198 of record CM070787.1, on the reverse strand, counting down.
CCCTTGTGCATCTGGCTTACGTGGGTCCTGGGGAATCAAGCCTCGAACCAGGGTCCTTAGGCTTCACAGGCAAGCACTTAACTGCTAAGCCATCTCTCCAGCTCTGGACTATCATTTTAAATTGACAAAAATAAATAAATAAATTGACAAGATGAGGTATGGATTTGGATCCACGAGGTAGGAATAGGTCAGAGAACCAGGAAGATATGGGTCATGGAAAGGATGTGTTGAGGGAAGTTTGAGATCCTGGTGGTGGTGGGGGGGGGGGCAGTACTGAGAGCAGGTGGTAGGGAAGGGAAGCTCAGGGCAGTTTCCCAACGAAGAGGTATCAGAGGCTGGGAAATCAAAGTTCAGGGATCAAGCTGACAATGCGGAGGGCTAGTCCATAGGCCTGTGTCCTGGCCACGGCCACGCCCGGATCTGTACCCCAGGGACTTCCTAGAATGTTGGTATTCCAAGAGGGAGGGGTGAGGACCTGATAAATGGGTGGGCATGGAGGCCAGGAGGCTGGCAGCGCAAGAGATCAGGGAGCGGGCAGCTGGAGAAGAATAGAGAAACAGGAAGTAAGCTGGGGAGATTCCTCAGTGGTTAGAGCGTTCGCCTGCAAAGCCTACCAACCAGTGTTCGATTCCCCAGTATCCAAGTAAAGCCAGATGCATAAATGGCACATGCATCTGGAGTTTGTCTGCAGTGGCAGGAGGCCCTGTTGTGCCCATTCTCTCTCTCTCTGTTTTCCTCCCTCTGTGTTTCTCTCTGCTTGCAGATAAATAAAAAAAATTTTTTAAGAAAGAGAGACAGGGGTTGGAGAGATGGCTTAGTGGTTAAGGCGCTTGCCTGCAAAGCCAAATGACCCAGGTTTGATTCCCCAGGACCCACATAAGTCAGATGCACAAGGTGGCACATTTGTTTGGTGTTCTTTGGTAGTGGCTGGAGGCCCTGGCATGCCCACTCTTTATCTGCCTGTTTCTCTCCTCCTCTCTCTCTCAAATAAATAAGTAAAAATAAAACATAGGGCTGGAGGGATAGCTTGGCGGTTGGGGCGTTTGCCTACAAGGCCAAAGGACCCAGGTTCGATTCCTCAGGACCCACGTAAGCCAAATGCACAAGTGGGTGCATGCATCTGTAGTTTGTTTGCAGTGGCTGGAGGTCCTGGTGTGCACATTCTCCAATCCCCCTCTTTCTCTGTCAAATAAATAAATACAAATAAAATATTAAATATTTTAAAAATAAATAAGACAAGAGACAAACTGGGCGTGGTGGCGCACACCTTAAATCCCAGCACTAGGGAGGCAGAGGTAGCAGGATTGCAGTGAGTTCGAGGCCACCCTGAGACTACATAGTGAATTCCAGGTGGGTCTGGGCTAGAGTGAGACCCTACCTCGAAAAGCCAAAAAATAAAAAATAAATAAAATAAAAAGAGAAAGAGAGAGAGAGAGAGAGACGGGAGGGGAAGAGACAGAGATGAGGTGGCTAAGATGGTCGTTGGGCAGCGGGGGTGGGGGGTTGGGAGGGAGGTTGTGGAGGCAGGAGTTGGAAGGTGGGCCTGGGCAAGGGCAGGAGGAGGTGGCCAGGCTGAAGCTTGGGGGACATAGGACTCAGCACCCCTGCAGGACGGGCTCGGTTGGGGGGGTGGTGGTGTTGAAGCTGGGTAAGGGGGAGCCGGGCTTTGGCAGCTGGGGGGAACCCGGTACGCGCTTACCGAGCATGGCGCAGTTCTTGATGGCCCAGCAGTAGGCAAAGAAACACTCCTCCAGCGCCCGGGGGAAGGGGGCCTCGGGAGCCAGGGAGTAGTCGATGGAGACGATGGGGGCCCCCAGCTCCTGGGCCCAGCTCTTGAGGTAGGGCTCGTGGGATTTGGAGGTCTGGGCTACAAAGCCTCCGCCGTGGATGTGGACCACCAGGGACCGTGAGCGGGCCACCTGCTGGGGCCGTGGGCGCAGCTCCAGGCGTGGGCCCTCGGACTTCACTAGGCTGGTGAGGAACTTGCTGTCCTGGGCACAAGGAAGGACGGGGGCAGGGCTTGGGGGTTGGATGTGCCTGGGCACTGTCTCTGCCAGTGGGGTGGGTGGGCTGGGAGGTTCAGGGTGCCTAGGTTGGGGGGGGGGGAGGGAGGTTTGTTTACCTGTCCTTCCCGAAGGTCATAGGAAATGAGTCTGACTAAGACAGGTCCAGGGCCAGTGTGGGCCACAGGAGGCGAGATGGTGACAGTGAGCGTGGGGTCAGAGGCCAGGGGCATCTCAAAGGCCTCGCTTGGCAGGCTGAGCAGCCGGCTGACTCTCACGGTAGCTGAGGCCATGTTGGCCAGAGACTGGGGAAGGGAGCAGCAGAAGAGATGTTGAGGAGGGATGGCCAGAGGTGGGGTGCCCCACGTACCTCCCCCCTTCTGGGTTTATCTTTCTCCTCATTTGCTCTCCCTGGGTTTGGGGGACCCCCCCCCCTCCCTGGCAATGCCAGTGGCTGGCTGTGGCTTTGCTGGGTCTCTCGGCCTTGTGTGACAGGCTGGGCCCGGTGCTCACCGAGAGCACCTCGATCTCCGTGATGTTCCAGAAGCTTTCCAGAACTGAACGTCCAGGTTCTGAATGATGCGCTCAAACTCGGCCCCGCGCAGCTCTGGGTCGATGGCGAACCGGCCGCTGGTGAACAGGGAGCTGGCAGTCACCCCTGGGGGGTTCGGGGGGTGGGGAGGGGTCTGGCGTCAGCAAGCGTTGTTCAGTGGGTCAGGCCGCTCCCTCCGCGGGGCCCCGTAGCTTGGGGATAGATAGCAGGAGAGGGTGTGGTGGACCGGGGTGCAGCGGGAACTCACCGAGACCTGTCTCGTTGCGTTTGTAATGCTCCCCAAAGGACACCAGGCCGATGGAGAGGGTCTGCAGGAACGGCCTGATGGCGGGTGTGAACTGTGGAGGGATGCCCGTGTCACCCATTGCAGAAGGAACTGGGGACAGGCACATCCACTCCCTGTGCCACTGTGGTATGCTCAGCACTGCCCTGAGCCTCGCTCATGGACCTGGTGTTCTTTATGATTTTTTAAAAAGACTTATTTTTTATTTATTTGAGAGAGAGAGAGAGAGAGAGACAGAGAGAAAGAATGGGTGTGCCAGGGCCACTAGCTGCTGCAAACAAACTCCAAATGCATGTCCCACTTTGTGCTGCTATGGGTCCTGGGGAGTAGAACCTGGGTCCTTTGGCTTTGCAGGCAAGTGCCTTATCTGCTAAGCCATCTCTCTAGGCCTTCCTTTTTTTTTTTTTTTTTTTCTTAAGGTAGGGTCTCACTCTGGTCCAGGCTGACCTGGAATTCACTATGAAGTCTCAGTGTGGCCTTGAACTCACAGCGATCCTCCTACCTCTGCCTCCTGAGTGCTGGGATTAAAGGCGTGCGCCACCACGCCCGGCTAGCCCTTCATTTTTATTTTATTTTATTTTATTTTATTTTATTTTATTTTATTTTATTTTATTTTATTTTATTTTATTTTTTGTTTTTTCGAGGTAGGGTCTCACTCTAGCCCAGGCTGACCTGGAATTCACTATGTAGTCTCAGGGTGGCCTCAAACTCACAGCAGTCCTCCTACTTCTGCCTCCTGAGTGCTGAGATTAAAGGTGTGTGCACCAGGGCATCCAGCCATTGCAAGTGAACTCCAGATGCATGTACCACTTTGTGCATCTGGCTTTATGTGGGTCCCGAGGAATTGAGCCTGGGTCGGCAGGCTTTGCAGGCAAGTGCCTTAACCAATGAACTATCTCTTCTGCCTCTGGTAGTTTGTTTCTTTTTTTTTTTGACATAGGGTTTCACTGTAGCCCAGGCTGACCTGGAATTCACTACGTAGTCTCAGGCTGGCCTTGAACTCACAGTGATCCTCCTACCTCTACCTCCTTCTGCTGGGATTAAAGGTGTGGGAAAGGATGAGTAAATAAAGATGGACACGATGTAATATCAAGGCCTGCCAGGCCTCAGGATTCAAGGGAAGACAGTAGGTGAAGGGAGACACAGTGATAAGACGGGGTCAGGGCACCTGTGGGGAGGGATCGGAATGGAGGGAGTGTTATTCCCAGGAGACAGTAGAGCAAGCTCAAAAGCCGAAGTTGGGCTGGGGAGATGGCTTAGCACTTAAGGTGTTTGCCTGCAATGCCAAAAGAACCCCAGGTTCGTTTCCCCAGGAACAACGTTAGCCAGATGCACAAGGGGGCGGGGCGCAAGCATCCGGAGTTCATTTATGGTGGCTGGAGGCCCTGGCGTGCCTCTCTCTCTCTCTCTCTCTCTCTCTCCCTCCCTCTTTCTCTGTCAAATAAATAAATAAATATTTTTAAAAAGCACTTGCTTACAAGGCCTGTCCACCTGGGGTTTGATTGATTGCCCAGTACCCACGTAAAGCGGTATGCACAAAGTAGCGTATACATTTGGAGTTCATTTGCAGTGGCAAAAGGCCCTGGTGCACCATAATCTCTCTCTCTGTCTCCTCACAAAACAAGTAAATAAAAATATTTTTTTTAAAGCCGAACATGGTGGCACACACCTTTAATCCCAGCATTTGGGAGGCAGAGGTATGAGGATTTCAGTGAGTTCGAGGCCATCCTGACACTACAGAGTGAATTCCAGGTCAGCCTGGGCTAGAGTGAGACCCTACTTCACAAAAAAACAAAAAACAAAACAAAACAAAAACAAACAACAAAAAAACAGGGGGCTGGAGAGATGGGCTTTGTGGTTAACGTGCTTGCCTACAAAGCCAAAGGACCAAGGTTCGAAACCCCAGGGCCACGTAAGCCAGATGCACAAGGTGGCACGTGCTTCTGGAGTTTGTTTGCAGAGGCTGGAGGCCCTGACACACCCATTATCTATCTGCCTCTCTCTCTCTCTCTTCTCTCTCTCTCTGTCTCTTTCTCTCTCAAATATAAATATAAATAAAATATTTAAAGGAACCTGCAGCGATTTCTGAAAGCCAGAAAGCCCACAAAGGTAAGGCAGATAGTGGGGTGGCCAGGTGGCAGGAAGCTGGAACTGGGGAGATGATCCAAGACAGCCTGATAGGTGCCGTGATCTTGAGGAAATTCAGCTGAGGTCTAGACATGGGGACAGATGGTCTGTCAGAGGGCTGCGGAGACGCGTGGCAGGTGGCAGACAGAGCGCAGGCAGGGCAGGCAGACAAGGAGGGACGGCGTCCCAGGAAACTCAATTACAGGAGGCCGAGGCAAGAGGCTAGTTCATTCAGCAAAGGCTTGAGTATAAACAGGGACCGAGCGCTGATGGGGACTGAGGGGCTCCTGTGCTCCTAGGGGCTGACGTGGGAAGAGGGGAGAGGTTGTCCTGCACCCGGAAATGGAAGGGCATCACTGAACATATTCTTGGCTGGTGGCCCAGTAGACCAGAGAGCACGGGGGGGGGGGGGGGCTCCTGGCCACTGTGGCTGGGAGACTCCAGTTCAGCAGGCCTGGGAGCTTTTTCTCGTGACTCCGGCGAAGTGGGGATTACAGGGTCACACAGCTCACCTAGATCTGCCCTCAGCTCTGCAGAGGCCTCTGCTGAATCTAGTGCCCTAGGCTTCCCAATTATCCAGTCCCCAAGGCTCACCCCTCCCCTTTTGGAAACAAAATCTTGCTAGCCTGGTACTCACTGTTTAGCTCAGGCTGGCCTTGAACTTGCAAAACCTCAACCTACCGAACACTAGGACCACAGGTATCTGTCACCACACCTGGCTTCCCAATTCACTTTTTTTTATGAGAGAGAGAGAGAGAGAGAGAGAGAGAGAGAGAATCAGCCAGGGCCTTAGCCACTGCAAATGAACTCCTGATGTGTGTGCCACCTTGTGTGCATGCGCCATCTGAGCGCATGTGCCACCTTGTGAGTCTGGCTTACGTGGGTTCTGGGGAGTCAAACCTGGGTCTGGGTCCTTAGGGCTTCTCAGGCAAGAGCATTAACCGCTAAGCCATCTCTCCAGCACCATTTTTCTTTTCTTTCTCTTTTATTTTTTAAATATATTTCATTTATTTATTTGAGAGAGAGAAACAGAGAGAGAGAGAGAGAGAGAGAGAGAGAGAGAATGGGCATGACAGGGCCTTCAGCCACTGTAAATGAACTCCAGACAACATGCGCCCCCTTGTGCATCTGGTTTACATGGGTCCTGGAGAGTTGAACCGGGATCCTTTGGCTTTGCAGGCAAACGCCTTAACCACTAAGTCATCTCTCCAGCCTTTTTTTTCTTTTTATTTCATATATATATATATATATATATATATATATATATATATATATATATTTTTTTTTTTTTTTTTTTTAGGTAGGGTCTCACTCTAGCTCAGGCTGACCTGGAACTCATTCTGTATGTAGTCCCAGGCTAGCCTTGAACTCACAGTGATTCTCCTACCTCAGCCTCCCAAGTGCTGAGATTAAAGCTGTGTGCCACCGTGCTCCGGCACTTAAAAGAAATATTTAATTAATTTGAGAGAGAGAGAGAGAGAATGGGCATGCTAGGGTCTGTAGCCACTGCAAACGAACTGCAGATGCATGTGCCACCTTGTGCATCTGGCTTGCGTGGGTCCTGGGGAATCAAACCAGGGTCCTTAGGCTTCACAAGCAAGCGCTTTGTCCGTTAAACCATCTCTCCAGCCTCTCCCACCCCCTGGCACTTTTTATATAAACCTGGGGGTGCTGGGCTCCCTCACTTTCTGTGTGTTGGTTGACAAGCTGCATTTTGAGGTGGTTGGGGATAGTCAGAGGGTAGGAGAAGGGCCACAGCTAGGGTCAGAAGGCCAAGTTCAAGGAAGAGAGTGGCCAGGATCAGTTCTTTCTCACCATTACAACCTCTGAAGAGCCCCTATCCCCCAGGGATGCCTGGGAAGACGTGACTCCACAGGCACTTAACGGGCATGAGGAACAACCCAAGCCCCAGTTTCTCACCTCCATGCTGACACCTCCCTCCATTCCAGAACTCCAATGTGGAAGACAGGGCAGCACATGTGTGCAGAACAGATCTTTGAGAACAACAGTGACCCCCAACCTACCTGGGGGCTCAAACTTCAATGAACTTCAGGGGCCATACAAGTCACATTGTGTGTGAATGAAGCCGGGCGTGGTGGCACATGCCTTTAATCAATCCCAGCACTTGGGAGGCAGAGGTAGGAGGATCACTGTGAGTTCAAGGCCACCCTGAGACTACACAGTGAATTCCAGGTCAGTATGGGCTAAAGCGAGACCCTACCTCAAAAACAAAACAAAACAAAACAAAACAAAAAAAAAAAAAAAAAACACAAGAGCTGGAGAGATGGCTTAGAAGTTAAGGTGCTTGAAAGCAAAGCCAAAGGAGCCAGGTTCGATTCCCCAGGACCCACGTAAGCCGGATGCACAAGGGGGCACATACATCTGCTCATTCTCTCTCTCTCTCTCATAAATAAATAAATAATAAGTGCATGAGGGGGTTGGAGAGATGGTTCAGTAGTTAAGGCGCTTGCCTGCAAACCCTAATGACCCATATTCAATTCCCCAGTACCCACGTAAGCCAGACGCACAAGGTGGTGCATGTGTCTGGAGTCTGTTTGCAGTGGCTAGAGGTCCTGGCATGCCCATTCTCTTTCACTCTTTTTTTTTTTTTTTTTTTTTTTTGGTTTTTCGAGGTAGGGTCTAACTTTAGCTCAGGCTGACCTGGAATTCACTATGTAGTCTCAGGGTGGCCTTGAACTCTCTCTCGGGGATCCTCCTACCTCTGCCTCCCCAGTGCTGGGATTAAAGGCATGTGCCACCACGCCCGGCCCCTCTCTCACTCTCTATCTGTCCCCCCTCAAATAAATAAACAAATAAAATAAAATTTTGAAAAAAGTGAATGAGGGGACTGGAGAGATGGCTCAGTGGTTAAGGCACTTGTCTGCAAAGCCTAAGGACCAGAGTTCAATTCCCCAGTGCCCACATAAAGCCAGATGCACAAAGTGGCACATGTATCTGGAGTTTGTTTATAGCAGCTGGAGGCCCTGGTGTGCCCATTCTCTGTCTCTCCTTCTCTCTCTTTCTGTCTCTCTCTCTCTGCTTGCAAGTAAAGAAAAAAATATTTGAGGAGGTGCTGAGAGATGGCTTAGCACTTAAGGTGTTTGCCTGCAAAGCCAAAGGATCCTGGTTTGATTCTCCAGGACCCACGTAAGCCAGATGCATAAGATGGCACATGTGTCTGGAGTCCATTTGCAGTGGCTGGAGGTCTGGCATGCCCATTCTCTCTCTCTTTCTCTTTCAAATAAATAAATAAAAAATTTAAAAAATTTAAAAAAAAGAGAAAAAATTTTTAAACAAAGCAAATGGGGCCTGGGGGTGCAGCTCACCCCTGCAGTGCTTGTCTAGGGTACACTCAACAGTCCCCTACGAGGGCTGAAGGAGTCTCTTGTCTCAGACAACACAGTAATGGGAATTCGGGTGAAAAGATCCCCTCTCCTCCTCAACCTGGCTCTGAGATTACACCTACTTTACCAACGAGTTAAATCCCCAGCTCTCTTTTTACCTTTTATTTTATTTCTGATTTTTTTTTTTCCAAAGTATTTCACTCTAGCCCAGCCTGACTTACTCTGTAGTCCCCAGATTGAGGATTGCTGGCCTCAAGCTCACAGCAATCCTCCTACCTCTGCCTCCAGAGTGCTGGGATCAAAGGGGTGTGCCACACCTGGCTTACCTTTTATTTTGACACAGGGTCTCACTAAGTTGCCAAGGCTGGCTTTGATCTCACTCTGTAACCCAGGCTGGCTTTGGGCTTATAATCCTACTGTCTCAGCCTCCCAAGTAGCTATGATTTAATAGACCTTAACTACCAGGCAGCTGGTAGAAAAAGATTTCTTACCACATGGTAGATTGGTCTGGGGTCATCGGTTTGAAATACCCCAGACCAGCTCTGGGCTCTTCCTTTTCTATACTTTTTTTTTTTTTCAAGGTTGGGTCTCTCTCTAGCCCAGGCAGCAGACCTGGAATTCACTATGTAGTCTCAGGCTGGCCTCGAACTCACAGCAATCCTACCTCAGCCTCCCGAGTGCTGGAATTAAAGGTGCACGCCACCACACCCACCTTAACTTTTCTATACTTTTAAAAACAAATATTTTTGCTTGTTTATTTATTTGAGAGAGAGAGAGAGAGAGAGAGAGAGAAAATATGGATGCCAGGGTCTCTAGCCATTGCAAAGAAACTCCAGATACGTGTGCCACTTTGTGTATCTGGCCTTACATGGGTACTGGGGAATTGAACCTGGGTCATTAGGCTTTGCGGGCAAACGTCTTAACCACTGAGCCATCTCTCCAGCCCCTTATTTATTTATTTGAGAGACAGAGAGAGAGAGAGAGAGAGAGAGAGAGACTGAGAGAGACAGTATATGGGCACTCCAGGGCCTCTTGCAACTGCAAACAAACTCCAGGTGCATGTACCACCTTGTGCATCTGGCTTTATTACGTGGGTAACCTGGGAATCGAACCCAAGCCGTCAGGGCTTTACGAGCAAGGGCCCTTAACCTCTGAGTCCATCCCTGCCAACCCCGTGTTCTATACTTTTCTGTTTCCTTATCCCCGAGTCCAGTAACACCAAACACTGTGGTGATCCTCCTATACTACGGGGCCAGATTCCTGGCCATGGGGCAGGGAGGGCGCTCACCTGAAAGCCCAGGCAGCGGCCGTAGAAGCAGCCTTTGTGCAGTGTAACGTACTCGCTCAGGAAGTCAGCCGTGAGTCCCTCATCGCCCTCGAAGAAGAGTCCCCCGGGTCGGTTGGTGGCCAGCAGGCGCTGGGCGTAGTAGGCCAGGGCGCGGAGCTGGGTGAGAGCGGCCAGGTACGCCTCCAGTTCGGCCAGGTTGTGGCTGGCTCGGAAGAAGATGCTCCGCCGGTTGGAGGCCACGTAGCGGGACTTGTGCAGGAGATGCGCCAGGCAGCAGCGGGCTGTGTGCACCAGGCTGCGGTAGCCATTGGCCGGCGTCTCTGTGTCCAGGTCGAAGAGGTGGGCCACGCTCAGCAGGCGGCCCAGGGTCGGTTCCAGCCCGATGGCCTGCTCCCGCACGCCGGCGAAGACGGTCGACAGGCGCCGGGCCGTCTCTCCGGGCCCTTGGCTTGCGAAGAATGCTATGTTGTCTTCTGCCAGGGTCACCAGCGTCTGTGTCATGGTGCGTAGATCCATGTTGTGGGAGAACGCCGTGGCTGCGGGCAAATGGGAGACCTCTGATGGCTCCTTGCTCAGCCGGGACCAAGGACTCCGGGCCTCTCTCTCTCTCTTTTCTCTGAGCCCAGGGTGTTTGACCCTAGCACCCTTCCTCATTCAGACCCTGTGAAGCTCTAGCTCTCTCTCTCCTTCCTCAGGCTCAGGGGTCTAATCCCAGCTTGCCCTTCACACTCAGGGACCCTGGACCTCAGAACCCCCGTCCCTCACACCCAGGAAGTCATCCCCTTGTCTTAGGAGTCTAGGCAAGTCCTCAGTGCCTGTCTCCCTGCTGAGGAGACAGAAGTTCAAGCCCCCAGTCTCCTCCTCTTTTAAACCTAAGGAGTCCAGGCCTAGATCTAGGGGCGCCTTTAGGATTCGGAAACCCTCGTCCATGGCCACAAGTCCTGGACCCAGGACTCCAGTCTCCCGAGCCTACAAGGCTCTAGTTTGCTACATGAGCATTTCTCCGAGTCCCAGGAGCCGACTCACCCTCTTTCTCCTTCCTTCCTCCCAGGGATTCAAGGGTGTCTGTCTGCTTTCTCAGGACTCCCCTTATATTAGTTCTGGGAATTCTAGGTGCCCCACCTGCTCCCTCTCTCAAGACCCAGGAGTCCACGGCCTGTCCCCTCTTCTTTCTAAGACTTCAGGTAACATCCACAAACCCTTCCTTTTCAACAAGACTTGGGGGAGCTTATACAACCCCCCCCAGCCCACTCGCTGCCACCTCCTTGGATTCCGCTGTCCACAGCCGGACTTCCTTCCAAACCCAGTTCATAATTCACTGAGGACACACTCCTGGTCCCTAGAGCCCGGTGGAGGAATACCTTCCAAACTCCGGCTCTGTTTTTCTGTGGGATCCCCCAAAACTCAGTTATTACTTCTCTCCCAGAGATGGCCTCTGGTGGCCAGGCCTGTCCACCTGCCTTCCAGTCTGTCTGGAACAGCAGAATTTATCACTGACCTTGGGCTTACTCTATACCACCAGACCATGCTAAGGTAAAGGGCTTAGTCCTGTAAGACCCAGGCCTCCCCCACTGAAATCTCTACTTCTGCTAGCATTCTCTTTTACAGGAGGAGAAACCGAGGCTCAGGAAGGTTCCCCCCCCACCCCCAGGGTTTCAAAAGAAAGTGGCTGAGACAATTCCAACTCTAGGCCCAGGGCTGTTACTTGATGCTGCGGCTCCCTCCCAGGACTCGGAGCGCTGGGCTTCTAGTTCTGGCCTTCCAGTGGCCCACGGTGTGGCAGACTGGCCACGCTCTGCGATCTTCCCTCTGGATCCCTTGTTCCCCTCAGGCACTCGGGCTACCCTGCTCTTGTCCAGCAACAAGGTCCTAGACAAGCTGCCCTTGGTAGGGACACTCACACCTGCCAGGTGACTGCCTCCCCGCACCCCTTTTCCTGAAGCCCAGGGGCCCCTCATTTCCCTACAGAACGGTGCCTCTTTTCCCTTCCAGCCCCGGGGTCTGGCAGCAGCCCCGACTCTCAGGCCGCACTCACCCCTCCCCGGCCGCTTCGGAGCTGGAGCGCCCACTGGCTGGGGCGGCTGATCTGCGGGCCAGTGCCAGCAGCAGCCTGGGGCGATAGGACCGGAGGAGGGGCCAGCCTGCCCAGGGCGTGGCCAGCCAGTCCACCTCCCACTCCGAAGGGACAGCGAGAGCCACGTGCAGTAAACAGAGCGTGCAGTCCGACTCCTGAGCTCAGCTGGGAGTCCTTGTGCCCGGCTTCTAGTCCTTGGAACCCAGGAGGACCGGACCCCAGCCTTCCCCTCTGACGTAGGGGCCCCCAAGCCCGGCGCTCCTCCCTCGCAGCCAGAGTTCTAGGCCCCAGACCCTCTCCTCCAGACTCAGGCGTTCAGATCTCAACGGTCCTCTTTCAAATCCGGGGATCTAGACCCAGCCCTCCTCCCTTGGACCCAGGGGCTAAAGGCCCCCAGCCCTCCTCCCTCGGACCCAGGGGCTAAAGGCCCCCAGCTCCCCTCCCTCAGACCCCGAGGTCCAGACCCCGCTCCTCTCAACACACACATCAGCCCCTCTCACCCAGCCAGGCTGCCCGCCCCTCTCCCTAGAATGGATTCCCGAGCCAAAGGCTCAAAGACCTCAATTCCCGCCCCCTGGGCTGGCCCTGGCACAGGCAGCCCCAGCTGTTAGGGGGAGAGAGGTGACCAGCCTTGTTTCTCCCTCCGGGGAGGACAAAAGCCGATTAAGGGCAGTACCAAGCTCAACCAGGGGCCGAGCCGCAGGTCCTCGACTGGGTGGTGTTCCCACACGGGGCGCACTCTGTCTGGCCCGCACCTCTCACTGTGCTGTGCCTGCCCAACTCCGGGATGGGGAGACCAGGACGCAGGGGAAACACTTCACCTACGTTCTGTTCTTCCGCATGTTCCTTGCCCGGCCAACTAACGTCTCAGCCTCCGGGTCTCAGCTTGAGGTGCTCCCTAACTACACCCTACCTGTCTACAATGTGCACCCCTATTATTTCCTGCCTAATGCTTAGTTCCGTCCTAGCATCTACACATTCTGCAATTACACACGTATTTGTTTTTCACGTTTGTCTCCTCCTGAAAAGAACAGGTTTAATGGAGCCATGAAGTTCCTAAGGTGTAATTAGGAGCTACTTAGGAAGATGAATATAAACATCACAAATAGGAGGCTGGAGAAACGGCTTCATGGTTAAGGCAGTTGCCCGCGAAGCCTAAGGACCCAAGGTTCGATTCCCCAGTGCCCACATGAAGCCAGATGCACACGGTGGCGCGCGCCTCTGGAGTTCGTTTGCAGCAGCTAGAGGCCCTGGCATGCCCATTCTCTCTCTGTCTCTCTCTATCTGCCTCTCTCTCTCTATCTGCCTCTCTCTCTCTAATAAATAAATAAAATAAACAAAAATAGGGCTGGAGAGATGGTTTAGCGGTTAGGAGCTTGCCTGTGAAGCCTAAGGACCCCGGTTCGAGGCTCGATTCCCCAGGACCCACGTTAGCCAGATGCACAAGGGGGCGCACGCATCTGGAGTTCGTTTGCAGTGGCTGGAGGCCCTGGCGTGCCCATTCTCTCTCTCTCTATCTGCCTCTTTTGCTCTCTGTCGCTCTCAAACAAATAAAAATAAACAAAAAATTAAAAACAAAACAAACAAAACTAATATTTTAAAATCACAAAAATAAAAAGTTAGCTGTAGGGCCTTGGAAGGAGCCTGCCCAAATGAGAGACCCATGTCTGGCTGCACTGTCACCTCAATGAGTGCAAAGGAGAGCCCCAGGCCCGTGCCAGTGTCTAGCACGTAACAGGCACTCGGCCAACACGTGAAGGGGGGGGGGCGGGCATGGAGAGACAGAATGTGGGCTGAAGAGGGCATGCTGGGAACTGAGGAGAGAACCGTTCTTCCCAGGGCCAGCAGACGGACGGACGGATAGACCAGGGCCTCAGGAGGTCGTTAAGCCTGGCAGCTGCTAGGACGGGTACTGGCCCGTGACACTTGTCAGGTGATCCTGGCAAGTATATAGGAAACTATGCTTGGTCACTGTGTTCACTCAGGGCGGGAGGTCTGCTGCAGAAGTGGCACCTCAGGGGGACTTTTCTCTCTTTCTTGTCCTCCTTCCCTTTTCTTTTTCTTTCTTTTTTTTTTTTCGAGGGAAGGTCTCACACCAGCTCAGGCTGACCTGGAATTCACTATGTAGTCTCAGGGTCAGGGGTGGCCACGAACTCATGATGATCCTCCTGCTTCTGTCTCCTGAGTGCTGGGACCAAAGGTGTGTGCACCACCACACCCGGCTCTTTTCTCTTTTTATATTTTATTCGTTTATCTATTTACTTATTTGAGAGACAAGAGAGTGAGGATGAGAAAGAATATGAGTGAATGTGTATAAGCACACCAGGGCCTCCTGCCACTGCAAATGAATTCCAGAACTACAGATGCATGCACCACTTTGTGCACCTGGCTTTACGTGGGTAGTGGAGAATTGAACCCAGGCCATAGGCTTTGGGAGCAAGCACCTTTAACTGCTCAGCGACCTCCCCAGCTCCTTCCTTCCTTCCTTTCTTTGCCTTTCTCCCTTTCTTTTTTTTCTTTCCCTCCTTTCTCCTTTCTTTTTTTTTTTTTTACAAAAATTATTTATGCTGGGCGTGGTGGCACATGCCTTTAATCCCAGCACTGGGGAGGCAGAGGGCAGAGTCCAATCTCTTCTGTTCAGCTTTTATACAGTGCCTGGTGTCTGGTGCATTTGCAATTCCCCTCTTCTTAAACCTGTCCCACACTGGCACCCCGTATCTGACATTCATCTTTCATGGCTCAACCAGCTATGACTGCAACCCCCACCCCGCCCACGGGGAGCCTGAGCAGGGGGCGAGGTCTTTATTAAAGATCAAGATGACCCCTCTAACAGAATGGATGACTTGTATGAAGCTATGGGGAAGGGGCTGGACCCTGGGCCTCTGTGATCTCAGGGCCCTGCTCTTTGGCCGACTCTAGGAGGTTCTGTGAGGACTGGGCTGGCTACAGCCAGGAAGAAGGGATGCCGAGGTTGCCAGAAACTTGCTAAGAATCCCAGGCAGAGGGCACTGGGGTAAGGGCATGCCCAGTGGGGCCATGAGTGAGCATGGCACGAATGGGGCAAAGGTAGGGCCGAGGGGCCCTGGCAACGGGGTGTCCAGCTTACTAGTCCTTTGCCCTGGGAGATTTTTTTTTTCTTCTGGGGATCAAATCCAGGGACTAGTGCATGCTAGGCAAGAGCTCTACCACTGAACCACCCCCCCCCCAACTTTCCAGCCCTTTGCCCTGACAAGCCACTGGGTAGCTGGATCTCTGGCCTGGACTTTGGCTCATGGGGATGTACCAATGTACCAGGGCAATGTACTTTCGTGTTTCTTGATATATCTGGAGATGTGTGTGTGTGTGTGTGTGTGTGTGCAAATGCTATGTGAGGACATGTGTTCATTATGTAGGAATCTATATACACGTCTGGGTATATCCCGGTCTCCACGTGCAGTAGGTGTGCTGAGAAGAGGCCTCCCCATTTGTTCAAGCCCAAACCCGAGGAGGCAGCTTAGCCACCTCGCCCACCCAGCTGTCGCTCGGCCCACGACCTGGTCCCACTGGCTCTGCATCCTAGGATCCACTCTTAGCTCATCTCCCGCCTCTGCTGCCTCCTTCCGGTCCGCGCCGTACCATTCTCATCTGCATGATGGCCAGACTCTCTGTGTGTCCCTTTTGATTTCGGTCTGTCTGGTGCAGAGTTCCCAGAGCATCTTTGTCGGTTAGAAATCTGACCGCCAACTCTTCAACAACTTCTGGCCTTACTGTCACATTAAAGTCCCAAATCCTGGCTATGGCCTCCCAAATGACGTGCTGCCTTTTTCTTTTTCTTTCTTTTTTTCTTTTGGTTTTCCGAGGTAGGGTCTCACTCTGGCCCAGGCTGGCCTGGAATTCACTATGTAGTCTCAGGGTGGCCTCGAACTCATGGCAATCCTCCTACCTCTGCCTCCCGAGTGCTGGGATTAAAGGCATCCACCACCACACCCGGCTTTTTTTTTTTTTTAATTTGTTTTTATACTGTTATTTATTTGAGAGAGGGAGAGAATGGGCATGCCAGGGCCTTTAGCCACTGCAAATGAACTCCAGACACGTGTGCCACCTTGTGCATCTGGCTTATGTGGGTCTTTGGGAAGCGAACCTGAGTCTTTTGGTTTGCAGGCAAGCGCCTTAACTGCTAAGCCATCTCTCCAGTCCTTAAAATTTTTTTAAATTTGTTTTTATATTGTTATTTATTTGAGAGAGGGGGAGAGAGAGAGAGAGAGAGAGAGAGAGGGAGGCCTCCTCCTTTCACCCTGCCTGCCCCAGCTTCCTCTGTCCTGCAGCAGGCTCTCTGCGTATTGTCACGTGATGTTTCTTCCAGCTTCAAGGTCTTTTTTGTCCCCTGTCCTCCCTGCCCCCTGACGCAGCATTGCAGGCCTGTCCATCCTTGAGCCTAATGTCATCTTCTTGGAAAGCCTCCCTCTTTCACTTTCTCAGGATCTCCATGTTTGTTTTACTGTCACGTTGTCCTGTTTACAATGGGTATTGCTGGGGCTGGAGAGATGGCTTAGTGGTTAAGGCGCTTGCCTGCCAAGCCTAAGGACCCAGGCTCGGTTCCCCAGGACCCACATAAGGCAGATGCATGAAGTGGTGCTTGCGTCTGCGGTTCGTTTGCCGGTGCTGGAGGCCCGGGGCGCCCATTCTCTTTCTCTTTCTCTTTCTCAAATAAAAACAAAAGCCATGAGCAAGTTGTATGTTTTAGGGTTGAGACAAGGTCCGACTCTCTAGCCCTGGCTTGTCTGCTCGCCTTAAACTCACAGCAGTCTTCTTGACTGCTGGGATTCCGAGTGTTTACCACTGTGCTCAGCAACGAGAAGTCTTATTTGACTAGTGTCTGTGTCCCCAGATCCACACAGTCTGTCCTGCTGGTCACAGAAAGCCGAGGTCCATCACTCCAGGTCCGAATGAATGTCTGCTGGTTGAACCAGTGCGACTGGAGCCCTCTGGGTTTTGAATCAAAGTTGTTGTTGTTGTTTGTTAAAACTTTTTAATTTTTATTTTTTTATTTTTTGGAGATAGGATCTCACTCTCTAGCCCAGGCTGACCTGGAATTCACTATGTAGTCTCAGGGTGGCCTCGAACTCTCGGAGATCCTCCTACCTTTGCCTCCGGGGTGCTGGGACTAAAGGCGTGCACCACCAAGTCCAGTTCGAATTAAAGTTGGTACACACAGACACTGCCAATTCTCACACTTCCTGTCGGGAGGAGGAGGCTAAGGCCAGCCATCTATCTCTGTTTTCACTAGTCAGGTAAGGAAGCTCAGGTGGCCCAATGTTATCTTTTGGGAAATGGACTGATGATAACAACGGTAGTCTGGCTCAGTTACCGGCAAGATCACAATGCTAACAAGGACTTCCTTCAGCCAGCCTAGGTGTCCCTGGGGTAGCAGAGGGGGCATCTGAAGGCTGGCACCAGGGAGGGCCTCAGGAAGTGACTGGCAACGCTCCGAGCCCTTTGTGAGTAGGTGGATCCTCGGGTTTCCGAGTAGGACTGGCTGAGCCCCGTGCTGGCAGCCTGACCCAAGCAGATTCCTTGTGACTCCCCACAACAGCGCTAAGGGAAGCGAGGTTATTAATATTCCCTATGTCACCATTCACACATTCCTCTACTTATTCATCCAATAAATATTTGAGTACCCACGTGCCAGGCATTCCAGGCTCTGGCACTATAGGGTAAAATGGGCCAACACAACCCCCACTGTTACGGACCTCACTGTCTGTGTGTGTGGGGGGGAACTAACAGTAATAATCACATCTGTGTGTCTTGAAGCCTTGCCTGTATGCCAGACATTCAACACTCATTCGAATCTCCAGACAGCCCAGGCAGCGCCATCAATATGCCCGTTTTTTAGCGCTCAGAAAGCCATGGCAGGTCAAAAAGGGACCTTTCCTTTTCTTTTCTTTTTTGGTGCTCAGGAAATAATGTACACTCGGGCTCTTCTCCAAGGTCTGTACTACCTGAAGTGTGCCGTCCCTGGAGGCACCGGCTGTCTAGGTTGTAAGATAAGAAAATGCCTTCAGGCTCCGGTTAGGCTAACAATGCTGTCTCAGGAAGTGATGAGTTTAAACAGGCATCCCCGGAGCTGGGTGGTGGTGGTGATGGTGTGTTGTGTGTCTGGGGAAGAATGCCAGTTTCTTTCCCACGTAGCAATGACCCTCGTGTCCTCACAGGGATTGAGAAAGACTCACAGATTTGCAGGGGGAGGGCGGGGGTGTAGCTCAGTGGAACACTAGCCCAGAGTCAGCCAGGCTCTGGGTTTGTCTATCAACAGCCCTCCCAAAACAAGCAGGCAGGCAAACAGACTCAACTGGGCCAAGACACCGCTGGGCCTCTGCCGGAGGCTTGCCACATACATCTCAGTTGGTCTCAGCCTTCTGAGATCTAGGGAACCCAGGTGACAGCCTTAAAGACGGAAGGTTCAAAGCCGTCCCAGAGGCCCCGTGTCCTGCCAAGGTGTGAGGGTCAGGACCGACGGACAAGGGGATGGCTGGACTTAATTGAGGGGTGGCAAGAAGGGGTGGGGGGGGGGAGGGAGGAGGCTTTGTGATGAACCTGCGTGCCCCTCCCGCATAGTATTCCCCCCCCCTACCTTTCGGCCTGACTCACCCCTAAACTTCCTCTTTTTGTAAAAGCAGCTTAAACCCCTTCCTCATTATTCTCTCCCAGGCTCGATGTCGGAAATCGACGCTCGTGGGAACCATGTTTTCAGGGCAGACAACAACACCGAGGTTCAGGTGCTGCTGTCCCGGACCACGCGGGGGATGCATCCCGGGGACAGGGCCCCCGGGGCATCCCGCTCCGTTCCCCGTGGTCCTTGGCCCGGGACGTTCGGCTCTCACATCAACCCCCTACTCACAATGGGACCCCCCACGCAGGACGGCGGTGAGTCGGTCCTCGGCTCGGTCCCCGCCCCTCCCCTCCCCTCCTCGCGGCAGTGGCTTGGCCCGCTCCATCCCCGCGCCCCCGGAGCGGCGGGCTCTCACCTTTGATCTTGCCTTTCCGCCACCGCCGGCGACTGCGGCTCTTCGATCCGTCTTCGGTTTTCTCCAAAGCCTGGGCCTCGGCGGGCCCCGATTCCCCGGCGGTCTCCATCAATTCTCCGCGCGCCAGCGCGCGCCCGGTTCCCGCCGCCTCTCCCCGCCCCCCTCGTGGGGCCCCATTCCAACAGATGAGTCCCGCCCATCGAGTCAATACCACCACCGAACCGCCCAATCACAGACCGACTCCTCCCTGAGCCACGCCCACAAAGGAGGGTCCGGCACCGCCCCTCCGCTCCACCCCTCCCCCCGCGCTGGCTCGCTTTAAAGAGACCGCAGCCAATTAAAATAAAATAAATAAATGCAACCCTGGAGGCGGTGAAAAGCGTCCGCCTGGACAGGAATAGTGGGGAGTCCCGCGTAGGGGGAGGAATCACGTCACCCCAAACTGGGGATTTCGAGTGTTCACACATGCTGAGGCTCATCCCTCGCACTCTCCCACTCACCTTCCTGTTAATGGTGGCCAGCCTGCCCACCGGGAGGGGCTTCTGCCACTCAGGGGAGGGGCGGGGGTGGGGCCAGCCCTGGGGACGTGGCTGAACTTGGTGGCCGTTGAGGGGGGGGGGGAAAGCTCTGCTTTCTTCCCCTCCCAGTTCTTGTTATTATTATTATTATTATTATTATTTAATGTTTTTGTTTATTTAAGAGAGAGAGAGAATGGGTGCGCCAGTGCTTCCTGCCACTGCAAACGAACTCCAGACCACCATGTCTATCTGGTTTACATGGGTCCTGGGGAATCGAACGTGGGTCCTTAGGCTTTGCAGGCAAGTACCTTCATCGCTAAGCCATCTCTCCTGCCCTCCACTTTTTTAAATATATATTTTATTCTTATGTACTTATTTGAGAGAGAGAGAGAGATACAGAAATAGGCAGGTAGAGAGAATGGGCACGCTAGAGCTTCCAGCCACTGCAAATGAACTCCACATGTATGTATCCCCTTGTGCATCTGGCTTTCGTGGGTCCTGGGGAGTCGAACCTAGGACCTTTGGCTTTGCAGGCAAGTGCCTTAACCGCTAAGCCATCTCTCCACCTGTGCCCTCCATTTTTTTTGCCGGGGGGGGGGGTTGGATAGGATATTATTCTAACCCAAGATGTGGTCCCAGGCTGTCTTTGAACTCACAGCAATCCTCCTACCTCTACCTCCCAAGTGCTTGGATTAAAGTTGTGCGCCACCACACCCAGTTTATCTAGCCCTCTTTTATTATTATTATTTCATTGTTTGTTTTTTGTAGATAGGTTCGTACACTGTAATCCAGGATAGCCTGGAACTCACTATGTAGTCCAGGCTGGTCTTGACCATAGTGCAAAACTGCCTCCTAGTGATGGAGTTACAGGTATGAGCCACCACCACCCAGATCTCTCTCTTTCTCTCTTCCCCTCCCCCCCCAGTTCTCGTATTGCTGTCTCTCTTTGGTTTTCTCCCTCTATCCTCTCTTCTTAGCATTGTAGGGATAAGCGCACTGGCTTCTGCTATGGCGTCGCCTACTGAGAGCAGAAGGCGCCTGAATGCCTGGGAGTAGGCAGGAAACAGAGGTGGCCTGAAGCTACCACAGGGACTCAGTGTCTCTTTTGGGTCTCCTCAGCTGCCGTGCTGTGCCGTGTCATGGGTCTAGAGCCCTGATAAACAGTTTTTATTTTTTTAGGGGGGGCGTCTCACTCTAGCCCAGGCTGACCTGGAATTCACTATGTACTCTCTGGGTGGCCTCGAACTCACGGCGATCCTCCTACCTCTGCCTCCCGATTAAAGGCATGCCCAGCTGATAAAACGTTTTTTCCATCCTCTACCTCAACTTCTTTCCCAAGGACCTACTCAGCCCTTAGGGGCTGGAAAGATGGCTTAGCGGTTAAGGTGCTTGCCTACAAAGCCAAAGGCCCCAGGTTCGATTTCCCAGGACCCACAAAAGCCAGATCCACAACTCCGCCTCTGGAGTTTGTTTGCAGTGGCTGGAGACAATGGCGTGCCCATTCATTCTCTCCTTCCTCTTCCTCCTTCCCTCCTGGCCGCCTTCTCTCTGTCTCTAATAAACAAATAAATAATCAGTTCTTGGTACTGAGATGGTAAACTCAACCTGTTTTACCTTCCTCTGTGCTCGCCCCACCCTCGCTTCAGGATTGAGACTATATCATTTTATAAGCCCTACCTCCCCCCTCCCCAGCTGATTCAGAGAAGTCACAGAGAGCAGAGCCTTGGGGCCCACACTCTATGATGACCTGGCCAGGGCCTCCTCCAGCCCCTCTGGGCAAACTCCTCCTTCCCGATACACACACAGCCCTCAAGGCCTGCCCTGAGTGTCTGTGGCCTGAGTGTCTGTGGAGGTGGCTGGCAGCAGAGCCCCAGGCCTGGTCAGCACAGAGTTTGTCCACATGGATACTTGTCCACATGGATACTCGGGGGTAAGGCTCCCACTGACCCACAAATGATGCTCTGATGAATACTTGGAGAAGGATGGTTTCTGTGTCCTAATCCCTGGGCCAGAGCTCGTTCCTACCTTAGTTTATTTGACAGAGAGAGAGAGAGAGAGAGAGAGAGAGAGAGAGAGCAGAGAGAGAGAGAGAGAGAGAATGGGAGAATGGGCACCCAGGGCCTCCAGCCACTGCAAACGCCACCTTGTGCATCTGGCTTTCATGGGTCATGGGTCCTGGGTCCTGGGGAATTGAACCTGGGTCCTTTGGCTTTGCAGGCAAGCGCCTTAACCGCTAAGCCATCTCTCCAGCCCCCTACCTCACTTTGATTTTTGCCCCCAAATCCTTTGTGGTGAGGGAGCCTGTTGCAATATCCTTCAGTGTTGTACGCCTTTGAATTCTTATTCTCTAAACTGGGGATGTTGACAGTTTCTCTCACGGTATCATTAAAGGGTGACTCAAGCTAAGCTGGCATACAGTAAATTTTTAGCGTGAATGGATGACTGTCCCTGGAAGCTTCCAGTTGTACGGGCTCTGACTCACCTGTGTCCCGGTAGAGTCTGTGGTTCTGGAAGCTGCTGTTCTTTTCACGTGGCCAGGCCCTGTCATATCCCGATGGTGCGTCGTATTCCTGTCCCTTCTTGAAGGGTGTCATTCCTCTGAGAACGGACCCACTCCGCGAGGCGGGAGGATTCGTCTCTGAAGTCGAGCTCAGATCCGATGATGCTCTCTCGGAATCTGTGACCCATTGCAAAAATGCCTTCCACTCTTGGGCCGATCTCTGGATGGACAATTCCTGCAGTCTTGTCAAAAAACCCCAGTTGGACAAAACTCCATGCTTGGATTTGGCACCGGGGACTGGAGGTGTTTGCTGGTCAGTAGGTTCTGGAAGTTTGGGTTTCTCTTGGGATGCAGATTCGGTCTGGACCAGGGCTTCTTTGCTGGGCTCAGGTAGCTTAAGCTGGGCTGTAGGCGTTGATTCTGCCTCTTGTTGGGCCAGAAGTGACTCTGTCGAGCCACAACATCCTGACAGCACCGCGGGTCCCCCTGTCGATTCTGATCCCTGCTGGCTTGTAGACACTTTCCCTGGCTGATGTCCCACAGGAGAGGTGGCTTCCTGCTGCTCCAAGCGCACCATGCCGGCGGGGGGTGACTGCTGCGGTACCAGGGAGGCTAGCGACGCGTAGAGCTTGAGGTGCAAAGGACATTTGGGCTGGGCTCCGGGTTCCTGCTGGGACTCCCTTCCCGGCTGCACGGTCAGCTCCTGCTGGAGCCTTTGCTTCAACTGCGGGCTGGATTCCTGCGGAGCCTTCCATGCTGGTGGGCTTAGGGGAGTCTTTTCTGGCCCGGGCTCTGACTGGATTCTCTGGTGCGGCTCAGGTTTCCATTCTGACTTGGATACTGATCCTGGCTCCGCTGTTGTCACGTCTCTCTCAGGTGATTTTGGCCAGCCAGGTTTCATCTTGTTTTTTCTTTTTTTTTTTTTTGGCTTCCCCCCAGCCCCTCAGGCTTCCTTCTTCACAGATCTCTCATGATGGCCCTCTCTCTGGAGTCCTTCACCCTGGCATCCCGGGTCTTCCTCTACAAGGCAGTCTGGCTCGTGGGTAGATCACCACGGCCCTCCCCCTCCTGTGCCAAGTGCCTTTTACTTTGGGGGGAAGGATTAGGACTAGGAGGATTGTGTGCCCAGCACCTTTACCAGAAGGGAGGGGCGTGCCCCCTTGTGTCATAAATGGGGCCCCACCCCACTCACCATTCAGTTAAAATGGCCCTTCTCATAAGTCAGGCATCCCACCTTAGTCTTTGGTTTCATCTCTCTTTTTTTTTTTTGAGGTTTTACTGTAGCCCAGGCTAACCTGGAATTCACTATGTAGTCTCGGGTGTCCTTGAACTCACAGCGATCCTCCTACCACTGCCACCAAAGTACTGGGATTAAAGGTGAGCACCACTGCGCTCTGTTTTGGTTTCATCTGGGATGACAGATTATGGATGAGTGCTCCTATTCCTTTTTTTTTTTTTTTTTTGGTGGGGAGAGGGGGCAGGACAGGATCTCATGTAGCCCATACTGACCTTGAACTCCTGATCCTCCTGGTCTCCGCCTCCCAAGTACTGGGCTTACAGGTGAGCACCACTATGGATCTTCTTTTTATTATTTTTGATTTGTTTTTGAGGCAAGCCTAACAGATTGGCCTTAAAAAAAAATTAGCTAGGTGTGGTGGCGCATGCCTTTAATCCCAGCACTTGGGAGGCAGAGGTAGGTGAATCAACGTGAGTTCGAGGCCACCCTGAGACTACATAGTGAATTCCAGGTCAGCCTGGGCTAGAGTGAGACCCTACCTCAACACCCCCCCACAAAAAAAATTATTTCCTTGTTTGACAGAGAAAGAGAGTGAGAGAGAGAGAGAGAGAGAGAGAGAGAAAGAGAGGGAATGGGCGCGCCAGGTCCTCGCCTCCAGCCTCTGCAAACAAACTCCAGATGCGCCACCTTGTGCATTTGGCTCACATGGGTCCTGGGGAATCGAACTGGGTCCTTTGGCTTTGCAGGCAAGCGCCTTAACCACTAAGCCATCTCTCCAGCCCTTGCCTGTTTTTTTAATGTGGGGGTGGGGAATTTGCATACCAGGGCCTCCAGCCACGGTAACGAACTCCAGATGTGTGGGCCACTTTGTCGCCTTAGCCACCTTGTGTATGTCACCTTGTGTGTCTGGCTTACATGGGACCTGTAGGGTCGAACCTGGGTCCTTAGGCTTTGCAGGCAAGGGCCTTAACCGCTAAACCACCTCTCCAGCCCTTACTATGTTTTTTTTTTCTGTTTGTTTGTGGCAGGGTCTCACTCTAACCCAGGCTGAGCTAGAACTGACTCCGTAGCGTAGGGTGGCCTCAAACTCACAGCAGTCCTTTTGCCTCATCCTCCCCAGTGCTGGGCAGCGCCCTCCCCCCACCTTCTTAACCACCTGATACTTGAGAAGTACTTAAGGCCACCTCGATACAAGTTAATCGTTTTTCCTCTTGATCCATTCTTACAGTTGATTGAAATGTCTCATTTTTATTTTCATGATTTTATATTCATGTGACACAATAAAAAAAGGTGATGTCATTCTCTCATCTTTTTTTTTTTTTTTTTTTTTTTGAGGTAGGGTATCACTGTAGCCCCGGTTGACCTGGAATTCACTCTGTGGTGTCAGACCAACCTCAAACAGCGATCCTCCTGCCTCTCTGGAGTGTTGGGATTAATGGCATGCACCACCACAGCCTGCTCCAGTTACTTTTTTATTTTAATTTCACTCTTGTTTATTTATTTACTTATTTATTTATTATTATTATTATTTGTTTTTTCAAGATAGGATCTTGCTCTAGCCCAGGCTTACCTGGAATTCACTATGTTAGTCCTAGGCTGGCCTCAAACTCATGGTGATCCTCCTACTTCTGCTTCCCAAGTGCTGGGACTAAAGGTGTGCATCTGATTTTTTTTTAAGTCTTCTGAACTTTCATTGGGTAATACAAATTAAGCATTTTTTAGGGGGGGTGGGGGAAGAGTGTGCCTTTCGAGGTAGGGTTTCACTCTAGCCTAGGCTGACCTGACACTCACTTTGCAGTCCCAAACTAACCTTGAACTCAGAGTACTAGGATTAAAGGCATGAGATGCCATGCCCAGCAAATTAGGTTATTATTTTTTTCTTCCTTCATTTTTTTTATTGACAACTTCCATGATTGTAAACAATATCCCATGGTAATTCCCTCCCTCCCCCCACTTTCCCCTTTGAAACTCCACTCTCCATCATATCCCCTCCCCTTCTCAATCAGTCTTTCTTTTCTTTAAATGTTTTTGTTCATTTTTATTTATTTATTTGAAAGCGACAGATAGAGAGAGAAAGAGGAAGAGAGGCAGAGATAGAGAGACAGAGAGAATGGGCGCGCCGGGGCCTCCAGTCACTGCAAACAAACTCCAGACGCATGCGCCCCCTTGTGCATCTGGCTAACATGGGTCCTGGGGAATCGAGCCTCAAACCGGGGTCCTTAGGCTTCAGAGCGTTTAACCGCTAAGCCATCTCTCCAGCCTAATCAATCTTTCTTTTATTTTGATGTCATGATCTTTTCCTCCTATTATGATGGTCTTGTGTAGGTAGTGTCAGGCACTGTGAGGTCATGGATATCTATCTCATTGTTTTTGATGACTCCAGTTTTGCCCAAATTGCATTTGGTGAACATTTTCCCTCATTTATTTGTCAAGAAAAATGCTGCTATGCTGGATAGATGGTTTAGCGGTTAAGGCACTAGCCTGTGAAGACTAAGGATCCGGTTTCGATCCCTCAGTACCCACATAGAGGCAGAGGCCCATGGTTGTGCTTGCGTCTGGCGTTTGTTTGCAGTGACTGGAGGCCCTGGCATGCCCATTCTCTCTTGTCTGCGCCTCCTCTTAAATAAATAAGTAAAACAAATATTGCTGTTTCATCTTCTTATAAACCAATCTTTGAATATGCAGGCTATTTTTTTCAAGTTTGGAGAGACTTTATTGTTGTTTATTTTTATTTATTTATTTGAGAGTGACAGAGAGAAGGAAGCAGAGAGAGAGAGTAAGAGAGAGAGAGAGAATGGGTGCGCCAGGGCCTCCAGCCACTGCAGACGAACTCCAGACGCGTGCGCCCCCTTCTGCATCTGGCTAGCGTGGGTCCTGGGGAATCGAGCCTTGAACCCGGGTCCTCAGGCTTCACAGGCAAGTGCTTAACCGCTAAGTCATCTCTCCAGCCCTAGAGAAACTTTATTAAGAGAAGGGAAGAACAGCTCCTGCCCTTGAGAAGGCAAGAGGGGGTAAAACCCACCTAGAGATCCAAACTGGGGTCACTCGCTGGGCGTGGTGGCACACACCTTTAATCCCAGCACAGAGGTAGGAGGATCGCTGTGAGTTCGAGGCCACCCTGAAGCTACATAGTGAATTCTCGGTCAGTCTGGGCTAGAGCGAGACCCTATCTCGAAAAACAAACAAACAAACAAAACACACACACACACAAAAACCCAGATTCTCTAAATTGGGGTCACTTATAAGAGGTTAGTCAGGTTGAGATTTAATCCTTCCAGAAATCTTGCTTCTAGGTACATGCTCATATTATGCAATGGCAATTTCTTTCTTTTTCTTGAGGTAGAGCTCACTGTGTAGCCCAGACTGGCCTTGAACTTGGGGAAATCCTCTTGCAGTAAGCCTGCCAAGGGCTAGCATTATAGCATGAGTCACCACACCTGGCTAGAGTGGAGATTTTTTTTTTTTTTTTTTCTCGTGAGATGTCTGGGTCAAAAGGTATACTCCGCTGGGTGTTGGGGGTTAATGCCTTTAACCCCAGCACTTGGGAGGCAGAGGTAGGAGGATCGCCATGAGTTCAAGGCCACTCTGAGACTGCATAGTGAATTCCAGGTCAGTCTGAGTTAGAGTGAGACCCTACCCCCCAAAAAACAAAAACAACAAAAAAGCAGAGCTAGGAGGTTCACTCTGTGCCCTGGGTTTGTTAGCCTGGGATTACAGAGTGAGTTCCAGGTCAGCCTGGGCTGGAGTGAGACCCTACCTGGAAAAAAAAAAAGAGGTACACTTATTTAAAATCTATTCCATATAATTATGGAAGTTGTCAATAAAAAAAATAAGATTAGTCCAGGCTGGGTGGTGCACGCCTGTAATCCCAGTACTCAGGAGGCAGAGGTAGGAGGATCGCCATGAGTTTGAGGCTACTCTGAGACTACAGAGTTAATTCCAGGCCAGCCTGGGCTAGAGTGAGACCCTACCTCAAAAAATAAAGACAAAACAAAAAAAAATTAAATTAAAAAAGTCTATTTCATGGGCTGTGCAGATGGCTCAGTGGTTAAAGGCACTTGCTTGCAAAGCCTAATAGCCCAAGTTCAATTCCCCAGTACCCACATAAAGCCAGATGCACAAAGTGGCACATTGCATCATGAGCTCCTTTGCAATGGCTAGAGGCCCTTGTGCACCCATTCTCTCTCTCTCTCTCTGCTGGCAAACAAATAAGTAAAAATATTTTTTAAAAAATGTACTGTTTTGGGCTGGGTGTGGTGGTGCACGCCTTTAATCCCAGCACTCGGGAGGCAGAGGTAGGAGGATCGCTGTGACTTTAAGGCCACCCTGAGAATACGTGGTGAATTCAAGGTCAGCCTGGGATAGAGTGAGACCCTACTTTGAAAAACAAAACAAAACAAAACAAAACAAAAGTACAAAAATGTACTGTATTTTAGGCTGGATAGGTGGTTTAGTGGTTAAGGCGCTTGCATGCAAAGCCTAAGGACACAGGTTCGATTCCCCAGGACCCACGCAAGCCCGATTTACAAGGTGGCACATGTGTCTGGAGTTCATTTGCAGTGGCTGGAGGTCCTGGTACAACCATTCTCTCTGTCTCTCTCTCACACACACTTTCTTTTTTTAAATATATATATTTATTTATTTATGAGAGAGAAAGAGGCGGAGAAGAAAGAGAGAGAGAAAGAATGGGCATACCGGGGCCTCCAGCCACTGCAAACGAACTCCAGGGTCTTTTGGCTTTGCAGGCAAGCACCTTAACCACTAAGCCATCTCTCCAGCCCCCACCTCTCTCACTTTCTTTCTCAAAATGGATAAATAAAATAAAAAAATGATAATGAAAAAAAAAAAAACTACTGTTATTTTCTCACATTGCCCTTGATGTGATCGCAGGGACACTGCTTCCCGGGCGCTCCAGGCAGTGCTTCTAGGGCCTCTGGGGAACCAGCCTGCAACAACAGACTGCTGTCAATCTCTGCTTCCTCTTTACACTGCCCTGGGACTGCGGGGGGGTGGGGGGGCTCAATGCAGAGCAGCACAGATTGTGAGCACCAGGATGTTGGAGTTGTGGCTCCTGTCTTCTCTGGGCAAACTTCAGAGAAGGGGAATGCATGAAGAGTAAGACCTAGGTGTTATCTTATTATTTATTATTATTATTATTATTATTATTATTGGTTTTTTTTTTGAGGTAGGGTCTCACTCTAGCCCAGGCTGACCTGGAATTCACTATGTAGTCTCAGGGTGGCCTTGAACTCACGGGTATCCTCCTACCTCTGGTTCCCGAGTGCTGGGATTAAAGGCGTGTGCCACCATGCCCAGTTTATTTTATTTTATTTAGTTACAAGTTTATTTGCAAGGGGAGAGAGAGAAAGATAGATAGGGAGAGAGAGAGAGAGAGAGAGAGAGAGAGAGAGAGAGAATAGGCACACCAGGACCTTTTGCCACTGCAAATGAAATTTAGATGCATGTACCACTTAGTGCATTTGGCTTTACATGTGTACTAGGGAATCAAACCGGGGCCATCAGGCTTTGCCGACAAGCACCTTTAACCACTGAGATAAAGCTCCAGCCCCCTTATTATTCATTCATTCATTCATTCATTCATTCACTCAAGGGAATGAGCACATCAAGGCCTCTTGCCATTGCAAACCAACTCCAGATGCACATACCACTTTGTGCATCTGGCTGAATGTGGGTACTGGGGAGTCGTTGGTGGGCTTTGGAAGCAAGTACTTTTTTTTTTTTTTTTCGAGGTAGGGTCTCACTGTAGCCCAGGCTGACCTGGAATTCACTATGGAGTCTCAGGGTGGCCTCGAACTCACGGTGATCCTCCTACCTCTGCCTCCCGAGTGCTGGGATTAAAGGCATGCGCCACCACGCTCGGCATAAGCAAGTGCTTTTAACTACTGAACATTTCCTCAGCCCAAGTGTTGTCTTTTTAAGGCTGTTTGCCCTAAATAAATATTTAAATATTTACATAAAAATAATTTTTTTTTTACCCCAATAAAGCTGGGAATAGCATCCAAGATGTTTCAGAGGGGGCCAGGAAAAATTAAAACGTTTTGGAGGGTGGGCCTGGGAGCTTGGGGAAAAGTGTAGTGGGGAGGGGACAATTTCAGATTTGATTGTCATTTGCTTAGAGTTTTTTTTTTTTTTGAGGTAGGGTCTCACTCTAGCCCAGCCTGAATTGGAACTCCCTCTGTAGTCTCAGGCTGGCCTCGAACTCATCGCGATCCTCCTACCTCTGCCTCCTGAGTGCTGGGATTAAAGGCGTGCGCCACCACGCCTGGCTCTTGCCTAGATCTTATAGGACACTAGTGCTTGCCCGAGGCAAAGAAAGCTGGCACTGGCGTGCTGGCATCTGGAGGGCTGTTGTGGTTAGCTCAGATAACATCTGTCCTAGTCTCAGAGGGGCTCATGGGAGAGAGCTGAGGCCAGGATGGTGCCGTCGCGGCCGCCGATGTTGGGTTACTAACCTTTGCACTCAAATTCCCTGGCCACCTTCCAGGAGCCGCCTCCCAGAAGATGCTGGCGCTGGTCCCTGCGGCCTCTGTTGACCTCTGTTGCAAGGAAATAGGCCATTTACAGGTACTGGAAAGAGAGAAGGCACACCCCCTCAAAAAAAGGAGATGGTGGGCTGGAGATATGGCTTAGTGGTTAAGGAGTTTGCCTGTGAAGCCAAAGGAACCAGGTTTGATTCCCCAGGACCCATGTGAGCCAGATGCACAAGGTGGTGCACGCGTCTGGAGTTTGTTTGCAGTGGCTGGAGGCCCTGGCGTGCTTCATCTCTCTCTCTCTCTTTCTCTCTCTCTCTCTCCCTCTCTCTGCTTACAAATAAATAAATAAAAATAAAAAAAGAAATCCTCCAGCATTGTGCTACATGGGTACCTAGGTCAGCACGGTTCTATTTTTTCTCTTTTTTCACCTTAAGGATCTAGGTACTTCAAGAGAAGTTTATTTTTATTTTTATTTATTTTAGTTTGATTTTTTGATTTTTAGGGGTATGGTCTTACTCTAGCCCAGGGTCACCTGGAATTTGTTACGCAGTCTCAGGGTGGCCTTGAACTCATGGTGATCCTCCTACCTCTGCCTCCTGAGTGCTGAGATTAAAGGAGTGTGACACCACACATAGCTAAGAAGAGTGCTTAAAAAAATTTTTTCAGGTGGTTTTTTTTTTTTTTTTTTTTTAGAGAGGGAGAGAGACAGAGACAGAGAGAGAGTTGGCATGCCAGGGCCTCAGCCACTGAAATCAAACTCCAGATGCTTGCACCACCTAGTGGGCATATGAGACCTTGCGCTTGCCTCACCTTTGTGCGTCTGGCTTATGTGGGATCTGGAGAGTTGAATGTGGGTCCTTAGGCTTCACAGGCAAGCGCCTTAACTGCTAAGCCATCTCTCCAGCCTAGAAAAGTACTTTTTATTTAATATTTTATTTATTTAAGAGAGACAAAGGGAAAGAGTCAGACAAAAGAGAGAGGGAATGAGTGGGCCAGGGGCTTTAGCCACTGTAAATAAACTCCACAAACATGCACATTTTGTGCATCTGGCTTTACTGGGGAATCGAGCCCAGGCTGTCAGTCTTTGTAAGCAAGCACCTTTAGCGGCTGAGCCATCTTTCCAGCGTGCCCTCCACCTTGTTTTTTTTTTTTTTTTGAACTAGGGTCTTACTCTAGCCCAGGCTGACCTTAAAATCACTCTGTAGTTTCAGGGTGGCCTGGAACTCACAGTGATCCTCCTACCTTGGTCTCCCATGTGCAGGGATTAAAGGCATGTGCCACCGCGCCCAGCCCCCCACCCCCCTTTTTTTTTTAAAAAAAAGTGGCTCTCATTCTTATTTATTTATTTGAGAGAAAAAGAGGTAGAGACAGAGAGAGAGAGAGAGAGAGAGAGAATAGGTGCACCAGGGCCTCCAGCCACTGCAAAGGAACTCCAGATGCATGCACTACCTTGTGCCTCTTGCTTACCTGGGTCTTGGGGGATTGAACCGGGATCATTTGGCTTTGCAGGCCAAATGATTTTTTTTTCTTTTTTTTTTTGGTTTTTCGAGGTAGGGTCTCACTCTAGCCCAGGCTGACCTGGAATTCACAATGGAGTCTCAGGGTGGCCTCGAACTCATGGCGATCCTCCTACCTCTGCCTCCTGAGTGCTGGGATTAAAGGCGTGCGCCACCACGCCCGGCTTTTTTTTTTTTTTTTTTTTTTTTTGAGAGAGCTCTTCACTATGTAGCCACGGTTGGCCTTAAACTTTTGATCCTCTCACTTTCATATCACAGGTACTGGGATTACTGGCAGGTGTCACCACGCTTGGCACGTTTTTATTTTATTTTATTTTGGAGGCAAGATCTCGCTATGTAGTGCAGGCTGGCCTTCAACATGCAGTAATCTCCCTGCCTCTGCCTGGCTACAGGTGTTTACCACCATACCTGGTTCAAACTATTGTCATATAAAGTTCACTGCTTGAAATCTGTTATGGGCTAAACTCTGTCCCCCTGGCCCCCAAATTCACATACTGAAGCCCTAACCTGTAGTGTTTTAGAGTGACTGTATTTGGAGACAGGACCATGAAAGAGGTGAAGAAGTTAAAATGAGGCTCTAGGGGTTGGAGAGTTGGCTTAGCGGTTAAGACATTTGCCTGCAAAGCCAAAGGATCCCGGTTCGACTCTCCAGGTCCCACATAAGCCAGATGCACAAGGGGGTGCATGCATCTGGAGTATGTTTGGAGCGGCTGGAGGCCCTGGCGTGCCCATTCTCTCTCCCTCTCTCTCTGCCTCTTTCTCTCTCTCTCACTCTCAAATAAATAAAGTAAAAATAAAGTTTTTTTTTTTTTTTTTAAATGAGGCTCTAATCCAGTCTAACTGATGCCCTCATCATAAAATGAGATTTGGACAACCTCCACCCCAAGTTTGAGGCTGGAGAGACGGCTTCGAGGTTAAAGGAACTTGCTTGCAAATTCCAATGATCCAAGGTCGATTCCCCAGGACCTGCATAAAGCCAGATGCACAAAGCGGAGCACGTGTCTGGAGTTTGTTTGCAGTGGCTGCAGGCCCTAGCGCTCCCATTCTATCTGCCTCTTTCTCTCTCTCCTCTCAAATAAATAAATTAAAAAAGTTTTTACAGAAATGATGAGAAGTTCTAACTCACTTTGGTGCCCAGGCTGTC
Organism: Dipus sagitta; assembly: GCA_036346955.1. Taxonomy (NCBI): domain Eukaryota; kingdom Metazoa; phylum Chordata; class Mammalia; order Rodentia; family Dipodidae; genus Dipus; species Dipus sagitta. The sequence goes on along the minus strand of CM070787.1, from coordinate 73,049,112 downwards.
CTCAAGCTGTTGGCGATCTTTCTGCCTTAACCTCCCAAGTGCTGAGGTTACATGTTTGGCTTAATCACCCCACTTTCAGAAGTTATTTATTAAAATAATATCTGGCATTTACCTTTCTTAAAAAAAAAAATCTTACAGTCTCAGCCTGGAGAGATGGCTCAGCAGCTAAGGCGTTTGCCTGCAAAACCTAACGGCCTGCGTTCAATTCCCTAGTACCCACACAAAGCCAGGTGCACAGTGGTGGCATGTGGCTGGAGTTTGTTTGCAGTGGCTGGAGGCCCTGGCATATCCATTCTCTCTATGTATGTCTCTTCTATCTGTGCTTGAAAATAAATAAATAGGGCTGGAGAGATGGCTTAGCGGTTAAGTGCTCGCCTATGAAGCCTAAGGACCCCGGTTCGAGGCTCGATTCCCCAGGACCCACGTTAGCCAGATGCACAAGGGGGCGCACGCGTCTGGAGTTCGTTTGCAGTGGCTGGAAGCCCTGGTGCGCCCATTCTCTCTCTCTCTCTCTCTCTGTCACTCTCAAATAAATAAAAATAAAAAAATTTTAAAAAAGAAAATAAATAAATAAAAAATTTAAAAATTTAAAATCTTACAGTCTCATATTTATTAGACATTAGTTTATCATACGCTTTTACTCCCTCATTACTTGGCTTCAGAGATGTTTACATTGACCCCAGCCAACCTCTTTGGATTTGCATCATGTGACACCACACCTTGTTCATCTTTTGTGATAGGGCGATCCAGTTCTAGTATATCAGTTCCAATTGTTACTGCACCGAAGAAACGAAAGAATGACACTTTGAAACCTTAAAAAAAATGATGAGAAATTGGTCTGGGTTGTTATAAGCCGTCTAGTCAACAGCACTGCGTTATCACAGGCCAAGCTGTGAGACAGAAACCATTAGCCAGTCTAAACCTGCTGACACCGTGACCAGGCCTTCAGAACTGTGAGAAAATAAAATGTGGGGCTGGAGAGATGGCTTAGTGGTTAAGGCGCTTGCCTGCCAAGCCCAAGGACCCATGTTCCACTCTCCAGATCCCACGTAAGCCAGACATACAAAGGTGAGGCAAGCGCAAGGTCGCACATGCCCACTAGGTGGCGCAAGTATCTGGAGTTGGATTTCAATGGCGGAGGCCGTGGAGCACCAATTCTCTCTCTCCCTCTCGGGAAAAATAAAATAAAAATGTGTTGCTAAAGCCACCCCGCCCCAAACTGTGGTATTTTGTTAGGAAAGTCCTAACAAACAAAAGCAAACTTTGAGCTGGAGAGATGGTCCAGCGGTTAAGGTGCTTGCCTGCAAGGCCTAACGGCCCAGGGTTCGACTCCCCAGAACCCACGTAAAGCCAGATGCACAAAGTGGCCCATGTACCGAGAGTTTGTTTGCAGGGGCTGGAGGCCCTGGCGTGCCCATTCTCTGTCTCGCTCTGCTTGCAAATAAATAAAAAAGGTATAATTTAGTATATATATATATGGCAAAATACTCCTCCTTTGCTGAACTCAGAGCCAATGGGTCAGAAGAATTCAGTGCATAGTTCCTGGCACAAGGAGGGCATGTTGTGTTTGCACAGCCGTTGGATGGACACCGTGTTTCCACAGGGCCCTTAGAGATTGTCTAGTTCAATTCAGGCCTCCTGTTCCCCAAACTTGTACCCTCTCTACCACACAGATAGACAGTGTTGCACCACAACCCAGTGCTGCTTTCTTTCTTTCTTTAAAAAAAAAGTATTTTATTAGCCAGGCATGGTGACACATGCTTTTTTAAAAATAAATGTTTTTGTTTTTTAATTTTTATGTATTTACTTGAGAGCAGCAGACAGAGAAAGAAGGAGAGAGAGAGAGAGAGAGAGAGAGAGAGAGAGAATGGGCACACCACGGCCTTCAGCCACTGCAAATGAACTCCAGACACGTGTGCCACCATGAGCATCTGGCCTACGTGGGTCCTGGGGAATCGAGCCTTGAACCAGGGTCCTTAGGCTTCACAGGCAAGCTCTTAACTGCTAAGCCATCTCTCCAGCCCTTGTGTTTTTTATTTTTTTTCTCAATTTTTATTAATATTTTCCATGATTATAAAAAATATTCCATGGTAGTACCCTCCCCCCCACTTTCCCCTTTGAAATTCCATTCTCCATCATATTGTTTTTTTTTTTTTTTTTTTTTGAGGTAGGGTCTCACTCTTGTCCAGGCTGACCTGGAATTCACTATGTAGTCTCAGGGTGGCCTTGAACTCACGGCAATCCTCCTACCTCTGCCTCTTAAGTGCTGGGATAAAAGACATGCACCACCATGCCCGGAAAATTGGGGATAGTCTACAAAACAACTCTTCAAAAACATATCAAAGCCAGCTGGGCGTGATGACACACACCTTTAGTCCCAGCACTCGAGAGGCGCAGGTAGGAGGATCGCCGTGAGTTCGAGGCCACCCTGAGACTACATAGTGAATTCCAGGTCAGCCTGAGCTAGAGTGAGACCCTACCTGAAAAAAAAAAAAAAAAATCAAAGCCAATTGCCCACCAGGGAATGTGTCATTTCTACCACATGTGCCAGGGCCCAGGAAACATAACCCCCACTTTTAAGGGCAGCCTGACAGCCAGCTCCAGGGCACCGGTGACAGACACAGTGATCAATCAAAACCCATCACAGCAGAAATCCAGAAGCTACAGAGAACTCAACCCTAAACCAGACTGCCAACAGGCCTGCGACGGCTCAGGGAACATTGCAGAAGAGGGGACAGAAAGATTGTAAGAGCCACAGAGTGGGTAGGAATACCCCCAAGGCACGGTACCCCGCTACCCCACAGGGACTGATTGAGGCCTTCGTGACCGCACAGTGAATACCATAGCCCCACTGAGGAGGGCCCCAGGGAAACATGAGCCAGGGTGAGGAGATATAAGAGTATAACTTGTTACAAATATAAAATAAAACAAACGGGCTAGGGAGATGGTTTAGTGGTTAAGGCATTTGCCTGCGAAGCCAAAGGACCCAGGTTTGATTCCCCAGGACCCACGTAAGCCAGACGCACAAGGGACGCATGCGTCTGGAGTTCGTTTGCAGTGGCTGGAGGCCCTGGTGTGCCCATTCTCTCTCTCCCTCTCTCTGCCTCTTTCTCCTTCAAATAAATAAATAAAAATTAAAAAACTAAAACAATAAAACTAACAAAAAAAAAATCAAGATCCTGAAAGAGAGGGAAACACTGAGCAGTTGCCCTAGATTGGAGGACACCAGGGAGACACGACAGCTTTCACTGGCGATCCTGCATTGGTCTTGGGACTAGGAAAAGAATACTAGTGGGATAATTAGCAAAATGAGAATATTTCTGGAATTAATCAACATTATTGTATCAATGACCGTTTCCTGGTTTTGATCATTGTAAAATGTTATGTTATTTGGGAAAAAATGGATGATAGGTCTACTGGGACTATTTTTGCAACCTTTAAAATTTTTTATTTGAGAGAGACAGAGACATAGGGAGAGGGAGAGAATTGTCACGCCTGGGCCTCAGCCACTGAAATCAAATGCCAGACACTTGCGCCACCTAGTGGGCATGTGTGAACTTGCACTTTGCCTCAGCTTTGTGTATCTGGCTTACATGGGTTCTGGAGAGTCAAACATGAGTCCTTAGGCTTTGCAGGCAAGTAACTTAATTTCAGCCCTGCAACTTTTTTTGTTTGAGTGAAACCCATCAGACTGGCCTTTTTTGTGCGAGAGAGAGAAAGAGAGAGAGAGAGAGAGAATTGACACACCAGGGCCTCCAGCCACTGCAATTGAACTCCAGAAGCATGTACCCCCTGTGTGCATGTGTGACCTTGCACACTTGTGTCACTGTGCATCTGGCTTATGTGGGATCTGGAGAGTCAAACATGAGTCCTTAGGCTTCACAAGCAAGTGCCTTAACCACTAAACCATATCTCCAGTCTTTTGAAACATTTTTCAAAAAAAATGTTTATTTATTTGACAGAGAGAGAGAGAGAGGGAGAGGGAGAGGGAGAGGGAGAGGGAGAGGATGGGTGCACCAGGGCCTCCAGCTGCTACAAACGAACTCCAGATGCTTGTGCCACTTTGTGCATCTGGCTTACATGGGTCCTGGGGAATCAAACCTGGGTCCTTTTGCTTTGCAGGAAAGCACCTTAACTGCTAAGTCATCCCTCCAGCCCAGCATTTTAAAAAAATATCTTATTCATTTATTAGAGAGAAAGAAGGAGATGGAGGGAGATAAAGGGTGCACCAGGGCCTCCAGCCACTGCAAATGAACTCCAGATGTATGCACTACCTTGTGCATCTGGCTTATGTGGGTACTGGGGAATTGAACCTGGCTTCTTAGGCTTCACAGCCAAGTGCCTTAACCTCTAAGCCATCTCTCCAGTGCCCACCTCCCCTTTCTTTTTTTCGATTTAGGGTCTCACTCTAGCACAGGCTGACCTGGAATTCACTATGTAGTCTCAAGGTGGCCTTGAACTCACGGCGATCATCCTACCTCTGCCTCCCAAGTGCTGGAATGAAAGGTGTGTGCCACCATGCCCGGTTCCAGTCATTTTTTTTTTTTTAAATATTTTATTCATTTATTTATTAGAGCGGAGGGAGAGAGGGACAAAAGGAGGGAGATAAAGCCTTCGCCACATTTTTGAAAGCATGAGAAATAAAAAGTTGCCCAGCATGGTAGTACACACCTTTAATCTCAGCCCTTGGGAGGCAGAGGTAGGAGGATCGCCTTGAATTTGAGGCCACCCTAAAACTATATAGTGACTTCCAGGTCAGCCTGGGCTAGAGTGACACCCTGCCTTGAAAAACAATAACAACAACAACAACAAAAACCAAACCAAACAAACGAAACAAACAAAACCAACCAACAAACAATATAAACTATATTATATATAATTTTATTTTTGTTTTTCTGAAGTGCTGGGATTAAAGGCATGTGCCACCAGGCCCGGCTTATATTAGACTTTTGTGAAGACAAAATTGAGAGAACACTGTATGTGTTCCGCACTTAGAAAACAATGCCTACAGCACAGGAGTTCTTAACACATGCCAGCTATTATTATAAGTAATTTTACAATTAAAAAGTATTATAAATATTGAGCAATTTATTATTGGAAGCAATCTATTTCTTAGTATTATCATACATTCTCAAATGTCTTTCTCTCTTCCATTTGAAAAGCATACCTAGTATGGGTGGACTTATAAGAGATAAAGTAAGATCAGATTTTATTTTAAGAATTTTTGGGGGGCTGGAGGGATGGTTAAGAAGGCACTTGCCTGCAAAGCCAAAGGACCCAGGTTCGATTACCCAGGACCCACGTAAGCCAGACGCACAAGGTGGCACATGCTTCTGGAGTTCGTTTGCAGCAGCTGAAGGCCCTGGTGCGCCCATTCTCTCTCTCTCAAATAAATAAAATAAATACATTTTTTTTTTTAAAAAAAGAATTGTTTTGGGGCTGTGTATATGGGTCGCTTCCTCTGGCCATTAATTGGCTCAGATTGTTTATAACTTATTTATTTATTTGCAAGGTGTGTGTGTGGTGGGGGGAGAGAGACAGAGGAGAGCGAGAGAGAAAAAAAAATGTGTGAGCACACCAGGCCTTTTTGCCACTGTAATTGAACTCCAGATGCATGCGCCACCACTTTGTGCATGTGGCCGTATGTGCTGGGGAATTGAACACAGGCTAACAGACTTTGCAAGTGCCTTTAACCCCTGAACCATGTCTTCACCTCTACTTGGCTCAGATTTACGCGAGCATTGCGAAACTGCTCAGCTGGAGAGGCTGGGAGCCGCCACTCATGCAGCGCCACCTAGAGGCTCAGAGGAGAACGTCAGCGCCTTGATAGGCTTGTAAAGTGAATGGCAGGGGCACGTCCCCCTGACTCCAAGGCTGCGGTGTATGGGCGTCTAAATGGGTAGCCAGCGTTGTGAACTATTGGGGTAGAGCTGTGGTTTTCAACTGGAGGTGGTTCCTCCCAGGGGACATTTGTCAATGGTATTTTATTTTATTATTTTTTTTTTTGGGGGGGGATTTCCAGGTAGGCTCTCACCCTAGCTCAGGCTGACCTGGAATTCACTATGTAGTCTCAGGGTGGCCTTGAACTCATGGCGATCCTCCTACCTCTGTCTCTCGAGTGCTGGGATTAAAGGCATGCGCCACCACGCCCAGCAAATATATTTTATTTATTTATTTGAGAGAGAAAGAGGGGGAGAGAGAGAGAGAATGAATGGACACGCCAGGGCCTCCAGCCACTGCAAACGAACTCATATGCATGTGCCCCCTTGTGCATCTGGCTTATGCGGGTCCTGGAGAATCGAACTGGGGTCATTCGGCTTCGCAGGCAAATGCTTTAACCGCTAAGCCATTTCACCAGCCTGAGTGGCTGGTACTTTTAGCTTTTTAAATTGGGGGTTACTGTTGGTGTCTAGAGAACAGAGGGCATGTGGTGATTGCTAAATACCTTACAGTGCACAGAGCAGCCTCATGTAACGCAGAATTGTTCAGCTCCAAAATTTAGTAGAAATCAGGACCTGGTAGGGCCTGTAATCCCAGCTACTTAGGAGGATGAGGCAGATGGACCGCAAGTTCAAGGCCAGCCCGGACAACTCAATGACGCCCTGTTATCAAAATAAAAAGAAGGGGCTGGAGAGATGGCTTAGTGGTTAAGGCGTTTGTTTGCAAAGCCAAAGGACCTTGGTTCGATTCCCCAGGACACAAGGTTGCGCATGTGTCTGGAGTTCATTTGCAGCAGCTGGAAGCCCTGGTGTGCCCATTCTCTCTCTCTCTTTCTCTCTCAAATAAATAAAATAAAATTATGGGCAGGAGAGATGGCTTAGCAGTTAAGGTGCTTGCTTGCAAAGCCAAAAGACCCCCAGGTTCAACTCCCCAGGGCTCACATAGGCCAGATGCACAAGGGGGTGCACACGTCTGGAGTTCGATTGCAGTGGCTAGAGGCCCTGGTGCACCCATTCTTTTTCTCTACCTGCCTATTTCTATGTCTCTCTTTCTCTCTCAAAATAAAAATATAGAACTTAAAAATAAATACGTAAAACTAAAAAAAAAAAAAGGAAAGCCAGGTGACACACACCTTTAACTCCAGCACTAGGGAGGCAGAGGTAGGAGGATCGCCATGAGTTCAAGGCCACTCTGAGACTACATAGTGAATTCCGGGGCAGCCTGGGCTAGAGTGAGATCCTACTTCGAAAAACCAAAAACAAACAAAAAAGTAAATAAAATAGGGCTGGAGGGATGGCTTAGTGGTTAAGGCGCTTGCCTGCAAAGTAAAAGGACCCAGGTTTGATTCCCCAGGACCCACGTAAGCCAGATACACAAGGTGGTGCATGCAGCTGGAGTTCACTTGCAGTGGCTGGGGGCCCTGGTGCCCCCATTTTCTCCCTCTCTCGCTCTGACTCTCTCAAGTAAATAAGTAAATACAAATTAAAAAAAAATTAAAAAAAGCAGTAGAAAGGAAGGGCTGAGGTTGTAACTACAAGTTAGAGTGCTTGACCAGCATGTGTGAGGTCATAGGTTCAATTCTCAGTAATACACACACACACACACACACACACACACACACACACACACAACCAAAAACCAAACAAAACAGTCACTAGAGCTACCATACTCTGGGGAACTTGGAAACCTCGGAGACTTAGCCTGTTGACCGGGGTACTGTGCGGGGAAGCACTGCATGAACTTGTGCCAAGGCGGTTAAGGTTACGGTTTAGAAAGGCAGGGCCAGGAGAGACACAAGACATCCAGTGTGAGGCCGACTATGAAAAACGCACAAAGGGAGGCTGGGGAGAAGGCTCAGGGGGTTAGTTAAAGGCACTTGCTCACAAGGCCTGATGGCCTGGGTTTGATTTCCCAGTAGACAGATGTACAAAATGGAGCCCGGGTCAGGAGTTTGTTCCCAGTGGCGAGAGGCTCTGGTGCACCCATTCTGTTGTCTCTCTTCTTGCAAATAAATAAATTAATTAATTAAATTTTTTAAAAGTGCAGCATGGTGGCGCACGCCTTTAATATCAGGAGAAATGGCTTAGGGGTTAAGGCACTCGCCTACAAAGCCAAAGGACCCAGGTTCGATTCCCCAGGACCCATGTAAGCCAGGTGCACAATGGGGCTCATGCATTCTGGAGTTCGTTTGCAGTGGCTGGAGGCCCTGGTGCACCCATTCTCTCGCACTTTCTGTCTCTCCCCTGCCTATTTCTCTCTCAAATAAATAAAGAAAGCCGGGCGTGGTGGTGCACGCCTTTAATCCCAGCACTTGGGAGGCAGAGGTAGGAGGATCACCGTGAGTTTGAGGCTACCCTGAGACTACATAGTGAATTCCAGGTCAGCCTGAACTAAAGTGAGACCCTACCTCATAAAACCAAAAAAAATAAAAAAATAAAAAAAATAAAAAAAAATAAAAAAAAATAAAGAAAGAAAAAAACAGAGGGGAGCTGGAGGGGAGAGCTGGGGGGGGAGTTGGGGAGAAATGATGAATGCTGGGTATGCAACCAACTTTTCCACCTCAAAATAGCCCTGGTGAGGATGGTGTTTTCAGTTCAAACATGTGTATGGAGATGACCTTGCTTCTGTGGAGGGCTGGGTCACTTCGGCTGGGGTGAAAATTGGTGGTGCACGCTTCTAATCCTAGCACTTAGGAGACAGAGGTAGGAGGACCACTGTGAGTTCCAGGACAGCTAGGGTTAACGCTCTTTCCTGTGAAGCCTAAGGACTCAGGTTCGATTCCCCAGGACCCATGTAAGCCAGATGCACAAGGTGGTGCATGCATCTGGAGTTCTTTTGCAGTGGTTTGAGGCCCTGGTGCACCCATTCTCTCTCTCTCTCTCTCTCAAATGAATAAAATATCAAAACAAAAAACCAATCCCCTCGAAACAAAACAAAAACAGATTCAGGGCTGGAGAGATGGCTTAACAGTTAAGGTGTTTGCCTGCAAAGCCTAACGACCCAGGTTCAATTCCCCAGTCAGATCCACAAGGTAGATTTGCAGTGGCTGGAGGCCCTGGTGTGCCCATTCATTCTTTCTCTGCCTTTTCCTTTCTCTCTCAAATAAATTATATATATAAAATTAGCTTTTCAAGGTAGGGTCTCACTTTAGCCCAAGCCGACCTGGAAGTCACTATGTAGTCTCATGTCGGCCTTGAACTCAAGTCAATCCTCCTATCTCTATCTCTGCCTCTCGAGTGCACCACCATACTGGGCAAATAAAATTGAAAAAAAAATTATATATATATATATGTATATATATATACACACACACACACACACATACATGAGGTAGGAAGATCACTGTGAGTTTGAGGCCACCCTGAGACTACAAGGTGAATTCCAGGTCAGCCTGAGCTAGAGAAAGACCCTATCTGGAAAAACAATAACAGGGGAGGGGAAGACGGAGGAAGGGAGACGGAGGGAGAGAAAGAGATTTGGAGACAGAGACGGAGAGAGGAAGACAGAGTGAGGGAGAGGGAGAGAGGGAGAGGGAGAGAGGGAGAGAGAGGAAGAGGGAGGGACGGCTCTTTGATGGGGTCTGCAGCCAGCTCTGCGGCGGTGGGGACCGGGAGTTCATGCATGGGCAAGAACAACAGCCCAGATGGGAAAACGCAGCTGTTGTGGAATTTGGCTTCGTGGAACCGGGAAGTCAGTCCGCGGCCCTGCCTCTCTGGTTAGGACACCCTAGAGTCCAAGTTTCTTTTGCGGTTGTTGGAGTCCAGCCTGTCTGTGGGAAGTGACAGGAGAGTGTCAGGGCTGCAGATTGTGCCATTTACTTTAATTGCTGAGCCATCTCCCCAGTCCCCAGACACTTTAAAAAAACATTTTATTTTTTTATTTTTTTATTAGAGACAGACGGGGAGAGAGAGAGAGAGGAGAGAGAGAGAGAATGGGTGCATCAGGGCCTCCAGCCACTGCAAACAAACTCCAGACGCATGTGCCCCCTTGTGCATCTGGCTAACATGGGTCCTGGGGAATGGAACCTGGGTCCTTAGGCTTCATAGGCAAGCGCCTTAACCACTAAGCCATCTCACCAGCCCTCCCAGACACATTTTGACTCAATATGGAATAGGGGCTGGAGATGGTTCAATGGTTAAAAAGGTTTGCGTGCAAAGACTGTCCGCCCAGTTTTGATTCCCAGTACCCACATAAAGCCAGATGCACAAAGTGGTGCATGTTTCTGGAGTTCATTTGCAGTAATGCCCTGACATGCCCATTCTCTCCTTCTCTCTCTCTTTCTCATAAATAAAAAAAAAAAAAAAAATGGAAAAGGGCCAGGCGTGGTGGTGCACGCTTTTAATCCCAGCACTTGGGAGGCAGAGGTAGGAGAATTGCCGTGAGTTCGAGGCCACCCTGAGACTACACAGTGAGTTCCAGGTCAGCCTGGGCTACAGAGAGACCCTACCTCAAAAAAAAAAAAACAAAACAAACAAACAAACAAAAAAGGAGCTGGGCGTGGTGGCGCACGCCTTTAATCCCAGCACTCAGGAGGCAGAGGTAGGAGGATCACCGTGAGTTCGAGGCCACCCTGAGACTACAGAGTGAGTTCCAGGTCAGCCTCAACTAAAGTGAGACCCTACCTTGGAAAACAAAAGCAAAAACAGAAAAGAGAAAGAAAGAAAGAAAGAAAGAAAGAAAGAAAGAAAGAAAGAAAGAAAGAAAGAAAGAAAGGAAGGAAAGGAAGAAGAGGAAAAGAACTGTTCCAGTAGAGTAAATTTCCTTGGAACATTGCACATTTCTTGTGAGAATGATTTTATTTTGTTTTAAATATTTTTATTTATTTATTTGCAAGCAGAGTGAGAGAGAGAGAGAAAGAGAAGAGAGACAGAGATAATGGGCACCAGGGCCTCCAGCCACTGCACACAAACTCCAGATGAATGCCCGACTTTGCTCATCTAGCTTTACGTGGATACTGGGGAATCAAACCCGGGTCATCAGGCTTTGCAAGCAAGAGCTTTCACATCTCTCTAGCCCTGCCACAGTCATTTTAAATGTCACAAAAGCAGAGCTAAGCTGGTAGGGAACCTAGGTTTTCCACTACTACCACATCATTTGAAATATAAAAGCTCCGGGGGCTGGAGAGATGGCCTAGCGGTTAAGCGCTTGCCTGTGAAGCCTAAGGATCCCAGTTCAAGGCTCAATTCCCTAGGACCCACGTAAGCCAGATGCACAAGATGGCACATTCATCTGGAGTTCGTTTGCAGTGGCTGGAAGCCCGGGTGTGCCCATTTTCTCTCTCTCGCTTTCAAATAAATAAAAATAAACAAAATTAAAAAAAAAAAAAAAAAAGAGCCTGGCTTGGTCGCTCACGCCTTTAATCCCAGCACTCGGGAGGCAGAGGTAGGAGGATCGCCGTGAGTTCGAGGCCACCCTGAGACTACAGAGTGAATTCCAGGTCAGCCTGGGCTAGAGCGAGAAAACCAAAAGAAAAAAAAAAAAGCAAACAAAAACCTTCGCTTGGAGATGGGACGTTGCTCTATAAACTGAACAGCCCTGCGCAGTAAAGGTGCGCAGTGTGCTTCTCTTATCACGGCTGTAGTTTGAACTTTACCCCAGGCCTTTTCTAGAAGAGTGGCATGTGTTTGTCATTCACGGTCACAAGGTGGCAGCACTGGCCCACTAATGAGTCCCCAGAACCGAGCAAGTCAGACAGGCTGTTAGGATTTAACAAAAGGGCAGGCATAAATGAGATGAATTAGGTAAACTCCCTCCTCCCACCAAGTGATGAACTTTTTATTATAATTTGTTTTTGTTTCTGTTTCTGTTTTTGGAGGTAGGGTCTCGCTCTAGCCCAGGCTGGCCTTGAACTCATGGTGGTCCTCCTACCTCTCAGACTTGCTTTTAAAACTGGGAGACACTTTAAGAGAAGTGCTCCTCAGACTTTCATGTGCATACAGACCGCCTAAGCATATTATTTAAATACAGATTCTGAGGCTGGAGAGATGGCTCAGTGGTTAAGAGGCTTGCCCGCAAAGCCTAATGACCCGGGCTCGAGTCCCCAGTACCCAATTAAAGCCAGTTGCACAAGGGGTTTGCCAGCAGGCCTGGCTTACTTTAGGTTTTAAATCCAGGGCTTCTGGAGCCCGGCCTGTGGCGCATCCCTTTAATCCCAGCACTTGGGAGGCAGAGGTAGGAGGATCACCGAGAGTTCAAGGCCACCCCGAGACTAAATAGTGAATTCCAGATCAGCCTGAGCTGGAGTGAGACCCTACCTCAGAAAACCAAAAAAAAAAAAAAAAAAAAAAAAAAAGAAAGAAAGAAAATCCAGGGCTTCTGGTGTGTGTGTGTGTGTGTGTATGAACTTTCCTGTATGAACAAATCACAAATGTGTGTGGGTCCATTCTCCTCATGGTAGCCTCTTATATCCCCTCCTCGCCACCCCCCTTCCTCCTAGGACCCTCCTCAGCGGGGTTATTGGTATTCACCAGGGGGTTAGGAATGCATCAGTCAGTCTCTGTGGAGGTGGGGGAGGGACAACGCCTGGTCTCAGGATGCTCCTTCCCACCCTGTGGCTCTGACAATCTTTCCACCTCCTCCTCTTCGAAAAGGAAGGTCCCCTTTTCGAAGGCCAGGTGTGGTAGTGCACGTCTTTAATCCCAGCACTTAGGAGGCAGAGGTAGGAGGATCACCATGAGTTTGAGGCCAGCCTGAGACTACACAGTGAATTCCAGGTCAGCATGGGCCAGAGTGAGACCCTACCTCGAAAAACAAAAAAACAACAAAAAACAAAACAAAACAACAACACAAATTTAATGAAAAGTCCCCTGAGCCTTAGCAGGCGGGTCAGAAGTCCCCCTGTAGTGTTGAGCTCCCAGCAGCCTCTGATCTTCTGCTTGGTGCTCTTTGGGTGTCCTCAGTGTCTATCGCCATCTCTCCGAGGCAGGTTGTCAGGACAGCAGTGAGAGCAGCACTCACATCCAGATGTCCACGTCCTCCGCAGTGCTGTCTCCTGGGCCCCGGCATAATCCACAGAGCTGGCCTGTCTAGTGCTGGGCCGTCGGCTACCTTTCCTTGTCGTATCGATGGGTCTTGAGGGTTCTCCCTGGTGTTTGCCGCCATCTGGGCATCGCCGTCCAGTGTTCCTCACTGCCTGGTGCCTTCTGATTTTCAGTGCAGTTCCCAGTGCCCTGAGTCCTGTGGCCTCCCCTGGTGTTTCCAACAGGGTCTCGCTTGTTTAGGAACTCGGAATTCCCATTGTCCCCATCCCCTTTGCTCAAAATGTCACTGTGATTCCTCACCGAACCAAGCTCCCCCCCACCCCCCACCCCACAGCGGTTTCTTTGTAATCACAAGATCTGGTTCAAATGCTTTTGGCCTACTTGTCAAGGCCTTACTGCATATGATTTCACAGTAGCAAGCTTACCTAACCTTCTTGTTTCTTGCTTTCCTTCCTCCCTCCCTCCCTCCCTTCCTTTCTTCGTTTCTCTTTCTTCAGGCAGGTCTCACTCTAGCCCAGGCTGACTTGGAACTCACTCTGTAGCCCAGCCTGGCTTTGAACCCCCCCCCCCAAGTATCCTGAGTGCTGGGATTATGGGCGTTACAGGCATGAGCCATTGCACCCGGCATTTCCTTTATCGTAACTGCACCTCTCTGTGGTGGATGTCCCTGTCCTTCCTGTCTCCTCACTGGTGCCCAGTCCCCTGCAGCATTGCTGGCGATGGCAGAGTCACCTACTGTCTAATTCCAGATGCACCATCCACCTTGAGAGCACTTTTGTGTTCTGAGGACCAGCGCCCCGCCTGAAGTGACCCCACAGGGTGGCCGAGATGAACAGACGAAATAACGGGCAGTCCGCTCTTCCTGGAGAAATCTTTCTCAAGAGCATCCCCTGTGCTACGCAACACCTGCCTCCTTTTGCATATGTTTCCCTCTGTCTGTTTCCTCTGGCTTACTGTCCAAGCGGCTAACCTGAGTCCTAAGTCGTGTTTCTTTTTAATATTTTTTATTGACAACTTCCATAATTGTAAACAATATTCCATGGCAATACCCTCCCTCCCCCCACTTTCCCCTTTGAAACTCCATCCTCCATCATATCCCCACCCCCTCTCAATCATTCTCTTTTATTTTGAAGTCATCATCTTTTCCTCCTATTATGAGGGTCTTGTGTAGGTAGTGTCAGGCACTGTGAGGTCATGGATATCCAGGCCATTTTGTGTCTGGAGGAGCACGTTGTAAGGAGTCCTACCCTTCCTTTGGCTCTTAACATTCTTTCCACCACCTCTTCCGCAATGGACCCTGAGCCTCGGAAGGTGTGATAGAGATATTGTAGTGCTGAGCACTCCTGTCACTTCTTTCCATCACTATGATGCCTTCTGAGTCATCCCAAGGTCACTGCCATCTGAAAAGAGAAGATTCTCTACCAAAAGTGAGAGTAGCATTAATATATGGGTATGAACATTAAGAGAAGTGCTTAGTGGGCAGTTTGGTGAGCATAGTTTTTTTTTTTTTAACTTTTATTTATTTATCTATTTATTTGAGAGAGAGAGAGAGAAAGAGAGAGAGAGAGAGGAAATTGAGAAAGAACGGGCATGCCAGGGCCTCTAGCCACTGCAAACGAACTCTGGACGCATGCTCCACGTTGTGCATTCTGGCTTTACCTGGGCAGTGGGAAATGAAATCCTGGGCCACCAGGCTTTGCAAGCAAGCACCTTTAACCACTGAGCCATCTCTCCAGCCCCTGACCCCGCTTTTGTGAATGATTTCATCCATGTGTTAGCATTCAATTATGTACCAGTCCTCTCCTAATCTCCCACAGAGTATTTGAAGGATGTTATCCGTGTGTTAATTGAGCGGATAATTGAGAGAACTCTCTTTTCAGGACTTGGTGTAAGTTATTGCCTCACGGAAGCTCTGTGTGCAGTGACTGCCAGACCCCGTCGTCATGTCAACACCTCAGGGCTGGCTTTCTTCAGGGCTCTTCCTCTGTGTGGATGTTGGTTAAATTGGTATTTCCTTTCTCATTCATCAGCAGGCCCCTCTGTGCCTGTGCGTGTGTGTGTGGGGGGGGCATTGATGAAAAACGTTTTATGGGAACTCTGAAGTTACGCTCTAAGGAAATTGAGCACAGTCTTACCGTTTCAACAGTCTGGGGACAGGAGATGTGCACACTTGCCTAGTTCATGGACTGACGACAGGGTCCTTGCTTCAGACGGGGTTAAAGATAAAACACCAAGTGGCGAGCACAGGGTTGTTGAAGGGAGGCCATGTCCCTCTCATCTGGATTCTGTGATATATATATATATATATATACACATATATATAATATATATACATATATATATAATTTCATTTATTTTTATTTATTTATTTGAGAAAGACAGACAGAGAGAGAAAGAGGGAGAGAAAGAGAGAGAGAGAGAGAAAGAATGGGCGCACCAGGGCCTCCAGCCACTGCAAACGAACTCTAGACGCGTATACCCCCTTGTGCATCTGGCTAACATGGGTCCTGGGGAATCGAGCCTCAGACCGGGGTTCTTAGGCTTCACAGGTAAGCGCTTAACCACTAAGCCATCTCTCCAGTCCCCAATATATTTTTTTAAAGATTTATTTATTTATTAGAGACAGAGAGAAAGGGAGAGAAAGAGAATGGGTGTGCTAGGGCCTCCAGCCACTGCAAATGAAGTCCAGACGCATGCGCCACCATGTGCATCTGGCTTACGTAGGACCTGGAGAATCCAACCTGGGTCCTTAGGCTTCACAGGCATGTGACAGCCTTAGCCTTAGCCATAACCGCTAAGCCATCTCTCCAGCCCTGGATTCTGTGAATTTTTATTTATTTATTTTATTTTTTTTCTCAAGAATCATTTATTTTTTAATGTATTTAAAATATTTACTTAATTATTTATCTGATAGAGAAAGAGGGAGAGAGAAAGTGTGCGAGAGAGAATGGACGCGCCAGAGCCTCCAGCCACTGCAAACTAACTCCAGATGCATGCGCCCCCTTGTGCATGTGGCTAACGTGGGTCCTGGGGAATCGAAGCTGGGTCCTTTGACTTTGCAGGCAAATGCCTTAACTGCTAAGCCATCCTTCTAGCCCAAGAATTATTTTTATTTATTTATTAAAGACAGAGAGACGGAGGGAGAGAGATAGAAATAGCGAGAGAGAGAATGGGTGCTCCAGGGCTTCCAGCCACTGTAAATGAACTCCAGAGAGTCAAATCTGGGTCCTTAGGCTTTGCAGGCACACACCTTAATCACTAAGCCATCTCTCCATCCCTTATTTATTTATTTATTTTTATTTTCTTGTATTTTTTTTGTTTGTTTTTTGAGGTATGGTCTTGCTGTAGCCCAGGCTGATCTGGAATTCACTATGTAGTCTCAGGGTGGCCTCAAACTCACAGCGATCTTCCTACCTCTGCCTCCCAAGCGTTGGGATTAAAGGCATGCGCCACTAAGCCCTGCCAGGATTCTGTGAATTTGTAAGTGGTCCCCACCTTCTGTCACACAGACAAAAGAAAAAACAGCAGTTGAATCTGTAAACTGGGCTTAAATCAGAGAGCTAGCCGTCCAAGGAGACAGCGGGTGAACATCCCAAAGATCTGTCTTGCCTGGTGCTTTCTTGTTAACTTTGTGTACGTGTGTGGGATACTATGGTGTGTGTGTGTGCTGAAGTGTGCACGCTGTGTGCAGAGGCTGAAGGAGAACATCAGGTGACCTCCATCACATCACACAGCCAAACGTGTCCCTGAGATCGAGTCTCTCATTCAACCCAGAGCTGCTGTTTATTTTTCTTTTCTTTTCTTTTCTTTTTTCTTTCCTTTCCTTTCCTTTCCTTTCCTTTCCTTTCCTTTTCTTTTCTTTTCTTTCTTTCTTTTTTTTTTTGAAGTAGGGTCTCACTCTAGCCCAGGCTGACCTGGAACTCACAATGTAGTCTCAGGGTGGCCTCGAACTCACTGCGATCCTCCTACCTCTGCCTCCCGAGTGCCACCACGCCCGGCTTTACTTTTCCGTTTTGTTGATTTCTGGTCAGCAATTCTCCGCGTCGTGCGAGAGAGACCGCGTGCTGAAGGGCCCCACCGCATCCTGTTTTGCCCCCTGAGCCAATCTCCCCGGAGTCAATCCCTGCGTTAGAACAAACAAACCATTGGCCGTGTGGATGAGCTGAGCCACGTCTGAGTTATATGAGCAAATCCCACCCTACAAAAATGATGGTCAAATGTGCTCTTATCACAGGGGATATAAGTAAAATGATGCCCCCGTCAGAATCCTCATCCAAACCTGCCCAGCAGCGTTCTCGTGAGGCGCAACGTTGACGCAGGACTCATGAACCCCTTCTTGTCGGGGGCGGCGAGGAACGAGTGCATGGCGTGCGCCTTCTCTGCAGCAACGGATCAGTTTTGAATAGAAAATAGAGGGCTGGAAAAGCGGCTTAGCAGTTGAGTGCTCGCTTGTGAAGCCTGAGGACCCCGGTGTGAGGCTCGATTCCGCAGGACCCACGTGAGCCAGATGCAAAAGGCGGCGCATGTGTCTGGAGTTCGTTTGCAGTGGCCGGAGGCCCTAGCATACCCATTCTCTTTGTCTGCCTTTTTCTCTGTCTGTCGCTCTCAAATAAATAAATAAATAAAATAAACAAAGAAAAAAAAAAAAAAGAAAAGAAAGGCTGGAGGGATGGTTAAGGCACTTGCCTGCAAAGCCAAAGGGCCCAGGTTCGATTCTCCACGACCCACGTTAGCCAGATGCACAAGAGGCCGCACACGTCTGGAGTTCGTTTGCAGTGGCTGGAAGCCCTGGCGCGCCCTTTCTCTCTCTCTCTCTCTCTTCCTTTCCCTCTTTCTTTGTCAAATAAAAAAATAAAAATATTAAGAAAAAAAAAACCAAAATAGATCACAGGCTGGAAAGGTGGCTTAGTGGTTAGAGGCTTGCAAAACCTGAGAACTTGGGTTCAATTCCCTAGTACCCATGTAAATCCAGATGCACAAAGTAACACATGCATGTGGACTTTGCAGTGACCCTGACATGCCCATATTCTCTCTCTCTGTCTCTCTCCTTGCAAATAAATAAACAAATTTTTTTTAAAAGAAAGAGGGCTGGGGAGATGGATCAGTGGTTAAAGGTGCACACTTGCCAAGTCTGCTGGGCCTGGGTTCAATTCCCCAGTACCCACATAAAGCCAGATGCACAAAGTGGCTCATATATCTGGAGTGTCTGCAATGGCAAGAGACCCTGGTGTGATCTCTCTCTCTGTGTCACTCACACTTTGTCTCTCAATCTCTCCTTACAAATAAATAAAATATTAAAAAGAAATAAAGGAAGTAAGTAAATAAGAAAGAAAGGGAGAAAGAAAGCTGGGCATGGTGGCGCACACCTTTAATCCCAACACTAGGAGGCAGAGGTAGGAGGATCAATGTGCGTTCGAGGCCAGCTTGAGACTACATAGTGAATTCCAGGCTAGCGTGAGACCCTGCCTTGGAACCCCCCCCCCAAAAAATTAAAAACCCTAAGAAAATGAGCCAGGTGTGGTGGGACATGCCTTTCATCATGGCAATCTGGAGGCTAAGGTAGAAGGATATCACTATGAGTTCAAGGCCAGCCTGGACTATGGATTGAGTTCTACGTCAGCCTGGGTTAGAGTAAAAACCTGTCCGTGAAAATATGAACAAACAAAACCCACCAATAAAACACAAAAGAAGGGCTGGAGAAATAGCTTAGCAGTTGAGGTGCTTGCCTGCAATGCCAAAGGCCCAGGTTCAGTTCCCCAGTACCCATGTAAAGCCACATGCACGGGGTGGTGCATACATCTGGAGTTCATCCGCAGTGGCTGAAGGCCCTGGCATGTCCATTCTCTCTCTCTCTCTATTTTTCTCAAATAAATAAATATTAAAAAAAACATGCAGACTGGAGGGAGGGCTTAGTGGTTAAGGTGTTTGCCTGCAAAGCCAAAGGACCCAGGTTTGATTCTCCAGGACCCGTGTTAGCCAGATGCACAAGGGGGCGCACATGTCTGAAGTTCGTCTACAGTGGCTAGAGGCCCTGGCGTGCCCATTCTCTCTCTCTCTCTCTCTCCCTCTCCCTCTCTCGCCCTCTTTCTCTGTCAAATAAAAATAAAATTAAAAAATAATGCCAGGCTTGGTGGCACACTCCTTTAATCCAAGCACTCGGGAGGCAGAGGTAGGTGGATTGCTGTGAGTTGGAGCCCACCCTGAGACTACATAGTGAATTCCAGGTCAGCCTGAGCTAGCGTGAGACCCTACCTCAAAAAGCTAAAAATAAAACAACAACCCCCCACAAACAACAACAACAAAACCACACACACACACTCTCACACACACACTCACAAAACCAAACCAAAGCCATAAACCATCGAATATTAAACTAGCTTTGGCAGCTCAGCATTAGAGTTTAAGGCACGTCCCAATGCGATCCTGCACTACAAAATGAGTTCCAAGGCCAGCCTGGGCTCCAAAGTGAGACTCCATCTCACCAACAAAACAGCAATAGAATCAAAATCGAAGTGCTAAGGTCACGAAGACAAAAGGGCTTCTGAAACACTGTCTCTGATTAAAGGAGATTAGCTGGGCATGGTGGGCACACCTTTAATGCCAGCACTTGGGAGGGAGGCAGAGGTAGAGCGAGACCCTACCTTGAAAAACCAAAAACCAAACAACAACAACAACAACAAAAAGGTCTGTCGATAGTTCCTTCAGTAGCAGTGACATATATTTGTTTTCATTTTTATTATTTATTTTATTTTTATTTTTTGGTTTGTCGAGGCAGGGTCTCACTCTAGCCCAGGATGATCTGGAATTCACAATGGAGTCTCAGGCTGGCCTTGAACTCACAGCAATCCTCCTACCTCTGCCTCCCCAGAGCTGGGATTAAAGGCGTGTGCCACCATGCCCGGCTTCCGTTTTTATTTTTTAGACAGAGGGGGAGAGAGAGAATGGGCACACCAGGGCCTCCTGCCACTGAAAACAAATTCCAGACTCCAGATGCATGAGCCACTTTGTGCCTGTCTTTTTTTATTTTTTATTTTTTGAGGTAGAGTCTCCCTCTAGCCCAGGCTGACCTGGAATTCACTATGTAGTCCCAGGGTGGCCTTGAACTCATGGCAATCCTCCTACCTCAGCCTCCCGAGGGCTGGGATTAAAGGCGTGCGCCACCACGCCTGGCCACTTTATGCCTGTCTTCACGTGGGCATCTGGGAATGGAACCCAGGCTGGCAGTCTTTGCAAGCAAGCGCCTTAACCACTGACCCATCTCCCCAGCCCAGCAATACTATATTAATCCTCATGCCTATGATGTAAATATCTAAAATGTTAATATTTGAGGAAATTAAGAGAGAAGTATGATGGGGATTATTTTCTCAAACATTTTTTTTTGTTTTTTTATTTTTATTTATTTCTTTGAAAGCGACAGAGAGAGGAGGGAGAGAGAATGGGGGCGCCAGGGCCTCCAGCCACTGCAAACGAACTCCAGATGCATGTGCCACCTTGTGCATCTGGCTTACGTGGGTCCTGGGAAATAGAGCCTCAAACCGAGGTCCTTAGGCTTCACAGGTGAGCGCTTAACCGCTAAGCCATCTCTCTAGCCCTTCTCAAACATTTTTGAGGGTCTGAAAGAATTTCAGAGTGTGACAGTAGAAAAGCAAGCGAGGGGTTGGGATGTGGTCCTGTTGGTAGAGTGCTTAACCAGCATCCACTAATCTCTGGATTGGCTCCCCAGCACTGGTTGCCTAAACTGGGCATGGCAGTCTATTATATCCCAGCATTTGGGAGGTGGGAGTAGGAGGATCAGGAGTTCAAGGTCATCCTCAGCTACATAGCAAGTTCCAGGTCAGCTTGGCCTAGAGACCCTGTCTCAAACAAACATGCAAGTTTCCCGATAATTCCTTGCCCCACAATCGTGAGGACTGGAGTTTGGAATCCCTAGTACCTACATAAATGCTGAGCCACTGAGACCAGAGATGCCCAGGGGCGAGTCAGCCAACTAGACTGGCCCGATTAGCGAACTCGGGGGCTCAAGAGACCCTGCCTCACTGAAACAAAGTGGACAGACATCGTCGACTACATCTAATGTCAACCTCTGCCCTCCGGATGCACCCACTCCCATGTGAATCCCCCACCCCCCACACGCATATACATGCCAAAGATTATCGAATATGGGCTGGAGAGATGGCTTGGTGGTTAAGTCGTTTGCCTTCGAAGCCTAAGGACCCAGGTTCAATTCCCCAGGACCCACATAACCCAGGTGCACCAAGGTGGCGCAGGCGTCTGGGGTTCATTTGCAGTGGCAGGAGGCCCTGGTGTGCCCATTCTCTCTCTCTCTCTCTTCTCTCTGTCTCAAATAAATAAAAAAATTCTAAATCAAATATATTAAACATATTTTTTAAAAAAAAGCCGGGCATGGTTGGCGCACGCCTTTAATCCCAGCATTTGGGAGGCAGAGGTAGGAGGATCGCCGTGAGTTCGAGGCCACTCTGAGACTATGTAGTGAATTCCAGGTCAGCCTGGACCAGAGTGAGACCCTACCTCAAAAAAACAAAAACAATAAAAAAAAATAAGAAAACAGGAGGCCTGGGAAGATGGCTCAGTGGGTACCAGCGATTGCTACAGAAGCGCGGAGACCTGAGTTCAGAGCGCCAGTGCCCGCGCAGAGCCAGGCAAGACAGGGAGGCGGAGACAGGCGGATCCCTGACGTCTGCGGGCCAGGCTTGCCTGGCAGACACATCGGGGAGCCACAGATCGCACCCCAACCTCCTCAGACAAGGGGGACGGCAAAGACCAAGCGCTGACGTTGTCCTCTGACCTCCCGCGGACGCTGGGGCACGCATGCACCCGTGTTCACTTGGACATGGGCACATGCGTCATTCACATAAGGTTTAAAAACAACAACACTTTGTAACGTTATCTTGCCCAATGCTATAATTTTTTTCTGAAGAAGTTTAACCAAGCTTCTGTCGTCAAAGCTTTGTGTGACTGTCATGGGAGAGGGCGAAGTAGCACAGCCCTCTGCTCGTGGATTCACATAGTCAGGCCTGACCCACAGTTTAATTTTATGTCTGAATTCATGGTTCTTTCTTTCTTTCTTTCTTTCTTTCTTTCTTTCTTTCTTTCTTTCTTTCTTTCTTCCTTCCTTCCTTCCTTCCTTCCTTCCTTCCTTCCTTCCTTTCTCTCTCTCTCTCTCTCTCTCTCTTCCTTCCTTCCTTCCTTCCTTTCTTTCCTTCCTTTCTTCCTTTCTTCCTTTCTTCCTTTCTTCCTTTCTTCTTTTTGGTTTTTCGAGGTAGGGTCTCACTCTGGCCCAGGCTGACCTGGAATTCACTATGTAGTCTCAGGGTGGCCTCGAACTCATGGCGATTCTCCTACCTCTGCCTCCCGAGTGCTGGGATTAAAGGCGTACACCACCACGCCCAGCTGGTATGATTCTATTTTTTAAGGTTCAGAAAGATTTTTATTTCATCTTATTTTTATGAAATATATTTATTTATTGGAGAGAGAGAAAGAGGGGGAGAGGGAGAGAAAGAGAATGGGAGCACCAGGGCCTCCAGCCACTGCAAATGAAATCCAGATACATGCGCCCCCTTGTGCATCTGGCTTCTGTGGGTCCTGGAGAATCGAACAGGGATCCTTTGGCTTTGCAGGCAAATGCCTTAACTGCTAAGTCATCTCTCCAGCCCTCATTTTATTTTAAGTTTTTTTAAATTTTATTTTAGAGAGAGTGAGCAAGCAAGAGAGAAAAAGAGAAAGAGAGAGAGACACACACACACGGAGGGAGAGAGAAGAGATAGAACTGCAGTACCAGGGCCTCAGCCACTGCAATCCAATTCCAGACTCTTCCGCCACCTAGTGGGCATGTGCGACCTTGCGTTTGCCTCACCTTTGTGCGTCTGGCTTACGTGGGATCTGGAGAGTTGAACATGGATCCTTAGGCTTTGCAGGCAAGTGCATTAACCGCTACACTATCTCTCCAGCCCTATTTCATTCTTATTTGAGAGAGAGAGAGAGAGAGAGAGAGAGAGAGAATGGGTATGACACCAGGGTTTCCTGGAAACGAACTCCAGGCACATGGGCCACTTTGAGCATGTAGCTTTTCTGGGTACTGAGGAATCGAACCCTGAGCTTGCAGGCTTTGCAAGCAAGTTCCTTTAACTGCTGAGCCATCTCCCCAACCCCAGGTTCAGAAAGATTTTTATCATAGCCAGAGCTTTCAGAGGGAGAGCTTTAAGAGAAGGGAAGCTTAAGGGCAGGAAGGAAGGCATAGTTCTCTCCCAAGGAGGCCAGCGTGGGCTTGAGAAACTCGGAACTTAAGAGAAGAAAAGAGAGAGTGGAGAGAGCTCCTGCTCAAGAGTGGGGGGGGGGGCAAAGCCCCTGAAATCATGTTTCTTTTCCTTCTTCCTGTACCCTCTCCACCTGCTGGTTCAGCCTCCTGCCTTCTCCATCCTGGACTCCATTTCAGCTGTTGTCTCAAAGGACCCAGGTTCGATTCCCCCGTACCCACATAAAACTAGCTGCTCAAGGTGGCGCATGTGTCTGGAGTTCGTTTGCAGCGGCTAGAGGCCCTGGCATGCCCATTCTTTTTCTCTGTCTCTCTCTGCATCTTTCTCTTACAAATAATATATATATATATATATATATATATATATATATATATATATATATATATATACACACACATATATATATATTTTTTTTTTAAAAGAAATTTCCTACAGAACCTTTAACATTGGCTTTGTGCGTGGCCAGCACTCAGATGAAGGGGACTTTTGCACTACATGGAATGATTGGGATTTTTCAGGAATCCAACTGAGATTATTATTATTTTTTTTTTTTCCTTTTTCCTGGAGTGTAACTCAGTAAACAAGTGACTTATGGAAAGAGGAATGTAGCCTAACCCAGGGAGAAGGAGGGGACAATGGGCTCCTAAGGGAGAGGGTTACGATGCCTGCTGCAGTCGCTCCTTTCCTCCTAGACGACACGACGACATTATAACAGGTCAGACGGGCGACTCCTTTTAGTGTCACCTCTTACATCAGCATCCACTTCCCGCTCGGGGGGATGTGTGTATAAGTGAGTAATACCTTTTATGAGACCTTTCCCGCCCCCTCCGCTCCTGGGCTCTGTGAAAGTGCGTCTGGAGGGGCAGCGGAGGAGGAAGTCGGGTGCCAGTGGGCATGGAAAGAGGGCAGGTGGAGCTGCCATCACCCATTGTTCAAAGGCCACAAACGGCGGGTGTGTTTTATTAAGGTTTCTGGGTTTGGAGTCTCCTCCCCTCTGAGTGATTGTTCCAGAACTCTCCCTCTTTCTACTTCCTTATTACATTTCTTTTCCTCACGCATCCCTTTTATGACTGTGCAAATAGTACACAATCTGGTAATATTGACTTTTTTTTTTTTATGAGGGCAAAGCCTGGCTCTGCCCTTTCCTAAAGGAGTTGGAGGTTCATGGAAGCGAGGTTTAATAAGGGCTGCAAAATTGTGTGTGGTACTTTGGAACAAATGCCTATATGAAGGGGAGAGATCGATAAATGAAGGCGGCTTGCTTGTCAAACCTGGAAATAGAGGGGGCCAAACATCATTCTGGAAGGTGGATTTCATTCTGGATACCTCAGAAATATGAGGGCATCTTATGCCAGTTTGAACAGGGGCAAAGTTATAGAATTCTGCACATCACTTCTCAGCTTTAAATTTTTTTTTTTTTTTTTAGGGCTGGTGAGGTGGCTCAGCAGTTAAGGCGCTTGCCTGCGAAGCCTAAGGACCCAGGTTCAGTTCCCCAGTACCCATGTAAGGCAGATGCACAAGGTGGCACATGTGTCTGGAGTTCCTTGGTAGTGGCTAGAGGCCCTGCCACACCCATTCTCTCTATCTGCCCCTTTCTCTCTCTCTCTCAACTAACTAACTAAATGATAAAATATTTTTTATTTATTTAGGAGAGACAGACGAGAAAGAGAGAGAGAGAGAGAGAGAGAGAGAGAGAGAAAGAGAATGGGCATACTAGGGCCTCCTGCCACTGCAGACAAACTGCAAATGCACGTGCCACTTTGCGTATCTCTCCAGCTTCAGTCGTCAGCTTTTAAAATGTGTGGGAATGGGGGTGATAATGTGGCGTTGCTGGTGAGGCTGGTAACCGCCCATAAAACCCTAGAGTAGCTGGCACGCAGCGAGTGTGAACTGAGTGTGAATTACTGTGATTATAGGCAAATGTACCAACTTGGATGGGGTATCACCTTGTCCCCAAGAGTCCTGGCAGGCCATCTGGAGCTGACAGGGGGGAGGGGGAGGCTTAAGTTCCAGGAGTGGCCGTGCTAGGGAATAATATCTCCTGAAGAACATTGCATACTACCTGTGCTCTGCCCTAGTTAGAATCTCCTGGAGATCTAGGAAGTGTGTCCTACAGTCAAGCTTGAAGAGGTGACGCCTAGAAACAGGTGGAGGGAATGCCTTGCAAATAGCATTTGCCGGGCTGGAGGGATGGCTTAGGGGTTAAGGCATTTGCCTGCAAAGCCAAAGGACTCAGGTTCGATTCCCCAGGACCCACGTTAGCCAGATGCACAAGGGGGCGCACGCGTCTGGACTTAGTTTGCAGTGGCTGGAGGCCCTGGTGCGCCTATTCCCTCCCTCCCTCTCTCTCTCTCTCTCTCCCCCTTTCCCTGTTAAATAAATAAATAAATAAATAAATAAATAAATAAATAAAAAATAGTATTTGCCTTGCTAGGACAATTCCTTACTGTGGCCCAGGTCATTATTTTTGTCCCCATACTGCCCTTACTTACAAAATGGAAGAGCAGCTGGGGGCCGTAGTGCACACTTTTAATCCCAGTACTTGAGAGGCAGAGGTAGGAGGATCGCTGTGAGTTCAAGGTCTGCCTGGGACTACAGAGTGAGTTCCAGGGCAGCCTGGGCTAGAGTGAGACCCTACCTCAAAACAAAACAGGAAAACACAAAAACCCAACAAGGTGTAAAGAGAAAGAATGAATACAAAATCAGTAAATAATAAGGAAATGAGGGCCGGAGAGATGGCTTAGTGGTTAAGGCATTTGCCTGCGAAGCCTAAGGACCCATGTTGGACTTCTCAGATCCCACGTAAGCCAGACGCGCAAGGTGATGCATCTGTACGGTTGAACACATGCACAAGGTGGCGCACACATCTAGAGTTCAATGTCGGCGGCTGGAGGCTCTGGTCTGCCAATTCTCTCTCTCTGATAAAAAATTAAAAAAAAATTTTTTTTTTTTTAAAGGAAATGAAGCTGGGCATGGTGGCGCACGCTTTTAATCCCAGCACTCAGGAGGCAGAGGTAGTAGGATCGCCGTAAGTTCGAGGTCACCCTGAGAGTGGTTGTATGAGAGAAAAATTAAAGCTTGTGTTTATAAGCAGAGGAAGCATATGTAAGTTCTATTTGCACATAAAAAGGAATTCTTAAAAACACATCTCAGGGGGCTGGAGAGATGGCTTAGTGGTTATAGCATTTGCTTGCAAGCCTGGTGGTCCAGGTTTGAATCCCCAGTTAAGGCACTTGCCTGCAAAGCCAACAGACCCAGGTTCAATTCCCCAGGACCCATGTTAGCCAGATGCATAAGGTGGTGCATGCATCTGGAGTTCATTTGCAGTGGCTGGAGGCTCTGGTGTGCCCATTCTCTCTCTCTCCTCTGTCAAATAAATAAATAAATAAAATATTTTTTTGAAAAGATGTTACATATGTAATGAAGTTGGGATTTTTGGGGATGGGTAGATCAATTTTTTTTTTTTCAAGGTAGGGTTTCACTCTAACTCAGGCTGACCTGGAATTCACTATGTAGTCTCAGGGTGGCCTCGAACTAACGGTGATCCTCCTACCTCTGCCTCCTGAGTGCTGGGATTAAAGGCGTGCACCACCACGCCTGGCTTTTTTTTTTTTTTTTAATTAAGAGCATACTTTATGTGGATCCATCATGTGTTGGTACCATCTTTTCCCTCCTCCCTGCCCCCATTCCACAGGGGCCCCTCCTCAGTGGGGATGCTGGTATTCCCCATGTGGGTTGTTGGCTGTGCACTGAGGGAACAGCAGCCCGGTACTGGGGGGAGGCAATACCTCTGGGCATGACATCCCAACCTGTGGCTCTTACGCTCTTTCTGCCCCCTCTTAGCAAAGTTCCCTGAGCCTTGGATGGTGTGTTTGATAGCTGGGTGGGATCAAATGAAATTACAAAGGTCCCTATGTGTGAAAGAGAGGGAGACAGAAGCCGGGCGAGGTGGCGCACGTCTTCAATCCCAGCACTCGGGAGGCAGAGGTAGGAGGATCGCCGTGAGTTCGAGGCCACCCTGAGACTACACAGTGAATTCCAGGTCAGCCTGGGCTAGGGCGAGACCCTACCTCGAAGGAGGAAGATCCTATTGACCTTCACAGCTTTCAAGACGGAAGGGGCTGTGTGCAGAGGCATGAGGAAACCTCTGGAATCTACATCAGGCAACAAGACAGAATCACCCCTCAAACCTCCAGAGAAATTAAAAAATATTTTATTTATCTGAGAGAGAGAAAAGTGGGGGGCAAGCAGTAAGCATGAGTACGGCATGTCTGCCACTGCAAGTGAACCTCAGACGTATGTGCCACCTGGTTCAACTGAGGCGTTGATCCCAGGCCATCAGGCTTTGCAAGCAGGCTCCTTTAACTGCTGAGCCAGCTCTCTAGGTCTCCAGAGGGAGTTTTCTGTTTTTCTTTTTTTTTTTCCCTGAGGTAGGGTCTTGCTCTAACCCAGGCTGACCTGGAATTGGCTCTGTAGTCTCGGGGTGGCATGGGATGGAACTCACAGCGAC
Source organism: Dipus sagitta (assembly GCA_036346955.1). NCBI lineage: Eukaryota > Metazoa > Chordata > Mammalia > Rodentia > Dipodidae > Dipus > Dipus sagitta. Next base: position 73,021,408 of record CM070787.1, on the reverse strand, counting down.
CCTCCTACCTCTGCCTCCCGAGTGCTGGGATGAGAGGGGTGAGCCATCACGCCCAGCTGTTTTTTTTCATGAGCTCCATTGATTCTCCAGTCACTGTTGCCTTTTGTGACACCCAGCTGTTTACGTGGGTCCTGGGGACAGAACTCCAGTGGCCTCTCAGGCTCCCTCAGACCCACATGTGTGCACAGGAAGTAATGTTAACCACTGAACCATCTTTCCAGACCTGTAAGGATTTTTTTTTTTTTGCCCTTCTGGTATTTTGATTTTGACCCCAAATGACCCATTTTGCATGCCTCACTCCAGAACTGTAAGCCCTGGTAGTCTTTGCCCTCCAGAGGGTTACAGACTGGACCACAGGAAAAGAGGTGGGAAGGAATAAACCACAATGTTAAATACTGATTACGTCCCGATTATGGGTAGCAAGTAAAATATGATATTGATGCTACTCTCACTTTTGGTTAGGGAAGCTTCTCTTTTCAGACGGCAGTGACCTTGGGATGACTCAGAAGGCTTCATGGTGCTGGGAAGAAATGACAGAGGAGTGCTCAGCACTGCATTATCTCTATCACACCTTCCAAGGCTCAGGGCCCATTGCGGAAGAGGTGGCGGAAAGAATGTAAGAGCCAAAGGAAGGGGAGGACTCCTTACAACGTGCTCCCCACAGACACAAAATGGCCTGGATATCCATGGCCTCGCAGTGCCTGACACTACCTACACAAGACCATCATAAGAGGAGGAAAAGATCATGACATCAAAATAAAAGAGAGACTGATTGAGATGGGGAGGGGATATGATGGAGAATGGAGTTTCAAAGGGGACAGTGGGGGGAGGGAGGCAATTACCATAGGATATTGTTTACAATCATGGAAGTTGTCAAAAAATAAAAAATAAAAAAGAAAGTAAAATATGAGAAATAATTTTCCCTTCATATTTTATATTTAATTTCAAGGATTAAAAAATTAAGTGAGGCCATAGGTTCATTCTCTAGTATCTCCCCCACAAAAAAATCCTTATGTCAGAGCTGGGCGTGGTGGTGCACACCTTTAATCCCAGCACTCGGGAGACTGAGGTAGGCAGATCACCATGAGTTCAAGGCCAGCCAGAGACTACATAGTGAATTCTAGGTCAGCCTGGGGTAGAGTGAGACCCTACCTCGAAACCAAGCCCCCTCCAAAAAATCATTATGTCAGAGCTGGGCGTGGTGGCACATTTTTAACCCCAGCATTTAGGAGGCTCACTGTGAGTTCAAAGCTAGTGTTGGCTACATACTGAGTTCTAGAGATCAGCCTGCGCTAGAGGGAAAGACTGACTCAAAACAAACAAACAAACAAACAAACCACATAAACCTAAAACTAGGGGCTAGAGAGATGGCCTAGTGGTTAAGGTGCTTACCTACAAAGCCAAAGGACCCAGGTTTGATTCCCCAGGACCCACATTAGCCAGATGCACAAGGTGGTGCATGTGTCTGAAGTTTGCTGTGGCTGGAGGCCCTGGTGCACCCATACACACACACACTCTCTCTCTCTCTATCTCTCACAAATAAATAAAATATATTCTTCTTAAAAAAGAGATGAGGGCTGGAAGGATGGCTTGGCGGTTGAGGTGTTTGCCTGCAAAGCCAAAGGACCCAAGTACGATTCCCCAGGACCCACGTTAGCCAGATGCACAAGGGGGGGGGGCGGCACATGCATATGGAGTTCGTTTGCAGTGGCTGGAGGCCCTGGCGTGCCCCCTCCCTCTCTCTCTCTGTCAAATAAATAAATAAATATGAAATATTAAAAAAGACACAATGCCGAAGAAAAGCTTGTCAAATTTATATTTAAAAAAAGAGAGAGAGAGACGACCTTGCTCTGAATGTAAGCATGAGATCCCGTCCTTTAGTCTAAAGGGCACGTCACTTGAATGGACCACACAGCTCTAGCTGTCAAGGAACGCATGTGGTCAGGGATTCTGTGGGATGGACCTACTGTACTGGAAGTCCAGAATCAATGTCCAGTGGTTCCCGGGGTTTGGTGTGTGTGGGGGGTGATGATGGTGGTGATGGTGGTGGTGATGGTGGTGGTGATGGTGGTCATGGTGGTGATGGTGGTGGTGATGGTGGTCATGGTGGTGATGGTGGTGGTGATGGTGGTGATGATGGTGGTGGTGGTGGTGATGGTGGTGGTGGTGGTGGTGATGGTGGTCATGGTGGTGATGGTGGTGATGATGGTGGTGGTGGTGGTGATGGTGGTGGTGATGGTGATGGTGGTTGTGATGGTGGTGGTGATGGTGGTGGTGATGATGGTGGTGATGGTGGTGATGGTGGTGGTGGTGATGGTGGTGATGGTGGTGGTGATGGTGATGGTGGTGGTGATGGTGGTGATGGTGGTGGTGGTGGTGGTGATGGTGGTGGTGGTGATGGTGGTGGTGGTGGTGATGGTGGTGATGGTGATGGTGGTGATGGTGGTGGTGGTGGTGGTGATGGTGATGATGGTGGTGATGGTGGTGATGGTGGTGGTGATGGTGGTGATGATGGTGGTGATGATGGTGGTGATGGTGGTGGTGGTGATGGTGGTGGTGGTGATGATGGTGATGGTAGTGGTGGTGGTGATGATGGTGATGGTGGTGGTGATGGTGGTGGTGGTGGTGATGATGGTGATGGTGGTGATGATGGTGGTGGTGGTGGTGGTGATGGTGGTGATGGTGGTGGTGATGGTGGTGATGATGGTGATGGTGGTGGTGATGGTGGTGGTGGTGATGGTGGTGATGGTGGTGGTGGTGATGATGATGGTGGTGATGGTGGTGGTGATGGTGGTGGTGGTGATGGTGGTGGTGATGGTGGTGGTGGTGATGATGATGGTGGTGATGGTGGTGGTGATGGTGGTGGTGATGGTGGTGGTGGTGGTGGTGGAGGAGGTGGTGATGGTGGTGGTGATGGTGGTGGTTGTGGTGGTCGTGATGGTGATGGTGGTGGTGATGGTGGTGGTGGTGGTGGAGGAGGTGGCGATGGTGGTGGTGATGGTGGTGATGATGGTGGTCGTGATGGTGGTGATGATGGTGGTGGTGGTGGTGATGGTGGTGGTGGAAGGGGTGTGTGGGGGGAGGGGAGTTTCTAGTTGAACCTGTGTCCTTTCAGCTCAGTCTTTCCGGCTCTTCCTCTGGGGGTGGCTCTCATTATTGAGGTGGGCAGGGCCGGGTCCCCAGACAGGGGCCTGTGCTTGCTGGAATGCTTACTTCCCTTGCTGAGAGGTGGGCATGTAGCTGGGCGTTTCTGTATCTTTTCCTTTCACTGGAATTAAGGAAGCGACAGAGCAGTTTCCTCTAAGGGCCTCAATGGAGCCACTTACGGCCTCGCTGGTCATCGGCTCTGCTGTCCTCAGGAAGTCTCACCTTTGCTCGCCTGGGCCGAGGCGCTTGGACAGCCATACAGAGCACTGTGTAAGGACAAAACAGCAAGATCCAGACAAAACCAAGCAGGCAGGGTGGACAGGTGGAGGGCAGGGCAGGGGTAGTTGTGACCTGTTGTAATTGACTCTCTGTTTTCTTAAATACAAGTTCCTTTTTCCCCCTGCGCTCCCCCCATCTCCACCCCAATAGTTCATGGCTAAACCCTCATCGCTGGGCAAAAGAAACTGGTTCCCTTGCGCCTGCGATGGTTTGGGTTCCGCCCTCTGAAACAATGCATCTTTTTTCCATCGTCAAAAGCCCTTGTGTTTGGCCCCTGGAGTTCCACCCAGCAGTGTGTGCCAACGCTCACGCCTTCCTGTGTGGTTCCTTCCAAGTCACCCGGGTTTGCAGGCTTGTGCGGAGTGGGGTGGGCGCCCCGAGTCATGCCCAGCCCAAGGGGAAGCTTGTGGGAATCCCGGACAGGTGCGCCTGGGAGAGTCGGTGTGGACCACGACCCGGCCTGACCTTCAATGCGCAGACTTGCCTCGGCTGTGTCTTCTGTAAGATGCGATGACTGAGGATCAACTCCAGCCCTAAAGCGTGAACTCTCCGGCCATGAGAGCTCCTGGCTGGTCCTCAGTGAAGTGTGTGCCATCCCTTCCGAACCCAAGGATGTGTGCTCAAATAATATCAGTGTGGCAATGCCTGTAGGAAAAGGGACCAATGCTCTGGTATCATGCCCCCTTTTTCTTTCTTTCTCTCTTTCCTTCCTTCCTTCCTTCTTTCTCTTTCTTTCTTTCTTTCCTTCTCCTTCCCTTCCCTTTCCTTCCTTCCTTCCTTCCTTCCTTCCTTCCTTCCTTCCTTCTTCTTCTTCTTCTTCTTCTTCTTTTTTTTTTTTTTTGGTTTTTCGAGATAGGGTCTCACTCTAGCCCAGGCTGACCTGGAATTCACTATGGAGTCTCAGGGTGGCCTCGAACTCACGGCGATACTCCTACCTCTGCCTCCTGAGTGCTGGTATTAAAGGCATGTGCCACCACGTCTGGCTCCTTCTTCTTTTTTGACGTAGGGTCTCACTGTAGCCCAGACTGACCTGGAATTCGCTATGTAGTCTCAGGGTGGCCTTGAACTCACTTGATCCTCCTACTTCTGCCTCCCAAGTGCTGGGATTAAAGGCGTGCGCCACCACGCCAGGCTTTCTTGGGTTTTTAAAGGTAGGGCCTCACATATGCAACTTTGCAAGCTTGTGTCACTTTGTGCATCTGGTTTAAGTGAGATCTAAAGAGTCGAACATGAGTCCTTAGGCTTTGCAGGCAAGTACTTTAACTCCTAAGCCATCTCTCCAGCCTCCCTTTTATAAATAAAATATTTTGTTTATTTATTTAACAGAGAGAGGGGGAAAGAGGCAGACAGAAGAGAGAGAGTGAGAGAGTTAGAGAGGGAGAGAATAGGCACACCAGGTCCTCCAGCCACTGAAAATGAACTCCAGATACATGTACCACCTTGTTCATCTGGCTTATGTGGGTCCTGGGGAACCAAAGCTGGGTCCTTTGGCTTTGCAGGCAAGTGCCTTAACTGCTAAGCCATGTCTCCAGCCCTCAAAAGATATTCTTATCAATTTATTGAATGGGCACACCAGGGTCTCTTACCATTGCAAACAAACTTGACACATGCGTCACTTTGTGCATCTGGCTTTACGCACGTAGGTACTTGCGAATCAAATCCTAACTGGCAGGCTTTGCAAGCAAGCACCTTTATTCTCTGAACCACCTCTCCAGCCACATATCTATGTATATGCTTTAAAAAGTTGCTGGGCTCGGTGGTGCACGCCTTTAATCCCAGCACTCAGGAGGTAGGATCGCCATGAATTTGAAGCCACCCTGAGACTACATAGTGAATTCCAGGTCAGCCTGGGCTAAAGCGAGACCCTACCTTGAAAAACAAAAACAACAACAAACAAACAAACAAACAAACAAACAAACAAAGTGAAGCTAGGTGAGCAGAGGGCATGGAGCAGAGAGGAAGGGTGACAGAGAATTGGCATGTCTTGATGCGTGACCAGAGAGAAAGAGGAAGTGGTGGGGAAGGACCTGAAGTGAAACAGATGTCTTTATTCTTGGGTTAAGGATGATGGCTAAGGACTGAGCTGTAAGCTGAGCCTGGGGTATGTTTGATGAGAGCCCTGCAGGCCACCTCCTTGGGGGAGGACTCCTTGGGCAGCCAGAAGATGGTTCAGGAGGCTGCGGGGAGAGCCGGCCCGTGGGGCAGAGGACGAGGGGCCCCGAGGGTCTCTGGCTCCAGGGGAAATGGGGGCCTGGCCTCTTGCATCATAAGACGTTTGACTGTAGGCTGCTCTTTCTCAACCATTTTCTCTGATGATTACAGGTGATTTTTCAGGAATTTGGTCACATACTCATTACCAAGAAGTCTTGGCATTCCGTGCATCCACGAGGGGAGACGCAGAGAAGGGAGAAAGAAGAAAAAGAGGCCGCAGTGGTGGGCGCACGCCTCTAACCCCAGCACCCGGGAGGCAGAGATAGGAGGATCGCCGTGAGTTCGAGGCCACCCTGAGACTACCTAGGTCCAGGTCAGCCTGGGCTAGAGTGAGACCCTACCTCAAACCACCCTAAAAAAAAGAAAGAAAAAAAAGAAAATGGGAGGACTTTTTCAGAAAGACAACAAGGAAGAATGGACAGGTGAAAACATCCAATAAAAATGTTTAACATTCATGACAAACTATAAAAAGCACAGTGACCACACTGGGTCTGAGGGGTGTGGCCAGGAGGGTAATGGAAAAAGTCGCTTAGAACGGGTGGAGCTTAAAGCTGGGTCCTGGGGCTTTTTTTTTTTTTTTTTTTTTTTTTAAATTTTGGAGAGAGAGAGAGACAGAGAGAGACAGACAGAGAGAGAGAGAGAGAGAGAGAGAAAGAGAGAGAGAGAGAGAATTGGTGTGCCAGGGCCTCAACCACTGCAATGGAACTCCAGACGCGTGCGTTACCTAGCGGGCATATGCGACCTTGCGCTTGCCTCACCTTTATGTGTCTGGGTCACATAGGATCTGTACAGAGATTGGACATGGGTCCTTAGGCTTCGCAGGCCAAGTGCCTTAACCACTGAGCCATCTCTCCAACCCCGAGATGGTAACTCTTTTTTTCTTAGATTTTTTTTTTGTATTTTATTTTTATTTATTTATTTGAGAGAAGAGAGGGAGGGAGAGAGAGAGAGAGAGAGAGAGAGAGAGAGAGATAGAGGGAGAGAATGGGTGCCCCAGGGCCTCCAGTGGCTGCAAATGAACTACAGACGCCTGCTCCAGTTTGTGAATCTGCTGTGGATGCTGGGGAATCAAACCTTGGGTCCTTTGGCTTTGTAGGCAAACGCCTTAACTCTCCAGCCTTGACTTCTTTTTTTTTTTTTTTTTTTTTTTTTTTTTTTTTGGTTTTTTGAGGTAGGGTCTCACTCTAGCCCAGGCTGACCTGGAATTCACTACGGAGTCTCAGGGTGGCCTCGAACTCACGGCAATCCTCCTACCTCTGCCTCCCGAGTGCTGGGATTAAAGGTGTGCGCCACCACGCCCAGCCAGCCTTGACTTCTTGAGCCATCTCTCCAGCCTTGACTTCTTTTTCTTCTCTGATGCACTTTCTCTGCCCTCCCCCCCCCACAGTTTTACTTCTCTGCCTGTCCCCAGGGGCTTCCCCACTCCGGGTGGGGGGACAGGTGTCTTGGAGGGGGTTGGTGCTCAGTGGGGGATGAGCATGGAGGGGTGGCCAGTCAGCTGTCACTGGGTGCAGCCTGTGTTGGGTCCCTCTGCCTCGGGGTGGTGCCCCACTTCTCTGAGCAGGAGCCGCTGGCAGCAGTGGGGGCTCAGGCGGCAACCCTCTTGCCTACATACAACCTTGGCCATCCCCAAGGTCCCTGGGCCAGGGGACCCGTGAAGTACAGTAGGAGGAAATGGGAATCTTTCTCCTCTAACCTCTCACGCGCTAGCAGTTTGGAAAAGCAATCAGTCATATGCCTACCTTTTATTTATTTATTTTAGAGACAGAAAGAGATGGAGAGAGAGAGAGAGAGTGTGTGAATAGGCACGCCAGGGCCTCCAGCCGTTGCAAATGAACTCTAAGACTCCTGCAACACCTTGTGCCTCTTGCTTACGTGGGTCCTGGAGATTTGAACCTGGGTCCTTTGGCTTTGCAGGCAAGCACCTTAGCTGCTAAGCCATCTCTCCAACCCTTTTTTTTTTAACTATTTTTTTATATATTTGAGAGAGATAGAAAGGGGGGGGGGAACAATGGACACGCCAGGGCTTCCAGCCACTGCAAATGAACTCCAGAAGCAATGTGACACCTTGTGCATCTGGTCTACATGGGTTCTGGGGAATCAAACCTGGGGCCTTAGGTTTCACAGACAAACAACTGCTAAATCATTTCTCTAGTCTATAGTTTTTTAAAAAAATATATTTTATTTATTTATCTGAGAGAAAGATGGAGAGAGAGAATGGGTGTGCCAGGGCCTCCAGCCACTGCAAACGAACTCCAGATGCATGCGTTCCCTTGTGCATCTGGCTTACGTGGGTCCTGGGGAATCGAACCGAGATCCTTTGACTTTGCAGGCAGACACCTTAACAGCTAAGCCATTTCTCCAGCCCCCCCCCTTTTTTCTGAGGTAGGGTCTCACTCTAGTCCAGGCTGGCCTCGAACTCGCAGTGATCCTCCTACCTGTGCCTCCCAAATGCTGGGATTAAAGGCATGAGCCACCAAGCCCGGCTCCTTCCGGATGTTTGTTATCTGGGATGATTACATATTCTGGCTTCAGTGAGAGCCACAGGTAAGAGGACACTAGGTTCCTGGTCAGTTGAATTGCCAGCTTCCTTTTGTGACCCATCCACCCCTTACGTTTTCTTATCTGTAAACTGTTGAAGTTGACGGAGTTCATCTTTCAGGTTCCTTCTCGCTCTCAAGTTCTAATTCTGCGGTTAGTCGCGGGGAGACAAGGGCAGCTGTGAGCTCCGAATGTTTTTTTCTTTTCCCCCTCCTTTGGTTACATGTGCCTGTCTCCCCACAAATGGGCAGATAGATTGTGAGTTCTCTTCATGGCCCTTGAAAGACCGTGTGTTTAGGGGGCTGAAAATGGCCCTGGTGTGGTATGTTGAGGTCATTTTCCGGAGCTGACAGCCCCCCACAGGCCCTGGTGAAGGAACATTGACGTCCAGTGTGGGGAATCCTCGGAGTTTGCTGCCGACGCGCCCTCCCTCCCCTTCTCCCACCTCCTCTGCAGCCTGCCTCTGGATATGACACGCAGGCTCGGGAGTGGGCCTTGATGGCTTTCCTGGCTGTTTTCTGCCCATGGTTCTCTGGAACAAATAGCAGGAAATTCTTTTCATAGCCATTAAGGTAGTTGTTTCATATGTTCCTCCTTCCTGGTGAACCCCTGGGGAACACATGGAGCCCAGAGAGATGCATGCATATCTCTGTGCAGTGAGCGTGGATGAGAATCTGGGGAGACAGAGAGAGAGAGAAAGAAAGAGAGAGAAAGAGAGAGAGAGAATATGTGAAACCACATAGTGTCCTAATGTCTTTTTTTTTTTTTTGAGGTAGGGTCTCACGGTAGCCCAGGCTGACCTTGAACTCACAGCGATCTTCCTACCTCTGCCTCATGAGTGCTGGGATTAAAGGTGTGCGCAACCAGCATGCCCGGAGTAACGTCTTTTATATCACAACCATTTAAGGCAGGTTCATTAGAGCAGAACCCATGTCTGTGTTTGGGAGTGTTCGTGTGTGTCAGTGTGTGGGGTCAAGAACAGTTGACATGGAAATGAAATGCTTGAGGAACCAAACTTTTGTTTCTGCTTTTTTTTTTTTTTTTGATTTTTTGAGGTACGGTTCTCACTCTGGCTCAGAGCTGACCTGGAATTTACTATGTAGTCTCAGGGTGGCCTCCAACTCTGGGATTAAAGGTGTGCGCCGCCACGCCCGGCCTCTGCCTTGTGTCATTCCCCACCACGGATTGTGTGAGGCGTTGGGGAGGCGGAAACAGCCACACCTTCCTGGATGGTCTGAAGTCAGTGAGGTCTCAGGGAGGGGAGCGGCGGGCGCGGGCTGTTTAGCTGTCACCACCTTTGGATCCGGAGGATTTGAGGTTTTCAGTGACAGGCAGGTATCACCTTGTTTTGAGAAGACCGGGAACAGGCTGACAAGCAGGAAACAGGTTAGATTTGTGGTTTGTTACAAACTGACATTTGGGCATTCTGATCTTTAAAAGTAGTTCCTCTGTGACAGCTTACTGCAGAATGAGAGAATTTGCCCTGAGTTTAGTCCCCTGCCAAGAGAAAAAACAAAAACAAACAAACAAACAAACAAACAAAACAACCCCCCCCCCAAAACAAGGCAGGCTGGACAGATGGTTCAGCAGTTCATGGCGCTTGCTTACAAACCCTGACGGCCCAGGTTCAATTCCCCAGTTCCCATGTAAAGCCAGATGCACAAAGTGGAGCATGTGTCTGGACTTTTTAGTGGCAGGAGGCCCTGGCACACCCATATTCTCTCTCTCTCTCTCTTTTCTTTCCTCTGTGTTAAATAAATAAATAAATTATTGTTTTAAAAAAAAGTTTCAGCCGGGCGTGGTGGTGCACGCCTCTAATCCCAGCATTTGGGAGGCAGAGGTAGGAGGATTGCCATGAGTTCGAGGCCACCCTGAGATAACATAGTGAATTCTAGGTCAGCCTGAGTTAGAGCAAGACCCTACCTCGAAAAACCAAAAAAAAAAAAAAAAAAAAGAAAAGAAAAGAAAAAAAGTTTCAGCTGGGCGTGGTATCACATATCTTCAATCCTAGCACTTGGGAGGCTGAGGTAGGACAGTCTGCCCCTAGGACCTGTGTGTTTAACTACGGAACTAGTTTGTAACCCACAGTATGTGAACACGGATCACCTAAGAGAAACATTTAAAGTATAGGTATAGGGCTGGGGCAATGGCTCAGGGGTTAAAGGCACTTTTTTTTTTTTTTCTCTCACAAAGCTTAAGGGTCTAGGTTCGATTCCCTAGTACCCGTGTAAAGTCAGATGCAGAAAGTGGCGCATACATCTGGGAGTTGGTTTACAGTAGCAGGAGGCCCTGGTGCACCCATACTCTCTCTCCCTGTGTCAAATAAATAAATAAATAAATAAAATTACTCAAAACATAGGCATGGCGCTTGTCACGGCAGTCACTCATTCCCCATTATTCAGCACGCGAATAGAGAAGCATGCCACCCAAGACGTCCCCGAGCATCTGAGAAGTTCGCACTTAGAAGACGTGTCCCTGGGTCAGGGTGAGGCAGGAGAGAGACAAGTCCTCCTGCTGCCGACCTGGGGTTTGCAAGGCGTCAGAGCTCCCATAATCCTGCCCTGGTCGCATGGGGTTTACTGGCAAGAGTCTTATTCCTGTGTCGGGTCCCAAAGTTGCCTGACAGGCCTGGACAGGAAAGCCCAGGGCTGACACTGCCAAGACCACGGGGAGGGGCTGCGCCTCAGGAGGCACTTGCTCAACAATGGCTTTTCTGCCGTCTCCTCCAGAGCTCTGGCATTTCATTCCCTAGCATCTTGCCCAGTAGGTCAGGAGTCCCAGAGAAGGCTCTAGCTATGGAGCAGAGGCAGGCACAGGCGAGGGGACAGGGCTAGGAGTTATGGGGGGGCACCCTGCAGGGATTTTGGGGGGGGGAACCCGGATGTGAAGCAGGCATGAGCTGGTTCTGGTCTTGTGTTCTTTGGCTCTCGACCCGGCTCCGCCACAGCTTGGCCGGGGATGAGTTCTGGATCTCAGGGCACTGGCTGGGTTACAGGTCCGTTGTTACGGGCATGGTCGGGGTCCGACAGACCTGGGATTCCAGTCGCTTTGCCGCTTTTCATTCGTTATCTGTGACCTCAGTCCTTTATCCACCTTTCTTGAGCCTCAGTTTGCGAGAATCAAATGAAATAATCGTCAACCGGCTCTGGGGAGATGGCGACAGACACTGAGGACGCTCAAAGCTCATCCAAGGGCTGGGGAGATGGCTTAGCGGTTAAGGGGCTTGCCTGCAAAGCCAAAGGACCCAGGTTCGATTCCCCAGGACCCATGTAAGTCAGATGCAAAAGATGGCACATGCTGGTGGTGCGCGCCTTAAATCCCAGCATTCGGGGGGCAGAGGTAGGAGGATCTCTGTGAGTTCGAGGCCACCCTGAGACTACATAGTGAATTCCAGGTCAGCCTGGGCTAGAGTGAGACCCTACTTCAAAAAACAAAAGCAAAAAAACAAACAACAACAAAAAAACTCATTGATGCAGAAATCCAGGGGCTGCTGAGAGCTCAGTACGCAAGTAGACTTGTGGGCTGGAGGGATGGCTTAGCAGTTAAGGCGTGCAAAGCCAAAGGACCCAGGTTCAATCCCCCAGGACCCACGTTAGCCAGATGCACAAGGGGGTGCATGATCTGGAGTTCGTTTGCAGTGGCTGGAGGCTCTGGCATGCCTATTCTCTCTCTCTCCCTTTCTCTGTCAAATAAATAAATAAATATTTTTAAAAAAACTTGTAACACACCCTCCAAGCCTCGGGAGCCTTGCAGAAGAGCATGTGCAAAGACTGTTAGACCTGTGGGGGGGGGGGCGGCTCCTGAGGCCTTGTCCCCCCCCCCGCCCCAGACTGACTGATACATTAGTGACGCCATGATGAATACCAATAACCTTGCTGAGGAGGGCCTCAGTGGAATGGGGGCAGAGAAGAGAGAATATAAGAATATAAACTGATGGCTGGGCTGGAGAGATGGCTTAGCGGTTAAGCGCTTGCCTGTGAAGCTTAAGAACCCCGGTTCGAGGCTTGATTCTCCAGGACCCACGTTAGCCAGATGCACAAGGGGGCGCACGCGTCTGGAGTTCGTTTGCAGTGGCTGGAAGCCCTGGTGCGCCCATTCTCTGTCTTTCTCTCTCTCTGCCTCCTTCTCTCTGTCTGTCACTCTCAAATAAATAAATTAAAAAAAAAACTGAACAAAGAATATAAACTGATGGGAACATGACCAGTATGCTATTTGTTCATACAGTAAAATTCATAATTAAAAGTATTTTGCCAGGTGTGGTGGTGTACACTTTTAATGACAGCACTCTGGAGGCAGGGGTAGGAGGATCATCATGAGTTCGAGGCTACCCTGAGACTACATAGTGAATTCCAGATCAGCCTGGGCTAGAGTGAGACCTCACCTGGGGGGGGGGGAGTTATTTATTTATTTAAGAAGGGGAGAGAGAGAGAAAGAGAGAGAGAGAGAGAGAGAGAGAGAATGGGTGTGTTAGGGCCTCCAGCCACTGCAAAGGAACTCCAGACGCCTGTGCCCCCTTGTGCATCCGGCTTATGTGGGTCCTGGGGAATCGAACGGAGATCCTTTGGCTTTGCAGGTAAAATGTCTTGACCGCTGAGCCATCTCTCCAGCCCCACTTTAGCTTTTTGATGAATTGTTACTTTTATTAATATGTAGTGGCTTGCTTTATGCTTTCTAATTTTGGTTTGAAATCTACTTTATCAGATGTCAGAACAGATATGTCACGGTGCCTTCCACTTTCATTTGCTTTATAGTTTTTCACTCTTGCCTCTCTGCCCGTGGGTGTCGTTACACGTGAGATAGGTTTCTTGGAGACAGCAGATTGTTGGGTTCACTGCCAGTCTGTGACTATCAGTGTCATTTTTTTTTTTACATTTAAGATTATTATTGAGAGATGCTTCTTAATTCCCTTGATTGTATTGGTCATCTGGTTTATTGGGTCATTGTTTCTTTTCTTTCTTCCCTGTCAATCTTAGGGGCTTTGTGGTGTACTATACTGAACATCACAGATTCTTTTCTAGCTCTCCTTTGCTTATTTATTGACCTCATCAAATACATATATATATTTTTTTTAAGAGGTAGGGTCTTGCTGTAGCTCAGGCTGACCTGGCAGTCAGTGTGTAACCCAGGCTGGCCTTGAACTCACAGTGATCCTCCTACCTCTGCCACCATGCCCAGCTATCCATTACTTTTTTTTTAATTAAAAAAATTTTTTTAAAATTAGTTTTGTACTCAGCAAATACAGTCAATTTGGTACCATTATTAGGCTCATCCATGACCTACCCCCTCCCCTTGGCCCCTCCTTGTTGAGGTATATGGGTCCTATCCATTACTTTTAAAAGATAGCTTTGGGCTGAAGAGATTGCTTAGTGGTTAAGGCGCTTGCCTGCGAAGCCTAAGGGCCCATGTTTGATTCTTTAGATCCCACATTAGCCAGACACACAAAAGGTGAGACAAGTGCAAGGTTGCACATGCCCACCAGGTGGCGCAAGCATCAGGAGTTTGATTGCAGTGGCTGAGGCTCTGGTGTGCCAATTCTGTGTTTCTCTCTCGCTCTAAAATTAAATAAGTGACGATATATATATATACATATATACATACATACATATATATAGCTCTGTTGGACATTTAACAATCTTCATGGGCAGTTATTTACTTTCAGGGACTGGAGTGTGGATCATTCTGCAGTTTCCTGGTGCAACTTTCAATATTGTTGCTTTGTATTTTAAAAAATTATTTATTTATGTATTTTTATTCATTTATATGTGTGCACACGTCTCTTACACTGCAAACAAATGGCTTAGGTGGGTGGCTCAGGAATTGAACCCCAGGCCAGCACAGCAGGCTTTGCACGTAACTTTAAGCACAGAGTCATCTTCCTAGCCCCTTTATTTTGTAGTTTTTCTTTTTCTGTTTTCGAGATAGGGTCTCACTCTAGTCCAGGCTGACCTGGAATTCACTATGTAGTCTCAGGGTGGCCTCGAACTCACAGTGATCCTCCTTCCTCTGCCTCCCAAGTTCTGGGATTAAAGGCGTGCGCCACCACGTCCAGCTTTTTTTTTAAATATAAAGTTTTAGAAAATTTTTATTGGATGAAAAGAAAGAAAGAGGAGAGAGATTCAAGAACTCCTGCCCGTGACTACATAGTGAATTCCAGGTCAGCCTGGGCTAGAGCAAAATCCTACCTTGAAAAACTACATATATATATATATATATATATATATAGTTATATATATATATACATATATATATAGTTATATATATAAAATATATATATTTATATATAGTTATATATATAGAATATATATATCCACTTCTTCCAGATAACAGATAGACTCTGAAAGGTCTATACACACATATACATATTTCTCTATATGTCGATGTAGATGCTGAGGTCAGGGAGTGCATCCAGGCTTTGTGCATGGCAGGGGCTATACCACTGAGTTGTATCTCCAGCCCCCTAAAAATATATTTTATGGGCTGGAGAGATGGCTTAGCAGTTAAGCGCTTGCCTGTGAAGCCTAAGGATCTCGGTTCGAGGCTCAATTCCCCAGGACCTACGTAAGCCAGATGCACAAGGTGGCACAAGCATCTGGAGTTGGTTTGCAGTGGCTGCAGGCCCTGGCAAGCACCCATTCTCTCTCTCTCTCTCTCCACCTCTTTCTCCCTGTCTGTCTGTCACTCTCAAATAAAATAACTAAAAATAAATAAAAATTGTATATATATACATATGTATATATAAAATGGGGCTGGAGGGATGGTATTGCTGTCAGGTTTGCATTGCTGGCAGAAATCACCTGACCAAGAGCAGCTTTTGGGAAAAAAAAAAGGTTTATTTTGGCTTACAGACTTGTGGGGGGGGGGGAACGCTCCATGATGGCAGGGGAAACGATGGCATGAGCAGACGGTGGACATCACCCCCTGGCCAACATAAGGTGGACCATAGCAACAGGAGAGTGTGCCAAACACTGGCAAGGGGAAGCTGGCTATAACACCCATAAGCCCGCCCCCAACAATGCACTGCCTCCGGGAGGCGTTAATTCCCAAATCTCCATCAGCGGGGAACCTAGCATTCAGAACACCTAAGTTTATGGGGGACACCTGGATCAAACCACCACAGATAGTTTACCAGTTAAGGCGCTTGCCTGCAAAGCCTAACGACCCAGATTTGATTCCCCAGTACCCACGTAAGCCAGATGCACAAGGTGACGCATGTGTCTGGAGTTCGTTTGCAGTGGATTGAGGCCCTGGTGTGCCCATTCTTGCGCTCTCTCTCTCTCTCTCTCTCTCTCTCTGCCTCTCCCACTCTCAGATAAATAAATAAAATATCTATCTATCGTCTACTTTTGCGTGTGGAAGGAGGTCAGATATCACTTTGTCCTCACTGCCTGACACAAAGTCCTTGGAGATGACCACTGCGCTTGTTTCCATACCAACACAGAGTTGCAGTGGGCAGACGTGCCAGGCTCACGCAGTGGCGCTCCAGGAGCCAGAACGACAGACAGGGAGGGACCTGATCCCGCCGGCAAGGACTCTTGGAGACGGCGCTCAGCTGCTACAGGGCTTGCTCAGTGGACTTTCCCTCGGGAACCATGAAGTAAGGCTCTATCCACCTGGGATCAGGCACCAGCGACAGACCAAAGTCTAGCTTGGTGAGCCAGTGACTTTATGGGATTGACTCATAAGGAGCATGGCTATGAGGTTAATTACAGGGGCATGGGTGGCCCCCAAGCAGTCACATCACCAAAAAGTGTCACCCCAGTGTGGACGACGACTTCCCTGTAGCTGCGCCCCCGCCTTTGGTTAACCTTCCGCACACGACCGACCGACGCCAGCAGCTTCCTGAACTCGCAGCCCGCAGCGGGCAGGGAGGCACGGAAGGGCGCGGCTGCGTCTCGCAGGAGGGTCTCACGTCCGTGGAGGATAGTGCTCTGTACACATCCTGTTGCAGTCAGGTAGAAATCACCCAGCCAAGAGCAGCTTGCGGGGGGAAAAAAAGAGGATTATTTTGGCTTACAGGCTCCACCATGGCAGGGGAAAATGATGATATGAGCAGAGGGTGGAAATCACCCCCTGGCCCACAAAACGTGGACAACAGGAACAGGAGAGTGTGCCAAACACTGGCACGGGGAAACCAGCTATAACACCCATAAGGCCGTTCCCAACAATACACTGCCTCCAGGAGGTGTTAATTCGCACCTAAGTTTATGGGGGACACCTGAGTCAAACAACCACCACACATCCCACCCCTTCTTCCAGCTCTTACATTTTTTTCTTTCAAGTTAGGGTTTCACTCTAGCCCAGGCTGACCTGGAACTCACTATGTAGTCTCAGGAGGACCTTGAACTCATAGCGATCCTCCCACCTCAGCCTCTCAGGTGCTGGGACTAAAGGCGTGTGCCACGCTACCCAGAATCAGTTCTTATTATTTTTAAAGAATACATTTAAGATATTTATTTATTATGTATTTATTTATTAGAGACAGAGAGAGGGAAAGAGAGAGAGAGAGACGGAGGGAGGGAGAGAGAGAGAGGGAATGGCTGCATCAGGGCCTCTAGCCACTGCAAATGAACGCCAGACGCATGTGTCACCATGTGTATCTGGCTTATGTGGGACCTGGAGAATCAAACCTCGGTCCTTAGGCTTCTCAGGCAAACACCTTATCTGCTAAGCCATCTCTCCAGTCCAGTTCTTACATTTTTAAAGTACTTGTCTTTTAAAAAAAATATTTTATTTGGGCTGGAGTGATGGTTTAGCGGTTAAGGCGCTTGCCTGTGAAGCCTAAAGACCAAAGTTTGGTTCCTCAGGAACCACTTAAAGCCAGATGCACATGGTGGCGCATGCGTCTGGAGTTCGTTTGCAGTGGCTAGAGTTCCTGGGCCACCCATTCTCTCTCTCTCATAAATAAATAAAAATAAAACAAAATATTAAAAAATATTTTATTTATTTATTTGCAAGCAGAGAGAGAGAGAGGGGCGGGGGGGGCTGTCATGGGCACGACGGGGCCTCTTGCTGCGGCAAAAGAATTCCAGGCACGTGGGCCACTTTATGCATCTGGCTTTACTTGGGTAAGGGGACTCACACTCAAGGCAGCAGGTTTTGGTAGCAAGTGTTTTCAACAACTGAGTCATCTCTGCAGCCCACTGTGGGGGTCTTGCATCTAGTTCTGGCATGCAAACCAACAGCAGTGGCAATAGCCTTGTGGCTTGTGGGGCTGTGGGGAACCCCGTGACCAGCAACTCCTAAGGAGGTAACCGACCCCTGGCTCTAGGGTTTTCCTATAGTAACGTTATGGCTTAAGTCTTTTTCCATGCACACAGACATGTTCATTCTAGCTTTAAAAAGTATTTATCTGAGGGCTGGAGAGATGGCTTAAGCGCTTGCCTGTGAAGCCTAAGGACCCCGGTTCGAGGCTCGATTCCCCAGGACCCAGATGCACAAGGGGGCGCATGCGTCTGGAGTTCGTTTGCAGTGGCTGGAAGCCCTGGCGCGCCCATTCTCTCTCTCCCTATCTGCCTGTCTGTTGCTCTCAAATAAATAAATAAAAATAAACAATTTTTTTTAAAAAAGTATTTATCTGAGAGAGAGGGAAAGAAGAGAGAGAGAGAGAGAGAGAGAGAGAGAGAGTAAGTATATGGGCTCACCAGATCCTCCTGCCACTGCAAGCAAACCCCAGATGCACGTGCTACTTTGTGCATTTGGCTTTATGTGGGTACTGGGGAATAGATCCTGGGACGTCAGGCTTTGCAAGCAAGCACCTTTACCATCTCTCCAGCCCAATATTTTTTTAATATTTTAATTTTTGGGGGGTTTTCTGAGGTAGTGTTTCACTCTAGTTCAGGCTGACCTGGAATTCACTCTGTAGTCTCAGGGTGGCCTCGAACTCACGGCTATCCTCCTACCTCTGACTCCCAAGTGCTGGGATTAAAGGTATGCGCCACCACACCTGGCTAATTTTTTAATTTTTGAAAGAGAGAGTCAAAGAGGGGGAGAGAGTGAGAGAGAGAGTGAGAGAGAGAGAGAGAGAGAGAGGGAAAATGGGCATACCCCAGGGCCTTCACCCACTGTGAACGAACTCCAGACACGTGCGCCCCCTGTGGCACATGTACGACATTGCGTGCTTGCTTCACTGCGTCTGGCTATGTGGGACCTCAAGATTCGAACATGAGTTCTTAGGCTTTTTAGGCAAGTGCCTTAACGGCTAAGCCAGCCCATGATTTTTTCTTTTTTTTTTGATGTGTGTATGTGTTCACGCGTATGTGGACACACACATGCTGTGGTTCATGTGTGCAAGTCCATGTGGATGTCAGTCCACACTTACTTTGTTTTGAGACAGAGTCCCTCATTGTTCATGGCCAAGCTCACCGGGTTAGCTGGCTCATGAGCTCCCAGAAGATTCTCCTGTCTCTTCCTCCCTCCCTTCTCACTGTAAGTGTGCTGGGATAACAGATGCTTGTGCTCTAGGGTCTGGCTTGATGTGGGCTCTGGGGATTTGAACTCAGGTCCTCAAGCTTGCATGGCAAGTCCTCTATCCACTGAGCCATCTCCCCAGGCCTCATTCACAGTCCTTCAACACTGTTTTAACAGTCACAGGCATAGTCTCCCGTGCAGTTTGGATGTGCCTTACTCAACCATAAAGCTCCCACGAACTCCACAGGCACGCCTGCCTCGGCCCTTTCACCCCGGGGGGCTGCTTTTGTACATCTGGAGATCACGTCGAGGTGAGTACCATACCAACTGCGCCCTGAAGCCTCTTTACCTGAGGCTACACAGGACCTCTGAAGGCATACCACTGTCCCTTCTTCCAAACAAGCACCAGCAGCTAAGGAAAAGAAAAAAAAAATGTCAGCAAGGTCCAGTCCAGCACGGCTGCGCTTGATCTCTCTCACCTGCTGCGCCCGCACAAGCTCCACAAGTCGGACGGTGTCCCCCCCCACCCCCCATGCCTGGTCTAGGATCCATGTTCTGCTGGGCGTGGTGGCACATGCCCTTAATCCCAGCGCTTGGGAAGCAGAGGTAGAAGGAGCACTGTGAGTTCAAAGCCAGCCTGGGACTGCACTGAGTTCCGGATCAGCCTGGGGGCTAGAGTGAGACCCTACCTCAAAAACAACAATAAAAAGTGCTTTTATATTTGCTTTTTACCGATCTAAGAACATCCTGGTCACACGGCTAAGTGAATGATGTCACAGTCTTCCTCTATCCCACCTTCTCCCCAGTGGGGACTAGCTGATTAGAAAAGTTGTCCCGGCTGAGACTACATAATGAATTTCAGGTCAGCCCCGGCTAAAGTGAGACCCGGCTAAAGTGAGACCCTACCTTAAAAAACTGAAAAACTCAACTGGGCATGGTGGTGCACACCTTTAATCCCAGCACTGGGGAGGCAGGGGTAGGAGGATCACTGTGAGTTCAAGGCCACCCTGAGACTATATAGTGAATTCCAGGTCAGCCTGGGCTAGAGTGAGACCCTACCTTGGAAACAAAAACAACCAAAAAACAAAACAAAACAAAACAAAAAAACCAAAAGAAAGAAAGAAAAGTTGTCCTGGGTAATGCTTGCGTTTTGTTAACCTCCATGATGGATTGGTAAGAGGCCAGGGAGATGGCTCAGTGGAGAAAACGCTTGCTGCACAAATAATTGTGAGTACCTGAGTTTGTATCCCCGGAAGCCATGTTCAGAAAAAAAAAAAAAAAAAAAAAAAAAACAACCAACCAACAGTCATGTGTGGTGGCAGGTGTCTAATCTACAGCCAGAGGTGAAGGGAGGGACGTGGAGTCCAGAGAATCTCACCTCCCCAACCCCCTGCCGAGCAGGAGAAATTCTAGCTTCTTAAAATGAGAGTAATTACTAGGTGGGATGGATGCAGTATATTCTCAGTTCAGAGTGAAGTAGGAGAGACCCACTGGACCGAAAGAGAAGGGCTTTCCTCCCCCAGTGAGCAGGACCGGTCGAGCGGGGGCTGGGGCTATTTCATAAGGCCCTGGGTTCACTCCCCAGCCCCAACCTCTCCCTTTACAGAGAACACTGCCTGGGGGGGGGGCTAGGAAGCTGGAATGAAAAAGTTACTTAGGGGCCTGAGGTATTGGATCTGGCCCGGGGAAAGTTCAACCCTAGGCACGAGGTATGCACGTGGAGCCCTTGTACAGGCTTTGCTTGCGGCCGATCGGAAAATTTCTGTCTTCTGGAAAATTTTTCTTTGTCTTCTCAAGCCTGTTAGCGTTTGTTGGAAAAATGAGTCACTGGCGATGCTAAGTAAAGGGGATTTGTCCTCCTCACCTAGGCTGGCAAGATATCTTGGGTAGAAAGGCTAGAAGCTAGGTGTTGATGGCTATGGCCACTTTGTTTGTTTGTTTTTGAGGTAGGGTCTCACTCTAGCCCAGGCTGTCCTGGAATTCACTATGGAGTCTCAGGCTGGCGTCGAACTCATGGTGATCCTCCTACCTCTGCCTCCCGAGTGCTGGGGTTAAAGGCATGTGCCAGTAGGCCCATTTTGAAAACTTTTTGAAAGAAATTCTATGTGTTAAGTAATTATTTATTTATTTACTAATTTTATAGAAAGAGACCGAGAGAATAGGTGCGCCATGGCCTCCCGCACCGCAAATGAACCCCAGACACATGTGCCACTTTACGCTTTGCTTGGTGTTATGCCCGGGTCCTGGGAAGTTGTGCAGGGCGGTACTGAGTAGAAACGGACTGGTGCGAGCAGAGGGATATGGCACAGAAATGAAATCTTTGGGCCGAAACTTCTGCCTGTTCAGCTGTAATTATATGAGAGATTACCGCCTTTGACACTGGGCCAGCTGATCTGTCTTGGGGCAACAGGAAGAATGTAGACTGTTTTGAAGGGGCCTGAGTGTGGAATGAGTCTTTATTAAAGCTGGCTATCGTCTGTCCCCTCACAGCGAGGAGGAGAGCAGCCTCGTTCTACTTTTACAGTGAGCTTTTAAAGGCAAAAACCACATTCCAAGCCGGCCGTGGTGGCGCACGCCTTTAAACCCAGCACTCGGGAGGCAGAGGTAGGAGGATCGCCGTGAGTTCGAGGCCACCCTGAGACTCCATAGTGAATTCCAGGTCAGCCTGGGCTAGAGTGAGACCCTACCTCAAAACGAAATGAAACAAAACAAAACAAAACCCATATTCCTTTACAATGACTTACCCCTTACTCTTTAGCCATTCCCCCACCCCAGTTATCTTTTGCAAGAGCAAGCAAGCACAATTTACAAAAGCAGGACTTGGGCAGAGCGAGCTCAGATAAGGGCAAGACCGAACACCAGAAGAAGCTAGCGTGGAGTACCAGGCCACCTTGACCTCAGGGCAAGACAAATATCTGATGTCTGTACTGTTCTCATGCCCTCAGGTTAGCAGTTAATCTTTAATCTCTTCTGGCTCCCAGAGAATGTCCAGATGGCTGAGTGGCCTAAGATGGCCTCCCTCAGGTCTGTTCACCAGTGGTTGTTTCAAGGGTGACAGAAAGAGGGAGATAGAGAAAAAGAATATGGGGGCTGGAGAGATGGCTTAGCGGTTAAGCGCTTGCCTGTGAAGCCTAAGGACCCGGGTTCAAGGCTCAATTCCCCAGGGCCCACGTTAGCCAGATGCACAAGGGGGCACACGCGTCTGGAGTTCGTTTGCAGTGGCTGGAAGCCCTGGTGCGCCCATTCTCTCTCTTTCTCTATCTGCCTCTCTCTCTGTCTGTCAGTCTCAAATAAATAAAAAATTAAAAAAAAAAGAATATGGGATTCACCACTACAAACGAACTCCAGACACATGCGCCATCAGTGTGAATCTGGCTTCTGTGGGTACAGGGGAATTAAACCTGGGTCCATAGGCTTCCAAGGCAAGCACCTTAACCGCTACGACGTCTCTCCAGCCCCCCCCACCCTTCTTTTTGGTTTTTCAAGTTAGGGTTTCGCTCTAGCTCAGGCTGACCTGGAATTCACTATGTAGTGTTAGGGTGGCCTCGAACTCACCACAATCCTCCTACCTCTGCCTCCCGAGTGCTGGGATTAAAGGCGTGCGCCACCACGCCCGGCTTGTGCTTTACATTTTAATCAACAATTTCCAGAAATATAAACGATATGCCATGCTCGTAATCCTCTCCCTCTCCCTCCTCTTCCTCCCAAATCCCCCCTCCATTGAATTCCTTCTTTCTAACTAGTCTCTCTTCTATTTTGATGTCGTCATTTTCCCCCTTCTTATTAAGCAGGTCTTGTGTAGGTAGCACCAGCCACTGTGAGGTCACGAATGTCAAGACCACTTTGTGTCTGGATGACAGTATTATCATTTTAAAAAATATTTTTATTTATTTATTTGCAAGAAGAGAGAGAGAGACAATATGAGAACGGCTGGGTCTGGGCCTTCTGCCACTGCAAATGAACTCCATATGCATACGCCGCTTTGTGGATCTGGCTTTACATGGATACTGGGGAATCGAGCCTGGGTCCACAGGTACTGAAAAATTGAACTCAGGTCCGCAGGCTTTGCAAGTAAATGCCTTTAACCACTTTAATCCTAGCCTTATATTTTTATTAATTTTAATTTCTTATTATTTTATTATTATTATTATCATTTTTTGTTTTTTTTTGAGGTAGGGTCTTGCTGTAGCCCAGGCTGACCTGGGTTTCACTATGTAGTCTCAGGGTGGCCTTGAATTCACGGCAATCCTCTTACCTCTGCCTCCCGAGTGCTGGGATTAAAGGTGCGAGCCTCCACATCTGATTTGTGTTTTATTATTTTTACTTTTTCGAGGTAGGGTCTCACTCTAGCCCAGGCTTACCGTGGAACTCAGGATGATCTTCCTACCTCAGGTGTCCCAGTGCTGGGGAAAAAAAAAAAAAAAAAAGCCATGTGTCACCATACCCAACTTTTTTCTGTGTGTGTGGTTTTTCAAGGTAGGGTCTCGCTCTAGCCCAGGCTGACCTGGAATTCACTGTGTAGTCTCATGGTGGCCTTGAACTCACTCATGGCGATCCTCCTACATTTGCCTCCCGGGTGCTGGGAGGCACACCCGGCTTTGTATGTCTTTAAGAGCACCAGGCGTCTTCATTGAACCAGGTCGGGATGAGAGTCTTGGTCAGGGGCTGACTGGCTAATAAATTGTTTATTAATTCGAGGCAGGTGGGCTGGCTCACGCCTTTCACACCAGCTCTCAGGAGGCAGAGGTGTGAGTTTAACTGTGAATTTGGGTCCAGCCTGGGACTATAGCATGAGTTTCAGATCAGCCCAGGCTAGAGCAAAACCTTACCTCAAACTACCCCCTCCAGCCCTCTAAAAAATGTTGGCCCCCAAAGCGTGTGTCCTTCTGGGGATGAGGAATACAGGCTGGAGAATTTCCCCACTCAAAGCCTCTATTAACTGTGGGTCAAGGCATTTCCCTTAGGGGGAGAACTGTAGGCAAAGAAGATGGTCCATGGGAGGCTTGACTCCCGTACATCTTGTAGGTCTGATCTCCAGTGATAACCTGAAAGGGGGTGGAGAGGAATGTCGGGAGGGGGGGGGGAACAGAGCTTGGCAGAGTAGGATGAAATACTTCACTACGGTTTCATATTTTTTAATGTTTTAACTTTTATATATTTATTTATTTTAAAATATATTTTATTTATTTATCTGAGAGAGAAAGAGGTAGAGTGAGAGAGAATGGGCGTGCCAGGGCCTCCAGCCACTGCAAACAAACTCCAGATGCGTGCACCTCCTTGTGCATCTGGCTTACGTGGGTCCTGGCGAATCGAACTGGGATACTTTGGCTTTGCAGGCAAGCACCTTAACCACTAAGCCATCTCTCCAGCCCTTATTTATTTATTAATTATTATTATTTTTTGTTGTTTTTTTCAAGGTAGGGTCTCACTCTAGCTCAGGCTGACCTGGAATTCACTATGTAGTCTCAGGATGGCCTTGAACTCTCAGCGTTCCTCCTACCTCTGCCTCCCGAGTGCTGGGATTAAAGGTGTGCGCCACCATACCGGCTCTTATTTATTTTTATTTGAGACAGAGAGAAAGGGAGAGAGAGAGAGTGAATGGGCACACTAGGGCTTCCAGCTACTGCAAATGAACTCCATACACATACACCACCGTGTACAACTGGCTTACGTGGGACCTGGAGAATCAAACCTGGGTCTTTAGGCTTCACAGGCAAGTGCCTTTACCATTAAACCATCTCTCCAGCCCTGGTTTTATTTATTTATTTATTTATTTATTTATTTATTTATTTTTGAGGTAGGGTTTCACTCTAGCCCAGGCTGACCTGGAATTCACTATGTAGTCTCAGGGTGGGCTCGAACTCGTGGTGATCCTCCTACCTCTGTCTCCTAAGTGCTGGGTTTAAAGGCATGTGCCACCACACCAAGCCTGGTTTTATTTTTTCGAGGTGGGGTCTTGCTCTAGCCCAGGCTAACCTGGAATTCACTATGTAGTCTCAGGCTGACCTGGAACTAACAATGATCCTTCTACCTCAGCCTCCCAAGTGCTGGGATTAAGAGCATGTGCCACCAGGCTGGACACTTATTGTTTTTAAGGGTAAATTTTAGAGGTCTTTGAAAAAAAATTATTCTTTCGTTTATTTATTTGGGAGAGAAAGAGGTGGATAGAGACACACAGAGAGAATGGGCATGCCAGGGCCTCCAGCCACTGCTATCTTTTTTTTGTTTTGTTTTTCGAGGTAGGGTTTCACTCTAGCTCAGGCTGACCTGGAATTCACTATGGAGTCTCAGGGTGGCCTCAAACAGCGATCCTCCTACCTCTGCCTCCCGAGTGCTGGGATTAAAGGCGTGCGCCACTATGCCCGGCTGAACTGCTATTTTTTTAATATAATATTTATTTATTTGAGAGAGGGGGGGGTTATGTGCCTGGGTATACCAGGGCCTCCTGCCATTGCAAACAAATCCAGACACAGGCACCACCTTGTGACTGTGCAACTGGAAGTATGTAGGTACTGGGGAGTTGATCCCAGGCCATCAAGTTTTATAAACAAGTACCTTTAACCACTGAACAAGCTCTGCAGCCCAAGAGCTATTTTTTTTAAAAATTATTTATTTATTTGCAAGCAGAGACAGAGAGAAGAGAGCAGACAGAGAGAGGGAGAATGGGCACTCCAGGGCTGCAAACAAACTCCAGATGCATGCACTACTTTGTGCATCTGGCTTTATGTGGGCACTGGGGAATGGAACCTGGGTTGTTAGGCTTTGCAGGCAAGCACCTTAACTGCTGAGTCATCTCTCCATCCCCTAGAGATCTTTTTTTTTAAAAAAAAACATTTAATTTATTTATTTACGAGAGAGAGAGAGAGAATGGATGTGTCAGGGCCTCTTGCCGCTGCAAACAAACGGCAGACATTATGCTGCACTTTGTGCATCTGGCTTTATGTGAGTATTGGGGAATTGAACCCAGGCCAACAGGCTTTTCAAGTATACACCTTTCGCTGCTGAGCCATCTCCCTAGCCCGTTATTGGAATTCTATTGTCCAATCTCTCCTGAGTCATAGAATGTGGCCACCTGTTCTGTCTACTGGGGAGCTGGGGTTCAGTTTCCTGGATTGTCTTTTTGTGGGGAACAAAAGGGTTTATTTTGACGTATAGACTCAAGGGGAAGCTCCATGATGGCGGCGGGAAACGATGGCATGAGCAGAGAGTGGACATCACCTTCTGGCCGACATCAGACAGACAGTAGCAACAGGAGAGTGTGCCAAACACTGGCAAGGGGACACAGGCTGTAATACCTATAAGCCCTCCCCCAACAATACACTGCCTCCAGGAGGCACTGATTCCTAAATCTCCATCAGCTGGGAGCCTAGCATTCAGAACACCTAAGTTTATGGGGGACACCTGAATCAAACCACCACATTCCACCCCTGGCCCCCATAAATGGGTAACCATACATGATATAAAATACAATACATTCAGTCCAACTTTATAAGTCCTAATAGTTGTTATCAATCCCAATGATGTTCAAACATCCCCATAGTCCAAGGTCTTTTAACTGAGCCATAATACCCCCCCCAACCCCTCCCCCAAATGCCATAATGGCACAGAATAAACATTCACACTGCACAAGATGGCATTGGGCATCGTAAAGAAATATTTAACCAATACAAGATTTAAACAGGGCAAACATCAAACTCTGTAGCTCCAAGTCGAACAACGCTAGTTAATGAGAAGTCTCCAAGTCTGATAATTCTAACCAGAGACAAGTCTCTGCAGTTCCAGTTCTGCCTCTCCAGCTAGGCTACTCACAGTCCCAGAAAACTCTCTCCTTGGTAGTCATCCCATAGTCCTGGCATCTCCATTGGGTCTCCAACTGCAACCTACGGTTCATCCTCATGGTTCCATTGGGCTCCACTGAGGTAATCCAGCAAGCCTGCTTCACACTGCCCATGGCCATTTCCAAAATACTAAACCGTGTTGCAAATTCCATGACCCTCTTTTCTTCATTTATTATACTCTCCAATACCAGGGAGGGTGCCAATTTGTTTACCCAGGTAGGGGAATAAAGCAGGCTTTGAAGAACAGGACACTCCTTCCAAAGAGTCTGCATTCTTTCTTTTGTCCCAATGCAGGTCAGCTGGTCCAATCTCAAAGGTTGTAATCTCTCAAATAATTGCATCTGACAGGCAGAAGTTTCATTCAAAGATTTTATTTCTGTGCCATATTCCTCTGACCATACAAGTCCATTTCTATGCAATGCCACCCTGCTTAGGACACAGGCATAACAGCAAGCCTCTCACACAAACTGCTTCTAGCCCAGTCCAGGCAAGGCTCTTCCTAACTCTCATAAGCCAAACCTCATAGTCCGTAGTTCTTACTGCGTTCCATCAATCTGTACTTACAGCACTGCAAGGCAACTCTTAGGCCAAGATTTCAAATTCTTCCACACTCCTCCCACAAATCAGTTCCAAAAGATCAAAAGCCACACAGTCAAGTTTCTAGCATCAATGATCCTGCTTCTCGGTACCAATTGTACTATTGCAGTCAGGTTTACATTGCTGGCAGAAAACACCTGACCAAGAGCAGCTTGCAGAGAAAAAAAAAATAGGCTTTATTTTGGCTTGTAGACTTGAGGGGGAGCTTCATGATGACAGGGGGATATGATAGCATAAGAGGGTGGACATTACCTCCAGGCCAACATCAGATGGACAATACCAACAGGAGAGTGTACCCTTCCCTGGCTTCGTAATCTTGTTATCAAAGGAATTTAGAAATGCCAGTGGCTAATGCTGCCTACACAAGACCTATATAATAGGAGGAAAAAATGATGACATCAAAATAGTAGAGAAATTAGTTGGAAAGAAGGCATTCAATGGAGGGGGGATTTGGGAAGGGGAAAAGGGAGGGTAGTGAGAGGGGATTATGATCATGGTATATTGTCTATATGTGTGAAAGCAACTGCCTTGTTTTACAAGTAACAATTTAGTCATTATTATTACTATTTTATTTACTTATTTATTTTGGTTTTTTGAGGTAGAGTCTCACTCTAGCCCAGGCTGACCTGGAATTCACTATGCAGTCTCAGGGTGGCCTCAAACTCACAGCGATCCTCCTACCTCTGCCTCCTGAGTGCTGGTATTAAAGGCATGCGCCACCATGCCTGACAACTACTATTATTTTTTTTCTTCAAAAAATTTTTATTAACACCTTCCATGATTATAAAAAAAATCCCATAGTAATGCCCTCCCTCCCCCCACTTTCCCATTTGAAAATCCATTCTCCATCATATCCCCTCCCCCTCTCAATCAGTCTCTCTTTTATTTTGATGTCATGATCTTTTCCTCCTATTACGATGGTCTTATGTAGGTAGTGTAGGTAGGTCTTATGTAGGTAATCTTATCAGGCACTGTGATATCCAGGCCATTTTGTGTCTGGGGCAAGCACGTTGTAAGGATACTATTATTTTTATTAATAATTCATGAGTGCATTTCTAACATTCGGTGTTTCTCTGAGAGTCACATAAAGATAGAAACTGTTTGTCTTTCAGATATTTAAAAATATTTTAAGTTGTGAGGGGAGAGAGAGAGGGAAGGATTGAGGGGGAGAGAGAGAGAGTGAGGAGAGAGAATAGAC
Source organism: Dipus sagitta (assembly GCA_036346955.1). Classification (NCBI taxonomy): domain Eukaryota; kingdom Metazoa; phylum Chordata; class Mammalia; order Rodentia; family Dipodidae; genus Dipus; species Dipus sagitta. Next base: position 72,993,190 of record CM070787.1, on the reverse strand, counting down.
ACACCAGAGACTCTTGCCACCGCAAAGGCAATCTAGTTCATGTGCAGCATCAGGAGTCCCCTCTCTCCCCTTTTGCTCCCTCCTTGCAAATAAATATAAATAAATAAATGCTTAAAAATCAATCAGTCAATCCACAGCTTAACACAGTGGTCTAACCAGGAATATCTAAGGTCTCAGAAGAAAACTCCAGATAGAAGTTGGCAGAAAGGGAAGCAAGTTACTTCTCAGAAATACTTAGCTATTTAAGTAAAATCATTCTCAGTGAGGCTCTGGCCATAGACAGCAGGTTCTTAGAAAGACCTGGTTCTCTAATGAGCAGTTCTGGCTTCCCCCTTTGACACCTCCCATTGTACACTAGTCTCTCGTTCCTCTTTGTGTCTTTTAAATACAGTTAAAACAGGTAGTGCAACTTCTTCATTGTTTTGAGGCATGGTCTCACTCTAACCCAGGCTGACCTGGAACTCACTCTGTAGTCCCAGGCTGGACTTGAATTCATAGTGATCCTCCTACCTCTGCCTCTCTAGACATTTGCCACCTTGTGTGTCTGGCCTATGTGGGATCTGCAGAGAGATCAAACATGGGTCCTTAGGCTTTGCAGGCAAGCGCCTTGAAAGTTTTTTTAATTGACAACCTCCATACTTATAGACAATATGCCATGATCATAATCCTCTCCCACCACCCTCCCCCCCCTTTTTTGTCTGATTTACTCTGAATATAATCAAAACCTGTCTGCCCCCATGATCAGGTGAGTTAATTCCTTATAACAAATTCTTTTACACACACACACACACACACACACACACACACTACTGGTCCTATTTTTCTGGAGAACCTTAATTATAACACTCAGGTTCTGAATTTTAGATATATTCAGGTTAAGGGAAAGAATATCTTTCTTTTTTTCCTTTTCTTTTTTTAAAGTTTTTAAAATTCTTTTTGTTTTTTTTTATTTATTTATTTGAGAGTGACAGATGACAGAGAGAGAAAGAGGGAGACAGAGAGAGAAAGATGGAGAGAGAGAGAGGGAAAGAGAATGGGCGCCCCAGTGCCTCTAGCCATTGCAAATGAACTCCAGATGCTTGTACCACCTTGTGCATCTGGCTTACATGGGTACTCCGGAATTGAACCTAGAATGGGGTTCTTTAGGCTTCACAGGCAAGCGCTTAACTGCTAAGCCATCCCTCCATCCCCCCCTTTTTTTCAAGTAGGGTTTCACTCTAGCCCAGGCTGACCTTGAATGCACTATGTATTCTCAGGGTGGCCTCGAACTCATGGCGATCCTTCCTCCTGCCTCTGCCTCCTGAGTGCTGGGATTAAAGGTGTGCGCCACCATGCCTGTCGGGAAAAAATTTTACCTGCCATTCCTGGGTTTCTTTAAACACGATGCCTATTGAGGGCTGGGGAGATGGCTCAGTGGTTAAGGGTGCCTGCTCTGTAAGCCTGCCAACTTGAGTTCTTACCTCCAGCACCCGCATAAAGCCGGATGCAAAAGTGGGGCCTGCATCTGTAATCCCAACCTGTACCCAGCGGTGGAAGAGGGGTCCGGAGACTCCTGAAGCTCCCGTGTCAGCTGCGTTGGCCTTGCCTGGGCAAAAACATGAGAGATTGTCCAGGGGTTAGATGCACTTTCTGCCCAAGCCAGAGTAGGATACACTTGGGTGTGGCCATGTGCACCTGTAAGCCTTGTCATGCAAAGGGGACCAGACAGACACTTTGGTTCAAATAAGAATGAATAGAAGAGCTGGGCGTGGTGGCGCACCCCTTTACTTCCAGCACTTCGGGAGGCAGAGGTAGGAGAATCGCTGTGAGTTCGAGGCCACCCTGAGACTGACATGGTCAGCCTCGGCTAGACACCCTACCTCAAAATAAATAAATAAATAAATAAAAAGCAAAAACAAACAAACAAACAAAAAAGAAAAGAATGAATAAAAGAGCCAGGCATGGTGGCTCACACCTTTAAAAATGCCAGCAACTGGGGAGGCAGAGGTAGGAGGATCAGTGAGAGTTCGAGGCCAGCCTGGGACTATAGAATGAGTTCTAAGTCAACCTGGGCTAGAGTAAGACCCTGCCTTGAAAACAAAACAAAACAAACAAAACAAACCAAAACAAAACAAAACAAAACAAAACAAATGGGCAAGAGCAAGAAGGAGTGGGACCCTGACATCCTAACATGCCTGCTGCTCGCTCTGGTCACCTCAGGGAATCACATGGGCACGATAAGGGCACATACATATTCATACATCATATTACAGACGCATACACACAAGCAAAAAAAAAAAAAAACAATAGAGACCTCACCTCAAACAAGATGATAAGAGAAGACCAACACCTCTAGATTGTCCCACATACACACTATCATATACATACATATATGCATTTATTTGTTTATTTAGCTATTTATTTAAGAGAGAGAGAGAGAAGCCGGGCATGGTGGTGCACACCTTCAATCCCAGTACCTGGGAGGCAGAGGTAGGAGGATCACCGTGAGTTTGAGGCCACCCTGAGACTCCATAGTGAATTCCAGGTCAGCCTGGGCTACTAGTGAGACCCTACCTTGAAGAGAGAGAGAAAGAGAGAGAGAGAGAGAGAGAGAGAAATAAAGATAGGATGGATGTACTAGAGCTGCAGATGAATTCCAGAGGCATGCACCACTTTGTACATCTGGCTTTATGTGGGTACTGGGTACTGGGGAATTGAACCTGAACTGTCAGGCTTTACAAGTAATCTCCTCTAACCACTAAGCAACCCCTCCAATCTTCTGGAGTCATTTTTTTTATATATTTTTTGTTTGTTTTATTTATTTATTTGAAAGCGACAGAGAGAAGGAGGCAGAGAGAGAGAGAGAGAGAGAGAGAGAGAGAGAGAATGGGCGCACCAGAGCTTCCAGCCTCTGTAAACGAATTCCAGATGCGTGTGCACCCTTGTGTATCTGGCTAATGTGGGTCCTGGGGAATTGAGCCTCGAACCGGGATCCTTAGGCTTCATAGGCAAGCGCTTAACCGCTAAGCCATCTCTCCAGCCCTTCTGGACTCATTTTTAAATGTGCTTATTTATTTGAGAGGGGAAAGAGAAGCAGATAGACAGAGAGAATAGGTGAGCCAGGGCCTCCAGCTGCTGCAAACGAACTCCAGACACATGTGCCACCTTGCACATCTGGCTTATGTGGGTCCTGGGGGATGGAACCTGGGTCCTTTGGCTTTGCAGGCAACTGACTTAACCACTGAGCAATCTTTCCAGCCCCTGTGGAATCTGCCTTTCTTACTTTTTCAAGATCCCAGCCACATAGAACTTTGACACTCATCTCGGCTCCCCATTGTAACATCTAGCCCAAGCCTTCCTTGTTCCTCATTTAAGGCACCAGAGGTCCAAATTTGTGGGAATTTGGGCAATTGCTGATTGGGGGGGACAGAGGGGGAGGGGGGGGAAGGGGAATGGAAAAAAAGACCAAAAGGGAAGAAAAAAAGGGGGGCAGGGGTATCCCCCCCAGGGAATTTTAAATCCCCTCAGAACCCCTCCCTGACCCACCCGGTGGGGGAAAAAAATCCCCAAAAATTAACCCAAAATAAAACCGAACCCAAAACCTTAAAAACAAAAAACAACCCCCAACCCCCTGGGGGGCTGGGGGCTTTTTTTGGGTTGGACCCGGGCCCCCAAAAAAAAAAAAAAAACCCTTTTTAATCCCAAACCAAAACACTCGGGAAGGCCCCCGGGAAAAGGTTAAAGGGGAAGGGGATCCCCCCCCCCCCCCCCCCCATTTTTTTTTTAAAAAAAAAAAAAAAAAAATTCCAAAAAAAAGGGCCAAAATCCTGAAAGGACCCCCCCACAAAAAAGTTTAAAAAAAAAATTTTTCTAGGTCAGTCTGGGCTAGAGTGAGACCTTACCTCGAAAAACAAAAAAACCCCAACCAGTCAAATGAACCCCCCCAACACTCCCAAATTAAGCAAAACCCCACAATTTCCCCACCCAGAACAAAAAACAAATAAAAAAAAAAAAGATTGAAGAGCTGGAGAGATGGCTTATACCTGTGAAGCTTAAGGACACAGGTTCAGTTCCCCAGGATCAACATAAGCCAGATGTACAAGGTGGCACATGCATCTGGAATTTGTATGTGGTGGCTGGAGGCCCTGGGGAATTGAACCTGGGTTGTTAGATTTTTGCAGGCAAGTGCCTTAACCACCCAGCCATCTCCTTAGCCCAGCAAAAAGTTTCATACATGTGTAGCATGTATTTTTTTAAATTAATTAATTTTTTTTCTTTTCCCCAAAATTTTTTTCATTAACAACTTCCATGACTATAAAAAAATATCCCATGGTAATACCCTCCCTCCCCCCACTTTCCCCTTTGAAACTCCATTCTCCATCATAGCATGTAGTTTTGATGTAGTCCCCTCCCTCCCCCCACTTTCCCCTTTGAAACTCCATTCTCCATCATAGCATGTAGTTTTGATGTAGTCCCCTCCTGTTTCCTTTTTTTTTTTTGTTTCTTCTTCCCCTCTTCCTGTTCACTGCACCCCTGTTCTTTCCAGTAATCCCTCTTTATGTCTATGTTGATATCTTAAAATTTTTCTTTTGCCCTCTTCTACCAAATAGGACAGAATGTTGACGGGCCTGATACCACGCAGACTCTGACAGTGGCTGTGAGGTCAGGAAGGCCTTGTCATGTCTGAACATCAGCTCTCCACAGCTTTTAGTCTTTCTGTCTCCTCGTCCTCACTGTTCCGCAAGCCTGTGGGGGGGGGGGGGGCGTGGAGATACAGATGTCGCATTTCATTTTAACCTCTTTTTCCATATTTCCTGTGGGAAGGAAGGAAGTATTCAGAAGAAACATAATGCATATAATAAAAACAATGTATGTACTCCTGCTCCTATTTTATTTATTTTATTTTTGTTTTTTTTGAGGTTAGAGTTTCACTCTAGCCAACACTGACCTGGAATTCACTATGTAGTCTCAGGCTGGCCTCGAACTCAAGGCAATCCTCTTACCTCTGCCTCCTGGGTGCTGGGATTAAAGATGTGTGCCACCACGCCTGGCCTCCTATTTTATTTTATTTATTTATTTTTAGGGTTTTTTTTTTTTTGCTTGTTTTTAAAAATTTTATTTATTTATTTATTTGAGAGCGACAGAGAGAAAGAGGCAGAGAGAGAATGGGCGCGCCAGGGCCCTCAGCCACTGCAAACGAACTCCAGACTCGTGAGCCACCTTGTGCATATGGCTAATGAGGGTCCTGGGGAATCGAGCCTCAAACCAGGGTCCTTAGGCTCCACAGGCAAGTGCTTAACCGCTAAGCCATCTTTCCAACCCTCCTATTTTATTTTTTAAAAATGTTTTGTTTATTTAAGAGAGGGGCGGGAGGGAGAGAATGAGACAGAATGGACATGCCAGGGCCTCTAGCCACTGCAAATGAACTCCAGACGCATGTGCCACTTAGTGCATCTGGCTTTAAGTGGGTACTGGGGAATTGAACTTGTGTCCTTTGGTTTTGCCGACAGGCACTTTAATGGCTAAGCCATCACTCCAGCTCTCCTGCACCTATTTTAGATTTTAATACTTGCATTTATATGATTGTTTTATTTATTTTTTATAAACTTAAAAAATATATTATTTTTATTTTTGAGAGAGAGAAAGAGAGAGAGAGAGAGAGAGAGAGAGAATGGGTGCGCCAGGGCCTTTCAGCTGCTGTGAACAAACTCCAGATGCGTGCATCCCCTGTGCACACGTGTGACATTGCACGCTTGCGTCACTGCATCGGGCTACTGTGTGGGATCTAGAGATTCGAATATGTGTTCTTAGACTTTGCAGGTAAGTACCTTAACTGCTAAGTCATCTCTCCAGCCCTTATAAACTTTTTAAAAAAATATTTTTATTTATTTATTTGCAAGGAGGGACAGCAAGAGCGAGAGCGAGCGAAATGGGAGGAAATCAGCATGCTAGGGTCTCCTGCCACTGTAATCGAACTCCAGAAGCATGCACCACTTTGTGCACCTGGCTTTGTGTGGGTGCTGGGGAATTGAACTCAGGCCATTAGGCTTTGCTGGCAAAGCACCTTTAACCGCTGAGCCATCTCTCCAGCCCCATTTGTTTATTTTATGGGAGAGAAATACTGAAAATCTTACATGGCTCAAGTCTCATTTTTCTGTAGGAATGCTCACAAAGTGACGGGGACAGGTCATTTGAGGAGATCAGTTCAGAGCTATTGCAGCTTATACTAAAAATAACTATTAAAATTTTAAAGTTTTTTTTTGTTGTTTATTTCTATTTATCTATTTGAGAGCCACAGAGAGAGAAAGAGGGGGAGAGAGAGAGCGCGCGCGAGAGAGAGAATGGGTGCACCAGGGCCTCCAGCCACTGCAAACGAACTCCAGACACGTGCACCCCCTTGTGCATCTGGCTAATGTGGGTCCTGGGGAATCGAGCCTCCAACTGGTGTCCTTAGGCTTCACAGGCAAGCGCTCAACTGCTAAGCCATCTCCTCAGCCCTAATTATTAAATTTTTTATTGGCAGCTTCTGGACGTATAGATCTACTTACCATGATCACAATCTTCCACCACTCTCCTTTTCCCCCTTCCCAGATTCCCCCTCCACTGAACTCCTGCTTCTTTCCAACTTGTCTCTCTTCTTCTTCTTCTTTTTTTTTTAATTTTTAATTTTTTTTTTTTTCGAGGTAGAGTCTCACTCTAGCTCAGGCTGGCCTGGAATTCACTATGTAGTCTCAGGGTGGCCTCAAACTCTCGGTGATCCTCCAACCTCTACCTCTCGAGTGCTGGGATTAAAGGCGTGCGCCACCACGCCCGGCTTTTTAAAAAAATATTTTTATTTATATTTATTTACTTATTTGACAGAGAAAGAAGGAGAGAGAGGAGTGAGAGAATGGGTGTGCCAGGGCCTCCAGCCACTGCAAACAAACTCCAGATGCATGCGCCCCCTTGTGCATCTGGCTAACGTGGGTCCCGGGGAATCGAACCTGGGTTCTTTGGCTTTGCAGGCGAACGCCTTAACTGCTAAGCCATCTCTCCAGCCCCTTTCTTCTATTTTGATGACATCATTTTTTCCCTCCTATGATGCAGGTCTTGTGTAGGTAGCGTTGGCCACTGCTACTTTCCCCTTTTCTGTTTTCTCGTGGTAGGGTCTCACTCTAGCCTAGGCCGACCTACAACTCATCCTGGAGCCCCAGGTTAGCTATGAACTCAGGGCGAACCTCCAGAGTGCTGGGAACAGTGGGGTACGGTGCGCCACCACACCTAGCACTTCCTCCTTTTTTGAACTCTACTTCTCTTAGTTTCCACACTATGATCTCTTTCTTTTTCCATTTTTTTTTTTTAGTTTGTATACAAAGTAGCAAGTTTCCCTTTTTCTTTATTTTAAATTAGCACACAAAATGACAGGTTTCCTTATGACATTTTCACAATACTTTAGTTTTATTTGTTTATTGATTTTAAACAATATTATTTCTATTATTTGCAAGGAGATAGAGGCTAAGAATAGAGAAATTGAATCAATACACCGGGGCCTCCTGCCACTGCAAGCAAACAATGCATGCATACGCCACTTTGTGCTTCTTTCTTTCTTTCTTTATTTATTTAAGAGACTCAGAGAGAAAGAGGGAGAGAGAGAGAGAGAGAGAGGGAGACAAAGAGCACACCAGGGCCTCCAGCCACTGACAACGAACTCCAGATGCATGTGTTAACTTGTGCATGTGGCTTACGTGGGTCCTGGGGAATTGAACCGAGGTCCTTTGGCTTTGCAGGGAAACAGCTTAACCGCTAAGCCATCTCTCCAGCCCCCCACATCTTGCTTTTATGTGGACACTGGAGAATTGAACTCGGGTTGTTAGGCTTTGTGGGCAAGCATCTTAACTGCTCATCCATCTCTCCAGCCCCTTTTCACTTTTTAAAAATCTATTTATTTATTTATTTATTTGAGAGAGAGAGAGAGAGAGAGGAAGAGAATGAGGCAGATAGAGAAAGGATGGGCACGCCAGGGCCTCTAACCTCTGCAAATGAACTCCAGACACATGCACCATCTTGTACATCTGGTTTACGTGGGTACTGGGGAATTAAACCTGGGTCCTTTAGGCTTCACAGGCAAGCACCTTAACCACCAAACCATCTCTCCAGCTTCCTCTTTTTACTTATTTTTTTTTTCTCCTTTGTTGAAATTTTCCATACATACAGACAATATACCACGATCGCACTCATCTCCTACCACCCTTCCTGTTTCCCATCCCCCTCCACGGAGTAAACCCCTTCCTCCCAACTAGTCAGTCCTCTGTTTGGTTGTCATCACGTTTCCCTCCTGTTATGCGAGGTCTTATACAGGTGGTGTCAGCCATGTGAGATCATGAGTGCCAAGGACATGATGTGTTTGGAAGACAGTATTTCTTTTTTTTTTTTATAAACTCTAGTATTTATTAAATTATAAATGTTTTAATCAAAAAGAAAAATGCAGACTAAGAGGAACCTCAAATACAAGGACTAGACAGCAAGGCCTATGGGAAGGAACGGTATGAAGTGTCACAAAGAGTCTGAACATGAGTTGTTAGCTGTTCTCTTTACATTTCCATTTTAGTAACTCTAGGATAACATAGTTGTTATTCACCTATTTTTATACCCCAAATTCACATCTAGTTCCACATGAAGCTTCCTGCTTGTGATCTCAAATGTGTCACAGGTGTCAATTTTTAGTAATAATTTTTTTATTTTAAAAAATTTTTTTTGTTTATTTATTTGAGAGCGACAGAGAGAAGGAGGGAGGGAGAGAGAGAGAGAGAGAGAGAGAGAGAGAATGGGCATGCCAGAGCTTCCAGCCTCTATAAACGAACTCCAGATGCGTGCACCCCCTTGTGCAGCTGGCTAACGTGGGTCCTGGGGAACTGAGCCTCGAACCGGGGTCCTTAGGCTTCACAGGCAAGCGCTTAACCGCTAAGCCATCTCTCCATCCCTTAGTAATGATTTTATGCCAATCCATGCAGAAAAATAAGACAGTGCAGGAGTCAGACAAGGACCATTAATGCACAAGTAGTATACACTCTGGGTGAAAGAACTGAATAAATTTTTTTAAAAAAACAGACATCAAGAAAACTCAGTTATTACTGAACAGCGCTCATTAACACCCAAGTTCCTTATGTTAATAGTTTCTCAACAGAGACATGTTAGACATTTTAATTTCAGGTTTGTCCTTCCCATACCCTTCCCACCCCAACTCCCAAAATGCACTACTGGAGATGAGTATAATTTTATTTTATTTTATTTTATTTTTTTTTCTCCATTTTTATTAATATTTTCCATGATAACAAAAAAAATCCCATGGTATTACCCTCCCCCTTTTCCCCTTTGAAATTCCATTCTCCATCATATCCCCTCCCCATCTCAATCTTTCTACTTACATATATACAATACCAACCTAATAAAAGCCCTCCTCCCTTTCTTTCTCTTCCCTTTCTATCTCCTTTTTTAACTTACTGGCCTCTGCTACTGAGTTTTTTCCTTCTCACACAGAAGCCCAATCATCTCTAGCTAAGATCCACATATGAGGGAGAACATGTGGCGCTTGGCTTTCTGGGCCTGGGTTACCTCACTTAGTATAATTCTTTCCAGATCCATCCACTTTTCTGCAAATTTCATAACTTCATTTCTCTTTACTGCTGAGTAAAACTCCATTGTATAAATGTGCCACATCTTCATTATCCACTCATCAGTTGAGGGACATCTAGGCTGGTTCCATTTCCCAGCTATTATAAATTGAGCAGCAATAAACATGGTTGAGCAAGTATCTCTAAGGTAATGAGATGAGTCCTTAGGATATATGCCTAGGAGAGCTATAGCTGGGTCATATGGTAGATCAATCTTTAGCTGTTTTAGGAACCTCCACACTGATTTCCACAATGGCTGGACCAGATTGCATTCCCACCAACAATGTAGAAGGGTTCCTCTTTTTCCACATCCCCGCCAACATTTATGATCATTTGTTTTCATGATGGTAGCCAATCTGACAGGAGTGAGATGGAATCTCAATGTAGTCTTAATCTGCATTTCCCTGATGACTAGGGATGTAGAACATTTTTTTAGATGCGTATATGCCATTCGTATTTCTTCCTTTGAGAATTCTCTATTTAGCTCCATTTCCCATTTTTTGATTGGTTTGTTTGATTCCTTATTATTTAACTTCTTGAGTTCTTTGTATATCTTAGATATTAATCCTCTATCAGATGTATAGCTGGTGAAGATTTTTTCCCATTCTGTAGGTTGCCTCTTTGCTTTCTTCATCGTGTCCTTTGCAGTGCAGAATCTTTGTATTTTCATGAGGTCCCAGTGGTTAATCTGTGGTTTTATTGCCTGAGCAATTGGGGTTGTATTCAGAAAGTCTTTGCCAAGACCAATATGTTGAAGGGTTTCCCCTACTTTTTCCTCTAGCAGTTTCAGAGTTTCAGGTCTGATGTTAAGGTCCTTAATCCATTTGGACTTAATTCTTGTGCACGGAGAAAGAGAAGAATCTATTTTCATCCTTCTACAGATATATATCCAGTTTTCCCAACACCATTTGCTGAAGAGGCTGTCTTTTCTCCAATGAGTATTTTTGGCATTTTTATCAAATATCAGGTGGCTATAACTACATGGGGTTACATTTGGGTCCTCTATTCTGTTCCATTGATCTACAAGTCTGCTTTTGTGCCAGTACCATGCTGTTTTTGTTACTATGGCTCTGTAGTATAGGTTAAAATCAGGTATGGTGATACCACCAGCCTTATTTTTGTTGCTCAGTATTATTTTAGATATTCGAGGTTTTTTGTGATTCCAAATGAATTTTTGGATTGTTTTTTCTATTTCCGTGAAGAATGCCTTTGGAATTTTGATGGGGATTGCGTTAAATGTGTAGATTGCTTTTGGTAAGATTGCCATTTTCACAATATTGATTCTTCCAATCCAGGAACAAGGGATGTTTTTCCACTTCCTAGTGTCTTCTGCAATTTCTCGCTTGAGTGTTTTAAAGTTCTCATTGTATAGATTCTTTACTTCCTTAGTAAGGTTTATTCCAAGGTACTTTATTTTTTTTGATGCAATTGTGAATGGGAGTGATTCTCTGATCTCATCCTCTGTGTGTTTGTTGTTAGCATATATGAAGGCTACTGATTTCTGTGTATTTATTTTGTATCCTGCTACATGACTGTAGGTTTTTATCAGCTCTAACAGTTTGCTAGTAGAGTCTTTAGGGTCCTTTATATATAGAATCATGTCATCTGCAAATAATGATAACTTGACCTCTTCCTTTCCCATTTGTATCCCTTTTATGCATGTCTCTTGCCTTATTGCTATGGCTAAGACTTCCAGAACTATATTAAATAAAAGTGGGGACAGTGGACACCCTTGTCTTGTTCCTGATTTTAGTGGAAAAGCATCCAGTTTTTCCCCATTTAGTAATATGTTGGCTGTAGGCTTATCATAAATAGCCTTTATTATATTGAGATATGTTCCTTCTATTCCCAGTCTCTGTAGGACTTTTATCATGAAGGGATGTTGGATTTTGTCGAATGCTTTCTCTGCGTCTAATGAGATGATCATGTGATTTTTGTCCTTCAACCCATTTATATAATGTATAACATTTATAGATTTGCGTATGTTGAACCATCCCTGCATCTCTGGGATAAAGCCTACTTGGTCAGGGTGAATGATCTTTCTAATGTATTCTTGTATTCTGTTTGCCAATATTTTGTTGAGAATTTTTGCATCTATGTTCATGAGGGAGATTGGTCTGTAATTTTCCTTTTTTGTTCTATCTTTGCCTGGTTTTGGTATCAGAGTGATGCTGGCTTCATAGAAGGAGTTTGGTAGAATTCCTTCTTTTTCTATTTCATGGAAAAGCTTAAGAAGCAATGGTGTTAGCTCTTCCCTGAAGGTCTGGTAAAATTCAGCAGTGAATCCATCTGGGCCTGGGCTTTTTTTAGTTGGGAGATTTTTGATAACTGTTAGGATCTCCATGCTTGTTATAGGTCTATTTAAGTGATTAATCTCATCTTGATTTAATTTAGGTAGGTCATATAAATCAAGGAAATCATCCATTTCTTTCAGATTTTCATACTTTGTGGAGTATATGTTTTTATAATATGTCCCTATGATTTTTTGAATTTCTCTGGCATCTGTCGTGATGTTACCTTTTTCATCTCTAATTTTATTAATTTGTGTCTCTTCTCTCTTTCTTTTGGTCAGATTTGCTAAGGGTTTATCAATCTTGTTTATCCTTTCAAAGAACCAGCTCTTTGTTTCATTAATTCTTTGTATTGTTTTTTTGGTTTCTATTTCATTAATTTCTGCCCTAATCTTTATTATTTCTTCCCGTCTACTGATTTTTGGTTTGCCTTGTTCTTCTTTTTCCAAGGCTTTAAGGTGAAGCATTAGGTCATTTATTTGCGACCTTTCTAATTTCTTAATATAGGCACTTAAAGCTATAAATTTACCTCTTAGAACTGCCTTCATTGTGTCCCAGAGATTTTGGTATGTTGTGTTCTCATTATTGTTTGACTCTATAAATTTTTTGATTTCCTTCTTGATTTCTTCATTGACCCATTCATCATTTAGTAATGTATTGTTTAGTTTCCATGATTTTGTGTATGCTCTATATCCTTTCTTGCTATTGATTTGTAGTTTGATTCCATTGTGGTCAGATAGAATGCAAGGAATTATTTCAATTTTCCTAAATTTGTTAAGATTTGCTTTGTGTCCTAATATATGGTCTATTTTAGAGAATGATCCATGTGCTGCTGAAAAGAATGTATATTCTGCAGCATTTGGATGAAATGTCCTGTATATGTCTGTTAGGTCCATTCCTTCTATGACCTCGTTTAGTCCAGATGCCTCTCTGTTTATTTTTTCCCGGGATGACCTGTCAATTGATGAGAGTGGGGTGTTAAAGTCACCAACTACCACTGTGTTTGGTGTTATCTGTGACCTTAGTTCTAACAGTGTTTGTTTGATGAATTTGGGAGCCCCCATGTTAGGTGCATATATGTTTAGGATTGTAATGTCCTCCTGTTGGAGTGTGCCCTTAATCAATATAAAGTGACCTTCCTTATCTTTCTTGACTAATGTTGGAGTGAAGTCTGCCTTGTCAGCTATTAGGATAGCAACCCCTGCTTGCTTTCTGGGTCCATTTGCTTGAAACACCGTTTTCCAACCTTTCACCCTAAGATAATGTCCATCCTTTGTAGAAAGGTGAGTTTCTTGGAGACAACAAATTGTAGGGTCCTGCTTTTTAACCCAGTCTGCAAATCTATGTCTTTTGGTTGGAGCATTGAGGCCATTGATATTAAGAGATATTATTGAAAGATGTGTATTTATGCTTGCCATTTTTTTTTTTTTTTTGTGGTTCTGGTTCTACCTTTGCTCTCTTATATTAACTAGTATTTGAGTGTTGTTTGCTGTTTTCCAGGTTCCTTATCTGTGTGTTTTTCTTTCTCTTCGGCATGGAGGATTCTTTCAAGTATTTTGTGTAGAGCTGGTTTTGTCTTCAAATACTCCTTTAGCCTGCTTTTGTCATGGAATGTCCTTATTTCTCCATCTATTTGAATGGATAGTTTTGCAGGATAAAGTAGTCTTGGTTGACAGTTGTTATCTTTCAGAGTTTGGAATACTTCACTCCAAGCCCTTCTGGCTTTGAAAGTTTGTGTTGAGTAATCTGCTGTGATCCTGATGGGCTTGCCTTTGTAGGTAACTTGATTTTTCTCTCTAACTGCTTTCAATATTTTTTCTTTGGATTGTGTGTTTGGTAGTTTGATTATAATATGGCGAGGAGAGGTTCTTTCCAGGTTTTGTCTGGCTGGTGTTCTAAATGCTTCCTGTATCTGCATTGGCACCTCTTTCCCAATTTGGGGGAAGTTTTCTTCTATGATTTTGTTGAAGATGCCTACTATACCTTTGGATTGAAATTCTTCTCCTTCTACTATACCCTGAATTCTTATATTTGATCTTTTCATAGTGTCCCGAATATCTTGAAATTCCCATTCATACTTTTCTATTAGTTTGTCTTTCTCTTTGTTGGATTGTATTAGATCTGCCACCTGGTCTTCTAGCTTAGATATTCTGTCCTCTCCTTCATCCATTCTACTGGTGAGATTTTCTACAGAGTTTTTTATTTCATTAACTGTGTTCTTCATTGCTAGTAATTCTGACTGGTTTTTCTTCATTATTTCTATTTCCTTATTTATGTCTTGTATTGATTTCTTTATTTCGTTAAATTGGTGCCCTGTATCTTCTCTGATTCCTTTGATTTCTTCTTTGAGTTCATTGAACATATTTACAATCATTCTTTTGAAATCTTTCTCAGGCATTTTCTCTAACTCGTTTTCACTAGAGGTCATTTCTGAAGCATTGATGCTTTTTGGTGGATTTATATTGCCTTGGTTTTTGGTGTTTCTTGTGTTATAATGTATATATTTTTGCATCTTGGATTAAGTTACTGCTTAGATTTTCCAGTTAGCTGGGTATCCTTTGCTGTATCTATTGATCTGATATTGTATATCTTCTATGTAGGAGATTAAGATGTTAGGTGTGGCTCTTACCACTCTCAGAGTATCTAGACACGTGGTCCTAGGGGTTAAGTTTGCCTGCTATGGGGGTATTCAAATAGGTTGAGTGGAATAAAATACAGGTATATTCTAAAATTTAACTAAGCCCTATACACATTCAGTCAAGAACAGCACCGAGCATTTATGCAAGATTAGGTATTATAAAAACCAGATCCTCTATCAACAAAGAAGTTAAGATTTCTGGTCTGTTGAGGGATCCAAGTCAGCTTGTGACCAGGTGAGACCCTTCCCTGGTTCAATCCCAGTTACCTCTTTGGATGCTTTTGGTCTCAGTCAAGTTGCTGGCTGGGATGTTGGGCCGCTGTTCTGCTTTCTGGAACTGGGTACTGGCTTTTCCTGTGGGGCAAACCAAGCCTGGCAACTGTGGCCCTGCAGATTGGCGCCCCTGATGCTGGATCCCCGCTGCTGCCGCTGGAGCTGCCGCTGCTGGGACCACTGCTGCTGGATCCGCCACTGGAGATGCCGCTGCTGGGTCTGCCCCCGCTGATCCGCTGGAGCTGCCGCTGCTGGGTCCTCCGCCTCTGATCCGCTGGTGCTGCCGCTGCGGGATCCGCCTCTGCCGCTGAAGCCGCTGGAGCCTCCGCTGCTGGATTCGCTGCCCTGAAGCCGCTGTGGCCGGTACCGGAGCAGCTGATGGTGTTTTTGGGGCTGGAGTCACGGCTTCCACCGCCGCTTCCGGCTTCCACCGCCGCTTCCGCTGCCGGGGTCTGAGCCGCCGCTGTTGGATCCCGAGTCGCCACTGCCGGAGCCCGTGATGCAGCTGCCGGTGCCCGTGCTGCCGCTGCCGCTGCCAGAGTCTGAATCGCCGCTACCGGGTCCCGAGGTGTCGCTGCCGGAGCCCAAGTCGCCGCTACCGGGTCCCGAGCTGCCGCTGCCGGAACCCGAGCTGCCGCTACCGGGTCCCGAGCTGCCGCTCCCGGAGCTGCTTCGGCCTGCCCGTGTGGGCTCTGGATATCTCCTACTTCTCCGCTGCTGTTTTAATCTCTTATACACCTCCCTTGTGTATTTTGCTGGGTTTTCTTTGGCTTTTTCTCCCCTAGGCTGCTTAGGCGTGGCTCCTATGCCGCCATCTTGACCGGAAGTCAACCATTCCCCTTTTTTTCTAATTTTATGTGGGCAGAAATTTACAGGTATCCTTTCAATCTTGAGTGCAGAGCTGAAGATATTCATTTAAACTTCAGTTACTGGGCACTGTCCATCAGGCCGTCTCGATCTCAGACTCACTGTACTACCCCCTGCTCCTGATCGGTCTGACCCATCAGCCACTGTCTGCTTTGTGTTGGGAACCACGAGTCTCTGCTGGTTCAAAGAGTGCTGTGTAGAGACAGCAGGTGCGTCCTCACTATCACTACTAGCGTCAGATTCTGTTTCTTCAATGGAGGTGTCTGGTACCCTGGCTGAAGACCATGACTCATGATCCTCTTCTCCTTCCCCCCTATGACTCCACTGAGTTGTAAATGAGCAAAAGAGTCTTCCAGAGACAGGCCTGCATCAGGGGACGGTGTTGCGGGGCTGGTTAGCTGACCATCAACTGATGTTGGGGGTCTTATGGAGGATGACACCAAGGGCCGAACAGAAGCTCCACTCTGCGCTGATATACCGTCCGCATCATCTGCAGAGCTCTCTCTTGCTAGGTTCACAGTATTACTGCCACAGTCCAGCCTAAGTCCAGCTACTCCTTTCTTTGGTATACCTATTATATCTCGTTTAATCTTCCTGTGACGCCCGTGTTCATTTCTCCTATATTGAACCATGTTTTCAAGATCAGCAACATACAGAAAACCAGCAATGAACATTTCAGTGTTCTTTTTGCCTTTGGAGAAAGCATCTTCCAGCTCTCTACTAGTACGCTCATCATACTGCCACCACCCATTTCTCCCTTCATAATACCACGCATATCCACCATTTCCTGTACTTGCTGCCTTAAGTTCTTCACGTGACAACAAGGTTGGCTTGTCCAGAAAATCCTCAGGAATTTCTTGTCGACAAAGGGCACATCGCTTTCCAAGCCATGAAGCTCCCTCTACACAGAGATAGCAGAAAACATGCTTACGAGGCTGACTGACTGGGTGAACACATGTTTGCAGACAAATGGCACATTGGGGTACACTTAGAGAGAAGGTGCGCTATTAGAACAGGACTCATTCTCTTTCCTATTTGTAGGAAGCATGTTTATGGAGTGATCAATTTCACCACAGCCAGCCATCATGGCTATCACAGGTCCCACAGATGTTTGTCCCAGAAATCAAGCATCTTCACCTCAGGTAGTCAGCTTGTACTATTTTCTCTTCCACTGCTGATTCATTCTCTGAGCCACTCTGTGGCACTTAATATCTTCCCGCCTCTCTTCTACAATGTTCCTTGAGCCACAGCAGGCCGGTTGATAGTCTGGTTTAGTGTTGACTTCTCTGCAGCTTCCGGATTTCTGCTTTGGTAGGTCTTGATTGATCACCATGTCTGTCACCATTGCCCTGGAACTCTACAGCCACGGCCACGGCCACGGCCACGGCCGAGGACACCGCACAGCCTTTCCTCCTCGGCCTCCAAGACCGCAGCGGACGGGCACGCATGCGGCCGTCACGTGACCCCCTGGAAGACAGTATTTTTTATTTTCTTTGAGATAGGGTCTTGCTCTAGACCAGGCTGACCTGGGATTCACTATGTTGTCTCAGGCTGGCCTTGAACTCAATGGCAATCCTCCTACCTCTGCCTCCTGAGTGCTGGGATTAAAGGCGTGCGCCACCACGCCCAGCTAAGACAGTATATTTTTTAATTTAATTAATTTTTTTTATTGACAGCTTCCGTAATTGTAGACAATAACCCATGGTAATTCCCTCCCTCTCCCCACTTTCTCCTTTGAAACTCCACTCTCCATCATATCCCCTCCCCCTCTCAATCTGTCTCTCTTTTATTTTGATGTCCTCATCTTTTCCTCCTACTACGAAGGTCTTATGTAGGTAGTGTCAGGCACTGTGAGGTCATGGATATCCAGGACATTTGGTGTCTGGAGGAGCACATTGTAAGGAGTCCTAACCTTCCTTTGGCTCTTAGGTTTTTCTGTCACCTCTTCCGCAATGGACCCTGAGCCTTGGAAGGTGTGATAGAGATGTTTCAGTGCTGAGCACTCCTCTGTCACTTCTCTTCGGCACTATGGTGCCTTCTGAGTCACCCCAAAGTCACTGGCATCTGAAAAGAGAAGGTTCTCTAACCAAAAGTGAGAGTAGCATTAATATAAGGGTATGAACATTAAGAGAAGTGTTTACTGGGCAGTTTGGTGAGCATAGTATATACATTTAGCCAGACAGCAGCAGACGTTACACTCCTAAGGCTTATGACTACCCTGTTTTAGCTTTTCAGTATCAGGGATGTATAAGACAGCATTTTTAAAAAAATTTAATTTTTTTATTTGTAAAGAGAGAGAGAGAGAGAGAGAGAGAGAGAGAGAGAGGGAGGAGAGACAGACAGAGAGAATGGGCATGCCAAAGTCTGTAGCCGCTGCACATGAACTCTAGATACATGTACCACTTTGTGCATCTGTCTCTATGTGAGTACTGGGGAATCAAACCAGGCTTGTTAGGATTTGCAGGCAAGTGACTTAGCTGCTTTAACCCCTCCCTTTTAAAAGATTATTTTACTTATTTATTTACTAGAGAGAGGGAGGGAGGGAAAGAGAGAGAGAGAAAGAGAGAGAGAGAATGTGTACAACAGGGCCTCCAGCCACTGCAAACAAACTCCAGATGCATGCACCACCATGTGCATTTGGCTTACATGGGCTCTGGGAAATTGAGCCTGGGTCCTTTGGCTTTTCAGGCAATTACCTTGACTGTTAAGCCATCCCTCCAGCCCTTAAAAAAACTTTTTATTGGGCTAGAGAGATGGCTTAGTGGTTAAGGCACTTGCCTACAAAACCAAAGGACCTTGGTTCAATTCCCCAGGACCCACATAAGCCAGATGCACAAGGTGGTGCATGCATCTGGAGTTTGTTTGCAGTGGCTGGAGGCCCTGGCACACCCATTCTTTCTCTTTCTATCTTTCTCTAAAATAAATAAATAAATAAATAAATAAACATTTATATTGACATCCTCTGTGCATATAGACAATATACCAGCATCCTATCTTCTCCCACAGCCCTTTCTTCCTCCCTCTTTTTATTTATTTATTATTATTGTTATTTTTGGCTTTTTGAGATAGGGTCTCACTCTCGCTCAGGTTGACCTGGAATTTACTATATAGTCTCAGGGTGGCCTTGAACTCACAGCAATCCTCCTACCTCTGCCTCCCAAGTGCTGGGATTAAAGATGTGTACCCCCATGCCTGGCTGCATTTTAGTTTTTCTTTTTCTCTAAAATATTTAATTTTTTTTTTTTTTTTTTTTTTGGTTTTTTGAGGTAGGGTCTCACTCCAGCCCAGGCTGACCTGGAATTCACTATGTAGTCTCAGGGTGGCCTTGAACTCACAGCAATCCTCCTACCTCAGCCTCCCGAGGGCTGGGATTAAAGGCGTGCGCCACCACGCCCGGCTTCTTTCTCTAAAATATTTAATTAATTAATTTATTTGATGGGTGCGCCAGGGCCTCCAGCCACTGCAAATGAACTCCAGATGCGTGCACTGTACATCTGGCTTATGTGGGTCCTGGGGAATTGAACCTTGGTCCTTTGGCTTTGCAGGCGAGCACCTTAACTGTTGAGCCGTGTCTCCAGCCCTACTTTTCATATTTCTGGGTGCCTAATATTCTGTATTTATGAGCCTTCCTGGTTTCAGTTCCCCTTTTCTTTCTTGCTGCAGCCCGAGTTTGGAAAGCTCCGGTTTCTGGCTGGACTCCAGATGTGGGACAAGTCTCAGGCCACAGAGAGAGCTCGGGCGGTGAAGGAAGGCTGGCGAGCATGGGAGACTTTGACCTTTAAACGAAGCCTGGCCAAGCTGCCCTTTTAACTCGGTCTCTCCCCAGTTTCTGCTTTGTGATTCCTTGCCCCCCCCGCCCCTTTTCATCATAAAGAACTTAAACCCTAGCCCAGGTCGTCATCCCAGATCAGCTTTTCAGAGGTAAACTTCGGTAGGGTGAGCGTGTGTGTGGGGGGGTAATTTCTTCATAAGTATCCATTTCCCTTCCCTTTCCTTTCCTCCCTGGGCAGCTTGTCAATGATCTACCAGAAATCCCCACTCTTGGGGAGAGCAGGGTTGAGTTCCAGCCATGTCACAGCCCAGGGCAGAGGGCACTTAGCACACACAGAAGGCCCCGCCTCTGACCTCGGTGGCCTGTGGTTTGGAATCTTTCAGCTCTCAGCGTCGGATGCCCATGTTCTCTTTTTCCCTCAGTCTGCTCCGGGGAGAAAATTAGTGTCCACTAGTAATGGGGAAAATAAGTGCTAAAAGCTTACAAAGCAGAAAAACCTCACAGAAAACTGGGCCCCTGTTCCTCACACACCCTCACCTCCCTAACCATTTCTCAACTCCCAGAATACCACAGCGAGGTACGAGTACATTGTACAAATATCTTCACACCATTTCCCCAGAGCCCAGCCTACATTTGTTTGAAAGCTGCTTTAACTGATTTTGCCATTTCAAAAACACTACTTTTTTTATTTTTAATTTTTATTGCTTTTGGTTTTTCTTTCTCTCTCTCTCTCTTTTTGATATTTTCATTTGTTTCCAAGCACAGAGAGAAAGACAGAGAGAGAGAGAGAGAGAGAGAGAGAGAGAGAGAGAGAGAATGGACATGCCAGGGCCTCTAGCCACTGCAAACGAACTCCAGACACATGTGCTGCCTTGTACATCTGGCTTATGTGGGTACTAGGGAATTGAACTTGGGTCCTTAGGCTTTGCAGGCAAGTGCCTTAACCACTAGGCCATCTCTCCAGCCCCTGCTTTTGTTTTTTTGAGGTAGGGTTTCGCTTTTGCCCAGGCTGACCTGGAATTCACTTTGTCATCACAGGGAGGCCTCGAACTCATGGTGATCCTCCTACCTCTGCCTCCCAAGAGGTGGGATTTAAAGGCGTGCACCACCAGGCCTTGCTTAATTTTTAATTTTTTTTTTTTTTTGAGGTAGGGTCTCACTCTGGCTCAGGCTGACCTGGAATTAACTATGTAGTCCCAGGGTGACCTCGAACTCACAGTGATCCTCCTACCTCTGCCTCCCAAGTGCTGGGATTAAAGGCATGCGCCACCATGCCCGGCTTAATTTTTAATTTTTAATTTTTTTTTTTTTGGTTTTTTGAGGTAGGGTCTCACTCTAGCCCAGGCTGACCTGGAATTCACTATGGAGTCTCAGGGTGGCCTCGAACTCACGGCGATCCTCCTACCTCTGCCTCCCGAGTGCTGGGATTAAAGGCGTGCGCCACCACACCCGGCTAATTTTTAAATTTTTAAAAATATTTATTTGTATGCAGAGACAGAGAGGAGAGAAGAGGAGAGGAGAGGAGAGAAAAAGAGAGGAGAAGAGAGGATAGATGCATCAAACCTTTAATGGGGCCTCTAAACCACTGCAAAGGACCTCCAGATGCACATGCCATGCTGTGCATCTGGCCCTAAGTGGGTACTGGGGAATCGAACCTGGGTTGTTAGACTTCGTAGATAAGCACCTCAAGCACTGAACCATCTCTCTAGCCCACTTAGAATTACTTTTCTTTCTTTTTCTTCTAACTTTGTTTATTTGAGA
The DNA here is from genome assembly GCA_036346955.1 of Dipus sagitta. Classification (NCBI taxonomy): domain Eukaryota; kingdom Metazoa; phylum Chordata; class Mammalia; order Rodentia; family Dipodidae; genus Dipus; species Dipus sagitta. Next base: position 72,971,959 of record CM070787.1, on the reverse strand, counting down.
GAGACAGAGAGAAAAAGGAGATAGAAAGTACATATGACCATGTCAGGGCCTCCTACCACTGCAAAGGAACTCTAGAAGCACATGTATCACTTTGTGCATTTGGCCCTACGTGGGTCCTGGGGAACTGAACCTGCTGCATCAGGCTTTTGTAAGCAAGCGCCTTTAACCTCTGAGCCACCTCTCCAGCTCTACATTTTTTTAAAAAATTATTTATTTATTTGACAGAGAGAGAGAGAGAAAGGGGGAGAGAGAGAGAGAATGGGTCCACCAGGGCCTCTAGCCACTGCCAATGAACTCCAGATGCACGCACGCACCACCTTGTGCATTTGGTTTACGTGGGTCCTGGGGAATCGAACCTGTGCCCTTTGGCTTTGCAGGCAAATGCCTTAATTGGTGAGTCATCTCTCCAGTCCTACTTTTTTTTTTTTTTTAATTGGAGCTAGGGATTAAACCCAGAACCTCACACATACAAGACAAGTGCTCTGCCACACCAAACTAAATCCCCAGACCCTTGCTTTGCTTTTATTTTCAGAGGTTTCTCCATCTCCCACCTGTGCATGGGCCAGTGATCTTGAAACCCAGTCGCCCTGGCTGGAGGGATGGTTCAGTGGCTAAAGGCGCTTACTTGCAAAGCCTACCAGCCAGCGTTCAATTCCCCAGGACCCACGTAAAGCCAGAAGCACGAAGTGGCACATGTGTCTGGAGTTCAGTTGCAGTGGCAGGAGGCTCTGGCATGCCCACTCTCTCTGTCTGCCTCTTTGTCTCTGTTTTTTTTTTTTTCTCTCTCAAATAAATAAAAATATTAGAAGTTTAGGCTCCCTTCAGCTTTCATTAATAATAGAATAAGTAGCTGGGCGTGGTGGCGCACGCCTTTAATCCCAGCACTTGGGAGGCAGAGGTAGGAGGGTTGCCATGAGTTCGAGACTACCTTAAGGCTCCTTAGTGAATTCCAGGTCAGCTTGGGTTAGAGTGAGACCCTACCTCGAAAAAAAAAAAAAAAAAAAGAATAAGTGATCAGATTTATTTGTTTATTACATTTTTTGTTTATTTTTATTTACTTATTTGAGAGCGACAGACAGACAGACAAAGAGGCAGAGAGAAAGAGAGAGAGAGAGAGAGAGAGAGAGAGAGAGAGAGAGAGAATGGGCACTCCAGGGCCTCCAGCCACTGCAAACAAACTCCAGACACATGCGCCCCCTTGTGCATCTGGCTTACATGGGTCCTGGGGAATGGAGCCTCGAACTGGGGTCCTTAGGCTTCACAGGCAAGTGCTTAACCACTAAGCCATCTTTCCAACCCTATTTATTACAGTTTTTAAAAGACTTAAAAAAATTATTTTTATTTATTTATTAGAGACAGAAAGAGAGCGAGAGAGAATGGATGTGTCGGGGACCTCTAGCCACTGTACCTGTCGGGGGAGAGACCTGCCAGGGAGGAGAGCACAGGGCAGCCTCAGAGCAGACTGGGGGAGAAGGCAGAAAAAGGAGGGGAGCCAAAGAAAGTCCAAGAATTGCAGGAATTAAGGGTTTAACTGGCCATCAAGAGGGGACGGGCGGCTGGAGAGTTGGCTTAGTGGTTAAGGCACTTGCCTGAAAAGCCAAAGGACCCAGGTTCCATTCCCCAGGACCCATGTAAGCCAGATGCACAAGGGGGCATATGCGTCTGGAGTTCATTTGCAGTGGCTGGAGGCCCTGGCGTGTCCATTCTTTCTCTCTCTTAAAAAAAAAAAAAAAAAAGCCGGGTGTGGTGGTACATGCCTTTAATCCTAGCACTCGGGAGGCAGGAGGATCGCCGAGAGTTCGAGGCCACCCTGAGACTACATAGTGAATTCCAGGTCAGCCTGGGCTAGAGTGAGACCTTACCTCGAAAAACCAAAAACACCAAACAAACAAACCAAAAAAGATTAAACAAAAGAAAAAAAAGAGGGGATTGGAAGCAGGGCCCAGGCCTTTAATCCCAGCACTCGGGAGGCAGAGGTGGGAGGATTGCCGTGAGTTCGAGTCCACCCTGAGACTCCATAGTGAATTGAGGTCAGCCTGGTCTAGAGTGAAACACTTCCTTGAAAAAGAAACCAAAAAAAAAAAAAAAAAAAAAAAAAGAAGGAATTGGAAAATTGGAAAGGCTGTCAGTGACCCCTCTCCTACAAGGAGTTACCATCAAGGACTGCTATGGGCAGGGCCTTAGGCTAGGTTCTGGGGCTATAGAGATAAATCAGATATAGTCTCTACAGGTTTTTCAGTTTAATCAAAAGAAAATATGAGGAACAAAATGATGGTATCAAAATAGAAGAAAGGGAAGGCCAGGCATGGTAGTGCACACCTTGAGTCCCAGCGCTCGGGGGAGGCAGAGGCAGGAGGATTGCTATGAGTTCAAGGCCAGCCTGAGACTACAGAGTGAGTTCCAGGTCTAGCCTGGGCTAGAGTGAGACCCTACCTCGAAGCAAAGCAAAACAAAACAAATTAGAAGACAGACTAGCTGGAAAGAAGAAGGGATTCAGTAGAGGGGCTTGGTAGGGGAAAAGGGAGGGTGGTGGAAGGGAATTGTGATCGTGGTGGTGCATGGTCTATATGTGTGGAAGTTGTCAATAAAAGGTTCAAGACGTATGCAACAGACAGAAACTAGTTGAGGTTTTCAAAAATATGCGCAACTGTATCCCGGGCAGGGCCGCCGCTCTTGCTGAGCTGCTGATAGCCAATGCTTGTCTTTCGCTCCTTCACCCGCTATCTTCTGTGTGTTTGCACAGGGATTAGCTTATGACACCAGCCTTCTGAAGTGCATGTTGTTTTGGTCCCTGCTTTATATGAAGACTCCAAGGCACAGAGATGCCGCACAAGGCCTGCCTGAAGACTCTCAGCTGGGGCTAGGAGCGGGGACGCAGTACGGGGTCCCACGGTCTCAGTGAGCCGAGCACCTAAACAACATGGCTGTGGGTAAGTCACCTCCCTGCGGGCCTCTGCCACCACTTTACCTGCCTGTCCTTTGTTTTGGTATGCTCTTGCCTAAAGACTCGTTAGGGCACTTGCTTCAAAGCCGTAGGACCCAGGTTCGATTCCCCAGGACCCATGTAAAACCAGACGCACAAGGTGGCGCGTGTGTCTGGAGTTCGTTCGCAGTGGCTGGAGGCCCTGGCGAGCCCATTCGCTCTCTCTCTCTCTCTCTCCCTATCTGCCTCTGTCTGTCTGTCTGTCAAATAAATAAATTTAAATATAAAGTTAAAGACTCTTTAGTTGGGGGCTGGGAAGATGGCTCAGTGGTTCAAGGCCCAGTACTTAGGCTGGAGAGATGGTTCAGCAGTTAAGGAGCTTGCCTGCAAAGCCTAATGAATGACCTGGGTTTGATTACCCAGTACCCATGTAAAGCCAGATGCACAAGGTGGCACATACATGTGGAATTCGTTTGCAGTAGCAGGAGGCACTAGAGCACCCATTCTCTCTGCTTGCAAATACATAAATAAAATATTAGGAAAGGCACAGTACCCCGCAAAGCCAGGAGCAAAAAGTGGTACATGCATCTGGAGTTCGTCTCTCTCTCTTTATCTCTCTCTCTCTCTTTTTTGGTGTTTCGAGGTGTCTGTCTAGCCCAAGCTGACCTGGAATTCACTATGTAATCTTTTTTTTTTTTAATTTTTTAATATTTTATTTATTAATTTGAGAGCAACAGACAGAGAGAGAAAGAGGCAGATAGAGAGAGAGAATGGGTGTGCCAGGGCCTCCAGCCACTGCAAACGAACTCCAGACACACGCGCCACCTTGTGCATCTGGCTAACGTGGGTCCTGGAGAATCGAACCTTGAACTGGGGTCCTTAGGCTTCACAGGCAAGCGCCTAACCACTAAACCATTTCTCCAGCCCCACTATGTAATCTTAACGTGGCCTCGAACTCACAGTGATCCTCCTACCTCTGCCTCCCGAGTGCTGGGGTTAAAGGTGTGCGCCACCACACCCGGCTTCTCTCTTTTTTACATACTCTCTGCTTGCAAATAAGTAGGTAAAGGTATATTTTTATTTTTATTTTTTATTTTTATTTTTGGTTTTTCTTTTTTCTTTTTTTCTTTTTTTTGGTTTTTCGAGGTAGGGTCTCACCCTATCCCAGGCTGACCTGGAATTCACTATGTAGTCTCAGGGTGGCCTCGAACTCACGGCGATCCTCCTTCCTCTGCCTCCTGAGTGCTGGGATTAAAGGCGTGTGCCACCACGCCCGGCTTAAAAGTATATTTTTAAAAAGTCCTTCAGTAATACCTTCTACTTTTCCTGCCTATCCTTGCACTCTCTGTCCTTGGAGCTTGCCTAGCACAGCACTTCTGTTTGTTGGGAATGTCTGATTGCTCAATTCTTTTTTTTTTTTTTTTTTTTTTTTTTGGTTTTTCGAGGTAGGGTCTCACTCTAGCCCAGGCTGACCTGGAATTCACTATGTAGTTTCAGGGTGGCCTCAAACTCAAGGTGATCTTCCTACCTCTGCCTCTCAAGTGCTGGGATTAAAGGTGCGCGCCACCACGCCCCGGCTGATTGCTTGTTTTGTAAGTGAGAGAGCAAGGACATTTTTCTCTTTCTTCTTTTAAAAGATGGCTTAGCAGGCCAGGTGTGGTGGTGCACACCTTTAATCCCAGCAATCAGGAGGCAGAGATGGGAAGATCACCATGAGTTCTAGGCCAGCCTGAGACTACATAGTCAATCCCAGGTCAGCCTGAGCTACAGTGACACCCTACTTCGAAAAACCAAAAAAAAAAAAAAAAAAAAAAAAAGGCCTAGCAATTAAGGCACTTGTCTGCCAAACCTAAGGACTCATGTTCAACTCTCCAGGTCCCATGTAAACCAGACGCACAAGGTGACTCAAGCGCGTGAGTTCGCACATGCGCACAAGATGGCGCATGTGTCTGGAGTTCGATTGCAGTGGCTGGAGGCCCTGGCATGCCAGTTCTCTTTCTATCTCTCTCACTCTCTCTCTTTCATAAAATATAATGAAAAGAAATAAAAACAAACAAAAACATTTATTTATCTGAGAGGGGGGGCACATGGGAGTGCCAGGGTCTCCACTGCTGTCAAGTCTAGACACACGCACCACTTTGTGCACCTGGCTCTAAGTGGGCATAGGGGGATGAAACTTGGGCTGTCAGCAAGCAAGAACCTTAAACCACTTAAACCACTGAGCCGTCTCTTCACCCATGTATACTTTACTGGAAAAATTTTAAGGACCTCTTTTTTTTTTTTTTTTTTGGTTTTTCGAGGTAGGGTCTCACTCTGGCCCAGGCTGACCTGGAATTCACTATGGAGTCTCAGGGTGGCCTCGAACTCTCGGCGATCCTCCTACCTCAGCCTCCCGAGTGCTGGTATTAAAGGCGTGCGCCACTACACCCAGCTCTTAAATACCTCCTTTAAAAAAAAAATATATATATATATATATAGTTATTTCGACGTAGAGTCTCACTCTGGCCCAGGCTGACCTGGATTTAACTGTGTAGTCTCAGGGTGGCCTAGAACTCATGGCGATCCTCCTACCTCTGCCTCCCGAGTGCTGGGATTAAAGGTGTGCACCACCACGCCCGGCTCTAAAAAAATATTTTATTTATTTATTTATTTATTTATTTATGAGAGAGAAAGAGACAAATAGAGAGAAAGAGAGCATGGGCATGCCATGGCCTCTAGCTACTACATACGAACTCCAGACACATGTTTTCCCCTTGTGCATCTGGTTTACGTGGGTCCTGGGGCTTCAAACCTGGGTCCTTAGGGTTCACAGGCTGATGCTATAACCACTACGCCATTTCCCCAGTCCCTTAAGTACCTCTTTTTTTAAAAAAATTGTCTTTTATTTATTTGCAAGCAGAGAGAGGGAGAGAGAGGAGAGAATGGGCACACCAGGCTTCTAGCCACTGGTAATGAACTCCAGACGCATATGCTACCTTGTGCTTCTGGTTTACATGGGTACTGGGAAATGAAACCTGGGTCCTTAGGTTTCACAGGCAAGTGCCTTAACCGCTCACTTTTTTTCTGTTTTGAGGTAGGGTCTCACTCTAGCCCAGGCTGACCTGGAACTCGCTCTGTAGTCCCAGGCTGACCTCGAACTCACGGCGGTCCTCCCACCTTTGCCTCCCGAGTGCTGGGATTCGAGGCGTGCGCTGGGCTTGCATTCTTTCCTCCCTCTTGGACTACTCTTTGAGTAGTCTTTCCCCCTCCCTTTTCTTTCTTAGGTAATAGACTTGTTTGACTCAAGATCTCCCACATGTTCTGGTCAACACTTGTGTAATGCTTGGTATGTAGTAAGTCCTTAGTAAATGTTTGCTAAAAAGCTGGGCGTAGTGGTTCACACCTGTAGTTCCAGCCCTCAAGAGACTGAAGCAGGATAGACTGCTGCGAATTCAAGTCCAGCTTGGGCTACAGTGCAAGTCCTTGTCTCAAAAAGAAAAAAAAAACAATGTTTGTTGAGTGTTTCAATGATCAGAAACCTATAAAAAGCTCTGGCTGCTTTTTGTTTGGTTTCTTGGAATAACTTCCATGATTTTTTTTTTCTTTTTTTGTGTATTGTGTTTTTATTTATTTATTTGAGAGAAACAAGAGAGGCAAACAGAAATAAATAGATAGATGATAGATGATAGATAGATAGATAGAGAGAGAGAGAGAGAGAGAATGGGCACACCAGGGCCTCCAGCTACTGTAATTGAACTCCAGATGCGTGCACCATCTTGTGCATCTGGCTTATGTGGGTCCTGGGGAGTTGAACCTGGGACCTTAGACTTTGCAGGCAAGTGCCTTAACCTCTAAGCCATCTCTCTAGCCCCTCTTTCTGTTACTGGGACATTAAATCCATGGTCTTGGGCATGCTGGGCAAGCACTCTGCCACTTACCTGGGTCCCTAGGCCTTGGGATGTCTTTCAACCTCTGGTGACTTTAAGGTTTTAGGGGTTTAAATATGAGCAGAGCTTTCAAGTGTGCTTAAAGTGGGGGGAGGGGCAGGGGGGACATTTGTCACTGAGCTATTTTTACAGGGTGAGAAGAAAAGGGAGCCCTTGTTTTCTTTTGTGTGTATGTGCATGTGTGTGTATGTGGTGTGTTTGTGTGTTTGTGTAAGTGGCTGTGCATGTTTGTGTCTTTGCACATATGTGTGTGCATATGGAAGTCAGAAGTCTTCCTTAGTTCGCTGTCTACCTTATTTATTTATTTATTTTGGTTTTTCAAGGTAGGGTCTCACTCTAGCCCAGACTTACTGGGAGTTCACTATGTAGTCTCGGGGTGGCCTCGAACTCGTGGCGATCCTCCTGCCTCTGCCTCCTGAGTGCTGGGATTAAAGGCATGCAGTACCATGCCTGGCTTGTTTATTTTTTTGAGGTAGGGTCTCACTTTAGCCCAGGCTGACCTGCAACTCACTCTGTAGATCCAGGCTGTCCTAGAACTCACAGCAGTCCTCCTACCTGGCTCTGGAGTGCTGGGATGAAAAGGCATGAACCACCATGCTAGCAGATAAGCCTATTAGAAGTACAGTGCTTTCTTATTGATTGAGCTATCTCCCCAGCCCTTTATTTATTATTTGCAGGGAGAGAGATGAGAGAGAGAGAAAGAGAGAGAGAGAGATGAGAATGGGTATGCTGGGGCCTCTTGCCACTGTAAATGAACTCAGATGCACTTACCACTTTGTGTATCTGGTTTTACATGGATACTGGAGAATCAAGCCTGGACCATCAGCCTTTGCACTTTTAACATCTGAGCCATCTCCTCAGCTTCAGAGCGTTTTCTTTCTTTCTTTTATTTTTGCTTATTTAGGGTTGTTTTTTTTTTGAGGTAGGATATCGCTGTAGTCCAGGCTGACCTGGAATTCACTATGTAGTCTCAGGGTGGCCTCAAACTCATGGAGATCCTCCTACCTCTGCTTCCCAAGTGCTGGGATTAAAGGCGTGTGCCACCAGGCCTGGCTGTTTTTAGTTTTTAGAGTGTGTTCTCTAGCTGCTCTCAGCTGGGAAAATCAGAGCTATGGGAAGTGTGAGAGGGGAGCTCTCCTTTGAGACAATGGAAAGATCTACAGGCCAACACCTGGGAACGTCCTCTGGGAGCCACGGTTCCCGGCTGTCAGCGGGTCCGTGGGGACCTGCATCTCTGACTAGAATGAAGGTAACCCTTGAACTAACAGGTGTTATATCAAGCTACCAAGAAGGCAAAATAACCCTCCTGTAGCAACAAGAATGAATATTGCCTCTCTCTGTCTCTCTCTCCCTCTAAAAAAAAAAAAAAAAAAAAAGAAGGGCTGGAGAGATGACAGCCATTAAGGCACTTGCCTACTTGCCTGAGAAGCCTAAGGACCCATGTTTGGCTCTCCAGGTCCCACATAAGCCAGACGCACAAAGGTGAGCCAAGTGCAAGGTGGCACGTGCCCACTAGGTGGCGTGAGCGTCTGGAGTTTGTTTGCAGTGGCTGAGGCTCTGGTGTGCCAATTCTCTCTCTCAAAGAACAAAAAAGAATGAGTACTGCTGCTTTGCGTCTGATAGATTGAATTGGCCACATCTTCTGGCATCTTTAAACATTGAGTGAAATGGGGACTGCAGAGAGTGCTCAGTGGTTAAAGGCACCTGCTTGCAAAGCCTGCGTACCCAGCCTCGATTCCCCAGTACCCATGGACAGCCAGATACACAAAGTGGCACATGTGTCTGGCATTTGCTTGTGGTGGTAGGAGGTCGTGGCACACCCATGCTCACTCCGTCTATTTCTCTCTGTATGTCTGTCTTAAATAAATAAATGAATGAATGAATAAATCAAATATAACAAAATATATGTTTTCGTGTGTGTGTGTGTGTGTGTGTCTGTGTATATGTGCACCAGGGGCCTCTTGCTGCTTGCAAAGGAATGTCAGATACTGGTGCCCATTTTTGCATATGGTTTTACGTGGGTACTGGGGCATTGAACCCAAGATGTTAGGCTTTGCAGGTAAGTGCCTTTAACCACTGAGACATCACCCCAGCCTTCATCTTGTGTTTTTTATTTTTAAAAAATATTTTATTTTTATTTATTTATTTGAGAGGAGAAAGATACAGAAATAGGCAGGTAGAGAGGCAGAGAGAATGGGCGCGCCAGGGCCTCCAGCCACTGCAAGCGAACTCCAGATGTGTGTGCCCGCTTGTGCATCTGGCTTATATGGGTCCTGGGAAGTTTAACCTGGGTCCTTTGGCTTTGCAGGCAAGCACCTTAACCCCTAAGCCATCTCTCCAGCCCTTTCTTTTTTTAAAAAATGCTTTTAAAATTATTTATTTGAGAGAGAGAGAGAGAGAGAGAGGCAGATAAAGAGAAAATGGGTGCGCCAGGGCTTCTAGCCACTGCAAAAGAACTCTAGACACATGTACCTCATTGTGCATCTGGTTTGTGTGGGCACTGGGGATTGAAGCTGGATCCTTAGGCTGCACAGGCAAGCACTTTAACCTCTAAGCCATCTCCCCTCCCCCTCTTAATCAGTCTGTCTTTTATTTTGAAATCATCATCTTTTCCTCCTATTATGATGGTCTTGTGTAGGTAGTGTCAGGCACTGTGAGGTCATGGATATCCAGGTCATTTTGTATCTGAAGGAGCACGTTGTAAGGAGTCCTACCCTTCCTTTGGCTTTTACAGTCTTTCCGCCACCTCTTCCGCAATAGACCCTGAGCCTTGGAAGGTGCGATAGAGATATTGCAGTGCTGAACACTCCTGTCACTTTTTTCCAGCACCATGATGCCTTCTGAGTCATCCCAAGGTCACTGCCATCTGAAAAGAGAAGATTCTCTACCAAAAGTGAGAGTAGTATTAATATAAGGGTGTGAACATTAAGAGAAGTGCTTGCTGGGCAGCTTGGTGAGCATAGTATATACATTTAGCCAGACAGCAGCAGACGTTACACCCGAAGGGCTCATGACTACCCCTGTTTTAAGTTTTCAGTACCAGGGATGTATTCCCTCCCATGGAGCGGGCCTCCAGTCCCATTAGAGGGCGGTTGGTTGCTTTTCTGTTTTGAGGCAGAGTCTCACTGCTAGCCCAGGCTGACCTGGAACTCACTCTGTAGCCCAGGCTGGCCTTGGAACTGATGACGGCAACCCTCCTACCTCAGCCTCCGAGGGCTGGGACCTAAAGGTGTGCGCTACCACACCTGGCCTGCGAATATAGTTTTTATATTTATTCAGTAAATACGCAGAAGTGAGATTGCCGGGCTATCTAAGTGTTTGCTTAATTTTATATGAAGCTATCAAGCTGTTTTCCTTGGTCACTGTGTCATTTTGTACTGTCACAGGGCATGCATGAGGGTACGAGTGATTCCTCACGCTTGCCGGCAGTCTCGGCTTGGGTACCTTCCTGTTGCTGGAACACATGACTCACGACTATTCCTCCCTGCAGTCTGGGTCATTTATTCCCATCCTGTCAAGTGTCCTTGTAACTTATTTGTTTCGTTTGTTTTTTTGAGGCAGGGTGGTCTCACTGTAGCGCAGGCTGACCTGGAATTCACTGAGTAGTCTCAGGGTGGCCTCGAACTCACAGCGATCCTCCTACCTCTGCCTCCTGAGTGCTGGGATTAAAGGCGTGCACCACCATGCCTGGTGAAACTTCTTTTTAAAATAATATTTTGTTTATTTATTTGGAAGCAGAGAGAGACAGTCAGAAGACAGACAGGCAGACAGACAGACAGACAGACACACACAGAGAGGGAGGGAGGGAGGGAGGACAGAGAGAGAGAGAGAGAGAGAGAGACTGGGCTTACCAGGGTCTTTTGTCATTGCATACAAACTCCAGATACATGTGCCACCTTGTGCATCTGGCTTTCTTTGGGTCCTGGGGAATCGAACCCAGGTCATTAGGCTTTGCAGGCAAGCGCCTTAACTTCTGAGTCATATCTCTCCAGCCCTGTTCTTGTAACTTCTTGCCATCGTTTCGATCCTGTCTGTGCCTCAGGTCACTGTTTTCCTAACGTAGGAAGTTTGTGAGAATTGCTTGGGAGTTTCTGAAACACATAAGGCCATGCTACATTCCTGTCTTCATCTAGACCACCCACCTGGCACCCTGGCAAGGTTTAAAAATTACCAAGCACACCTTTAGTCCCAGTACTGAGGAGACAGAGGCAGAGGGTCACTGTGAGTTCAAGGGCAGCCTGAGACTACATAGTGAATTCCAGGTCAGCCTAGGCTAAAGTGAGACCCTACCTCAAACAAACAAACAAACAAACAAACAAACAAAAAGTAAACAGGGCTGGAGGAATGGCTTAGTGGTTAGGGCCTTTGCCTGCAAAGCCAAAGGACCCAGGTTTGATTCCCCAGGACCCATGTAAGCCAGATGCACATGGTGGCACATGCATCTGGCACGTGTTTGCAGTGGATGGAGGCCCTGGTGTGTCCATTCTCTTTGTCTCTCTCTCTCTCTGCCTCTTTTTCTGTCTGTCAAATAAAAAATAAAACTAAAAAAACTAGGGGTTGGAGAGATGGCATAGTGGTTAAGGCACTTGTCTATAAAGCCAAAGGACCCAGGTTCAATTCTGCAGGACCCACATAGGTGGTACATGCATCTGGAGTTCATTTGCGGCGGGGCTGAAGGCCCTGGCACTCCTATTTTCTCTCTTTCTCAAATAATAATAAAAAATTTTAAAAATTATTTATTAAAAAAATAAATAAACTGGACTATTGGGGATATTTTGGAAATGTGCCACAGTTGGTTAAGGACGAGAGTCCTCATGTCGCAGTGTGCTGTGTACTGAGGGGCTTCCACATCCTCCTCACACAGTAGCTTTGAAAAAATGACACGTTAGGGCTGGAGAGATGGCTCAGCGGTTAAGGCATTTGCCTGCAAAGCCAAAGGATCCCGGTTCAACTCCCCAGGACGCACGTTAGCCAGATGCACAAGGGGGCACACGTGTCTGGAGTTCGTTTGCAGTGGCTGGAGGCCCTGGCACGCCCATTCTCTCTCTCTCTCCCCCTCTTTCTCTCTCTCAAATAAATTAAAAAAAAATATTAAAAAACATGACACTCCAGTTGCCAGCAGATTTCAATGTAATCAAGGACTTTCCTCCAGAAAATATGGGAAGAATGGCTAACCCTTTTATCTCTGAACATTGGATGAGGTAAATTTCTAGATGTTGCTTTTTATTTATTTATTTTTTAAATTATGAGCAGAGCATGTTGGTGCACGCCTTTAATCCTAGCACTTGGGAGGCAGAGGTAGGAGGATCACTGTCAGTTCCAGGCCAGGGTGAGTTCCAGGTCAGCCTGGGCTAGAGTGAGACCCTGCCTTGAAAAAAAAAAAACAAACAACTTATTTATTTGCAAGGAGGAAGAAAGAGCGAGAGTGAGAAAGCGAGAGAGAAGAGAATGGCCACACCAGGGCCTCTTGCCACTGTAAATGAATTTTCCACAAATGCACCACTTTGTGCATCTGGCTGCACATGGGTACTGGCGATCAAACCCAGGCCATCAGGCTTTGCAAGCAAGCACCTTTAACCACTGAGCAATCTCTCCCAGCTGTTCTGTTTTTATGCAATTGGACCAATTATCTACACAAATAACTAAGACATAGCCATTTAATACACAAAGAGTTCCATAGTCTATGACAACCAACCTCAGAACTGTTACTCAATATAACATTCTGCAAATGTCATTCTGTTTGGTCAGACACCATGTTTTGTAAGGTATCCTTTGTTTTTGTTTTTCGAGGTAGGGTCTCACTCTAGCCCAGGCTGACCTGGAATTCACTCTGTAGTCTCAGGGTGGCCTCGAACTCACAGCAATCCTTTTCCCTCTGCCTCCAAGTGCTGGGATTAAAGGCGCACACCACCACACCTGGCTTGTAAGGTATCTTGAAGGCAGGTAGTAGAAAACAAAATTGAGGCCAGGGCTCGGTGGTGCGCGCCTTTAATCCCAGCACTAGGGAAGCAGAGGTAGAAGGATCGCCATGAGTTTGAGGGCACCCTGAGACTACAGAGTGAATTCTAGGTCAGCCTGAGCTAGAATGAGACCCTACTTTGAAAAAACAAAAAACAAACAAACAAAAAGACTCAGTTCCTTTCAGTGAAATGAGACCTTGTGGGGGTGGGAGCAGCTGACCTCTTTCTATTGAGAAATACTGTTTTTCTTGTTTTGGGTTGTGTTCATATTCCTAATCTTGCTTTTCATTTGGCCACACCGTTTTGATCATTAACCAGAGTGCCTCTACTCTTAGGAAATTCTGTCATTTATTTCAGATGTTTAAAATGTTTAAAATGAGCTGGGCGTGGTCGCCTTTAATCCCAGCACTTGGGAGGCAGAGGTAGGAGGACCACTGTGAGTTGAGGGCCACCCTGAGCCTACAGAGTGAATTCCAGGTCAGCCTGGGCTAGAGTGAGACCCTACCTCGAAAAAGCAAAAAAATAAATAAATAAATAAATAAATAAAAATAAATAAATAAATAAAATAAAAAATAAAACGAACATACACAGTTCTATATTTTTATGGCTTTATTTTATTTTTTATTGACAACTTCCATTATTTGTTTATTTATTCATTTTTTCGAGGTAGGGTCTCACTCTAGCCCAGGCTGACCTGGAATTCCCTATGTAGTCTCAGGGTGGCTCGAACTCATAGCGATCCTCCTGCCTCTGCCTCCCAGCGTGTTGGGAGGTGTGTGCCACCATGCTGGGCTTCATCTTCTTAGCTTTTTTTTTTTCTTTTTTATTTATTTGAGAGAGGGAAAGAGGAAGAGAGAGAAAGAGACAGAGAGAGAGAGAGAGAGAATGGCGTGCCAGGGCTTCCAGCCACTGCAAATAAACTCCAGACGCATGCGCCACCTTGTGTATCTGGCTTACGTGGGTCCTGGGGAATCGAACTGTGGTCCTTTGGCTTTGTAGGCAAACGTCTTAACCACTAAGCCATCTCTCCAGCCCCAGCTTTTTTAAAAAATCATCTTATTTATTGACAATTTCATACATGTATATGATGTTTTTTTATAATTTTTTTGTGTTTGTTTTTTCATTTTTCTTTATTTGAGAGAGAGAAGGAGAAAAATAGGTGGGGGGGGGGGCGGCAGAGAGAGAGGGAGAGAGAATGGGTGCGCCAGGGCCTCCTAACTGCTGCAAACAAACTCCAGATGTGTACACCCCCTTGTGCATCTGTTTTTTGTGGGTCCTGGAGAATAGAACCTGGGTCCTTTTGGCTTTGTAGGTAAGCACCTTAACCACTAAGCCATTTTTCCAGGTCAGCCTGAGCTGGAGTGAGACCCTACCTCCAAAAAAAATATTTTTATTTATTTATTCGAGAGAGAGAGAGAGAGAGAAAGTGAGAGAGAATGGGAGTGCCAGGGCCTCTAGCCATTGCAAACAAACTCAGATACATGCACCACCATATGCATCTGGCTTACGTGGATCCTGGGGAATTGAACCTGGGTCTTTTGGCTTTACAGGCAAGCACCTTAACCTCTAAGCCATCTCTCCAGCCCCTAAATAGTTTTTTGTTATTGTTGTTTTTGTTTGCATGTTTATTTTATTTATTTATTTAGGTTTTTCTTATGAGAGAGAATTGGCATGCCAGGGGCTCTATCCACTACAATTGAACTCCAGATGTATGTGTCACCTTGTGTGCATGTGTGACCTTGTGTGCGTGCGTCTGGCTTTTGTGGGTTCTGTGGAGTCGAACCTGGGTCCCTAGACTTCACATGCAAGTGCCTTAACCACTAAGCCATCTCTCCAGCCCAGGTTTTTAAAATAAATTTTTTTACAACCACGGAAAATTGCTGAGGTAGCAGATTTCACTCTGTAGTCCAAGGCTGGCCATAAACTCAGGGCAATCCTCCTTAACATGCAAACAAAACCAACAATAACAAAAAACTATTTCGGGGCTGGAGAGATGGCTTAGTGGTTGAGGCACTTGCCTGTGAAGCCAAAAGACCCAGGTTCAATTCCCCAGGTTTTCTGCTCAGCACCGGCTTGATTTGTTTCTCAGTGACCTTGCCGCCCAGGCATGTGAAGTCTTCAGCAATAGGGTCTCACCATCTCTTTCTCATGGGAAACCAAGGGCCTTGGCAATAGCCTGTAATGTTTTGGAGTCAACAGGGCCCTTCCTGGCCAACAACTCCTTGGAAGGTATCCCATCCCTGGCACTGAAAATTTTCTAGTAGCAATCTATGGCTTCTGGATGTGCCATTATCCAAAAAAGTAGGCTTTCATATGTCTTATTCAGAATATAGTGCATTTTGATTGACCCTCCCCTCACCCTTCTCTTAATCTCTTCCCCTGGCCTCACTTAGGCCATTCCACTCCCTATAATCTGTTCTTCTACTTACATATACAATACCATCCCCTAAAGATCTTTCTTCTCTCCTCCCTCCCTTATAGCGTTTTTCTAGCTTACTGGCCTCTGCTACCGATTTTTGGTTCTAGCTCACATACAAGTCTAAACATTTGTAGCTAGGATCCACATATGAGAGAGAACACGCGACGTTTGGCTTTCTGGGCCTGGGTTACCACACTTAATATAATCCTTTCCAGATCCATCCATTTCCCTGCAAATTTCATGATTTCACTTTTCTTTATTGCTGAATAGAGCTCCATTGTGTAAATGTGTCACGTCTTTATTATCCACTCACCTGTGGAGGGACATCTAGGCTGGTTCCATTTCTAGCTATTGTGAATATAGCAGCAATAAACATGGTTGCATCTCTAAGGTAATGAGATGAGTCATTAGGATATATGCCTAGGAGTGCTATAGCTGGATCACATGGTAAATCTATTTTCAGCTGTCGAAAGAACCTCCACACTGATTTCCATAATGGCTGGATATATACGTGTATTCTGTTTGCCAGTATTTTTGTTGAGAATTTTTGCATTTATGTTCATGAGGGAGATTGGTCTGTAACTTAGAGAGGGAGAGAGAAAGATGGAGGGAGAATGAATGTGCCAGGGCCTCTAACCACTGCAAATGAACTCCAGACACATGCGCCACTATGTGCATCTGGCTTATGTGGGACCTGGAGAATCGAACCTGGGTCCTTAGGCTTCGCAGGCATGTACCTTAACCACTAAGCCATCTCTCCAGCCCCATAATTTTCTTTTTTTGTTTTGTCTTTGTCTGTTTTGGGTATCAGGGTGATGCTGGCTTCATAGAAGGAGTTTGGTAGAATTCCTTCCTTTTCTGTTTTATGGAAAAGTTTAAGAAGCAGTGATGTTAGTTCTTCCATGAAGATCTAGTATCTGGGCCTGGACTTTTTTTAGTTGGGAGACTTTTTATAACTGCTTTTAATCTCCATACTTATTATAGGTTTATTTAAATGGTTTATCTCGTCTTGATTTAATTTTTGTAGGTCATATGAATCAAGGAAATCATCCATTTATTTCAAATTTTCAAACTTAAAGGCATATATATTCTTAAAGTATGTCCTTATGATTTTCTGAATTTCTTTGGTGGCTGTTGTAATGGTGCCTTTTTCATCTCTAATTCTATTAATTTTTGTCTCTTCTCTCTTCCTTCTGGTCAGATTTGCTAAGGGTTTATCAATCTTGTTTATCTTTTCAAAGAACCAGCTGTTTGTTTCATTGATTCTTTGGATTGTTTTTGGTTTCTATTTCATTAATTTCTGCTGTAATCTTTATTATTTCTTCCTGTCTACTGAATTTTGGTTTGCCTTGTTCTTCTTTTTCCAAGGTCTTAAGGTGTAGCATTAAATCGTTTACTTGTGAACTCTCTAATTTCTTTTTTGTTTTTCAAGGTAGGGTCTCACTCTAGCACAGGCTGACCTAGAATTCACTCTGTATTCTCAGAGTGGTCTCGAACTCACAGTGATCCTTCTACCTCTGCCTCTGGAGTGCTGGGATTAAAGGCATGTGCCACCACACCTGGCTCTAATTTTCTTTCTTTCTTTCTTTTTTTGTTTGGTTTTTTTGAGTTACGGGTCTGACTCTAGCTCAGGCTGACCTGAAATTCACTATGTAGTCTCAGGGTGGCCTCAAATTTATGGTGATCCTCCTACCTTTGCCTCCTGAGTGCTGGGATTAAAGGCATGCACCACCATTCCTGCCTTTCTAGTTTCGTAATATAGGCACTCAGAAATATAAATTTCCCTCTTAGAACTGCATTCATTGTGTCCTAAAAGTTTTGGTATGTTGTATTCTCATCATCATTTGATTCTATGAATTTATTGATTTCTTCAATGACCCATTTATCATTCAGTAGTGTACTGTTTAGTCTCCATGGATTTCTGTATGCTCTGTAGTTTTTCTTGTTGCTAATTTGTGGTTTAATCCTATTGTGGTCAGATAAGAGTACAAAGGATTATTTCAATTTTCCTTTATTTGTTAAGACTTGCTTTGTGTCCTAACATATGGTCTATTTTGGAGAATGTTCCATGTGCTGCTGAGAAAAAATATATATTCCATAGCATTTGAATGGAATGTTCTGTAGATATCTATTAGTCCATTTGTTCCATGACATCATTTAATTCAGATGTCTCTCTGTTTATTTTTTGCCAAGGTGACCTGTCAATTGATGAGAGTGGGATATTGAAGTCACCCAATACAATTGTGTTTGTGTTATCTATGACCTTAAGTCTAATAGTGTTTGATGGAATTGGGAGCCCCCATGTTAGGTGCATATGCGTTTAGGATTGTAATGTCCTCCTGTTGGAGTGGTTCCTTAATCAGTATAAAGTGACCTTCTTTATCTTTCCTCACTAATGTTGCTTTGAAGTCTATCCTGTCAGATATCAGGATAGCAACCCCTGCTTGTTTCCTAGGCCCATTTGCTTGAAATACTGTTTTCCATCCTTTCACCCTAAGACAGTGTCAATCTTTTATTGAGAGATGAGTTTCCTGGAGGCAACAAACAGCAGGATCCTGCCTTTTAATCCAGTCTGCAAGCCTGTGTCTTTTGGTTGGGGCATTGAGGCCATTGATATTAAGAGATATTATTGAAAGGTATGCATTTATTCTTGCCATTCTTCTTCCTTTGTAGTGCTTCCTGTTTCCCTTTACTTCCTTGTTTTAAATGTTACTTGAGTGTGGTTTATTTTTTCCTGTTTCCTCATGTGTGTGCTTTGCTTTCTCTTCAGCGTGAAGGATTCCATCAAGTATTTTCTGTAGAGCTGGCTTAGTTGTCATAAATTCCTTCAGCTTGTTTTTGTTGTGGAATGTCCTTATTTCTCCATCAATTTGGATAGAAAGCTTTACAGGATAAAGTAATTTTGGTTGACAGTTGTTATCTTTCAGAACTTGGGGTACATCATTCCAGGCCCTTCTGGTCTTTAAATCTTGTGTTGAGTAATCTGCAGTTATTCTGAGGGCTTGCATTTGTAGGTGACTAGCTTCTTCACTCTAACTGCTTTCAATATATTTTCTTTGGCTTGTGTGCTTAGTAGTTTAATTATAACATGGTGAGGAGAGGTTCTTTCCAGGTTTTGTCCGTTTGGTGTTCTAAAAGCTTCCTGTATCTGCGCTGGCGTTTCTTTCCCAATTTGGGAAATTTTTCTTCTTTGATTTTGTTGACAATGCCTACTAAGCCTCTGGATTGAAATTCTTCTCCTTCTACTATACCCTGAATTCTCATGCTTGATCTTTTCATACTGTCCTGGATATCTTGAAATTCCCACTCATACTTTCCTATCAGTTTGTCTTTCTCTTTGTTGGACTGTATTAGATCTGCCACCTGGTCTTCTAGCTTAGATATTCTGTCCTCTACTTCATCCATTCTACTGGTGAGACTTTCCACAGTGTGTTTTCTTTTCTTTTCTTTTCTTACTGACTGTGTTTTTCAGAACTAGAATTTCTACCTGGTTTTTCTTCAGTATTTCTATTTCCTTGCAATGCCCTCCTTATTTCATTAAACGTTTCCTGTGTTCTCTTGAAATTCCTTCAGGAATTTGTTTTCTTCTTTAATTCCTTTGTTTTCTTTGAGCATAGATAAAATCATTTTTTTTTTTGAAATCTTTGTCAGACCTTTTATCTAAAACAGTCTCATTGGGGGCAATTTCTGATGGATTTATAATTTGGTGGGACTGTATTGTCTCGATTCTTTGTGTTTCTTGTATCATAATGTTGCAATTTTTTTTGGTTTCTCGAGGTAGGGTCTCACTCTGGTCCAGGCTGATCTGGAATTAACTCTCTTGTCTCAGGGTGGCCTTGAACCTTATGGTGATCCTCTTACCTCTGCCTCCTGAGTGCTGGAAATTAAAGGCGTGCGCCACCACGCCTGGCTATAATGTTGCAATTTTTGCATCCTGAGTTGATTTGTTGCTTGGGTTTTCTAATAACCTGCGATGATTTTAGATTTGGAAATCCAACTTTATGTACCTTCAGAGTAGGAGTTTATGGTGCCAAGTGTAGCTCTTGTGCTCCAATCCAACCACAGAAGTAATCCTAGGAGTTGAGTTTGCCTCCTATTCAAGTATTCTAGTGGGCTGGGTGGAGCAATTTACTGGCAAATTCTAAAATTCTACTGAGCAATATGCACATTCAATAAAAACCAGCACACAGTGTGCAAGCGTGGGGACTGAAACAAGCAGATAACCTTATAAAGCCAAAGTCCCTAAGGGTGTGTGTTGCTCTGCACCCTTAATCCTGTCAGCTGGGAAGTTGAGATTTCTGTCTTGAAATGGGTTCCAGGTCAGCCTGAGTCTGAATCAGACCCTGCCCCTGATAGTGACAGAAGAAAAAGACAAAAGCCATATGAATCTGCAGGCATCAAAGGCAATAGCTTAATTGAGCATGGTAAAGCCAACCAAGAATATGTAACCCATAACCTTCCCTGACATGGAAAGAGAGATTAGCTCTTCCAATGCAGGCCTATTGCCTTTTTTTTTTTTTTGTCAGTTGGCCTTGTTATCTTTTGGGGTGGCTTCAAATCTCACGATGCTGAGTGCCCACCTATATCCCTCCGTATTGTGCTGTGAATCTGGTGTTCTGATCAGCTGTGCTGCATGCCCTGCTGAATATGTTCTCCTGGAGGTCCTGGTGCTGTGGGTTGGGGGGTAGGAGAGTGCAGGAAGCCTGGAGCTGTCCTGGAACTGCTCAGCTGGTCCCTCCTGTGTCCCCCTCAGCAGCTCCTCTGCCGTCCCCCCTTCAGGTCTCTTGACTCTGCAAGGAGGCTGACGAGGTTGGAAAATTCCCTTGTTTGGTCTCTGCTCCTGCAGCTGGGCGCCAGGCGCGCACGCAGATCCGCGGGGGTCCGGGTCTGCAAGCTCCTGGGTGGGATTCTGGCCGATTTCCTCCTTTCTGATAGGTCTTAATCTCTCCTGTTTCTCCTCTGTGGCCGATAAAAACCTCCACTTTTCAGACGAAGAGTGCATTGTGCTGTGGTTTTGCTCAAATCCCTGCCTCGGCTGCATTGGTGGGACTCCTATGCAGCCATCTTACCCAGAAGCCCCCAACACTGAAATCTGGAGAACTCAGTAGGTTTAAAAAGTTGGACAGATAAATGTGTGATGTCACAGGCCTTTAGTCCCAGCACTTAGGGCAGAGATAAGGAGGACAGCTATGAGTTCGAGGCTAGCATGGTTGACAGAGTGAGCTCCAGGTCCACCTAACCCTGTCTCAAGAAAAATAAAAATTGGACAGATAAATCACTGAGGTCAGATGTAAACATGCTCAGCATAAGAAATAAACAATATGGGGGCTGGAGGGATGGCTTAGGAGTTAAGGCACTTGCCTGCAAAGCCAAAGGACCCAGGTTCAATTCCCCAGGACCCACGTTAACCAGATGCACAAGGGGGCACACACATATGGAGTTCTTTGGCAGTGGCTGGAGGCCCTGGCACACCCATTCTCTCTCTTTCTCTCCCTCTTTCTTTGTCAAATAAATAAAAATATATTAAGAAATAAACAATATGAGGGCTAGAGAGATGGCTTAGCAGTTAAGTGCTTGCCTGTGAAGTCTAAGGACACTGGTTCAAGGCTTGGTTCCCCAGGACCCACGTTAGCCAGATGCACAAGGGGGTGCATGCATCTGGAGTTCATTTACAGTGGCTGGAGGCCCTGGCGTACCCATTCTCTTTCTCTCTCTCTGCATCTTTGTCTGTCACTCTCAAATAAATAAATAAACATAAACAAAAATTTTAAAAAATATGAGTCTATTTTCAATATAATCTATCTCCATTACCTATGTATCTATCAATCATCTATCTACCTGTCTGTCTATCTATCTATCTAATCTCACATAAGACTCAAGTTTACAGGTTTAACAACCCAGAGGTACTGAACATCTGCCATTTAGACTCCTTTGTCCAGAATGGAAAATTCTAGGCTGTGAAGCAACTCAGTGCATGCCTGAGTCTGTAGATATCAGAGCCCCAAGATATAGGTAGAGACTTCATGTCTTTAAAAGAAAAAAAAAAAAAAAAAAGAAATCAGAACCACAATCAGCTAAGATGGGGAAACTCATCTCTAGGGAAACACCATTTAGTGGGAAACCCCTTCTGAGTCAGCAGTCCTGGTACCAAGGCTTGGCCACTTGCCTGAGACTGTGAGCCCAAACTCTGAAGAAAGCAGTGCGCGGGAACCCGCGTCTGGATAAAAACCCAGCTGAAGCCTACGCTAGCGTGAGGCCCTACCTTGGAAAACCAAAACCAAAACCAGAACCCGTGGATGGACTGAGGAGATTGCTTAGTGGTTAAAGGCCCTTGCTTGCAAAACCTGATATCTGGGGTTCAATACCCCAGTACCCACATAAAACCAGACGCACAAAGTGACACATCATTTGGTGTTCGCTTGCAGAAGCAGGAGGCCCTTGGGTGCCCACACTACCTACACACATGCTCTCTCCCACACATAAATAAATAAAAATATTTTAGCCAGGCGTAGTGGCACACGCCTTTAATCCCAGCACTCGGGAGGCAGAGGTAGGAGGATCGCCATAAGTTCTAGGCCACTCTGAGACTACCTAGTGAATTCCAGGTCAGCCTGAGCTAGAGTGAGACTCTACCTCGAAAAACCAAAAAAAGAAAAAAAAAATATTTAAATAACCCAGTGTGTGTGTGTGGGGGGGGGGCTGGAGAGGTGGCTTAGCAGTTAAGGTGCTTGCCTGAGAAGCCTAAGGATCCATGTTTGACTCTCCAGATCCCATGTAAGCCAGATGCACTAAGGCGAGGCAAGCGCAAGGTCACGCATGCCCACTGGGTGGTGCGAGCATCTGGAGTTCGATTGCAGAGGCTGGAGGCCCTGGTGTGCCCATTGTTTCTCTCATAAAAAGAAAAAAAAAAACCCAAAATAAGAAAACCCCTAAACTCTCTCTACACGAACCTTTCTCTCCTGGCCTTTAACATACTCACCTCTATTGAGACCACTGAGGAGGCAGTAGCTACAACCAGTGGCCCTTACGCTGTCCATTCATACGTAGTCTAATGCTTCCTGAAATCTCTTTTCTCCCAGAGGAGGATAAGCAGTCTCCCTCCCAGGCAGGCTGGAACTCTGGCCAGTGGCTTGCGCATGTCTATACTTTGTTAACAAATGTGCCAGTGATTCCAGCTACTCTGTGAATGACAAGATCAGATATCTCTTGACTTAGAAATAGGCTCACTCTGGGGCGAGGGAGGCGGTGGCTCAGTGGTTAAAGGCACTTGCTAACCAAGCCAGACATCCCAGATTTGATTCCCCAGTACCCATGTAAGGCCAAGTTTGCAGTGGCAAGAGGTCCCCTGGCACACCCATTCCCTCTCTATCATTCTCTCTCTCTCTGTTTGCCAATAATAAATAATAATAATAATAATAAAAGAAATAGGCCCACACTGACTCTCCATCCAGCCATTGTTTTCTTCTACCCGTGAAAAAAGATATTGTCTAAGCAGTATCTGGTGGGGATGTATCTTAGTGGGAGAGAGTTTGCCTAGTATGCACAGGGCCCTGGGTTTGAGCTTAAGGATGTTAAAAAAAAAAAGAAGAAGAAGAAGAAAAAAATCAATAATAAGCAAACCAAAAAATAAAGTAGGGCTGGGAGATGGCTCAGTGGGTAAGGGCACTTGCAGACTTGAGAGCCTGAGTTTGGTTTTCCCCAGCACTCGCATGAAGAGCTCCGCACGGGCCACGCACGCCCACGTGCCCGTGAGGCCAGCGCTATGGGGGCGCGGGCAGAGGCAGGAGCGCTGCTGGGCTCACTGGTCAGCCAGAGTCTGTCTGAAAACTGCAGTTCGAGGCTCAGTGAGGGACTCTGTGTCCAGGACATGAGTGAAAGGAGTGACGGGGGGCGGCGGGGGACATTCTTCTCTGAGCTCCACATGCATGCACCTCTACATCCCTGGTCCCCCCCCCCCATACACCATACACACGTCACACGCGCCAAGAAAGGAAATAATAAAATCATAAAGTGCTATTCATGGTATACGAAATATAATTTTTTTTATTATAAACACAGAGCAAATTTTTACAAATAATTCAGTCAGGTGAAATTAAATAACCCAGTACAGCTCAGAGGAGGGAAAGAATACTTAGGCTGCGTTTTGGGGCCAGAAATCCTTGAAAGAGTCCCTGAGGAGGAGACAGCCCCGAGCAGCTGTCCTGGAGGAAGGCTGTCAGCCTGGGCATGGGACCAATAAACCCTTGGCTGACGTCCCCAAAGAAGTCACATCTGGGTCTCAGAGGGCTGCGGGAGACTCACGCTTGCTATCCTTCTCCTGTCCTTTTTAAAAATTCCTTAGGTCCCCTGGGATTCATAGGCCCCCCCCCCCGCCCCTACTTCCCCACATGGGAGAGAAGATAAATTTGCAGGCTGTTCATAAAGTTCAAGGCAGGGCAAGAGTCCCTGTCAATTCCTCACCCTCTCCCAGCCCTCACTCCCCAAAGGGATCTCAGCTCCATGCAGCTCTCCAGGCCTTAAACAATGTCTTGGGCTTGAGTGACTACCATCCTTGAAGGGCACCCCACTTCCCCAGGACCACACACACATGCTAAGAGAGGATCAAGGACAGCCAGGCAGCAAATATACAAGTAGCCAAGGTTGAGGCCTGTGTGGGTGGGCAACTTAGGGAAACCCTGTCTCAAAAGAAAAGAGAAGAAAAGAAAAATAAAATAAAATAAAAAGCAAAGAAGAGTCACTGGAGGGAGACTGGTCCTCGGTACTTCGAAACGGAGTTAGATCTATTTCTGGTGCCAATGAGGAAAGCCTCTTTTAAAAATTATTATTAATTATTATTATTATTTGGAGCTCTTGACCAAAAGGGTTTGAAAGACTCCCGGCCAAAGGCTTTTTTTTTTTTTAAAAAAAACTTCTTTCCTGTGACTCAGCCAGGGGACCCACACAGCAATGCAAAGGAAAAACGAACCCCTTTCACACAAGTGAGCACTTAACAGACATTAAAACAACGGACTGTCTTATAAAGTGGGACCCCAGTGCCCCCGATTAAACAATAATTTAATTTATGAAAACAATAATTTAATAAATGAAGGTGTTGATTAGTAGCTGTGATCTCGACTTTCTGGGCACTTTCGTGAAGGAAGCCCACATAGATTACTCAAGCTATTTTCTTCCCTCTCCCCCTTTTTTGTTTCGAGGTAGGGCCTCACTCTAGCTCAGGCCGCCGTGGAATTCACTCTGTAGTCCCTGGCTGGCCTCTAAGGGTGTGTGCCATCAATGCCCAGTCTTATTCCCACTTCCACATTTTGTTTTAGGAGTTGAGTATGAATGAAGGTCGGCAGACAGCTTTCTTAGACGTTTCTAGTGGTTCTCTGGGTAGAGACCATGATAACTTGATAACAGTGGTCAACTCGGGTCCTTTCGCAGGCCAAAGCCACTGTTGTACAAGCGGACCATCCAGACGGTCGTCACAGGGGTAGAATTTCCCAGTGAACTGTTGTTACAGGTTTGATTTTCCTGAGTGTGGAAGGTTCACCTCTGTCTTTAGAGAGAAAGGAAGCTCCCTCCTCTTCCTCTTCTCTCTCTCCCATCCCCTCACACATGCACCTAAGTTTAAAAAAAAAAACAAAAACCAAAACATAACTCTGACAAATTCAAGTTGGACTCAGAGTAGAATTGGGGAGGAGGAAGGAATGCGAGTGCCCTGAAATGGTAAATTTAGGACAAGTCTAAAGCTGGGCGTGGTGGCGCACACCTTTAGTCCCAGCCCTCAGGAGGTAGAGGTAGGAGGATCACTGTGAGTTTGAGGTCGCCCTGAGAGTACATGGTGAATTCCAGGTCAGCCGGGACTAGAGTGAAACCCTACCTTGAACAACTAAAAAAAAAAAAAAAAAAAAAAACCAAAAACAAAAAAGCAAACAAGTCTAAAGGGATTTAGTGGAGGGAGGACGTGGGAGGGGATTATGATCATGGCACATTGTCTACATGCATGGAGGTTGTCAATAAAAAGTTAACAAAATCAGTCTAAGTGGAGGGTGGCTGATGCTGTCACTTCTCCGTCTCAAAGCGGCCGCAGTCCAAGTTCAATGCCAAGGGAACGTTGGGTGTCCTATACTGACACGGAAGGGAAGGGCTGCAGCCTGGAGATGCATCGTGGGGAGTGGCGGGGGTGCTCCCCAAGACATCCAGCGAGGGTGGGGCAGTGGACACTTGGACAGGTCACTTCACTTCTTTTTTACTTCCGAATAAACTGTTTCCGACGCAGCTGGGGTCGGGGAGGCTGATGCCGGTGATTTTGGTTGCTGGGCATTGAAATTCAGGGAAGAATAAGCAATCTCATCCACCTGCAAAGCAGGAACCGGCGCCGTGAGTCCGCGTCAGCACCCGCCAGAGCCTCGTGTCCCGCCCCCCACTGAGATGCCCCTCCGCCAAGCCCTGGCTTTGCAGTGGGCACCGGATACCCACCCTCCGCTGGCTAACATGTCGTTAGAAGAGGAAGAGGGTGGCATGGGTACCGTGCAAGAGGGTAACAAGGCAATGAGAACGAACAATCCAGAACTGTGCACAGCAGTATGGGGGAGTCTCCCATGGGAGAGAGAGAGAGAGAGAGAGAGAGACCGAGACCGGAAGCGTAAGCAGATTAACGGCATCCTGACTTGTGCAGCTTGTTTGCAGGGACGTGATGTGTCGGGAAGGGGGTTGTGTGGAGGCAAGGAGGGTCTGAGCACTGCTTGTGAAGGGTGTTCAAACCTAGCAAGTATCCTTAACATCTAAGCACCTTTCAGTAGATGTGTGTATTTTACTGAAAGGTGAGGACGATAAAAATGCTGTAAAATTATTTAAAAAAAAATAAAGGAGCTCAGAGCCATTCGAATGAAAATTAAAAAAAAATATGTATTTATTTATATATTTATTATGAGAGAGAGAGGGAAAGAGGCAGATAGAGAAGGGGTGCTCAGGGCCTCCAGCCACTGCAAACGAACTCCACACGCATTTGTCCCCTTGTGCATCTGGCTTATGTGGGTCCTGGGGAGTTGAACCTGGGTCCTTTGGTTTTGCAGGCAAATGCCTTAACAGCTAAGCCATCTCTTCAGCCCTGGAAATTATCTTTTGATAGTCGGGGCGAAAGGGGGGGGGGATGATGTAGTGCCTTTGTCGCTAGGACATGGTATAGGTTAACTCATTTAATCTTTTTCTAAAATTTACTTTTAAAATCCTATTTACTTATTTGAGAGAGAGAGAGAGAGAGAGAGAGAGAGAGCGCAAATGTGAGTGTGAGGGAGGGAAAGAGGCAGATAGAGAGAGTGAGAGAATGGGCATGCCAGGGCCTCTAGCCACTGCAAATGAATTCCAGACACATGTGCCATCTTGTGCATCTGCCTTATATAGGTACTGGGGAATCAAACCAGCGTACTTAGGCTTTGCAGGCAAGTGTGTTAACTGCTAAGCCATCTCTCCAGTCCTCATTTAATCTTTTTTTTTTTTTTCGAGGTAGGGTCTCACTCTGGCCCAGGCTGACTTGGAATTCACTCTCAGGGTGGCCTCGAACTCATGGCAATCCTCCTACCTCTGCCTCCTGAGTGCTGGGATTAAAGGTGTGCACCACGGCACCCGGCTTCTCATTTAATGTTTTTAACTTCTTTTGAAGTAGGCAGGACACCCATTTTACAGGTGATAAAACCGAGGCTTAAAGATATTAGGTTCCTTGTCAAGAGCCACAGAGTTATCAAGAGTCACAACCCAGATTTAAACAGAACAATGTGGATAATTCCAGAACATTTATTCTTGAATGGAGCAGACTCTCGGGCGTCACTAACCAACCCTTCTTTGTGGCATCACTGAAAAACTTAGACCAAAAGTTGATCTTGAAGTTGTCTCCAAAATGACCACATTCTTTTTTTTCTCTCTCTCTCAAATAAATAAATAATACATATATATTATTTATTTAAATTAATATATATTTTATATATTTATTTTATTTTAAATTTATTTTAATATATATTAAATATATATTATATTAATATATATTTATATTCTTTGCAGGCAGAGAGATAGAGAATGAGTGCACTAGGGCCTCCAGCCACTGCAAAGGAACCCCAGATGAATGTACCACTGTGCACCTGGCTTTAGGTGAGTACTGAGGAATCAAACTCCGGTCTTTAGACTTTGCAGGCAAGCACCTTAACTGCTGGCCCATCTCTCCAGCCCTACTGGTGGGTTCTCAAAGAGTATGAGCACACCAGGGGCCATGCAAGCAAACTCCAGACACATGCACCACTTTGAGCATCTGGCTTTGAGTGGCTGGAAAAATGAACCCTAGCTGACAGGCGTTGCAAGCAAATGCCTTTAATCTCTGAGCCATCCCCCCATCCTGTGGAGAAAGAGGGGGAGAGAGAGAGAGAGAGAGAGAGAGAGAATGGGCGCACCACTGCGAATAAACTCCAGACACGTGTGCCACCTTGTACATCTGGCTTATTTGGGTCCTGGGGACTAGAGCCTCTGAACCAGGGTCCTTAGGCTTCACAGGCAAGCGTTTAACCACTAAGCCATCTCTCCAGCCTTTGCATCTATCTTACGTGGGCATCTCAAGAAGACCACATTCTTAGCCCAGCATGGTGGCACACACTTGTAATCCCAGCTGAGGCAGAGGCAGAGGCAGAAGGATTGCCACAAATTCAAGGCCAGCCTGGGCTACAAGATGAGACCTTGTCTCAAAGAAAAGGCGGGGGTGGGCTGGAGAGATGGCTAAGTGGTTAAGGTGCTTGTCTGTAAAGCTAACAACCCAGGTTCAATTCCCCAGGACCCACATAAGCCAGATGCACAAAGTGCTGCATGAATCTGGAGCTTGTTTGCAGTGGCTCGAGGTCCTGGCACACCCAGACATACTCTAGATTCCCTCTCTCTGCTTGTACATAAATAAAATATTTTTAAAAATCAATGGTGGGGGGATGGGGGAGCTGGAGAGATGGCTCAGCGGTTAAAGGTGCTTGCTTGCAAAGCCTGATGGCCTAGGTTCTATTCCCCAGTATCCACGTAAAGCCAGATGCACAAAGTACAGCGTGCATCTGGAATTCGGTTGCAGTGGCTAAAGGCCCTGGCGTGCCCGTGCTCTTTCTTTCTCTCTCTCTTGCAACTAAATAAATAAGAACCCAAACCAAGCAACTAACTCAAAAACAACAGCTGGGTGTGGTGGCCTTTCATCCCAGCACTAGGGCAGAGGTAGGAGTGTCACTGTGAGTTCAAGGCCACCCTGAGACTACATAGTGAATTCCAGGCCAGCCTGGGCTAGAGCGAGGCCCTAGCTCAAAAATAAAAGAAACTAGAAGCCGGGCGTGGTGGTGCACGCCTTTAATCCCAGCACTCGGGAGGCTGAGGTAGGGAGGATCGCAGTGAGTTCGAGGCTGCCCTGAGACTACATAGTGAGTTCCAGGTCAGCCTGGGCTAGAGCGAGACCCTGTCTCGGAAAACCAAAAAACTAAAACTAAAACTAAAAAACCTCCCCGCCCCCCAATATTCCATTCTCTGCAGAGCCATTTCTGTGAGCAAACAGGGGCAATGCTCAATGCTTACCTTGCTGAGAGGGTTCTCAAAGGGGCCCTGACCTGGAGGAACAAGAGGAGAGAGTTATCCACCCGTGGAGATGCGAGGCTGACCCCAGGCCCCATGGCTGCAAAGCCTTGTGCTTTCTACCTGAAGGAGGTTGCGATTGGGGTGCTGGGGCAGGGGAAGGGTCCCCCCCCTCCCCGATCACTCCCGAGAATCTGCTTCCCTCCAGGTCTGTGGTCCAGGCCCACTGCATTTATGTCAGCAAAGGGCCAGGATACAGCCGTTAAAGACAACCTCAGCATACCTCTGACGACTCCTCCCAATTCACAAAGCCTTGTTTTTTTGTTTTTTGTCTACATGCGCTTCTCCAATGGCAAGGATGAATATTGAGGCCCACAGCGCCCACAGCACCCACAAGACAAGGAAGGTCTCCCCAAAGAGCGAGTGCCCACGCCCATAACAGAGGCAGCAGGGAGGGAGTGAGGATGAGGAAATTGCTGGAAACAGGGGTGCTCCCCCCAGCCTGCCTGGCCTAGGTAGAGTGAAACTCTCTCCAGGCTGACACTCAGGGGTCTCCCCTAGGAGGGTCTGCGAGGACCCACAGAAACTTAGGCTTGGGAAATGCAGATCTCTGTTACAATAAAGACGAGGGTGGTCTGTGGGCCCGCGGAGGACCTTACCGACGCTCACTGGGTGAGTGGTAGTATTACTTACTGTGATTGGAGGCTGACAGTTTGTGCTCTGTGAGGTGATGCTCCTCATTTGCCCTAAATAAATACCAGATACTGTCACTGCTGTTCCCACGCACAGGACCTTTGCTCCCCGAGTGGAGAAGAAACCCTGTCAACAGACAATTCCTGGGAGCTCCTCGAAGGTCTTTCACACTAGGGCTGGGGCTGTCTTTCCTCCTGTTTCCTCATTCCTCACTCTGACCACGATCCCAGTGTTGGATCCTTCCCTGTTTGCTGAATGACCTTATTTGGTCTATTTTCTTTCTTTCTTTCTTTCTTTTTTTTTTTTTGCTCGGAGTATTAGAGACTGTAATTCCCAGGCAAGTGCTCTGCCACTGAGCTATACCCCCTCAAATCCAGCAGGTCTATGCTTATATACTTCTATTTTGTTTTCCACAAACAGACTCTGTTTTTATCGCCCCCACCTTTTGTTCTTTCATTGACACCCTCTCCCTGTCCTGTCCCCCCGCCCCACCCCCAGCTCCTGCTTGGATCTTGGTTTCCCCAGGGGGGCTTAGGGGGTGGGCAGGGATCTTAGAAACCTAACTGGATCTGTTGCTCTGAACTAGATGCTGGATGGGTGACAATAAGACACAGTGGGGGTACAGAAAGCAGGAAAAGGAGAACCCACAGGAACCGGGGCCCAGAAGCAGGCTGTTGGAAAGAGAAAGGAGGCGGCAGCCATCCAGCCCAGAGGTGGAGGTCAAGGTTCCCCTGCGAGCTCCCAAGCATAGCTGTTGGTCTTGGAGCGGGGGTGGGGGGGCATCGTCATACCCGCCGGTCTTCCTGAAATACAGGAAATATGCCAGGCCTGCTACCAGAGCCACCCCGGCCACAGATCCAACCACGATTCCGGCAATGGCCCCACCAGAGAGGCCAGAACTTCTTGTTGGGTCAACTGTCATGGCAGAAGAGAGAGGGAGTGAAGGTAAAATTATTTCCCAGAGAAGGTGCCCTGTCCCCCCCCCCAAAAAAAAAGTCTCAACAAGATATAATTCCCATCATGGTATCTATCTATTATCTATCTATCTATCTATCTATCTATCTATCTATCTATCTATTATCTATCTATCTATCTATCATCTATCTATCTACCTATCTATCTATCTATCTATCTATCTGGAAGGAGAGATGCGGAGAGAGTGGGCAGAGGGAATGGGAACACCAGAGCCTCTCGCCACTGCAAACAAACTTCAGATGCATGCAGCACT
This sequence comes from Dipus sagitta, assembly GCA_036346955.1. Lineage (NCBI taxonomy): Eukaryota > Metazoa > Chordata > Mammalia > Rodentia > Dipodidae > Dipus > Dipus sagitta. Next base: position 72,941,247 of record CM070787.1, on the reverse strand, counting down.
TTGTGCATCTGGCTTTATGTGGGTACTGGGGAATCGAACCCAGACTATCAGACTTTGCATGCAAGTGCCTTTGACTGCTGAGCCATGTCTCCAGCACCTCATGATTATTATTTATTTTCCTCCTCCTCCTTCTTCTTCCTCTTCTTCTTCTTTTGAGATAGGGTCTCATTCTAGCCCAGGCTGACCTGGACCTGGAATCCACTATGGAGTCTCAGGGTGGCCCCGAACTCACGGCGATCCTCCTACCTCTGCCTCCCGAGTGCTGGGATTTAAAGGTGCGCGTCACCACGCCCGGCTTCGTGACTTCTTTTTTTAAAGGATGAAAATGAATAACCTGCCAGTGGTGGACTCTGCACCCCCACCATGTGACGTCACTAACCATGCACCAGCAGTTTTATTGTTGGCATTTGTTTTGTAGCAACTCCTCTCTACCCCTTGTTGCTATGTGTAGTACCATTAGCACTGTTTCTTCTTTCTTTCTGTTGTGACCATCTGGGCCTCTGCTCTTACCAGTCACCCCAAGACTGACTGGTCAGTAATGCCAGTTGGTCAGGGTTGTGGAGCACTTGTGATACGCTGGGCTCTGTGCTAAGTGCTCTCTCGTTCCCCATCCAACCTGCGCAACAACCTCATCAGGCAGACCGCATATCCATCATCATTTAAGTTTTTCAACATATTTTTATTTATTTGCATGGAGAAAGAGAGAGAGAGAGAGAGAGAGAGAGAGAGAGAGAGAGAGAGAGAGAGAGAATGGGCACGCCAGGGCCTCCAGCCACTGCAAACAAACTCCAGCTGCCTGTGCCACTTTGTGCATCTGGCTTTACATGGACACTGGGAAAGTCCAACCCAAACTTTGCAAGCAAGTACTTTAACCACTAAGCCACATCTCCAATCCTAATTTTTTTTTTTTTGACACAGTCTCATGAGCCCAGGCTGCCCTTGAACTCACTAAGCAGTCAAAGCTAATCCTCCAGTCTCCCTCTCAGGAGTGCTGGAATATTCCCGGCCCGCAGCGCCTTGAGTATCTCTATCTTATGGACGAAAGGCTAAGGCTTGAAGTGCTGAACAACAGTGGCTAATAAGAGCCGTGTCTGGCTACCTGACCTCAAAGACTAAGCGAGAACAGCAGCGATAGTGGCAGCCGACACTGATTGAGACATTTCAGCATTTCTCCTGCGTGTGTTTTAGCCCTGCAAACAAACACCAGATGTGTGTTCCCCCTTGTGCATCTGGCTAACGTGGATCCTGGGGAATCGAACCTGGGTCCTTTGGCTTTGCAGGCAAACACCTTAACCGCTAAGCCATTCCTCCAGCCCCTGGATATTCTTTTAATCACAGCATTTGAGAAGCTGGGGCAGGAGGATTGTGAGTTTGAGGCCAGCTGGGGCCACATAGTGGGACCTTGTCTCCCAAAATCAAACCATCATTCCATAACATAGAGAGAGAGGAAGAGAGAGAACTGCTGCAAGGAGAGAAATAAAGATTAGAAAATATTAGAGTGAAGGTAAATAAAACAGAGACTAGAAAAACAGTAGAGAACATTCATGAACTCGGATGCCAATCCTTCAAACTCGCTTAGCAATGCTAACGACCTTTACCTAGATGAACTGAGTTAAAAAAGAAAAGATTCAAATTTCTAAAACTAAAAACTGAAATGGGAGCCTTGCCATCTATTCTTGGTGAAGCAAGAATTCTGAGTGCCATGATCGATAGCTGGATAATCTAGTTGGATAAAATGAACACGTTCTTAGAAACACAAGACCTGCCAGGAAGTGATCGTGAAGAAACACGAAATTGAATAGCTCTATAACGGATAAGAAAATCGAACTGGTAAAAGTGTTGGAGAGAATTTAGCATCCATTCATGACAAAACCACACAAAACAGAGCAAGAAGAAATCACCTGAGTACGATAAAGATCCGGCAGGGAAAGCTCACCGGGGACATCTCAGTGACATCACGGTGACATCATACTCAGTGGGAAAGACTCAAGCTTTGCCTCAGAATGGGTGACCCGTGTAAGGAAGCCTGCTGTTGCCCCTTCTATCAATATGCTAATAGAAGACCTATGCAGAGCAAATAAGTAAAACAAGCCGGGTGTGGTGGCGCACGCCTTTAATCCCAGCACTGGGGATGCACAGGTAGGAGGATTGCTGTGAGTTCGAGGCCACCCTGAGACTCCATAGTGAATTCCAGGTCAGCCTGGGCTAGAGTGAGACCCTACCTCGAAAAACAAACAAACAAACAAAAAAAGTAAAACCAAGAAATAAAAGGCATTTAAATTATATAGAAGGAGGGCTGGGGAAATGGCTTAGCAGTTAAGGCGTTTGCCTGCAAAGCCTAAGCACCCAAGTTTGATTCCCCAGGTCCCACGTAAGTCACATGCACAAGGGGGTGCACGCATCTGGAGTTCGTTTGCAGTGGCTGGAGGCCCTGGTGCGCACGGTCTCTCTCTTTTCCTTTCTCTCTCAAATAAATAAATAAATAAATAAATAAATAAAATTATACAGAAGGAAGTTATCTATTCGCAGATGGCATGAGCTCATGTGTAGAAAAAATCCTAAGGGTTCCATAAAATAAAAACCTGTTAAAATTAATGTGCAAACCTAGCAGAGTCGCAGGCTAACAGCACCAACTTCCGATGGTTAGTTGTGTTTCTGCGTGCTAAAAAATGGATGTTCTGAAAGGAAATTAAGAAAAAAAAAGTTTTTTTTTCAAGGGCTGGAGAGACGGCTCAGAGGTTAAAGGCACTTATTTGCAAAGCTTGATGGCCTGGGGTGGATTCCCAAGTGTACCCATGTAAAGCCAGATGCACGAAGTGGTGCCCATATCTAGAGTTTGTTTGCAGTGGCAGGAGGCCCTGGCAGGCCCATTGTCTATCTGCCTGCAAATAATTAAATAAATAGATAAATAAAATATTGTTCAAAAAGAAAAAATTCCACTTATAAAAACCATCTAAGCCGGGCGTGGTGGCACACGCCTTTAAACCCAGCACCTGGGAGGCAGAGGTGGGAGGATCGCTGTGGGTTTGAGGTCATCCTGGGACTACATCCTGGGCTATGGTGAGATTCTACCTTGAAAAAAATTTATAAAAAGAATAAAATACTTAGAAATAAACTTCACTGAGGAGTAATAAGATGTGTTCCTGAAAAGTACAGAACATTGCTGAAAGAAATAGTTAAACGAGACATAAATAAATGAAAAGACATCTCCTGTTCATGGATTGGAAGACAATGTCTTGTTTCATTTTGTTTTGAGACAGGGCCTTAGTCCCAGGCCAGTCTCGAACTCAGTGATCCTCTTGCCTCAGCTGGGATTAAAGGCATGAATTCACCATCTTTTTAAGATTACTCAAAGTGATTGAATGATTCACCCCAAATCCTATCAAAATCTCACTGACTTTTATTATTATTTTCTTAAAGAGTTTGCATTTCTTTTTTTTCAAGATTTATTTTTATTTATTTATTTATTTATTAGAGACAGAGAGAGAAAAAGAGGGAGAGAGAGAGAGAGTGAGAATGGGCACGCCAGGGCCTCTAGCCACTGCAAACAAACTCCAGACACATGTGCCACCATGTGTATCTGGCTAATGTGGGACCCGGAGGATAGAACCTGGGTCCTCAGGCTTCGCAGGCATGTGCCTTAACAGCTCACCCATCTCTCCAGTCCTATTATTATTATTATTTAAAGATTTTTTTGTTCATTTTTATTTATTTATTTGAGAGCGACAGACAGGGAGAGAAAGAGGAAGGGAGAGAGAGAGAGAGAGAGAGAGAGAATGGGCGCGCCAGGGCCTCCAGCCACTGCAAACAAACTCCAGACGCGTGCGCCCCCTTGTGCATCTGACTAACGTGGGTCCTGGGGAATCCAGCCTCGAACGGGGGTCCTTAGGCTTCACAGGCAAGCGCTTAACCGCTAAGCCATCTCTCCAGCCCTATTATTATTATTTTAACTATTATTTTGATGTGCATGTGTGCGTGCATGCGTGCGTGCGTGTGTGTGTGTGTGCGTGTGTGTGTACGGAGACCAGAGGACGACCTCAGGTGTGGTTCTATCTGTTTTGAGAAAGGGTCTCTCACTGCTTGGAACTTGCTAATGATGCTAGACTGCCTGGCCCAGAGATTGCATCACAACACCAGTTTTTTTCATGGGTTGTAGGGATTGAGTTCAGGTCCTCACACTTGTAAAGCAAGCACTATACTGACTGAGCTATATCCCCAGCCCTCATTCCCCCACCAGTGATGTGTGTGTGTGTGTGTGTGTGTGCATGTGGACAAAAGAGGTTGACATCAAGCGTCTTCCTCTGTGGCTTTCCACTTTATTTCCTGAGTCAGGGTCTCACATGAACCCAGAGCTCACCAATTCAATTCGGCTAGTCCAGCTAGCTCTGGGATTCCCCCGTCTCTACCTTCCAAGCTCTGGGGTTGTAGGTGTGCTGCCACTCACACCTGACATTTACATGGGTACTGGGGAATCAAACCTGGCCCATCAGGCCTTTGCATACAAGTGCCCTTAACAGATGAGCCATCTCTTCAGCCTATCAGGGACATTTTTTTTTTTTAAATAGAGACAGAAAAATGAGCTGGGCATGGTGGCACATTCCTTTAATCCCAGCACTCAGGAGGCAGAGGTAGGAGGACCGCCATGAGTTCGAGGCCAGCCTGAGACTACATAGTGAATTCCAGGTCAGCCTGAGCCAAAGTGAGACCCTACCTCGAAAAACCAAAAAAAAAAAAAAAAAAAAAAAAAAAAAAGTATTCTACAATTTATATGGACCAGGCTGAAGAGGGATGGAACAGGGTACCAGGGTGTCTCACTCTAGCCCCTGCAGGAGAGCATATGGGGCACATGCTTTTAATCCCAGAGGCAGAGGTAGGAGGATCGCTGTGAGTTTGAGGCCAGCCTGAGACTACATAGTGAATTCCAGGTCAGCCTGGGCTAGAGTGAGACCCTACCACAAAGAAAGAAAGAAGGAAGGAAAGGAAGAAAGAAGAAAGGGAGGAAGGAAGGAGAAAGAAAGAAAGGAAAGAAGGAAGGAAAGAAGAAGAAAGAAAGACAACAAGAGCAGAAAAGAAGTTGGCTGTTTTATTTGTCCGCCTACCGCCCCAGTCTCCACATCACATTGATGGAGGTGCTGATTTGTTCATGGAGAGAGGATGTTTAGAAAACTGCAGAAGAATGAAGTGGAGCCTTCCTTAACATCACAGACAAAAGTTAGCTCTGGGGCTGGAGAGATGGCTTAGCGGTTAAGCGCTAGCCTGTTAAGCCTAAGGACCCTGGTTCGAGGCTTGATTCCCAGGGACCCACGTTAGCCAGATGCACAAGGGGGCGCAAGGGTCTGGCGTTTTCGTTTGCAGTGGCTGGAGGCCCTGGCATGCCCATTCTTTCTCTCTCCCTCCCTCTCTCTTTGTCTCTCAAATAAAGAAAATAAATTAAAAAAAATATCACAAAAGTTAGCTCCAAATAGATCAAAGGCTGAAGGGTAACAGCCAAGAGCTATGAACCATTTAGAAAAGAGGATAGGCTAGGATAAAGGCATGGATTTGGTGATTACTATTATTATTATTAATTATTTCTCAGCTCTGATGTCAAACACTTGGAAACAATAACAACGAACGTGAATTGGACTTGATTATAACTGAAAAGCCCCGTACATCAAAGGACATTACCAGGGGCTGGGAGAGTAGTTCAGTCAGTAAAGTGCTTATCGCAAAAGCATGAGGACCTGAGTTCAATTCCCCAGTACCCATGTAAAGCCAGATGGACAAAGTGGTGCGTGAGTCTGGAGTTTGTCTGCAGTGGCTTATAGAGGCCCTGGTGTGCCCATTCTCTTGTCTCTTTCTCTCTATCTACCACTTTCTCTCTTTCTAAAATAAATAAATATTATTTAAAAAAAACTATTAGTAACAATATGCAAAGAATACGGTTGAGAAAGTGAAAAGACCATCTCCCAAACGGGAGAGTGTTTGCAAGTCGTATATCTGAGAAGAGATTCACGTCCAGAGGATGCAAAGAACTATTACAGCTCAGGGCCGGGGCGATGGCTCAGTGGTTAAAGACGCTTGCTGGCAAAGCCTCACAGTCTGGGTTCGATTCCCCAGCACACATGCAGAGCCAGATGCACAGAGTGTCCCATGTGTCTGGAGTTCTAGAGGCCCTGGCATGCCCATTCTCTCTTCTCTCATAAACAAATAATTTCGTTTTAAAAGAACTACTACAGTTCAACAACAATAGCCATAAAGTCCTAAACAAACCAATTAAAAAGTAATGAGCCTGATGTGGCGCTCACCTTTAATCCCAGCACTCGGGAGGCAGAGGTGGGAGGATCAATGTGAGTTTGAGGCCACCCTGAGACTACATAGTGAATTCCAGGTCAGCCTGGGAAAAAGCAAGACCCTAACTCAAAAAAAAAAAAAAATTTTTTTTTAAAAAGAACACACAATAGATATTTTTTCCAAAAAGATACACAAATGGACAATATGCTCAACTAATCACTAACCACACGTTAGGGAAATGATGCAAGTCCAAACCACAGTAAGATACCACCTTACCCATGAAGGAAGCCAGAGTTAAAATCAAAACCAGAGCTTGCAAAGCCTGCCGGCCTGGGTTTGATTCCTCAGTATCCATGTAGAACCAGATGCCCAAAGTGCACATTAAGGTCTGGAGTTTGCTTGCGAGTGGCAAGAGGCCCTGGTGCAGCCATTCTCTCTCTCTCAAATCAATCAATCAATCAATCAATAAAACTAGTTAGTTAGTTAAAGAAAATCAAAACCAAATAAAACCCAGAAAGCAAGTATTTTTGCAGGTATGGAGAAATCAGGCCTCTTGTGCATTGCTAGATGGGACTGTAAAACTGAAATATGGCGCAACGGTTCCACAACAACCTATTCAAGGGCTGGAAAGACGGCTCAGCAAGCAAATAAGGCACTTGCCTGCAAACCTAAGAGACCCAGATTCGATTCCCCGGTACCCATGTAAAGCCAGATGCACCAAGTGCCTCATGCGTCTGGAGTTCGCTTGCAGCGGCTGGAGGCTCGGGTGTGCCCGTTCTCTATCTGTCCCCCCACTTCATGAATTAATAAATCAACTACTTTTAAAAATTATTCCAGGGCTGGAAGAAAAGAAAAAACAAGAAAGACGGTGGAAGGAGAGGAAAAACACCCCAAGGTGGTCCTCTGACCTCCCCAGGTCAGTTGTGCATGCATGTGCCCACACATCATGCCTAGCTACACATGTATACATACACACGGATAAATAGAAACAATTAACAGCAACCTACGGACATCCTGTACAACATGGATGACCCTTGAAGACATGACGTGAAATGAAATAAGGCAGATGTTCTATTAGTCAAGCACATGGAGGCAGGAAGAGAGAGCAGTGATATATATATATATATATATATATATATATGTATTTATATATTAAGGTTATGTGGTAAGATGAAAAAGTTCTGGAAATGGATGGATGGGGGAGATGGTTGCCCCACGTTATGACTGTACGTGGTGCCTCTGAACTCAAAATGCCTCCAATGGTGAATATTATGTCATATATATCATACATATACATATACATATATATATATATATATTTTTTTTTAACTGTACACCAAAAAGAATGTTAACAGAAAAAGAATCTTGTCCAAGGCCACGTGGTAAATGCCAGATTCAGAATAAGAAACTCAGCACAGGGCTGGAGAGACGGCTCAGTGGTTAAGGGCTCTTGCTTGCAAAGCCTAATGGCCCAGGGTTAGATTCCCAAGTACACACAGAAAGCCTGATGCATAAAGTGGCCTTTGTGTCTGGAGTTTGTTTGCAGTGGCAGGATGTCCTGGTACATCCATATTCTGCCTGTTTGTCTCTCTCTTTTTTTTTAAATATTTTATTTTTATTTATTTATTTCTTTGACAGAGAAAGAGGGGGAGAGAGAGAGAGAGAGAGAGAGAGAGGGAGGGAGAATGGTCGTGTCAGGGCCTCCAGCCACTGCAAACGAACTCCAGATGCATGCGCCCTGTTGTGCATCTGGCTAATGTGGGTCCTGAGGAATAGAACCTGGGTCCTTTGGCTTTGCAGGCAAATACCTTAACCGCTAAGCCATCCCTCCAGCCCATGTCTGTCTCTTTCAAATGAATAAATAAATATTGATTATTTTTTTTAAAAGAAACTCGATAGAGTTGGCCTTCTGCATCTGTGGATTTTAGTTGCTTAGGAAAAAATAAATATGTGTCCACACTAAGACATGTGCACACCTTCCCCTTGTCGATATTTCTTAAACAATACAGTAGAGTAACTACTCATAGAGTATTTACCTTGCATTATGTATCAGATATAACGTAAAGATGAGTTAAAGAATATGGGAAGATGTGAGCAGTTGCACACAAAGACTGTGCTTTTTTTGTTTTTTTTTTTTCGAGGTAGGGTCTCACTCTAGCTCAGGCTGACCTGGAATTCACTATGTAGTCTCAGAGCAGCCTTGAACTCATGGCGATCCTCCTACCTCTGCCTCCCGAGTGCTGGGATTAAAGGCGTGCAGCGCCATGCCCGGCTCTGTTTTATATATATAAATGATGACAGCATCCACTGATTTGGTATCTGAGGTGGCTCTTGGAACCAGTTTCCCATGGTTACTGGGTGTTGACTATATTTGACATTTGACACAGAGCCTAAGCACTGAGCCACGCTGCCATTCTATGTACTATATATGTTGATGCCGTTCTTTCTTTCTTCTGTTTATTTTATTTATTACTTTTTTTTTTTAGAGATAGGATCTCTAAGCCTGTAGCTCCAGGCTGGCCTCAGAGCCACGGCCATCCTCCTACCTCAGTCTCCTGAGTGCTGGGACTCCAGGCTTGTGACACCATGCCATACGTGTCAGTGTCTTAATTGATATTCTTTTCTCTGTATCTGTTTTTTTTTCTTTTTTTTTACTCAAGTCCTCATTCTTGAAGGGACTGAGCCATTTTTAAAATATATTTATTTATTTGAGAGAGAGAGAGAGAGAGGGAGGGAGAGAGAATGGGTGCACCAGGGCCTCCAGCCACTGCAAACCAACTTCATGTGCCCCCTTGTACATCTGGCTCACATGGGTCCTGGGGAATCGAACTGGGATCCTTTGGCTTTGTAGGCAAACACCTTAACTGCTAAGCCATCTTTCCAGCCCTCTCTGTATCTTTTTTTTAATTCAAGAGAGAGAGAGAGAGAGAGAGAGAATTGGTACTCCAGGGCCTCCAACCACTCCTATTGAATGCCAGATGCTTGTGCCCCCTTGTGCGCACATGCGCGACCTTGCATCACTTTGTGCGTCTGGCTTACGTGGGACCTGGAGAGTTGAACATGAGTCCTTAGGCTTTTCAGGCAAGGACCTTATCCACTGAGCAATCTCTCCAGCCCTTCCCTGTATCTTCTATCCATTCTGTGAGCCATTGGTTGAAAAAAAATTGTCCCCTCCCCCCCCACCAACAACAACTTAAAGATCAAGGAGGGAGGAAAGATCACTCACAGATGACAACCAGCCGGAGGATGGCACTCTTTCTGGAGCTCACAGGGTTAGACACCTGACACTGATAGACCCCGGCGTCGCTCCTCCAGACCGGGTCGATGGTGAGGACGCTGTTGTTCCCGTTCAGCTTCATCCTGTCCGTGAGCCGCAGTTCCTCGTTATTGAAGAGCCACTGGATGGAGATTCCAGCGTGATCCTCTGAGAGGCAGGTCAGGGTGACAGAGCTATCTTCCGCGACGGTGCTGTTGGCGGTCTGGATGGAGGGCTGTGTCACCTCCTCTGTGGACAACAGAAGAAGGAGGGGACAAGTGAGAGAGGCTCTGAGAGGGAACAGTTGAGGCCGATGGCGTGAGGTGTGACGAGGGGGTGGGCTCAGAGGTTGGCCCCTGACCCTCTCCAGAGGTTTGCATTTCTGGTTCGGGATGTGACTGTGAGGAGATCGCTGTACCTGCCTCTGACCCCAGGTCACTCAGGGCGTCCCCTCCAGAGCAGAACTCGGGACTTTACATCTCGGTAGATACCATGCCAGGAACCTCTTCTCAGCCAAGGTACCCAGCAACTTCATCATCAGGTGGAATTTTTTCCCCCCATTGGTGTCTTTCTTTTTGAGGGGGGTGACAGTGGGTAGCATCAGGGAAGTCTCAATATGTTGTTTTGACTGGTCTGGAACTCTCTATGTAGTACGTGCAGGCCTTAAACTCACTCTACCCCTGAACTTCCAGAGAACAGAGATGTGACAAACTTCCCATTGACTTGTATAACCTTTTGCTAGTACTTTCTTTGGCTAAACAAGACCAGGGGCCTCAAGAATAGAGCTTTACATTTACAGGGCAGCTGTTTCCTTTACATTAAATATTTTGCCAGGGAATGAAGATGGTCTGGCCAGTTCTCATGATAGAGGTTCTTTCTTTCTTTTCCTTCCTTCCCTTCTTTCTTTCCTTCCTCTTTCTTTCTTTCTTTTTTTTTTTTTTTGAGGTAGGGTCTCACTCTAGCCTAGGCTGACCTGGAATTCACTATGTAGTCTCAGGCTGTCCTCAAACTCATGGCGATCCTCCTACCTCTGCCTCCTGAGGGCTAGGATTAAGGGTGTGTGCCACCACACCCAGTTTATGATAGAGTTTTGTATCAGGAGAAGTCCCAAACTGAAGAATTTTTTTGTTGTTGTTTCAGGAAGATTTTATTTCCTGTCCCATGGATTAAATATCACATTGAAAGAAATCTGCAGGGGCAAATGGTCACATTGTTAACAAAAGCCTGGCATCTCTTGACTCTCCCTACAAATATTTGTTTTGGCGCATACAATTTGCTTTGCTTCCATGCAGAGACTACTGAGTGAGGCTCCCTGTTTTCTTCAAGAGTCTCTCTCTCTCTCTCGTCTCTCTCTCTCTTTCTCCTTTCCCATGTGCTGAAGTTTACAGCCTCACTTACGTGGGATTTGCAAGCTGGGACACCGCTCAGAGGTGGTCACCCCGGGCTCATTTTCCTCATTCCCCTGTATCTGACCCCAGGGACAGCTCTGGCATCAGTTGGCCTTGTGATTCAGCCAGCCTCAGGACAGGGCTTTAAGCTACCTGCTCCACCAGCTCCACTAAACTCCAGATGGTGGCAGATCACAGACAGCCACTCAATTGGCTGCAAAGTTAGGAGCTGAGTCATGGGCGGTCCTTCCCCATCTGTGTTCTGAAGAGTGGGGGAGTCGCCCTTTCATTTGGAGAAATAAAAAATAAATAAAAAAAACAGTAGAAGAAGCATTTTTTGGTTGTTGTTGTTTTTTTGAGGTAGAGTCTTACTCTAGCCCGGGCTGACCTGGAATTCACTATGTAGTCAGTCTCAGGGTGGCCTTGAACTCACAGCCGTCCTGAGTGTTGGGATTAAAGGCGTGCACCTCCACGAGCGGCAAAAGCTGTGCAATGCTGCAGCAGTGAGAATTAGCTGCTATGGGGCTGGAGAGATGGCTTAGTGGTTAAGGCATTTGCCTGCAAAGCCAAAGGACCCAGGTTCGATTCCCCAGGACCCACGTAAGCCAGATGCACAGGTGGCACATGTGTCTGGAGTTCGTTTGCAGCGACTGGAGGCCCTGGTGCACCCATTCTCTCTCTCTCTCTCTCTCAAAAGCAAATAAATAAATAAAATATTTTTTAAAATCCAAGATTCAGTGGGGAGGGGGTGTGCAAGAGCGAGACCTGGGTGAGTTGGAGGCTAGGAAGACAATATTGGGATTGGGAGGGACTGGGAATTAACTTCTTCCATGATCATTCCTCCCCCACCCCTTTTTTTGTCTCTTTGTAGCCCGTGGTGACCTGGAATTCACTCGGCAGTCTCAGGGTAGCCTCGAACTCATGGAGATCCTCCTACATCTGCCTCCCGAGCGTTGGGATGAAAGGCGTGCGCCACCACACCTGACTCCACAATCATTTCTAAAATCAACAGGGCGCACCCCAGAGCTGATTGGCGACTTTCCAAAGATCCACTTACCAAGGACGGTAATGTTCTTGACTGTGGTCCTATTGAGGCCCGTGACAGAATTACTGACGAAGCAAGAGTAAGTTCCACTATCATTTGTAGTGATGTTGGGGATAAAGAGTTCTGATGAGGATGACTGGGGTATCCCATTGATAAGCCAAGAGTACTGTGAGGGTGGGTTAGAGGCCGCTTGGCAGGAGAGGCTGAGGTTAGCCCCTACTTGGAAATAGGATTCTGAGGGGAATATTGTGGGGGTGTCCGGGCCATCTGTAGCAAATAGAATAAAGCCACATAGGATGTCATCAGATAGAGAAGGAAGCTGTTTTAGAAGTCCTCACTGAACCATGTTACAACCTTGCTTTTATTTATTTATTGATTATTATTATTACTTTTTTGGGGGGGGTTTCTGAGGTAGGGTCTCACTCTAGCTCAGGCTGACCTGGAATTCACTATGTAGTCTCAGGGTGGCCTCGAACTCACGATGATCCTCCTACCTCTGCCTCCCGAGTGCTGGGATTGAAGGCGTGTGCCACCATACCCCCCACAACCTTGCTTTTAAAAGCTCACAACCGGGCTGGTGGTTAGCTCAGTCATAGTACACTTCACTAGCATGGTCTCCATGGACAAGGCCACACGTACACACACGAAGTCCCACCCATCCATACCCCTGTGGGTTTCCATGTCCCGTGGCCTCGCTTTTTCTACAGCACAGGTGGTGGGTGACCTTGAGTCTCTTTAGACAGGAACTAACTGTCCCTCCCCCCTTTCCTTGGCTCATGGCTAGATCTGCCTGGGGCAGGACAGGATGTCATAGCTGGTCAGGGTGTCCAGGGGGCTGGGGAAGGGTTCATATCATGGACCTGAGAGGGACCAAATGACCTGGCCTCTAGACCCTGTGTATTTGAACCCCCCCCCAAAAAAACAAACCACCTGGGGCCACGGAGGAAAACAAGTCACTCACACAGAACATTGAGAGTGACTGAGTCACTTCGGTTGGCCGACACTGGGTTCCAGGTTTCACACTCATAAGGTCCCGTGTCATTCCTTGTGACATTGTGCAAAATGAGAGTCGTGTTGTCCGTGGACAGCTCCAGTCTGGCATCCTCTGGAAGGTTCTGACCGTTCACTCTCCAGTGGTAAGTTGTTTCTTCGCTCTTAGGTTCACACGTTAACGCTACAGAATCCTCCCCCTCCACGGGGTCGGTGTTATTGCTCCTGATGGAAGGTTTGGGTAACAGCGCTGTGTAGGCGACAGAGAGAAGATGACCTTGGGGGGCACCTGTGATTCCCTGCAGAGGTCTTTTTTTTTTTTTTTTTCCATCAGAGTTGGCCCCTCTCACCTCCCAGCCATCTGCTAGGTCCCTAAACAACCAGGCAGGAAGTTAAATCACTTGCAGAGGCGTGAGGATGTGATCACGCCTTCTGGAACCGCGGGGCCGGCTGGACGGTGGACTTTCACCAGTGTGGGCTGAGCCACAGCGTTAGGTTGTAGACAGTCTGCAGATTCAGAGTCCCCATGGGTCTCCTGGTCCCCACTGTCCCGCTGCCTGCGTGGCCTCGGGACCCGAGGGACTGAGTCCCTCCAGCTGCACCGACCGCCACGGCTCAGCCTGGGTGTGCGTCCTCTGAGGCTTTCTCGGCTGTCCTAGACGTAGGACTTCCCATTGTGTGTCAACCCACGGACTGTCCTAAAGACTGGAGGTGTGACGGAAATCACACAGAGTACACCCAGGAGCAGGCCTGGCACTTAGCCCAGTGGTCAGCTGGGGCCGTCAGGTGGACGGTACTGCTCAGGCGCTTGGTGGCTGACATGAGCCAGAGACCCTTAAATGACAAAGCGTGATCCAAGAAGCGATCTAGGAGAGTGAGGGGGACGGACAGGCTTTGGGACAGAACCATGCTCTTGTCTCGGGGCTTCGGTATTCCCAATCCCACTACAGAGGGCGGGGGGGTCTTTCCTAACATGCAGGTGGACGTCTTCAAATCCAGTCCCAATCGGTGGAGCACAAAGGACGCAGTGTGTGTTAGGCATATAGAGACAGAAATCTGAGAAGGAGGGCCAGAGAAACGCCTCTGCAGGCAAAAGCACTCGCTTGCAAAGCTTGCTGGGCCAAGTTCGATTCCCCAATACCCACAGAAAGCCAGATGTACAAAAAGTTACCCATGTACCTGGAGTTTATTTGCAGTGTCAAGAGGCCCTGCAATGCCCATACATCCAATCCAACCTCCTTCAAATCAGTAAAAAAAAAAAAAAAAAAATCTTAAAAAGTAAAAGACATTTGAAAGCCGGGCGTGGTGGCGCATGCCTTTAATCCCAGCACTTGGGAGGCAGAGGTAAGAGGATCACCGTGAGTTCAAGGCCACCCTAAGACTCCATAGTGAATTCCAGGTCAGCCTGGGCTAGAGTGAGACCCTACCTTGAAAAAACCAAAAAAAAAAACCAAAAACCTAAAACCAAAAAGTAAAAGACATTTGAGAAGGTAAATTTCTTCAATACTAAGAAAACCCCCTTCTAATTTCTTTCAATAATTGTTCTTTTTTTTTTTTTTTTTTGAAGTAGTCTCACTCTAGCTCAGGCTGACCTAGAACTCACTCTATAATCCCAGGCTGGCCTCAAACTCACAGTGATCCTACTACCTCTGCCTCGCAAGTGCTGAGATGATTAAAGGCACGTGCCACCACACCCTGAATTATCCAGTAATTGAGACTTGCTATTTATGTGCAGAATCTAAGACCAATTCCTGAAGAAACATTTCTCTACAGAGCACAAGACAATCTTAGACTGATCTCTGAGTCCTACAGGGTCATATCATGATTATGTGAGGATGGAAAAGGTGATTTGAAATCGGTGACTTTCTGTAGAGAGAGACATGCCAGGCCAGTTGGCAGGATGGGCTGCTTAGAGGGGGAAACTGGAGGGGTTTCTATCTCACAAAGGGGCCGGGCGTGTTGGCACACACCTTTAATCCCAGCACTTGGGAAGCTAAGGTAGGAGGATCACCGTGAGTTTGAGGCCACCCTAAAATTACAAAGTGGGCTATAGGGAGCCCTACATCAGAAAACCAAAACAAACAAACAAACAATAAATAAAATTGAGGGCTGGAGAGTTGGCTTAGCAGTTAAGGCGCTTGCCTGCGAAGCCTAAGGACCCAGGTTCGATTCTCCAGGTCCCACGTTAGCCAGATACACATGGGTGGCACACGCGTCTGGAGTTCGTTTGCAGTGGCTGGAGGCCCTGGTGCGCCCATTCTCACTCACTCTCTGTCTCTCTCTCTCCCTCTCTCTCTCTGTCTCTAATGAATAAATAAGTAAATAAATAAAATGATCAAACAAAAATAAAATTGATTCTATTTCACAAAGGGAGGGGCGACCCCCCACGCGTTGAGAGGTGTGATGTGCCACCTGAGTCGCTTCCCAGGAAGGTGGCATCAGAATTACTGTGTAGTCAGGCAAAGCTGGGAGCCATCCAACATAAGACAATGAGGCTCTCTTCTTCCCTTTCCTTTGACCCCAGCGGTCACACCTGAAGTTTCCTTCCCATTCTGTCAATAGGGCAGAGTCTAACCTGTAATGGCAGTGTCTGGCCCATCTCACTGAGAGAAGAGAGAGAGGGCTTGCTTGTGACCATGTCTCAACATAAGGACACAAGGTGCATGTGACTGGGCACTGGGCCTATCAGCACTAGCAGGGCTGGCCAGCCTCCCCCCCTTTTTTTTTTTGCCCCCACTGGGACCAGGGTGGAGTCGTGAAGGAGTCTGAGGCAGGCAGCCCTGTCCTCCTGTCAGGGATCCCTGGGGAGTCGGGATAAGCCTTGGCCTTGCCTCTTGACCCACATGCCAACATCACCAGAGGAAAGAGCCCTAGACAGGGACATAGTGGAGGCTCTTGATGGCGGGTTGGGGGGGGGGTTGGTGGTTGCTGGAACCAAAGTGTGCACCCCAGGAAAGAAACAGGACAGACAGCTGTGGGTGTGGGAGAAGTAAAGGGAAATCCAGCCAGGCCAGGCAGGGGCACGGGGGCCTTGCAGGAGGGCAGAGAGAGAGGAAGAGCATTCGAGAGAGACGCCTTCATGGGTTCGTGTGAATGCCAAAGTCCCTCCAGGAACCAAACATCTCATGATTTCCTCAGAAGTCAACCAGGGCAACCCTAAAATCTCTCCCCTAGCCCAGAAACACCAGGGTCACTGTGTGGTGCGGATACTGGCGAGACCTTAGGACCAGGTGGTCAGCGGGAGGGAAAACAACCTCAGCCCCCAGGAGGGACAGGGAATAGAAGTGACCAGAGCCTCCAGAACTTTGGCTGCAGTCTACACTCTCCCTTTTTAAAATATTTTTATTTACTTATGTATGTGAGAGAGAGACAGAGAGAGTGAGAGAGAGAGAGAGAGAGAGAGAGAGAGAGAGGCAGAGAGAGAGAGGCAGATAGAGAGAGAATGGGTGTGCCAGGGCCTCCAGCCACTGCAAACAACTTCTGCATGCCTGTGCCACTTTGTGCATCTGGCTTACATATGGGTCCTGGGGAATCGAACCTTGGTCCTTAGGCTTTGCAGGCAACTGCCTTAACCCTTAAGCAATCTCTCCAGCCCTCTCTCTCTTTTAAAATTATTAACTCAAGAGAGAGAAAGAGGGAGAGAGAGAGAGAATGGGCACACCAGAGCCTCCTGCCAATCCAAATGGACTCCAGAAACAAGCACCACTTTGTGTTTTACACGGGCACTGGAGAATCAAACACAGGCTCTCAGGCTTTGCAAGCAAGAGTCTTTAACCACTGAGCCATCTCCCTAGCCCCTACATTCTCTTACGAGGTTACATATAGTTTGCTCATCCATCCATCCATCCATCCATCCACCTGTCTGTCCATTCATTCGTCTGGTCATTCATTCATTCTCCACTGGGCCCTTCCTTCCATCACAAATCAATGGAGGATTAGCCACACGGTGGGCTCAGCGCTGGTGACAGGGTCTTAGCAAGGGGGAAGAACAATCCTGTCCTTGATCCTCCAGTGGGAGCGACACCTGGCTCACCAGGAACACACGAGAACAAGTCCAGCGAGGAAGGGCCGTAGATCCCCGTCTAAGCCTGGAGGCTTGGATGTCATGTGGACACAGGTCATTTAGTTGCAAAGCAAGAGCTGGGGACTTGTCCATTTGGTCCCGCTCTCCAGTCCACAAGTGTCTCTCCCGCCCACCCCAGCTGCTGCAGGCTAAGATAAAAGGCCTTGAAGCGACAGCTTGCCTCTGGGTCACAGAAAACCTAATAAAGCCCCCAGGGCAGAGACATGTCAAGGCTATAGCTGTAGACAGACATCTCAGGTCTCTGTTCTGCCACACATGGACTGTGTGACTGATTCCACAACTGTAGTCCCTTGTGCCTGCTTCCTTTCTCATTTTTTAAAAAATTTATTTATTTGAGAGAGCAAGGGAGAGAACGAGAGAGAGAGAGAGAGACAGAGAGACAGAGAGACAGAGAGAGAGAGAGAATGGGTGCACCAGGACCTCTAGCCACTGCAAACGAACTCCAGATGTATGCGCCATCTTGTTGCATCTGGGTTACGTGGGTGCTGGGGAATCGAACCTGGGTCCTTTGGCTTTGCAGGCAAGCGTCTTAACCGCTAAGCCATCTCTCCAGCCCGTTTCCTTTTTTAAAATATTTTATTTATTTATTTGAGAAAGAGAGAGAGGCAGATAGACAGAGAAAGAATGGGTGTTCCAGGGCCTTCAGCCACTGCAAACAAACTCCAGATGTGTGTGCCACCTTGTGCATCTGGTTTATGTGGGTCATGGGGAGTTGAACCTAGGTCCTTAGGCTTTCCAGGCACGTGTCTTAACTGCTGAGCCATCTCTCTAGCCCTCGGGTTCATTTTAACAAGGATGAATGATAAATGATACCTGGCTTGCCATATTGCCTGTAAATTCACCTTAGAATACCCAGAGTGACCAGACACTGGGACAGAGGAACTTCCAAAATTAATATTGTCTGTGACTATTTGTTTCCAAGAGAGAATTCCCAGGGTTGGAACCCCACAGCTCATTCACAGGAGTAGTATCTCTCCCCTCAGTTCCCCTCCTTGGCAAGGCTACCCTTCCTGTGCACACTCAAAAGCCGGGTGTGGTGGTTCAATACGCCTATCATCTCAGCACTCATGAGGCTGACGTAGGAGGATTGTCATGAGCTCAAACCCAGCCTCAGTTATAGAGTGAGTTCTAGGTCAGCCAGGGATAGAGTGAAACCCTATTTTTTAAAAAAAAATCAGTAGTTCATCATAGCAGTTGACGAATGGCCTCGGGCACCTGTCCAGGTGTGTTAGGAGATGCCCCTATGTCCTTGCCCAGGTACAGCTCTGGCACCAGGAACTATGAGAGTCAAATAGTACGAAAATCATTGCTATATATTAGTCCCTAAGAGGAAGTCAAATTCTAATGCTGGTCCCAAGCTCCCTAGAGTCACCTGGAGTAGAGCCTGAGACAGAGGTCTGCAGCCACAGTTTCCCAGTGTCTGGCTCCTCTGTGAGGATCCCATGACGCCCTGGGTCGGGCCCTGTCCGAGCCTCAGGTGGTTCCTCAGGTTCACGAGGAAGGGGTGGGGCCTGGGGGGGGGCTCAGTTATCCCCCCACCCTTCCTTCCCCCTGCAGCTGGATTCAGGTCTGTCACAGTCTGTCTTCGAATAGGTGTCCTGGAACGTGCTCAGACCCCAATCAGGGCCACAGTGCAGAGGGGAGGCAGGCACTGACCAGGCGTGACAGTCGTGTGTGTGTGTGTGTGTGTGTGTGTGCGTGTGTGAAATTAGCCCCACCCTGCACCCAGATGTCACAGAGAATCACTCACGGTATACGTTGAGTTTCACAAACACGTTCTGACTTTGAAGCACCGCATCCAGTTTTTGGAGGGTGTAGACTCCCGTGTCGTTCAGGGTGAGATTCTGGAGCAGCAGGGATCCATTGGGGTACACGGTCTCGCGCCCGGTGTATGCAGGGCCCATCACTGTTGTATTCAAGGCTATTATGTACCGTATAATCAGACGGTTTTGATCCACCTGGCTCCCTTTGTACCAGACGTAGGCATAAAACTCTCCCTCGCTGTGGGCAGGTAGAAGTGCATCCTGCCCTGCAATGGCATTGGGCGGCACTGCTTCAACAGTGAGCTGGGCAGTGGCGGGCGCATTCCAGAAGGTTAGAAGTGAGGCTAGGAGAGAAAGAGAGAGAGAGATCCATCAATATGGAGAGCTTGGTATTTGATGGAAATTTATGGCCGTGGGTCCTGAGCAAGTGGGTTCTTCCTTTAGCCTTGGTGTGCATAGTGTGTGTGTGTGTGTGTGTGTGTGTGTACTTGTATCATGACATCCATTCTCTCAGTGCCCCTGAACTTGTCACTTCCTCTGTGTGGACCTTCTTTTTTTTAATTTTTTTGTTTATTTTTATTTATTTATTTGAGAGTGACAGAGAAAGAGGCAGAGAGAGAATGGGCACGCCAGGGCCTCCAGCCACTGCCAACGAACTCCAGATGCGTGCGCCCCCCTCCCCTTGTGCATCTGGCTAATGTGGGTCCTGGGGAATCGAGCCTCGTCGAACCGGGGTCCTTAGGCTTCACAGACAAGCTCTTTAACCGCTAAGCCATCTCTCCAGCCCCTGTGTGGGCCTTCTGCTCAGGGCTCTGCCTGGCTCACCCCTCAGTGCTGTTAGGTCCTTACACTCAGTGTTTAGGGGCTTGGGGCTCCTGACCTCTTCTGTCCACGGTTAGCGTCGAGTCCTGACCTCACCTTGTAGACATCCCTGCTGGTCTGTCTTCTCTGTCCACTAGAACTAAGGCGTGGTGAGGACGGGGACGAGACTGATCTTTTTTTTTTTTTTTTTTAAGTCCCATGGCTCAGGTATACCTGAGGATGAAGGAAAGCTCGTCCAAGGATCCTGCATGTCCACGGGGTTTCTCGGGTTAGCGACTCGTAACCATGCTTAACGCCCTCATTTTATATGTTTATTTGTAGAGTCACCCTGACACAGCTGCAAAACCCCAATCAGAATAGTGTGGCCAGGGAGCGTGAGTTTGGGAACAACTGAGCTTCTCTCTCTCTCTCTCTTTTTTTTCTCCCCCTTATCAATTCCAGTTGCCAGAGCTTCCTGTGGCTGGGCCTCCGTCCTCTCCGCTCAGACTGCGAGCAGAAGTCTCCGTGTTCCCCTCTCAGGGTCTTGTCCTCCCCAGGGTTGACCTCAGCCTCTGAACTCCCCTCCTGCCTCCCCTTCCCCGGGGCGCGGGGCTCACCTGCTAGCAGAAGTCCTTGCAGGGCGCGCAGGGGGACGGGGGACCGCTCCATGGTCTCGGCCGCCTGCTCGCTCCTCCCGGTGGAGAAGAGCCGAACCATCCGGTCAGCTCGGCTGTCCTCCCTCCCTTTGAGCTGAGCCTCCTCCTGGGGGCCTGGGACACCTCCCAGGATCACGTGGGCCAGGGGGCGGGGTCTGTGTCCAGGACAACTCCCCATCCCCCTCCTCCCCTTTCCTCCAGGCTGACTCCTCTCTCTCTCTCTCTCTCTTTTATGTTTCAGTTCTCTGCATACCACACTTTGAGAGAACAGCTCACCTAAGGGCTAACCTTTGCTGAGCTCTGACCGGGGGGGGCGGGGGGGGGCTTGTCACCACCAAAGAGGGGGCCCGTGCAGTCCCTAACCCCAATGGTGTATTTATTTTCCCTCTTGATCCCAGGGAAGGTGGCCTCCCAGCACGAAGGTGACAGAGATGTCTGGGGAGGAGGGGAGGTGGGGAGGGGGCGGGAAGGGACCCAGGTGAGTGATGAGTGAGGAGTCGCCCACCTGTCCTCTGATGCAGGGACAGCTGTCCCGCGTCCCGGGTGTGCGGGGGGGGGGATGTGACCTCTGTGTCCCGGAAGGAGGAGGACTCTGGTCAGTGCGACGTTGGGTGGCCTTGGGACCCATCATGCTGGGGAGGTTGGGTCAGGGGAACCCTCCCCCACCCCCTTGGGCGCTGGCCTTTCTGGGTTACCTCTGTCCTCTGTCTACTCTGACTCCCGTGGTCACCCTGTCCGTCTACTCCCACGGGGATTGGCAGGAGGAAGGGGTTTGAACAGGCACCCGTGGAACAGCATGCTGGACCCTCAGAGCCGCGGGCGGGAACCGGTAGGCAAAGCAGACTCGTGGGAAAGCCCCGGGTCTGCGTGTTCAGGGGTGGAAAGCCATCTGTTAGGGCCAAGTTCACGTCCCGGGCCAGCAAGCGGTGCTCGGTGCTCGGGGCTGCGTGGCTCCATGCCGCCCCCTGGTGACCGCCGGGAGAACTACAGAGACCTAACGCCTGAGACCCAGCCGGGGGCGCCCTCCAGACTGCGGGTTTACTGTGGCTCCCAGGACTCCGGACTCCAATCCTGTGTAGGGAGAGTTTGGGAGTTTGGGGGAGGGAATGGGCATGCCAGGACCTGAAGCCACTGCAAACAAACTCCAGATGCATGCGTCCCCTTGTGCAGCTGGCTTACGTGGGTCCTGGAGAATCGAACTGGGATCCTTTGGCTTTGCAGGCAAACTCCAGATGCATGCGTCCCCTTGTGCACCTGGCTTACGTGGGTCCTGGAGAATCGAACTGGGATCCTTTGGCTTTGCAGGCAAACGCCTTAACTGCTAAGCCATCTCTCCAGTCCCCTAAAGACTTTTAACTTATAAAAGATTTATAACTGAAGTGCCGTCTTAACCATTTAACGGTACAAATAAATGCCAAGAATTATAACCTGGTGTGCAATTGCCACGAACACTTCACTAATTGTATCACTTGAGCTAAAGCTCTATTCATTGGACAGGGGCTCCTCAAGGCCCCCACAATCCTTG
Organism: Dipus sagitta; assembly: GCA_036346955.1. NCBI lineage: Eukaryota > Metazoa > Chordata > Mammalia > Rodentia > Dipodidae > Dipus > Dipus sagitta. Next base: position 72,919,466 of record CM070787.1, on the reverse strand, counting down.
CTAACCTCTAATCCATGTCCTTTCTCTATGGAGTTGCCTATTTTCAGTACTTCATCAAAATTTTACAACACATCCTATCTTGTTTCATGTTTAATAATATTTTCAGGTTAACTCATCTTGTAGCATGTGTTAGATATATATTTTATGCTTCTTATTTTTTTAAAAAATTAAAAATTCATTTTCTTTTAAAAATACATATTTTATTTATTTATTTGAGAGAGAGAAAGAGGTAGAAAGAGAGAGAATGGGCACGCCAGGGCCTTCAGCCACTGCAAATGAACTCCAGGCACATGCACCCCCTTGTGCATCTGGCTTATGTGGGTCCTGGAGAGTCGAACCGGGATCTTTTGGCTTTTCGGGCCCTAAAAATTCATTTTCAAGCAGGGGGGGGAGAAAGGTGGGGGCATGCCAGGGCCTTCAGCTACTGAATATGAACTCCAGATGCATGCACCGCTTTGTGCATCTGAATTTAAGTGGGTACTGGGCAGTTGAACTTGGGTCACTAGGCTTTCCAGGCAACTGCCTTAACTGCTGAGCCATCTATCCTGCCCAGTTTTTAAAAATTTGACAGAGAAAGAGGAAGAGAGAGATTGAGAATGGGCGCACCAGGGCCTCCAGCCACTGCAAACGAACTCCAGATGCATGTGCCCCCTTGTGCATCTGGATAACGTGGGTCCTGGGGAATCGAACCTGTGTCCTTTGGCCTTTCAGGCAAATGCCTTAACCTCTAAGCCATTCCTCCAGCCCTTTTTTTTGAGGCACAGTCTCACTCTAATCCAGGCTGGCCTCAAATGCAGGAATCCTTCTACCTCTGCCTCCCAAGTGTTGGGCCTAAAGGCATGCACCACCACTCCTGGCTCATTCAAAAATTTGTTTATTGGGCTGGAGAGATAATTTAGTGGTTAATGCACTTGTCTGTGAAACCTAAGAACCCAGGTTTGATTTTCTAGTACCCACATAAGCCAGGTCCACAAGGTGGTGCATTTATCTGGAGTGCGTTTGCAGTGACTAGAGACCCTGGAGCACCCGTTCTCTCTCTCTCTCTCTCTCTCTCTCTCTCTCTCTCTATATATATATATATATATATATATATATATACACACACACACATATATATATATATATATATATCTGTCTTTTAATCTCTCTCTTAAATAAATAAATTTATTGGCAACTTCCATAAATATAAGCAATATACCATGATCATAATCCCCTCCCAATCCCTTTCCTTTTATTTTCTTTTCTTTAAGTCTTTAAATATTTTATTTTTATTTGTTTATTTATTTGACAGAGAAAGAGGGAGAGAGAGAAAAAGAATGGGCGCGCCAGGGCCTCCAGCCACTGCAAATGAACTCTAGACACTTGTGCCCCCTTGTGCATCTGGCTAACGTGGGTCCCAGGGAATCGAACCTGGGTCCTTTGGCTTTGCAGGCAAGTGCCTTAACCACTAATCCATCCCTCCAGCCCATAAATATTTTTATTTAGTTATTTAAGAGACACACACATACACAGAGAGAGACGGGGGGGGGGGGAGAGAGAGAGAGAATGGTGCCCATTAGCATCTCTCATCACTGCAAATAAACTCCAGATGCATGTGCATCTGGCTTTATGTTGGCACTGGGGAATTGAACCCAGGCCATCAGGCTTTGCAAGCACATACCTTTAACCTCAGAACCATCTCTCAAGCCCCTGAAAGAATATTTAAATTTGGGAGAAATAGCTACACAACATTTCAGCCCTTCCTCTAGCTCCCACATCTATTTTTGCTCCTCTTCAACAGATCCCTTCTCCTTTCCAATGAATCTCTCTTCTATCTTGATGTCATCAGTTTTTTTTTTTGTTTGTTTGTTTGTTTTGTTTTTTCAAGGTAGGGTCTCACGCTGGTCTAGGCTGACCTGGAATTAACTATGCAGTATCAGGGTGGCCTCGAACTCTCAGCGATCCTCCTACCTCTGCCTCCCGAGTGCTGGGATTAAAGGCATGCGCTACCACGCCCGGTGTCATCAGTTTTTTTTCCTCCTGGTACGAAGGGTTTCCATAGGCAACACCAGCCACTGTGAGGTCATGAATATCAAGGCCACTTTGCAGCTGGAAGATGGTGTTGTAAGCACTCCTCCCTTTCCTTTGGCTCTTACATTCTTTCTGTCACCGACTCCACAACGATCCCTGAGCCTCGGAGGGTGTGATAGAGAGACCCAGTGCTGAACACTCCACAGTCACTTCTTCTCAGCACTATGGGGAGTTTTGAGTCATCCCAGTGGTCACCGTCATCCGCAGAGAGAAGCTTCTCTAACCAACAGTGAGAGTACCATTAATATATGGGAAGAAACATAAATGGCCATAATATATCATTTAACCAAACAGTAATAGTAGTTTCCTTCCTGGGGCTTATAACCTCCCCAGCCGTAGGCTTTTGACTAGGTTTTCAGAATCAGGAATAAACTCCCTCTCTTGGAGTGGGCCTCAAGTTCAGTCAGAGAGCAGTTCGAATCCCCCCATCAACATGCCACCATCGTACCAGTTGGCACATTTGGCCTGGCCGGCCAGCCATAAAACCTGTGGGGTCTACTGTTGCTTAAGACCACTCATGACTTTCCTCCTCCAGCAGGCTGCATAGCTCTTTCCAGCATCTTGGCAGCTAGTCAACAGGGAGGAGACCTCTAGCTCAGTTTCAGTATTTCTAGTTTTATTCCACTGTGGGTTGGTAAGACACAGGAGTGATCTGATTTGCATTTTCTGAGGCTTTCTGTTTCAGAGAAGCTTCCATATGCTGTAGGGGAAATGTATATTTCCTATCTCTTTGATGGAACGCTCTGTAGACACTGGTTAAATCTGGTGGGTCTGTGGCCTAATTTAGCCTAAGTCTCTTTGCTGGTTTTTAATATTTTTATTTATTTGCGACATGCGCCATCTGCTGGTGCTTTCTCTCTTACACACATATAATTGTATATAAATACATGCAAATATATATATATATATATATATATATATATATATGAAAAATATAAATCAATCCCTCTGATGAACATAGATGCGACAATTTTCAATAAAATACTTGCAGGCTGGGCTGGAGGGACGGCTTAGCAGTTAAGGCACTTGCCTGTGAAGCTTAAGGACTCATGTTTGACTCTCCAGGTCCCAAGTGAGCCAGATGCACAAGATGACACAAGCATGCAAGGTTTCACAGGCACACAAGGTGGCGTATGCATCTGGAGTTCGATTACAGTGGCTGGAGGCCCTGGTGCGCCAATTCTCTCTCTCTGTCTCTGTCTCTCTCTCGAATTAAAAAAAGGCCAGTCTGTTGGGTTTGTCTCAAAAATATTGTAGGCTGAATTCAAGATCACATAAGCAGGGCTGGAGAGATGGCTTACCGGTTAAGGTGCTTGTCTGCAAAGCCAAAGACCCAGGTTCAATTTCCCCAGGACCCATATGAGTCAAGATACACAAGGGGGTGCATGCCTCTGGAGTTTATTTTCAGTGGCTGGAGGCCATGGTGTGCCCATTCTCTCTCTGTCTCTCACCCTGACTATATATCTCTCTCAAATAAATAAGTAAATAAATAAAAATAAAATATTTCAAAATAAAAGAACATATGAGCAAGATCATCCTTCAGGACCAGGTGGGACTCTTCCCATAGGTCGAAGGATGGCTCAACATACGTAAATCAATAACTGCAATATATCACATATGTGGGCTCAAGGGCAGAAATCACATGATCTTCTCAGTTGATGCAGACAAGCCCTTTGACAAAGTCCAACTTCCTTTTGTGATAAATTCCTGAAGAAGCCAGGGGTGGAAGGCATACACCTCAGCTCAATAAAGGCTACATATGACAAACCGATAGCCAACACCATGTTAAAAAAGTATTCCTGGGCTGGAGAGATTGCTTAGTGGTTAAGGTGTTTGTCTGAAAGTCAAAGAATCCCAGTTCGATTCCACAGGACCCAAGTAAGCCAGATGCACAAGGGGTTAGTTTGCAGTGGCTGGAGGCCCTGGTGCACCCATTCTCTCTCTCTCTCTCTCTCTCTCTGAATGGATCTGGAAAGGATTATACTAAGTGAGGTAAGGAAGGTCACTTTATATTGATTAAAGGCACACCCCAACAGGAGGACATTACAATCCTAAACATCAACTTCATCAAACAAACACTATTAGAACTAAGGTCACAGATAACACCAAACACAGTGGTAGTGGGTGACTTCAACACCCCACTCTCATCAATTGACAGGTCATCCCAGCAAAAAATAAACACAGAGGCATCTGGATTAAATGAGGTCATAGAAGAAATGGACCTAACAGATATATAAAGGACAGTTCATCCAAATGCTGCAGAATATACATTCTTTTCAGCAGCACATGGAACATTCTGTAAAATAGACCATATATTAGGACACAAAGCAAATCTTAACAAATACAGGAAAATTGAAATAATTCCTTGCATTCTATCTGACCACAATGGAATCAAACTACAAATCAATAGCAAGAAAAGCTATAGAGCATACACAAAATCATGGATACTAAACAATACACTATTAAATGATGAATGGGTTAATGAAGAAATCAAGAAGGAAATCAAAAAAATTCATAGAGTCAAATGATAATGAGAACACAACATACCAAAATCTTTGGGACACAATGAAGGCAGTCCTAAGAGGGAAATTTATAGCTTTAAGTGTCTATATTAAGAAATTAGAAAGGTCTCAAGTAAATGACCTAATGCTTCACCTTAAAGCCTTGGAAAAAGAAGAACAAGGCAAACTGAAAATCAGTAGATGGGAAGAAATAATAAAGATTAGGGCAGAAATTAATGAAATAGAAACCAAAAAAAAAAAAAAAACAACAACAAACAAACAAAACAAAGAATCAATGAAACAAAGAGTTGGTTCTTTGAAAGGATAAACAAGATTGATAAACCCTTAGCAAATCTGACCAAAAGAAAGAGAGAAGAGACACAAATTAATAAAATTAGAGATGAAAAAGGCAACATCACAACAGATACAAGAGAAATTCAAAAAATCATAGGGACATACTATAAAAACATATACTCCACTAAGTATGAAAATCTTAAAGAAATGGATGATTTCCTTGATTTATATGACCTACCTAAATTAAATCAAGAGGAGATTAATCACTTAAATAGACCTGTAACAAGTATGGAGTTATCAAAAATCTCCCAACTAAAAAAAAAACCCAGGCCCAGATGGATTCACTGGTGAATTTTACCAGACCTTCATGGAAGAACTAACACCATCGCTTCTTAAGCTTTTCCATAAAATAGAAAAAGAAGGAATTCTACCAAACTCCTTCTACAAAGCCAGCATCACCCTGATACCAAAACCAGGCAAAGATAGAACAAAAAAAGAAAATTACAGACCAATCTCCCTCATGAACATAGATGCAAAAATTCTCAACAAAATATTGGCAAACAGAATATAAGAATGTATCAGAAATAACATTCATCCCAACCAAGTAGGCTTTATCCCAGAGATGCAGGGATGGTTCAACATACGCAAATAGATAAATGTAATACATTATATAACTGGACTGAAGGACAAAAATCAAATGGTCATCTCATTAGGTGCAGAGAAGGCATTTGACAAAATCCAACATCCCTTTATGATAAAAGTCCTACAGAGACTGGGAATAGAAGGAACATATCTCAATATAATAAAGGCTATTTATGACAAACCTACAGCCAACATATTACTAAATGGGGAAAACTGGAAGCTTTTCCACTAAAATAAGGAACAAGACAAGGGTGTCCACTGTCCCTACTTTTATTTAATATAGTTCTGGAAGTCTTAGCCATAGCAACAAGGCAAGAGATGCACATAAAAGGGATACAAATTGGAAAGGAAGAGATCAAGTTATCATTATTTGCAGATGACATGATTCTATACATAAAGGACCCTAAAGACTCTACCAGCAAACTGTTAGAGCTGATAAACACCTACAGCCATGTAGCAGGATACAAAATAAACACAGAGAAATCAGTAGCCTTCCTATATGCTAACAACAAACACACAGAGGATGAAATCAGAGAATCACTCCCATTCACAATTGCATAAAAAAAATGTACCTTGGAATAAACCTAACCACGGAAGTGAAGGATCTCTACAATGAAAACTTTAAAACACTCAAGTGGGAAATTGCAGAAGACAGTAGGAAATGGAAAGACATCCCTTGTTCTTGGATTGGAAGAATCAATATTGTGAAAATGGCAATCTTACCAAAAACAAACTACACATTTAATGCAATCCCCATCAAAATTCCAATAGCATCCTTCATGGAAATAGAAAAAAACAACCGAAAATTTTATTTGGAATCACAAAAAATCTCGAATATCTAAAACAAATTTGAGCAACAAAAATAAGCCTGGTGGTATCACCATACCTGATTTTAACCTATACTACAGAGCCAGAGTAACAAAAACAGCATGGTACTGGCACAAAAGCAGACATGTAGATCAATGGAACAGAATAGAGGACCCAGATGTAAGTACGGGTACCTATAGCCACCTGATATTCAATAAAAATGCCAAAAATACTCATTGGAGAAAAGACAGCCTCTTCATCAAATGGTGCTGGGAAAACTGATATGTATCTGTAGAAGGATAAAGACAGATTCTTCTCTCTCTCTCCATGCACAAGAATTAAGTCAAAATGGATTGAAGACCTTAACATCAGACCTGAAACTCTGAAAGTGCTAGAGGGCAAAGTAGGGGGAACTCTTCAAGGTATTGGTCTTGGCAAAGACCTTCTGAATATAACCCCAATTGTTCAGGTAATAAAACCACAGATTAGAGGTCGCCTGTGGAGATCCTGTAGGTCGGTCGCCCGTGCGGGCAGGGGGTTTGCGGAGCGGGAGCGCGTCGGGCGCGCGTGGCGGCGAGCTCCGGCGATGCGCTGCGGGCCAGTGAGCGAGCGACGCGGGGCGGCACGCCGGGCACCGCACCGCCTCGGCGGGCCGGATTCTGGATCCCGGGAGCGAGCCCGTCACGGGAGTCCCCCGGCGGCGTCGGACTCCCCCCGGGCTGGGGAGGCTGGGGTAAGGGCGCGATGTCGGCGTGCGCCCGGGTGCCCGCCGCTCTCCTTCGGGAGGAGCCGCCAGCTCGGGTCGCGGGCGAGAGGGGGTCTCCCCCGGCCGCGGAGCAGCAGGCGTCCCGGGAGGAGCGGGCCGCGGCCGCCGGCAGCGCCGGGGCGCGGGGAGAAGCCTTAGCCCGCGCTCGTGCCGGGACGCAGCGTGCCCCGAGAGCGCCACGGGGCGCGCGGGCCTGGGGGTCCCTTTGGCGGGGAGCTGCCACCGCCACCTGCCCGAAAACCCCTGGACCGAGAAGCCTCTGCAGCGCCTGCCCCCGCCGTCGCCGGAGACCCTGGACGCAGAGTTCAGTTCTCCCAAAGTTATAAAAGTGGGAAAACTCAAGACAAAGAAATCCAACAAGGCTAGTGATTTCGTTGATATGGCAAATTGGCCAAGACCAAGTGAATTAGTGAACACTGGATCTCAGAGTGGCGTCATTCAAAGGAAATAAAAAAAAGCCATAAGTTAGAAAAGAAAAAGAAGAGAAAATCGAAAAAGAGAAGCAACAGTGACAGCAGAGAAAAGCGGGAAGCAAAATTAGGTGGTCTTGCTGGAAATGTCAGTGAGGATGAGGCTCAGTCAAGTAACCAGCGAAGAAGAGCTAGTAAGCACAAGTGGGTACCACTGCTCTTAGATGATGTGGGACCAGATATTCAGGAAAGACCTGGATCTAGGAATAGTTGTAGATGTCTACCTGAAGCAAAATAACGCAGCACAAAATAATAGGAAAAGTGACCCAAGAGGTTGGAGACGAGATAGAGGAAAGAAAGATGATCTGGATGAAGCGTCCAGTGTGAGGAGTGAGGGTAGCAATTACCGGAGGTTCCACCAGAGGCCGAGGAAGAGGGCGTGGACGGGGAAGAGGAGGAGGCAGGGGAAATCCTCGATTGAGCTTTGATTATTCACGTGGCTATGGAGAACATGGAGAAAGAGTGGATCAGCCATTTCCAACAGAGCTCAACACCAGCATGACGTATTACTATGATGATGTCACAAGCGTACAGGTGTGTCCTGTAGAAGAAGCTTTGCTGAACGAGTACATTAAGCGTCAAATAGAGTATGATTTCAGTATAGAGAATTTGGAACAGGACTTCTTTCTTCCGAGAAAGACGGATGTACGAGGTTTCCTGCCTGTTTCCCTGATTGCTGGTTTTCACCGTGTTCAGGCTCTTAATCTAATCGTAGAAGCATTGAAGGATAGCACAGAAGTAGAAACTGTGGATGACAAAGTGAGAAAAAAGACCCAGAAAAATGGCCAATACCTGCCCCTCCACGGAATGTGCCGCTGACAGGCTTCTCTCAACTGACTGATTGTCCAGAGTTCATACCAGGCCAAGCCTCTGGCTCACATGCAGTGGAGTAGGTGACTCACTGAAATGCCATTGTGCATATGAGCCCAAACCGTGCTGCAGACGTGAATCCACCACACTGTCGTCTCTGCAAGAATGTCTGCTCCCAACCCCAGAGAAGGGTGGGCATGCAGCATCACAACGGAGAGAACCGCCTTGACAATTTCCACGTGGGACAGACCACAGGACTGCTGTGATTGTAGGAACCGCCCCTTTTGTGTTATTAGCTGAAGCTATGTGAGCTAGATTCATTCATGGTGCAAACACTATTTATCGTCATTGTGGAAATACTGCAAGATTCTGTCTTTTGTTTTTTGGCATAGGTCCATGTGCCCAGATCAATAAAGTAGAAGAGAGAGAGAAAAATAAATAAATAAAACCACAGATTAACCGCTGGGACCTCATGAAATTACAAAGATTTTGTACAGCAAAGGACACTGTAAATAAAGCAAAGAGGCAAGCTACAAAATGGGAAAAAAATCTTTGCCAGCTGAACATCTGATAGAGGATTAATATCCAGGATATACAAAGAACTCAAAAAATTAAATAAATAATAAGAAATCAAACAAGCCAATTAACAAATGGGCTATGGAACTAAATAAATAGTTTTCAAAAGAAGAAATACAGATGGCATATAAGTGTCTAAAAAGATGTTCTACATCTAGTCATCAGGGAAATGCAGATTAAAACTACATTGAGATTCTATCTCACTCCTGTCAGGTTGGCTACCATCATGAAAACAAATGATCATAAATGCTGGTGAGGATGCAGAAAAAGAGGAACCCTTCTACACTGTTGGTGGGAATGTAGTCTGGTCCAGCCATTGTGGAAATCAGTGTGGAGGTTCCTGAGACAGCTAAAAATAGATCTACCATATGACCCAGCTATAGCACTCCCAGGCATATATCCTAAGGACTCGTCTCACTACCTTAGAGATACTTGCTCAACCATGTTTATTGCTGCTCAATTCACAATATCTGGGAAATGGAAGCAGCCTAGATGTCCCTCAACTGATGACTGGATAATGAAGATGTGGCACATTTATACAATGGAGTTCTACTCAGTGGTAAAGAAAAATGAAGTGGGCTGGAGAGATGGCTTAGCGGTTAAGCACTTGCCTGTGAAGCCTAAGGACCCCGGTTCGAGGCTTGATTCTCCAGGTCCCACGTTAGCCAGATGCACAAGGGGGCGCATGCGTCTGGAGTTCGTTTGCAGTGGCTGGAGGCCCTGGCGCGCCCATTCTCTCTCTCTCTATCTGTCTCTTTCTCTCTCTGTCACTCTCAAATAAATAAATAAATAAAATATTAAAAAAAAGAAAAAAAAAAGAAAAATGAAGTTATGAAATTTGCAGAAGAAAACTCAATAGCAGAGGCCAATAAGCTAAAGGGAAGAGAAAGGAAGGGAGGGGGTACTTAATAGGATGGCATTGTATATATGTAAGTAGAAGAATAGATTAATGGGGTGAAAAGGCCCCAATGAGGTCAGGGGAAGAGATTGAGTAAAGGAAAGGTGGAGGGAGGGCTAATCAAAACCTAAGAGGATATAAATAAGTCATATGGAAACCTACTTTTTTGGACAATGGAACACTCAGGAGCCATAGATTGTTACTAGAAAATTTTCAGTACCAGGGATGGGATACCTTCCAGTGAGTTGTTGGCCAGGGAGGTCCCTGATGCCCCCAAAACATTACAGGCCATTGCTGAGGCCCTTGGTTTCCCACCAGGAATAGATGATAAGACCCTATTGCTGAAGATTCCACATACTTGGGCTTCAAGGTCACTGAGAAATCCTTCTGGAGCTGAGCTGAAAACCTCCTCCATGTAGACCAGCTGACAGAAAGCTAGAAGAAGCCATTCTGCATGCAGTTCAATGGGAGAAAGAAAAATCACCAGTGAAGGTACTCAACAGTGGACACTGCAAGCCTTATATTTTGCCAGCCAGGCCAAATGAGCCAACAGGTGCAATAGTGGCACATCTGTCATGGTGGAAACCAACTGCCATCTAACTGGACTGGAGGCCCGCTCCATGGGAGGGAATACATCCCTGATACTGAAAACTTAAAACAAGGGTAGTCATGAGCCCTAGGGGTGTAACGTCTGCTGCTGTCTGGCTAAATGTATATACTATGCTTATCAAACTGCCCAGTAAGCACTTCTGTTAATGTTCATGCCCTTATATTAATGCTACTCTCACTTTTGGTAGAGAACCTTCTCTTTTCAGATGGCAGTGACCTTGGGATGACTCAGAAGGCATCATGGTGCTGGGAAGAAGTGACAGGAGTGCTCAGCACTGCAATATCTCTATCACACTTTCCAAGGCTCAGGGTCTAATGCGGAAGAGGTGGCGGAAAGAATGTAAGAGCCAAAGGAAGGGTAGGACTCCTTACAATGTGCTCCTCCAGACACAAAATGGCCTGGGGCTGGGGAGGGAGGGCATTACCATGGGATATTGTTTATAATCATGGAAGTTGTTAATAAAGTTTTTTGTTTATTTTTATTTATTTGAGTGACAGACAGAGAGAGAATGGGCACGACAAGGCCTCCAGCCACTGCAAACGAACTCCAGACGCGTGCACTCTCTTGTGCATCTGGCTAACGTGGGTCCTGGGGAATCGAGCCTCGAACTGGGGTCCTTAGGCTTTACAGGCAAGCGCTTTACTGCTAAGCCATCTCTCCAGCCCAATAAATTTTTTAAAAAAGTTTTTCTTTTTTTCTTTTTGGTTTTTTGAGGTAGGCTCTTGCTCTAAGCCAGGATGATCTGGAATTCACCATGTACTCTCAGGGTAGCTTTGAACTCACTGTAATTCTCCTGCCTCTGCCTCCTCAGTGCCGGATTAAAGGAGTGTGCCACCACGCACAGCCAACATCATATTAAGTGGAAAAAGCCTTGAAGTATTCCCACTAAGATCAGATGTAAGACAAGGGTGTTCACTCTCTCCATTCTCGTCTAGCATAGTACTTGACATCTTAGCTACAGCAATAAGATGAGAAAAGGAAATGAAAGGGAAACAAACAGAAAAGGATGACATTGAAGTATCCTAATTTGCTGATGATATAATTATATATATATATATATATATATATATATATAGAGTCTCCAGCCAGGCATGGTGGTGCACACTTTTAATCCCAGCACTTGAGAGGTAGAGATAGGAGGATTGATGTGACTTTGAGACTACATAGTGAATTCCATGTCAGTCTGGGGCTAGAACAAAATTTTACCTCAAAACAACAACAACAAAACAACAAAAAGACTCCAGGGCTGGAGAGATGGCTTAGCAGTTAAGCGCTTGCCTGTGAAGCCTAAGGACTCTGGTTTGAGGCTCGATTCCCCAGAACCCATGTAAGCCAGATGCACAAGGTCGTGCATGCATCTGGAGTTCGTTTGCAGTGGCTGGAGGCCCTGGCACGCCCATTCTCTCTCTATATCTGCCTTTTTCTCTGTCTATCTCAAAAAAGAAATAAAAATACACAAAAATTTAAAAAAAGACTCCACAAGAATACTTGTAAAGCTGATCAGCACATTTAGCAAACAATAGGCCACAATATAAAATTAATGCAAAAAGTCAGTGGCTTTCAATGGTCAATTCATTAGAAAGAAACATCTGGCTGGGTGTGGTCACCCATCTCTGTGATCCAGCACTTGTAAGGCTGAGGCAGGGATTGAGAGTTTGAGGACAGTCTGGGCTATATACTGAAACCCTGTCTCTGAAAAATAGCCAAAGAAACAGCTGAGTTGTGGGTGATAAATGTGGGTGGATAAATTAAACTTTTATTTTATTTATTTGCAAGCAGAGAGAGATAGAAGTGAGAGGGAGGGAGAGAGAGAGGGAAGAAAGGAAGGGCATGCTAGGGCTTCTAGCTGCTGCAAATAAACTTGGATGCATGCTCAAAAAAAAAAAAGTCAGTGGCTTTCTTATATATCAATAATAAACACACAAAGAAATCAGGAAAACAATCCTATTCACAGTAGCCCAAGAAATACCTTGAGCCAGGCATATTAGCACATGTTTTTAATCCCAGCCCTTGGGAGGCAGAGGTAAGAGGATCTCCATGAGTTGGAGCCAGCCTGGGACTACATAGTGAATTTCAGTTAAGCCTGGACTAGAGCGAGACCCTACCTTGGAAAAACCAAAACCAAAACCAACAACAAAGAAATACCTTGGAATAAACCTAGCTAGAGAAATAAAAGACCCCTACAATGGAAATTTTGAAACACTGAAGAAGCTGGGTGTGGTGGTGCACCCATCAATCCCAGAACTTAGAGGCAGAGATAGGAGGGTTGCTGTGAGTTTGAGGCCAGCCTGGGACTTCAGAGTGAGTTCCAGGTCAGTCTGGGATTGAGTGAGATCCTACCTGAAACAAACAAACAAACAAACAAAGAATTAAACACTGAAGAAAGACATTGAGGAAGACATTAGAAGATAGATCTCATGCTCAGGAGTTGGAAGAATGAAGACCATGAAAATGGCCATCCTTCCCATAGTAATCTACAGATTCACGGCAATTCTGTTCCAAACTATAGCACCATTTCCACAGCAGTAGGAAAAAACAATCTTTTTTAAAAAACTTTTCTTTATTCACAGCTTCCATACTTACGGACAATAAACCATGATAATTCCTTCCCCTCCCCCACTTTCCCCTTCTCAAATCCACTCTCCATCATACCTCCTCCCTTTCTCTGTTAGTCTCTCTTTTATTTTGATGTCATGATCTTTTCCTCCTATTATGATGGTCTTGTGTAGGTAGTGTCAGGCACTGTGAGGTCATGGATATCCAGGCCATTTTGTGTCTGGAGGAGCACGTTGTAAGGAGTCCTACCCTTCCTTTGGCTCTTACATTCTTTCTGCCACCTCTTCTGCAATAGACCCTGAGCCTTGGAACGTGTGATAGAGATGTTCCAGTGCTGAGCACTCCTGTCAGTTCTTCCCAGCACCATGATGCCTTCTGAGTCATCCCAAGGTCACTGCCATCTGAAAAAAGAAGATTCTCTACCAAAAATGAGAGTAACATTAATATAAGGGTATGAACATTAAGAGAAGTGCTTACAGGGCAGTTTGGTGAGCATAACATATGCATTTAGCCAGACACCAGCAGGCATTACATTCCTAAGGCTCATGACCTCCCCCACCATAGGCTTTTGATTAGGTTTTCAGTACCAGGCATGTATTCCCTCCCACAGAACAGGCCTCCAGTCCAATCTGAGAGCAGTTGGTTTCCTCCATAACAGACATGCCACTATTGCACCTGTTGGGGCATTTGGCCTGTCTGGCCAAACTTAAGGCTTGCACTGTCCACTGTTTTCACCACTGATGGCTTCTGTCTCCCGTAGGGCTGCATGCAGTACAGCTTTTTTTCCAGCTTTCTCTCAGCTGGTCTCCATGGAGAAGGTTTTCAGCTCAGCCCCAGCTTGATTTCTTGCAGCCCAGGAATGTGAACTCTTCAGCAACAGGGTCTTACCATCTATTTCTGGTGGGAAACCAAGAGCCTTGGCAATAGCCTGTAATGTTTTGGGGGCATCAGGGACCTCCCTGGCCAACAACTCACTGGAAGGTATCCCATCCCTGGCACTGAAATTTTTCTAGTAATAGTCTATGGCTTCTGGATGTGCCATTATCCAAAAAAGCAGGTTTTCATATGGTTTATTTACAATATCTTGACTTTTGATTAATCCTCCTCCTACCCTTCTTTTGCTTAGTCTCTCCCCTGACCTCACTTAGGCCATTGCACTCCCTGTAATCTGTTCATCTACTTACATATATAGAAGACCATCCCCTTAAGTGCTTCCTTCTCATTCCTCCCTTATAGCACTTTTCTAGCTTACTTGCCTCTGCTACTGAGTTTTTATTCCAACTCACATACGAGTCCAAACATTTGTAGCCAGGATCCACATATGAAAGAGAACATGGGATGTTTGGCTTTCTGAGCCTGGGTTACCTCACTTGGTATAATCCTTTCCAGATCCATCCATTTCCCTGCAAATTTAATTTTTCTTTACTGCTAAATAGAGCTCCATTGTGGAAATGTACCACATCTTCATTATCCATTCATCAGTTGAGGGGCATCTAAGCTGGTTTCATTTCCTAGCTACTGTGAATAGAGCAGCAATAAACATGGTTGAGCAAGTAAGGTAGTGAAACGAGTCCTTAGGAATATGCCTAGGAGTGCTATAGTTGGGTCATATGGTAAATCTTTTACTCAGGAACATCCATACTGATTTCCACAATGGCTGGACCAGATTAAATTCCCACCAACAATGTAGAAGGATTACTCTTTTTTACGCATCTTCGCCAACATTTATTGTTATTTGTTTTCTTGATAATAGCCATTCTGACAGGAGTGAGATGAACTCTCAAAGTAGTTTTAATTTGCATTTCCCTGATGGCTAAGGATATAGAACATTAAAAAAATTTTGTTTGTTTGTTTATTTATTTATTTGAGAGCAATGGAGAGAAGGAGGCAGACAGAGAGAGAGAGAGAGAGAGAGAGAGAGAGAGAGAATGGGCGCTCCAGAGCTTCCAGCCTCTGTAAACGAATTCCAGATGCGTGCGCCCCCTTGTGCATCTGGCTAACGTAATATAGAACATTTTTGAGACATTTACAGGCCATCTGTATTTCTTCTTCTTCTTCTTTTTTTCTTTTTTTTTTTTTTTTTAGTTTTTTGAGGTAGGGTCTCACTCTGGCCCAGGCTGACCTGGAATTCACTATGGAGTCTCAGGGTGGCCTTGAACTCATGGCAATCCTCCTACCTCTGCCTCCCAAGTGCTGGGATTAAAGGCGTGCACCACCACGTCCGGCTGTATTTCTTCTTTTGTGAACTCTTTATTTACTTCCATAGCCCATTTTGAATTTACACCTTCCATAATTATAGATACTAAACCACAGCAATTCCCTCCCCCATAGACCAGTTTTTAATTGGGTTGTTTGATTTCTTATTATTTAGTTTTCTGAGTACTTTGTACACCATAGATATTAATCCTCTGTCAATTGTATAGCTGGCAAAGATTTTCTCCCATTCTGCAGGTTGCCTCTTTGTTGTATTCACAGTGTCCCTTGCTGTACAGAACTTTATAATTTCATGAGGACCCAGTGGTTGATTAATAGTTTTATTTCCTGAGCACCTGGGGTTATATTCAGAAAGTCATTGCCTATGCCAATATGTTGAAGGGTTTCCCCTACCTTTTCCTCTAGCAGTTTCAGAGTTTCAGGTCTTTAATCCATTTGAGCTTGATTGTGCTTGGGGAGAGATAAGGATCTATTTTTATCCTTCTACATATAGATATCCAGTTTTCCTGGCACCTTTTGTTAAAGAGGCTATCTTTTCTTCATGACTATTTTTGGGATTTTTGTGTTCCATTGATCTACATATCTGTTTTTGTGCCAGTACCATGCTGTTTTTGTTACTATGGCTCTGTAGTATAGGTTAAAATCAGGTATGGTGATACCACCAGCCTTATTTTTGTTGCTCAAAATTGTTTCAGATATTCGAGGTTTTTTATGGTTCCAAATGAATTTTTGGATTTTTTTCTATTTGCATGAAGAATGTCATTGGAATTTTGATGGGGGATTGCATTAAATGTGTAGATTGCTTTTGGTAAGATTGCCATTTTCACAATATTGATTCTTCTGATCCAAGAACAAGAGATGTTTTTCCATTTCCTAGTGTCTTCTGCAATTTCTCGCTTGAGTGTTTTGAAGTTTTCATTGTAGAGATCCTTCACTTCCTTGGATAGGTTTACTCCAAGGTACTTTATTTATTTATTTATTTATCTATTTATTTATTTTGAGGCAATTGTGAATGGGAGTGATTCCCTGTTTTCATCCTCAGCATGTTTTTTATTAGTATATAGCAAATCTACTGATTTCTGTGTGTTTATTTTGTATCCTGCTACATTACTAAAATTGTTTATCAGCTCTAAGAGTTTGCTGGTAGAGTCTTTAGGGTCCTTTATGTATAGAATCATATCATCTTCAAATGATGATAATATGATCTCTTCCTTTTCAATTTGTATCCCTTTTATGAGTGTGTCTTATCTTATTGCTATAGAGAAGACTTCAAGTACTATGTGAGTATTCTAATGGGCTGGTTAGAGCAAAACACAGGCAAATTCTAAAATTCAACTGAACAATACACACATTCAATCAAAACCAGCATGGAGTATTTGTGTAAGGGTGCGTATTAAAACAGACAGATCATCTAACAAAGTCAAAGTCCCCGAGGGTGTGTGTTGCCCCACACGCTTAATCCTGTCAACTGGGAGGCTGAGATTTCTGGTCTTTAAAGAGCTCCAGGTCAACCTGTGGTTGAGTGAGACCCTGACCCCCCGAATGACAGAAGAGGAGACAACTGCACCATAAATCAGGAAGCAACAAAGGACAGCCCCAAAATACAGCTTATTTAAGAATGGCAGATCCGACCATCCATCAGATTTAGCACATAGCGTGCTCTGACGTGGAACCTGCGATGAGGACTTGCAATGCTGGACTGTATAGCAGGCTTTTTTTGGTGGGCACCAGCCTGGGGTAAGTAGGCCCTGTTACCTTTTGGGATGGCTTTGGTCTCAGCTATGTGGCATGTCTGCTTAGGTCCCTCTTCACTGCACTGTGGGCTCAGGTAGCCTGGCTGGGCCAGTGGCTGCTATAATTCCCTGTGCTGTGTTCTGTGTGGCTGAGTTCCCTTCCCCAGGTCTCCGGTGGTTTCTGAAGTTGTACCTGTAGCTGCATGGCTGGTCCCGTGATCCTCTTCCTCCTGAGCCACTCAGCTGGTCCCTGCCGTCTTCTCCTTCAGGTTTCCTAAGTTTGGGAGGAGGCTGGTGTGAGTGGAGAATCCCTTCACCTGGCTTCTCCTGTGACTCAGGTAGAGCCTGGCGGCCACATAGACCCACACCGCCTCTGCTGCAGCTGCTTCTGCCTGCTTCTGTGGTCTCTAGAAGCCCTGGGTCTCTCCTGCTTCTCTGCTGTGGATGACAATTTCTTATATGCCTTCACTTTTTGGTAGAAGAGTGTGTTTTGTTGATTTTTTTTTTTTTGTTTATTCCACCCCCTAGGCTGCTTTGGTGTGGCTCCTATGCTGCCATCTTACCTGGAAGTCATAAAAAAAATCTTAAAATTCATATGGGGGCTGGAGAGATGGCTTAACGGTGAAGCGCTTGCCTGTGAAGTCTAAGGACCCCGGTTCGAGGCTCGATTCCCCAGGACCCACGTTTAGCCAGATGCACAAGGGGGCGCACGCGTCTGGAGTTCGTCTGCAGTGGCTGGAGGCCCTGGCGCGCCCATTCTCTCTCTCTTTCTCTCTATCTGCCTCTCTCTCTGTCTGTTGCTCTCAAATAAATAAATTAAAAATAAACAAAAAATTATTTTAAAAAATTCATATGGAAGCAAGAGAGACCCCAGAGGCCCAAAGCAATGTTGAACAGAAAGAGTGCTTCTGGAGGGATCGCCGTGCCTGATTTCTAGTTCCATAGTACAGAGCTGTGACCGTGAAAACGGCATGGTACTGGCCCCAAAACAGACACGTGGATCCACAGACTACAGCAGAGTACTGCATATCAATCTATGCAACTGCAGCCGCCTGGTTTTGACGAAGATGCCAAACATACACAGCACCTTCAACAAATGGTTCTGGGAAAATTGGATACCTACATGTAGAGAAATGAAGCTAGACCTTTATCTCTCACCCTGTGCAAAACGATAAACTCCAAGTGGACCCAAGACCTCAATATAAGACCTAAAAGTATGGAACCACTGAAGGGAAGAAGTAGGGAGCACACTACATGATGTAGGCATAGCTAGAGGCCTTCTAAACAGGCCTCTAGGGCTGGAGAGATGGCTTAGCAGTTAAGGCGTTTGCCTGCAAAGCCAAAGGGTCCCGGTTCGACTCTCCAGGACCCATGTAAGCCAGATGCACAAGATAGTGCACACATCTGGAGTTCATTTGCAGTGGCTGGAGGCCCTGGCACATCCATTTTTCCTCTCTCTCTCTCAAATAAATAAATATATAAAATACTTTAAAAATAAAGTTTTAAATAGGTCTCTAGTCACACAGAAAATAAGGTTGACAATTGACAAATGAAATTGAAAAGCTTTTGTAGGGCTGGAGAGATAGCTTAGAGGTTAAGGCATTTTCCTGAAAGCCAAAGGACCTTGGTTCGGTTCCTAGGGACCCACGTTAGCCAGATGCACAAGGGGACACACACATCTGGAGTTAATTTGCAGTGGCTGGATGCCCTGGCATGCCCATTCTCTCTTTCTCACTCTCTCAAATAAATAAATAAAAATTTTTAAAAGAAAAGAAAAGAAAGCTTTTGTAGGGCCAGAGAGATGTCTAAGTGGTTAAGGTACTTGCCTGTAAAGCCTAACGAACTGGGTTCGATTCCCCAGTACTCATGTAAAGTCAGACGCACAAGGTGGCGCATGTATCTGGAGTTCATTTGCAGTGGCTGGAGGCCCTGGCATCCACATCCTGTTTCTGTGAATAATGCCATTGGAATTTTAATGGGGGTTGCATTAAATGTGTAGATTGGTTTTGGTAAGATTGATATTTTCACAATATTGGTTCTTCCAATCCAAGAACAAGGATATCTTTCCATTTCTAAAGACATGCAAGGTGCCTGAGCTTTGCCTGGAGTTCCTAAGTGTGCTTGCCCATGTGGGTGGTGGTTTTTCTGTTGGTGTGGACCTGTGAAAGGGAGCCCAGCTTCTTCTGCCACTGTGGAACTTCCCCTGGGTCTGTAAGCTTCAAATAAGTTCCTTCTTCCTCCCATAAACCGTGTTTGCTCTACAGGTTCATCCCAGCTGACTACTACAGTTATATAAATTTAAAAAAATTTTTTTTTGTTATTTATTTATTTGAGAGCGACAGAGTGAGAAAGAGGCAGAGAGAGAGACACAGAGAGAATGGACGCTCCAGGGCCTCCAGCCACTGCAAACGATCTCCAGACACGTGCGCCCCTTTGTGCATCTGGCTAACGTGGGTCCTGGAGAGTTGAGCCTCGAACTGGGGTCCTTAGGCTTCACAGGCAAGCGCTTAACCACTAAGCAATCTCTCCAGCCCCAGTTATATAAATTTAAAAGCTATGAGTAGGGCTGGGGAAATGGCTCAGTGGTTAAAGATGCTTGCTGGGAAAGCCTGTTGGCCCCAGGTTTGGCCCAGATTCAAATCCCCAGTATCCACATAAGGCCAGATGCACAGAGCGACACATGCATCTGGAGTGTGTTTGCAGAGGCAAGAGAGGCTCTGGTGTGCCCATCCTCTCTCTTCTTGCAAATAGATAAGTAAACCATTAAAAATCATGACTAAATATTGTAAAGCTACTTAAAACGTAAAATGAATCCAAGTGCTAGTGGGCAGGCCTTGGTGTGCTGGCTCAGAGTGGCTTCTGTGACTGGGGTGAGAGCTGGGTTGGCAAGACTTGTGTTGGAGGAGCTGTCAGAGCAGCCCAGGGCCCTGCCGGAGACAGGAAGGAAAAGGGTGTGCTCCGGTGTGATCCAGGCTGGTGATGGGTGCTGGGCCCAGGTCAGACAGTGGGGCCAGAAGGTCAGCAGAACCTTCCTCCTTCCTTCCTTTCCATCCCTCCTTCCCTCTTTCAGTCCTTCCTTTTCTGCCTTTCTGAGAGTCTGACCATACAGCCCGGACTGACTTTGAACACGGACCCTCCAGACTCTTCCTTCTGAATGCAGAGGTTACGAGTGTGTGTTACGAATGGCCAGCCTCGCCAAGTCTTTCCTGGCAAGCTAGCTGTCCCTGCAGGACCTGGAGGTGCCAAGGGGCCTCGGCACGCTGTCCATGGTGCTGACGAACGGAAGGGCTGCTGAGTTCTGACCTTCCGGTCTCTTACGTTCCTGACAGCTGTCATCATCCTCAGGGAGCGGGTGCGAAGGGGGTGGAGCCTAGCCTGCCCCCTACCTCCTCCCGGGAACTGAAGGATGCAGTAGATGTCGCTGCTCATCAGGATGTCCCAGTCCAAGTGCCCTCGTACAGTTTTTAGTGACCAAAGATGAGAAAATGGCCTTGAGAGGCCGTGGTGGACTCAGAAAGATCTCTTCCAAAATGTCACTTTTGGGGCTGGAGAGATGGCTCAGTGGCAAAAGGCACTTGCTTGCAAAGCCTGACTGCTCAGGTTAGATCCCCCAGCACCCACGTAAAGGCAGATGTACAAAGTGGTGCACGTCTCTGAAGTTCGTTTGCGGTGGCAAGAGGCTCTGCTGTGCCCATACCCACTCTCTCTCTCTCTGGTTGCCTCTTTCTCTCTGTCTGTCAAAAAATAAAAATAAAAATAAATAAATAAATAAATAAGTGAAAAGTATGTAAAAAGTATCACATTCTTCATCCTAGGTCTGTGAATGTATGACATGAGAAAAATACTTTATGGATTATATTAAGATGATTTATTATATATTATTATGTTGTTATCCAGGTTGGTCACAAAGGTTTTTTTTTTTAACTTAATTTTTTTTTCAAGGTAAATTCTCTCACTCTAGCACAGGCTGACCTGGAATTCACTACGTAATATTAGGGGGGCCTTGGACTCATGGTGATCTTCCAACCTCTGCCTCCCTAGTGCTGGGTTAAATTAAAGGCATGCACCACCATACCTGGAATTTTTTTTTCAAAATTTTATTAACAACTTCCATGATTATAAAAATACCCCATGGTAATACCCTCCCTCTCCCCACTTTCCCCTTTGAAACTCCATTCTCCATCATATCCCCTCCCCTTCTCAATCAGTCTCTCTTTTATTTTGATGTCATGATCTTTTCCTCCTATTATGATGGTCTTATGTAGGTAGTGTCAGGCACTGTGAGGTCATGGATATCCAGGCCATTTTGTGTCTGGAGGAGCACGTTGTAAGGAGTCCTACCCTTCCTTTGGCTCTTACATTCTTTCCGCCACCTCTTCCGCACTGGGCCCTGAGCCATGGAAGGTGTGATAGAGATATTGCAGTACTGAGCACTGCGGTCACTTCTTTCCAGCACCATGATACCTTCTGAGTCATCCCAAGGTCACTGCGATCTTATTAGAGAGAGAGAGAATGGGTGTTCCAAGGTCTCTAGCCAGTGTGAACAAACTCCAGATTGCATGTGCGCCACTTTGAGCATACTGGGGAATCAAACTCAGGTCCTTGGGTTTTGTAGGCAAGTGCCTTAACTGCTGAGCCATCTCTCCAGCCCCAGGAACTTTTTTAAAATAATTGAGTGTGGTGGTTTGATTTAGGCGTCCCCCATAAACTTAGGTGTTCTGAATGCTAGTTTCCCAGCTGATGGAGATTTGGGAATTAATGCCTCCAGGAGGCAGTGTATTATTGGGGAGCGGGCTTATGGGTATTATAGCCAGTTTCCCCATGCCAGTGTTTGGCACACTCTCCTGTTGCTATTGTCCACCTTATGTGGGCCAGGGGGTGATGTCCATCCTCTGTTCATGCCATCGTTTTCCCTGCCACCATGGAGCTTCCCCCTCGAGCTTGTAAGCCAAAATAAACCTCTTTGTCCCACAAGCTGCTCTTGGTTGGGTGATTTCTACCAGCAATGCAAACCTGACTGTAACAGTAAAGTGGTACCAAGGAGTAAGATTGCTGCTAGACACCTGACTGTGTGGCTTTGGCCTTTTATGGCTGATTTTCAAGAGGAATGTGGGAGGATTTGAAACCTTGGTCTAAGAGATTCCTTGCAGTGCTGTAAGTACAGCTTGATGGACTATTGTGGTCAGAGTTGAAAGACCTGAATGCAGTAAGAACTATGGACTGTGAGGTTTGGCTTATGAGGGTGAGAAAGAGCTTTGCCTGGACTGGGCTAGTAGTTTGTGTAGGAAGCTTGCTGTTATGCCCGTGTCCTGAGAAGTTGTGCAGGGTTGCTTTGCATAGAAATGAACTGGTGTGAGCAGAGGGATATGGCACAGAAAAAAATGAAATCTTTGGGCCTAATCTGCTGCCTGTTCAGCTGCAAATTGTTTGAGAGATTACAACCATTGAGATTGGGCCAGCTGACCTGCACTGGGGCAACAGGAAGAATGTCGACTCTTTTGAAGGGGCCTGAGTGCTCAAGGAGTGTCCTGTTCTTCAAAGTCTGCTTTATTCCCCCTGGATTAACAAATTGGTACCCTACCTGGTATTATGGAGTATAAAAATGCAGGAAAGAGAGGGTCATTGAGTTTGCAACGCGGTCTTGTGTTTTGGAATTGGCCATGAGCAGTGTGAAGCAGGTTTGCTGGATGTCTGCGTGGAGACCCCATGGGGCTATGAGGATGAACCGTGGATTGCAGTGGAGACACAGTGGAGATGCCGGGACCATGCCTGCTAAGGAAAGCTGCTGGCCCCGATGAAGTTTTCCAGGACTGTGAGTAGCCTAGCTGGAGGGGTGGAATTGGAACTCCAGAGACTTATTGCTGGTTAGAATTATCGGACTTGGAGATTTGTTACTGGCTAGAATTGTTGGACTTGAAGCTACAGAGTTTGATGTTTTCCCTGGTTGTTTTAAATCTTGTATTGGCTGAATGTATCTTTGCTATGCCCAATGCCCAATGCCATCTTTTGCAGTGTGACTGTTTATTCTGTGCCATTATGGTTTTTTGAGGTTATTTTTTGGTATTATGGCTCAGTTAAAAGATCTTGGACTATAGGGATGTATGAACATCGTTGGAATTGGTAAAAAATTATGGGGTTTTAAAGTTGAACGAATGCATTACATTTTATATCACATATGGTTATCAGTTTATGGGGCCAGGGACGGAATGTGGTGGTTTGATTCAGGTGTCCCCCATAAACTTAGGCGTTCTGAATGCTAGGTTCTCAGATGATGGAGATTTAGGAATTAACGCCTCCTGGATGGAGTGTATTTTGGGGGGGGGGGCTTATGGGTGTTATAGCCAGTTTCCCACGCCAGTGTTTGGCACACTCTCCTGTTGCTATTGTCCACCTTATGTTGGCCAGGGGGTGATCTCCACCCCCTGCTCATACCATCATTTTCCCCTGCCATCATGGAGCTTCCCCTCAAGCCTATAAGCCAAAATAAACCTCTTTTTCCCAAAAGCTGCTCTTGGTTGGGTGATTTCTACCAGCAATGCTAGCCTGACTGCAACATTGAATGAGAAAGGACACTAGGTATTGTGGCACATGTCTGTAATCCTAGCGCTCATCAGGCTAAGACAAGAGGATGACCATGAGTCTGAGTCCAGCCTGGGCCACAAGTTACAGGTTCTTAGAAAGATTTGTTTAGGGAATGAGGTATTTTAATTCCCTTTGCCATTACACAGTGGCATGCATTCCTCTTCATACACTTTATTTATTTATTTATTTATTTGAAAAAGAGAGAGAGAGAATATGAATGGGTATACCAGGGCCTCCTGCTACTACAAATGAACTCCAGATGCATGCACCACTTTGTGGATCTGGCTTTACATGGGTACTGGGGAATCCAACCCAGGCCATCAGGCTTTGCAAGCAAGCACATTTAACCGCTGAATCATTTCTCCAGTCCTGCTCTTCACACACTTTAAACAGCTGCTATTAGAGACGACACAGTGTTTTCTCCATCTGAAATTTTCTTTCCTTCACTAGAAGTGCCTTCCCGCATCACACGGTTTACCTCATCCTTCCATTCCTTGCTGAAACACTGCTCTTTGCATAAAACCCTGTGGAAGGCAAAGGTTTCTCCCCACTTCAAACAGTGTAGATACTCTTATGGCACTTAATAACACCTACCCAGGGTTATGATGGTTAAATTATGATATAATTTGTAGTAGTTTCCAGTGACTGGAAGGCAGTAATCACACATGGCTTAGCTGTGGGCGTCTTCCTTGCCCGGGGCCTGGTTTATACCGAGTAGATGAGCTGCCTAAACTGTACACTCCTGACTTACCATGATGGGTATTTTATGTGTCCAGGTGACCAGATATTTAGTGAAACAATACTCTGGATATTTCTTCTTTTAATTTTTTTGTTTATTGAGAGAGGGGGGGGAGAGAAAGTAGGTAGATAGAGAGAATGGGCACATCAGGGCCTTCAGCCACTGTAAATGAACTCCAGGTACATGAGGCACCTTGTGCATCTGGCTAATGTGGGTCCTAGGGAATCGAACCTGGGTACTTTGGCTTTGCAGGAAAATGCCTTAACCACTAAACCATCTCTTCAGCCCTACTCTGGGTATTTCTGTGAGGGTGGTTTTGGTGAGATTAGTATTGAAATGGGTTTGTCCAGTGAAGGGACTTGCTCTCCCTAATGTGGGTGGGCCTTATTGCATTAGCTGTGTGAAGAGAACAAAAGAGACTCTTCAACCCTGGACTGAGAGAGTCCCTCCTGTCTGGCTGCAATCCAGTTGGAATACATATTGGCTTTAAAAAAAAATATTTTTATTTATTTATTTATTTATTTATTTATTTATTTATTTGACAGAGAAAGAGGGAAGGAGGGAGGGAGGGAGGGAGGAGAGAGAGAGAGAGAGAGAGAGAGAGAGAGAGAGAGAGAGAATGGATGTGCCAGAGCCTCTAGTCACTACAAGCAAATTCCAGATGCATGTGCCCCCTTATGCATCTGGCTAATGTGGGTCCTGGGGAATCGAACCTGGGTCCCTTGGCTTTGCAGGCAAATGCCTTAACTGCTAAGCCATCCCTCCAGCCCCATATTGGCTTTTTCCTGCATTTTCAGACTTGAGTGGAAGCATCATCTCTTCCTGGGTTTTGAACCTGCTGGCCTCGAGACTGGAATCGTACGAGGAGCTTCCCTACTTGTCCAATGTGCAGAGCCGCTCTGAAGATGCGGAGGGTTGTCAGCCCCTGTCATAGTCACCTTGTTGCTGGGATAAACCAGCCCATCCCAAACAGCCGATGGGAGGAAAGGGTGTATTTTTGGCTCACAGTCTCAGGGGGAAGTTTCCCGATGTAGAGCAGAGGCTGGACATCACTCTTGCCACAGCAGGCAGAAAACAGAAAGAGGAGAGTGAGCCAAACTCTAGCACCGGGGGGTTGGCTATAACATCCCTAAGACCCCTCCCAAAACACACTTCCTCCAGCAAGGCTTCACCTCCCAAACTACCGTCAACCAGGAATTTAGAATTCAGAGAACATGAGTTTACGGGGGACATCTGATTTAAAGCCACCGAAGTCCCCATGATCAGAGGAGGGGGTTGGTTATAAAAAATCATGTTTTTTTTAAATTTGTTGTTTTTAATTATTATTTTTATGAGAGAGAGACAGAGAAGGAGGAGGAGGAGGTGAAGAGGAAGAAGAGGAATAGGAGGAGGAGGAAGAAGAAGAGGAAGAGGAGGAGGAGGAAGAGAAGGAGGAAGAGAAGGAAGAAGAAGAATTGGTGCACCAGGGCCTCCAGCTATGGCAATTGAACTCCAAATGTGTATGCCAACTTGTGCACATGTGTGACCTTGCGGTCACCTTGTGCATCTGGCTTACATGAGACCTGGAGAGTTAAGCATGAGTGCCTATGCTTTGCAGGAAGTGCCTTAACTGTGAAGCCATCTCTCCAGCCCATATTGTTTGTTTTTTGAGGTTAGGTCTCACTCAAGCCCAGGCTGACTGGGAATTCACTATGTAGTCTCAAACTCATGGTGATGTGATCCTCCTACCTCTACCTCCTGCGTGCTGGGATTAAAGGCATGTGCTACTATGCCTGGCAGAAGCCTCTTTTTTGCACACATATAATTGGGCTTGTATCTCTGACAAACCCTCATGAAAAACCTTAGATCCTGAACTTTAGAAATATTCCAGAGAGAGGCAACCTAGAGAATGGGAGAAAATTTTTGCTAGCTATACAACTGACAGAGAATTAATACCCAGGATATAAAAAGAACTCAAAAAAATGAAACAATAAGAAATCAAACAACCCAATTAAAAAATGGGCTATGGACCTAAATACAGAGTTCTCAAAAGAAGAAATACAGATAGCCTATAAACATCTAAAAAATGTTCTACATCCTTAGCCATCAGGGTAATGCAAATTAAAACTAGTTTGAGGGCTGGAGTGATAGCTTAGCAGTTAAGGCATTTGCCTGTGAAGTCTAAGGACCCAGGTTCAATTCCCCAGTATCCACGTAAGGTGGCAGATGCATCTGGAGTTCATTTGCAGTGGCTAGAGACCCCGGTGAGTCCACTCTCTCCCTCTCTCTTATCTTCCTATTTTTTTCCTCTCTATCTCTTTCTCAAATAAATAAATGAAAATATTAAAAAAAACTACTTTGAGGTTCCATCTCACTCCTGTCAGATTGGCTATCATCAAGAAAACAAGTGACAATAAACGCTGGCAAGGATGCAGAAGAAGAGGAACCCTTCTACACTGTTGGTAGGAATGTAATCTGGTACAGCCATTATGGAAATCAGTGTGGAGGATCCTGAGACAGCTAAAAATAGATTTTCCATATGACCCCAATATACCACTCCTAGGCATATATCCTAAGGACTCATCTAACTACCTTACAGATACTTCCTCAGCCATCTTTATTGCTATTCTATTCACAATAGCTAGGAAACGGAACAGGCCTAGATGTCCCTCAACTGATGAACTGGATAATGAAGATGTCATACATTCATACATGGAGTTCTATTCAGAGGTAAAGAAAAACAAAATTATGAAATTTGCAGGGAAATGGATAGATCTGGGTGAGGTAACCCAGGCCCAGAAAACCAACTGCTACATGTTCTCTCTCATCAGAGTACAAAACTTGGCAGCAGAGGTCAGTAAGCTAGAAAGTGGCTATAAGGGAGGGAGGACAGGGGAGGACTTAAGGGGATGGTATTGTATATATGTAAGTAGACAGATTACTGGGAGTCAAATGGCCCAAGTGAGGTCAGGGGGAGAGATTGAGTAAAGGAAGGGTGAGGAGAGGGTTAATTAAAATTTAAGACGTTATGAATAAGCTGTATTGGAAACCCACTTTGTTTTTGTTTTGGGATAATGGCATATCCAGAAGCCACAGATTGTTACTAGAAAAAGTGGGATACCTTCCAGTGAGTTGTTGGTCAGGGAGGTCCCTGATACCCCTCAAACATTACAGGCCAATGCCTGTAATAAGGTAAGACCCTACTGCTGAAGACTCCACATGCTTGGGCTGCAAGGTCACTGAGAAATCCTGCTGGAGCTGAGCTGAAAACCTCCTCCATGTAGGCCAGCTGACAGAAAGCTGGAAAAGGCTAT
The DNA here is from genome assembly GCA_036346955.1 of Dipus sagitta. Taxonomy (NCBI): domain Eukaryota; kingdom Metazoa; phylum Chordata; class Mammalia; order Rodentia; family Dipodidae; genus Dipus; species Dipus sagitta. The sequence goes on along the minus strand of CM070787.1, from coordinate 72,891,905 downwards.
GCTGCATGCAGCCCTATGGGAGATAGAGAAATCATCAGTGGAGATAAACAACAGTAGACACTACAAGCTTTAAATTTGGCCAGCCAGGCCACATGAGCCAACAGGTACAATAGTGGCATGTCTGTTATGGGGGAAACCAACTGCTCACTAATGGGACTGGAGGCCTGCTCCATGGGAGGGAATACATCCCTGATACTGAAAACCTACAATAGGGGTAGTCATGAGCCCTCAGAGTGTAACGTCTGCTGCTGTCTGGCTAAATATATGTACTATACTCACCAAACTGCCCAGTAAGCACTTCTCTTAATGTTCATACCCATATATTAATGCTATTTTCACTTTTGGTAGAGAACCTTCTCTTTTCAGATGGCAGTGACCTTGGGATGATTCAAAAGGCATCATGGTGCTGGTAAGAAGTGACAGAGGAGTGCTCAGCACTGCAATATCTCTATCACACCTCAGGGTCCATTGCGGAAGAGGTGGCGGAAAGAATGCAAGAGCCAAAGGAAGGGTAGGACTCCTTACAACATGCTCCTCCAGACACAAAATGGCCTGGATATCCATGACCTCACAGTGCCGGGTACTACCTACACAAGACCATCATAATATGAGGAAAGATGATGACATCAAAATAAACCAGGGACTGGTTGAGACGGGAGGGGATATGATGGAGAGTGGAGTTTCAAATGGGAAAGTGGGGGGAGGGAGGGAATTACCATAGGATGTTGTTTAAAATCATGGAATTTGTCAATAAAAAGTTAAAAAATAAATAGAAGAAAGAATGAAAAGAAAAAAACAACAACAACAACCAGGTTGCATGTCTACCTCTTGAGATTCCTATTGTAGGGAATTAATTTCCTGTCCACCATATGATCCGATGGTGCCCTCTTGTGGTTCGGACGAGACCTGCAGCCAGTGTGAAGGCCTGAGGCAGGAATTCTGACTAGAAGGTTCCTCCAATGGTGTGAGCTCCCTGACCCCTGGTACAGCCGGGATCTGAGCTCCACTTCTGGTCACTGCTGGCCCCTTGGGCCGTATGGCTCTGCCCCAGCAGGGTGAGTCTAGGGAAATGCCAGAGGTTCTGGGGGGAGGCGGGGATCCAGTTTTTGTTGGAACAGAGCTGGGAGAACTGGCTTTACATAGGGAATCAAACCCAGGTTGTCAGGCCTTGCAACCAAGCACCTTTAACTGCTGGGCCATCTCTACAGCCTAAATAATTTTTTAAAAAAGAAGTAACATTCTAAAAACTCCTTTGCAAGGGATTATCCAGCTATCCCAGCACCATTATTTGAAAAAAAAAAAAAAACTTATTATATACAAACGGGGGCGGGGAGGGGAGAGAAAGAATGGGTGTGCCAGGGTTTTTTGCCACTGCAAATCAACTGCAGAGGCATGCACCACCTGTGCATATGGTTTTATGTGAGTACTGGGGATTCGAACCTGGGCTGACAGGGTTACAAGCAAGTGCCTCAACCTCTAAGTCATCTCTCCATCCCAAGATTACAAATGACTAAAATTAGGAGGGTTCCTGTGACAGTTAAATCCTAGTGTGAAGGTGACCACATTAGAAATGAAGTAAGGGCCTGTGACAGACATGTGAGGGTGTTTCCAGAAAGGACTGATGGAGAGAGGACGACCTTTCCCCAGGACCAGCGGTTCTGCCACTGGCGGGCTATACATGAAAAAGGGAGAGGAGGACACAGCGTCTTCTCCTGGTGGCCCGTGTTGCTCAGGGGTGATTGTCATCCTTCCTGGACACTGGGACCCAGCTCTATCAGCCTTCTAACACAGACTGAAGACCAGGTCCTCCAGTACATGGACCTGACTTCCACCCTGGTCATCACCCCTAAGTCCTGACTCCTGGGCAGAGACGTTGGTGCATCTGTAGGTAATATTTCCCTGCATGGGCACAGGAGAGCTGTCCTGTAATTTCATGTGAATATCTCCTAAGAGAAGTGCCCATTAGAGCTGAGAGGCAGTGAGGGAATGGCACCTTTATTCTTCTGTGTTTGCTTGAGCACAGGAGTCCTTCACTGTAACTTCCTGACGGCAGCGTCCTTGGTCCTTCTTACCCAGAGCCAGGAAACCCTCTCTGGGTCTCCAGAAAACCGGGGTAGGTACCTGCCTTCCCACGTCCCTAGCCCCTCCTTGGAACTAAAGATTCGCCTCTCGCCTATCCGTGCATCTACAAGCCTGTGTCTTCAGGGACTTTCCTTGTCCACTATACAGCAGATCCTGGGGACACTAAGAAGCTACATCTACTGTGTGGTTGATCCGGTCATGAATGTTCACATCACGTTTTAGTAATTCCTGCTAAAAATGAAAGAGGCCTCTGGGCCCTATGCCCACATGGGAACCACGTCCATACTCTCAGGTCCTGGCACACCCAGGCCTGCACCTCACACCTCCTGGCTCCATCCAGGGCTCCGGTTCCTGCCTTCCCTTTCCCTCCTGTTTCCTGAATCTCTCAGCTTATCCTGGGGTGGAGGGAGGCAGGACCTGCGTCTGAAAGACCAGAACATTCATCACTCTTGCTTACCTCACAGGTAGGAATGGCTGATGTGAGGCCAGGCATGGGGGCCTGTGCGCAGGAGAGGAGCAGATGTCAGGGGTGTGGGAGAAGGACATCAGGTCAGACCTCAGGGAGAAAGTCCTAGGCTGCGCCTGGAAGGTTCCAGTTTCTGGCAGGTCACCATCTCTCTGTGCCCACTTTCCTCACCTCCCCTCACAGTGACCAGCCCTGGCCTTGGTCACCAGTCACCACACCAGGATGGAAGTCAATGTCTCTGCGTCCACTCTCCACACACATTATGCCAAGATCAGTGACTGATGCTCCCACCACTCACGCAGCATCCTGGGGACTCTAAGGCCCCTCAGACACATGAGGTGCACAGGCTGAGCTTGGACGGAGGGTGGGACACTGCCACTCCTGAAGTGGGGTCTAGTTCCAGATAGGACCATGCCATCGAGTTCTGCACTTCTGGGAAGGCATGACTTACACTTCCTGGGGTAACACCACCCACCATGTTCCTGCCTCCCTGGAAACCTCTGTGAATGAGAGTCGACAGACTTACCTTAGACACAGACGTACCTAAGTGTCCTCCACCTGGAAGCAGAGAAAAGAGTTATGAGAGGTGTGAACAGGGTGGGTACTCCTCACAGGAGGCTCTGGGAGCCTCAGCTCCTGGAGCCCCAGGACAGATGGATCATAGACTGGGGTGATGGAGCAGGCGGGAACGAGGAGGTGGTCATGTTCCACAGCTCACAGGAGGGCGCTAACATGTCAGTAGGGGGTCCTACATGTAGAGTATTTATTGGATCTATTCTTGATGTTCCAGAGAAAGTGTGTGTGCCCATGGTGTGACTACTAGCTTGGACACTGTGGGTCAGGCTTGGGGCCTACAGCCATGGCCAGGGTCAAGGTCCACATACCTAGTGACTGTGGCTCTCTTGGGTCATCCCAGATGCTGGACCTAGTCAAGATATAGATCATCCATGAGATCCGAGGAAAATCACAGCTTGGGTGAAGACGGGGTCAAGGAGCCAATTTCCAGGAAGATGCATGGAGACCTCCTTTCTCCCTCAGTTCTGTGGTGAAAGACGTTCCCAAAGCGAGGGGATATGTTAAGAAGCCATTCTGCTCTGGGCCAGAGGGGACGACAGTCCCTGTGGTGGTTTAATGAGATGTATCTTGCCCATTGTCTCGAGTAGTATATATATGTATATAGAGAGAGAGACAGACAGACAGAGAGAAATAGAATGGGAATGCCATGGTCTTCAGCTACTACAAACACACTCCAGACACATGCACCACATTGTGCATCTGGTTTACGTGGGTACTGGGGAATTGAACCTCAGTCGTTAGGCTTTGCAGGCAAGTGCCTGAACCACTAAGCAATCTCTCCACCCCCAGGTATTTTCTTCCTTTTCTATTTTAGAGAGAGAGGGAGAATTGGCTTGCCAGGGCCTCAACCACTGCAACAGAACTATAGATGCTTGCACCACCTGGTGGGCATGTGTGACCTTGCGCTTGCCTCACCTTTGTGCGTCTGGCTTGTGTGGGACCTGGAGAGTGGAACATGGGTCTTTAGGCTTCTCAGGCAAGTGCCTTAACCATTAAGCCATCTCTCCAGCCCCAGCTATTTTTTTTTTTTATGAAGGTTAAGCTTCCTGCTTAAGTCCCTGGCAGCCTGGCTGGGGGAGGAGTCATTGGGGAGGCAGATCCTGGAGGTTAGGCTGAAGATGTGGCTGGGGGGTGGTCTTGATACCAGACCAAAGGTGTGAGGAGAGCAGTTTAAGCGCTGGCCGTGCTGGCTCGTGGTGGTGTCTCTCCGCTGGGACCTATGAAAGGGAGTCAGCATCTGTTGCCATTAATGGGACTTCCTGTGGACTGTAAGGGTGAAGTAAACTCCTTCCTCCCATAAACTGTGTCTGGTGGATGTTCATCCCAGCAATGTGGAGCCGACTACAACAGTCCCTCGGCATTTGTGTCACAGGGAAACATTGACCAGGACCCAGAGTCGCGACTGAGCACCCTGCAGCTGTGGTGGCATGGGAAGGTCCAGCCCTGAGGGGTAAAGGTAGGGCCAGTGGCACGGGCAGGACAGGAGGGAACTGTGTGCATCTCCACTGTCCCTGAACATGGCGTCCCCGCCATGGCCAGACCTTTTGCTCAGGTCAGCGTGTGACAATAGTCATATGGCAGGAGACCCGTATGTTCATGAGCGCTGTCTTGGCTGGTCCCAGGCTCTCTTATCTCACACATGCTGACACTGCACAGTTCTGTAGAGATGGAGGTGTCCAGGCTCCTGCACGCTCCCCCTGTGACGTCGCTCATCCAGGGCTCACCCCTCACTGGTCAGGTAGAATGATGTGAGCAATGGGAGGTGCTGGGGGCTGAGCAATGTCTCCCTCTTAGGCCGAGCTGTGTGGGGACGAGGGCAGGGGCCAGGAGTGGGTCCCCGGTCATGCCCAGGTTATCCTCGAGGGAGTTTTGAGGACACATCCCAGGTCTGCAGGCAGCGAGGGAGCAGCTGACAGAATGAGCAGGAAGAGCATCCTTGGCAGCTCAGGGATGGGAGAGAAAGACCCAGAATCACAGGGTGAGTTCTTCCACCTGCACTGCCCATCCTGGGGTGGGATCACCTTGGGGGAAGCCTTGGTACCTTCCAGTCCTTGTGAGGAACAGAAGATAGCACAGGGCGGACACCAGAGTCACGCCAGCCAGGACCCCAGTCACGATGCCCACCACAGCCCCCACCGGGAGGCCTGAGGGGTCTCCTGATGCTGCAAGAAGAGAAAGGGGAAGAAAGACCAGGTGGGCACCAGGGAAACCACAAAGGGCCCAGCTGGGCGGAGCCACGTGAAGGCTAAAGGACACAGGGCTTAGAGGCCCAGTGAGACCTGATGATGTCATCACTGTGCCCCTCCCCACACCCTGTTGGCTGTGGCTTCTTTACTGTGTGGAAACCGGAGTCTTCCTCTAGACGCCCATCCTCCCGCACATAGCCCGTGCCATGTCCCATCGTGTCTCTTCTAGTGTCTCTTCCTCTGCGTCTTTTCCATCTTCGACAGCATTGGGGGCAGGTCTCAACCGTCATCCTGAAGCTCGTTTTGATAATGCAAGGAGCTGACTAATTTCAGGAGCTTTCTATGTGCTAGTCACACCGTGAATCCCTTTAGCCACGTCTCGTCTGCTCTGACTTTCTCCAAGAGCAGAGGTGGTACCACCCCATTGTGCTGATTTAGAACTCGATGCATGTGTACTAATTAAGCCAACACAGCTCACCGAGCCTGCAGTGGATGCAGGGCACCCCTCCTCCCCCTCTCTCAGCATCTAACATCAACCTTGTCAAAGGAGTACCACCAGATTGCCTATCGATCGAACCTCAGCTCTGTGTAAGATGCCAGGCCAAGGGCTTTAGTCCCAGTCATCTATTTAACAGCTTCACAACACAAACAAGATGCAAGTTTCTGTTATAATTATACAGACGGGGGAACCGAGGCACATCTCCTTGGGTGTCCCATGCAAAGTCATATGCGGGGTTCACATCAGAACCCAACAACAAGGCAATGAATCCTCTGATTTCTATACACATTCTCTCCAGGTATTGTAGATGTCCCTGTCCTCACTCATTATGCCTTTTTTTTTTTTTTTTTTTTTTTTTTTTTTTTTGGTTTTTCGAGGTAGGGTCTCACTCTGGACCAGGTTGACCTGGAATTCACTTTGGAGTCTCAGGGTGGCCTCGAACTCACAGTGATCCTCTACCTCTGCCTCCCGAGTGCTGGGATTAAAGGCATGCGCCACCATGCCCGGCCTTTTTTTCGTTTTAAAAAACACAAAACAGCAGATGTTCAAGCAAAGGCCTGAAATAGGCTGAATGTCACCTACAGATCCCGGCCAGCCTCAGGGAGTCGCTCTTGCTGGAGTTCACAGTGTTGGAGACCTTACACTGGTACTCCCCGGTGTCCTCCTCGCCCCTCACAGGGTCTGTGGTGAGGACGCCGCTCACACTGGAGAGTTTCACCCGGTCCGTGAGCCGCAGATACATGTGTTATTGAAGATCCGCTGGATGGAGATTCCACTGTGAACGGAGAGGCATGTAAACACCACAGCATCCGACTCGGGACGGTGGTGTCGGTGGCTTGGATGGAGGGCGGGGTCACTGGATCTGTGGGCACACAGAATGGAATGGAATTAGAGAGGGCCTGTGTCTGAGCCATGCTCCTTCCTCAGAGACCACAGGGCCACAGTGAGCTGTGTGAGGCTGCCCAGAGAATGACCTGAAGATCTGCAAAGATGGTGTGTCACGCTTCAGATGACTGTAGGCACAGGGCTGCATATTGTTTTCATAAACCCATCGAGACAGTTGAATGGGCCCCTGGATATGCCGGCATGACTCACAAAGAACTCTCTGGTCAGTCCATGAATCCATGAATTTCAGCATAAGATGGATTTGTTTTTACTATTGGGCTGTTGCCAGGCTTCTCCCACAGATATTTTGTGATGACATTAGTGGACTGTGATCTGTAATAATGGAAGATCTGAGCCATGTGAACCCAAACAGAGCAGAGACCTATTACTCACAGTGGTGCACCCTGGGAAGTCCATGATCCAGGCCGCATCTGATTAGGATCCTGGAGCAGCACTGTAATGTGATGGAGCCAACTCCTAATAAAACCTGCTAAGAAAGAGGAGCATCCCTCTCTGCTCTCCTGCTGCGTCTCCCCGTCCTCCAACGATCATCCCTCTCTGCTCTCCTGTTGCATCTCCCCATCCTCCAACGATCATCCCTCTCTGCTCTCCTGTTGCATCTCCCCGTCCTCCAATGAGCTTCCCTCTCTGCTCTCCTGCTGTATCTCCCCGTCCTCCAATGAGCTTCCCTCTCTGCTCTCCTGTTGTATCTCCCCGTCCTCCAACGATCATCCCTCTTTGCTCTCCTGCTGCATCTCCCCATCCTCCAACGATCATCCCTCTCTGCTCTCCTGTTGTATCTCCCCGTCCTGCAATGAGCATCCCTCTCTGCTCTCCTGCTGCATCTCCCCGTCCTCCAATGAGCATCCCTCTCTGCTCTCCTGTTGTATCTCCCCGTCCTCCAATGAGCTTCCCTCTCTGCTCTCCTGTTGTATCTCCCCGTCCTGCAATAAGCATCTCAGCCTTGGTGTGTGTGGTGGTGGTGGGGACTAGCATCATGACCTCCATTCCCTCAGTGCCGCTGAACTTGTCACTTCCCCTGGGTGGACTGTCTGCTCAGGGGTCTGCGCGGCTCACCCCTCACTGTCCTGACACCTAGTGTTGAGGAGTTTGGGTGGGCACCTACCCTGAACTTGAGGAAACTTGAGTCTTTACTTTCAAAGTTCTCCCTTCCTTTTCCATCCATGGTTCTTGCCAAGCCCTGACCTCCCACTCCCAAAGTCCTTGCTGGTCTGTCTTCTGTCCACTTCGAGCTAGGGCTTTGTGAGGTCGGGGCCTCGGCTGATGGCTTTTGAACCCAGGGTCTGGATCAGGCTCAGATACGTGGGGATGAGTGAAGTGGGGGGGGGGGTCCTAGTGTCTTGTATGTCCAGAGATTTCTGTGTGAATTTCTCAGGTAGGTGATCAAGGACGGTGTGTCTTGCCCCAGTCTCACTTTTGATGTGTAGAGTCACCCTGGCGTAGGTGTGAACACCAGTCTTTGGCACGCAGGGGCCAGAGATCACGAACCTGGGGCAGAGGAGGATCCAGCCTTTGCTCCGCTTCTAGCTCAGGTCTGAGAGCTTCCTGTTGCTGGGCCTTGGTCCCTACTGTGACCACTTCCTTCAGGCTCGGAGCAGAAGCCCAGTGTCCCCTCTCAGGGTCTTGTCCTTCCCCAAGATGCCCCAGCCCGTCTCCGAGCAGCTCTTCCTCCTCCCACTCCATGGCCACGCCCCCCCACCTGTGATCAGGAGTCTGTGCCCGGGGTCACGCCCTGTGCCAGCACCGAGCAAGGGCAGTTCCATGGCTTCTGTTGTGTCCTTTGTCCTCTGTGGGGAAAGAAGAGCTGGGCTCCAGCTCTCCTCTCAAACCACACTCTCCAGGCAGCTCTGCGGGAGGAGTAGAGTCTCCTCCCAGTCTCCCATGGGCTGTGGGGGTGGGGTCTGTGTGAGGGACAACTCCCTGTCCCCTCGCCTCTCTGTCTTGACTCCTCTCCTCTCCTCTCCTCTCCATCCTGTCTCCTCTCCTCTCCTCTCCTCTCCATCCTGTCTCCTCTCCTCTCCTCTCCTCTGCTCTCCTCTCCTCTCCTCTCCTCTCCTCTCCATCCTGTCTCCTCTCCTCTCCTCTCCTCTCCATCCTGTCTCCTCTCCTCTCCTCTCCATCCTGTCTCCTCTCCTCTCCTCTCCATCCTGTCTCCTCTCCTCTCCTCTCCTCTCCTCTCCATCCTGTCTCCTCTCCTCTCCTCTGCTCTCCTCTCCTCTCCATCCTGTCTCCTCTCCTCTCCATCCTGTCTCCTCTCCTCTCCTCTGCTGTCCTCTCCTCTTCATCCTGTCTCCTCTCCTCTGCTCTCCTCTCCTCTCCATCCTGTCTCCTCTCCTCTCCTCTCCTCTCCTCTCCTCTACACTCCTCTCCTCTCCATCCTGTCCGCCTCTCTGCTCTCTTCCTCTGCTCTCCTCTCCTCTCCATCCTGTCTCCTCTCCTCTCTCATCTCTGTCTCTCTCTCTCCTCTCCTCTCCTCTCCTCTCTCCTGTCTCATCCTCTCCTCTCCTCGTCCTCTCCATCCTGTCTCCTCTCCTCTCCTCTCATCCGGGTCTCTCTCTCCTCTCCTCTCCATCCTCTCTCCTCTCCTCCGCTCTCCTGTCGCCTCTCCCTCGGCGTCGTCCTGCTCCATCCTGTCTCCGTCTCCTCTCCGTCGCCTCTCCTCCTCTCATCCTCTCTCAGCCGGTCTCCTCTCCTCTCGCTTCCTCTCCTCTCCTCCCCTCTCCTCTCCTGTCTCTCCTCCTCTCTCCTCTTCATCCTGTCTCTCCTCTCCTCTCCTCTCATCCTGTCTGCTCTCCTCTCCTCTCCTCTCCTCTCATCCTGTCTCTCTCTCTCTCTCCTCCTCTCCTCTCCATCCTGTCTCCTCTCCTCTCCTCTCATCCTGTCTCCTCTCCTCGCTCTCCTCTTCAGCCTTTCTCCTCTCCTCTCCTCTCCATCCCTGTCTCCTCTCTCTCTCTCCTCTCCTCTCATCTGTCTCCTCTCCTCTCCTCTCCTCTCCATCCTGTCTCCTCTCCTCTCCTCTCCTCTCATCCTGTCTCCTCTCCTCTCCTCTCCTCTCCATCCTGTCTCCTCTCTCCTCTCCTCTCCTCTCCTCTCCATCCTGTCTCCTCTCCTCTCCTCTCCTCTCCATCCTGTCTCCTCTCCTCTCCTCTCCTCTGCTCTCCTCTCCTCTGCTCTCCTCTCCTCTCCTCTCCTCTCCTCTCCATCCTGTCTCCTCTCCTCTCCTCTCCATCCTGTCTCCTCTCCTCTCCTCTCCTCTCCTCTCCTCTCCTCTCCTCTCCATCCTGTCTCCTCTCCTCTCCTCTCCTCTCCATCCTGTCTCCTCTCCTCTCCTCTCCTCTCCATCCTGTCTCCTCTCCTCTCCTCTCCTCTCCATCCTGTCTCCTCTCCTCTCCTCTCCTCTCCATCCTGTCTCCTCTCCTCTCCTCTCCTCTCCATCCTGTCTCCTCTCCTCTCCTCTCCTCTTCATCCTGTCTCCTCTCCTCTCCTCTCCTCTCCATCCTGTCTCCTCTCCTCTCCTCTTCATCCTGTCTCCTCTCCTCTCCTCTCCTCTCCTCTTCCTCTCCTCTCCTCTCCTCTCCTCTCCCTCTCCATCCTGTCTCCTCCTCTCCTCTCCTATCCTCTCCATCTCCTTCTCCTCTCCTCTCCTCTCCTCTCCATCTGCTCTCCTCTCCTCTCCTCTCCATCCTGTCTCCTTCTCCTCTCCTCTCCTCTCCTCTCCTCTCCTCTCCCACTCCTCTCTGTCTCCTCTCCTCTCCTCTCTCTCCATCCTGTCTCCTCTCCTCTCCTCTCCATCCTGTCTCCTCTCCTCTCCTCTCCATCTCCTGTCTCCTCTCCTCTCCTCTCCTCTCTCTCCTCTCAATCCTGTCCTCTCCTCTCCTCTCCTCTCCATCCTGTCTCCTCTCCTCTCCTCTCTCTCTGCTCTCCTCTCCTCTCCATCCTGTCTCCTCTCCTCTCCTCTCCTCTCCATCCTGTCTCCTCTCCTCTCCTTCCTTCTCTTCTCCTCTCCATCCTGTCTCTCTATCCTTCCTCTCCTCTCCTCTCCTCCTGTTCCTCTCCTCCCCTCTCCATCCTGTCTCCTCTCCTCTCCTCTCCTCTCACTCCTGTCTCTCTCCTCTCCTCTCCATCTGTCTCTCTCTTCCTCTCCTCTCCTCTCCTCTCCATCTCTCTCTCCATCACTGTCTCCTCACCTTCCTCTCCTCTCCTCCTCCTCTCCATCCTGTCTCCTCTCCTCTCCTCTCCTCTCCTCTCCATCCTGTCTCCTCTCCTCTCCTCTCCTCTCCTCTCCATCCTGTCTCCTCTCCTCTCCTCTCCATCCTGTCTCCTCTCCTCTCCTCTCCTCTCCTCTCCATCCTGTCTCCTCTCCTCTCCTCTCCTCTCCATCCTGTCTCCTCTCCTCTCCTCTCCTCTCCTCTCCATCCTGTCTCCTCTCCTCTCCTCTGCTCTCCTCTCCTCTCCTCTCCTCTCCTCTCCATCCTGTCTCCTCTCCTCTCCTCTGCTCTCCTCTCCTCTTCATCCTGTCTCCTCTCCTCTCCTCTTCATCCTGTCTCCTCTCCTCCCCTCCCCTCCCCTCCCCTTCTCTCTCTCTCTCTCTCTCTCATTTTTGTTCTTCAAACCATGCTTTGAGAGAACAGCTCACCCCAGCGCTGACATCTGCAGGGTCCTGGGCTTGGGTTCGTCAGCACCAAAGAGGGATCCCCTGCAGTCCGAAACCCAATGGTGTATTTTTCTTTTTTTAACACAGAAACGGCACCAAGCACCCTGTGTCCCCATGTTCTCAACTGCACTGGGAAGGTGGAACTGACTCCCAGAAGGAAGGGGACAGAAATGCGTCCAGGTGCTGCAGTGGACCAGTTAAGTGATGGCCTGGGGGAGGGGACCCACACACTGGCTCTGGTGTCACCAGCCTGGTGACTTATCCCGGGACGGAGACCCAGGGTCACTTGGCTCAGCAGTTTCATGGGCTGGGCACGCAGGGGCATGTGACCCATGTGTCTTGGAAAGAGAACTCTGCCGGTGTGAAGTTGGCTGGCCACGGGCTCCATCGTGCTAAGGGAGTTCAGGGCAACCCTGCACTGACCATACCCTGGTTGATCCATGGTTTGAGTCTCCCATGTCCTCCCTGACCTCTCTGGGGTGCCTCTTTTCTGTGGTCGCCCTCTTTCCCCATGGGGTGACCAGGAGGAGGGGGACTGCACAGGCCCCGCTGGACCATCAGGGTCCTCAGAGACATGGGCAGAAACCAGTAAGCAGAGCAGTCCTGTGGGCAGGGCCCCGGGTCTGCTCCGAAGGAGATGGAACCCACTTGGAACTTGATTGTTGAGGGTCACAGGGACCCAGCAACCTCCTCCTGGAGGTGGGTTTCTTTTTGCTACTGGACCCCTTTCAGACTTTTCCTCAGATTTTTTTTTTTTTCCGAGGTAGGTTCTCACTCTAGTCCAGGCTGACCTGGAATTCGTTATGTAGTCTCAGGGTGGCCTCGAACTCACGGCAATCCTCCCACCTCTGCCTCCTGAGTGCAGGGATTAAAGGCGTGCGCCACCACGCCTGACTCCTCAGATGTTTTGTGATGGTTCTAATCTGCTGTGTTCCTTTGTGATCAAGGAGCTGAGCCTGGGGAATTTGTATAGAGTAGAGACATATTGCTCACGGTGGTGCATCCTGGGAAGTCCATGACCCCGGGGCAGTGTGTGGCAAGGGTCATTGAGCTGCGGTGTGACGTGGTGGTGTGGCATCACATAAGACGGCGTGTGGGCAACTGAGAAGGAACGGGGTAAATTCGTGTCCTACGGTGCCCACAACCCCTCCTGGGTCAGTTCCATTGCTCCATTCAGGCCAAGCCCCAGCTCAGAGGCATGTGTCTGGAAGCTCTCTGTCCCGTTCTCTGTGACTAACCCAGAGGGATGGTGACCTGTTCTGCTCAGGACGGACCTCCCAGGTCCCTTCTCCACACACACACCATCACACCCCAATGGATTCAGACAGGAGCAGTGTCTGCACAAGTGGAGAGCAGAGCCGGGGCAGAGCTCTGAGCTGCCCACCCCCTGTCCTTCCCTTCTGGGCAAGTGGCTTCCCCCCCTCATGGCAGAAAGAGGAAGGAGGGTGTTTTGAACCCTGTGTTTGACGAGGAACTTTCAATCTCTCAGTGGGCTCTCAGAAGCACCTTGAATTCCTACTTGTGTCTGACCTGTCAGGTTCCCCTGTAGAGAATTATGTATTTTTTTCAATTATTTTGTTTTGGTTTTGGAGGTAGGGTCTCACTCTAGCCCAGGCTGACCGGGAATTCACTATGTAGTCTCAGGGTGGCCTTGAACTCATGGTGATCCTCCTACCTCTGCCTCCCGAGTGCTGGGATTAAAGGTGTGCACCACCACATCCGGCTCGAGAATTATGTATTTTTATTTAGAGAGACAACGTGTGTGTGTGAGATGGAAGAGTGAGACCAGAGACGTTTGAGCAGCGTTGATCCCCGTGTTAGATGAGTACTGGCCTTGGAGCTTGGCTGTAGGTGTTGCTTAGATGTTTCCAGGTTAGTTGTGATCAGGATATTTAAGCAGCTTGGATTTTTTAAAAAATGTTTTTTTTAAAAAAAAAATTTGGTTTTGGTCAAGAAGAAAATCATTGTTGGGCTGGAGAGAGGCTCAAGGGCTCAGGGCACTTGCTTCCAAGACCTGATGGCCTGGGATCAGTTCCCCTGTGCCCATGTAAAGGCGTACGCACCGAATGCCACATGCATCTGGAATTTGTTTGCAGTAGTGGGAAAGCCAGAGGCAGAAAGTGTGTTTGGAATTCCTTTGCAAGCAGCAAGAGGCCCTCCTGAGCCCATTCTCTGCCGGCCTGCCTGTCTGTCTGTCTGTCTCTCCTCTCAAAATAATAAATTAAAAAAAATTAAATCTGTACCATCATCGTGCAATTTTGTAGGTAGAAACCTTTGTGCTTTGAGCTGCAACTTCTCCTTGGGCATGACTGACTGCCTCGCTCACACCCCCTTGGAATCCAGGATTCTGATCCTATACCCTGTAAGGGAGGAGACTTGTTGTGCCCCATCAGAGCCCCTCTCAAGCATCTCTGAATAAATCCAACTCTGCTACTGAGTTGCCGCTTGTTTCTTTTCCTAACACACTGGGGCTCTCCAAGCCCTTCCCCCTTCACCCATGTCAGGCCCACGTGGGCAGAGGCGTTGTATAAGGTGCCTGTCATCTATGTGTCATGTCTCTACCCCTGACTCGGGTCAGGGTGCGGGACTCACCCCCATGTTCTACAAAAGGAGGACGAGAACTGCTGACGCCCCACGGCGCATCACCTCGTACCCCGACCTGTGTCCCACACACGACCACAGCTCACCCAAGGTGGAATTTTCTATCACTCTCACTTCTAGAAATGTTGTGAGTTTATGAAATACCCCATACTCCTCCTCATAGAGCTTCCTTGCTTATCAGGAAGAACGGGTTGGAAGCCCTGCCTGTGCCTGGGGGAGAGAAGATTTACTTCAGGTAGAGATATTCACCCTTTGTTAGTCCATCTACGAGGGAGCAAAGCAGCCCAGGGGAGCTGACCTGTGGACTGAATGGCACAGGGCAGCACCTCTCCAGAGGGACGTCACCATGGCCGGGTGGCGCTCCGGGGAACAGAGACAAGGAAGCCGCAGGAGAACAAAATCCAGCCCTGGGAACAAGGCCCCTTTGTCGTCTGGAACCAGGGCCTTGGGCAGAGGTCTGGGGTAAGGGCATCTCTGAGAACGCAAGGGCGCTCCGCAAGTGTCCCTCAGTGGACTGACCTGGAGCTGCCTTGGCAGAGGGAGACAGAGACCTGCAGGGCCGTGATCACGGGATGGGGCATGGGGGCTGGGCTTGGAACTCGGCTCCCTGGGCCACTGCCCGCCCATGGTCCCTCTCTGCAGGTGGATTCTCGTGACTGACTCTCAGCTCCAGTAGTCTGTCTCCACTGCGTGCGGCCTGCAGGAAGTTCCAAGCCTCAGTGAGAGCACACGGGGCAGAAGAGCGGCCTGCACTGCCCTGTACGTGTGAAGCGGGGTTCTCCCAGTCAGCAGCCCGAGCTCACAGTGGCTCGCTCCCACACTCACTTTCGGGACACAGAAAGCTGCACGGATGCCTCTGAGGTTATGAACCGTACGCTGGTAGTGTGGATTCTGTAGAGTCCTTCGTCCTTCTTGGAGACCTTGCTGATCTTCAAAGTTCCGTTCACGCTTAGTGTGTGTCTATGGGTATATAGAGGCCCTGCTATGAAATAGTAAGGATGTATCAGATATTGTGCAATCAGATTTCGGGCCACGTTCTCTTCTCCTTTGTACCAGATATATCTTCTCATATCCTCGGGCAGGTTGAGGACTCGCAGAAACACTTCGCTCCCTTCGACAACTCTGGAAGGCACGACTTCAACTGTGACGTTGGCAGAGACGGGCCGATTCCAGCAGGTCAGCAGCAAGGCTGGGAGGAAGGAGAGAGAAATCTGTTCACGTGGGAAGAGTGGTGTTTAGACGGACAGACAGGGCCGTGGTCATGAGAGGGCTGTGCGTGCGTGCGTGTACGTGCGTGTGCACATGCGTGTGTGTGTGTCCTTAATGGGTCTGGGTCAGCAGCATGCCCCTGCTCAGAGCCCCTGCAGCAGGTGTCTGCACAGCCTTCAGAGCCCTGCTCACTGTCAGGGTGTCTGGGGCAGAGGCCTCCCCTGACCTCCTCCTCCAGAGACCCTGCTTCCCACCGTCCCCTGCTCTGTTCGCTCTGAGGCTCTGTGAACCCGTCCTCACTGTCCAGACACACCCGCTGCCCTGTCATTCTGCACATGACACACCCGAGCTCCGTGAGCACAGGGAGTCAAGTCTAGTGACTGCCGGGGCCCCAGTGCCTGGGCCGCCTCACACTTCCATGAACAACTGTCCCAGGATCCCACGGGTCAGAGTTTCTCTGCCCACTGCTGCGGTTGGTTGCTAAGAATGTTTCACACCCTAGATGGAGAGGGGACTTTTGTTTGTTTGGATTCCTTTTTTTTTTTTTTAAAGTAGGGCCTCTCTCTAGCCCAAGCTGATCTGGATTTCCCTCTGTAGTCTCAGGCTGGCCTCAAACTCACAGTGATTGTCATACCTCGGCCTCCTGAGTGCTGGGATTAAAGGCGTGCGCCACCAAGCCCAGCCCTGTTTTGATTTTCTGAGATAGGATTTTGTGAAGCTCATGCCAGCATCAAATTGGTACAGACTAGAGGCTGTATTTGAGCTTTGGATCCTCCTGCCCCTAACTACTAAGTGCTAGGTTTATGGGTGTACAACACTGCACCCAATTTGCACAGTAATGGGATCAAAACCAGGCTTCATGCATCCTAGGCAGGCACTGTACAATCTGAGCTACATCTCCAGCCCTGAGCTACTTGATTTTTCTCCTCCCTTTCTTCCCTTCCTTTTTTCCTTCCTTTTTTACTTTTTTTGTGAGGCATGTTGTCACTGTAGCTACGGCTGTCCTAGAACTCACTCTCCAGCCCAGGCTGGCTTAGAACTCGCTGAGGTCTTCCCCTTCACCTCTGCTGTGCGGGCTGATGGGGATGAGCCCCCGGCCTGACTGTGCTTTTGTTTGGAGCGTCAACCCTGCCACGCTTGTGGCTTGTGGCCAGTGGTCAAGTTCACTTGCGGTAGGGAACAGTGGAGATTTCGGTCCTCCCACCCCGTAACAACTGCAGCTCACGGAGGTCTCCCTGCGACTCTCTGTGCCCTTTGGTGTCCTCTCCCCTCTGCCTCCAAGCAGGACTCTGTGTCCCCTCTCAGGGTCTTCCCCCACAGAGAACCCAGAACATCCCTGACCACCCTGCCCATGCCCACTCCCAGGGCATGGGCCCCTCACCTGTGAGCAAGAGTCTCTGCCAGGGGACGGCTGAAGGCCACCGCATGATCACTGCTGCCTGCTCTGTCCTCCTCCCTGGAGAGAAGCTTCACCCCAGTGCTGCTCCCAAGCTGTGGGGCTCTGGTGACAGCTCTGTGTCCCTCCTCCCTCTGGGCTGGGGGCGGGGTCTGTGGCCACAGGACACCCCCTGTCATCCTTCTCAATCCTGTCTTCTGTCCTCCTCCTTCCCCTTCAATCTCAGACCTCCGACTTCCAGGTGAGCGGCAAGGCTGGGGGGTCACGGCCCTGACCCCGTGATGTCACTCCCCCACTGCCTGTGTCAGGGCTGGCCTGGGCGCCGTCGCCAGCATGCGGGAGGTGCTTGGTCTCCAGTGTCGGTTAGAGGCAGGCTAGGCAGACAGGGCCATGGGAGAGGAGGGAGAACTCCTCACCCAGGGATCCGGTTAACGCCCCCACCACCAGAGCAGGAAGAATTCCAGCACAGTGAACAGCTTTCTCCTGTTCCTGGCGGCCAACCTGCGATTTTCTGAGAATTTCACCAGAAACCCCATGTACAGGGATGAGGGCATGTACTAAAACCCCTAGTGCACCCCGAGTGGCTCCTGATTTACCTCATGAGATTGTCCCCCCACCCATGACACTTCCACTCTGCCACATCACTGATCAGAGAAGGACGGAGAGAGACAGAGACAGACAGAGTGTAACAAAAGACAAAAGGTTTCTTATCACCCTTTGAGACGTGACCCTAGAGTCACCAGAATGGCACAAATGGCCAGTGCGAAGGTCTTTACACTCTGGGGTGTGCCTCCTTGCTAAGCATCCCCCCATTTTTTAATTGCTGTCTCCTTAAAAAGAGATATTCTTCTCACTACCTTAGAGATACTTGCTCAACCATGTTTATTGACACTCTATTCACGATAGCTGGGAAATGGAACCAGCCTAGATGTCCGTCAACTGAGGAGTGGATAGTGAAGATGTGGCTCACTTATACAATGGAGTTCTACTCATCAGCAAAGAAAAATGAAGTTATGAAATTTGCAGGGAAATGGATGGATCTGGAAAGAATTATACCAGACATCTCATATTCTCCCTCATAAGTGGATCCAAGCTACAAATGTATAGACTTGTGTCTGAGCCAGAACCAATGCCAGTAAGCTAGGAAAAGGGTGTAAGGAAGAGAGGAGAGGGAAGAACATAGGGATGATGAAGAATAGCTTACAGGGAGGGGAAAGGCTTAAGCAAGGCCAGGGGAAGAGATTGTGTAAAAGAATGTTGGGTGGGGGGAGGGTCAAACAAAATTCAAGACATTCTGAATAAGACGTATGAAAATCTACTTTCCTAAATAATGGCACATCCAGAAGCCATAGATTGTTACTAGAAATTTTCAGTGCCAGGGATGGGATACCATCCAGTGAGTTGTTCGGCCACGGAGGTCCCTGTTGCCTCCAAAACATTACAGGCTATTGCCAAGGCCCTTGGTTTCCCTTGAAAAATAGATGGTAAGACCCTATTCCTGAAGACTTCACATGCCTGAGCAGCAAAGTCACTGAGAAATCAAGCTGGTGCTGAGCAGAAAACCTTCTCCCTGTAGCCCAGCCAACTGAAAGCAAGAAAAAGCTGCACTGTATGCAGCCTATGGGAGACAGAAGTCATCAGCGGTGATAACAGTGGACACTGGAAACCTCAAGTTGGCTGGCAAGATCAAAAGACCAAATGGGTGCATTAGTGGCATGTCTGCTCTGGGGGAAACCAACTACTTTCTAACTGGACTGGAGACCCGCTCTATGGGAAGGAATACGTGCCTGGTACTGAAAACCTAATCAAAAGCCTATGGCAGGGGAGGTCGTGAGCCTGCTCTTGTCTGGCTCAATACATATATTATTTTCATCAAACTGCCCTGAAATCACTACACTTAATGTTCATATATTAATGCTACGCTCACTTCTGGTTAGAGAAGCTTGTCTTTTCAGATGGTGGTGGCCACTGGGATGACCCAAAAGGCAACATAGTGCTGAGAAGAAGGGACGGAGGAGTGTCACCACTGAAACATCTCTAGCACACCTTCCAAGGCTCAGGGTCCACTGTGGAAGAGGTGGAGGAAAGAATGTCAGAGGTAAAGGAAGGTAGAACTGCTTACAATGCAACTGTCCATTCAGAAATTGGCCTCAATATCCATGACCTCGCAGTGCCTAACAATACCTTCACAAGACCCTCATAGTAGGAGAAAAAGATGATGACATTGAAATAAAAGAGAGACTAATGGAGAGAGGGAGGGGACATGATGGAGAGCGGAGTTGTGGAGGGGAAAGTGGGGGAGGGCAGGGAAATATGGTTTATTGTCTGTAAGTATTATAGAAGCTGCCAATACAAAAAGAAAAGAAACAGGAAAAAAAAAGGATGATGGAGTAGGGACACCCAGTGTTCTGCTCTGGACACTTCAAGGGCACACCTCCCACTTCAGGACAGCCCATGGTACACCCCAGGGGCACATACATATGCACCCCCGGGCACCATCTCTCTCACGGACACACACACAGACACACACACACACGTGGACAAAAGATAAAATAAAATAAGACAGTCCCCCGTACCGATTCCTCAGTGTCCATGGCCTCAGTGCGAGACCCCTCGGGGGTCACCTGCCCACTGCAGATGCAGAGGGTGGCTGCCTTGCGATCCTGAAACCAAGTCTGCACGTGCATGAACTTCGTAGTTTGCTGTCAGAGTGGCTTTCATGAGCCCTGGAGGGTAGCAGCATGGAACAAGAGTTCTGCATTTCCCAGAAAATGCATTGTTTCTTTGTTATTAAAAGAGAAACCTTGAGCTGGGCGTGGTGGCGCACGCCTTTAATCCCAGCACTCGGGAGGCAGAGGTAGGAGGATCGCCATGAGTTCGAGGCCACCCTGAGACTCCATAGTGAATTCCAGGTCAGCCTGGGCTAGAGTGAAACCCTACCTCGAAAAACCAAAAAAAAGAAAAAAAAGAAAAAAGAGAGAGAGAAACCTTATTTAACAAATTTACAAAATGCCCCCTCCACTCATCCATGTCACTGAGCCTCCCTTCTAACCCCTTTCTACCTTTCTTTTTTCCTTCCTTTTCATTCTTTCCTTCCTTCTATCTTTCTTTCTTCCTTCCTTCCTTTCTTTTTTTCTTTCTTTCTTTCTCCTAAGCATCATGGCTATTAAAATATCTTTTAAAATATTTTATTTATTTATTTCTTTGCAAGAAGACATATATATATATATATATATATATATATATATATATATATATATATATTTAGAGAGAGAGAGAGAAAAAGCAAGCAAGTGCACATCAGAGCCTCCTGCCACTGCAAAAGAACTCTAGATGCATGTGCCACTTTGTGCATCTGGGGGAAATTGAAACAAAGTCATTAGACTTTGTAGGGAAGCACCTTAACTGCTGAACTATCTTTCCAACCCCTTTATATCTTTTTTTTTTAAGTTAACTTATTTTTTATTAACAACTTCCATGATTGTAAGCAATATCTCATGGTGATGCCCTCCCTCCCCCCACTTTCCCCTTTGAAACTCCATTCTCCATCATATCCCCTCCCCATCTCAATCAGTCTCTCTTTTATTTCTGATGTCATGATCTTTTCCTCCTATTACGAGGTCAACCCCTTTATATCTTTAATAAAATATCGTTAATACAATCTCAAAGCCAGCCAATTAATCTGCTTATCTGAATGTGTGCCTGCAGGAATGTGGGAACAGTTGGCACTACTGATGCTACGTTATGAGCCTTAAGGACAACTGAGGTCACTAAGGTCCCTGAAACGGCTACAGTATCACAATGCGGAATCATTTTCATGAGACTTAATAAAAATTTTACTGTAACTTTTCTAAGCTTAATGATAATTGGAAAAGTTTAAAAAAAAAAATCTCCAACTCTGCTTCATACTGGCTCCTCCTGAGATTCCTTCAGCTTCAAAGTCACGAGTCCATCCGAGTCGAGGTCCCTAAAAGTCCGGGGGGAACTCGTCAGGCTGCTGGAGGGGACAGTGAGGAGCTGTGTCTCAGTCCCCTCACAGCTGGCTGAGAAGCTCATCGTTTTGGGGAACACGGAGGAAACCCACATGAACACAGGCGCCTCCCTTATGTCCTCAACTGCTCTGGGAGCGTGGGACGTAACTTCCAGAGAGGAGGTGATGCACAGGGCCCCGAGGGCCAGAAGGGGCCACCTGAGTGATGGCTGTTTAGGGACCTCTGTCCAACCGTGGGTCTATTTTTGGACTCTTAATTCTTTTTTTAAAATCTTTTTATTATTTGATAGAGAGAGAGAGAAAGAATGAGTGAGCCATGGCTTCCAGCTGCTGCAAATGAACTCCAGACACATGCTCCACCTTGTGCATCTGGCTTACATGGGATTTGAGGAATTGAACCAGGGTCCTTTAGCTTTGCAGGCAAGAGCCTTAGCCACTAGACCATCTCTCCAGACCTGGACTCTTAATTCGTTTGCATTCATCCTTTTTGTTGTTATACCAGCTCCACGCTCTCTTGATTACTGTAGCTTTGGTGGGAGATAATTAGTCTTCTAAATTATTTGTTTTTTTTCACTGTAGTTTGAGAATTCTAGTTTTTTTTTTTTTTCCTGGTAAATTTTAGAATTAGTGTTAACTTATGGTTTCTAAGCCTCCTGGAATACTCATAGGAATTGCCTTAAGTCTGTAAACTCACTTTAGATTTATTGGCACACATTGAGAGCTTTAACCCATGAACAAGATAGGTCCTTCTGTTTAATTGTTTTCCCTAAATTTTTATTTTTATTTTTATTTTTCAAGGAGAGAGAAAGAGAGAGAGAACGAACGGGTGTGCTAGGGCCTCCTGCCACTGTAAATGAACTCCAGACGCGTTAGCCGCTCTCTGCACCTGGCTTTACGTGTGCACTGGGGAGTTGAACCCAGGGTGGCAGGCTTTGCAAGCAAGTGTCTTTAACCACTGAACCATCTCTCCAGCGCCAAATTTTGTTATGACTGGGGCATTATTTTCCATTTTCACCGACTTCTTCTTATCCTCCTCCCCCCTCACAGCTTCCCCCCCTCACAGTCCCCATTCTGCTTTCAAGTCACGTGGGACCTTTTACCACCCCAGCCCACCCCAGTCCAACCTCCTCCACCCTCCAGCGTTTCCCTGACTGGCTGCACAGCCTCCACCCGTCCTCATGTCCCCCCTCACACAAGCATGCGTCCCTCCTGTGTCTTGCTAACACACAACATTGGCCAGTGAACAATGATGTCATAAATGTCTTTAAATGGCTACAAACGTCTGCCTGGATCTCAGAGCGCCCTGTGCAAAGAAGGGCTGCTAAAGGACCTTGCGCACAAGGGAAGAGGAGCCGGGCAAACTGTGTTTATGACTCCTTCCTGCTAAGGCAGAGCTCGTGCCTCATAAATTTATTTATATGTTCTCTGTAACTGCGTGTGTTTTCTATGCCAGGGACGCTGGCTCTGTTATTTACACTTACAGAAGCAGATGAACTTGCCAGTGAGAGAGAGAGACAGAGAGAGAGAGGCAGAGAATGGGCATGCCTGGCAGTCCAGCCACTGCAAATGAACTCTGGACACATGGGCCACCCTTTGCATCTGGCTTAGGTGGATTCTGGGGAGACTGAGAGGGAGAGGGGAGGGGTGTCGTGAGCTGCATCTCCCTCTGACCCCAGCGTGACCCCTCTCTAGACGTTGCTCCAGGACCCCCATCTCAGCTCGTGCGCTCAGCCACTTCGACATTGGGTAGAATTTCCCCCTCTACATTCCCATGTGAACCCTTTCTAGAACTTCTGTGGCTTCATTAAACATCACATGCTGCTTCTTGTGTGCGTATCAAGGAGAGCTGGCTTGGCCACCCTGTCCGTGCCTGGGCCAGGGAAGACTTGTGGCAGGTAGCAAGGCATTCACTCCTTGATCAGTCACTGATCAGGGGTCACAGGCCGCCCAGCGGGAGCTCAGGACCCTTGTCCTTGGAGAAAACCTGCACTCTCTGACCTGCTGATTGAATGAAGGTGGGGAAGGGCCTAGCCAGAGGGAAGTGGTCTAGCTTTGAACAAATGACTGTGGAGCTCTGAGGAACAGAGGGAATTACTTGAGCACAATGCAGGCCACATATGTGAACATCTCCACATACCATGACACTGTGTGGGACACTGAAAACCTTCATCCCCTGACACCAGGGACAAGAAGAGTACAAGAATTACTGGAAGGACAATTTCTGAGGTGTATGGCTAAGAAAAATGTTTAATACCCCTGTTGTGGAGGGTTTGGGGCTTCCTTTTCCTTTCTAAAAATATTTTTCTTTTATTTGTTTATTTATTATTTATTTATTTAAGAGAGAAGGAGAGAGAGAGAGAGAGAATGGGCATGCCAAGGCCTCCAGCCGCTGCAAACAAACTTCAGACGCCTGCGCCACCTTGTGCTTCTGGTTTACGTGGGTCCTGGGGAATCAAACTGTGGTCCTTTGGCTTTGCAGGCCAGCACCTTAACCACTGAGCCATCTCTTCAGCCTTCCTTTTCTTTTCAGGACAGGCTTTTGTATAACCCACACTGACATCAGAATGGCTATGTACTGGAGGCTGCACTAAAGCTCCTGATCCTTCTACCTACCGAACAAGTGCTGGGATTACCAGCGTACACACCATACCCAGTTTATGCAGTGCTGGGGATTGAACCCACGGCTTCACAGATGCTAGGCAGGTGCTCTACCATCTGATCTACATCCACAACCCCCTGCTGACTTGTTGCATTGTGTCTTTCTTCTTTCCTTCCCTCCTCCTTCCCTCTCTTCTTTTGTTTTCTTCTTCCTTTTTGTTTCATGGCAGGATTTAACAAAGCCACAGAAGTTCTAAAAAGGGTTCACGTGGTAATTTATAAGGGAAAATTCTACCCGATGACAAAGACGCTGAGCGCACTGAACTGAGATGGGGGTCCTAGACCGATGTCTAGGAGGGGTCACGCTGGGGTCAGAGGGAGATGCAGCTCTCTCCTCAGACACACTCATCTAAATAAATAAAGACTCCCCTACCCTCCCCCTACCCTCTCCCTCTCCTTGCAAATAAATAAATAAATAAATAAATAAAAAGCCAGGTGTGGTGGCACCCACCTTTAATCCCAGCACACGGGAGGCAGAGGTAGGAGGATCGCTGTGAGTTCGAGGCCACCCCGAGACGTCATAGTGAATTCCAGGTCAGCCTGGGCTAGAGAGTGAGGCCCTACCTCAAAAAAGCAAAATAAATAAATACATAAATTCCAAAAGGGCTTGAAAGATGGTTCAGTGGTTAAGGCGCATGCCTTCAGAGCCTAGCACCCAGGCTTGCTTCTCCAGGACCCGCACGGAGCCAGATGTACAACGTGGCACACACATCTGGAGCCCATTCGCAGTGGCTAGAGGTCCTGGCATCTGGCATGTCTATGCTATCTATCTATCTCTCTCTGTCTCGTTCTCTTCCTTGCAAATAAATAAATAAATGGAGACACTCTACCTCAGCAGAGGGTCCCTTGGTCCACCCCACACAGCCTCACACAGTTCACTGTGGCCCTGAGCGCTGTCTGAGGTCTCTGAGGAAGGAGCGTGGCTCAGGACCCAGGCCCAGTCTAAGTCTATTTCCCTCTTTTTCTTTTTCTTTTCTTTTTTTGTCCTCAGCCCAAGTGACAGAGCCCCCCCATCAAATGTAACAATACCACAGTCTCTGGATGAAACTGCGAAACTCCATATCCCAGACCTGCCTCTCAGAGGGTCACAGTGGAATCTCTATCCGGCGGATCTTCAACTGAGAGTCTGGGGCTCACGGACAGGATGAAGCTGTCCAGTCACGACAGCGTCCTCATCCTCACTGCAGACCCTGCCAGGAGGGAGGAGGTCGGGCCGTGTCAGCGTGAGGTCCCCAAGCCTGTGAGCTCCAGAGAGAGTGGCCTCTTCAGGCTGGCTGTGAGGTATGAGTGAACCTCAGCCTCTTCTAAGGGTTATAATCATCAAGGTAATGATTTTGATTGTCTGACTTCACAAAGCCATAAAGGAGAATAAAATCGTGCCATTTAGGAGAAAACAAATGGAATTGTGAGACATTTTAAGCAAATCAGTCAGATTCAGAAAGACAGTACCACCTGATTTTTCTCATGTGTGAAAAATAAATAGATAAATAAATAAATAAGTTTTTCTGAAGGAAGAGTGACCTTGGGGACTGGAGCGATAGCTCAGTGACTAAAGGCGCTCACCTGTGAAGCCTGCAGCCCCAGGTTCAGTTCCACCATCACCTCTGTGAAGCATGATTCAAAGGGTGGCCAAAGAATATGGTTTTCCATGTGGCAATGGCAAGAGATCCTGGTGTGCCCAAACACACACACACATGTGCACACACACATGTGCACCAAAACACCACCACTAACTTAATTAATTAAGAGGAAAGATTTGTGATTTGGGCTACTGGAGAGGGTAAGCTGGGGTACAAGAGTGATGAAATTTGAGTGGATATGACCGAAGCATGTTCGTGTGTATGGAGATGTGACAATGGGTCCCTTTGCTATGGACAGTGATATATGTGAAAACCATCCACACAGATCTCTTCCTTGGGTTGCCAGCACTGTCTCCCTCTGCCCTTCACGGAGAAGCACCTTCCACTGTCTTCATCCATCTGTTTGTGTCCTTTTACTCCCTTCCACTCTCACCTTTTAGTCACCATTTTCCTTTTTTAAATATTTTATTTATTTGAGAGAGAGAGAGAGAGTGAAAGAGGCATGGGTGGGGGGGGCAGAGAATGAGTGTACCAGGGCCCCCAGCCACTGCAAACAAATTCCACATGCATGTACCACCTTGTGCATCTGGCTTATGTGGGTACTGGGGAACTCAGCCTGGGTGCTTAGGCTTTGTTAACAAAAAAAACAATATTTGCCAGGCGTGGTGGTGCATGCCTTTAATCCCAGCACTCGGGAGGCAGAGGTGGGAGGATCATCGTGAGTTCGAGACCACCCTAAGACTACATAGAGACTTTCAGGTCTGCCTGAGCTAAAGTGAGACCCTACCGTGAAAAAAAAAAACAAAAAAAAAAACCCAATATTCCTTTTCCAAGATCATACATGCCCCCCCCCCCATGTTCAGCAGTAATGAAGTCTAAGGTTAGACAGCTTTGAACTACCACACCTGCGAGAAAGTTCAATTGTCTCTGGAGTGATTCGCGGCTGTTGGTCACCAAGGGCACCCAGAGACAATGTCACACGGAGGCCCACCAGCAGAGGGATGAAGATCTCTTTTGGTTGGTGCAGGCGGAGTTTGTAGGCCAATTTTTTTTCTTGTAGAGATATACCTGTGAAGCAATCAAGACTAGGGAACAATAAGTGGGAGAGGAAATATTTACATATGGGGTGATTACTCCTTTTGCACCAAAGAGAGTGGGTGTCTTGACACGGCTGGTTCTGATTATGGAAATGTTGAGCAGGCATTCAGCTCTGGTCAGCTTAGAGCTGGACAGGCAGAGAGACATAACTTGACCT
The DNA here is from genome assembly GCA_036346955.1 of Dipus sagitta. NCBI lineage: Eukaryota > Metazoa > Chordata > Mammalia > Rodentia > Dipodidae > Dipus > Dipus sagitta. The sequence goes on along the minus strand of CM070787.1, from coordinate 72,865,846 downwards.
AGCATCAAAGAGAGCGAGGCCTGTCCTTAGCAGAGCCAGGGACTCAGAGCACACATGGAAAAACAGTTCTTAGGAACTGGGCAAGAGATAAGAAAAACTTTCTTGTCCTTTTTACCTTCAGGGGTCCAGTCACCCTAATTCTATCCCCCTTTATTTCTCCATCTCATGAGAAAACACTCTAACTGCTGTTAGAGGACAAAGGACGCAGACGTCGGATGGATCACTTACTGCTTCCTGCTGAATGGGACATGAAGGTGTGGCTTGTGGCAGTTAGAGAGTCTCTGCCAGAGAGGGGAGCTCTTCTAATGGACCCCAGAGTGTAGGAAGATAGTTTTGGAAGAGAACATTGGGGATAAAGAGTGAAAGTAAGGAGTTAATGAGAAGTCAGCACACAGCAAATTGGTCGTTTTAGTGGTTGAGGGAATTCAGGTAGACAGGCTTGGATTGTCTCAGGACCATCTGAGGATGAGCTGGCTGAGATTTTCTTCTAGAACTATTCATTAAATGGCACAGTAGTATTCGACATGGCTTGTAAAACAGGTGAAGTATTAGCAGAGTTATCAGAAACATATACACAACATTTAACCTTGGTAATAGAGAGCCATTGGGTGTCATTAAAGGCTATATAAATATATATATTTTTGGTCTCAGAACTTGTTTATATATTTTAGATTTGAAAATAACCCTTTTGACACCTATAGTCTTTTTTTTTTATTACAGAATCAGAACTATGGGGAAAAGATGTCTTAAGGTCTTTTTTGTTTCCCCTCTTGGAAAGCTCTTGTTGTGTTACTTAATAGGCCATTTATATATTTAAGGTATTTTTATCTTTGGCTATACATTTCTATCTGAGTACTTAAGACCATGCAGATAGCCAAAATTTAATTAAGGATTAATTTTGGAGGTCACTAATGGCTCTCCAAAGAGACTTTAGGGACCCAGGAGTAGCCCTGTAGCTTACTGGTATTTTCTGTCTGTTAGGATGAGTCAGGGCTGTGCTGACCAAGTAGTTTTTCCTTCTTTGGGAAGCCAGGAGCACTGATTGTTCCTCAATGGTGATTCTCCTGTTTCAGACTGTACACCAATTTTGTTTGGGTCTCCGTATCCTCCCTGCTCAGGAAGACAGGTGACTTACCAGGGGCCGGTGTACTAGTGTCTCACAGGACAAAATATTGGCCCTTTTTTCTCCAATGATTCCAACTGGCTTTGGCTTCAACATAGGTAATTAATACACTTATAAAGGAAGTTACACCAGCCTGGATGTACGTACATATAGAGCACATTTGGTTACTGAAATAGATCTAGTTAAAGAATGGCACAAGAGCGTCTGAAATCATTTTGCTCTTTCTTTTAAAATTCTGTTGTCCTGTGGCAGCATAAGCCATATCTGAGGCATAGGAAGTAGGCACATCTTACACTTTAAATATCTAACAGTTATAAGTACAGGCAGAACCTGTTGCCAGTCTTGAGAACAATACCAATGAATTTACAAACTAATTAATTTAACCTAGAAATTGTCAGAAAAGGACAAGTAAGGCAGTATAAAGTCTTAGCACCTGTGTTTGAAAACATCTTTGATGAGTTCAGATACCTGTGTGGGTACAAATTACCCAGAGAACATTGGAAACAGAACCACAGAGGTTGAAATTATTTTGTCAGATGAGGACCATTGTTTGAGCATGAGGCTGTACCCTAAAGTAGGGAATATGTCTTAAGAGCTAATTTTGTTATAAGCACTGGACTTAAGATGCCAAAAATGAGACAGTTACTTTATATACAATAGAGAAGAATCTGTTTTTTTTTTTCTTTTGCCTTTAGAACAGTTTATCCTTTGAAACACAGGACATATTTCTCCCAGTGCACAGAATTCAAGTGTACATGATTCATCTTAAAAGTATGTTTGTTAGAGGACAAGAGACTCAAGTTATCACTGTGAAACCAGCTGTCCCAGCTTCAATGGGATAATCCAAAACCACCAACAACAGGAAGATGGTCAATCCCTGTCTGTTACCCACAAGGACAGTACAAGGAGAGAGGCCCCATCCGACTTAAATGCAAACCAACCCCAGTATTCTGATCTCTTGCTGCTAGGGGTCAGGTGAGGTTTACACTTCCACAGATCCAGAAACCCAGTCCCTGAATGTGGCTAACAGTCATATCCTAACGGGGCCATCTCTGCCCAGTTGCACATTTCCAACAGCATTTGAATCCCGGCTCTCTCTTCCCAACAGCACTTCTTGGAGCAGGTAGAGAGCCCAGGGGCCGTGTGGGACACAGGCTAGGGCTGGAGTGAGACCTGTGAGAGGCAGCAGGGAGCTAACAAAGCATGGTGACAAAATGAACACAGTAATACTGAGGTAAATGGACACTAAATCCATACAGAGGCTGTAAATGTCCAGTACTTTCTTCTGTCCTCAAGGGCAGAAGATGGAGCTAAGTGGCCAGAAGAGGGGCCCGCCAGATCTCTGCGGGAATACTACCTCTGGGACAACTTAATCGAGGAGACTGGCATGGACTTCTGCACCTTCTCATGTGCCACCTGCTCACTGGTAACGCAGCATCTTTGCTTGAAGGGACCTTCTGATGCAGATCTGCCAAGAAGCAGAATTCTCTTCCCCCAACTAAATGGCTTTTGATCACTCTGTCTGTGAGCAGGGCCCCTTTCAGCTAGAAGGTGCAAGAGCTTCTTAGATCTGCTCTACTCCAACGAGAACATTGTGGCTTAGGATGGAGGTGATGCCTCTTGCTGTGGTGAACTATGAGGAATAAACCACGCAATGTCCCCCCCAAAGACTTTCTGAAAGGGGAACTGTTGGAAACGGGCCATGGTCTGATTTGACAAAACAAACTAACAATGAATTCTTTGGCTGCTTCTCCCAAACAGCCACCAGCCAGGCAGGGCAATGCAATACCAACGGTGGGCCGGGATGGCTAGTAATGGGCGATGTCTCCCTGTCATTTGCATGTGTCAGGCTAATTTAATGGATACTTTATTTCCCGAGAATTGATGACTCTCTTTTAGGAAACAGGGACAGAAATCCAGGATGAGACTCAGAAGCCCAGGTCTGGCCACAGGAGGCAGTTAGTTCTGGAGGAGAGCCCACCTCCACGGCCAGAGCAGTCAGGTGTCACAACACCCTTCCTTCCTGGCCCCTTGCTCTGCCTCTAGCTCTTTTTTAAAAAATTTTTTTTGTTCAGTTTTATTTATTTATTTGAGAGTGACAGAGAGAGGAAGAGGCAGATAGAGAGAAAGAGAGAGAACGGGCGCGCCAGGGCCTCCAGCCACTGCAAACGAACTCCAGATGCGTGCGCCCCCTTGTGCATCTGGCTAACGTGGGTCCTGGAGAATCCAGCCTCGAACCGGGGTCCTTAGGCTTCACAGGCAAGCGCTTAACCGCTAAGCCATCTCTCCAGCCCCTGCCTCTAGCTCTTACAGTAGTTCGTCTCACCCGCCCTTGCACTCAGGAAGGGAGATTGGGTTGGGAGGTCAACATTTTTCTACTCAATCCCCTCTCTCTCTCTTGTGATGGTTTGGGGCAAATTCTAATCATATTTTTTAACCAGTTCCCACTCCACCTGGGTGGTTTGATGTTGGTCCTTCTCAACACAGTGTTATAAAACAGCAAACTTTAAATAAAGGGGAAGGGAAGTTGGGGGAGAGACCAAAAAACAAAAATAACAACAACAAAAGAATCTCAGGATATGGCACCTAAACTCCAAAGTGAAACACTGGAAACCAAAGCTCAAACTTGTCCTCTGTACGAAGCGAGACTCCCGCAGGAGGCAGTGGCCGAGTCTTCAGGGCGAGCTGTGCCAGAAGACCCCCTCCCTCCAGTCTCAGGGGGGAGCATGCTCAGTAGGGCTTGCTGTCATTCTTTGAACGTTTGAGCTGCGCCCTAAGCCGCTTCATGGCCATCTGAAGGCCATTACGGGCTGGGTGGCAGCTGCAGCTGGATTGTCGTAACTTACCAAACCTTCCTTCCGGTTCCAGCAGCACCAGGACTCTGCTGTGTCAATACGTTCTGGTCACACAGAGTGGGGAGTGCCGCAGCAGCGTGTTGCTGGACACCACAGTATGCTTGGGGGAGGGCCTCCGTGGCGCTCCCGGTGCCGTCCGACAGGCCACTGCTGCTGCCCAGGCCACCATTTAAAGCAGCCGTCCCTGCCAAGGAGCCGACATCGAGGCCGGTAGTTGCTCCAGCTAAGGTCTGCAGGGCTCCAGGTGAGGCCATGGGAGGGACAGGGTGACTGCTGCTGGGGCCAGGCGAAGACCCTGCTGAACCCGTGAGCACACCGAGGTGGCCGCTGGGCGTAGTGAGAGCATTGCTACCGCTTGCTGTGTCCTGAGCTGCACTAGCTGCAGCAGCCAAGTTCTGTAAGTGCGTTGCACGTAACCCTCCCATTGGGCGGAGGCTGCTCAGGGTGTTGAGGTTCCCAGGGGAGGCGGTGTGCTGAAGGAGCTGCCGATAAGGTGCTAAACACCGGGGCGCAAGAGTATTCAGACCAGCGAGGTTTCCCCACACGCACGCTGCGCTGATGCGTTGCATCTGCTGCTGGAGTTGATGGGCCATTCTCTTCCGTTCTTTGCCCTTCTGGGTGTCAGCAAATTTGACCACCATGGGGGATGAGCAACCCTCCATGGTCTGCGCTTGGTGCATTGCTTTGATAGCTGTCTGTGCCGTGGCTCTCGCTGTAAAGGTCACAAACGCACAACCTCGGCTCAAGCCGTCGGGTCCGCGCACGCGCAGTACGCGGCATTCTTCCATCTGTCCGAATGAAGAAAACATGGCTCGGATGTCATTTTGGGTGCACTTCTTGGAGATCATACCGACAAAGAGCTTCCTGTCTTCCACCGCGCGGTGCTTTTCCCTGTCGGCAGGCTTCATCTGGATAGGATGACGCATCCCTGGGAGGACCTTCGTGTTGTGAAGAGCATTCTGAGCCTCTAAGGCAGCTTTGCGGGTGTAAAACGTAACGAAGCAGCACCCTTTGCTCTGAGGCGGGTTCTGGCTCCTGTCCCTTAGGACGTTGATTTCGTAGACAGCGCCGTAGTGCCCGAAAAGTTCTCGCAGGTCCTTCTCCGACCAGGTTCTCTGAACCTGGCCCACAAACATCTTGATAGCATCGAGATCCGGTTGATCGGGGTGGTCCAGGGTGCGTTGGGACAGGACTGGAATTCAAAGAGCAGTGATCCACCATCATTTCTGGAAGGAAATCCAACCTAAACGCAGCCGTGGCCTCACTTTCCCCTTCGGAGCCAAGGATGGTAACTTGCTGCGCTGGTCGGATCCACAGACACACACAGCGTTAGTTTCGTGTAGCTTTACAGCTTACTCTCTGGACTATGTCCTCACGCAGTGGCCACACCTGAGCCCGCCTTGCCTCAGCCTCTGCCTGCACCCCCCTACTGAGGCCTACACCCCAACATGGCAGCACTTCCGGCACCTACCACCGGCGGGGAGGGCCTGGGAGGAGAGGGCCCGAATCTGGTCTTTTTGGAGCCAAAACAGCCAGCTAAATTCTAATACAATCCTTGACTTAAATTTAGATAAAGCTTAAGAAAGTTATCCCAACATATTTTAGCCTGAAAATTAGTTTTTTTGTTCCTTAAGAGTTTGTAAACAGCTGAGAAATCTCTAACTCTAGGCATGGCGGTTAGGTTTAGCCTGAAAATTCTTTCCTACACACGCACATCTTTATCCGCATACTTTAACATTCTCATCTAAGTTCCACTCAGAAAGCATTTTTAACGAGCATTCTATGTCCCAACATTGAAAAATCCCTTCTCAGTTCCTTCAGTCAACTCATCTCACCCATAATTAACCATCTTTCTTATAAGGTTATGAAGAAAAACTACACCAAATTAATTAACCCTATTACTCACTGACAAGCAAGTAGTCCAAAGACAATTTTATGTCATTAATACAAATAACACACTTGGAAATGATTAGGAGTACCTAAGGCAAATTTTGTTGCTATCTTGAGGCAGGCTTGCCTAGAAGTCAGGTCAGTTGCCTCCTCCTTTTAAGTAACACGACATTACAATTTTTTTTTTAATTTTAAAATACCTGACAAATTATAAGTCACAACCTCAGAGAGAATTCTGTTGTTTTCAATAATCCTCCATGTAAATTGAAGTTGACCTAGAACATAAACTCAGTAATTATGTTTATGATATCACGTAACAAAGCATGGCATTGTTGATACAAAACTTCAGTTCACCAGAGGCTTTAGTTAAACGTGACCTTTTTGTGTGTTTTTTTCTTGCTACCTCTTGGTGCTGACACTGCGGCGGGGGCTTGCATGCACCTTTAGATCAGCCCCACCCGGCTCCCCAGCACTCGCCCAGGGTCTGGTCTGGTACACGTGGGGGTAATGGCCAAGAGGACTGCTGGCCTGCAGAGCTGAGTCCTCAGGTTACCCAAAGGGGAAAGAAGGGAGGGGAGATGTCCCTGGGACCACCGGGGAGCTGAGAAAGAAGGGGGCCCACGGGGGGCTGCTGGAGAGGAGGGGGCCCACGTGGGGCCATTGGGAGAGGAGGGGCTCTGTGGGGGAGCTGTTGGGAGAGGAGAGGGTTCACGGGGGGGGGGTCCTGCTGAGAAAGGAGGGGTTCTGCGGGGGGAACCACTGGGAGAGGAGGCAGAGACACGGTCCCTGCACGAGGCGTCATGGTCTGGGCACATGTGAGCCTGCCACCTGACTCTGACTCTGCCACTTTGGAGCACCCACAAAACCGGCTTGCAGTTTCACCGCTTAAAGGGAGTGAGGGGAAATTTTCTTCCTGAACTTTTCATTTCCTAGCCAAATAAGCTATGCGGCTGCACGTGTCTGGGCCACATAGATGCCCAGAAATCATCCAGGGGGCGGCCTGGAGGATTTCCCAAAAGGAGCCAGCCTGGGAGAGCTTAATTCCCTTAATTTTCAGAAGAGCCCGTAAACCTACGATTCTGTGATTCCTTTTGGTGGGAGACAATATTAACGTAAAGGAGGAAAAAGAGAAAAATAGCTTCCGTCTGATGGAGGAAAGAGAAACAGATAGAGGGTTTTTGCCAAAGCCCATCGGGCTGTCGGGGTCCAGGCAGAGGACGGCTGGCCTTCAGTCAATACCGAAGAGTGACCTCGGCCAAGAGACTTCAGTTGCCAGTTAGTCGTGTCTGGTCCCGCGCGATGGGGCAAAAGCGAAAATAAAGGAGGAGAAAGAGAAATCTGCCAGCCCTCAAAAATGTGGAGGCAAGGCCCGCATGGGCTGATGTCTCCCAGTCCCCCTGGGAGAGCACTCACCTACCCTGTCCGTCTCACCGGGTCCCTGTTCAGGCACCAGCTGTGGGTTCTCTGGGGCCCAGCCGCGGTTCCCCCAAAGGCGCCCAGGCAACCGGGGTGGGTGAGCGAGGGAAAGTAGAAGACTTCCGGGAGATAGGTGAACGGCTCTCTCGGTTTATTCTCAGGGAAATGGGTTTATAAGCATCTGAGGGTGGGGGGCAGGTCCTAAGGGACCTAAGGTTCCTTGCTGATGCCTAATTAGCATATAGGGACATTCATTCCAGCAGGTAGGCAATGGCGGGTCAGGTGATCTGTGTGAAGGTGCTGGCTGACAAGCAGTTTCCTAGGCAACTGGCCAAAGGTCACAGGGCTATGGGCAGAGCCTAAGTTCAGGTGTGCCAGGCTTGGAGAAGGAGTGGCCTCGTGTAGCCCAGGGATCCTTAGCCGTGCCGTGCCTGGCAGCTCAGGCCCCTCTCCTAGAGGCTCTGGCCTGTGCCTGGCAGTGCCCTCCAAAGAATGGGCATGCCATGGTCATATGCTACTGCAAATGAAGTCCAGATGCACATGCCACTTTCTGTGTCTGGTTTAACATGGCTACAGGGGAATCGAACCCAAGCTATTAGGCTTTACAAGCAACTGCCTTTAACTGCTGGGCCTCCCCCTGAGCACTCCACTGTAGTTTTTGAGGTAGGGTCTCTCACTGAACCTGGAGCTGTCTGGTCCAGCTAGACATGCTGTATCCAACTGATTCATGAGGCCTCCTGTGTCTGCCTCCCCAGAGCTGGGATTACAGGATGTGCCACCGTGACTGGGCATTTTTTCAGAGAGTCCTAGCAATCAAACTCAGATCCTCATGTTTGCAAAACAAGATTTTTACTAGCTGAGCTACCTTCCCAAACCAGATAAAGTTTCAAAAATATTTTATTTATTTAGAAGAAGAGAGAGAGAGAGAAAGGCAGATAGAGAGAATGGGCAAGCCAGGGCCTCCAGCCACTGCAAACAAATTCCAGATGCATGTGCTACCTTGTGCATGTGGCTTATGTGGGTACTGGGGAATTGAACCCAGTTCGTTAGGCTTTACAGGCAAGTGCCTTTGTGGTGGCACACACCTTTAACTGTAGGACTCAGGAAGCTGAGGTAGGAGGATCACTATGAGTTTGAGACTAGCCTGGGGCTACAGAGTGAGTTTCAGTTCAGCCTAGGCTAGAGGTGAGACCCCACCTCAAAAAGAGTAGGTTAGCGATGACACAGAAGCAGGCATATCTCTATGAGTTCGAGGCCAACGTGGTCTACAGAGTGAGTTCCAGCTCAATCTGGCCTAGAGTGAGACTACCTCAAGTGACAGCTGGGCATGGTGGCGCACGCCTTTAATCCCAGCACTCTGGAGGCAGAGGTAGGAGGATCACTGTGAGTTCGAGGCCACCCTGAGACTACAGTGAATTCCAGGTCAGCCTGGGCCAGAGTGAGACCCTATCTTGAAAAAGCAAAATAAATAATAATAATAATAATAATAATAATAATAAAACGACAACAAAATCTGTTTTAAAATTTTACTTATTGCTGTATTTATTTATTTATTTATTTATTTATGAGAGAGAGAGAATGGGCACACTAGGGCCTTTGGCACTGAATATTAACTCCTCAGGCATGTGCCACCTTGTGCATCTGGCTTTATGTGAGTACTTGGAGATTGAACCTGGGTCCTTTGGCTTTGCTAGCAAGCAGCCCCAACAAAAGAATTTTTTACTTATATTATTTAAGAGAGAGAGAGAGAGAATTGGCATGCCAGGGCCTCTGGCCACTGCAATTGAACTCCAGACTTGTGCTCTATCTTGTGTGAATGTGGGGCCTTGTGTGCATCTGGCTTACATGAGTTCTGGGGAACCAAACCTAAGTCCTTAGACTTTGCTAGGCATGCGCCTTAGCCACTAGGTCATTTCTCCAGCCCCCAACAAAAGTATTTTTGATTGATGGGTGCTTGCATCTGCAAATGTGGATCCAGGGATACCAAGAGTCCACTTCAATCATATACTGTCCCTGATATGCATGGGAAACTATCCAAAAACTGAATCAGGCTCTTTATACCTCAGATCTCTCTCTCTCTCTCTCTCTCTCTCTCTCTCTCTCTCTCTCTCTCTCTCTGTCTCTCTCTGTCTCTCACTGGCAAGTTGATCTGCTTCTGTAAGTGTAAATAACAGAGCCAGCGTCCCTGGCATAGAAAACACACACAGTTACAGAGAACATATAAATAAATTTATGAGGCACGAGCTCTGCCTTAGCAGGAAGGAGTCATAAACACAGTTTGCCCGGCTCCGCTTCCCTTGTGGGCAATGTCCTTTAGCAGCCCTTCTTTGCACAGGGAGCTCTGAGATCCAGGCAGACGTTTATAGCCATTTAAAGACATTTATGACATCATTGTTCACTGGCCAATGTTGTGTGTTAGCAAGACACAGGAGGGACGCATGCTTGTGTGAGGGGGATATGAGGACGGGTGGAGGCTGTGCAGCCAGACAGGGAAACGCTGGGGGGTGGAGGAGGTTGGACTGGGGTGGGCTGGGGGGCAGAAGGTCCCACGTGACTTGAAAGCAGAATGGGGACTATGAGGGGGGGAAGCTGTGAGCGGGGAGGAGGATAAGAAGAAGTCAGTGAAAATGGAAAATAATGCCCCAGTCATAACAAAATTTGGAGCTGGAGAGATGGTTCAGTGGTTAAAGACACTTGCTTGCAAAGCCTGCCACCCTGGGTTCAACTCCCCAGTGCACACGTAAAGCGAGGTGCAGACAGCGGCTAACACATCTGGAGTTCATTTACAGTGGCAGGAGGCCCTAGCACACCCGTTCATTCTCTCTCTCTTTCTCTCTCCTTGCAAAAAAATAAATAAACAAAAAATTTAGGGAAAAAATTAAACAGAAGGACCTATCTTGTTCATGGGTTAAAGCTCTCAATGTGTGCCAATAAATCTAAAGTGGGTTTACAGACTTAAGGCAATTCCTATGAGTATTCCAGGAGGCTTAGAAACCATAAATTAGCACTAATTCTAAAATTCGCCAGGAAAAAAAAACTAAAATTCTCAAACTACACTGAAAAATCAAATAATTTAGAAGACTAATTATCTCCCATGAAGACATTACAAAGCTACAGTAATCAAGAGAGCGTGGAGCTGGTATAACAGCAAAAAAAGATGAATGCAAAAGAATTAAGAGTCCAGGTCTGGAGAGATGGTCTAGTGGCTAAGGCTCTTGCCTGCAAAGCTAAAGGACCCTGGTTCAATTCCTCAAATCCCACGTAACCCAGATGCACAAGGTGGAGCATGTGTCTGGAGTTCATTTGCAGCAGCTGGAAGCCATGGCTCGCTCATTCTTTCTCTCTCTCTCTCTCTATCAAATAATAAAAAGATATTTTTTTAAAAAAGAATTAAGAGTCCAAAAATAGACCCACGGTTGGATAGAGGCCCCTAAACAGCCATCACTCAGGTGGCCCCTTCTGGCCCTCGGGGCCCTGTGCGTCACCTCCTCTCTGGAAGTTAAGTCCCACGCTCCCAGAGCAGTTGAGGACATAAGGGAGGCGCCTGTGTTCATGTGGGTTTCCTCCGTGTTCCCCAAAACGATGAGCTTCTCAGCCAGCTGTGAGGGGACTGAGACACAGCTCCTCACTGTCCCCTCCAACAGCCTGAGGAGTTCCCCCGGACTTTTAGGGACCTCGACTCGGATGGACTCGTGACTTTGAAGCTGAAGGAATCTCAGGAGGAGCCAGTATGAAGCAGAGTTGGAGATTTTTTTTTTTTAACTTTTCCAACTATCATTAAGCTTAGAAAAGTTACAGTAAAATTTTTATTAAGTCTCATGAAAACGATTCCGCATTGTGATACTGCAGCCGTTTCAGGGACAGTAGTGCCAACTGTTCCCACATTCCTGCAGGCACACACTCAGATAAGCAGATTAATTGGCTGGCTTTGAGATTGTATTAAAGATATAAAGGGGTTGACATCATCACCCTTTTTTTTTCTGTTTTTTTTTTTTTCTTTTTGTATTGGCAGCTTCTATACTTACAGACAATAAACCATATTTCCCTGCCCTCCCACACTCTCCCCTCCACAACTCCGCTGTCCATCATATCCCCTCATTCTCCATTGATCTCTCTTTTATTTCAGTGTCATCATCTTTTTCTCCTACTATGAGGGTCTTGTGAAGGTGTTGTTAGGCACTGCGAGGTCATGGATATTGAGGCCAGTTTCTGAATGGACAGTTGCATTGTAAGCAGTCCTACCCTTCCTTTACCTCTTAATTTCTTTCCCCCACCTCTTCCACAGTGGACCCTGAGCCTTGGAAGGTGTGCTAGAGATGTTTCAGTGGTGACACTCCTCCGTCCCTTCTTCTCAGCACTATGTTGCCTTTTGGGTCATCCCAGTGGCCACCAACATCTGAAAAGACAAGCTTCTCTAACCAGAAGTGAGCATATCATTAATATATGAACATTACATGTAGTGATTTCAGGGCATTTTGGTGAAAATAATATATGAATTGAGCCAGACGAGAGCAGGCTCACTACCTCCCCTGCCATAGGCTTTTGATTAGGTTTTCAGTACCAGGCACATATTCCTTCCCATAGAGCGGGTCTCCAGTCCAGTTAGAAAGTAGTTGGTTTCCCCCAGAGCAGACATGCCACTAATGCACCCATTTGGTCTTTTGATCTTGCCAGCCAACTTGAGGTTTCCAGTGTCCACTGTTTTCACCGCTGATGACTTCTGTCTCTCATAAGGCTGCATACAGGGCAGCTTTTTCCAGCTTTCAAGTGGCTGGTCTACAGGGAGAAGGTTTTCTGCTCAGCACCAGCTTGGTTTCTCAGTGACTCTGCCGCTCAGGCATGTGAAGTCTTCAGCAATAGGGTCTTACCATCTCTTTCTCAAGGGAAACCAAAGGCCTTGGCAATAGCCTGTAATGTTTTGGAGGCAACAGGGACCTCTCTGGCCAAGAACTCACTGGACAGTATCCCATCCCTGGCACTGAAAATTTTCTAGTAACAATCTATGGCTTCTGGATGTGCCATTATTTAAGAAAGTAGATTTTCATACGTCTTATTCAGAATATCTTGAATTTTGTTTGACCCTCCCCCTCCAGACATTCTTTTACACAATCTCTTCCTCTGGCCTTGCTTAGGCCTTTCCCCTCCCTGTAATCTGTTCTTCTACTTACATATATACAATATCATCCCCTAAGTCCTTCCCTCTCCTCAATCCCCTATAGCCTTTTCCTGGCTTACTGGCATTGGTTCTGGCTCAGACACAAGTCTATACATTTGTAGCGAGGATCCACTTATGAGAGAGAATATGAGACGTTTGGCTTTCTGGGCCTGGGTTACCTTACTTAGTATAATCCTTTCCAGATCCATCCTTTTCCCTGCAAATTTCATTACTTCATTTTTCTTTACCGCTGAGTAGAACTCCACTGTATAAATGTGACATATCTTCACTATCCACTCCTCAGCTTAGGGACATCTAGGCTGGTTACATTTCCCAGTTATTGTGAATAGAACGACAATAAACATGGTTGAGCAAGTATCTCTAAGGTAGTGAGAAGAGTCTCTCTTATTGAGGAGACAGCAATAAAAAAAATGGGGGAATACTTAGCAAGGAGGCACACCCCAGAGTATGGGCATGAGCTTCTCAAAGTAAAGACCTTCGCACTGGCCATTTGTTCCATTCTGGTGACTCTAGGGTCCCGTCTCAAAGGGTGATAAGAAACCTTTTGTCTTTAGTCACACTCTGTCTGTCTCTGTCTCTCCGTCCCTCTCTGATCAGTGAGGTGGCAGCGTGGCTCTGGAAGTGTCATGGGTGGGGTGACAATCTCATGAGGTAAATCAGGAGCCACTCGGGGTGCACTAGGGGTTTTAGTACATGCCCTCATCCCTGTACATGGGGTTTCTGGTGAAATTCTCAGAAAATCGCAGGTTGGCCGCCGGGAACAGGAGAAAGCTGTTCACTGTGCTGGAATTCTTCCTGCTCTGGTGGTGGGGGCGTTAACCGGATCCCTGGGTGAGGAGTTCTCCCTCCTCTCCCATGGCCCTGTCTGCCAAGCCTGCCTCTAACCGACACTAGAGACCAAGCACCTCCCGCATGCTGGCGACGGCGCCCAGGCCAGCCCTGGCACAGGCAGTGGGGGAGTGACATCACGGGGTCAGGGCCGTGACCCCCCAGCCTTGCCGCTCACCTGGAAGTCTGAGGTCTGAGATTGAAGGGGGGGGGAGGACAGAAGACAGGATTGAGAAGGATGACAGGGGGTGTCCTGTGGCCACAGACCCCGCCCCCAGCCCAGAGGGAGGAGGGACACAGAGCTGTCACCAGAGCCCCACAGCTTGGGAGCAGCACTGGGGTGAAGCTTCTCTCCAGGGAGGAGGACAGAGCGGGCAGCAGTGATCATGCGGTGGCCTTCAGCCGTCCCCTGGCAGAGACTCTTGCTCACAGGTGAGGGGCCCATGCCCTGGGAGTGGGCATGGGCAGGGTGGTCAGGGACGTTCTGGGTTCTCTGTGGGGGAAGACCCTGAGAGGGGACACAGAGTCCTGCCTGGAGGCAGAGGGGAGAGGACACCAAAGGACACAGAGAGTCGCAGGGAGACCCGCCGTGAGCTGCCGTTGTTACGGGGTGGGAGGACCGAAATCTCCACTGTTCCCTACTGCAAGTGAACTTGACCACTGGCCACAAGCCACAAGTGTGGCAGGGTTGACGCTCCAAACAAAACCACAGTCAGGCTGGGGGCTCATCCCCATCAGCCCGCACTGCAGAGGTGAAGGGGAAGACCTCAGCGAGTTCTAAGCCAGCCTGGGCTGGAGAGTGAGTTCTAGGACAGCCGTAGCTAGAGTGAGAGCATGCCTCACAGAAAAGGAAGGAAGGAAGGAAGGAAGGAAGGAAGGAAGGAAGGAAGGAAGGAAAGAATGAAAGGCAGAAAGGGAAGAAAAACATCAAATCAGCTCAGGGCTGGAGATGTAGCTCAGATTGTACAGTGTCTGCCTAGCACGCATGAAGCCTGGTTTTGATCCCATTACTGTGCAAATTGGGTGCGGTGTGGTACACCCATAAACCCAGCACTTAGTAGTTAGGGGCAGGAGCATCCAAAGTTCAAATACAGCCTCTACTCTGTACCAATTTGATGCTGGCATGAGCTTCACAAAATCCTGTCTTAGAAAATCAAAACAGGGCTGGGCTTGGTGGCACACGCCTTTAATCCCAGCACTCAGGAGGCCGAGGTATGATAATCGCTGTGAGTTTGAGGCCAGTTTGAGACTACAGAGAGAAATCCAGATCAGCTTGGGCTAGAGAGAGGCCCTACCTCAAAAAAAAAAAAAATAAAAATAAAAAAGAATCCAAGCAAACAAAAGTCCCCGCTCCAACCGGGGTGTGGAACATCCTTAGCAACCAACCGCAGAAGTGGGCAGAGAAACTCTGACCCGCGGGATCCTGGGACAGTTGTTCATGGACGCGTGAGCCGGCCCAGGCACTGGGGCCCCGGCAGTGACTAGACTTGACTCCCTGTGCTCACGGAGCTCGGGTGTGTCACGTGCAGAATGACAGGGCAGCGGGTGTGCTCTGGACAGTGAGGACGGGTTCACAGAGCCTCAGAGCGAACAGAGCAGAGGACGCTGGGAAGCAGGGTCTCTTGAGGAGGTCAGGGGAGGCCTCTGCCCCAGACACCCTGACAGTGAGCAGGGCTCTGAAGGCTGTGCCGACACCTGCTGCAGAGGCTCTGAGCAGGGGCATGCTGCTGACCTGGACCCATTAAGAAGGACACACACACACGTGTGTGCACACGCACATACACACACGCATGGGCAGCCCTCTCATGACCACGGCCCTGTCTGTCCGTCTAAACACCACTCTTCCCACGTGAACAGATTTCTCTCTCCTTCCTCCCAGCCTCGCTGCTGACCTGCTGGAATTGGCCCGTCTCTGCAAACGTCACAGTTGAAGTCGTGCCTTCCAGAGTTGTCGAAGGGACCGACGTGTTTCTGCGAGTCCTCGACCTGCCCGAGGATATGAGAAGATACATCTGGTACAAAGGAGAAGAGAACGTGGCCCGAAATCTGGTTGCACAATATCTGATACATCCTTACTATTTCATAGCAGGGCCTCTATATACCGCTAGACACACACTAAGCGTGAACGGAACTTTGAAGATCAGCAAGGTCTCCAAGAAGGACGAAGGACTCTACAGAATCCACACTACCAGCGTAGGGTTCATAACCTCAGAGGCATCCGTGCAGCTTTCTGTGTCCCGAAAGTGAGTGTGGGAGCGAGCCACTGTGAGCTCGGGCTGCTGACTGGCTGAACCCCGCTTCACACGTACAGGGCAGTGCGGGCCGCTCTTCTGCCCCGTGTCCTCTCACTGGGGCTTGGAACTTCCTGCAGGCCGCACGCAGTGGAGACAGGCTACTAGAGCTGAGAGTCAGTCACGAGAATCCACCTGCAGAGAGGGACCATGGGCGGGCAATGGCCCAGGGAGCGGAGTTCCAAGCCCAGCCCCCATGCCCCCATCCCGTGATCACGGCCCTGCAGGTCTCTGTCTCCCTCTGCCAAGGCGGCTCCGGGTCAGTCCACTGAGGGACACTTGCGGACTGCCCTTGCGTTCTCAGAGATGCCCTTACCCCAGACCTCTGCCTAAGGCCCTGGTTCCAGACAACAAAGGGGACTTGTTCCCAGGGCTGGATTTTGTTCGCCTGCGGCTCCCTTGTCTCTGTTCCCCGGAGCGCCACCCGGCCATGGCGACGTCCCTCTGGGGAGGTGCTGCCCTGTGCCATTCAGTCCACAGGTCAGCTCCCCTGGGCTGCTTTGTTCCCTCGTAGATGGACTAACAAAGGGTGAATATCTCTACCTGAAGTAAATCTTCCCTCCCCCAGGCACAGACAGGGCTTACAACCCGTTCTTCTGATAAGCAAGGAAGCTGTATGAGGAGGAGTATGGGATGTTTCATAAAGTCACAACATTTCTAGAAGTGAGAGTGATAGGAGAAAATTCCACCTTTGTGCTGAAGTGGCTGGAGACCTGGGCTGAGAGGGGGTCCTGGTAGGACCCTGCACAGACACCCCAGGTTCACAGAATGGTGACCCTGGGGTGACTTGGGGTCAGAGCGAGATGCAGGCCTATCCTTTGAGATAATCATCCTGGTCTGAGCTGTCAGTGGAGAAATCATTTGGCATGTGTCCCCGAGTACCCGGGATAAGATCCTCAGATCCCCTATAAAAACCGGAAGCTTGTGATTCCAGTGTGCCTATAGAGAGGAGGGGGGCTGAGATGGGAGACTTCCCTGAAATGTACAAATGAGAGCAGAGGACAGGGGACCCTCCATGAGGTGGAAGGGGAAGACAGACACAGAAGGTGTCCACTAACGTCCACACGCATTTTATGGCCCACACACGCTTGCAGTTATACATGGAAGTCTCCTAGATGCACTAAACCCACGAATGGGAAGAGACCTGTCCTCGGAAGTGGGTCCTTGGAGTCCTCACACAGCTCACTGTGGCCCCGAGAGCTGGCAGGGATCCCGGAGGGAGCGGCCCGTCTGAGGCTCCATGCCCACTCTTAGCAATTCCTTTCCTGTTTGTCCACAGAGCCTGGGACGCAGCCCCACCCCCACCTCCCACCATCCAAGCCACCACAGCCACAGCCACTGCCAGGGCTCCGTGGTCCTCACCTGCCTTTCAGGCTCCACTGAAAGGTCCACCTGGTGGACCTTCAACAACAATAGTTTGTGGCTCACAGAGGGGATCGTGCTGACCAGATACCATACCAAATCGGCGTGGACCCCATCAGGAAGTGGGGAGGGAGGACGTGGGAGTACCAGTGTGAGGTCTCCATCCTGTCAGCTCCAGCCCCCAGGCTGCTGGGATCTCTGAGTGGCCCTCAGTCCCTCCATCCTATGATTTAAATCCTCCATCGCTTTTGTTTTCTTCTGATCAAAGCACTTTACTGGCGATTCCCTGAGTCCACAGAACCATGGTGAGCAGACGGGGAAGTCTTGCTATCAAGCCTGTCAGTAAATGTTGAAAACCACAAGCCGATATTGTCTTTCTTGGTGGCCCAAGGTCCCTTCAGTGTCCCTCTCCTTTTGGTGTCCATTGCATCCAACCTGGTGTGGGGGTGAGCCGCAGTTCTCCTTGGGTGAGCTGTGGTCGTGTGTGGGACACAGGTCTGGGTTCGTGATGCACCACGGGGCGTCAGCAGTTCTCGTCCTTCTTTTGTAGAACATGGGGGTGAGCCCCGCACCCTGATCCTGGTCAGGGGTAGAGACATGACACACAGATGACAGGGACCTTATACAACGCCTCTGCCCACGTGGGCCTGGCATGGGTGAGGGGGGAAGGGCTTGGAGAGCCCCAGTGTGTTAGGAAAAGAAACAAGAGGCAACTCAGAGGCAGAGTTGGATTTATTCAGAGATGCTTGAGAGGGGGCTCTGTTGGGGTACGTCAAGTCTCCTCGCTTACAGGTTACAGGCATACTTATGGAGTGGTGGGCGCATTGGCACTCCTTGGTGGCTGGGTGGCCCACCATGCCTCAGGCCTTGGGCCACTTCGGGGAAATGATAATGGGCAGGGGTGGCCCGGTCACTCGTGGGAAACAGAGGGCTATAATGAAATGACAGAGTCCAAAGATGGAGTCACTCTGGCTGTAACTGGGTGTCCCTACTTAGACTCTGGACTGAGTTGCAACCATTGAGTCAAGGGACAGTGTTGAGACTTGTTCTCACCCATTGGTCTAGACCACGTGTCACATCAGCCTGCCTGCGTGAGGACATCTTCTCCCTAAAGGCCGTGTGTGGGTCAGGGACAGGAGGTTTGCACAGGAAGAGGGACACAGGGGCTGAGATTCAATGAGAGATGCCCACCAAAAAAAAGTTCTCTCCTGTTTTGTGGTCCTGATACAGGATAGCAGCCCTGAGAGGGATTAGCTCTCCACAAAGACGCAGCACATCCCCAGGTCCAGGAACCACAACTTCAGATTCTTGTCCAAGTTATCAGAAAAAAAAAAAAAAAAACTTGAAAAATGTGGACACAGAGTATGGTAAGTTTTGCAAATTTGTTGAGGATAATGCAGAAACGGACGAGTGGAAAAGAAGAAGCAGGAGGGGAGATGGCTTGGAGGTTAAGGCGCTTGCCTGTGAAGCCAAAGGACCCAGGTTCGAATTCCCCAGGACCCACGTTAGCCAGATGCACAAGGTGGCACATACATCTGGAGTTCGTTTACAGTGGCTGGAGGCCCTGGCACGCCCATTCTCTCTCTCTTTATGTGTGTCTTTCTCTATTTGCATTTTTTTCTCTCTCTCTCTCAAATTTTAAAATAAAAAATTAAAATATTTTAAAATAAAAGAAGCAGGAAAGAGAAATCCCCCCCCCCCAACTTCCCAGCACTGCTGGCAGCAGAGAGCAAAAGAGCCGAGAAGAGCTTCCTTCACACGACCTGGAGAATAAGGAGTCTGAGAAGCTGACTGAGAGAAGGGGTGAGAAGGAGAAAGGGGTGGCCATACGTGTTTCAGTCCATTTACAGGAAGCAGGCATCCAATGAGATGAACCGCATCACCCGGGCCCACGTGTGCAGGGAGGGACCTGATAGGCCGGTGGGCCCAGGGTGAACACTGGTCAGCAAGACCCGTCCACAGTGGCTAAACCCCTGAAATTGGAACAAAACAGAAAGCTGTAGTTGTTGCTGAGGAGGGTGGGGGGGATTAGGAAGGTGCTGCTGGCAGCCATCTTGGATGAGGCTGAATCAGACACGGGTTCTAGTCCTGCCAGGGCAGGCAAGGTGGCATCCGGGTTTCTGTGGGCCAGACCCTAGCTAATTGCCTGTCGGGGGCAGCTGTATTCTGAGGCTGAGGCCAGTGAAACTGGGGGTGGTGAAGGTGTGGAGGCCCTGGCTGTGAGGCGTGGGAGAGACCAAGGCCACGCACACCACTCTGAGGCAAAGAGGAAAGCTTTCATTTGGGAAAAGCAGGAGCTGCCAGGGCTGACCCACAAGAGAGGAGCACCGCGTCTACCTGAGTTTTCAGGGTAGTGGGCTTTACAGGACTTGTTAAGTTGGGGGCAGGTGAGGGAGACGAAGGAACTCATTTATTGAGTTGAATAGAAAAGTTCCCAGCTGGGCGTGGTGGCGCACGCCTTTAATCCCAGCACTGGGGAGGCAGAGGTAGGAGGATCGCCGTGAGTTCAAGGCCACCCTGAGACTACATAGTGAATTCCAGGTCAGCCTGGACTAGAGTGAGACCCTACATCAAAAAATGAAAAATAATAATAATAAAATAGGTAAGGCATGACACCAGAACAGTGATCAGAAGACTTGCAAGAAAATAGGGCAGGAAACCATGACCTGGGGCATTATCAGGCAAGATGGGGATAATGACAGGGTGGTTTCTTGAAGAATGTGGATAATCCACTTTCCTAGGTCACTGTCACCCTTCCGCTGACCTTGGTGACTTCAGCTTGGGAGCCCGCCCCGACCTGACGCTGGTGAATGAGCCCTGTGGGAAGAACGGCGAGAAAGGCCGGTACACACACAAGATCTCCCACTCACAGAGCAGAGTGCGTACGTTTCTTAGAATGCTGGCCCCAGAGGTAGCTCTGAATATATATGAAAAAGCCCAGAGTGCCAAACCTTATTGCAGAGCTGTTACGACAAATGAGTACAGGAAAGATTTTCTTTTTTAAAAAAATATTTTTATTTATTTATTTGTCAGAGAAAGAAGGGGACAGAGAGAGAGAGAATAGGTGCACCAGGGCCTCCAGCCACTGCAAATGAACTCCAGATGAATGCGCCCCCTTGTGTATCTGGCTAACGTGGGTCCTGGGGAATCGAACCTGGGTCCTTTGGCTTTGTAGGCAAATGCCTTAACTGCTAAGCCATCCCTCCAGCCCAAGACTTTCTGATTAAAACTGAAACCTGGCATAAACCGAGGAGAATGTGCATAAACTGGAGCCCAAGACAGGGAAGCATGTGGAAGCCATATATATACATACATACACACACACACGTATATGTATGTGTATATGTATATGTATATGTAGACATCGCAGATGGAAGCCAGGTACTTACTTGGCAAGGATTACAGGACGGAGGAAAACCCAGCAAAATTTAAATCTATCAAAACAGGCAGAGGACCATTGGAACCAATTTGGAAGCAAGAACTTGCCCATCCGAAAGACTGCCCAATGTATGTGTGCGCACAAATTGGCTACTGTCAAGTTCAAGTGGCGGGGCCTACAGAACAGAATGGAAAACTTTGTACATAAGCAAGAGAAGCGCCCGTCGACAAACTTCCACGGTTCCGCTGGCTTGATAAGGGGGGTCGATCTGACTATGGGTGGCATTCGAAGGACGGGAGAAGAGACGAAGAGACAGCCGCGTGGCATGACACCGAAGGACCCGGTGAAAGGAGTGACGAGCCGCCCTCCCCCTTCTGCGCTTTCTGTATGACTGCGGTCAACAGGAAGGCCCGCAGCTCCACCCTCTTGAGGAGTGGCTCTTTGGACGCAGCTTTTCTGTGCCCATTCTTCGGGCAGCTTTTTTTTTTCTTTTTCTTTTTTTTACTTATTTATTTGAGAACAACAGAGAGAGAGAGAGTCAGAGAATGAGCGCGCCAGGGCCTCCAGCCGCTGCAAACGAGCTCCAGACGCGTGCGCCCCCTTGTGCATCTGGCTAACGTGGGTCCTGGGGAATCGAACGTGGGTCCTTTGGCTTTGTAGGCAAACGCCTTAACCGCTAAGCCATCTCTCCAGCCTGGGTGGGGGGGGGGGGTCTCCTCCTCTTCCTTCTCTCTCTCTCTCTTTAAAAAATTTTTTTAAATAGAGTTTTACTTTTCTTTTTTTGTTGTTGTTTATTTTTATTTATTTATTTGAGAGTGACAGACAGAGAGAAGGAGGCAGAGAGAGAGAGAGAATGGGCGCACCAGGGCTTCCAGCCACTGCAAACGAACTCCAGATGCATGCGCCCCCTTGTGCATCTGGCTAACGTGGGTCCTGGGGAATCGAGCCTCGAACTGGGGTCCTTAGGCTTCACAGGCAAGCGCTTAACCGCTAAGCCCTCTCTCCAGCCCTCAGGCAACTTTCAATCCCTTACCGTAGCTAATTCTAGATGCCCTTTGATACTGTGAACAAATAGACCGCCTGGTATTGCAGAGCCGTGCGTGCGGGAGCCTGCTCCTCTGAGACACGCGACATAGGTTGCTGTATGGAGCTGACTACAACAGAGGGCCAGAGACAGAGACACTCTGGACCCAGACTCCATCCCCAGCCCCATATGCTCCTCCGGGGCGAGGCTCTGCTCAGGGGGGGACACCAGAACTGACACCAGAGTCCAGGCACCTGAGTTTGATTTCCCAGGACCCAAGTAAATACCACGTTGGCAAGGTTGGTTGTGATTTTGCAGCCAGAGAAGAAGAAAAGGAGAGAAATGCCCTGGATGATACAGATGCCCTCCACAGGTTCCCTCCCTGCCTTGCCTTCTTTCCCTACCCACCAAAGCCCTTTGCCGGCCTGAGGCTCTGAGATGAAGGGGCGAGGCAGGGTCCCATTGTAGCCCAGAATGACCGGGAACTCACTGTATTCCGGGCTGACCTCAAACTCACAGCGATCCTCCTACCTCAGCCTCCCCAGTGCTGGGACTGTAGGCGTGAGCCACCACGCCCTGCTTCAAAATGGAGCATCGAGGACAGCAGCCCCTCCACCTCCCAAGGTGCTGGCCTTTGAACTGCTTCCTCCCCACTGACTCGTCTCCTGAGCACTGGCGTTTTGTTGTTTATTTTATATTTTATTATTTTATTTTATGTTTTCGAGGTAGGGTCTCGCTCCAGCCCAGGCTGACCTGGAATTCACTATGTAGTCTCAGGGTGGCCTCGAACTCACTGCGATCCTCCTACCTCTGCCTCCCCAGTGCTGGGATTAAAGGCGTGCGCCACCACGCCCTGCTGAGCACTGGTTTTGAGCCGAGGGCTGCTGGCCTGGGCCCAGTAAAGCAGTGACAGTGACGTCACCGGTCCAGCTCTTCAGCTCTTGGGCCCCTTCCTGGACATGGTGGGCATTTCGTGGACCCTAGGACAAAGCAGAAAGGTAACCCTGCAACTGTATTGGATTATGCAAAAGGGGTGCAGTGTTTTTCCAGTCCAGCTGGTTGGTCAGTCTCGGAAGGCAGGCTTATTTACAGCAAAACAAACATCGTAGAGCGCTTACAGTAAGAACTTGTGACTGGACTGGGGAGAAGGTTTGGTGGATAAAGCGCTCGCAATGCAAACATGGATACCTGAGCTCAGAGCCCCCGGAAGACAGGGTGGCTGGCGTTTGTATTCTCAGCGTGTCTATGGCAAGGAGGGAAGCTGAGGGGGCCCAGGGAGATGCCTCAGGGGTCAAAGACGCTTGCTTGCAAAGCCTGCCATCCTGAGTTCAAGACTCCAACTACCAGTGGAAAGCTAGACTGGCATTTGGTTGCAGTAGCAAGAGACCATCGCATGCCAACTTGCCAGACAGAAATTGGCCTCAATATCCAAGACCTCACAGTGCCTAGCAATACCTACACAAGACCCTCATAGTAGGAGAAAAAGATGACACCAAAATAAAAAAAGAGACTAGGGCTGGAGAGATGGCTTAGCAGTTAAGCACTTGCCTGTGAAGCCTAAAGACCCCGGTTCGAGGCTCCATTCCCCAGGACCCACGTTAGCCAGATGCACAAGGGGGCGCACGCGTCTGGAGTTCGTTTGCAGTGGCTGGAAGCCCTGGCGCGCCCATTCTCTCTCCCTGCCTCTCTCTCTCTCTCTCTCTCAAGTAAATAAATAAATTACATATATGGCTGGAGAGATGGCTTAGTGGTTAAGGAATTTGCCTGCAAAGTCAAAGGATCCTGGTTCGATTCTCTAGGACCCACATAAGCCAGATGCACAAGGGGGCACATGCATCTGGAGTTCGTTTGCAGTGGCTGGAGGCCCTAGTGTTCCCATTCTCTCTCTCTCTCTCTCTCAAGTAAATAAATAAATTACACACACACACACACACAAACACACACATATATGGAAGAGAGACCCTGGCATGCATGCACAGGCACACACATGAATGAATGAATGAATGAATGAACGAATAAATAAATAAATAAATAAATGAGACACTTAAGAAAGAAGGAAGTTGCTCTTCAGCGCCGCCTCCAGGCCCGCAGCGGGCTCCTGGCTGTGCACGAGGGGCCGCCGTTCGGGTCCGCGCGCGTCGGTGTGCTGAGTCGCGATGTCTAACCCGTCGCCGCAGGCGAAGCCGGAGCACCCGGGCAGCCCCCGCGTGTCCTTCGACGTGGACGTGGGGGGAGAGCGCGTTGGTCGAATTGTAATAGAGTTGTTTGCAGATATTGTTCCAAAGACTGCGGAAAATTTTCGTGCGCTATGTACAGGAGAGAAAGGCATTGGAGCCACAACTGGGAAAGCTCTTCACTTTAAAGGATGTCCTTTTCATCGAAGTATTAAGAAATTTATGATTCAGGGTGGAGACTTCTCAAATCAGAATGGGACAGGCGGAGAAAGTATTTATGGTGAAAAATTTGGAGATGAAAATTTTTATTATAAGCATGATTGGGAGGGCTTGCTGAGCATGGCAAATGCAGGCCCCCACGCGAATGGTTCTCAGTTCTTCATCACAACAGTTCCAACTCCTCATTTGGATGGGAAACATGTGGTATTTGGTCAAGTCATTAAAGGACTAGGTGTGGCAAGGATCCTTGAAAATGTCGAGGTGAACGGTGAAAACCCTGCCGAACTGTGCGTCATTGCAGAATGTGGAGAATTGAAGGAGGGAGATGACTGGGGATTGTTCCCTAAGAATGGCTCTGGTGATAACCACCCAGATTTTCCTGAGGATGCAGACCTGGATTTAAAAGACGTAGATAAGATTGTATTAATAACTGAAGACCTCAAAAACATTGGAAATACTTTTTTCAAGTCTCAGAACTGGGAGATGGCTATTAAAAAATATTCAAAGGTTTTAAGGTATGTGGAGAGCTCAAAGGCTGTTTCTGAGAAAGCAGATGCAGGCAGACTGCAGCCTGTCGCCTTGAGCTGTATGCTGAATATTGGTGCTTGTAAACTCAAGGTGTCAAACTGGCAAGGAGCAATTGACAGTTGCTTGCAGGCTCTTGAAAGGGACCCATCAAACACCAAAGCTCTGTACTGCAAAGCTCAGGGATGGCAAGGATTGAAAGACTACGACCAAGCATTGGAAGATCTTTAAAAAGCTCAGGAGATAGCCCCAGAAGATAAAGCCATCCAGGCAGAACCACTTAAAGTCAAGCAAAAGATAAAGGCACAGAAAGATAAAGAGAAGGCAGTGTATGCAAAAATGTTTGCTTAGTTGTTAAATGTGATCTCCATGAAGACAGTGTGAGAGCTGGTGTCTACACGTGACGTCTCCTTTATACTTCCCTGTTGTTGGTTTACAGACACTGACAGGTTCCTTCAATAAAGTGTCAAATTAGTGGGGGAAAAAAAAAAGAAAGAAAGAAGGAAGGGACAGGAAAATCTCTCCTGAGCTCATGGACAAGGGGAGCCTTGGGGAACCTGGGAAGTATAGCAGTGAGGCAGGGACCCTGCTTTCAACAAAGTAGAAAGCGAAGATCAACACACAGAGTTGTCCTCTGACCTCCACATACATGCCAGGGCTCACGCATGCCCGCGTGGGTGCACACACACTCACACATACGCACACATGTGCGCGCACACACACGCACACATCAATACATACTACTCACCACAAGAATCCCCTTATTATTCAAATGAACAGTGATGTTCCACTGCTGAACAATACTCAACACCTGCCCAGTGTCCCACAGAGCGGCGGAGTCTGCCACATGGGTCTCACAGGGGGCGACATTAAGGTCTTTGGAGACGTGAACAGGATCTTGGCTCAGGAGTGGAGACACAGGCTCTTCACAACTCTTTGCTTCAACAGATCCTGGCGTGGGGGGAGGGGAGTACTTTCCATAAGCCAGCTCTGCCCTATGTCCCCAGTCCTGGACCTTTGAGGGTCCTGCTCTGTCAGGGGTACCTGTGCTCTCCCCCTCCCTTCAAGCATTAGCCCCAAGGAGTCACGTGGTCGCCCATAACGGTCAGAGAAGACATAGGTAGATCTGAGCCATAGCTCAGCCAACACACAGAGAGCAAGGGTCTCCCCGAACCTGCCTGTGGGCACAGTGGAGCCCATGGTCACCCAGCTTCCTCCCATCAACTCCTCCTTTCCCAGACACACAGGTCATCTTCCCTCTGCTCACCCGGGACAGGAAGCTTCTTCTGAGATCTTCTCTCCTAAGTCTCTGTCCCTGGACCAGAGGCAAGGCTGTTGACATAGATAACGAAAGCAAGGTCGGGGCTGGAGAGATGCAATGTCGCACATGCCCACTAGGTGGCGCAAGTGCCTGGAGTTTGATTTCAGTGGCTGAGGCCCTAGTGCGCCAATTCTCTCTCTCTCAAAAATAAAATAAAACAATAAAATGTAAAAAGAAGAAGAAGGAGAAGGAGAAGGACATGAGTGAAGGATGAGTTTGACTCAAGGTCAGTGTCCTGAACCAACAGGTTATCTTGAGCTTTGCCTCAACTTCTTTTTTTTTTTTTTTTTCAAGGTAGGGTCTCACTCTGGTCCAGGCTGACCTGGAATTAACTATGTAGTCTCAGGGTGGCCTCGAACTCAGTGATCCTCCTACCTCTGCCTCCTGAGTGCTGGGATTAAAGGCATGCGCCACTTCGCCCGGCCTCAACTTCTTTATTTTCACTTCTTTTATCTAATTTCTTTTCTTTCTTTCTTTCCTTTATTTTATTTTATTTATTTTTGGTTTTTGGTTTTTCGAAGAAGGGTCTCACTATAGCCCAGGCTCACCTGGAATTCACTACGTAGTCTCAGACTGGCCTCAAACTCACAGATATCCTCCTACCTCTGTCTTCTGATTGCTGGAGTTAAAGGCGTGCACCCCTACACCAGGCAAAGAGACAGAGAGAACAGTCACACCAGGAATCTCTAGCCGCTACAAACAAACTCCAGATGCATGTGAACACTTTTGCATGCAGTTCTACCTGGGTAGTGAGGAATCTAACTCGTGTCAGGCTTCACAGGCGAGCACCTTAACTGCTGGGCCAACTCTCCCGCACCCACCCCCCTTTTGTTGTTTTTGTTTTTATGAGAGACTGAGAGAAAGAGAAGAGAGACGGAGAACTGGCATGCCAGGGCCTTAGCCACTGCAAACAAAGTCCAGATGCGTGTGCCACCCTGTGCATCTAGCTTACATGGGTTCTGGGGAGTCGAACCTGGGTCCCTAAGTTTCTCAGGCAAGTGCCTTAACTGCTAAGCCATCTCTCCAGCCCTGTCCCCCTTTTTTGTTTTCTCGTTTTAAAAAATATTTTGTTTATTTACAAGGAGAGGAAGGAAGAGACAGAGGATGCGTATTGGCAGGGCCTCCAGCTGCTACAAACTCCAGGTGCATCTGGAGTACAAAGTGCAAACCACCTTGTGCATCTGGCTTTTTACGTGGGTCCTGGGGAATCAAACCCAGGTCGTTAGGCTCTGCAGGCAAGTGACTTGACTGACTGCTGAGTCATCTCGCCAGTCCCTTTTTTTTTGTTGTTGTTTTTTGTTTTTCAAGGTAAGATCTCACTCTAGTCCAGGCTGACCTGGAATTCACTATGCAGTCTCAGGCTGCCCTCGAACTCACAGTGATCCTCCTACCTCTGCCTCCTGAGTGCTGGGA